>CAOKZL010000748.1:0-1241221 GCA_948472985.1 Iguana delicatissima | reverse complement strand
ATATTTGTATGTATAGGTATAGAGTAATGATTAGTAATGTGAAATTAGAGTAAAATAGACAGATATGAAGCTAGATTGGAAGATTATATGTTTGTTGGTATTACTCTATGTAATTGTTTGTTTGTTTTATTCTTGTATTTGAACTTTAATAAAAACTAAAAAAAAAAAGCAACAGTGAAAAATATAGACAAAAAGGAAAAAAAATCCAGTTAAAATTAAGCAAAAGAATCCTAAATCTAATAGGCAAAATTACAGCTGTTGCAGTCCAGGGGCTCTTTGTTCATAGCAATAATTCAGTTTAAATCAAATCGAGTTGTTACCAAAAGATCTGGCAACAATGAGGCATATTGTCCATGAAGGAGAGTGAGAAGCATCTCACCTCCTGGCTCCTCCAAAGCTTTGTGAATGACTCCTGCAGCCCAGGAATCCTCTCCTGCCAAGTACAAAGGCTCAGGGTACGCAATTGTGCTCATCCTGCTCAGCGAGTCCTAAATCGCGTCTTCCATGCTGCCCACCATGATCAGAATCCCCCAATCTCACTTTCATCCTCTTCAGGGAAATGGTGACTTTGACTCTATAGCAGCTGCTGCAGGGTTCAGTCTTTTTGGTCTTCCTTTTTGTTTTCCAGGATGTGGATGCTGCCTTTATGAACCATGTTGAGCTGGAGGCCAGAGTGGGTTCCCTGGAAGATGAGATCCATTTTCTGAGAAGTCTGTATTATACTGTAAGAAAGGCATTTTCTAGTCTTTATTGGCTGCCAGTGGGGATGGCGGGAATTATAGTACAATTCTCCTACAGGCTGGGGAAGGCTGATTGGGAGAACAAATGCAGAAGGGAATTCTCTCCCCAAGGAGGTACATATCTGATTTTTCAATAAATAATTTTATTATTTTTATTTTATTTATTTTCTTATTTTTATTTTTATTTTTATTTATTTTTATTTTTATTTTTATTTTAAAAAGTAGAATATAAAAATATGAAATATTTACACCGAAAAAGGGAATAGAAGTTTTCCTAGTTTACAAAAGTATCGGGAATGGAAAATTTCAAAATATATAGTAGATAAGAGCACCAGTAGTAATTACATATTTAATATTATAATATTGTAGACAAAAGTCAAGTGTAAGGTAATAACATCTTATTAACATTATATATGTATGAATCTTTATTTAAAACTTTTCTTACTCTATATCTAACCAATAAATACTTTTTAAATAAATATATTTAATACATTTGAAATAATTGCCTATTGTTTATTTATAGATTCTTTTTATATTATTTCAACATTTCTTCAGTCTACTTCCAACTTCCTTTTCTAAGATTATGAGTGATATAATATCTCTTCTTGTCCCTCTGATTAAGTCGTGTATGTGTGTGTGAATATATTTCCCAGATTTTCCTACTGTATCTAAATGCAAACATTAATACATAGAATATATCAAGTACATATTCCTTCTATCATTAATATAATTGGTTTAATCATTAAATTTTATCAAGATACTTATAAAATTTAAACCTTCTGAAGAGAAAAAAGAAAATAAAAGTTTTGTGATTTAGTCAGTCATTCTAGCTGTAATTAGTTTTCCCCAGGTATTTTCTCATGAGGGATTTTTCATGCTCTGTGTCCTGGAATTGTTTAGTGGTCCTGTACGATAGAATTTTTTTAGTTTATCCAGTTCTGCAGTATCAGAGTTTCAACAGCCAGTCCTTGATTAAGGGTACTACAGAATTTTTCCACTTTTGAGCGAGGGCTAACCTAGCTGTAGTTATCATGTATAATAAAGTCCTCTTATGGGTTTTATTTAACCATTGAAGTTGCTATGAGCTCTCTATCATGTTAAGGAGATAGATTTTGGGACATAATGGGAACTGAATTTGTAAAATCTCTGTATTTTTTTTTTTGAACTTTCTTCCAAAATCTTTTGATTAAAGGGTATCTCCAGCTAGCATGAAAGAGTGTTCCAATATTTTTGCATTTCCAATAGGTGGGGTATTTGTTACTGGTCATTTAGCTATTTGTATTGGCAATAAGTACCACCTGTGCAATACTTTGTAGTAATTTTCTTTTACCTTAGAAGGTTTTGTATATTTCAGTGTAGTGTTCCATGAACTCTCCCAATGATCTAGATCAACAGAACTTCCCAAATCCCATTTGATCATATTCTCCACTAGCGTATTTACCCAGCATTGCCCAGAGTTTTTATGTTCCTCTTAAGAACTCACCAAACTGTCTTCTCCATTTCCTTTAAATTTGTTCCATATTTCCCAGTGCAATCTGTACTGAGTAATATACATTTGAGTTTCAGAGGAATACACTGTCCTCCTCCTTGCTGTTAGGCCTTGTGACCATAACAACCGGCCTATTTCTGTACTGGTAAATTTTCCCCATATTCTCCAATCCAATCTTTATTCAAAGTTGTTAACATTCAGGGGTTAGGTTTCTGAGGGAATACACTTCTTCTCCTTATCGCTAGGCCTCATCTCCATAACAACCGGCCTATTCCAGTACCTATAACTTATCCTCATATTCCCCAATCCAGTCTGTATTCGTTGTTGTTAACATACAGAAGTTGGGTTCCCATGGGAATACACTGTCCTCCTCCTTGCTGCTAGACTTTGTCTCTATAGCAACCGGCCTATTCCAGTACCTGTAACTTTTCCCCATAGTTCCCAATCCAGTCTGTGTTCTCTGGCAATGTTGATGTACTGGCTTTTATTTTATTTTATTTTATTTTGCTTTCTGTTGAATATGTGCAATGGCTTTATGTTTTTCTAGAAGCATTTTTTGTTTTGAATTTCAACATCAAGATTCCTCAGATATGGAACTCATACAATCTACCGTGTGAGGCAAGAAGACTTTGTAACTATGGCCCTTTTTGCACCTTACCTTTTAACACTGCTGGGTTGGGGTCCTCGCGTGAGAAGCCTGGGCAGGAAGGCTCTCGCAAGCCTCCTGCTTCAGCGCCGCAGCTCCTTCCTGCTTGCACAAGATCCCCGCCCGTGCCCTGCCCATTCCTTCTGCAGTGCAGCCTGGGAGTTGGAGGCTGCACTGAGGAGAGGATGCGCGACCATGATATTTGTAGATGCAGAGAAAGCTTTTGATACGATCAGTTGGCCATTCATGAAGACAGCTGTTAAGCAGATGCAAGCTGGAAATAAATTTTTGTCATGGACTGAAGCAATTTACAGTCAACAAAGAGCTCGATTGGTCATCAATGGAGAAAGAACAAAACAGATAGAACTGAACAGAGGGAAAAGACAGGGATGCCCTTTGTCTCCTCTGCTGTTTGTAATGTCAATGGAAATACTAAATAATATTATAAGATAAGACAAAGTCATAAAAGAAGTTCAAATTAAGAAATATCAGTATAAGCTTAAAGCTTTTGCTGATGATTTGGTTCTATTTCTGGATGATCCCAAGAGCAGTATTAAAGACCTGATTATAATAATTCAAGAATATGGAAAATTCTCTGGATTTAAGGTCAAGAAGGAAAAAACAGTTTTACTAACGAAAAATATGACTGAGAAAGAAGAGAAGGAATTAGCACATTTAACAGGATTCAACAAAGGGCAGAAAGCAAAGTACCTAGGTGTCTGGATAGCAAAAAGAAATAATGAATTATTTCAAAATAACTATGAGAAAAAATGGAAAGAAATAACAAAAGATTTGGAAAGATGGACTTCCATGCATTTATCAGTGATGGGGAGGATAGCTGCAATAAAAATGAATGTACTTCCAAAAATGAACTTATTCCAAAATCTTCCCATTATAACAAACAATAAGTCTTTTATACAATGGAGGAAACCAAATTCATATGGCAAGGGAAAAAGCCTAAGATAAAATGGAATATTATGACGGATCAGACATCCAGAGGAGGAATGGGACTACCAGACTTTCAGATATATTACAAAGCAGCAGCATTTACATGGATAAAAGATTGGATTGACTACAAGACACGAGAATGCTGGCATTGGAAGGAGCGGACTTGAGGATGGGGTGGCATGCTTATATGTTTTATGATAAAGCAACAATTGATAAAGATTTCATGCATCACTTTATTAGAAAATCGCTTTTGAAAATATGGAACAAGTATAAGAATAAAAACATAAGGCAGCTCCCCACGTGGGTGTCCCTCAGGAAGCTTTCTTTGGAAGATGGACTGAAACAGATAAATGGCTGTGATATGAAGACTTATTAGAGAGATCAACTCCAAATGACTTCAAGATTAAATCAAGAGAAAGACTTGGAACAGGAAGGAATAACATTAAGTTGATTCTCTTATAGACAATTAACTGAAAGATTTCAGACAGACTTGAAGACATATGGCATAGAATCAAAAGAAAAAACGGGAGTGATCAAATGGCTGTTTGGAAATCAACCTCATTTATTAGCCCATATATATCAAGAAATACTACCACAGGAAAAGCTAGAGGAAACAATTAAGTCAGCTATGATTTTGTGAGCTCAGAATATTGGGCATTCAATTCAGTTAGATGCATGGGAACAGAGCTGGAAAAGGACACAAAAATTTACAATGGCTCAGAACCTAAAAGAGAACTATTTTAAGCTGTTTCATAGATGGTACATGACACCAGATAAATTAAAAAAGATTAATAATACTGGTCTATGTTGGAAATGTCAGAAAGAGGTTGGAACGATATTTCATAAGTGGTGGACATGTCCTAAGGCAAAGAAATATTGGAGTGAAATACATAACAAAATGTGTGTGGTATTGAAGGTTCAATTTGCTAAGATACCTGAATTGCACTTGTTAAATATGACAAATATATTTGAAAGTACTGATATAAAGAGACATTGGAGAATAATACTGTATATGATAACAACAGCTCGAATAGAATATGCAAAATTTTGGAAAACTCAACAGATACCCACAATTGAACAATGGTGGGGAACGTTTGTCGAAAATACAAACGCTGATATAGTCTCCCCGAGATTAAAGGGGAAATCAGACGATGAGATTAAAAAAGAATGGCAAATCGTAATGGGTAATTGCTGGGTACTGCCAAATGGAAATGAGTAATTCACGGTTATGGTAATACTGTATATGAAGGGGCGACAGCTAATATACCATGGAGCTGGAATGTGGAAAGGGGAAAGTATGAACTATCATGTAAGATTAACATTGTATTGTGGTACATTAATGTAAACTGGTAAAAGAAGTATGGAAAATGAAATCTAGATCAGTGTGGAAGGTCAAAAATAATTCATGTAAAAGTACAATTACAAATGTTTGTTTTATTTGTGAAATTGAATAAAATTATATAAAAAATTTTTTACCAAATTTTGTATCTTTTTTGCTATACCATTGAGAGTTTTTTGTTGTTGTTTTTTTGTCTTCTATCTGTATCTTGTCTTTTGTTTTTTAATGTAATACATTCAATAATCTAATTCAGACAGCTTGCACTGTGGTACAATTTCAAATCAGGGAAGCTCATATCACCCCTTTCTTGGGCATCTTTTAATATTTTAAATCTTATTCTGCGTTTCCTTCCTTTCCAGATGAATTCCTGGTTTTTAAAAGAATCCTGAAGATATAGTTATTTCAGGCTGCATTAAGTTAATTGTACCACAGCCTGATTCCGCCGCCACCACCAATCTTAACTGCTCTGTTATTTTGCTGTGGTATAGATCTGTACATGATAGGTTTATATGATGCCATTTTAATTTTGCTTCAAACTGCCTCGTTGAAGGGATGTGGTTGCTTGGTGGCAGCTAAAAGATTTCAGCTGAAGTTGAACTGGGGTTTACTTGATATTTATTTTATTTAATTCATATCCCACTTTTCTTCCACATGGGAACCAAAGCAGCTTACATGTATGTTAAAACAATGTAATGAAAACAATCATGATACAAAAATTAAGAGCCAGTGTAGTGTATCAGTTTGAGTGTTGGACAACAACTCCGCAGACCAGGGTTTCCAATCCCTGCTCAGCCATAGAAACCCACTGAGTGATCTCGGGCAAATTACACTTTCTCAGCCTCAGTGGGAAGTAAAAGCAAAACCTTTCTGGCAAAGAATACCCCATCATAGGGTCACCTTAGCGTTGCCTTAGGTCAGAAACAGCTTCAGGGCACACAACATCAACAGCAACACAAAAATTAATATGAAACACAAACAGAACTGAACGGCATCTGGATCAATAGATGGCAAAGAATTAGGCATAGCTTCTAAACCAGCACACACACACACACACACAAATGTCTATTGTGGCAGCTATGTTTTCAACATCAGCAGTCACTGGATGGTTTCCTTCGATTCCCAAGTAACCCATTAGACAGGGTAAGGCAGTTGCTTCAAGCAGTAGATTTCAGGTATCATTGCATGAAAGGGCAGTACACTGTTAGTTCTTTAAATTCCTATTATTCTGCTTTTACTGACAAGGGATGAAGGAGAGGTGCTGAAATGATGTTCTCTGTCTCTTTGTCAAGTAACTTGTCTAACCTAGCATACAATGCCCTTTCACTTCATTGATGAGGTTGGGCACATTTGCTGTTCTGTGTCAGACAGTGCAATGCTTTAGCCTGCTCCTCACCCACTGACTCTTCCAGTGCATCACATTTCCTTCTAATAAGGCTTGTTCTTTGTTTGTTTGTTTGTTTGTTTGTTTTTCAATGAAGTTCTGTGTGAAGTCACTCTCTGTCTGAGCAGGAAACTTTAACATCTTTCATCTGGTGAGTAATCCTTTTTTCCTCTTTTTTTTTTTTTAATGTTTCTGTAGGAATTTGCCCAGATACAAGCCCAAGTTCCGGACACGTGTGTCTTTCTTCAAATGGACAATAGCCGAAACCTGGACCTGGACAGCATCATTGCAGAGATCAGGGCCCAGTATGAAGAGATTGTCAGGAGGAGCCGAGCTGCAGCAGAATCATGGTACCAAAGCAGGGTGAGAAGGACCAGAATTCTTAGTTGGGGGTCAAATTTAAGAAGATTCTGGATTTAAAGGTTCTTTTCAGAAGTGAGGAGTTTTCATTTTCTTGGCAGTATAGGAAATCTGTGTTATCTTAGCCAGTAGGAGTATTGCTGGGTAGCCTTAAGGCCTTTCTGTGCTACAATGCTTTAGTGCTATTATTCCACTTCCAAATCCTATGGAATCCTGGGATTTGGGCCCTTTCACACGGCATTTGCCATGTGAAAAGGGCCCCTGGAGCATCGCACAACTGTGAGGAGCAATCCACAAGACACACTCACAATTGCAGGACACTCCAGGGCCTGGCAGGCTCTGATCACACACTATTTCATTTTCAGCTTTGACCCAAAAATGATACATGATCGCACATCGCTCCGGGGCCCTGCACACACTTGCCGTGTGTGCGGAGCTCCAGAGCCGTGGCACTTCCTGCCCCAGTGCAGCCTGGGAAAATCCCAGGCTGTACTGCAGAAGGAAGAGGAGGGGTTCTCGCACTACCTGCTCAAGAGCAGGCAGCAGATGCGCAACTGAAGCAATGGGTACACGAGAGCCTCTTGCAAGAGGCTGCTCATGAGATCCCTGCACCCGAGCTCTGCAAAAAAGCTGAGTTGAGGAAAGGGCCTTTTAGTTTAGGGAGGGGCATTCCTGGCCAGAGAGCTCTTTGGCCGCAGACAACTACAAAGCCCAGAATTCTACGGCAGGTTGAAAGTAGAATAACAGCAATATAACAAAGTAGTGTGGAAGGGCCCTTGAACTCTGAAAGACCCTGCACGGTATGGTGCTTTGAGCACTGGTCTCCAGCCTTAGAGAACATGGTTCAGTTTCCCACTCAGCCATAGAAAACCACTGAATGGCCTTATGCATGTCACAACTCTCAGCCCCAGAAAACCCAGTCATAGGTTCACCATAAGGGCACCATAAATCAGAAATGATATAACAATAGTAATAAATTAGACTTTGGATTTAACTGTCTTAACAGAGAAAGTGGTAGGTGGCTCTTTAAATGGCCATGTGTTATTGATCACTGTCTTTAGTCTATTTTAATCCAGCCTTGGTTTGTAATGAGAACGTTCCTCTTCATTCTGCAGAGAGATCAAGCTTGACCTCAGAGCCCTTCTCTCAATTCTGAACCTTATGGTAGTCATCAAGGTGTTTTTTTTTTGTTTTTTTTACCTGCAGTTCAAAACAATGTTACCCAAAAATCTGATATACAGTAGAGCCTCCACATTCACAAGGGTTAGGGAAACTTCATTCTCTTGGTCCGCTGCTTGCGTGATTAGGCCAGCAGCGGTGGGCAGGAGTGAACGAGGGAGGGGAATCTTCTCTCCCCTTCACTCTTCTGCTCACCTGCCATGCGGGCATGCCAGCAGCGGTAGGCAGGAGAGAACAGGGGAAAAGATCTTCTCCTTGCACTCTCCTGCACACTGCTGCTAGCGCACCCACATGGGCAACAGATGGGAGAGTTAAGGGGGAAAGTCCTGATGGGCAATGAACCTTTCGCCCTCCCATTCCCACTCTTGGCAAAAGGACAGGGAATGGGAGGGGGAGAATGAGGGGGAGACAAGCGGGCACTGCAAATTATTAAATCCACAAGAGTAAAACCCACAAATGTAGAGGGAGGAGGAGCTGGGCCAAAGCTAACAAAATGAATTTCAACAGAGAAAACTGTAAGGTCCTACGCTCAGGCAGAAAAAATGGAATGCACAAATATAGGATGGGGGATGTGTGGCTAGATAGCAGCACGTGTGAAAGGTATCTGGGATTCTTGGTAAATCACAAGCTGAAAATGAGTCAGCAGTGTGATTTGGCAGCCAAGAAAGCCAATGTGATTCTTAGTTGCATCAATAGGAGTATGGTGTCTAGATCAAGGGAGGTAATGGTACACTCTATTCTGCTTTGGTTAGACCTCATCTAGAATACTGTGTCCAGTTCTGGGCACCTCAGTTCAAGAAAGATATTGACAAGCTGGAACATGTCCAGAGGAGGGCAACCAAAATAATGAAGGGTCTGGAAGCCATGCCCTATAAGGAATGGCTTAGAGAGCTGGGTATGTTTAGTCTGCAAAAAAGAGGGTTAAGAGGGGACATGATAGCCATGTTTAAATATTTGAAAGGATGTCATGTTGACGAGGGAGCGGGCTTGTTTTCTGCTGCTCCAGAGATTAGGACAAGAAGCAATGGATTCAAGCTGCGGGAAAGGAGATTCCACCTGAACCTCAGGAAGAACTTCCTGACGGTCAGGGCTGTCCGGCAATGGAATAAGCTGCTTCGGAGTGCAGTGGAGTCTCCTTCCTTGGAGGTTTTTAAGCAGAGGCTGGATGGCCATCTGTTGGGAGTACTTTGATATGGGTTCCTGCATAGCAGGGGTTGGACTGGATGGCTCCTGTGGTCCTTTCCAACTCTATGCTTCTATGATTCTATGAGGACTGTACTGATTTTTCTAAAATTGAAGTTGCTGCTGTTTGATAGCCAGTCCAAAGCGAAGTATCCCTATGCATTCCACAAATTTCCTCAGCCATTCTTCATCAAAAACCCCAGTTGAGACATAGGAGTTCAAATCATTTCATGTCCTTGGGTCCCTCTGTCTTTCTTCCTAGTATGAAGAGTTGCAGCTGTCAGCTGGAAGATACAGACACGACCTGTGCAACACAAAGATCGAGATCTCAGAGCTGAAATGCAGGATCCAAAGACTCCACTCTGAGATTGACAATATGAAAAAGCAGGTACTGCTCTGCAGAGTAGGCATCAAATTTCCAAAGAAACAACATATCATGGCAAAAAATATTTTGGAGGTGGAAGCTTCTGTCTGTGGAAACAAACCTTGGAGGAAAGTGAACAAAGAAATAAATAAGACAAGCAGCATTTGAAAAGTTGGGATGGTGGTTCTCAGGTCTCTAACCTTCCACCACATTTCATCTGGTCAATGTGAAGGATGATGGAAGCTATATAACCTCTGGGGGACCACTCCATCCATCACAAAGGCGTATGCAAAGGGATACAGGGTCAGAGCCACCATCATCAGTGAACTGAATGGGGAGGTACTATCACGAGTGAAGTCCATTATAGCTACTGATCAAAAGACACTGTACTCCAACCCATGATCTCATCCATGTTTGTTTCAGTGTGCCAGCCTTCAGGCAGCCATTGCTGATGCAGAGCAGCATGGAGAACTTGCCCTGAAAGATGCCAGGATCAAGCTAGCTGAACTGGAGGAGGCTCTAACAAAGGCCAATGTGGACATGACCTGCCAGCTACAAGAGTACCAGCAGCTGTTGAACATCACCTTGACCTTGGATATTGAGATCATCCTTTACAGGAGGCTGCTGGAAGGAGAGGAGAGAAGGTGGGTGTTATGTGACATGCTAAATATTGCTGTAACCTATGAAAGTATTTCAGCATGGGCTGGACAGAAGGGTAGGAGACACAGCCATATAGCAGTGGTATTTGCATAAGGGGGACCTTTTCTCCTCTGAGACATCCCACTTGACTTCTTGTCCCCCAAAGTCTAACCCAGCTTTCCCTAGTCTGGCACCCTTCCAACTGGCACTCCCATCTGTTCCAGCCAGGTTAAATCAAAGGATGGGGATAATGGGAGTCCCAAATAACTGACAGTCACAAGGATGGGGGGAAGTGACCTACCATTTCTATGGCTGCAGCAGATATTATCTAACCAGGAAGAAATGATGGAGTTGTGGCTGTATTATAATTTTATTGCCATAATTTTATCCACATTGCTATTTTTTTTTAAAAAAAAAACATCATCAACACCATATTCAGGAAGAATAGGGAAGAGAGACACCCCTGGAGTCAGAGTGGGAATTGTGCAGCCCTCCAGATGTAGTTGAACTGCACCTCTCAGCCTTCTTCGCCACTGTCTATGCTTTTTAGGGTTGTTGGGATCTGCTCAATTGCATAGCACTGCACATCAATGACTTTCCTTGTTCCTTCTTCAACAGGCTTGCTGGAGAGGGAGTTGGCCCAGTAAATATCTGTAAGTAACAAACCTGTGAATCACAAGCAACTCAGTAGAATGAAAGTTGTGAACTTCTTATACATTATCTCGTCCTCCTGATTTCCCTCCCAGAGTCTTTCCCTTATGGAAAAAGATACGCAAAGAACTGCAGAGGCTGCATAGCAAAACAGCTGCACAAACAGTAGTGGTGGGCACCATTAGGAACTGACAAAAGCCCAAACAGAGAAATAAAAGCAAGAAGAACTGAGAAAGGACACAACAAATGAAAATCTTCTTAAAGAGTTTAAGATCTTGCAGAAACAACTGGAATCTGAAAATGTGAGACAAACTGAATGGAAATTGAAAAGGATAAAATAAAAGCATTTTGAAAGCACCAATAAACCTGGCAAATGGCTGGCATATAAGCTAAGAAAAGAGAAGTAGAAGAGGAATTGGCAAAAACCCCTGAAAATTTATCCTAATTTTCACTTTTCTTGCCATCTCTCAGATTTTCCACTTGAGGAAGACTCTATATTTGATTTAAGTTTTGCTTTAGGCTACATCAGAGGGCAACCAAATTGTTCACATAAGGCATTTGCTTTTCTTAGTTTTAACCTGATGTAGAATCCCCAGATTCACTTCAAAACAATTCTGTGGGCCAGGGTGGACAATTTGTGACCCTCCAGGGACCTATTCCCACTATACATTTGCGTCATTTGATTCCACTTTAACTGCCATGGCTGCCTCCTAGGGAATCCTGGTGTTTGTGGCTTGGTCAAAGGGGCCAGAAGAGCCCTTTAGATGAGGATTCTAATAGTCCCTTCCTCAGCCACAGGTCCCAGGGTTCCATAGGGTGATATCATGGCCTACAGTTGAATCATAACACTATAATTCTTTACTCCTTAGACTGCACTCCCATTGGCTGTTCACTGTGTTGGCTCACTGTTAGTAGTATTGGCTAGAGCTAAGGGGAATTACAACCCAACAAGTTGCCCACTTCTCCTTTTGGCCTAAGGTGGGTTCTAGATGCTTTGAGAGTCCTCGCTCCCATTATCCCCAGCTAATGTGGCCAGTCAGCAGGCATTATTAGGAGTTCTGGCCTTCCTCCATCTGTAGGTTCCCCACGCACCACAGATGCCATGAGAGTGTAAGCACAGAAGACTGCGTACTAGGTCAGGCCAAGTTTTTGTCTAGTTCAGTATCTTGTTCCCAAGTGTAGCCATAAGATGCCTCTAGAAAGTCCACAAGCAGTTCAATAATGAGGAGGATCCTCTTGCTATTTTGTCTCAGACCTTTTCCACACGGGGCTTTTAAAATGGTGCAGAGTGTCCTCCAGGGAGGACAACTGCACCTGAGAGTAGACTGGGTCCAGACTACTTTGTGTAGTTCCAGATCTCAGCTCACTCTGGAGCAACCCAAAGTGGTCGTTCAGCATGCTTTTGAAAGACCGCTTAAAACAGGTCTTTCAAAAGCACGGAGCACGCTACTCCGTGGCCACGCTCCAGTGCAGATTTGCAGACTCGCACTAGTGCAAGCCTGCAGATCTGCTGAGGGCGGGCTTTAGGCTGGTGAGCTTCACCGGTTGGTGGAGAGCCTCCACCAACCAGAAGCCACCATTTTCGTCCCCGGAGCAGTGCGGAGTGTGGCCACACACTGCTCTGGACCAGGCTGGACCTGAGCATGGAGCACACAGGTCTGGTGAGTACCGGCACAGGGCGATTCCCTCTCCCCATGTGGAAAAGGCCTCAGTATCTGGTATTCAGAAGTACGCTGCCTCTCATCTTAGGGGAAAGGTTTTTTCTTTGGATGTGGATGTGATCCAGAAATGTGATAGGATATTATATGTAGATGTGTGTGTATGTGTGTATGTGAGAGAGGGAGAGAGAGCACACGTATGCACGCGCGTGCACACACACACACACCAGTCAATCCTCCACATTTGCTGGTTTCATTGTTCACGGATTATTTGCTGTTACCTCTGCTACCTTCCTATGCCAGTTTTAATAGGGACTGCAAACTTTGTGAGGCTGAGAACCTGCAAACGAGGCTTTTCAGTCCCTGTTAAAAATGGTGTGGGACAGCAGTGGAGGTGGCGATGAGCCCCACCAGCCTCCCACTTCTGCCTTGTGAAGGAATCCTGAGGCCTCAAAGGAATCCATGGTCGGTTGAATGTAGGGATCATACTTTTTTGTATGTTAAATGTGGTTTGGGAGGGCCTATTCATGATTTTTCTACTTTCACAGGGTTCCTGGGCCCCTGACCCTAGCGGATGTGGGCAGTTGACTGTACATATTGTGCACAAAATGTATTGATTCCCAGGCAGAAATATTGTGGATATTTTTTCCTACAGAAAGTGAATACAGGAAAACTGAACATAGGTTTTGTTACAAAGGCATCTGTAGGTTTGAACAGATAGTGTGAGTCACAGAATTTTGCAGTTTCCAAAAACAATATTTTTGTGCAGGAACCAGAGTGCATTACAGGAAAACATATCTTCTGTGGAGGAAAACATATCTTCCATGGAGGAAAGGTAAATTTATTTCTGCACAGACAAATTTTCCTCAACAGAGTCCCTTAGTGCTTGTGGCTAGTTTCCTTTTCCTTGGTGGATTATCTCAAGTGTCACTTGTTGTTGTTGTTGTTGTTGTGGGTGTGAACATTAGAGTGTTATTCATATCCGCAACACACACATATTCTCTTCTAAAGGTGGCATAATGCATCTGCCATCTATTTCTGCCTCTATCATTCTGCCCATCTGTTTGCTGAGTTTGTTCCATAGCTCTGACTCTCTTCCTAAAGGCCGTTTCTCCACCAAACCTGTGTCTCCTCTCTGCTCTCTTTGCAGCTATGGTCCATTCATCTGGAGGCAGGAGCTACGGCGGGTGTGCAGGCACACTGGGCCTTGCAGGAGGAGTTGGCCTTGGCTATGGAGGAGGCCTCAGCATGGGAGGAACCACCATCAGCTCCAGCAGCAGGGGTCCAGGGTCAGCCAGGGGGAGGAGTTCGAGTATGAAAATGGTGTCTAAAACATCCACAACCCAAAAGAGTTACCAGAGCTAAAAGTTTGGGCTGTATCAGTCAGTTAGGGCAAATCCCCCCTACTCCTCCATTGGAACAAATAATGCATTGCCATTGTCACTGAATTTTGTAAAGCAACAGGTGGGGAAACTGTCTTGTTCTCAAGCTGGTGTCTTTGACTTCAACTCTTATCAATGAAGTCAGTAGTGAGGGATGATGAGAGCTGCAGCACAAAACCAGCTGGGGGAATGCCTGTTTTTCATCCCATCTCTAAAGCATGGAGTGGTTCCAAGCATAGCATGGATGCGGGAGGAGGCTTTCTCCCCTAAAGGGCTCCTCTTCAGCTGCTTTTCTCTGCTTTTCTCTGTTGCAGTGGCAACAGTAAGAAACAGAGGGAGATGGGTGCTCTGCCTTTAAAGATGCTTTGCATGAAAAAATTAAATGTTCTTCCTCCCACTGAATCTAACAAAAAGGAAAATATAAACATCAAGGATCCATAGGAAAAGAAAAAATTGAGATCGTCTGCCCTAGCTGGCAAAAGCAGCAGAGTTGTTGATCAGCTGAACATTTTGCTCCCCAGCTCCAAAACAAATTAGTAGTGTTATGCATGTTTTCAATAAAGGATCTAGCATTTTCTTAACAGGTTAGCATTTAAACATGCAGTCCCCTTCATCCTGTAGGGTTGCCAGAATGGAAACTGAACTCTGTTCCCATGCCTTTAACAATAGCGTGATCTACCGTATTTTCCGGCGTATAAGACGACTGGGCGTATAAGACGACCCCCAACTTTTCCAGTTAAAATATAGAGTTTGGGATATACTCGCCGTATAAGACTACCCCTCTTCCAACGCCCTCCTCGGCTCTCGCCCGCTTTCCCCTCGTTGGCCTCCTCCGCTGGGGCTGGGAAGGAAACAAAATGTTTGCCCGAGCCACCGCAGCTGCTTCCACCAAGGGAAGCAGAGGAGAAGAGGGAAGAGGGCAGCACCCCGCGCCCGGCTCTTTGGGGCTGGGGGGCCTGGGGGGTGGGTGCCCAGAGGGGAGGAGAGCGGGGGAGGCCAGCGCTGGCCCTTGCCCTTCACCTGACCCACCGGCCTGGAGGGAAGCCCTCCTTTCCCCCTCTCTGCCAACTTGGCCGGACTCTTCCCCACCTCCGTCCTCGCCCAAAACGTCGCCGCTGCCCCCCGCCTCAGCGCTCCCTGGCCTGGGAGCTGTAGGCGGGGGCGGGGGTGGAAGCGGGGAGGCAGCGCGACCGGCGCTCGCGCGAGGGGGAAGAGCGGCGAGCGCGAGGAGCCGAGCCGAGCCCAAAACGCCGCCGCTCCCCCCGCCTCAGCGCTCCCTGGCCTGGGAGCTGTAGGCGGGGGTGGGGGTGGAAGCGGGGAGGCAGCGCGACCGGCGCTCGTGCGAGGAGCCTCGCCTCGCCCAAAACGCCGCCGCTCCCCCCGCCTCAGCGCTCCCTGGCCTGGGAGCTGTAGGCGGGGGTGGGGGTGGAAGCGGGGAGGCAGTGCGACCGGCGCTCGCGCGAGGAGCCTCACCTCGCCCAAAACGCCGCTGCTCCCCCCCGCCTCAGCGCTCCCTGGCCTGGGAGCTGTAGGCGGGGGTGGGGGTGGAAGCGGGGAGGCAGCGCGACCGGCGCTCGCGCGAGGGGAAGAGCGGCGAGAGCGAGGAGCCTCCCCCCCCCGCATCTTCAGGTAAGTGCACAGCACCACCCTGGGTGGTTTCATACGGTGGCCGCATATGGTGGGGATGCAACCGCGGCCATTTTTGAGCTGCCCCCACCGTATGCGGCGACCGCAAAGATGACACCCGGCGTATAAGACGACCCCCAACTTTTGAGAAGTTTTTCTTGGGTTAAAAAGTCATCTTATACGCCGGAAAATACGGTATAATATTACAGGACTGTGCTTATTTTAAGGCTTAGAAATATCACCTTATGGACTACAATCCCAGAATAAAACATGTAGTATAAAACATGACTTTTCCAAACTCTTGTTGATTTCTAACCTTTTGCCACTGGATTTTGAAGACTATATAAACTAATCCTAACTATCCGGTCCTCATTTATAAGGAAATTATTCTGCAGAAGAAAAGGGAATTTGGGCAGATACAGCTTGCTGCATATGATTAGGTACAACACAGCACAAATTATTGGATGCTTATAAAAAACAGAGTGAAAACTTTTATAATAATGTTGTTTGTTTCTAAGCAGCACAAGACACTATCATTCTTTTTTACAGTAGAATGACAACATTGCCCAGCAGAACAGTGGTGGAAAAATAGGTTACTAACCGATCTATGTTGTTTGCAAAAATAAATAATTTGTGCTGCAGGCCTTGTTCAATAAGATTCAGAGTTGCAGTGCTGGTCTTCCCCTACCTGCATGGTCCCAAAGGTTGCAGTTGGCCCAAGTGTATGCACTCGCTGTCTTTCTCCTCAACCTCTCCTGGAACTTGGAGCAACACAGTAGTGGGAAAGTAGGTGTGATAATGGTTTCTTCCTATTTTCCAGCCAATATAGCTGAAGCGGGTTTGTTTACTTCTCCAGGTAAACAAGGGGGTAATGAGATATGGGGGTTTAAGTTACATTTATTGGGGGTTGCGATAATGGGGCTTCCCATTATCTAAGCTTAGCTAAAGGGGGACACTTCCCTCTTCTGGTAAACCAAAGGTTAATGAGGTGTTGGGATTAGATTACATTTAGTGTGGGTCAGCATCATAGGTCAGAGGGTGAGAACTGACCAGCCACAAGGGAAGAAGTGGGCATCTTGGAAATGCTTCGAGATGCTTCTTGGGAGAAGTTATAAAACTTCTGAGGAAGGCCATGTGGTCAAGAGAGAAGAACAAAGGGAGAGAACAAAGGGATACCTCTGAGACATGAGATCTGGCCAGTCGGAGGCTACAGGAATGCCTCGCCCCCTGGCCCCCCTCTCTCTCTTAGAAGATCTAAGCCTATGAACATCTGTGAGTACTAGAATAAAGTAGTTAGCCGCATTAGGCTTTTAATTATTTTGGAGTTGGCTGATCTAAAGAATAGATCTGTGCTTTTATATCTGTTCTTGTAACTACTTGTAACTTAAGCATACCTGGGAGGGGGGAGCCCATGTGTATTATTGTCTTGTTTATTTGCATGCCTTGAATAAATGCTTTTCTGTAAAACCTCTGTTTCCTCTCCATTCCCACGCCATCCTTCGGCACACGCTAGATAGGACTTCTCTCACTTAGAAGGGGGGAGGTGAGAGGGAAGGAAAGGTCCTTAAACATAGAGATTTGCAATCCACTGAGCAGGGTCCCACTGTACTGCTCAGATATTCAGAATTCAGTGGGTGGTGGCAGCGAAAATTAATAACAATAACACGCTGGAATTTCCATTCCAGTATGACAGGGGTCAGCATCAAGGAAGGACATCAGAGATCAGGAGAAGCAATTGGCCAGTCAGCAAGGCCAGATGGGGAACAAGATGAGAAGGTTCCAGACTCTCTGGACAAGAAATCATAAAAAGGCCTCAGATGACCATGAAGTAAGGGAGACAAGGGAACATCAAAGAGAGACAAAGGACTGTTAGAAGCACAGCAAGGCTTGTCCAGATTCCCGGCTTTTTCCTGACATCATCCCAGTGTCCAAATAGTAAAGTGGGTAGAATAGGAATGTTTTAGCTAGTCGTACTAGAGACTTCTACTATTTTAACCCTCTGGCTGAAATGACCTAGGCTTGTCTGTAACTCTTTAGCTGCTAAGTAATACCTGAAGGGATGTGCTTTCATGAATGAGATATCTTTTGCCATTGTGTTTGCCTATTTAGAATTAAAAAACTTTCCTCCTAAAGATCTCCTGCGTCCATGCTCTCTCTCTCTCTCTCTCTCTCCATGTGCCTTGCTTGTTTTTGTGTACAGATAGAATTCACCTCACCCAGAGGGTGAGAGAGAAAAGTCTCAGCCATCTGAGGTGGAAGTCTGGAGATTCTTTCTCTGGTAGCCTCCTACTGAGTTGCTGCATGTTGAGGATTAAAAATTAGTAGGTGGTGGCAGCTGGATGATCTCCAAGGGCAGGGGTCCCATCTCCTACTCAAGAGCAGGGGACAGCATTGAGTAAGAGAACCCTTCCCCTCACAATAGGTTATGAAAAAAAGTTTTACTTGTTTGTAAAAGAACTGCTTTCTGAATGGTCTCCCACCAAGAGAACAACAAAGTAGGAACACGATCATGTGATAAGTCCCAGCTAAAGGCACAGTTATCCTTCAGTAATTGTCATATACCAGCCAAATGTGATAACCTTCTAAGTGACCATGCCATTTAAATGTTGCCTTGTGGACTCCAATCTCAGAATCCCTGGTCCATGCTGGTGGAGGAATTCTGGGCATTGCAGTACAATGCTTTATCTCAGTGCTTTTGCCACTGGATTCTGATGACTATATAAACTGGTCCTCACAGTCTGGTCCATGTTCATAAAGAAGGTTTTCTGCGGGGAATTATAGAATCATAAAATCATACAGTTGGAAGAGACCACAGGGCCCATCCAGTCCAACCACCTGCTATGGAGGAACACCCATCAAAGCATTCCCAACAGATGGCCATCCAGCCTCTGCTTAAAAACCTCCAAAGAAGGAGACTCCACCACACTCTGAGGCAGTGTATTCCATTGCCGGAAAGCTCTGACCTTCAGGAAGTTCTTCCTGAGGTTCAAGTGAAATCTCCTTTCCTACAGCTTGAATCCATTGTTCCTTGTCTTAGTCTTATTTCTGGGAACATCCATGCAATGAATTCAATTTCCAAATTTGTCATTATTTGAAAAACTAGATATTTGATATCATTTGTTTACAGGAAACACATATAAAGACTACAGATAAAAATGTTTAATAAAATTCAAAATTAGGTGAGAAATTCATTTCAGCAACTGATAAGAAGAGAAGAGGAGTTGTGATATATGTAAATCAAAATATGCCTGCTAAGGAAATATTTAATGACCCAAATGCTTTCTTTATTGGACTAGAAATTTGTCTTCAAAATTACGAAACTTTGTTAAATAATAATATATACTCCTTTAGAAAATATTTTTTCCCTAAACTGACAAAATAGCATAATACAACTATGAGATTGGGAGATTGGAATGCAGTCATGAACCCAACACAAGATAAAATGTTCACCAAAACAACTAAAAAAAAAGAAAGAGGAAAATTACCAAAATTTTTGTTAGAATCATTGTAAAATTAGTCTTTGATAGATATTTGGTGCTTTTAAAATGGCAATAGTAAATAATTTACCTATTACTCTGACAGACTTCATTCTTGGTCAAGGATTGATATTTTTTACATCTCCCAAAATGTAAGTAAAAAACACAGAAATTCTGACAAGAACAGTCTCCAGCCACAATCCAATTACACTGACCTTGAAAAACCATAGTACATATTTTAAATGGAGATTGAAAGAGACTTCATTGAAAGATGAACATATTGTAGCCAAAGTGAAAAAAGAATTAAAATCCTATTTCAAAGTTAATCGAAAGAAACAAATATTAATATCATCTGGGATGCAAATAAAGCTGCTTTACTGTGTGTGTGTTTTTTAATTCAACAGGATATGGAGAAGAGAAGAAAAAGACAAGAATAAGAACAGAAAATATTAGGAGTTTAAAAAAAACAGAATTTAAACTCCAACCTACAAACACCAGAATCATAAATCAAATCAAAAGACTACAAAAGGACTCTATTTTCCAAAGAAATGATAGCAGAAATTGAAAAGAAAATCAAATTTATAAAACAAAAACACTTTAAACACTTGAACAAACCAGGAAAGTGATTGGTCTTTTGGACATTTAGTTCTTGTTTGAATCCTGATTGAGCCATTTGGCTTCACTGCTGCTTACTACAAATTACAAATATTTGAAGAAGAACTAATTGTCCCATTACAAAAGACATTTAAACAATCATAGAAGGCAAAAAACAAAACGGAATCCTGGAACAATGCAAATATTTTGTAGTAATTACTATAATTGGATTAAAATTAAGATTCTGTGCGAACATCAATCTGCTGAATTTGTAATTAATGGAGAAAAGACACAAAGCATCCTCTGTTCATAAAGGAACCCATCAAGGAAGCCACTTTCTCCCTTACTTTTCTTTATAACATTAGAAATTTTAAATAATAAGATAAGAAATGACACACGAATGAAAGGAGTGTATGTTAAAGTACAAACATGCAAAGTCCGAGCTTTTGTGGATGATCTAGTAATTTCACTGGAAGATCCATTGAAAAGTATAGAAAAATTAGTACAAACAATCAAAGAATATGGTGAACTAGCAGGATTTAAAATAATTAGACAAAAACTAGTGATGATAACCAAAAAACCCCCATAACAAATATAGAAGAATTGAAATTAATTCAAAACCCAACTTTAAAATAGAAAAAAAAGTAAGACAGTTGGGCATATATTTGACCAAGAAAAATTCAGAAATATTTAACCACAATTATGTAAAAAAAACACTTGGAACAAGATTAAAATAGGTCTACAAAGATGGGAAAAATTAAATTTGTCACTTCTAGGAAGAATTTCAGCAGTTAAAATGAACTTTTTGTTCCAAAACATCCCAATCATTACAAATGAATCTGCCTTCAAAATTTGTAATACAGATCTATGCAAATTTATCCAGGAAGAAACTCAGAGTAAGATGGAAAATGATTTGAGAGCCAAAGAAGGAGGTGGAGTAGGACTTCCTGATTTGAAATTATGCCACCATGCACGCATCCTGTCATGGGTTTTGCATCTTGAAGCTTCGGATTTGCAATTGGGATGGCATGCGTATTTAAGGTATCAAAAAAAAAAAGAAAAGAAATGAAAGAGATTACTAATCATTTAATAAGAAGACCCCCCTCCTCAGGATTTGGCAAAGGTACAAGAATAAACTTAGAATCCCACTCTGAGTATCTCTTCATGAAGCATACCACGCTCTACAAGATGTTGTAAAAATATAAATGGAGTCACAAACAATAAATAACTATGTGATTTACTGGGCAAAAAAAAAATTGGACATACAATTCAATAAGAACATTGGGCTAAAACCTGCAACACAAATATAAAATTTACTAAAAGCAATAACCTAAAAGAAAACTGTTACAAAGTGTTTTATAGATAGTATGTAACCCCGGAAAAAAAAAATTGCAAAAATGGATAAGACAGTGAATGATCAATGCCGGAAATGCCAGCAAAATAAACAAACATTCTATCACAGGCAATGCATCAAAACCAAAAAAATTCTGAGGACAGTTTCATATGATAATAACTAACATTTTCAATGTGAAATTCCCATTGAAGTCAGAAATATGTTAAATGCTATCGATGATAAAAGTATGTTAAATAATTTAAATGTTCTAGATGATAAAAATTGTGAAAAAAGCATAGTAAAATATTATCATACATGGGAACAACTGCAAAAATCATTAACGCACAAAAATGGAAGACAGATGCACTGCCATCTGAAGAAGACTGGCTTTTAAAATTGTATGATTACTTAGAAATGGACAGACTGACTGTCTTACTAAGCAAAGGGAAAGATAAAACGTTGAATAGTTTTAGTAAAAATGGGGACTGTTTGATAAATTATTTGAGAAGAAGGTGGAGAGATATTTCTGTAGTAAGTATGGAAGGATTATAAGAAGAACAACTATAAGGATAAGAGAATGTCTAAACCAATTTTAGAATTCCTAAAGAAAAAACTCCCTCTTTGTATTATTGTATTTGATCACACATCCTCGCATTTCACTGAAAGCAGATGAGCCACTTGCTTCTTCCTTGTATGCCAGCATCATGCTATTGAGTATGCCATGGGGAATCATTGTCAAGGAAACTGGCTGAGCAGCTCTCAGTTCCCTCCTGGGATAGTTCCGTTCCCATCAGGTTAAAAAAAAAAATTGCTTGTTGATTCGTATGAAGTTAAAAGGAACATCATTCAGCAGAAACTCAGGCACTCTAAGCTACAGGGTTAGAAACTCCTGCTTTGTTTTACAGGTTTCCAGATTGCCAAGGGACATTAGAAATATCCAGTGACGAACAAACTGGAAAAAAGGGCTTTCTTATTATTATTAATTCATCCCACCATTTTATAATCTCCAGTGGCCAAACCCAGCTCATGAACGAAATAAAAAGAGGAAACCTGTGAGGTTTCAGAAGGATCCTTCCACCTTCATTGTCCAGGAGCCTTGTCTCACTGCATCTCTCCATCTCCCTCTCTCTTTCCATTTCCTCCTTGGGTTCAAGAGCAATGGCTCAAAAATTAGTCAGAGCTACTAAGAATTTTAGCACATCTTCGGCTGTCATCCCAGGTAGCCGAACTAGCTTTAGCACCGTTTCAGTATCCCAAAGAGGTGGAGCAACCTTTGGACGTGTAGCCAGTAGCTTTGGGAGCAGAAGCCTCTATGAGTTTGGAGCGAGTAAAAGAATCCCCATGGGTGGTTATCACACTGCCCAATTTGGATATGGTTACAGGTTAGGTCATGGTGGAGTTGGGTACAGGTTCATCGGTGGTGCTGGGTATGGAGTTGGAGTTGGTGGCATCCATGAGGTGACTGTCAACCCAAACCTCCTGGCTCCTCTCAACCTGGAGATTGACCCAACAGTCCAAAAAATGAGGATGGGGCAAGGGCCCCATCTCCAACTCAAGAGCAAGAGACAGCATTGAACAAGAGAAGCCCTTCTCCTTACAGTAGGTAACTAACAGTTTGTAACTGTTTGTAAAAGAAATGCTTTCCAAATAGTCTCCCACCAAGAGAACAACAGAAGAGGAACAAGGTCATGTGATCAGTCCCAGCCAAAGACACAGTTATCCTGCTGTTATTGCGGCATATCTGCCTCATGTGATAACCTTCTAAGTGACTGTGATTATTTAAATATTTAGAAATGTTGCCTTGTGGACTACAATCCCAGAATCCCTGGTCCATGCTAGTGGGGGAATTCTGGGCATTGTTGTACAATGATTTATCTCTATGCTTTTGCCATTGGATTCTGACGACTATATAAACTAGTCCTCACAGTCTGGTCCATGTTCATAAAGAAAGTGTTCTGCAGGAAAGAAGGGAATTTAGGCAGATTCACATTGCCAAGTTCTAGAGAGAGAAAAAACATTTTCCTGATTTCCTTTTTCATAACTATTTCATAACTAGCATTATTTCTAAGCAGAGTTAAATGCTGAGCAACCACCCTTGATCAACTGAAATGTTTCATGTTAGAAAGCTTCAACCAGGTCTATTTTTAGCCGGTCTCATAAATTACCTCCTATGATTACTTTTTATTGGCACTGTGTAAAATTCTGGTTAACAATGTGATTTTGAAAATCTATTTTAATATGGAGGGAGGTGGCTATGTTTTACAGACTGGCCTGCAGGCAGCAAAGTTAATGAGTTCAGGAAATATTGACAGTGTGTAATGTGATAGGAAAACATGCCTGAAAACCATGTACATAACATGAGCAAAGGAGGAGGGCTTGAATAACTTTCCTGTCTGGATGGGATCTTTACACGACCCCTGTGGACACAAACTCATCTGCTGTCTGGCCAAGAGAAGAAGACAACTGCAATAGCCAGGCCATTTTAAGGACTCTTAAAGGACAGTGGTGCTGAAAGTCTATTTGTTTTAATTTTCCCTCCTCCCTGCTACTTTGGGGCACTATCTTACCCCCAATATTTCATAGATGAAAACTCAGACATGTGTGGCCAAGCAACAGCAAGATAGTCAAGGTGGCAAATAAGGAAGAACACACAGGCTGGGACAGGCTGCTGCAGTATGCTTTTTCCTGAGCTGAATGGGAAGAGCAAGATTCCACATCTTTTTCTCCTCTCTCCCCTGCTAAGTTTTTGATTGGCTGTCAAAGAACAGCAACTTCAAATTCAGAAAAATTAGTATGTCAGATTTTTGTGCAACATTGTTTTGAACTGGCAGTTCAAAAAAGCTCAATGACTGCCTTACACTGCTCAATTGAGAGAAAGGATGTGAGAGAGAGGTCTAGCTTGATCTCTCTGCAGAATGAACAGGAAAGTTCTCTTTACAAACCAGGGCTGGATTAAAATAGACTGAAGAAACTGAGCAATAATACATGGCCATCTAAAGAGCCATCTACTACTTTCTCTGATTAGACATTTAAATCCAAAGTTGAATTTGTTGTTACTGTCATGTGCCTTCAAGTCATTTCTGACTTATGGTGCCCTAAGGAGAAACTATCATGGGGTTTTCAGGAGCTGAGATTATGTGAAGTACCCAAGGTCACCCACTGAGTTTCCATGGCCAAGTGGGGAATCAAACCCTGGTCTCCAGGGTCGTACTCCACTTCTGAAACTACTACACCACACTGGCTCTCTTTTATATTGTATATACATATGGGAAACTCAAGGCAGTATCCATGGTCCTCTTTCTCTTCACTGTATTTTCACAAGAACTCTGTTGAGATAGGCCTGGCTAAGGGAGTAAGTGGTCTTAAGGTGAACTTCATGACTCAGTGAAGGCCTGAAGAATCCATCAATCTAACCACTGCACCACACTGGCTTTCAGTATTCATGTAATCTTCTGCATGTGTGGAGATTGTGGTGCCCTCCCACCCTAGATCTGGAAATAAAGTAGATGCAAAAGGACACAATGCCCTGGTGATAGCTTGGCTGAAAGGGCTGCATTATGCATTTTCTGCAATAGCAATTATTGCAAGAGTGCTGGAGAAGATACAGTTAAAAAGAGCAACAGTGGTCTTTCTGTCTACAACCTCATCCTCTCACCATAACGGCAACCAGCTTCGATTTGGGTGGCAAACTGCACCCTGATGAAGTACGTTCTGCCTTTGCAGAAGCCTCCATGGCTTCTGGATTGACATTCGCAACAGAGCTGTGAACCATGGGCAACATAGCCAATATGGCACTATAAAGACCACTGTTGCTCTTTCTAACCACATTTCTTCCAGCACTCTTGCAATAATTGCTATTGGAGGAAATGCATAATACAACCATCTCAGCCAAAGTACCACCAGTGCATTGTGTCCTTCCTTATCTACTTCTCCATTTATCAAAAAATATTTGCTTAGTTTGCAGTTCTTTCCAGATACAAACAAGTCTACTTGATATGGCGCCAAGCATCTGTCTAAGCGAGTGAACACTTCCCTGTTCAAGGACCATTTTCCTGGATGCATGGTGAGCCTACTTAGAAAATCTCTCTGCACTTTCAGGGAACCCTTGAGGCACACTGCTGTTATCCATCTCAAATTCCTTTAGTGTACTTAAAATGCAAAATGCAACTGCTTCCCACTAAACAAAATTTTTCTAAAAAGGCCTCAAAGTGAAAACTGAAAAAAATGTGCACCCCCCCTTGTGGTAACACATCAACTTGCTGTCTTTTCATCTGTCAAGATTCATATATTCCTTTCTGATTCTAATATGCAGAGGAACTGATCTCTGATTGCCCCTTCTTGCCTTACCTATGTTATTTGCCACTTTCCTTCTTGGCTCTTTCCTCGCTGACTGTTCCCTTTAAGGTTCTTTCTCACTCTGTTCCCCATACTATGTGTTCCCTTCAGTTGCCTTATCTCTGGACACCTTGTTCTAGAGCCAGCTGCTAGCCACAACTAGAGCAGACTCAATGAATCAATTGTTAAACGGTATGGTGTGTAGATCCCATTGATTCAGTGTATCATCTTTGGTATAGACTAGCCATTGATTTAAAGCAATGCCTTTTCCCCCTTGTGATAATGGGGCTTCCCATTATCTAGACTTAGCTAAAAGGGGGACACTTCCCTCTTCTGGTAAACCAAGGGTTAATGAGGTCTTGGGATTAGATTACATTTTAGTGTGGGTCAGCATCATAGGTCACAGGGTGAGCACTGACCAACCAAAAGGAAAAGAGGTGGGCATCTTCGGGATGTTTCCAGATGCTTCTTGGGAAAAGTTATAAAACTTCTGGGAGACCATGTGGGCAGAGAGATGAGAAGAACAGGAGGAGAACAAAGAGAGATGAGATCTGAGCCAGTTGCAGGCAGGCATGCCTGGCCTCCTGGCTCTCTCTCTCTTCCCGCTTAGACCATCTAAGCCTGTGAGCCTACTTGTGAGTAACCAGGAATAAGATAGTTAGTCGTGTTAGGGCTTTTTGTTATTTTGGAGACTGGCTGATCTTAAGAATGTATCTGTGCTTTTATATCTGTTTTTTGTAACTTCTTGTAACTAAGCGTACCTGGGAGGGGAGAGCCTCTCATGTGTATTACTGTCTTGCTTATTTACATGCCTGATTAAATACTTTCTGTAAAACATCTGTTTCTCTCCATTCCCATGTCAGCCTTTGGTACACGCTAGCTAGGACTTCTCTCACTCAGAAGGGGGGAGGTGGAAAGATCCTTAAGCTTAGAGATTGTTAATTCTGGACAGTGTCTCACTGTACTGTCCCGTGATTCATAATTCAGTGAGTAGTGGCAGCAAGGTTTAATAACGCTGGGAGAATTGCCAGCCTTTGCCAAGGATGAGAGTCAACCTTGGAGGCTGGTATGAATCCCAATTCAATGCTGGAATCCCCATTCCAGTATGACACACCTTACCAGTCTTCCTCAGAGGACTGAGATGTTGGCCCCAACCCAAATGACAACTGTGCCTTTGCTCACATGAAGTACCCTGCAAATGTCATAATTCCCTCAATAATAAAAGAATTCCATGCTGTTTCACTAGCTAGATCAGTGGTCCCCAAACTTTTTCGGCTGCCACCTCCTTCACTCACAGGCCACACCCCTAGCACCCCACTCCACATGAGTACACACCTCTTTCTTTGTATTAGGTCTACTGTAAATTCTAAATGACTAATCAAGACCAAAAAAACCCACACCCATCACCACTGCCACTGCTGCCCCTTCCCCCAGAAGCTTAAGGGACTTGTACACATGGAAGTTAGTCACTCAAGGCACAAACATCAAAAGAGGTGTGAGGCTGTGGGAGAGACTTGAGACTGCCAAGACAGAGATCGCAGAGAAGCTATAATTCAACTAAGATGGGTTGTTCATAAGCAAGCCAAATTAATGGGGCAGATGGCTTGAGAGCAATCATGCTTTCTACCACAAGAGAAAAGACATGACACCGAAAAAGACACGAGGCTGCAGATAGAGGCAAGGATCTGTGAAATGGCAAGAGGCATGGATTTGCACCAAGCACTATGCTTCAATTCCCTCCATTTCCCAGATCCTTACATTCCTCTGAAAGCAGGTGAGCGCTCCACTTACTCCTTGTGTGGCAGCAGTTATTAAATTCCATGTGCAGAAGTCCCTCAAGCTTGTGGGGGGTAGCAGCAGTGAAAAAGTGCACTGTAAGGCAAAGCAAGCATTCTTCATGATCCTTGTAACACAGTGGTTCTCAACCTGTGGGTCCCCAGATGTTCGTGGACTTCAGTTCCCAGAAGCCCCAGCCACTATGGTCAATGCTCAGGGCTTCTGGGAGCTGAAGTCCACGAACACCTGGGGACCCACAGGTTGAGAACCACTGTTGTAACAGGTCCTCCTTCTTTTTCACTTAGGCCATTGCCGCACTAGACTGTTATAACACTATGGCCCTTTTCACACCTTACCTTCGTTACAGCAATGGGGGGTGGTGCTCGTGCAAGCAGCCATTTGTGCGAGCCGTTCACGGCAGCCCTTCTGCCTCCCACAGCGGCTTCCCAGTTGCGTGACCGTCGCACTAGTGCCCTGCCCCTTTCTTTCACAGCGCAGCCTGGGAGCTGTAGGCTGCGCTGGGAGAGGAAGCGCGACCGGCCCAGCTCGTTCGACACACCGCATGCAGGTAAGTGCGTGAGGGCCCCACAAGCTTTGCGTGACCAAGCAGTATTTTCGGCTTAGAGCCGAAAATAAAAAAATGCATGTGCACCCCACTTTAGGCTCGTGAGCATTGTGCGAATGGGAGTACATCATACGAACCGACACTCCCATTTACGCGACATTCAAGGGGCCCTCACGCAAAAGAAACTGCGTGCGAAAAGGGCCTGTGATTCCACTTGCAACATCCTATGGAATCCTGGGGTTTGCAGTTTTGGGAAGGGCTGGCCGGCCCCTCCCGAAACTGCAAAGCCCAGGATTCCATAGGATGTTGCAAGTGGACTAATAGTGCTATAACAGTCTAGTGCGGAAATGGCCTCAGACTGGAATGGCAGCTCCCCCGTCCGATAAGGCACCCTGTCACTTCACACACAGCTCTGTCTTCCCCCTTATAATACCACCTTTATGTAAAGGGTGAGGCCTTTCAAAGATTATTTAGGACCTTTCAATAGTTCCAAGGTAGAATGTTCTCTCTATGTGAGTATCTTTAAATAGTGTATACCACACAGCTGAGTAAATATATATTTAAAAAAATAAACTGTAATATTTATTAAAATAACATACAGATCAAAGGATTGGAGTTCATATGCAGATCTAAAGTAATGCAGTTCTTCAGAGCACTTTTAGTCACTTTCCTTATATCTTTAAGCTCTCATGCAAGTAGCATAATCAGCCCTTTGCCTACTCTTACCAAAGGCTCAAACCCCCCCCCCCCACATATCTACGGGTCTTTTCGCCCCACACTATTATAGTGCTATGATTCCACTTTCAACATCCCATGGAATCCTGGAGTTTGGAGTTTAGGGAGGCGCCTTTAGAATCCTCAGCGAGAGAGCTCTTTGGCCCCAGGAAATGACAAACCTCAGAACTGCATAGGATGTTGAAAGTGGAATAATAGCACTATTAACAGTGTAGGGCGGAAATGCCGTAAGTCACACTTTCTAACCAGATTCTATAAAGATTTACTGTAATTACTCTTCTGCCTCTTTCTAGGCTTTTCCTGAGAATTAAACCCTTCCCAGTAACACAACCTCCCTAGATGACCGAGGGACTATATTTTAGAGCTCTTTCTCACTGAAGATGCCAAATGACAATCAGTGTTTGCCTTTATATATTTTCAACTCAGCCACCAGCGTCTCGCTCACACTGTGAGCTGGGTTTCTCTCCTGAAGAGCTATTCTGGTTGCCTGGCATCTGTTGCTAGGCTGCTTTGGCTCAGGATAGGCACACCCCTAGAACTCCATCACTTCCTCCTTGCACCAAGTTATAGGCCATTTCCGCACGAGGTGAGGGAATCACCCCGTGACGCTACTCACCGGACTTTTGGGTTCCCCGGTCCGGTCCACGCTTCTCCGGAGCAGTCCGTGGTCGCTGCTCCACACTGCTCCGGGGATGAAAATGGCGGCTTCCGGTTGGTCAAGGGTCTCGACCAACCACTGAAGCTCGCCAGCCTAAAGCCTGCCCCCAGCAGATCACCAATGCGAGCCTGCGAATCTGCATAAGGGAGCAGGCTCACAGTGGCATGCTCCGTGCTTTTGAAAGACCTGTTTTTAGCGGTCTTTCAAAAGCATGCTGGATGACCACTTGGGGTCATTCAGGAGCAGGCTGGACTACAGATCTACGTTCAGTAGGTCTGACCCAGTCCGGTCCCAGGTTCAGACATGCTACCTGGAGGATGCTCTGCCCCGTTTAAAAAACCCTATGTGGAAATAGCCATAGACTTCCATGTGCACAATTCCCTTCAGCGGGGAGGGGGTGGTGGAAAAGCAGGCTGCAAAGCAAGCATTGTATAGATTTTGTTTTTTTAAAAAATACTTATTTGGCTCTGATGCCATCCTACTGCCACCCTAACCCCTCCTTTTTCCTCAGCCCCCCATGGATCTATCCACAGCCCCCAAGGGGGCAGTACCTCACTTTTTGGGAATGACTGAACTAGATCAATCACAGCAGAGTGAAGATTTCACATGCAGTACAATAGAGTCATTATACCCAAAGTCAAGGGCTTTTGTGATCCACCCAGGATCTTGTTTTAAATGTTTTTTTAAAAAGCTTTACAAAGTGATTTGACATGGTGAGAAACAGCAGGGTGTTTCCTCGTGGAAACTGTTCTGGTTCACTTTGTACTATACAAGCAATTGCTGCAGGGCCTAGTAAAATCTAATGCAGTAACATCATCCTTACTAGGAATAAAAATGCCCCTGTTCAAGCATTACTTTTGTCCCATCTAAAGAAGAACAGAGTCCCCTGATGGCAGCTTTGTGAAATAGGAAGCAGAGACAAGGCATTGAGGGAGTCCAGATTTTTGAAGAAGGAAAATAAAAAGTAAGGGAGTTCTTTAAATTTTCCTCATCCGATTTTCTCCTCACAATGTGGAGGCCATAATGACTCTGAACAGAAGCTTTTGAGATAATCTATTTTAAAACAAAAAACAAAAAACAAATGCAACACAGACATATGTTGTTGTGTGCCTTCAAGTCATTTCTGACTTATGGCGATCCTGAGGCGAACCCGTCACAGATTTTTTTTGACAGAATTTATTCAGAGAGGACTTGTCCTTGCCTTTCTCTGGGACTGAGAGAACGTGACTTGCCCAAGGTGACCCAGTAGGTCTCAATGGCCAAGCAGAGATTCAATTGCTGCTAGTGTCCCAGTGCAACATTCAAACCACTAGGCCACCTTGGCTCTCTCTGTGGTACCTTAAAGACTGTCAATTATAGCATGAACGTTTATATGGACTATTGTCCATTTTATCCAACGCATGGCCTGCTAACCAGAATTTGGGTTTATACTCATCGTGAGAGGGTGAGATTGTACACAGAAAGATCAAAGTGAAAGGCAGAAAGTTCTTACAATACATTATTCACACTGGCCATAACACAAACATCCCCATGTCACCAATTAAATCAAGTAATATCAAGTTTTGTGTGTGGTGTTTTTACTGATCCACCGGAGCATATATGTACATCAATAAAATGCTGCACAAGTGGAATTTTATGGTACAAAATCACAGTGTTCTTCCTTCTTCCTTTCACCTCATATAAAGTGTAACATTGGCCTGAATCCAATTGGGAGTTTCAGCTAGAATAAAGCCACTGGGTCAATTATTGGATACCAAATCAACAGGTGTGTAAATCCCATTGATTCCATGGATCTCCTTAGTGGAGAGTGTCGATAGGATTCAGATTATAGATTTCTTCAAGGTCTCCACTTGATGCCCTTTCCATAGGTTACCGGATCCAGGAGATGTCCTGTGAGGATCCTGGTAAAGCGCTCCCCTCCACACTGGCTGCCTGTGGGAATGGAGGAAGCATGATCGTCATGCCTCTTCTTTCTGCAGTGTAGCCAAGCACTGTCCCAGGTTGCACTGGGGCTGGAAGCATGGTGTTACCCTGATTTCTGGGGTCCCGTGAGGGACACTTCAATGTGCTCCAATTACTGGGGAATGGCAATTAGCAAGAGCACAAGCTAAGCAATGCAAGAGGCAGGGCAACCTAGCGAGATCTTGAATCCAATGTTTACGGGGTCAGGCTGAGTCAATAATCAAACAGAAGTAAATTAAAATTGTTTTTCTTTATTTTGAAACATAGTCAAAACGTATGTATGCAAACACTCACACAGACCTAATGAAACAAAGGTAGGGGTTGGATAGAGGGTTTTTGAGAGGGATTTTTCAGAGGAAATGCTACACCTGATCCTGAAGCCCAGTTTATCTGAAGAAAAGTCAGTTGGAGCAGAGATTCTCAGCATGTGGAAGCTGAGGGCTCGTCAAACGGAGCGACAGCAAGGCAGGATGGAAGTGAGAGTGATCCGAAGAGATGCTCAAATTCAGGGGTTCTTATAGGGGAAAATGTGCCTGTAGGCTAGTCCGTTCCCAGGGAAAACAATGAGTTTCAGGCTGGAGACAAAGCCTCCGAAAGGTCAGTACTTTAGATGATTGAATTATGACAGAGTTGTCAATAGCGTGGACAGTATGCAAACGCGGAGTCCTTGACAGTTGGATATTCAGCTCATCAAGCTGCCTGCTCGGGGCAGGGTGTCTTTTGTAAACAGCGTGCATACATAATGTGATCTTAAAATGGTACTTGCCTGGAGGTCTGCTGAAGCTGCAATCCAGCAATTACTGGCCTGCCTGGATTTGTTTTGAATAGTTCAGCTATTTTTGGCTGTGCCTGTGTGAGTGCTTGTCCGGGGACCTCGCAAACACATGGAGAGGAATGAGTAGTGAAGGCCAAATTCTTGATATCAAATTATACCTAATATACCACAAGTCCGGACTAGAAAGTACAGTAACAATGGTCAGTGTGCTTCCTGACTCTCTGCAGCTCAGGTAAGTATGGGAGGGCAGTAGGAGGGCAGCACACTCACCAGTCATTGATGGGAAGAACCCATCAATAATTTGTGGCGTGATCATGCTGCCTGGGGATGGGAGAATGACATGGACATGGGACATGGACGATGTCATGAAGAACTGTCATCCAGGTCCTGTACTTCTGTTGTCCCCAGTGTGGGATGGCAAGGTCCTGTGGAAAGGGCCTGAAACACATATCACTTGTACTTCTTAGTACTTTGAAACCACTCCTATTGCTTCCCCTCTTTCTTCTTCTTTAAGGCTGGCCCCACCAATGGGTAGAATCAGGGAGCCACCTTGGGCAGTTTGTTCTGCACCTCATGACTGAGAATTCCCCCCTTTTTTTAATTATTAGTGTTGTAATTTTAATGTCATGGATGTGGAAAGGCCTTTGTGAAATTTTGAAATTTCCTGCTTCACATGCCAAGATAACTACACTGACCTTAGATACCATACATTTTGACCTGTGTGTGTGTGTGTGTGTGTGTGTGTGTGTGTGTGTAAGTTGCTGTTTTGTTTCAGGAAATAGAATGGCTGAATTGGAAAGGTTAGGTCCCTTGTGATCTGAGGGGACTTGACAGAAATGGAATTGCAGGGCAGAAAGGACTAAATCTAGACAATTATGGAATGGGAGAGGTGTGGAGACTATGATGAAAACACACATGAGAGGTCTTATTAAGACCTACACTGTAGCAGTGGTGATAATAAAGAAGTCTTACCCAGGTGAACCAGAAAAAAAGGGAATGCTGGAGACCAAACAAATTGGGATCAAGGAATATGGATAGATAGAAGAAGCAGGAACCATCTTTAGAGATGGCACCTAAAAGAATGGGGTAGAGGGATTCTTGAATGGGGTAGAGGGATTCTTGAATCTTGATCACTTGTGCTTCTATTGACTTCACGGTGGTTGTTGTGGTTGAATAAGGAAAAAGGAAGAAGTGAGCATAAGGATGTGTGCCATGAAGAATCGTTGTCAAGGGACCTGCCCAAGCAGCTCTTACTTCATGCCTGGGACAATTCTGTTCCCATCAGGTTAAAATAAAAAAGCCGCTTGTTGGTTCGTATGAAGTTAAAAGGAATGCCTTGAGGGAACCTCAGGCCCTCTAAAAGACAGGTTTAGAAACTCCTGCTTCATTTTACAAGTTTTCAGATTGCCAGGGGTATTATATTAGGAACATTCAGTGATGAACAGAATGGAAAAAATGGCTTTATGCCCAGCATACCAAGGTGATTAATTCAGCCCACTGTCTTATGATCTCCAGTGGCCAAACCCAGCTCATGAATGAGATAAAAAGGGGAAACCTGTGAGGTTTCAGAAGGATCCTTTCACCTTCATAGTCCAGGAGCCTTGTCTCACTGCATCTCTCCATCTCTCTCTTTCCATTTCCTTCTTGGGTTCAAGAGCAATGGCTCAAAAATCAGTCAGAGTTACTAAAAATTTTAGCACATCTTCAGCTGTCATCCCAGGTAGCCGAACTAGCTTTAGCACCGTTTCAGTATCCCGAGGAGGTGGAGCAGGCTTTGGACGTGTTGCTGGTGGCTTTGGGAGTAGGAGCCTCCATGGGTTTGGAGCAAGTAAAAGAATCTCCATGGGTGGCTATCGCACTGCCCGATCTGGATATGGTTACGGGTTAGGTCATGGTGGAGTTGGGTACAGGATCGTCGGTGGTGCTGGGTACGGAGTGGGAGCTGGTGGCATCCAGGAGGTGACTATCAACCCAAATCTCCTGGCTCCTCTCAACCTGGAGATTGACCCAACCATCCAAAAAGTGAGGAAAGAAGAGAAGGAACAGATCAAGACTCTCAACAACAAATTTGCCTCCTTCATTGACAAGGTGAGTCTTCCTCCTGATACTCTCCTTTAAAAACAAAATACCTGTAATTGTGTTTAGGGATGCTTAAGAATTTTGAGTAAATTGGATTGCTACACAGATTGGAACATTGTTATCTTTCTGGTTTTGCCTTTCTTTCTATTTTGTGGTATAGTTCTCACCTCAAAAAAGCACACATTTGGTAGGAAAAGATGTTCAAAAGGAAGATGAAGCAGAAATGGGATTGAATGAACTTATCAAAGAATATATGTGAAATTGACGTGGACTGGAGGCAAACTGACCCAGCTGACATCTGAAGAACAGTAGTTCTTTAGTAGTTTAGTAGCTTAAAGGCATCAGTAATTTAGGCTTCAGTAATTTAAAGACATCAGAAGGAAACAGTGGGAAGTAATGCAAACAACAACAACACTAAAGAAACTGTTCCACTGTTCCTTATAAAGAGTTCCATGGCTGGAATGTGAAGGAAAGCAGATTTTAACTTCCTGTTGATAGAAACTGTTGAAGAATGGGAGGTGATTGGCTCTCTTTGTCTGAAGATGGTTAAGCACAGACTGGCTCACCCTTTATCTCAGGCCATTTCCGCACTAGCCTGTTATAGCACTATGATTCCACTTTCAACATCCTGTAGAATCCTGGGGTGTACAGTTTTGAGGAGGGGCCAGCTGGCCTCTGACTAACTGCAAGCCCCAGGATTCCATAGGATGTTGAAAGTGGAATCATAGTGCTATAACAGGCTAGTGCGGAAATCACCTCAGAGATGCTATAGATATATCCCGCATTGTGCCAGGGGTCATAGTAAAATGGCTTCATGGATTTCTTCCAGTTCAGCGGTTCTACTATTCACTGTCACAGGAAGAGTCCCATTGAACCTGGAAGGGCTTACTTTTCAGTAGACATCTACAGGATTGCACTGTAACTATAGTCTGAGATTCAAAGCACTACTTTACACACAAGAAGAATATGGGCATTCTTGCCATTTCCAATTTTTTAACAGTAGAACCAAGAGATGCTTTTGAAACCTATCTGCTTATCATGAGGTGGTAGGAAAGGAAGCTGGGCAGAGAGTAGGGCCTTCCCAACAGATCTCAAACCATAGGTTGGTTTGTAAGAGAGAATATGGTCCTTCAAATGACCTGGACTTGAGCTTTATTGGGCTTTATAGGTCAAAACTAGCAGTTTGAGTTGTGACTGGAAGTAGACCAGCTAGCCTGTAGAAGAGTTGCAAGAAGGGAGTTCTGTGCTCCCTGTAGCCAGCCCCAGTTACCAATCAGGGTGCAGCTCTTTGGACAAGCTGAAGTTTCCAAACACTCTTCAAAGTCATCTCCACATACAATGTGTTACAGTAACCCAACTGGGATGTAATCAAGCCACGGATCACCATGGCCTGATCTGATACCTTAAGGAACAGGCACAGCTGCTGCACAAGACTTAATTGTGCAAACGCACTCCCAGACACAAGCAAAACCTGTGCTTCCAGGCTCAGAGTCTAATCCAGGAGCAGATCCAAACTTTAGACCTGCATCTTCAAGGGGAGTGTAACACCATCTCGCACAGGCTGAGTTCCTATTCTCTGAGCTGCCTTTTCACTAACAAGGAGCACTTCCATCTCATCTAGATTAAGTTTCAATTTGCTTACCGTTGTCCTGTCCATTAGTGATGATAGGCACCAGTTTAGGACTGAAATAGCTTCAATGGATTGTAGTAGAGAGGAGTAATACATAATTGATTCATAATTGTTTGTTACTGATGTTTGTGATTATAGCACAATTTCCATGATCACAAATACTCCCTCCCCTATCTACCTGAATCAGCAACAGCTGTACTGAGCAATGGTGGTCTGTTCCATTGGCGATTGAGGCACTGCAAGATGTTGTGAACAGCTTCCTCCTCCTGGAAAAGTCATCCTGCAGTATCCCAGTCGCAAGCAGAACAGACCTCCATTGCTTGGTGCAGCTACTGTTAAGGTAGCTTTGGGGAGTTGGGTTAGGAGAGGTTCCATAGTCATGCATTTGTAGCTACAGTCACTCTCCACAGTCGCTAGGGTTAAAGGCACAGGACCCCATGAACGTGGAAAAACTTTGAATAACCCTAGGTCCTCCCAAACCATATTTAACACACACACACACACACACACACACACACACACACACACACACAAGTATGATCACCATATTCAACCCACCATGGTTGCCTTTGAGGCATCAGGGTTCCTTCAGAAGGTAGAAGCACGCTGGTGTGTGATAGATGATGACTCTGAGGTCGAGGAGCAACTGATTGTGCCAGGAACAGAGCGAGTGATCGACCAAACCAGCCTGCAAACACCCCCATCAGTTGAAAGACAAACGGAGGCAGAATTACCCCAGCCAGGTCCAGAGGGAGGGACAACCAGCAGTGATTTGGAAGAATTACAGCCACCTGTGCCCCTCACACCCAATCACGGAGGAGGCTAAAATGGACAGCTCAGAGGGAAGTTGCATGGGCTAGATTAAGGAAACAATGACAAGTAACACCTGTTCTCAGTGGCTATTTAAGTCTGTCAGCGTGGCTTGCCCTTTGCTTGTAGCAAATTACTTTGCAAGGCATCTTGACCCTCATGTTCTAGCTCCCTTGACCCCTCTGGACGGACCCCTGCTTTCTGGACCTTTGGACTGAATCTTGATCTGGCTCGGCTCTGCAGTTCCCCTAGTAGCTGTTTGTATCGAACATTCCTCTGCTGCCTCCTCCTCCCCGCAGCAAGTATTCTCACCTCCTCTCCCTTGCTGGCACAGGTAGGAAGTTGGACTCCGACATAGTGGGGCTTACTTCCACCTCCACTGCTGCCCCACACCATTTGCAGTTTCTCAGTCTCACAAGGCTTGCAGTCCCTATTGAAAATGGAATAGGGAGGCAGCAGAGGTGACAGCAAATAATCCATGAACAATCAATAATCAAATGTGGAAGGCTGAATGTACATCTTTGGTGCAGCCTCTCAGACAAGTATTATTTAAAATGAAAGTCATGACTGCACCAGAATCCATGAAGGCAAGCATAATTACGTGAACATGCCTGAAAATGAACGTTCCCAGTTGATTGCTACATCTTCCATTTGCCTACCAACTGCAGGGATCTGGCACTTTGTCAGTCATCTGACACCAAATTCTGTGTGAGAAACTGTTATATCAGGTCAAAACTGACATCTTTCTGCCTGTTTCTTGGTGAGAGTTCCTTACAGCCCATCTAAAACAGAAAGAGAGGGGTTGTTGTTTTTTTTGATGATGGTCCCACTTTGCAATTAATATGTTCTGTTCTATCAGTAAACATTGTTAATGTGAGAATTGTTGTTGCTTTGTTGGGATTCCCTTAGGTCCGCTTCCTAGAACAACAAAATAAAGTGCTAGAGATGAAATGGAGCCTCCTGCAGGACCAAAAGGTCACCCACCGTAGCCTTGATGCATATTTTGAGTCATACATCGCTGCCCTACGGAGGCAGATCGACAATATTCTAGGAGAGAGGCCACGACTAGAATCAGAATTGAAGAACATGCAGGATGCCGTGGAGGACTGGAAGATCAGGTGGGCAACAGAGAAAAAAAATAATGAATGAAAGAGATCACTTCTCAAAAGTGAGCCTCTCTTCTTTTCCCTCATGAACTATATATTCTGGTAACTGAAAAAGGTTTTGGGATTTTTTTTTTGCCTCAGAAGTGTTTTCAGAACTAATCTAGGTGATATATGATCTTTTCCCAGTTTCCTCCTCCTCCTCCAACTCTCAAGGGGAATAATTCATTAAAAGCAAATTACAACGGTTCTTAAGTTGGGAAGTGGGGAGCCTTAAGAATGCGGAGCCCTCACAAGGGGTCCACAAAGCCATGCTGCTGGAACCAGTGGCAGTAGCAGGGACACAGCAGCAGGTGTGTGGGGGCGCTGAAACTGCTCCTTTCTGGCAGGAGTGTGTGCGCACCCAAAATTTCTGCTGCTCCACACACATCCTGCTGCCAAGAGACACAGGGGCAGGGATGTGTGCACACCCAAACTATGACTTTGGAGACCAGGGTTTGAATCCCCACTCAGAAATAGAAACCCACTGGGTGCCCTCAAGGAAGTCATATTCTCTCAGCCTCAGAGAACGGCAAAGGCAACAAATCTTGCAAAGAAAACCCCCATGACAGGTTTGTTTTAGAGTCACCATAAGTCACTTTTCAAAGACTAGAAATGGCTAGAAAAAGCCACCACCACCCCTGTAAGCAGTGCTTTGTTGTTGTGTGCCTTCAAGTCACTTCTGACTTACAGCAACTCAAAGGTGAACCTATCACTGGTGTTTGTTTGTTTTGGCAAGATTTGTTCAGAGGGGTTTGCCTTTGCCTTCCTCTGAGGCTTAAGGAATGTGATTTGTCCAGTGTCCGAGCAGGGATTTGAATCCTAGTCCCCAGAAGCGCTAAATAAATAAATAAATAAATATTTGAATACCTAAATCTACATCTAAATTGAGTTAAGTCTTGGAGGTCCTAGGCAACAAATTATATTTACACAGTTAAGAAAACCTTCAAAAGGTTAAGAACCACCGCTATACAAGAATAAAATGACAATCAAAAATTGAAATCAAGGCACAGCATCCACAGTAGTTGACTTGGTGTTAAAATCTAACACATGGATACTGCTTAAAAGCAATAACAGCTAAATAAAACCTGATCACAAAATGCCAAAGATAGGTGGGCCCTTAGAGATTTCCAAAATTTCTGTAAGGATGCAATCTCACATGGCAACAAGGCAAAATTTCCTCCCCTGGCCCAAATTGCCACCTGAACTCTCCTTGTTAGCCTGACATCCAGGACTCCCACACTCTCAACCAGTCCATTTGGTCCTTCAGTGGGTTTGCCTTCTCATCCAGCGTCAGTGGGACCCCTCCCTCTGCAGCATCTTCATTTCATGTGAATTAAGTCTCCACTTGTCATCCTTCATCCAGAGATGTGAAGACTCCAAGGAAAGCCTGGAAAGTTTGAGGGGGAACTTTTTGCTGGAAAAAAAATAGGGTTGAAAACATTTTTTTGTTGCCGTTGTTGAAAAAATGGGGAAACCTTTTTCTCCCAAATTTTCTTGGTTCTTTCCTCAGTTTGTTTTCTAGATCTTCACATCTCTACCCTTATCCAGCACTTGGTTCAAGACTTCCATATCCTCCCTTGAACATTTTAGATGGAAAAAGGAGGAAAGGTTAAATACCATCCGCTCCCTAATGACCACTGGATTACTTGTTACATTGTTTTCATATAGATGGTGAAGGCCCATGGTCTCTATCAGCAAGAAGGGAACATGATAGTAGTTTAAGATGTCTTGAAACTGTTCGGACTTGCGTCTCAGAATCCCTCAGACATCTTGCCTCAGTAGCACCCCTTGAGGTTATCACAAGTTTGTCTTTAAGAAACTCAAGATTGTGCGTTCAGCTTGCAAGGCAGTGTAAGAGAGCTGTGGGATGCAAAACAACAACCTGCCATGGGAACTGTTTCAAAGCATACGAACACAAGACAAGCCCTGCTAGATCAGAGCACAGTTTTAGCTAGCCCAGCTTCCTGATTCCATCAGTTAAATTATGCCATTTGAAAGAGGCAGCTTTATAGAATTGCTGTCAGGTCCCAAGTGAAATTGAAAGGTTAAAACCAAGAGGATCAGGAAGAGCTCCAAACAGATATTTCCATGCTAGGGCATTAGAATTAAACTAGCAGATGTGGCTCAATATAAGCTGCATGGTGTCCTCTTGATGTTTCCAACCAGGCAGTCCTGTCTTCCTTTCTGAATGTTCCATCCCGCCCCATTCTCTGCAGCCTAGTTTTTGCCTCACTACTTCCTGTCAGTCAGTCATATGCCTACCAAGCATTCTCAGTCCAAATAAGGGATTTTTCCACCTTCCCCCACTCTTTCTTTCTTTCTTTCTTTCTTTCTTTCTTTCTTTCTTTCTTTCTTTCTTTCTTTCTTTCTTTCTTTCCTTCCTCCTCTTCCTCCTCCTCCTCCTCCTCCTTCTTAATAAATATGTTCCTTCTGTGTAGCATATACTGGGATTTTTCATACATACAAAAATACATTTTAGACAAAGTAAAGAAGTTTAGCAGAAATGGAATTTTCACAAGAAGTCCTGCAATGAAAACACACAAAAAACTTTCATATCTGTGTAAATCTTTTCATCCAGCAGAGCAAGAATTTCTATCTGTGAATACAAAATGCGACATGAATGTGTAATAAGAACAGTAAAGGAATGAACTGACTACAACAGCTTTTTTTCTAGTGGGAAGGAACTCAGATTGTCATTCTTGCTGCCAGCCAGAGCTGGACCTATTTTTCACTATTAAGTTCCAGGCTTCTCTATGAATGGCAAGGAGGAGGGAAATGAGGAAGGAGTAGGGAAGACACGCAGTTCGAGGTTAACAGGGAAAGACAACCCTGGAAGGTAATCCGAACCACTCAAGAAACACAAGGCCACACTCCTTTTGCTAATTCCAGCCACCTCCTATCTCCAGTGGTAGTAGCTTCCACATCAGTAATATGGTGAATCTATTCCAGGTTTTATTTCAAAAAAGCGCATCAAGGTGCTGCACTTTGGATAACTCCTCTATCATGTAGACTAAACCCTGAAGTTGATTCACCACTTTTACTAATATGGAACCCATTAGCCACTAGTGCCCATCACATCCAATTCCTCCTCCCTCTAGGCTAAACTATGATGCTTTAAACACTCTGGGGTGAATCCTACCTGTTAGTCCTAGCTTGAGTAAATGTATTGAATTAATGGGCTGTGTGTGCATGTTGTATTAGAACAGTTGTAGAACAGGGATGGGGAATATGTGGCCCCTACAGATGTTTTTGAACTGTAACTCTCATAATCTCTCATCATTGGCTACGTTGGTTAGGGCTGATTGGAGACATAGTTCCCAGCGTCTGAAAAGGACTGCATATCCTGTCCCTCTATCCTCCTTTCAAGAGAAAATAAGTCATTTCAAGAGAAACATTTCAAGAGAAAATAAGTCATTTCAACAAGTAAGAATGGTAAGAGGTGCTGTAGATCATTTGAGGGAGAAGTCCCCCTTCCAACCAGAAAACATGGGCAGATGGCCAAGGAGGCAGACAGAGCATCAGTGCACTCTGTAGAAAGGTGTGTTTAAGACTAACTGTTCCCCTGGGCACCAGAACCTTTCCAAAGAGTAGGTAGCCAGTATCGTCACCCACATATGTGTATGGTGATAACTAAGGTGAACCTTCAAGAAGATTCCTCATAAAAACCTGAGATCCTTTCTTCTTCTCAGTTGTTAGGGACAGATGGCTGGTGATTTGTACTGACCAGCTACTTTCCCAACTGCTGCTGCACAATTCCCCCCAGAGGGAAGTCCCAACTTGACTTTTTTCTTTTCTTAGCCGTGTGATCTTAAACCTTCTGAAGTTACCAGAATGGCATTCATGCTTCTCTGACTAATCTTTGGGTGAGGTGTTACTGAGCATAAAGCCAAGTTCCAGCCACATTAGAAGAATGTCACCAGGGCTAATAAAAATGGCTTGTTTCTGTAAAAGTTGTAAAATTATTAGAGCTTTAAAAGAGACATATCTTGCATGAGGGTTTAGCACTTAAAAGAGATATATCTTTGATGAAGATTTGGCACTCATCAGGTGGCCTGCTACCATGGTTAAACTCTGAGGGAATGCCATTTTCCCCAAAGGGTTGTTTGGCCATAGGATGAGGCCTGCTCCCTCAAAGACCAGTTTTTACAGCATCTTTTGGCAGGTTCCTATTTGGCACCATTTGAAAAGCTAAAATGGGTAGGTTTGTGTTGGCCAGTCCTCAAAGTCAAGGCAATAAAGCTAGTCTGAGCACATTCATGTTTGCATTCCTTCAGAAACATTCAGCATAAAGAATATGCTCAAAGGAGAAACCTAAACGTACTTCAAGGTTACTTTTGTCATTTTTGAAAGCTGAGCAGAGCATGTTTTTATTGTTCAGGCTAGGTTTTACCTCAGCGAAAGGTGACTTTTGTAAGGAATATCTCCCTTATATGAACTAATGACAGAGATGCTCATATAAGGAGCGGTAGCTTAATGAAGCAACATAGTTCTTGCATTCTTGCCTTGCATATTTTAGTTACCATGTTGAGTAATAACTTGATGCAGGAGTTAAGACTCAGACATCAGATTCTTCTCTGCAAATACACTAACTTTTTCCCCATGACTTTAGAAGCTTTTCTAAACCCAGTGGATTCATAAATAGAAACAAGAGAGAATTTGTTGGCTTGCACTTTCAAGCAAAACAGCATAATTCATATTTCCTGGACTGGCATGAAAGTCAGAAAGTACCTCCATGCATGTCTCCAAATTTTGATGTATAAATTGAATCTCCATTTCTATAAATTCATGACTGAACAGATGCTATTTTGTAAGATGAAGGATATAATTGTGAATGGAAGTTTAGTGTTTAAGTTACATTTGAAAAACAGCTATAAGACAAATACTTTTTGAATTTAATAACTGATTCTCACATTTTGTTATCTTGATAGATCAATGGCTTAGGTGGCTTTTAGGTTGAATTCCTTAATTTTGCAGGGCATTTTTCAGCTTCAAACTGCATATAGATATGGACTTATTAAAGAAGGCTGATGCAGAAATGGGTGTGACAAAATAAATTTCATAGAAAAATAAATGCGTATTTTCATGAAGTTTGGGTTCGACTCCCTGCTCAGCTGTGGAAACCCACTGGGTGACCTTGGTCATGTCACACGCTCTCAGCCCCCAAAAAAACCATAATATGATGATCCTAAGGCAAACTGATCATGGGGTTTTCTAGCATGTGATGTGCCCAAGGTCGTACCAGCGGGTTTCCATGGATGAGCGGGGCACTGAACCCAAACTTCCTGAAAATATGCATTTATTTTTCTACGAAATGTATTCTGACACACACATTTCTGCATGTAGCCTTCTTTAATAAGCTCATATGTATATGCAGTTTTAAAGCTGAGAAATACCCGGCAAAATTAAGGAATTTAACCTGACCTTCAGAAATGACTTGAAGGTACACAATAGCAACACTGTGAAATAGACTCTGATACAGATATTGAACAGAACAGATGTATGAATACAGTTGGGTCTTCAGGGTTTGGTTCCCATTATTCACAAAGGTAAAATGGCATCCCTTATACAAAATGGCAAAATCAAAGTTTGCCTTTTGGATTTCTTTTTAAATATTTTCAAGCTGTGGTTGGTTGAATCCATGGATAAAGAATCCACAGATATGGAATGCTGACAGTACAGGCAAAATTTATATGTATCTGATAACAAACCAATTCATTCATGTCTCCTCCAAAACATAGTCAGGAATTTCCATTCTTGGCTACTGGAATCCAGTTTGAATTATGTTATTGGAATAATTTTAATAATTCTATTTTATAATTTATACCCATCTTTATAACCTGTAGGCAGCACTGAAGTAAGTTTGAAATAAAACAAATACTGGCAAATGAAACGATATCAAACATTAACATAAAATCAACACCTCATGTTAAATAAGACATTATTTATAAAATTAAAACAATAGGGCATCCTCTCAGGTGAAGTATACAGGAGATGTGAAAAGCAACAATGACTTGTCCAGCTATGAAACCAACTGTAACAGGAGGAGGCATGTTCCATTTCTGATAAGAGTTCTATTTTTCTCATAAAATTTCTGAGATTTCATGTTGCTGAGATCTTATTTTCTCATCTTCCACTGCGTCTGCCTGAATGAAGTACATGTTGGACAATTTCCTCCAAACTTCTCCATATTTTTTGAGTATGATAACCTCCATTTCCTCCAAACCATGCACGCAGTTCCCAGAATGGCATTGGTTCTGGTGGTCAGAAAGCAGCAGCCTAACAACCAAGCCTTGCTAGGGGAAAGGAAAGAAGCTGGGCTGCTGCCCTTGCTCATGGTGATCCTCACCCATGGGAAACCTGTTGGAGAATTCCTCTGCTTCCTGGAGGATCTGGATGAAATTGTTCTCACAATTGCTTTGTCCACCCAGAGAGGTTGGAAAATTTGGATGGTGTTTGGAAAAGTCATTTTCTGGGACTACAGCTTCTGAAATTCCCCAGCTGATCTGATCAAACTGGCTGGAGGATTCTAGAAATTATGGGCCAACAATGTAATATTTCTGAGCTCTGAGTTGTTGAGAAAATAGCTCTGGCTCCCTTCTTCTAGTTCTCTGATCCAAGTTTGAATTTTAGAACATGTGGAGCCAGATTCACGTGCAAAATTCAAACTGATTTTTTCTCCTATTTGGATACCAACTCAACATCCCTGCTCATTGAATGCAAAGTATTAGGGAGAAGAAGATAGTATAAAACCAGCCGAGTTAAACAAGCTGATGTTCCCTTTTCATTATGGTCTTAAAATTCACCCCTACAGGGGGAAAAAAATTAAACCTTTCCAATCTGATTGCAAAAATCTCTGTCTTGAAACAGACATATACTCAATTTTTAATTGTTGTTGTCATTGTGTGTTATGTGTTGTGTGTCTTCAAGTTATTTCTGGCTGATGGCAACCCTAAAGCAAATCTATCATGAGGTTTTCTGGGGCTGAGAGTATGTAAGACATCTAAGGTCACCCAGTGGGCTTCCAAGCCAAGCAGGGAATTGAATCTTGGTCTCAAGGGTCGTAGTCTAACCTCAAACCACTACACCATGCTTGATCTTGATTTTTAATGAATTGGCTGTAAAAGTTAATTGGAACCTGTATGTTCAGAGGTACATCACCTCTGAATACCAAAAACTGGAAACTAATGACAGAGGAGGGCTGTCGCCTTCGCTGTTTTCCTGGAGTCATCTGGCTGGCTACCTTTGGTGGTTTAGAGGCAGCCTGGATCTGCTCCTGTAAGGCCACTTTCTGCTTGATCTGGAGTTTGTGCACATGTTGCTTTTAGCTCTAGTAGATTCTGACCTTCAGACATAAAGTCTCCTGTTTTATGTACACTGGCTTTCAGTCCTTCACTGTGAATAGCTTAATGAGATAGACTAGAGTGGTGGACTCCAGGTTTGCAAAATCTATTTTGTTTTTACTAGGTATTATTTATTATTTCATACACAAACACACACACACACACACACATATATTATTTTTGTTGTTGCATGCCTTGAGGTTGTTTCTGGCTTGTGGTGATCCTAAGTCATGGGATTTTCTGGGACTGAGAGTGTGTGATGCACCCAAGGTCATCCAGTGGGTTTCAGTGGCCAAGCAGGAAATCAAACCCTGATCTCCACAGTCATAGTCCTACACTCAAACCCCTAAGCCACTCTTGCTCTCTAATTCATTTATATCCCACCATTTTTCTAATAACAGGACTCATAAGGGCTTACAACTAATTAAAACCGATACAGATTAAAAGCTAAACAAAAGCATCAATAAAAATATAAATATGAAAGATAGTTTAAAAACAATTAACTTGTTAGAATTCATTGAAAGACTATATACAAGCCAACGAAACAACATAGTACTCCATTAAAAGCCTATCTCAATCTATTTCTAAAAGACTAAAAGAACACACTTAGAATTCAAGAGTTCTGACCTCAAATATTTATCGTGAAGATCAGAACAGAAGACCCCAAAGTCCTTCCACATAAGATCCCTTGCTCGCTCTCGCTCTCTTGCTCTCTCTCTCATACACAGACACACAGATCTTATATACGCATTCACACACAGAAAGGCATTCTTCAGTTTCAGCACTACAACCTTTTGCTAGAGAAGAGTTATTTTGTTATGGCCATTGCTTTAAAAAATTTAAGGAAAATGTTGCAAATCTTCAAACTGCCTAAAAATCTACTTGTAGATTCCATTCCATCTTCTGTCCAGCCATCCCTCTAACAGGTGAAAGATGAGGGAAGGACAATTTAAAAAGAAAGCCAGTGAAATGGTTGAGATAGCAGAGCAGGAAAAATACTCCATTGCTAATCAATTTTTGGGCTTGAACTCTTCCAGCACTGAGTTACATTATTCCTTTTCCCTCTGAATAGGTACGAAGAAGAAATTAACAAGCGTACAGCTGCAGAAAATGAATTTGTGGTGCTCAAGAAGGTAAGTAAGCCACCTATAATCTGCGTGTGTGTAACATGTATGCGCAAACATAAGCCATCCATGCATTCACAAATCAAAGAACAGATTAGTTCATTAGTTCATTAGTAATTAGTTCATTTGTTTGTTTGTTTGTTTGTCATAGCTAAGACACAGCCATGTTACCTTGCAATTGCAATCTAGAGAGAGAAAACTCATTATCAGGGATAGGGGAGAATTTCCTTTTGTTTTGCTTGTTTGTTTGTTTTCAATTTGAATGTGCCAAGATTTACAAAATCCAACCAATGCACAAACCAGATCTACTCACTCCCTAGGGACAGATGTTTGTTTGGTGTGTATCTGAATTTACCCCAAATCCACAACATTCTCATGCAGGAAAAAGCCAAACAGACAGTTTACCACACCAAAGTATACTTCTCATGTTTATTAACTTTTATAATTAAAAGGTATGGTCTAAGTAAACATTGGCAGAGGAATATCCAGTGACTGAAAAGTTGTTTTATGTTGTCATATGGTCTGTTGTGAATATAAAGGCAATGAAATGAAATGATGGGCAGAAGGAGAATTTTGTACCACAGACCAATAATTTCTTATTAGTTTCTTTAAAAGTTTCTATTAAATGAATTAATTGCTTTTGAGAAAGAGGAAAAGCTAAACGTGTCCTTTAAAAAACTGTAAGTACAACAGTAACTAGTTTCCTCCCACCCATCCACCCCCCAAAAAAACCCTACAACTAGTTACCTTTTAAAAGTAAACTTTGAAGCTCTCTTTCTAGGAGTGTCTTTTATGCCTACTGATGTTCTAACCCAGAGTTGGGAACACTTTGCCTTTGGGATATTTTAGCCTTTAGGTGAGGGTAATGGGATTTGTAGCCTAAAACATCTGGGAGGCCAAATGTTCCCAACCCCAATTTTAACTTCTTAGCAGAAATGGTGGCTTTGGCTTTATTGCAGGCACTGCTGCATTAAATCTTTTTGGTCTTCCTTTCTGTTTTCCAGGATGTGGATGCTGCTTTCATGAACAAGATTGAGCTGGAGGCCAGAGCTGAATCTCTGAACGATGAGATCGATTTCCTGAAAAGTTTATATGAAGCCGTAAGGAAGGGCACTTTCTAGACTTTATTGGCTGTCAATGGGGATGGTGGGAATTATAATCCAATTATCCTGCAGGTTGGGGAAAGCTGGTTTGGAGAACAGATGAATAAAGAAATTCTCTCCCCAAGTAGATACATATGGCCCCTTGTCTAGTTTTTAAAAGAAACTTGAAGACATATTTAATTCAGGCTGCAATAAAGTTTTTGTGCCATAGTCTGAATATTCTATCTCCTAAATATTAACTGCTCTGTTATTTTGCTATGGAGTTGATCTGTATATGATAGGTTTACACGATGCAATTTAAATTGTCTTGGAATTGTCCTATGAAGGGATGTAGCTGCTCAGTGGCAGCTACAAGAGTTCAGCTGAAGATGAACTGGGATTTATTTGGTATTTATTCTATTTAATTTATACGCCACTTTTCTTCCACGTGGGACCCAAAGCAAAGATAAAACAATTTCTAATATGGAAATTGAGAGCCAGCGTGGCGTTATGGATTGAATGTTGAGACTACGACTCTGGAACCAAATAGCTTTTCAGCCATGAAAGCCGAGTGACCTTGGGGAAGTTACATTCTCTCAGTCTCTTGCCCTTTCTGCGTGGCATTTGCAATGCGAAAGGACACCTGGAGCGTTGCGCAATTGTGAGAAGCGATCTGTACAACACACTCACAATCGCGCAACGCTCCAGGGGCCAGCAGGCATCAATCGTGCACTTTTTCATTTTCTGCTGGAAGCCAAAAATGGTGCATGATCGCACATTGCTCCTGGACCCCGTGCACACTTACCTGGTGTGCGGAGCCTCCGGAGCCGTGTTGGTTGCGCTTCCTGCCCTAGCGCAGCCTGGGAAACTCCCAGGCTGCACTGCAGAAGGAAGAGGCGGGGCTCTCGTGCGAGCAGGCTGCTCGTGCAGAGCTGAAGCAGCAGGGACACGAGAGCCTCTCACTGGAGGCTGCTCACGTGATCCCTGCACCCCAGCACCGGAAAAAGGCAAGGTGCGGAAAGAGCCTCAGAGAAATGCAAAAGCATCCCCTCTGAACAAACCTTGCCAAGAAAACCCTGTGATAGGGTCACCTTAGGGTCGCCATAAGTCAGAAATGACTGCAAGATATACAACAATGATAAAATACAAACATTAATATTGTGCTTAGATGCCCAAATGAAATTCAAACAAGACTGAAAGGCACCTGGATCAACAAATGACAAAGAATTAGCCATGGCTTTTAAACCAGCATACTAACAAAGTCTGTTGTGGCGGCTATGTTTTCAACATCTGCAGTCACTGGCTGGTTTTCTTCAATTCCCACATCACAAAGCTCTGTCTCTACAATTAGACAGGGTAAGGCAGTTGTTTGAAGCAGTAGATTTCAGGTATCATTTCATGAAAGGGCAGTACACTGTTAGTTCTTGAAATTCTTGTTATTTTGTTTTTACTGAAAGGAATGAAGGAGAGGTGCTTGGAGCATTTTCTCTGCCTTGTATGCCAAGTAACTTGGCCAGCCTAGTCCATTATGCACTTTCAATTCATTTATGCAGGGAGGTGTATTTGCTTCTCTGTATCAGGCAGCAAAATGTTTTGGCCTGGTCCTAATCCATAGCATTTACTTCCCATTTCCTTCTATTAAGACTTGCTTTTGTGAAATTCTGTGTGAAATTAATTTCTGTCTGAGCAGGAAACTGTGGACATTTCCACACTACACTGTTATAGTGCTATTATTCCACTTTCAACATCCTGTGGAACTCTGAGGTTTGTAGTTTCCTGAGGCCAAAGAGCTCTCTGGCTGAGAATTCTATACTACCTGACCCTTTATGCAGAATTGGGCCTGAATTCTCTTGAAACTGAAGCTTGACTGATGACCTATAGATCTTGGTTTAAGATTCATTTTAGGCTTAATAGATCTGGCCTTTTATGTTTCCTTCAATCTGACATTTACTACACAAGGTGGGCTACATTTTATGAAAACAAAATAATGTCTATGGGTTTAAATATGGATTCTGTCCTCTTATCAACTGAAAAGGAGTGTTTTGAAACTATCAGGGCCTGCCTTGCTGAGAGGGAATATCGGTTGTCATATCCAACACCTCCTAGGGTTTGTTCCCCGTCAATGCTTGGTATTCCCCCCTTGCAGGGTAGGATTCCAGATTATTTTCGAACTCTCTCATTGTTGGTGTCAAGGAAAGCCTTCCTACTTGCAAGGTTGAATGTGCACCCCTCAAATGTGACTAAGGGTAGATATCTTCCGACCCCTTTTCTGAATCGCATATGTCATTGTGCTCAAGCTCCTGACGTTCTCCAGCATATTGTACTGTTCTGCCCATTGTATATAATTGCAAGGAAAAAGTTGTTAAGGAGGTTATTGGAAAGGAATATCTGTTTAGATAGGATATCAGTGGAATACTTATTGGAAGATCAGAACCCGCACATTACTAGGCTAATGGCCAACTTTCCGGTGGAGGCAACAAACTTATGGTCTAAATTTTAAAATGTCAAAGTTTTATTGTAAATGTATATGTTGTAGTATGCCTAATAAAGGTTATGAGGGGTGTGTGTGTGTGTGTGTGTGTGTCTGAGAATTCTAAAGGCCCCTCCCTTAACTGCAAACCCCAGGATTCCACAGGATGTTAAAAATGGAGTAATACCACTATAACAACATAGTGCAGAAATGCCATGTAACATCTTTCATCTGGTGAATCATCCTTTGTCCTTTTTTAAAAAAAAAAAATCTTTCCATAGGAATTAGCCCAGATGCAAGCCCAAATTTCAGACACCTCTGTCATTCTCCAAATGGACAACAACCGAAACCTGGACCTAGACAGCATCATTGCAGAGGTCAGGGCCCAGTATGAAGACATTGCCAACAGAAGCCGAGCTGAGGCAGAATCATGGTATCAAAGCAAGGTGAGAAGGACCAGAATTCTTAGTTGGTGACTCAAATTTAAAAAGATCATGGGCTTACAAGTTTCTTTCAAATGTAAGGGGGTTTCATTTTGTTGCTAGTATAAGGAACCTATGTTATCTTAGCCAATAAAGGTATTTTGGGGTAGTATTAGAATCTGGATTTAAATTTCTTACCAGATAAAGTGGTATATGGCTCTTTAGATGGCCATGTGTTATTGATCACTTTCTTCAGTATATTTAAATCCAGCCCTAGTGTTACCCTGATTTCTGGGGTCCCGTGAGGGACACCTCAATGTGCTCCAAATAATGGGGAATGGGAATTAACAAGATCACAAGCTGTAGCAATGCAAGAGGCAGGGCAACCTAGTGAGATCTTGGACCCAATGTTTATGGGGCCAGGCCGAGTCAATAATCAAGCAGAAGTAAATAATAATTGGTTTCTTTATGAAAAAGACTGTCAACACGCACATATGCAATCACTCACACAGACCTAAGAAGATAAAGGTAGGAGTTTCGATAGAGGATTTTGACAGGGATTTTTCAGGGGAAATACTACACTTGATCCTGTAGTCCGGGTAGTCAAAAGAAAGTCAGTTGGAGCGGAGATTCTCAGCACGTGGAAGCTGAGGGGGAGGCTTGGCAAATGGAGCGGCAGCAAGGCGGGATGGAAGCGAGGAGCGATCCGAAGAAGCGCCCAAATTCAGGGGTTCTTATAGGGGAAAATGTGCCTGTAGGCTAGTCCGTTCCCAGGGAAAACAATGGGTTTCGGGCTGGAGACAAAGCCTCCGAAAGGTCTGTATTTAGCATGATTGAATTATGACAGAGTTGTCAATAGCGCAGACAGTATGCAAACGAGGACTGCTTGACAGTTGGATGTTCGGCTCATCAAGCTGCCTGCTCGGGGCAGGGGATCCTTTGTATGCTGCGTGCATACATAATGTGTTTTCAAAGTGTACTTGCCTGGAGGTCTCCTGAAGCTGCATTCCAGCAAATAATTGGCCTGCCTGGATTTATTTTGTATTGTTCAGCTATTTTCAGCCATGCCCATGTGCATGCTTGTCCGGGGGCCTCACAAGCATGTGGAGAGAAACAATTTGTGATGGCCAAATACTTGATATCAAATGATATCTAATATACCACAGGCCCGGACTAGAAACTACAGTAACACTAGTTTGTAATGTAACTTTCCTCTTCATTCTGTGAAGAGAGTGAGCTAGACCTCTCTAGAGAGCTGTACTCTCAATTTAGCAGGGAGAGAGTCATCAAGCTTTTTTTGAACTGCAATTCAACACAGTGTTACACAAAAATTGGATGTACTAATTTTTCTGAATTTGAAGTTGCTGCTCATTGACAGCCAATCCAAGGCCATTTCGGTACTACACTGTTATAGCGCTATTATTCCACTTGCAACATGCTATGGATTCCTGCGGTTTGCAGTTTGGGGAGGGGCTAGCCTGCCCCTCCTGAAACTGCAAACCCCAGGATTCCATAGGATGTTGCAAGTGGAATAATAGCGCTATAGCAGTCTAGTGCAGAAATGGCCCAAGTGAAGTGTCCCAGTGCATTTGACAAAGTCCCTCAGCAGTTCTTCGCCAAAGATCACAGTTGAGACAAAGGAGCTGATATCATTTCATGCTCTTGAGTTCTTCTCCCCTTTTTTTTCTCACCAGTATGAAGAATTGCAGTTGTCAGCTGGAAGACACGGAGATGACCTGCGCAACACAAGGATCGAAATCTCAGAGCTGAATCGCATGATCCAAAGACTCCATTCTGAGATTGACAATGTGAAAAAGCAGGTACTGCAATACAGAGTAGCTGTCAAATTTCAAAGAACCCAATACATCATGGCAAAAAAATGTTTTTGGGGCACAGGCTTCTGTCTGTGGAAATAAACCATGGAGGGAAGTCAAAAAGTAGAATTAAATAATCTGTACCACATTTAATCTAAATATTTATTTCAGCCAAAATGGACTCTCTTACTTGATAAATGTGGCTGATGAAAGACACTTTTTAAATAATGATTATTATCAGACTCATCTGGGCACAGGTTCCTTGCAGGTGCAAGAATTCCAACATGGAGTTCTTCTATAATTCAGGGTGAGGGAGGTACTAGCCTGTGATTCAATAACATCTGGAGCGCTACCAATGTCCATCACAAAGATGGGCAAAGGGTTACAGGCTCAGAACTACAACAATCAGTAAACTGAGTAGGGAGGTACTACCATGGATAAACTCTTTTAATGCTACTGATTAAAAGATACTATGTTCTGACCCAAGATCTCGTCCATGTTTGTTTCAGTGTGCCAGCCTGCAGGCAGCCATCGCCGATGCAGAGCAGCGTGGCGAACTTGCCCTGAAAGACGCCAGGATCAAGCTAGCTGAACTAGAAGAGGCTCTAACAAAGGCCAAGGCAGACCTGGCCCGCCAGCTACGAGAGTACCAGGAGCTGATGAACGTCAAGCTGGGCTTGGATATTGAGATTGCCACCTACAGGAAGCTGCTGGAAGGAGAGGAGAGCAGGTAGGTGGGATGTGAAATGTTAAATATCGCTTTATTCTGCATGAAATTATTTTGGCATGGGCTGGACAGAAGTGTAGGACACACAGCCATTCTGCAGGCATGGTTCCATAAGGAGGACCTTTTCTCCTCTGAGACACCCCACTTGGCTTCTTGTCACCCAAGCCTTCCTTGACCTGGCTCCCTCCCAACTGCCACCTCTGTCTATTCTGGCCTAGCTAAATCAAAGGATGGGAATTATGAAAATCCCAAAAATTTGGAAGTCAGTAAAATGACCTACCCTTTTCATGGCTGCAACAGATGTCGTCTAACTAGGAAGAAATCCTGTCTACTAGATTTTAAGTAGAGCTTATAAAAATTACACTTTTGGAATATAGCTCCCTGAACCCCTCAGCCAGCATGATCAGCTTCAGGACATGTAGCCCCAAAAGTAACTTTTCCAGACTCTAATTTTAGCACTGATTTGAACATTCACTTGATTGTTTTTCAGTGTGTTCCTCTGGCATTTAGAGGATTTCTTGAGAAACTCCTGAGACCAAGTCCCCTTCATTTTGTTTACCTAAGAGATCTCTTGTCTTTAGGCAAGGGAGCCTAATTAAAGTATTTAGTTCCCATGACAACATACTCACCTGGCCATCAACATCTTCCAGAATCACCTGGCAGCAATTGAAAAGGCAAATACTCTCCTATGACCAATGTAGGAATTCTTTAGATTTCAGATGTTGTTGGACTACAGCTCCCAGTATTCCTTATCACCCTCTAAGTTGACTGGCATTTATGGGATTTGCATCCACTAATATCTGCAGTACTGCACAGTTCTCACCCTGATAGTAGGTCCTGGGAAAATGAAAAAGTTAATCATTATCATGAGCAATGTCACTCAAGGATTGAGACACACTGATTCTCTTTATAGAACTCCCTACAGTTCAGGCAAAAGAGTTTTATGACTGAATCAGCTGCATAAATGACAGCAATTCAACATCCTGTTCTGGAGACCCAACCAACACCATCTAGCCATCTCTCACTTCAGCTTGGATGAGACAGGACAGAGGAGGTCAAGTCTCATAAGATTCTCACCCTGAGGACCCATTATTGACCTCATGGAAACTGACTCCACTGTTGTCTTCTCATAGAGAGATGGGGAATAGAAGAATTAAGGCTTTCATGGGTCTCTTCACAGGTAACTAGTTCAAGAGCATGAAGTTTTCTCTAGGTCTGATATAGAAAAGGAGTGGACTAGATGTTGTTGGGAGGCATCCTTACTGGTCCTAGCCAGCATTGCCAGTTGCAAGCAATGTGGGAAGCTGAAACCCCGTGAGATCTGGATGGTCAGGTGTCATGGGGCTCTTCATGGATAGCTAGTTGAAGAGCATGAATGGCCACAGTTACCAAGTCCTGATTTGGAAAGGGAATACCCTTAGGGCTGCCATGAGGCATCCTTGAACACATGCTGGGACCCACTGCTAAAGGTGACACCAACACAGACCCACTGATTTCCCCCACAGTGGAATTGTGGCTGCATCATAGTTTTTCACCATAACTTCTATGCACATTGCCATTTTTTTAAACCCTCATGCCTCAGAGAACATCATCAACACCATATTCAAGAGGAATAAGAAGAGAGGATCAGGGTGGGAATTGTGCAGCCTTCCAGATGTTGTTGAACTGTGCCTCTCAACCTTCTTCACCACTGACTATGCTTCATTAGGGCTGTTGGATCTTGAGGGCTGCACAATTTCTATGCCAGCTTTAGCCAGTGCCTTCCTGAATTCCCCTTCACTCCTCGAGGAAACCCTCCAGATCCCATAGTTCCAAAGACCATGCAATCGTAGCAATGTGGTAAAGACACAACTTCTCACCCTCAGTGCAGTGACCTCTGCACAATCAAGAGTGTTGTTTCACGTGGGGATCCCACTGTGCACAGGCAACAAAATCTTTCTTAAGATCTCAGTACTGTTGTGATGAATGGCAGTTTTACATACAGTAAGTGACATGTGGGGTTTCTAAGGAGCAACCCCTGAATTGCTGCTAGTGTACTTCAGGATGCTGAACACAATAGTTACTTTCCTTGTTCCTTCTTCAACAGGCTTGCTGGAGAGGGAGTTGGTGCAGTAAATGTCTGTAAGTAAAAAACTTGTGAATCACAAGAAACTCAATAACATGAAAGTTGTGGTCTTCTTGTGCATTATGTCATCCTCCGGATTTCCCTCCCTCTCTCCCTCATACCCAAAGAACTGCAGAGGCTGCATAGCAAAACAGCTGCACAAACTGTGGTGGTGGCCAGCTCTAGAAATTTGCAAAAGCCCCTGAAAATTTACCCTAATTTTTGCTTTTCATACCATCTCTCAGATTGTTCTCTTGAGGAAGACTCCAAATTGATTAAGATTTTGCTTTCAGCAACACCAGAGGGCAACTAAAGAGTTCAAAGAAGCCATTTGCTTTTCTCGGCTTTGGACTAATGTAGAATCCCCAGATTCACCTCAAAACAATTCTGTAGGCTGGCAGGGGGGGCAACTGGTGACCCTCCTCAGGCCCATCCCCACTATATGATTATATCACTTGGTTCCAGTTAAACTGCTATGGCTGCCTCCTATGGAATCCTGAGTTTGATGGTTTGGTTAGATGCTCCAGAAAAGCCCTTTAGCTGAGAAATCTGAAAGTCCCTTCCTCAACCACAGATCCCAGGATTCCATCGGGTGATACCATGACAGTTAAAAGTCGAATCATAGCACTATAATTCTTTAGTGGGTATGGGCCCCATATGATCCTGGACTGCACACACATATCCAATTTTCACTATGCTGGCTCACTGTTAGCTATAACAGTGGGAGCTATAACCCAATAAGATGCCCACCTCTGTTTTTGGCCTAAGGTGGGTTCTGGATGTTTTGGGGCTCCTAGCTCCCATTATCCCCAGCTAGTGTGGCCAGTCAGCAGGCATTATTAGAAGTTGCAGGCAATCTCCATCTGGAGGTTCCCCACGCACCACAGAGACCGTTAGAGTGTGAACACAGAAGACTGCATACTAAGTCAGACCAAATTTCTGTCTAGTTCAGCATCTTGTTCCCAAGCATAGCCATGAGATGCCTCTAGATTAGCAAGTCCACAAGCAGTTCAATAGCAAGGAGATCCTTTTGCTGTTTTGCCTCAGCATGTGGTGTTCAGAAGCATGCTGCCTCTCATCCTAGAAGAGACCTGGAACTTGGGAAAATTACTTATTTGGAGTGCAACTCCCAGGATCCATCAGCCAGTGGATTCTCTGTATAATATTATCAAAATAAGTGTTTTTCCAAGTTCTGGGAAGACTCACTGACAGGGCACTATATAGATATAGATACATAGGGGTGTGTGTGTGTGTGTGTATTATATAATATATATAAAATGGCAGCTGTTATTGTTGGGCTTCATCATATGTAAGCCAGATTTACTAGTTTGTTTGCTTATTATTCATATTCCATCTTTCTCCCAATATTGGGAAATTAAAAAGAGCTCAAATAATATATAGTATACAAGTTAAAAATCATTAAATAGGTAATCCTATCAAAATTAATTCTGAAACACTTTAAAACAAATTTAAAACGTACAACAGCTTAGAATAGTGTCAAGTGTTTCAAACGTGCCATTTTCCTTCATAGCCACTGTCAGGAGATCAATCCTTCATATGTTTGTCAAACCAAACCAAAGTTATTTTTTTCCCTCGGTAGTGGTATTTTGAATTTGGCAAGTAATAGAGAGCCATCTGTTTCTACTGCAGAGGCATATCTAGGGTGGGGCAAGTAAGGCATGTGCCCTGGGTGCTAATGCCGGGGGTGAGAGTGCAAAAAGCCATGCCAAACAATTTAGTGGTGGAGAAGGAGAAGGAAGAGGAGGAAGCAGCCCCAGAGATAGGGACTCAACTTCCATGCGTGATCTAGGCACTGTTCATGCTAGATATGCCTCTTTTCTAATGCTTTGTTTAATTAGTTAGTCAGTTAGTTTCTTTTCTTGTTTTTTTAATTGATTCAAGGGAATGAATCTCTCTTTGATGGAATTAAAATGGAAGTTTAGAACACTCTTTAGCTCCAGTGTAGAAGTGTATCAGGCTTTGCCCCGCAGTTCCTCAGCCAGTCTTTGTGGAGGGCCCTTTATGCAGGTTGTCTGCACTGGATGGTGAGTGGAGATAAAGGGCACACTTGCAATCAAAGTAGTACTAAAAGACAAGTGGGCAGCAAGTGGCATGATGCACCTCCTGTCTCCTTCTGCCTCCATCATTCTGCCCATCTGTTTGCTGAGTTTGTTCCATAGCTCTGACTCTCTTCCTAAAGGCTGTTTCTCCACCAAACCTGTGTCTTCTCTCTGCTCTCTTTGCAGCGGTGGTCCATTCATCTGGAGGCATGAGCTACGGTGGGGGCGCAGGTGCCCTGGGCCTCGCAGGAGGGGCTGGCCTTGGCTACGGAGGTGGCCTCAGCATGGGTGGAACCACCATCAGCTCCAGCAGTGGGAGGGGGCTTGTGGGGAGTGCGGGGTCAGCCATGGGGAGCAGTTCCAGTATGAAAATTGTGTCCAAAACATCCACAACCAGAAAGAGCTACCAGAGCTAAAGATTTAGGCTGTGTCAATCAGTTAGCACAGAATCTCTCTCCCCAGTCAGGACCAACATCACGTTGACGTTGCCACCAAATTTCGTAAAGCAGTGGGTGGGGAAACTGTCTTGCTCTCAAGCTGCTTTTTTGACTGCAACTCTCATCAGTGTAGTCAGTGGTGAGGGATGATGAGAGTTGCAGTCCAAAAGCAGCTGGAGGAATGCCTGTTTCTCATCTCTTCTCTAAAGCGTAGAACTGTTTCAAGCATAGCATGGGTGGGGGAGGATGGTTCCTGCCCAAAAGGACCCCTCTTCACAAACAGAAAACCTGCCAAACTCAAATTTTACACACAGTACGTTCCCAATTGCGAAGATTCTCATTGGTCTGGTATATTTATAATGTTTACCCCATACTCGAGCACCTGTACTAAATTCTACTGTTGGCAACCATCCCCTGCTACTGAAATGAACCAGAAGCCATGGAAGAGCCCCTCGCGGTCACTTTAGGTCCTCTCTTCTTTGCAAGAATGGCTGAATCTGGCTATTTACAAAAAAGCAATTCAGATATATACTGAAAAATGTTATGATTTGGTCAGTGCTCGAGTCTCGATTTTGAGCCTCCCAGCTCTTCTGTGTGTACGACTTCAGCTTTGTTCTATCGGCATTAATAGCTTTTTACAGAATTTTCTCACTTCAGGCATATAATGATGCAGAATTCTGTCCTTTGTCCTACTCTGATTGTTAAGAGAAATGGGATACCTACTGTTTTCTTTACTGTTTTCTATAGATGTGCTGAACCTGCATAGTCTATCCATCAGCAAATAACTCTCCTATAGCTCACTGAACAATGTGTGATTATTCTGTTTTCTTAGGCTAACCATACTTGTAAGGGACATTTGCAGTTTCCATGCCTTTTTCATAAGCTAGAGAGCATAATTAAAATTTGTTAACTACTTAGCAATTAAACTAATCAATGATTTAGTGAAGAAAAAAAAGCCACAATCCATCCAAGGTTGGATATGTTTAACTGTTGCTGGTTTACTCTGACAAATAAAATCAGTGGGGAAGTTACCCCTATACCTCCCCTTCTTTGGCTAACATAGTGAGAGGGGAGTTGAAGGGCAAATAGGGCGAGGAAGAGCTCTGTATCCCTAACACAACTCCCAAACTAGGAATCTTCAGTATCCAGAAAAATCACATAAAAATCAAAGGAACCAATAATACGAGCTAATTTTGACCTTGGTAGAGCTAGCTGTGACCTTACATCATGGCTAGCATTGCCCTTAAGAATTCTTTGGCTGTACTGTGCTCTGCATAAGACAAACCATGGGAATTATCATGATCAAGGCTTGGTCATTCTTTTCAAATGTAATCTTTTCCAAGGATGGGGAAGAATAAAATGTTTTCATAGGCAGTGTGTATTTGTTCTTTTAAAAATCCCCAAACTAGCTGGATTTATCATTCCTTATCCCAGAAGAAAGCCTTTGAAAAATACTGAAAAACACCAGACAAGCCCTTTCCTCGACCTTAGGAATGACTTTGTATAACATCATCTTTTTTATTTGAATAAACGTTGAGGAACTTTGAATGGTGTTTCTAGTGGATTCTGAAGGGAAAGTCTTTTTCTTAAAGAACCGCAATTTGATTTAAAAACAAAACCATAATAATTGTAGGCGACAATGTTGGAATTAAAAATATTAAGAACATTTTATGTTCTTCAGCCTTGACAAAATCATCATCATCATCATCATCATATCATCATCATCCATTTTGTTTGGAAAGGGGGCAAATTAGTTTTACCAAAATGTCATGTAACAGTGTGTATGATGTGTGGGAACAGAGTTTAAAGAAGTCAAATAAAAATTATAAGCATCTACCCATATTCAACACATAGACCCACTTGTCACAAACAAAATGATCACATCAGTGGGTTGCCTCTATGCTCAATTCATTGGTTCTGTCCTGGTTAGGAAAGGAGTCATTGTAGTCAGACAACTGCAGCTCTTGTTACATTGTACTTGCATTGGAGTTTTAAAAGTTTCAAGGAATCTCCTTAATAAATTGCTGTTAACCCAAGGTGTGTGCACTGGTTGTGACTTTAACTTGGAGAAGAAGAGATTGAGGCCATTTTCACACATTACCTGATCCCGTTGTCCTCCTCTCGCAATCCCAGCAGTGATTTTCCTGGCAAGGGAGCACGATGGGAACACTTCCCTCTGCACTCAGCCAGCTCCCTGTGGCAGAGAGTGTGAGCAACGTGTGCCTACCTTCCACAGTGCAGTCAGGCTCTTTCCCATGCTGCACTGGAGAAGGAGGTGCCTCCATCGTGCTTCCTGCCTTTCTGCATAGCAGGTAAGAACGGGAGCATCACACGATCATGAGCTCTTAACAGACTTATTCCATTGAGCAAATATCCCATGCTCACAACAGACAAGGACTAAAATCCACAGTTAATCCCCCACCACTGACATTGGAGCCACCAGCTGCCACTGTGTGCTTTACCCACCATTATGTTATGGCCCCTGCTCGAATTGGAGTAGGAAATCTTTTCAAATTTTGTCATAAATGCCATTGACAATGCAGAGAGTCTCTACAGATAGCTTGCTCATTGGTGAATACACGTGCCATGAAATGCAGTGTCACATTGCCTCCTGAAATGCAAAACTACATGTTACATTAAGTGCAACTGTCCATTTCTTCCTGAAAGCCAATTCTAGTTCAAGAGGAAGCCTTTTAAAAATCTGGCATATTAAATGCAAAGTTACATTTATCACCCCATGTGCAGTTTTCCACAGAAGGAAGGTTTTGAAAGTGACAATGTGGAATTACGTACTGTGTCCTGTCCCTTTGGTTAGAATATTTCTAAAAGCAGTCCCTAAGCTGTGTGTTCCCTACCCACTGTTGTAGTTGTGTGCCTTCAAGTAGTTTCCAACTTATTGTGACCTTCAGGCAAACCAATCATAGGGTTTTCTGGAGCTGAGTGTGTGTCACTCAAGGTCACCCAGTGGGTTTCCACAGCTGAGTGGGAAATGTAACCCTGGTCTCCAGGATCAAACCACTACACCATGCTAGCTCTTTCTACCCATATCCCTAAATGGCTTTGACCTGTTCTGAGAAAAACAGCAAATCATTCCATGTCCATGAGCCTGAAGTTTCTCATATATTTTCAAGTAAGCATGTGAGGGCTTGATCCAGCTTGGGACTCATGGATGCAGTGAATGAGGGTTACATTTCCATGCACCACACAGGGCTTATTTTCCTAAGTCTCCATCTCTCAGTAAGAGGCTAAAAAACAAAAAGGAAACAAATACTGGATTCACATCAGTGAATTATTTCTTTTAGGCCTTGCATGGTGGTGGTGATGGCAGGAAGCATATTTAGAAATAAGAGCAACTGGAGAAGGGTTTAAATCTTCTTGGTTCATACATAGGGATCCCAATCTGGAATGGAGCCCCATTTACTTCCTCGTAAGTAGAGGAGAATGAGCAGGCTGTACAGATTTAATCCATGGTGTGGTTTAGTCCTTGGGGCCCAGTTCTATGATCCGTCATGTACGGCATAAAGTGGGTCAGATTGGCACATGTGATCTTGTAACAGAGCAATACCTTCATCACCCACCAGGGCAATAAGAGATATGATGCTGACACAAGACAGCATGGCTGGCAAAGTGCAGTTGCAACACACAAGGAAGACTTACAAGAGAGTCATGGGAAGAGTTGAGAGCTGGCCAGACAGGAACTATTCATATTTGCACATTTGTACAAAAACTACAGGACGTGAGTGTTAGATCTAAATCAGGGGTGCCAAATTATAGAAACTTATAGCCAAACAAAGCAGTTTACTCAGAAGGACAGCTGATCCTCCTATGGCAACTCTTCTTCAGATTAGCATGTTGAAGCAGAAATGGGCAATCTTTAGCTTCTGTCAAGGGTTATATTCCATGAGGAGGGGGAGTAATCTGTTAGAGGCCACATGCTGGAAGTTGATGGGGCTGAGTCCGTAGTGGAGGGGCTTAGAGCTAAAAATAGATGAACCCATGTTTCTCTGCCTGCCACCTCTTTCTCTCTCTCCCTCTCTTTCCTTTCCAGTTTTGTTGCTCTTGCAAGGGTCTGAACTGATCATTTGGAAGGGACTTTTGAAATTAGTCTGAGGGATGCAAGCTGCCCAGCTCCATTCAAAAAGCTGCCATCCCTTGAAAGGCAAATCCTTCCAGTTAAATAGATGATGTGAATTAGGCTATATCTACCCATATTAAAGTGGCTGCTTTGTTTTAAAAGAATTGGGGTTCTGTCCCTTTTTGCCCACTCTCATGCTGGGCTTTGGGTTTTGTGTATACATACACACATTCATACACGGTATTTTGACCACTGGTTTGGGTTGGCTAGGAAATTTTCCCTGGATTAGGGCTGAAGATTTCACTTACCAGTTCAGTGAAACAAAAGTATGAATGGTAGATGTTAAAATCCTTCAAATTTGCTTCACACCAAGTTCCTTGTAAAATAGTGTAAAACCAGCAATTCCTTCTTTCCAACTGCAGCCTGATTTGGTAATAAATCTTGAACTTGCACAGAAATGTCCAGGTTATCAACCTGCCTAAATATCAAGTTTGATTATGAATGCATATTCTGGAGTAGTGATTCCCAAACTTGGGGTACACATACCCCCAGGAGTACAAACCAGGGCATTGAAGGGTGTGCAAAAGGTACATACATCAAGAGTATAAGATGAGATACAAGTCAAAACTTGTGAAATCAATTGAACGTTATGATGAGTGGTGGAATGGATTGCCTTTGTTGTTTAACCTCAAGAAAAGCACCGGTCTCTCACTGTGCTATTTGGCGAGTGATGGGGAATCCCTCCCTAAACAATGTGTTGCAAATGCACCATTACAATATGCATGTTCAATGGCATGCCCCACACAGGCTCAGTGGTTTTACTCTCCTCCACTTGACAAACATTCAATTGCTGTGATACCAGTACCAGTGGCTATATATGTGGGTACCTCAGGTTGTTTCCACACTACACTGTTATAGCACTATTATTCCACTTTCAATATCCTGTGGAATTCTGTAGTTTACTGAGAATTCTAAATACCTTTCCCTAAACTGCAAACCCCAGGATTCCATAGAATGCTGAAAGAAAAATAATAGCACTATAACAGCATAGTGTGGAAATGGCCTCAGTCAGTCCTGTGAGCAGTGCTCAGTGAATGAGTTTTTCTGAATTTCCTTTATGTCTTTTTTCTTTGTCATCATTTTAAGTATCAAATTAATTTTTTAGTTTCTGCATTATCAGATATGGATTGGTGACTGAAAACCTACACAGCAAAAAAAAGTGAAACATAATGTAGATAGCAACCAATCACCAAGAATTTACTTGTATTTCCCTGAATTCATTGTATCTTTTGAGTTCTGAATGTAAATACATATGCACTGTCCATTCATCTTCATATTCCATTGATTTTTAATCCCATTATTGGGCTATTTAAAGTAAATAAAGTTATTTACAGTTGCAACATATAAATTTGACATAAACATATAACATATAAACAGCGACTATATTAATTACTTTAATATACACTACATTAATTACAAACATTTGGCAAATACGAAGAGTACAGATTATTGAAATAGGCTGCCAAGGTGTATCCAATGAAAAAAATATTGAGAACCACTGTTTTAGAGAATAAAATACAGAAATCTGAAGTATTTGTGTGGGAGACATGGTAAGTAGTGACTGGTCAGGTACTGAGCCTGAGGGATCTGTTAGGTGACACATCGTGTTCGGTTATTGTGATCAAACATGTGGATTTGTGCAGCATAACAAAGAGAAAATTTGTGACTTTAAAATATAGTTTAGATTACCACCGACTAATATATGCCAACATCCAAAATCCACAAACAGTGATGCCTTTATTGGGACAAGCAAAAAATGTACGAGAGACATCATGTAAGCTTTCGAAGTTCCACTACCTTCTTTGTCAGGCAAAAGTCTTAAAAATCATACAGGAGAAGAGAAAAACAAAATCTAGGCAATAATTAACATACAATTTACTTGCTTGGAATTTACTTGCAGGAAATGGTTGGATCTCAAGGGTACTGTGAGGTGAAACATTCAGGCCAGCCCGAGGCATGTTGATGTCAAAGGCCAAGGAGAAGATGGTGTCTCCTTCCATTTTTTGCACCTACAACAACCAGGCAGACATCTGAATCTTACTTTGCCACTGGGAATGTGGAGCAGTTCCTTCCACTGCAGCTAACTAACCTGAGATGGGGGCAGAAGGCCAGCTGCATGGCCTTCATACTTCATTCTTCCAAGCTCCTGCTGTCTCTCCCCACTTCCCAGCTTCTGCCAATGAAGGCAGCTGCCTCACTGTTGGGGTTAAATGCATATGAAGACAAATAATTACTGTAGTTTTCTTCCCACTGTGAAAGAAAATGTTCCTTAACAGTATTGTCCCAGTATTCAAACATCACAAATTGTTGTAGAGGAATTATTCTGCATAGAAAAATATTTGGTACAAAAAACTGTTTTCTGTGGGGAAAAGCACATTCTCTGTACATGAATCATAGAATCATAGAAATGTAGAGTTGGAAGAGACCACACAGGCCATCTAGTCCAACCCTCTGCCATGCAGGAACACCCTCAAAGCACTCTCGACAGATGGCCATCCAGCCTCTGCTTAAAAACATCCAAAGAAAGAGACTCCACTACACTCCGAGGCAGCAGATTCCACTGCTGGACAGCCCTGTCAAGAAGTTCTTCCTGAGGTTCAGGTGCAATCTCCTTTCCTGCAACTTGAATCCATTGTTCCTTGCCCTGGTCTCTGGAGCAGCAGAAAACAAGCCCTCTCCCTCCTCTATATGGCATCCCTTCAAATATTTAAACATGGCTATCATGTCCCCTCTTAACTTTCTCTTCTGCAGACTAAAAACAGTATTTTATGTACCAAAAAAAGGAAATAGCCAACATGTTATACTAAGGACAAACTAGTTAGGAAGCCAGAGAGGAAGAGGAATGAATGGAATTGAAGTGAAGAAGTAAGAAAGTGGGTAGGTAGGTCTTAAGAAATGTTAAACTATGTTATATATTGTATTTAATATGGGTATTATAATATTACAATATCATAATGACTATATTTATTATATTTAAGCTTTGAATTTAGAGATCTACCTATATATGAGATTGTTTAGTATTAGTTATGTATGTATGCATTGATTTTCAAGAATTTTATGTTTCATGTTTTTAATTTAAAAAAATAAATAAAATGTGCCAGTTTCTCTCTCAAAAAAAAAAAATGGGAGGGAGAAGGATGTTGCATGTGCGCACAAAAAAAATCCCGCATTTGTTTCTCTACCCAGAATAATTCCTCCACAACACTTCAGGACATTTGAATGTGTGCGGGGGAAATCTGTGCAAGATTCTTGTTCATTTATCACTTTTCCGAACAGAGTTTCCTGACCTGGGAATGAAAACTATCAAATATTCTTTCTATCAGTGTGCTCAGTGTTTCACTCTTTCCACAACACTCTTCCATCCCACAATGGGGACAGGAAAAGGACTGGACTGCGATGACACTTCTGCATGATGTCGTCATGGTCCCATCCTTCTCCCATCCCCAGGTGGTACAATCATGCATTAAATCATTGATGGGTTTTCCCCATCAATGACATGAGATCACACCACCATCCTGCACTTACCTGTCCTGTGCAAGGCTACAGAAGCACAATGGCTGTGCTTCCTACCCAAGTGCAGCCTGGGAAAGTACCCGGATGTGCTGTGGATCAAAGAGGCATGGCCATTGTGGTCCCTTCTGCAGAGAGCCAGCTGGTGCAGAGGGGAGTGCTCCTCTCACGCTCCCCTCCTGGCAGAGCCACTGTCAGGATCCCCACTGGATGACTTCACAAAAAGGTAGGGTACAGAAAGGACCTTTACCTGCAGGGACTCACTGAAGTCATAGAATCAGCACTGAGTTCACTGTGGTGGTAGAAGTGAGATCTCTTACGGTCTCCAGTCCTGTGGGCTGAAGCTGCCAAGCTATATACAGTGATTTGTTTAGTTGTCACATTTATATCCCACCTTCCTACCAACAATGGGGCCCAAGGTAGCTAACAAACAAGAACACACACATAAAGTTCTCCCTCTACATTCACAGGTTTGACCTTTGCAGATTTGATTGTTCAGATCAAATCTGTGCATGTGCCTTCCCACTCCCATTCTCCTCCTCCCCTTCCCATGCATTTTGCCCCTGTGTGGAAAGTCACACTGAGGCAAAATAGAGGGAATGGAGGGAAAGGCTCATGAAAGCCTTACTCCCCCCGCCCGGAATTTCCCCCCTTCCTGTTCCTATGCAAAATGGAAGGGAATAGAGGTGGGGGAAGACTCACGTGAGTTGTCCACACTGGGGCAAAGTGCATAGGAATGGGAAGGGAGCTCCAGAGGGAGAAAGAAAGGCCGGCATCCCCCAATTCCCTTCCATTTTGAATGGGAACAGGAAAGGGGGAGCCCCAAAAGGGAATGGGAGGGGGAGCAGAGAGGAATTATTCACAGTTTTTCCACTTGCGTAAGAGTTTGGCAACCCAAATCCTCATGAAAGTGGAGGGAAGACTGTATATCGAAATAAGACACAAAATGTGTCTTCATTTTGTATAACCAAATTTGAATTTGATGTGGGGCAAGGTTGGTCCAGAATTCCTGTGTCTTTTCTTTCCACCATACTATACTATACTCAGGCACTCTCAGGATGATGTGTATAAACAAGGCATTTGCTTTCTTTTCCCACACGTAAAAAATGAAGCAATCACGCCTTTCCTAACTCACAAGATGCTGAGTACATCAAAAGAGTCCCTTCCTCCTACCGCCTTTGCCCCTGCTCTTTTAATCATCACTATAAAAAAGGGAGGTTTGCAAGTCTAGTTTTTATGGAACTGGATTTCCCTGCCATTAAATGAGAATTTACAGGAGAGATGCTTTCAAGTAGAGACTAAATCTCTGCTTAGAAAAGTGGATAAGCAAACTGGTTACCTAACACCCCAAGCTAATAAATGACATTGAAGTGGTCATTTGTGCCTGATTAGACAGTCAAGGGCCACTCATCCCGCAGATAAAAAGGGAGAATGTTCCAATTCAGGTTTCAGTGAGAAGGAACCACCTGTAGATACTTTCCTATCGGCCCCAGCACTAACGGGCTTAAGCCAAATCAGCCTTCCACCAGCCACCATGTCCTGCCAATCTTACCACATTAGCTCTAGGGGTGGTGGTGCAGTCAGGAACTACAGTTCATCCTCAGCTGTATTCCCAAGGAATATGAAACGCTACAGCGCGATCAGCACAGTCTCGTACAAAGGGGGCAGCGGAGCTGGTGCTAAAGCTTTAGGCTTTGGGAGCAGGAGTCTTTGTGGCATCGCATCCTGCCAGCCCAGGATTGCCGTTGGTGCCTTCCGGCCTGTGAAATATGGATACAGTTTGGGGGGCACTGGTCTTGGATATGGCTATGGTATGTCCAGCTTTGGCTACAGGGTTGGTGGAGTCAATGGGCCTTGCCCAGCTGGTATTGCCCCGGTCACTGTCAACCCACACCTTCTCCAGCCTCTCCAGCTAGACATTGACCCCAATGTCCAAATGGTGAAGCAACAAGAAAAAGAACAGCTGAAGTCCCTCAACAACAAATTTGCGTCTTTCATCGACAAGGTGAGTTCTGCTAGAACTGAAGCTCCATTTGGGATAACTTGTATCAGCATTTCAAATGAGAGATGTACATTCCCTAAGAATTTCCTAAGAAAAATTTGTTTTCATGTCTCAAGAAGGATAAAAAAGGAGTTCATGTTTTCTAGCGGGCATATTTAGAGATTTATGCATATGAGTATTTTGAGAAATTTAAAATTGTGTTTGGCTGGCTTGAAACACCTTGGGTGTTACTTAGGGAAAGTTGATTACTAAACAATTTCTTATAACACTTTGTGGAAAAAAGACATAGAGATCACACTACTGGTTCATGCAGCCCAGATGGAAAATTTGCTTTTTGGACTAAAACTCCCTGATTTTCCTAGCCAGCAGGGTCACTGGTAATTCTGGGAATTCTTTTCCACACTCTATCCAGTGTTGCCTTGTCAAACAGCAGAAGCTCACTAAACTCTCAGGCAATGGTCTTTGCTATTATTTCCTAAAAAGGGGGGAAATTGATCAGTTTTGCTTTCTTCTGCATTTGGATTTTTGAAAACCTCATAAGTTTTTTCCATCCTAACTATGCAGTTTGTGAATTTTGCTATATGTGGCCACAAATAAATAAATAAATGGAAACAACATTGCTAAACTATGAGGTACTCTTTGAACCAATGGACACAATGCAGAGAGCTGTAAGTACAACTCATAATAGGCACTACCAGTTGTAGGGAGAGCTGGAGTTTAGGGGAATCATCTCCTATCTGGCTTCTGAGCTGATCTGCAGATCACTGCTGTATTCGTAGACCCTTCTATTTCTTTCACTGCTGCATTGCTACACCATTTTCAATGGCCAAGTTCAACAGACACAAAGCTATTTCCAGGATGGAAAAGACCATGTTGTGCTTGCCCTTCCACAGAGGTACTGAAAGGAGGAAGAGGAGGGGGAGGGGGAGCAAGCCTCATTCAGCATTCAACATAGTTGAATATGCAGGGAACCAAACCCCCACATTTAAGAGTTAAAATAGTCAAAGTCCTGGACTTGGATGGATGAACGAACCTATTCTTCCTTACCTTTGATTTTTTCTCTCCAGTCCCAAGTTTTTTCCATCTCTCCCCCCAATGAAGAAATTTACAAATTATGGTAAATGCTTATCCAAATGATTTGAAATAAATTGTTCACCCATCCCTATAACTTACTACTGCATTCTTTTTGTGGGAGGTAACAAAGAAGTCACCCGGATCTCCCCATACAAAACAAGGTTCCCTTTCAGGCTCATGATTCAATGCATTCCGCAACTAAATTATGGCCCACCCTTCCTTTCTGCTGGTCTACATCTCCTCTCTTTGATTTTCTATAATGGTGTAATGGCACAGCCACGTTTTTCTTCTCCATCATCCACTCATTCAGTGTTTCCTAAGCTATCTGATGTGGGGGACCAGCAGGGGGATTTTCCCTCCAGTTTGCCAGAGACCAGTATCATCTACCATCTTTGTGTCCATTCTCTCTCTCTCTCTCTCATTCTCTCAATCTCTCTTTCTTTCTTGGAGACCTGCCACAAGCCATCAGCTAATGGGTTTGTGGACTACCACATTAAATAGCACTGCTCTAGCTGTCGATGAGAATTGATCACAATCCAATATCATCCATGTTGACAGTGCCAATAGCCCAGGGTGAGGGGCAAAGAGAAAAAGCATATGACAAGAACTGGATGCCCAATTGGTTTTGGTTTGCTTCCCTGTCGTGCTTCTAGTAACAAAAGCTTAACCTTGGAGGATACCATCTGCATTCCCAGTAATGAAGGCAACTCTGTAGCTTAATAACAGAAAAAATGCTTGATATGCCAAAGATCCCAAGTCTAAAATTTCACTAGACTGGACTGAATAAGGTCTTTGTCTGAAACCCTGGAAAGCTGCTCTCAGGCACATGCAGACACAGGACTAGATAGAAAAACAAAAACTTTGTAAAACTTAATTTGGTAATTTATTAAATCAAAAATAACTTAAAATTTTGTAAAATGGCCAGTAACAAATTAAAATAATGAAAAGTGCAACCATTCCTTGAAAATGGCATCATTTGATAAGCAGTGATTAAGATAACCATTTTTAAAATTATTGAAAATTGTAACACATTAATCTTTAACAAATTATTTCCAAGACTTCTTTGCATGGGACTCTGGATATGGTAGAGCCATAATTCCTACGAATCTCAAAGACAACACTCAGCATTTCACCTACAATAGATTATTTGGGAGAAATCTTGATAGATGAAGTAACAGAAAGCCAATGTAAGTTTTTAAGAGAGTATTCCTGCGCACCACAAATAATGATAATAACCAGTGCTATTTTGGGGTGGGGGAACTAGGTTCGGTTCTTGGAACAGCAAAACAAGGTGCTAGAGACAAAATGGAGTTTATTGCAAGAGCAGAAACGGGTCAAGAGCAACATAGAACCCCTGTTTGATGGCTTGATTCATAAGCTAAAGAAACAGGTTGAAGCCCTGGCATGTGACCGAAGTAAGCTGGAGTCAGATCTGACCAACTCAAGAGACATACTGGAAGATTACAGAAGAAAGTAAGTGGAGGCTTATACTTATCTAAGATCTAAGCTAAACTCAAGCAGTCTCAACTTTATCTGAAGAGGGGAGCAGTGGCAGCTCATTGTTTCAATGTTAATGAAGAGATGAATTCATTCCAGGTCCCAGCTATCTTTAAGTGAGTTCTCCAAGGTGCTGAAGCTATTTATCAATGGGTTCAACACCTTGGAATACTCATTTAAAGCTTGGATGAAAACCTGGTGTGGATTCACTACCCCACTGGAATGGACACCCTCCCCCAGCTACCAGGGAGGATGCTTTTACTAAGTGCAAAGTATAAAAAGTAATAGACAAATCTATCTGTAGAATAAATAAATAAATAAATAAATATTGACTGAAGTAAATGGAATCTCTTTTTACTCACTGTTGGCATAGCGTCTGCTGATTTTGCAGATGGAAAGTTAAGAGAGTGTTTTTAAAAAATGAACTACTGCACATTCTGGAGAGACTTATAATGTTCTGTGCTTGACACATGCCAGGCTAGTCCTATGCAGCAGGGTTGTTTGTTTGGCCTGCTATGTACAAGTCTGTTTGTGACAGAGCCCTTCTGTAGTCCCCAGTTTTTTGACTGGTGCTTGATGTTGCCCTTTTGCCTCTTTCTCTGCCTTTATTAACGGACTAGCAGGGCCTAAGTGAGATCTAGAATCCCGTGCCAGATTAATGTGAGTCTAACTAAAAGACACATTTTCACTATTAGACAAACAAGGTAATAGTTAGGTCATAATAATCACACTTTCTTCAAGTTACCAAAATGCTGGCTGTGCTGTTTCACATTCATAATCCTTTTTTTCCAGTGACCTTAGGGAAATTTACCCCAAACTGTTTCATTGCAGCCCTGGCAGGGAAGGAAGCCTGCTTGGAACACTCACCTCCGCACCCCCCCTTCCTTCTGCAGCACAGCTGGGCACAGGAAATGCCACCAGCACATTTCTGGCATTCTGCACAGCCAGGAAGGGTAGCAGCACTGTGCATAGTAGGTGTAAAATGGATTTTTTCCATTTTTCAAATACCACGTGAGTGCGACGCATGGAGACAACATGGCGCAACAACATCGTGCAGAAGCACAATCTGTGGAGCACTGCCATTGTGTCCTTACTTCTGGGCAGCCACACCATGCAGAAAGGGCCTACCACTCCTCAGATCCCACAGCAGCACTCTGAGAGTAGTAGTCCCCAAAAGCTTACTTTTCTTAGCTTTGTTTTTACGGAATAAGAATGTGTCCAAACCTATTCACTTCTTTACAGATATGAAGAGGAGTGCAATCGGCGAACCGGTGCTGAGAATGAATTCGTAACTCTTAAAAAGGTGAGTGGCTCACAGTACAACATAAATCAATGGAAGCTCTTATTTTTGGCCTTCATACAAAGAGCACCTATTTGCATTTTATGTATATAAAAGAAAGATGGCTGACTTTGCTGGGTTGACATGAGAGCGATGCACTGAATTCCCCTTTACCAGAACCCACTGGGGTTTCCACAGCTACTAAATTACAGCTACTGCCACCAAAATGCAACAGCAGCCATTACTATTTGCCAGGACCACAGTTGTTACCTAAATTTGATGCCATAATGGATAAGGCCAAAGGTCTTTCTTGTCTGGCATTCTGTTTCCACCTTCCTTGCTTAGTAGAACAGCTTGACACAAGGGGAAGCATAACTTAAAGGAAGGCCTCAAATTAGGAAGCCCTGCTTTTTCCTCTCTGAGTGCCAAACATGCAGTTCTATCCACCCCAAAAGGTTTTCTCCCAAACTGCATCCCGGGGGAGTGTACACATTGAAAACCAGTAACAGCTGCCATGTCTTTGTGCCTGAGCACATGCAAGCACATACACAGATACACTTTTTTCTCCAGCAAGGAAGAAGGACAGGGAAGAGGGACTAAGCCCAGAATGAATGGAGCGGGGAGACACATGGAAAAACAGAATTTCCAGGGAAGGACAAACCCACACTGTTACCAGGTTCCCACCTGGCCAAAGCAGGAAAAGAAACAAATTATTTCCTCTTAAAGGACAAATGCTATGCATGGAAGCCAGTACACTCCAAAAACATGTGCTGGAATTTTCCTTCACTGGGTATCCTTAGGAATTGCTTGGTTTTCCGTTTGGGTTTTATCATCCACTAAGTTTTGTTTGTTTCAGGATCAGGCAGGTTTGCTGAAAGTACCACCCTGCCTTCCCCAGAATTCCTCAAAATCCCTTTAAAAACTTTAAAAACCTTATATTTTGCAACCAGAAGTCACTGTCACTTCCAATTTTGGGGCAAAAATGAGAGAGAAAATCATACTACAGGTACACATTTGCGAAAATGGGCGCTTCTCTCTCACCATTGTTTATCCTCACATACACATGCACTGCTATAGGTCATTATCAGGACATTCCAACGGGACCAGTGCTTTGGATAGGAATCTGTGTAATCTTTTGGGTGCAAGTCCCTTCTTGGGACTTTGGAGATCCATGTTCAAAATTTTGCTGAGTCATAGACTTCCCTAGCTGGCTTTGGGCCAGTTATACTTTCCTCTGTCTGGCCCTTTCCGCACAGCATTTGCCATGCGAAAGGGTGCCTGGAGCATCACACGATTGTGAGGAGTGATCTGCACGATACACTCACAATCACGTGACGCTCCATGGGCCAGCAGGCGCCAATCACACACCTTTTTATTTTCAGCTGGAAACCAAAAATGGTGCGTGATCACATATTGCTCCTGGGCCCCGAGCACACTTACCTGGCGTGCAGAGCCTCCAGAGCTGTGCCGGTCACTCTTCCTGCCCCAGCGCAGCCTGGGAAACTCCCAGGCTGCACTGGGGAAGGAAGAAGTGGGGCTCTCGCACTAGCAGGCAGCTGGTGCAGAGCTGAAGCAGCAGGGATGCAAGAGCCTCTCGCCAGGGGCTGCTCACACGATCCCCACACCCCAGCACAGAAAAAGGCGAGGTGCAGAAAGGGCCTCTGACTTACTTCATAGGGTTGTTATGCAGAGAAAGTGAGGGGGAAGTGGAAACTCAAGAGTTGTAATCCTTGTAACTCATATAATAACTCATAAAATAAATAATCTAATATGTTAAAGTATCTTATCTTACTTTTTGTTTGTTTGTTTGTTTAATGCTAGGATGTTGACTGCATATACATGAATAAAGCTGACCTGGAAGGCAAAGTTGAAAGCTTAATGGAAGAGATCAACTTTCTGAGATGCTTGCATGACATGGTAATGACACTTCCTATTCTGTAGTTCCCCCCCCCGCCTTTTAAATCTGTGCTTCATTATTTTTCTAAGAAGAAGAGAGAGTAAGTTGACAAACAGGAAAAAAAATCCTTGGTTCCAGTTGCACCTGTTCCTTTAGACATCAGGTCTTGATTACATCTCATTTGGACTACTGTAAAGCACTCTATGTGGGGCTGCCTTTGGAAACTGCTCAGAAACTTCCAGTCTTTTTGAAAGTCCATATCTCTCTATACAAACCTGCCACTCTCTGGAACTCTTTTCCATGGGAGGATAGGCTCGCCCCCTCCCTGCTTTCCTTTTGCTAGCAGACAAAAGCGTTTCTGTTCAAGTAGGCTTTTTAATGTGTGAGCCAGAGATCTTTGTATTTTTATTAGTCTTGTATGTTCTTATAATGATTTTAGACTGTTTTTACATGGTTGATTTTAATTGTTTTTAATTTTTATTGCAAATGTTTTTAATTGTTCTAGAAGTCATCTTGGGTCATACTCTGGGAGAAAGGCAGTGTATAAATGCAATAAACCAACAAGTAAGCAAACAGATCAAACAGATCAATCACTGCAGAAGTATGAGCTCATGCACAGTTATGGCAGAGTCCCTTTTGCTTTGTCAGAGAAGCAAAATCCAAATTGTGTTAAAGAGGTTCATGCAACATTACTAGAAGACTAGTAGCAATGACATCTCTAGGGCTCCTTTGCTTTTTCAGATTTAAACAAACTGTTAGGTTAGTTTCTAAGAAGGTGTGTGTATATTCATAGTGGAAATCAAAGAACATCAAAAATAAATATTAGTGGAAATCAAAGAACACCAAAAATAAAGAACACCAAAAATAAAATATTCAAAATACTTGAATAAATGAAATAAATGAATAGTTTTCAAATAACTCTGTTACCCATGCCACTTGAACTCCAGACTGCAATAAGGAGAGCTACCTGGCAGCCCCCAGGCTAGAACCAGCCCATCCTCACTGAAGATCATAAAGACTTGCCAGGCAAGCATGGCATAAGGCAAGGCCATTACCATTACCACCACCTCCAGGTATAGTGAGGCCATTGCTGGATTTGTGAGCTCTGACCAGCCAAACCAATGTGTTCTGTGGCTAGGAATCTTTCACTGCCAGCTCATGCCAAAGGAGAGGCCTGGGTTGTTCTGATGAACTTCATATGTGTTCCCTGCAGGAACTCCAGGAGCTGCACTCCTGCATCTCAGATACCTCAGTCGTTGTGCAAATGGATAATAGCCGAGACTTGGATTTGGATAGCATCATTGCTGAAGTCAAAGCCCAGTATGAAGACATTGCAAATAAGAGTCGCTATGAGGCAGAATCATGGTATCAGTGCAAGGTGAGGATCCCATTTCTCTGTAAGAAAAGGATCACTGTTTTTCATATAGGCAGAGTGATGGTCACATCATGGAACCAGTGCATTAAAAAAGAGAGGTGAATTCTAAGGCAAAAGGGTTGTCTAACATGGACAGAGAACCGTGAAATGGTGGACAATATTAGCATTGCTTTAAACTTTCATTTGCTGTTTTGATTCCAGATGGGAAGGGTTTTTTTCATATTGTTACTATTACTGCCAGCAGTAACAAGTGTGTATATGTAAACACAACATCCTGTGGAATCCTTGGATTTACAGTTTAGGGAGGGGCATTCAGAATTCTCAGCCAGAGAGATCTTTGGCCTCAGTAAACTACAAATCCCAGAATTCCACAGGATGTTAAAAGTGGAATAATAGCACTATAACAGTATAGTGTGGAAATGACCACCATATCCTGATTTCCCTCCCATAGGAGTCAATAGGTGGAAAACAGATTAAAAAAGCAGGGATAGATTAAGCAAGCCCATTTCCCACTTTGCTCACTGCAATTCATCAGGGCTGAGGTGTGGCAGCACCACTACCAATGAGTATGTCCCTCCATGTCCATAGAAGATGCACACCAACCAGAAGAAAGTGTGCTGTGTCCCAACAGCACCAGCTCTTGACACTGGATGGCAAACAATATCCCACCTCCATCTCTTGTTCCAGTAGCTGTGGTGTGCAGGGCTGCTCTGTATATCTGAAACGGATGAGCAAATGGCAGGAAGAAATGGTGGGACAGAGCACAAGATTAGTGGGTGGGAGGAGAAAGAAAGACAACTCACATCAAGATGCAACTTGTATAATCACATCATCCCTTGATCCCATTACTGTAACTTCAGTAAACTTTAGTAAATCCTAAAATATTTGGGCTGAAACATACACAAGGGAGTTAGAGCAATAGCTTGGATAATTAGAGACTCTGAGTCAACCAGAAATGATTATAAAGGCTAGGAGATTTTTCACACTGAGTCTTTGTTTTCTAAGTATGAAGAGATGAGGGCAACAGCTGGCAAACATAGTGACCACCTACGTGACACCAAGAATGAGATCATGGAGTTGAACCGTGTGATTCAGAGACTGAAGGCTGAAATTGACACCACCAAAGGCCAGGTAATTCTGGTTTGACTTTCTGTGGTATTTTTTAAATAAAATTTTTGCATTTTTTTTTTTGCATTTAAACATAAACATAAAAAACACAAAACACATACACACATAAACCATACAAAACCATACATCAAATCAAAATTTTAAAAAATACAAAACAATATCAAACATTGCAAACATAATTCTTGTATAATTAAACTATCATGACAACTTAACTGAACTAACAAAGGAAATACTGCAACTATTTAAAAATTGATTCCTCCCCTTGTTGCAAACTACTAAATACTCCCGCTAAATACTCCTATCAAATAAATGTACTTAATTTCTAATCATTACTTAAACTCGATTTTAACTTTGTTTTATGTTTTAAACCTTTTATCAAATATCTAGAAAAGAAACACCATTATTGATATAATGCTATTATTCTAGTGTTAGACTATTCTATCTTCTAAATTTCAACTTATGTATTTATAACATTATTAATAAAATCATGGTATTTTGATGATAATTAATTCTATAACTTTTAGCACATATCCTGGCTTTCTGTAGTGATATCCTCAGAATTATTTCTACTGATAGCCACAGAGGGCTGTGGGGAAGTAGTGAGTCAAGCATGGACAAAAGAAAGACAACAACACACTCCCGATGAATCTTTTGCAACAATTAACTATATAAACGTCTCAGACATGACAGTTATAAACTGTAACGGGATTTCAGCTTGTGGGGCACACCTGCTCAACATGGCTTATTCAAGATATCATTGTACCTTGAAAGGTATTGTCTACTTTTGTCCAATCCCAGCCATGGGCCTTTCTGTCTGCAATCCTAATGTAACATTTATCCAGGATGGTTCTATTGTTGGGCCCAATAGTTGAGAATGAATGTCATCTCTGCAGCGTAGCAAGCTGGAGGCTGCCATAGCAGAAGCTGAGGAACGAGGGGAGATGGCTGTCAAAGATGCCAAGAGCAAGCTGACAGAGCTGGAAGATGCCCTCATAAAAGCCAAGGCAGACATGGCCCGCCAGCTGAGGGAGTACCAGGAACTGATGAATGTCAAGCTGGCCTTGGATGTTGAAATCGCCACTTATCGGAAGATGCTGGAAGGAGAGGAGAGCAGGTATTGGATTGGATTATTTGTACTCCAACTTTTCCCCAAACTAGGGCCCTTTCCACCTCTTGCCTGTCTCTAATGTCACTCCAGTGTCATCCCAGCAGTGGCTTTGCCAGGATGAGCATTCAGATACAAATGCTCTCCTTCACACCAGCTGGCTCCCTGCCAAAGGAAGCATGATGGACATGCCTCTTCCTTCTGCAGTTCAGCCAGGCAATTTCCTAGGCTGCTCTGAGGCAAGAAGTGCAGCCATCACACTTCTGCGGCTTCCACAGGCCAGGTAAGTGTGGGATGGTTGTGCAATCATGGGCCATTGATGGGGAAAACCCATCAATGATTTAATCCATGATCGTACCTCCTGGTGATGGGAGAAGGATGGGACCACAATGACATCATGCAGAAGTGTTGTCACAGTCCCACTCCTTTCCTGTCCCCATGCTGGGATGGGAAGCTCCTGTGGAAAGGGACTAGGACTCAAGCTGTCTATCTAAGCTAGGACTAAAGGCTGATGCAATTTTAACTGCATTTCTTTTCTTTACATGTGCTTATTTGGTTTGCATTTTGATATATACCAAGCCCTAATTCACACTCCCTGAAGTAACAGATGAATCAGGATACCATGTTCTTCCTCATTGCACTCTTCTCTGAATTTTGCAGGGGAAAAAATTCATGCAAAATGTATATAGAGTGGGGCCTCAGTATTCACTAGGGTTTGGTTCCAGAGCTCCTGTGGGTACCAAAATTCGTGTATACTCAAGTCCCGTTATATACAGTGGTGTAACAAAATGGCATCTCTCATAAAAAAATGGCAAAATCAAAGTTTGCTTTTTGGATTTTTTAAAAATATTTTCAAGCTGTGGTTAGTTGAATCAATGGATACAGGATCAGCGGATATGGAGGGCCAACTGTATTACAGGAAATTGTGCACACAAATGTTGTATCTTTAAAAAATGTGTACAAAAGCATATGTATTTTGTATGCATTTTTGCTAATGCATGCATTGAGCTATGAGAGCCAAAAATGCATAGAAGAAAAGAAATACATACAAAAATGCCCACATTAGGTGATGTGTACCCAAAGGAACATATCTTAGTTAATGAACGTGCAAAAAATGTGTGTATTAAGATAAATGTTTACAGAATGTACATGAAACTTGGAGGGGGGGTAGATGGCTAACATCATAAAGGACAGGATCAGAATTCAAAATAACCTTAATAGATTGGAGAGCTGGGACAGAACTAACAGAATGAATTTCAACAAAAAGTTAAGGTATTACATTTAGGCAGGAAAAATGAAATGCATAAATATGGAATGGCTGACACCTGGCTTGACAACAGCACATGTGAAAAAGATTTGGGATCTTAGAGGACATCACAACCTTAACATGAGTTAACAATGAGATGTGGCTGACAAAAAAGGCTAATGCACTTCTGAGCTGCATCAACAGGAATATAGTGTCCAGATCAAGGGAAGTAATAGTACCCCTCTATTCTGCTTTGGTCATGCCCCACCTGGAGTACTGTGTCCAGTTCTGGGCACCACAGTTCAAAAAGAATGTTGACAAGCTGGAACGTGTTCAGAAGAGGATGGCCAAGATGGTAAGGGACATGGAAACCATGCCCTGTGAGGAATTGGGAAGATTTAGTTTGGAGAAGACTTGAAGAGATGATAGGATAGCCATTTTTAAATATTTAAATGGGTGCCATCTTGAAGATGGTGCAAGCTTATTTTCATCTGCTTGGGACACTAGAAGATGAACCAATGGATTCAAACTGAGAGAAATGCCACCTAAACACTAGGGAGACAGACTGCCTCAAAGGGTGGTGGATTCTCCTTCTTTGGAGGTCTGTATACAGAAGTTGGATTTACTATCTCTTGGGTGTATTTTGACAGTGTCCTTGCATGGCAAGGGTTGGATTCGATGTCTCCTGTGGTCCTTTACAACCAGTAATGTACAGTTGAGACAATTGACTCAGACTCAAGTCAAGTCACTTCAGTGACTCAGTTTGGGCCATTTCTGCACTACACCGTTATAGTGCCATTATTCCACTTTCAACCTCCTGTGCAATTCTGGGGTTTATAATTTACTGAGGCCAAAGAGTTCTCTGGCTGAGAATTCTAAAGGCCCCTCCCTAAACTGCAAATCCCAGGATTCCATAGGAAGTTGAAAGTGGAATCATAGCAGTATAACATGGTAGGGTGGAAATTGCCCAAGGCCTTTTTAGTGGGAGAAAAGACAAAAAAAGCCTCCAACTTCATGAATGGGAAGTTAGAAAGGATCCTATTCCCTTCTTCTGAATTCCCTATTACCAAAGCTGCAGACTCTTTTATGCCCATTGACACAAAAGCCTCCAGTTTTGGGAAGGAGTAGTAAGAAGGATCCTATTCCCTACTTCTGAAGCTGCAGATGGCAAAATTTCAAATGTGGAGGGCAGACTCTACTCAGATTGTTAAAACTGACTTTATTCAACTCTGTCCAGAAATTCTGGAACATAGGTTGGGGTATAAATTTGGCTCCCAGACTTGAGACTTGATTTGAGACTTGACTTGAAATTATCTTGCAAGGACTTGTAATTCAACTTGAGACTTAAAGGTAGGGACTTGAGACTTAAAGACTTAAATACATCAATGCCCACAACTCTATGAGTCTATGATTCTGTGAATTTTAAGTTGGATTTTTAACAGTGCAGACATGGGAATCAATGAATCTGGGCTTCAGAACACTTGTAAGTTGTAAAGCCAAAACAGACTGATTCCTCCCTACTGTTATGGGCTAAGACAGAGGTAGGGGGAGTGCAACACAAACCTCAACGCCCTTTTCTAGGGCCACCAAGTCTTCCCTGACCTGCTCCCAAAGCCTTCACAAAATAACAATTAGTGCAAAAATCATTCGGAAAAGCTAGAACAGGGACAATCACAGCTCACGGAGACACTTCCCACCTGGTGGGCCAAAAGAAACGCAATGTGCAAAGTGCAATAGGTGTGTGAGATTTTTCCATTTTCTTCACACAGGTTGTATGGTGATTCCTGTCCAGTGAATATCTGTAAGTGGTCTTTTGCTTGATTCTTTACCCCAGCCCCAGCTCTGCAATCAGTCCTACATGGGCTTTTCTGCTTTGGGAAGGGATAAACCTGTCTTCTTTTCTTCTTGCTGCAGCCGTCTGTCGGACCCAAGGGGGACTGGTGTGTGATTCTGATCCTTATGTTGGAGGAGGTTACATTTCCAGCAGCAAGAACATTGTCAGAGGTGGAGGGATCATGACCAGTGGAGGAGGGGGAATGTGCAGCATCCGGAGAAACCTCTCAACAGCCAGCAGTGCTGATCTGGGGGTCCCTGGTCTGCCTGTCGGAGGATACAGCACCGGGAGCACAAAAAGTTCGAATGTCAAATTCGTGTCCACCTCCACTTCTTTTAGAACAAAATGTTAAAAAAAAAAATGATAAGCAAAGGCCATTCATGCTGAAAGGAGACTTTGTGCTTCAATGGGAAAAGCTATAGCATTGCAGAAAGTGAATTTGGGGGAGACTCTTTGCCTGTTTCTTTTTTTTAGCCAGTCATACACAGCTGTTTCCAAAACATGAACAGATTGTGTCCAGTAGTATGTGGTGCACCTACATGCATTAGGCACTGCTTTTATCCTTGCAGCTCCTTCCAGCTGGGGCTTCTCTCCCTGCAGATCCCAACAGAGGATGTGACCCTGAACCTTGAGAAGGAAGATCAGCAGTGGGGAAGCTGAGCTGTTTTTTGACAGAGCTCATCTGCCTCCACTGAGCACTTCACAGAGAAGCTCTCCCCCTCCATAAGTTCCTAGGGTTCCCCAAAAAGGTAGAATTGAACTCCACTCCTGTTTGTCATAAGACAGGGTTTGCTGGAATGTGGACTGCTTGGCCTGTTGAATCCCAAATGGCAAGTAACGTCCTGAAACCATTCCATACATATCCATGGGATGAATATAAATGTGGAAATCTGTCTTTTCCCAACATGTGTACCATTTGATCAGCTAGCAGCACGGATTAGCAATTGCATTCCTTCCTCATTGTTTGAGTAGAAATGGGGATCTCACATGGATGAAGTCCTGTCACTGTCCCTGTGGTTTACATTTCTCTTTGGTGTAAGTTCTGTATTGTCTAATAAACCTGTACAGCATATAGCTTCCAATGGGGTGAAATCTTAGCTTTGTAAAAAGATGAATGGCTGCTACTGAAACTGCTGCTACGGTTATATTTTTGCCTTGGAATCTCATGTGACTTTGTTGTTGTGTGCCTTCAAGTCCTTTCTGAAGGATCGTGACTGATCATGGGATTTCCTTGGCAAGATATGTTCAGCAGGCATATGTCTTTTTTGCTTTCCTCTGAGGCTGAGAAAGTTTGACTTGCCTTAGGTCACCCAGTGGGTTTCTGTGGCCAAGCAGGGATTCAAACCCTAGTTTCCAGAAATGTACTCCAAGCAGATACTAATACTGACCTCCTTCTCTGTTTATAGATCTCTATATAGCCAAAATGGCACCATCCATTTTCAAGAGGGAGATGGCACTGCAGAAGTATAATTATTTAGGGAAGGGGTGGTTATAGGAATGCATCCCAAACAGCCCAGTAAGGACTGAACATGCTCAGCATGCATGCAGTGTTGACTGTTTTTTTTTTCAATGTTTTATAATTAATTTGCTAAAAGGAAAGATTTTTATGAAGAGAAGTAAAGCAGAAATATACTGACTATTAAGAGAGATGGAAACTAGGAGATGTGGGAAAATAATGCAAGCAAGAAATCTAGGGAAAGGTCACAGCTGGATAGCTGGCAGACATCCTGAACAGAAGCACTCTATATTGCAACATTTTGTTGTAGATTCCATTTGCTCTCTTTCCAGTCTTTTCTAGTCTTTTAATATATGAAATGTCTTCAACCATAGAAACACACATGATCAGCAAAGTGTCTTTCCCTCTGTCTGAACTAACCATATCCTGTTTGTATGTACACTGGGGCTTAAGTTTCTAAGGTGGGTTTAAGTTGTAGCACTTTTTGGCAACTGGTCATTCTCTCATAAGAGGTGGTAAACACTGACAACCTGAAATCATCTCCTCTTTCCAATCACTAATAATGGGCCTTTCTGCACTACACTGTTAATAGTGCTATTATTCCACTGTCAACATCCTGTGGAATTCTGGGGCTTGTAGTTCAATGAGGCCCAAGAGCTCTCTGGCTGGGAATTCTAAATGCCCCTCCCTAAACTGCAAACCTCAGAATTCTATAGGATGTTGAAAGTGGAATAATAGCACTATTAACGGTGTAGTGCGGAAAGGCCCAATGTTAGGCAAGTATTCTGAAAATTCTGACCAGTGTTTATGCTCCATATGAAATTGTGATTCCACAGTTTAAAATACTGTCACTCTTTTCCATTCCATCATCCATATGTACTGTCTCCCACCCCATCCCATATCTTGTGTAACTTTACCTCTCCTACTGAGCTGAAAGGAAGGGGAAAGCAACGAAAAGAGAAGCAACAAAAAGTGTGTAGCCGGAGTGTGTGCCTGACAGTATGTTTTTAAGGAAGTCTTTCACATGCAGATGTGCCAGTTCTTACTCCTCCCCTCACACACACATACTTCTTCACTGTCTTTACTTTTACTGAGGCACTAACTCTGAAACCACCTGAAGGCCACTTAGTATATAGAACTGTGGATAATGCAGTAAGATAGCTTTATTGGAAACAAGAGGGTCTCTGGCCATGGCATGTGGAGAAAGCAAGGAGAAAGAACAGAAACACTTGAACCAGAAAAAATAATCTGAAAATGCTCAATAGGGCAATTCTTTTAGCTACTGCTAAATTTTTGCAAATCCAATGACATTGCCCCCTTCACACCTTGCACTTGAAACCCAAAATTTGCTAATTATTTTGTTGTACTTTGGTTGGTCCTAAGGGCACTTTGTAATCTTTTGATTAGTCCTAAAGGACAGTTTTGATTGGTTCTCTAGAGGTACTTACCAATGGCTTAACTGAAAAGACTGACCAGACCTATCCATCCAGGTTGCCGTGCATATATCCACAAGACCATAGATAGTACAGTCACTCTAAAGGTCCTTCCAATACAACTTTTTACTGGTGTTGGCTCCACTAGAGCAATGCTACTCAAATTGGTGATCCAGGGATCAGTACCATCCATAAGCCATCAGCCACTGATTCCCAGTGAGTTTTAAGAGAAGTGAATACAATAATAATAAGGCACAAGTCTATCAGTCCCTGGCATGTTGGGGGAAAAAATGTTGGTCAATCAGCTCTGACATTATGTTTGCTTCCCCTGTTGTTCCCATAAATCAGATCTCTGAGGTCATGTGGAGGGAGCCAGCAACATAATTACCTCCCAAGACAACAACAAACTTCCTCAGAGCTGAGAAAATGCTGTTGTGGCATGGAGACATCTTGCATATTACTCCCACATGATCACAAACCTCTGATTTTGCTGGAGCAGCTCAGGAATGAGACAAACTGCTGCAGCAGTTAGTGTGCTGTGGCAAAGTCAGCAAGTGCTCTCCAGTGCAATCCTAATTGAAAGATGCATTAACAGTGGTTTGGTGATTGTCTTTTGCTGGCAGAAATCTCCTGCTACTATCAGAATCCTTTTCTGCCAGCTGGTCTCAGAGGTCTGCTGACAGGGTGAGCTGCCAGCAGGACTCTTCAGCTAGCTGTCGGCCAAAGAGTCCAAGGGCCACCCCACATTACACTGTAGGAGTGCTACTATGCCACTTTCAACCCCCTGTGGAATTCTGGGGTTTGTAGTTTCCTGAGGCCAAAGAGCTCTCTGGCTGAGAGTTCTAAAGGCTCCTCTCTGAACTGCAAACCCCAGGATTCCACAGGATGTTGAAAGTGGAATAATAGCACTATAACAGAGTAGTGCACGAAGACACTCAAAAAGGAGTGGAAAGGGGGAGTTGAGTATTACAAGTTACAACCTTTACCAGCCCAGGCACACAGCCACAACGGCAACACAAAGTCAGGTCTAGGCAAGAGTAGTCCTAACTAACCTCCAATACTTCTCAGGTGTGTAGGGGTTTGGATTCAGCACAGACTCAGCCAGCCTAGTGGTGACTCAACTGGCCCTGAGAAGGTTAGCACGGCACAGTTAATCAAGAAGTAACTTCAGCCAGAAAGCATATTTTATGTTTTATGTCCACAAAACATTAACAATGGGGTTTGGCTTGTTGCTTGGCAACACCTTGAAGGACATTTCTAATAGCCGGTTCAAAAGTATTTGTGTTTTGTTCTACCTCACAGACCTCCTTCTTTCCCACATGGAGGCACAGATTAAGTAGGCTGGGGACACAAAGGATAGGGTGATGTTCTTAATAATTTCATGACTTGAAGCTCTAATGAGGGACATGTGTTGAGGCACGGGAAGACGTTCAGGGCTCCCCATCACTTGTAGGGGGGCTTTTGGGGGATGCACAGCTGTCGGGAGTGGCTCTAGCACTGCCAGAAGCATCTTCCTTTTTGCGGCTGGTTCCACTTGGAGAAGTGCGTCCTGACCCATCATGGAGATTGCCATCTCGGACAATTGCCCCCTCACTTCTTTGAACACCTGAAGAAAAAATTTGCCATACATTTTCATTCTGTAAAGAATCCAGAATTGGTCTCCTGCTAGAATAGAAGAGACACTCATATTGAAACTCCCTACCTGTCCAGTGTGGTGATAGTCCACTGAGCTAAATATGTAAATGTATATAGGAGAAGGACCTACTGAGGTCTGTAAATCATAATTAAGAGATAAGCATGGAACCTCCATGTTCAAAGCTGGTACACCACCAATTACAGTAGCCCCTCCACAATCATGAGCATTCGGGGTGTAGAACCTCGCAAAGTGGAAAAACCACAAATAACATCCCACACACACAATTCCCCTCCAGAGCTCCCTTCCTCTGATTCTTTTGCCTCTGGCTCCAGTGTTAGGAGGGCAGACAGCAGAGCTGCCTGCTAATTACTTCCAGTGGCCATCTTGAAAAAGGAGGGGTAGGAGCAAAGAGAGCATCTGAACAATCAGCAGCCATTACACAGCAGAATGTGAGGTCACATGGCAGAGAGGACACACCTCCAGAAGAGGGGGGCTTTTCCACCCAAAAGGAAAAAAACATCCATTTTAAACACAAGCCTCCCAAGCCTGGGATGAGGAATGCAAGGGAATGGGAGAAGGGGCAAGCACGAATAAGCAAATTCGCAAAGGGCAAACTCGCAAAAGTAGATAGAGGACTATACACATAACTCTTAGTTATAATAAGAAATAATAGATAAGCATAGGATTATCATATTCAGAGCTAGTAAATTCCCAATTACACATTATTGTTAATTATTATTTTAAAAACACATAATGAGAGAGATCCATGGAATCTTTATATTTGGAGGCAGTATGTCACAAATAAAAGTGTTAGGAATAACCAATTGGAAATGCCTATTTCCACTAAGGCCTGCTTATCATTTATGCTAGGCCAGTGCTGAAGGTGGAATGCAGGACCAGATGAAGATCTGATCTCATCCAGCAAGGCAGTTACTATGTTCCTAAGCCAGCAGAACAGGTGACCAGTTTGTGCTTCTTCCACACTTACTATATCCTTTGTGGCACAGATGGATGGAAATCAGAGCTGTCACCCGGCTGAGAATTCAGTTGAATCAAATGAGCTATTTGAATTTTGAACTGGCTAATTAATTGATGCAAGACTTAAATCTGCTTCATTTTTTCTTCTGTATGTGGATTTTAAAAATGTTATCTCTGAAGGAGATAGTAATACTAATGAAACTTCAGAACGTGCAGTGATGTATCCCAGTGGGCACCATTGTAGATAGAGGTCATTTGTGAAAAGAGTGAGGGAAGTCCTCTTCTAATCCCACAATTATTAAGCACTTGCGTTAAAGTTTTTGCTTTTGTTTTTTTTTTCAAAAAAAAAAATTCCTCCCCGTTTGACTTAAAGGTGATACCATCTATCATATGGTTTAAGATTAGAGATGGGACAAATCCAGAATTTTCCAAATCTGAATCCCTGGAAGGTTCTTGGAATCCATGAATCTCACAAATCTCAAATCTTTCAAATCCTTTTTTTAAAAGGGTTTAAAAAGCAACTTCTGAAAAAAAAATTAAACTTTTTAAAACTTTTTTTTAAAAAAAACTTTTGGTTGGTGGATTTGAAAGATTTGGTTTGCCTATTTTTGCACAGGGTTTCGAATTCGTAAATCTCGAATCCTTGCTGAGGATTCAAGGATTCGGTTGGCCCATCTCTATTTAAGACCAATTATAGGTAGGAAATTTGGTGTCCTCCAGATGGTTTCCCAAACATTTTAGACTGCAACACCACAATCACATCCTATGCTGGCCAGAGCTAAAGAGCCTTGTGGATCAAAATATCTAGAGGGCAGCAAGCAATTGCACCCTGCAATTAAATGTGGCAGGTCTATGAATGATATTTGAGATGGAGCTGTAAATACATGTGATTTGTGGAGAAATCTGGAATTGCACTGGGAGAAGAGCCATCCTACCCCCATCTCTGCTAAAACCACCATCTGGATGCACCTTAGTACATTCTCCACAGTATTTGTTGGACAGTGTCTCAGTCCATAAGCAACTTACGTATGTTCACAGCACGTTCTTCTTTATTCAGCCTAGTGGGAAATGGAAAAAGCGGGAGGGGAGGAAATAATTATTGATTATATCAATGACCATCTCAGTTTGTCTCTGAGGACACATTCACACATGGATGTTCTTCCTTCATGACCTGAAACTGAATGACTTTCAGACCAATGAAGGAAGCATCTCTACTGAAAAACAACATGCTTGTGTTTACTAGCAAGGTTTGAGGGAGCCTTGGGCAATGTACCCTTTGCCTCCTCTCCTACAGTCATAGTGCTACCTCCCATTTCCTAGATTAGGCTACCAGCGGTACAGGGTTTTTTTCTCCCTGTTTTTTAAATTGCAACAACTGGGAAAACCAAGCTGCTCCCCAGCTCTGACTGAAGTACCACTGCTTCTTGCCTGGGGTGGGGGTGAGGAGAAAATGGAAATGTAGAAAGGGCAGGGAAGTAAGAAAAAGGAAGCTGGAGACTGATGTCATCTCCAGTCACCCCCATCATACTTAGTGTTGATGTGAGGCCTTTACAGAAGTCCTAGGGATTGTGATCTATCTGTGATGGCCATTCTATTCGTGGAAATCATCACTTGATGTTACTTGGGTGATACATATGCATGTGTGAAGTGGGCTTCTAAACTTCTCACATACTAACAGCTCAGACTAAGGCGTATGTGCTCAGCAGTAAGTTCCATTAAGTTCAGCGAGATTGGCTCCCAGATAAATTTAGGCATAGGATTGCAACATTCAAGGACTTTTAAAAATGCTGGCGCATTCTGGCATTTAAAATCATGACAAACCCAAGAAACAGAGAAAAAGAAGAGATTCTGAAGTCCTAAAAGTTAAACTATAGGCGAAGCATAGATTTGAAATGCATGTTTCTTAGTTCTGAATTTGAATTCTGGAGGCAGCCTTTGAAGCTGAGCTATTTTTACTCTTGTCATCAGTTTTAAAGGTTGGATTCAGGTTGAAATCCAACATTTGACAGGATAGAACAGCCTTCACACAATGGTACTAAATCCTTTATTTCTGTAAAGGTATTATTTCAGCACTCAGATGTCTGGGTTGAGACATGTGAAAGGTAAACATTCAGGAGGCTTGCCACTTGTTAAGTTTTCTGTAAAGAATTCACTTTACTTCTAACCAGAGGTGGCTAAGGACTCCTACATCAATGGAGCTATGAATATGCTCCAAGTTTTAGTCTGAACATTTTAAATGTATCCAAGATGCTGAACAGTATCCTCCTCCAACTGTGAACAACAGCTGTCAACATCTTAGGAGGCCTAAAATTATACTTACCAGCATTCCTCCCCTTCCATTAGCTGCCTGTAAGTAAAAATAGCAAGTTTGTTAACCATGCCTTCTCTCGCATCAAGCTTTTTTTAAAAAAAAGTTGAATTTTTCCACCACAATATGAATAAATCTGACTTCTAGAAAATCCTTCCAACAAGGTCTGAAATATCATTCTTTCCCATCTGCATTGGCCAAACTCAACTGGTACAGATGTTCCCAGCATGGGAATACATTATCCCTGCCTATTAAATAGCTGCCAAAAATGAGAACCATTTCAGAACTGAGAAGTCACGACCCTAAACAATATCCAGAAACTTTTGTTTTGAATGTTAGATGGGGATTTTGTATCCCTAAAGATGAATCAAACCCTTCTCCAGTCCTGTATTCTAGCATTTCACAGCGAGTCACAAATCTTTCCACATGTCTCCATTATTGGGTGGCTTCCCATTGTTTGTATCTATATATTTTTTATTGTTCTAAAGGACTGAAATGCCTTCTTATGGCTCATTCACACTACACAAATCTGGAGCTTTAACTGCTATAGCAACAGTCTATGGAATCCTGGGATTTGTAGTTTAGGAAGGAGTATTTAGAATTCCCAGCCAAAGGGCTCTTGTGTCTCACCAGACTACAAACCCCAGGATTCCATAGGATTCAGACATAGCTTTCTTAAGTGGTTTCATAGTCCTCTATTTGTGTAGTGTGAAAGGGCCCTTAATTAACTGGCAATAAGAATTTGAAGCTAAAATATAGTAATATTTTTCAACCTATCCTTTTGCCTCTGGCTCAGTCCACCACTGGACGGCTACTGTATTTGAGAATGCCTGAGATTTAATTTGGGTCTCAGGCTTCAAGGGGTTTTCAATCCTAATATTAATTTAAGTACCCAAAGTCCTAGGCCTGGATGGATGGATATCTTTGTTTCAGTTTCTTCTACGTTCTAAATTTTACAGTCTGTTTTTTCCTCATTGTGAATAAAAAGTAAATCGTATGTACTGGTTAAAATCTATTTTCTCACCAAATGCAAACTAACAAAATTTTCACCTGTCCCTACCTGTAAGCAGCAATCTCAATGTCCAGAGCCACCTTGACATTCATCAGGCCCTGATATTCCCGTAGCTGGCACACCATGTCCTGCTTTGCCTTGTGCAGGGCCTCCTCCAGATCATTCAGTTTGGACTTCGCATCCTTCAAAGCTTTCTCTCCACGTTCTTTAGCTCCAGCCACATCCTCTTCCAGTTTGCCACGCTGTGAATACAAAGCATACCAGACATTTTTCTATGGATCCTGGGAGGAGTAGAAAGGAGCTGTTCCCAAGTCAATTTTTTTCCTGTAGCACCCCAAGTGGCTATTTATTTATTTATTTATTTTAATTGAATTACAGCCAAATTATACGTGATTCAGAGGCAGAGGGACCATGTGCCTTCCTTTATACAGGGCCGGCCCTACCATTCAGTGGTGTGCCGCAGCCACCATTAATAGTTGATCTCATGCGTCCCAAAAGGACAGCAATTTTTATGTTATTTAATTTGCTTCCATTAAATTTGTACTGCCAATTGGGAGAAAGGGCACTTGAGAAATTGCTTGTATCATCTGCCAAAATACTTTGGCTGGCTTTGGGTGTATCTTGATAGAGTGGGATGGATTAAATTTCTTTTTCTGCTGTAAACATCAAAACATCCTGGACTGGTATTGATGTTACAGCAAACAATCCTCTATCTAAAAGGATACCTTTGTTTGAAGGAATGCCCAGTCCATGTCCAACATAAAGTTTTTAAAAAACACTAGCATATATACCTGGCATTGCCCAGGATTTTATTTTCTCATAAGTAATACTTGTTAGAAATACTCTAGGAATTAGCTTACCTTACTGTAGGAATTAGTTGAAATATACAGATTTGAGATCCTGTATCTCTAATTCGCCAATCTGCCTTATCCAGTACATGCAACTTTTCCCCATATTCCCCAATCCAATCTGTATTCAGAGTTATTAACATACAGAGGTTGGGTACCTGAGGGATACACGACCCTTCCTCTTGCTGCTAGGCCTCGTCTCCATAGCAACCAGCCTGAGCCCTCTGGCTGAGAATTCTAAAGGCCTCTCCATGAAATGCCAAACCCAGGATTCCACAGAATCTTCACAGCCAGACAATCATATGAGGTCTTCTTGCCTCACACAGACAATCATATGAGGCCTTCCCCTGCCTGACGCAGGCAAACAGACAAACTCACTAACAAACTTTGACTTCTATAGAGTAGATAAGAAGACAGAGAAGGGATGGGCATTCACGTTGCCCATCCATCTTTGGGGAGCACTAAATAGCTGACCAAGGAGCCAGGCACACATGACACCTGGTCATAGTCTTCCCCACTGTAATGAGGTATACTGCGTTTCTATATAAATTACAATGGTGGCTTCCAAATGTGTGCCTATACATCTAAATTAGCATGCACACAGTTCTATGTGAATCTGTGTGCTCCTTTGTTGCACTTTTGGCAGTACATGCCAAACTGGCATGCATGCAAAGCACGTGATTTACCACTGTGCCTCGAGTGGTTCTTGCCCCAGAACGTCTCCTTGAAAAATGGTGAGTTTCCCATCTAAGGTCAGTTCCATGTTCATCAGTTGCTGGGCTTCCTATAACTTCAAATGTGCTTGGAAAACAATACTTGTTAGGGGCTGTGTTTCATAGAGAGGGAAGAATGATTATCCTATCTAAAGTCACTTCAGTGCCCTCTTTTTTGTGTTGATGATTTTTTTTTTTATGATTTATTTCCTCCTTTTTTGGAGGGGGCAAAATAGGCCATCATCTGTGGGACATCTGAAGATAGGTCTCAGCACTATCATTTCTACACACACACACACACACACACACACACACAGCTTTCTCAGTACTACTGTTCTAATTCCTTGCAAGATCATCATAGCGCAGTGGGGAGGGAGGGTGGCATTCACAGGCCACTGTCCTCTAGTTTGTAGAGCTGCACATTATAAGAATAGAGTGGAACAGCCTCTATAAGGAAAACATGTGGAATTCATATGAATCTGCCCTTCTGTAGTTTTCAAATATTGTGATGGAGTTTCTGATATCTTCTCCTTTGCTCATATTTGTTATTCAGATTTACTGGCCAAGTACCTGATAATTTTGTGGGAAATTCCTTCAACTCACCTCAGCTTTGATATTCGCAACTTGTGATTCCAGTTGGTGAGCAGTGCAAGTCAGAGCCTTAATTTCTTCCTTGATATTTTTCAGGATATCATTGTTCTTTGCTGCTGTGGCCTTGAGCTCTTGATACTACCGTGAGATACAAAATCTCTCATTAAGAAGGGAGAATGGGTCACAGTTCCAACAGGTCTCTGGGAAGATGAAGCTTGGTAGTGCTAAGTCAGATCTTGCTCCAGTTGCTTACCTGATGCTGGAACCAAGCTTCAGCCGCAGCTCGGCTTTGGGAAGCAATGCGTTCATATTGACACCGGAACCCCTCAATGGTATGGTTCATATTCAAGGCTCTCCTGTTGTCCACTTGCACCAACACACATGTGTCAGAAATACTGTTCTGCAGCTCAGAGATTTCCTGCAGTGACACAGAATGCAATGGCTTATTTGTGATTTTCAAGCCAACCTTCGCAGAGTACCCTCTCTGCAAGATCCCCCACTTCCACCCCAAAAGCAAGCACATAGTCCCTGAAAGATTATTCCAAAGTAATGTTATCCGCAGGCAGAGGGAAAGAAAAACATCTTGCCCATTCCAAATGGAACCCCCCTACATATCTCAAGGAATTTTGCACCCCACACAGTCACAATGCTGTGATTGCCACTTTAAGAGCCACAATTCCGTACCGTGGAGTCCTGGGGTTTGTAGTTTGGTTAGAGGTACCAGAGTGGCTCCTTATCTCAGAGTTCTAAAAGCCCCTCCCTCAATTGCCAATCCAAGTATTCCATTGGATGAAATAATGGCTGTTAAAGTGGAATGGTAGCAGTATGATTATCTAGTGTGAAGGGACCCTCACCATAGGACACTCAACAGCTCATTTGCCCAGCTCTCCACAAATGGCTCTGCTTCTGCTGGGAGCAGAAATAACTTGTTCAAGAAGGTGTAGATAACCTGTGCCCATCCGTAGATGGTTCCAAGCTGTAACTCTTTCATCACCCCCAATTAACCTAGTCAATAGTACAAGATGAAGGGAGTTGTAGTCTAACATCATCTGGAGAGTGGCATTGTCTCTGTTCTGTGCCCTAAACTGATATATGGAAGAGTGTAGAACTAAAGGGAGGTGAATTCTGAACCACAGAGAACTCAGCATAACCATGTTGGTCCACTGACCACTCTGGGTACATTTATGAGAGACTATGGCCCTTTCTGCACCCTACCTTTTGATGAAACCGTCCCATGGGGATCCTAGTGTGGGCTTTCCCAGGAGGGGAACATGACAAGAGTGCTCCCCTCTGCACCGGTTGCCTGCAGGAATGGAAGAAGTGCGATGGCCCCACCCCTTCCTTCTGCAGCACAGCTGAGCACTTTCCCTGGCTGCAGTGGGATGGGAAATGCAGCCATTGCGCTTCCAGGACTTCTGCACAGCAGGTAAGTGCAGGAGGGCAGCGGAAGGGCTGTGCAATTGCATGTCACTGACAGGGAAAAAAAAATCAATGATTTACTCTGCGATCACAATGGGTGGCGACAGGATTGTGACAGGATTGTGACGATGGCATGCAGAACCGTTATCATAGTCCTGTTGCAATCTCGTCGCCAATGCAGGTTGGGAGCAGGCTGCAGAAAGGGCCTATGATATGCTTTAGTCCACTCAGGCTTCTGTGAAGCCATCAAGACCAGCAAAATACACACACATACGCGCGCACGCGCGCGCACACATACACATAAATACAAAATGTCTCCTAGTTTGTTGCTTTAAACATATTTTTATGGGAACTGGCTGACAAAGTTATCACTGAAAAGGAACTGAAAATCACCTGGCTGTATATATATTTCAAGAAGCTGAGGTGTTTGGTCAGTTTTTCTACCTTGGCCTCCAATTCTGCCTTCTGCGCAAAGGCACAGTCCAAATCCTGCAACAGAAATAAGCCAGGAACTGATATCACATTGGATCTCCTTGGACAATTGCTATAGTAAAGTTAGGAAAGAATGGAGGCAAAAGTGGGGCTGGGCATAAAGAATATTGAAAAGAGACAGAAGAAAAATTGGTTGGACTCAACAGTCTTAAGGAACTTGTGAGAAAATGTGTACCTTTCCTAAAGCATTTACACATCAGCAAGAATTATAGGGTATCATTAAGAATCAACTTGTGCATGAAACAATTAGCATACTTTTTAAAATATAAAGGTTAAAATGCACATAAGTGTAAAAATAAAACTAAGGAAAAACAATTGTGAAGGTTCCACCAAAATGTTAAAGTAAGCAAGTAAATGCACACATTTCAGGGAAACATATTAAAATGTGTGCAAAGTCTAAAACAGAAACTGCTATGAAGGAAGGACAGGAAGAGAATGCAGAGGGGATTGGGATAAACTCAATGAAATCAAAGTTGAGAGCTTTTCATATCTGTAAATGTGTACTCTTAAGTGCTACAGAAATTTCACATACAGTAAATTTCACATAAAGGTGTTGGGATGAGCTTTTGGAGGGGGGGCGAGCGAGGGGTCCTTTTCATGAGCCAACATATCAGACAAACCTGAAGAAAAGACAAGAGCACTTTTGCAAAATTTGTTAAGTTCCTTGGAGAGATGGGATTCTTCATAACTTCAGAAATTCACCACCAGATTTAATCTAAGTTGGCTGAGACTAAAACTCTGAACTCTGAAGAAGACATTCACAGCCTCACTGACATGAAAGCCATCAGCTCCCACTGGTTTTGGTGGAATGAAAGGCCATTGGGCCACGAAGATTTATCATCTTTTCTGGCCCATTCACACCACATTTCCTCCTTTGCCTTCTCTGTCACTGGAAAAGCTAAAGCATCAGAACAACAGCAGCAGATCTTTTCATGGCTACTTGGAGTGGGCTTCCAAGACCTTGGCCATTTCCACACTACACTGTTACAGTGCTATTATTCCACTTTCAACATTCTGTGGAATTCTGGGGTTTCTAGCTTAGGGAGGGGCATTTAGAATTCTCATCCAGAGAGCAGTTTGGCCTCAGTGAACGACAAACCCCAGAATTCCACAGGATGGTGAAAGTGGAATAATAGCACTATAACAGTGTCATGTGGAAATGGCCCTTCTCTGCCTACAGGGCTGAAGACCTCTCCCCCTTCATGGCCCTGAAATGCTCTCCTAGATAACATCCTTGCAGTGTGATTCTACTCACAGGTAAGTCCAATTGAGTTTAATGTGGCTTACTTCTGAGTAAATGGGTGCAGGATCTGCCTATATCTGGAAAAACATCAGAACAATTCTGAAGGCAGCCACAAGAGACGAACTCATTTCTCAGGAGGATTCCTATTGGAGCTAAAAGTTTGAAGTCTAGAAGTGAGAATAAGTGAATGGGAAAAAAAATCTATCTGTGTTCAAATGCAGCTATATCGGGAAAAGGGAGTAAATTTGGGGTTGGGTCCAGGGACACTTTGTTCCACCTTCAAACAGTTGTGTGATGAGGCTCGTAACCTGAAGGCATGCAGAAGTGATCACAACATGTCATAATCTGATGGGGAGAAGTGTCCAACTTTGGTTGACCTCATAGTTATGAAAATAGTTATATAGCTGAGAAGATAAAAAGAGCAAGCACTAACAAAAATATTGTCAAACTCACCTTTTTAAGTAAGACAAACTCATTCTCAGCAGTTGCCCGTCTATTCAGTTCTTCCTCATACCTAACCCAGTTAGAGAAAAGGTTCTTGAATCAGTGCAAAATAACCAAACACCAGAGGACATTCAAAACTGTAATCTGTGCACTGCATGCTTTGCACTTTTAAAACATGACTAAGGTATAAACAAATGCTTCTCAAGCTTTCTGATTTAGGGGATGGCAACTTTTCTCCCTAATGTGCCAGAAATCAGTATCGTATTTTGTGCCTGTTAGCTACAACAGTTTCTTTCTTTCCTGGAAACTTTCTGCAAACTGGCAGCCAATGGCTTGCCAATCAGTACCAGTTCTTGCAGCAACATTTTGAGTAGCATTGTTCTAAACCAAGAAAAGGCCAGGTATAGGGATCTGTGGCATATATATATTTATCCACTGACAGCCCAGAGCTTGTGAAATTAGCTTTTCTCTGTTCTAGGAACTGGAGTTCAAAATAAGTACCTTTTCCAACAAGCGCTCCAGCCCAGCAGTCCTGTGATTTTTGTATAAAGTACAAAATTTAAATCTCCCTTCCCTATTTGTTTTAATTCACCCTTTCCAACATAAATAGAAGAAATGTGTCTTATTATTACACTAACCTATTTATAGAACAAACTGTTTAAAAATGTCGTGAATTTGGGTTCACCTGTTTTTGTTGTTCTCCAAAGTCTGCTTCATGTTGTCATGCTCCTTCTGCAGCTCTCCCTTCTCATGCCCAACAGCCTCCAGTTCCTTCTTGAGTCTGCTGACATGGTCATTAAAGAGGGGCTCCATGTCACTTTTGTGACGTTTCTTTTCCTTCACAAAGTCCCATTTTGTCTTCAGCATCAGATTGTGTTGTTCCAGCACTCGGACCTGAATCCCAAAAGGGAGGTGGGGAGTGTTTGTGGATATCCTTTCTAGAAACCACCTACCATGTGGGGGCAGACTCCAGTGATCAGAGGAATGATCAAGAAGGAACCATGAGGCCACGGGAGCTGTTTCTCCCATGGCTTCGACCCATGGCACAGTGGTAACTTTTCAGTGCTAAATCTCACCACATGTATGAAATCAACTGTGTGAGCTCTTTCTAGCTGTGATGGAGGTTGATGATCAGGTGGGAAGGGCCAATACCTTACCCCTACAGCTTACATGGTGTTGGGATTTTGAGAGTGAAAAGACCATCACGGGAAGCCTGGAAAAATGTTTCATGCCTATTGGGTCCATAAAGAACATTGATCCCAAATAGTGACAGTCAAACAGAAGGCTTGAAATACAGGAACCCTCCTACCATCCATATCAGTCTGTATGTTAATAGGCCATTTCTACACTACATTGTTATAGTACTATTATTCCACTTTTGACATCCTGTAAAATCCTAGGGTTTGTAGTTTAGGGAGGGGCATTTAGAATTCTCAGCCAGAGAGCCATTTGGCCTCAGTAAACTATAAATCCCACAATTCCAAAGGATGTTGAAAGTGGAATAACAGCACTAGAATAGTGTAGTGCAGAAATGGCCAGAATGTGGCCAAGATGGTATGAGTTGTTAATGGGGAACAACACACAAGCCAGGAGAGGCTACAGCATTTTGCTTCTGCCTGCTCCTACAGGAAAGGGCAAGAGCCTCCCTCTCCTCACCTACCCTATTCACCTCTCCAAGTAAACTGAGTGCAAACTCTTTTTGTACCTTGATCTCAGATTGCAGTAACCTGAGGACAAAAGCACAAAGTGGGAGGAGGAGAGAGAAACTGGGACATTTTTAAGCAGATGAAAAAAATGGGATGATAGACCATTAATTGGGACTGTCCCTACCGAATTGGAACAGCTGGAGGATAGGCCATCTTTGAACACCTCCACTGCAAATAGTTACAACACATTCTTCTCTGTGCCTGGAAGTTATGCTGATTAAATTTGGCTGGTGCAAATGGGAGGAGAATTTAATTTCCTTGTGTTTAGGAAGAATTTACTCAAACTGACAAGATTCTTCATATCTGGGGAATAAAGAAATTTGAATATAGGAAAAAGCAAAAGGGTCAGGTTTTCCCATATGACTATCCTTTTCCCCCCACCTCCAGGAATACCCACCACACTGGGATGAAAGATGTGAAACTCATGGGAAATTAACCTAAGGATTGCATTCAGAACCCCTTTTTATGATAATCACTTCTCACCCATGGTCCTCTGGCAGAGGCCAAGTGCAGCCCATTTTCTTCCTTTCCACCCTCAACTCACCTTGTCAATAAAAGAGGCCAATTTGCTGTTGAGGCTCTGGAGCTCATTCTTTTCTTGACACTTCAGTGCCAGGGCTTTGGTGTCTATTCCCAGATCAAGAGGCTGCAGCAGGGACTCGTTGCAAGTTATGGAGGTGATACGTGATTTGCCAGGCTCTCCTCCTCCAGTATTCGTGAAGACCTGGCTAGACCCAGCGGGCCCAACTGGTCCCAATGTGGCCCCAACGCCTCCATGATGCCCATTTCCAGGAAAGTTGTTCTTGAAGCCAGGCCAGGGCACACCGGAGCTAACACTATTGCTGCTAAAGCCATCTATTCCTCTGTGATGCATTCCAGGAGGGTAAAAATTATGGCTGGCATGGCCCTGACCTCTTGTATGGGGAAGAACCTCTGAAAAGGAGCTGTAGTTTCTTGGACCACATCCAGAAGTGATGTGGTAAGACATGGCTTCTCAGTGGAGCGGGATGAAAGCAGATGAAAGAATCTATAAAAGAGGCATGGTGGGGGAAGAAAAGGGAGGAGAGGAAGAAGGAGAGGCAAGGGCTTTGTGAGAGTAAAGAGGTCAAGTTGTCCTTTATATCCATTTTGGAAAGCTAGGGCTGGATGCCAGCTTGTAAGGGAATAGCAATTTCATGGCATTTATGAGCTGGGGAGTTTTCAAATATGCTTCTCATGTGTGTGGCTTAATAACCAGCCCAAATATAGCTCCCCTTCTGAGTGTGTAGAAGAAGAAGCTCTTATAAAATTACTCGATCAAATGCACCCCGGAGGATATTATACCTGGAGCAAGACAGAACCCACTCCAATAGAGAGTCTTTCTGTCATGTCCAGGGGAGCACAGACAATTAGTCGACAAGCGGCAGAGTAGGGCTTACTCACAAGGCAAGAGCGGGGAAATGTCAAAACAGAGGTCAGGTTCTGGAACAAACAAATCCAAAGGGCAAATCCAAGTCATAGTCAAACAGGGAGAGGTTAGAGGTGATCCAGATATCAGAGACCATGGTGCAGGGCTTCACAATCAGAAAGATCAGTTGCTAACCCTGAAAGGGAAGGGCCAGCAGACAGCCTTTTATCTTACTCATGCTATTGCCACAGGTGTTCCTTCATTAGGGTTCACTTGTTACTTAAATGCTCTGAGCAGCACAGCCCCTCTTTCTGCTGTCGTCTCTCTAGCACAGTAAGAGTCTGCGTTGCCTCATCCTCTGATATTTTGCTCCCCCTGCTCAGGCCCCTGCTTTTGTTTGTTATCTTCTTCTGAGCAAGCTTCTGAGGAAAGTCTTGCCTCTGGCGAAGCTTCTGCCTTGGATTCCAAATCTTCCTCCTCACTGCCAGGGTCTCCAAGGCAGGACATGACACCTTCTATCAAATGCCTTCCACATCTACTTGTGCACCTTATTTATTTTATAATGCAACTTGGCTAACTGATTCCTTAGTAGGCAAGACAACTAGACAACTAGGGCTGTTGCTTCTTTGTTGTTGTTGCGTATCTGCAAATCTGTTCCAACTTATGACGACCTTAAGATGAACCTACATAAAGTTTTCTGAGGCTGAGCATGTGTGATGCACCCAAGGTCACCCAGTGAGTTTCCAAGGACAGGTGAGGGACTGAATCTTGGTCTCCAGGGTCATAGTATAGCACTCAAGCCACTACTCCATGCTGGACCCCAAAAGCTCTTCAAGCCATAAGTAAGAAACAACTTGCAGGGCTCTTGATCCTAGATGGATTTGCAAAAATGTTGTGCTGGCTACATCAGAAGCACATTCTTAAGAGCAAGATACCACATGATTCTTGCTGAGCAAGTTGCATGTTGATGACCACTGTGATGCTCAAGTCAAGTGTCCAGCCCTCATGAAGGGGGATGCTGCAAATGTAATAATTAACCTTGTATTTTTGTTGTCATCCTAGTTTCATTTCCTAATAAAACTATGATGACAGCGTTGCTCGCTGGAGCTGTTCACGCCCTTTTGGTTGGCCTGCTTCACTGTCATTAATAATCCCAGGAAATGAAAGGCAAAGCTAGTAAAGAAAAATTATTTTAGGTGTCTGACTAGTTGCTCCATGATGATTACCTGCTGTATTGTTGTTTTGTTTTGAGAATCGAGGCTATATATATATATACACACACACACATATATATGTAGCCTAGGCCACCCATGAAAGTAGAAGTGGAGCAATGCCTGCAACTCTATAAAGAGTTTGCCCCAGCTTTTCCAGAACATTTTTGCCGGCTGTTGCACAGTTAGTTGACAACTGAGATTCCTGCAGCGCACAAAGAAAATCGCTGGAAAGATGAAAGTTCTGTGCTGTTCCTGACAAATTTGGTGAAGAGAAGAATAAAAAGTCAAAGGGAAAAACGGAAACCTTAAAGACTGTCAATGCAATGCCACATAATCGTACTCAAAAGTCTGTGCCCCTCAGTCTAATGGGTCTTCATCCCAGGAAAGCAGCAATAGAATTCAAGCCCGAAGAAAGGCAAAGAGGGGTAATTATTATGTTTTTTCAGAGTGAGGAATGGAGAGACACAGAGCTTTAGGTCATTTCTGCACTATACTGTTATAGTGCTATTACTCTACTTTCCACATCCTACGGCATCCTGGGGTTTGTAGTTTAGGGAGGGGCATTTAGAATTCTCAGCCAGAATTGGGCCTCAGTCAGCTACAAATCCCAAAATTCCACAGGATGTTGGAAGTGGAACAATAGCACTGTAACGGTGTAGGGCGGAAATGGCCTTAGACAGAGCAGGATGAAATTTCACAGCCTCATTTGCTGAAGAATGGCACACAGTACTGTGTTTTGGAAAGTGACTGGGGAAAGCCTTTCTGAGTTTCTTCAGACCTCCGTCAGACTGGAACTTAACATTTTCAGTGTCCTGGAATTCTGCATTTTGAATGGTGGTAGTGAAAGGGATGGGGGTCTGAGCTGCCAGCTAGATGCTTTTAAGGTTTCTAGTTAAGTTTCATACTCCAAAGTCACTCTCTGTCACCTAAAAATGAAATTAAAAGGAGAGGGGAGCAAAGATAAGTCTTGTTTCCCCTTTTTCCAACAATCCTGCTCCTGGCAATGTGAACCCTCTAGATTCAATAACAGTGTTGATGTCGGATTGAAAATATTCCATATTCTCTCACATCACCTGATACATAAAAAAATGCATCCACACATATCAATTTCCAGGGAATTAGGCTTAATCTCTTGCAGCAAAAACAGCAAATCCTTTGGGCATTTTAAAGGTTAACCAGTTTTACTGCGACATAAGCTTTCATGGGCCTTGTGGGTGGGGACTTTTTATTTCAGCAGATTGGTGTCAAATTTTCTTAATTACTCCAGAAGGGATTTATAAAAGTGAATTTGTATGTGTTTTAAATTGTGTTCTCAAATCCGTTATGTATTTGCACTTCTTAGTTAAAAATGTATTTGTTTTGTTTATTTTACGCAAATTGTCTTGTGTTTCATTTTTAGCAGAAAAGCAAGATATAAATAAATGTAATAATTAAATTGTTCTTTTAGGTGCCATTGGGACTTGTTGTGTTATTTTTATACCGGCATTTTATTCCACCAAGCCACCCTAGATGAAACAAACACAAGTAGGGCAGAAAGTGTGTCAAAGCAGTTGTCCAAAGTACATGTGCAACAGAAAGCAAGTGCTGGTATGCCTGGCCTCGAACAACAACGTGACAAGTAGCATAGATAGCACAGATAGGTAAAAAAGGAAGCATTTGGAGGCCATACTGCAAAATACTGACCGATGTTACTGACTCATGTTACAGGCACTTGGACTGAAGCAAGCCCCAAAGGCAATCACACAATTCATGGTGCATAACTCATTTCACAGAAGATGTACAGAAAGCAGACAATTTAAAAGGTGAACAAGGCACTGGCAGTGTTAATACATGTTTGTGTGTGTGTGTGTGTGTGTGCGCGCGCCTGTACACATGTGCACAAACACAGAGTCATAATATTTACGCTAGAAATATTCTTAGAAAAGTAATTTTAAAAAATAAGGAAAAATGAAGGAAACACTGTCACTCCCCATCACTTATCTGGTGATTTGCAATCTGCCCACGAATAGTTAACATAATGATGATGATGATGATGTTGTGTGCTTTCAAGCTCTTTCTGACTTATGGTGATCCTAAAGAGAACTTATCACAGGGTCTTCTGCGGCTGAGGACACGTGATACACCCAAGGTCACCGAGTGGGTTTCCAACTGAAGAATCGAACCCCAGTCTCAAGGTTGTAGTCCAATTCTCAAACCACTACAACCCATTACAACATGCTGGGATTAAAGTAAGTATGATAGCAGGTTTAAAAATAGATTTCTTTCTCTGATGTTGAATTTACAGAGTCTCACGCTCTGTCCAGTTGAATCAATAATGTCCTAGTCAATCACAGAAGCCAGAGAAACTGGGGGGGGGAATATGAGCAGTTTTTTAGGCTGGGCATTTTTTACCATGACTGGTAGCATCCAGCGTATCATTTATAGACTCCATGAACCACACTTTTCCTTCTTTTATGAAGCAAAAGCAAAGCCTTTGAAGCTCATAAATGCTAGAATTTTTTCTGATCTCCCCATGATGAAGCAACCAAGCCCAGATCCCCAAAGAAATATAAAGGTCAATCTCCTTTGAGAAGGAATCAGACTGTTTCTCACTGTTTCTTCCTGCAAATTTAACCTCTTGATTCTGCAAACAGACTCTCTGAAGAAGCAATGTCTGCTCCACCGAGTCCTGCAAAGAGACCCAGTAATTATACTTCTTGCTCAGCTCTTCTCCCATCAACTGGGAGCAGAAGCCACTTGGGTTTTCCTTCCACTTCCAAGGGTTACAGCTCTGTTTTCAAGGGAGCTGATTCCTTAAGCAGCCAAAGTCTGGGTGGTTTCAGCAATCGTGGACCTCGGATCACAGCAAGTAGCTCCCGTTCCGTAAGATATGGATATGGCCATCGGGAAATTGACACAGGACATGGCAACTCAGGTGCTGGATATGGTTACAGTTTATCCAGCTCCTACGGGTTCAATCAAGCCCGGGCTGGTACATCTGGTACTCCCACCATTACACCAGTAACTTGTAACGAGGCTCTACTGCAACCACTCAAACTAGGGATCAATTCAGCAGCCCAAGCAATGAAATGCCAAGAGAAGAACCAGCTCCAGAGCTTGAACAGCAAGTTCGCCTGCTTCATTGATAAGGTAAGTAAGCAAGATATACCTCTACTTTACAGAGGATTGAGTGAGAAATTCATTTTGTTTTCATATTCATTTCTTTGGCAGCACATAGACTTCTCCAAATTCCACCATGGGGCTGGGCTGCCCAATTAGAAAAAAATTCATGCAAAAATGTGTCCGGGAATAGAAATAACATTCAAAAGCCATTGTACTGGGAAAATTGCAAAAATATGTCTACTGGGAAAAACATTGTGGAAAAATGCATCCAAAACAAAATAAATTTGGGGGAGAAAATCTTCACATTTGACATAAATCAAATTTAAGGCTGGAAAAAGTGGAGGATGAATCAAACAACATTAAGAATCAGACTTAAGACTTGAAAAATGAGAAGTGTAGAGAAAAAGAAATCGATAGATCCTTACTCTATGCTACTTTTACTCTACACTAGCTGTATCAACCTCAGATCTTCTAAAATCCTTTGATCAATCATTTTCATCCAATTTGCTTCAAAGCCCCTCAAACTAACTGCATTTGTACATTAAAATATTGAAAAACAAATTGAAAAAGAGCCAGACCCTTTTGCACTACACAATATAAGATTATTATTGCAATTTAACCATCATCGCTCCATCCTCGGGAGTGCTGGGGCTTATGGTTCGGTGACACACTAGATATCTCTGGCTGAGAATTCTAAGTTCCCCTTCTTACAGTGCAAATCCCAGAACTTTATTCCCAGTGGAATTTTAGAGCTATAGTTGTATAGTGTGAAAAGCCCTCCAGAGTGGTGTAATGAGATCTTGAAGGCTCACATTCAAGTGCCTGCTGGGCCATAACTTCATAGAGTGACCTTAGGCCAGTCACTCTCCTTCAGCCTGACTTACCTCACAGGAGGAAGAGACCTTGAGCTCATCAGATGAAAGGCATCAATGGCAACTGATGGCTTCAATGCCAATGAGGTGGCAAATTCATTCTGGATTTTAGCCTGAACTCTAACAAACATATCTAGGATGCAGAGTCCCATCCCCTAAAGAGGGTTAGTGCCTTAGAAAACTCCTTTAAAATTAGCACTAAAACTCAGAGTGGATTCACCACTCCACCACTCCAAGGAAGCCAACAATTGCCACTGAAAGGTATAAAATGAATGTAACAAATTAATAATGATAAAAATATGCACTACTTTACCACTTTAGAAATAATTGCTTCAAAAATAATTGCTTGTCAAATTAATTATCTAATTACTTGCCACTCTGTATGACCTCTGGGACATCTGGGAATTCATGTCAAAAATGTCTTTAGACCCAGTATTTTGCTACCTCTGTTTTAGAGTTTTAGGTTTTGAAAATTAATGTTTTGGCAATTGAGTGTTCTAGTGGTTTTGGTACCACGAGATTAGAATTGTGTGAGTTCAGGCAAGTCACTACTGACTCATTTCTCTCCTGTAGAATGGATGTTGAAGAAGAAAATTTGAAGTGTATATGTCTTTGGGGATCAGCCTTCACCTCTGCTTTGTATATTTTTTTGTGGTCTTGGGCAAGTCATATCTAGCCCAATATTCTGCTAGAAACTGGGAGAAACTAGCAAAGAGTACATGAAGGTAACAATTAGCAAGCCAAGCTTTGTCTGGCCCATGTCTCTTTTGCAAATAATCTGTCATAACTCTACTCTATCCGCTTGAAACATCAGTCTGTATTTTTTTAAAAAAAAAATATTTTTAATAGAAAATAAAATAAATACATCAAAATGTACATCAACACACACTCTTTTCCTTTATTTTTTCATACAAATATTCTCATATTAGAATACATAAAATACCACTCTCTCTCTTGATTCTACCCCTCCCTCTTCACCTCTCTTCTATCTTCCATCATTTTGCTTTTCACATGGAATTATTAATAAAATGAATGACAATTATTCCTCTGGTTTAATCTTTTTGTGTCAGTGTCACCAAATTTCTATTGCATAGTATAAAATATATTATACTCTTATTAAATTTGATAGTCAAAGTATCTTTGCAGGTATTTTTGATTATAGCCTCCTAGTTTTTTAATATATTCTAGGATCAGTTCCCATTCTCTCTCAAATTTTGGAACAGATAATTCTTTCAGTACTGTTGTCAGTTTCTCCATTTCCATCACACCAAGTATTTTTAATATCCAATCATCTAGCAAAGGTTTTTCATCTGATTTCCATTTTTGCCCATAAGTCGTTCTGGCTGACGTGACCATATATAGAATTAATTTAGAAAGCAACAGTCTGTATTTTCTGAAGAATGCAGAAAATACATTTCATTTCCCATGCAAACTTTGGAGGAGTATGCAACCTGGCAAATGAATAAATTCCAGTACTCGTGCAGGCGCTTGGGCTAGATTTCAGAGGAAGGGACTGGCAAAACCACCTCTGAGTATTCTTTGCCCAAGAAAGCCATACAAAATTCATCGGGTTGCTGTAAATCAACAGGCAACTGGAAGGCACATATGGGCACACCTTCACCAAAGGAACAAACATTTGGTCAGTGTATTTTAAAAAATGGACAAAACAATCCCCACCCTCATCGCTCAGTCTTACCAATAGAATTCCTCCATAAATTTACTGTAGCAAGGAGGGGAAAAAAGCATTCAAAATTTTTTTTTAAGAAAATGGTCAAAAAATGGGTTGAATGTTATGATGGCTGAGAGTCTCTGCAGTCTAAAACATTTTCTGTGCAACAATATTAATTTTCTGCTAGAAAATGCTCTTTTCTGTGTGGGAAACTAGTTTTCTGCACAGAATAACCATGTTAACCAAACATAACCAAAATAACCAAAAAAAGTTGCCTAGAAAAGTTCCCAAAAGGTCTTCCCAAATAATCTTCAGAAATTGCACAGTTTTCAATAACTTTCTGGAAGCAAGGACAATAATGGTAAAATGTTTCATTCTTGGCTGAAAGAATGAGATGTATGAAGATTTACATCCCTCATCTGCAGCATGTGGCATTCAGAGTTATGCTGCTTCAGAACATGGAGGTTTTCATTTATTTCTCATGGCCAGTGGGAGAGGCTTGCATGAGCAGAATAATACTCCTGGTTGTACGATGGATACAGTAAGGACAAAGGAGCAGCTCTGCCTCAAGTACAGGAAGTCCAGTGAAAACATCATCTTCCATGGACATTTAGCTCCTCTGCTTAAAAGCATGGGAAAGGATAATCATGCAAGACTATCAGACACACAGCATAGCATAGCACTGAACCCTATCCTTAGGCCCTTTTCACACAAGACTTCGAACGCGAAATGGCCACGGGAGCGACGCGGAATCGCGAGGATGGTTCTGCATGACATTCTTGCAATCACTCGTCACTCCTGTAGCGATCCCATGGCAATTGCACATTATATCATTTTCATCTCTTTGCTGAAAATAATGCACAATTGCACATTCCTCCCGAGACCCTCCTGCACTTACCTGCTGTGCAGAACCTGGGAAAGTACCCAGTTGTGCTGTGAAAGGAAGCGGCAGAGCTATCGTGCTTCTTTCCATCCAGCACGGAGCTGGTGAGGCGGGAAGTGCAGGGGATGCAATTTCCTTTTGCAAAAGGCTTTTTGCACAATCCCCGCATGACACCAGCGACACCAGGGAAGGTGCGAAAAGGGCCTTAGTCCCAACTAGAGTCAATCCACTGAATCAAAAGGACTTAAGTGTGGACTTACTTGGTTACTATGGATTTGGTGATTTGACTCTAATTGAGACTGAGAGCCTTTCCACACTACACTGTTATATTGCTATTATTCCACTTTCAACCTCCTGTGGAATCCTGGGATTTTCAGTTTAGGGAGGCACATTTAGACTTTTCAGCCAGAGAGCTCTTTGGCCTCAGTAAGCTACAAACCCCAGAATTCCACAGGAGGTTGAAAGTGGAATAACAGCACTATAACAGTGTAGTGTAGAAGGGCCCTGACAATGGGACAGAGGCCATAGAACAATGACCAGATCATGACAGGGCCAGCTCTACCATTCGGGAGTCTGAGTGAAGCAACTGACAGATGTTCCCAATCATCTCATTTGTTAGAAGGCAGAGCAACAGATTTTGCATGGCCTCTCTTGCCTGAACCTTCCTAAATGAGCCCATTGGCTGCACTGTGGTGGAGGGTACTATTCTGTCAACTGCCAGCACACTTAGCTACTCTACAAGAAATGGGGAGGAGCAGCATCTTGTAGAGAAAAAAATGCATTGGGCTAATTCAGGGTCAAGATGCATGATGTTTAGATTATTTAATATTTCAGCAAAGAATTTCCCCCCTCTCCTGTCATTTGCATGATATTACAAGCTGTGCAAAAAAACCAAATAAGAACATGAATGTGCTGGCTGCTCTTGGAAATGTTCCCACCAACCTTTGCTGCCCCCTGTTTGTGTAGGTCCGATTCCTGGAGCAGCACAACCTGATGCTGAAGACCAAATGGGATTTCTTGAAAGAAAAGAAGTGCCAAAAAAGTAACATGGAGCCCCTCTTTCATGAATACATCAGTAGACTCAAAAAGGAACTGGAGAGCCTACAATGGGAGAGGAATCAGCTGCAGGTGGAAATGAACAACTGGAGAGATACTATGGAAGGGAACAAGAAGAAGTGAGCAACAGAGCCAGATTAAATATTATACTATGTACTCTGAAATAATGGTGCTTCAGTGCAATACCAATCACTTGGCTTCAATTATTGGAAGCTCCACTAGGGCCATTTCCACACTAGACTGTTACAGTACTATTATTCCACTTTCAATATCCTATGGAATCATGAGGTTTGCAGTTTAGGACGGGGCCCCTCCCTAGGATGTTAAAAGTGGAATAATAGCACTATAACAGTTTAGTGCAGAAATGGCCTACATGAGATGTACTGTACCAATAGATTGCCCAGTTGGCCATTTATCTTGGAAGGACAGGGCAAACCAAAAGGTCTTTGTGTACTATTCACTGAATAACCTGAACAGGTTAGGAGAAGGGGTAGAAACAGAGAAGAAGAAACAGAGACCACCAAAGGAGGGTGCAAGGGCATGCAGAAATGGAGGGGAGGAATTGGCAAAGGATAAGGGAAAGAATTTGACCCAAGGTAGTAAGATGAAAATGGTCCAAGAGAAGTGCCTGCAAAGAAGTAACTGGAGGAAGGAATAGCTATAAGGGAGAGGGGCATGTTGTTAGCAGCTGCAGACATTGGGAAGGCTGAAATTAATTCACAGTACTTGATGGGTGTGGGTGGGCAGAGGGTGCAACATAGGACCGTTTGGAAAACAGAACAAAATAAAGTGGAGGAGAGTAGCTACACTGCAGCGGTGGAGCATGGAGTGCATGGAAGAGGGGAGGGGCCACAGTGCACGGGGGCATGGCCATTCAGCATGGGGGCATGGCCATGGCACACAGGAGCATGGCCATGGTGCGTGGGGGTGTGGCCGTGGTGCATGGGGTGTGGCTTTGAGCCGGGACGCTCAAAAAACATTGCCGCTGGGGGCGAGCTGCCTCCCATCGCCCCCCGCTTCCCTAGGCAACTGCTTCACTGTGAATGGACGCTGTTGCGCTGTGCGGTTGAAGTGTAGGGTGGATGCTTTCAGATAAATGTTTTGTCGTACTACCACTCTGCCTCTGAAATGGAATTTTGGGGAAGATGGTGCCCAGACACTGCTGTCTCCTATTTGTGATTCTTCTATGATTTCCCCATCGCTTCTTTTTATGTATACCAGGGGAAATCCCTTAAAGAGGAAAGGATGGAATAGATGTACAGTGCCTTTCAATCAGTGGCCATAGAAGCCTTCTATATGATAGCACTCTGGGAGATAAGAGGAAAGCAAAGCTTGCAAAAGTTACTTTTTTGAATCACCACTCTCAGACCTGTACACCCCTACTGGCATATCCAAGGACCATGTTATCTGTGATTCAAAAAAGTAATGTTTCCAAGCTCTGGATTAAATAAGGTCTACCCTAACTGGTCCCCTCTAAATGGGATACACTACAGCTTCTATCATGACAGAGTAGCTAATGGCCATGCTGAATAGGAGTGATGGGTCCTTCAGTCCCTCCAGCCCAATCCACAAACAAGACAACTTTATCAAATCATTCAGGTACATCCAGAGCTTATATCTCTTAAGCCCTTGCTTTCAATAGGATGCAGCATGATAGCTGACAATGCATTCTAACACGTTTACAGAAAATACGTTCCTGTGAGTTCAATAAGTCTTACCCCTCATCATGTGGATACACAATTACTGCTTAATTTTTAGTTGTTGCTCACTAACACATAAATTTTGCCTTGCTAATCTTCCCAGATACGAAGAAGAATACAATAGGAGGGCGAGTGCTGAAAATGAATATGTGACACTTAAAAAGGCAAGTAGCGGCACAAGTACATCTTTGTTAACCACCTTGACAGATGCACTTTATTCTGGAGAGTCAGCACAGTATAGTATCTCTAGACTAAAGCAGGAGAGTCAGGTTCAGGAATGATCAGTTTAGTCATAAGATCAGCCATTCTCTATCAGCTGAATTTATGTCAGAGAAAATTTCAGGTGCCATCTTAGTCTATAAGAAATATCTTTAAATACAAAGCTGGACAATAACTTTGCTGAGACCCGCCAAAATGTCACAGAATAAGCAATCTTCTTAATTTTCCAAAACTCTTTACCAGTCTGGATGTCAAGCAAGGCAGGAGGAGAGGTCAGTGGAGCGGGAGCAGAGACACTTGTCTTAATGTTGTAGCCTTGAAGTGTACAGTTCATCACAGCTCTAAGGGCCTTTCCTCCCTACACTGTTATGGTGCTATTATTCCACTTTCAACATCCTATGGAATCCTGGGGTTTGCAGTTTAGGGAGGAGCCTTTAGAATTCTCATCCAGAGAGCTTTTTGGCCTCAGTAAACTACAAACCCCAGAATTCCACAGGATATTAAAAGTGGAATAATAGGATTAGTGTAGGGTGGAAAGGCCCTAAGACAGACCATAAGAGAACACAGGAGACAGTAACACTTGTGGATTTAATGAAGGCTCACAAATTTTCTCATGCTTCTTGACAAAACGTGCTTCAACACATCAAAAGCCCCATTTCAAGAAATGACAATTGGTGTGAGATTCTTTCTGTTTTTCCAATGCATGAGAATGGAAAGTCCAGGGTTTTTTCCCAGCAGGGACAACAAAAGAAAAGTTATTGGTGTGTGTGTGTGTGTTAAAAATGATGTAGTTTCTACACAATAAAACCAAAGCTTTTTGCACAAAAATCATGAAATTTCCACCAAAAGATCTCAAAATGTAAAAACATGCAAAGACTCTCATACTCTCAGTGAGGGGGGAAAAAACCTTCAAATTCTACATTTGTGTGTGTAAGAACGAAATATGTGAGCGTATGTATTATTAACCCTTTTGATCAGCTGTCTGTAGGAGGTAAGGAAAAGAAAGAACAGAAACATCAGTTTCCTGTTGAGACCCCATAGGACAAGTCTCACTCAATTCCACATCAGCTCTGGGTACATTTACACACCTCTCAGCTGAGTTCAACTGTAATATCTAGCTCACCAACTTCCCAAATGGGATCTTCCTGATACCATGGATAGGTCTCATGCAACCAACAAATACTGTTTCATTATTATGAATGATTATGTTAGTGATTGATGTAGAAATTTTATATGACGCCAGGAAGATCCATATGGAAAAGGTGCTTGAACCTGCAGCTATCTGTTGAAAGATGCAGCACAGAAGTGGTGTTCCATGTTGATAAATTAGCAACCAGATCAGCCAAAGAACCTTGGCAGATTCAAGAACTTCCTTTCAAGCAGCTGTCTAGGCACATATTTTGAGAGGGACTGAAATTTCAAAGGCCAAAAACTCATTCAGCAGTTGTCAAGGACAAATGCACACACATGCAGCTAGGTCAGACTTAATGTTATGCCGGAATTGTACCACATGGGTGTGGTATACAATCAATGGCACAGCATCTGGTAATGATTTCACACTTGCCTATTGCACAAGAGCAACTCCATTTGCAAAACCCTGAGGAGACTGACAACCGTGCACAACATCCTAGACCGGTGGTTCTCAACCTGTGGGTCCCCAGATGTTTTTAGACTTCAGCTCCCAGAAGCCCCAGCCACTATGGTCAATGCTCAGGGCTTCTGAGAGCTGAAGTCCAAAAACATCTGGGGACCCACAGGTTGAGAACCACTGTCCTAGACGGTGGAACCACTTCTGTAACAATGCTTACACAAATATAAATCACTAGCAGGGTTCCAGCCCAAATGTGAAATTTGATTTGTCAAAAATACATCCCTTTCAGATTTTGTGGCATAGATCAAATGGGTTAAGTTTTGAGTGCTTGGATTTTTAGGTCACTTACTTTCTACTTTGCTATAACAGTTTTGTTTTTTTAAACCAAACATAACATATTGGGATGAGTACAAATTGAACCCTTTCACATTTAGAGACTTTATTAAATGTTGAATGTTGGTTAAATTCTGCTTGGCCATCGTTAAACATTTTTGCCTTCCTCTAGGAAGTGGATCTTCTTTTTATGGACAAGTCAGAGAAAGAAGCCAAGATGGAGACCTTGATGCAAGACCTTTGCTTTTACAAAACTACCTTTGAGGAGGTAAAAACAATATATTAGTTCATTAAATAATGCTCCTTCACCATTCTAAGGAAGGAGTTCCATATGTCTGTCTCACTAGTGGTTATATTAGATAGAGTGGGGTGAGTGCAGCCTTTGGTCTGCCTGTAGCCTCCAAGACAGCCAGTGTGGCATCAGTAATTTGAGCATTGGACTACAACTATGGAGATCAAGGCCATTTCCGCACTAGACTGTTATAGCGCTATTATTCCACTTGCAACATCCTATGGAATCCTGGGGCTTGCAGTTTAGGGAGGGACCGGCCAGCCTCTCCCTAAACTGCAAACCCCAGGATTCCATAGGATATTGAAAGTGGAGTAATAGCGCTATAACTGCCTAGTGTGGAAATGGGTCAAGATACAATTCTCTGTTCAGCCATGGAAACCAACTGGGTGCTCTTGGACATATCACATACTCTCAGCCCCAAAAAACCCTGTGTTTAGTTTGCCTTAGGGTTGCCATAAGTCAGAAATGACTGGAAGGCACACCACCACCACCACAACCACCACCACCACAACAACATGTCAAATACTCCTCAGCTTCCCTTTTCCTCTCCAGGAAATTTTTAAAAAGAGATGAATTTCCTCTACGTGATGTGCTTTCAGGCGTTACTTAGAATCCTCAGCTAGGGTGCTCCTCTGCTGCCTCTGACCAAACTGACAATCACAAGATTCCAGGGGATGCATCCATGGCAACTGAAGTGGAATCACAGTGCAATAACCATGGCCCTTTTCACACAGCATTTACCATGCGAAAGAGGGCCTGGAGCATCGTGTGACTGCAAGGAGCGCGACGCTCCAGGGGCCCTGCCAATCACGCACCTTTTCATTTTCGGCTTGAAGCCAAAAATGGTGTACAATCATGTATTGCTCCCAGGTCCCGCGCACACTTACCTGGCGTGCGGAGCCTCTGGAGCTGGGCCAGTCATGCTTCCTGCCCCGGTGCAGCCTGGGAAGCTCCCAGGATGCACTGCAGAAGGAAGAGGTGGGGCTCTCGTGCGAGCAGGCAGCTCAGGCAGAGCTGAAGCAGCAGGGACGCAAGAGCCTTTTGGCAGAGGCTGCTTGCACAGTCCCCGCACCCCAGCACTGGAACAAGGTAAGGTTCGGAAAGGCCCCATGTAAAACAGCCCTAAGGAGCTTCCAAGAGTGGGAATTTAAGGTATAAACAGGTTGCAGTAGCTTTTATACTATTTAACATCAGAAAATATCTATTCTTCATAACCAGCCATGGATTTCTAGGCACTCCCAGGTTGATGTTTTTTGTTCTATTTTGTTTTGTTCTGTTTTTATTTTGTTTGTTTTTTGTGGAGATGGTGTAGCATTTTTGGCCATCTAAGGCCCTTTCTGCACCTTACCTTTTTTCAGCACTGGGGTGCAAGGATTGCACGAGCAGCTTCTAGCGAGAAGCTCTCACATCCCCGCTGCTTCAGCTCCGCATGAGCTGCCTGCTCCCAAACAGGCAGCACAAGAGCCCCGCCTCTTCCTTCCGCAGTGCAGCCTGGGAGTTTCCCAGGCTGCACTGGGCAGGAAGCGTGACCGCTGTGGCTCCAGAGGCTCCACACACATGGCAAGTGCACATGGGGCCCTGGAGCAATGCATGATCATGCACCATTTTCGGCTGAAAACCGAAAATGAAAAAGTGTGCCAGCGGCGCCTGCCCTACCCTGGAGCATCGCACAATTTTGAGTGCGTCATGCTGATCACTCCTCACAATCGCGCAACTCTCCAGGCGCCCTTTCGCATGGCAAAAGGGCCTATGTCTCTCAGGAACAGAAAATTGCCTCCCCATGACCTACCTCAGTTGCCCACCCTGTATAAAATGGAGGCCCTAGGATTCATTGGAATAAATGGAATGCACTTAGAAGCTGTTATATATAGACTCTGGGTAGACAAATCCAAATTAAGCCAGTGGGGGCCCTAGAGTAAAAACAAGGCCTTCTTTGGGCCCATATGCACACCCTCCAAAATTAAACAGATGAAAATTGGGATATGTGTGGCCAAGCAGCACCAAAGTGTGTTCAAGACTGTAAAAGTTATTACGAAGAAAGACAAGCTAGGAAAGGCTGCAGCAGTTTGTTTTTGGCTCAGCCTACTGGGAAGGACAAGTTTCCACTCCCTCCTCTCTCTCTCTCTCTCTCTCTCTCATGCTGAAGTAATTCAGCGGAAACTACTTTTGCCATTTGAAATAAGGCTGCCACAAATGAAGTACACTGAGGGTGAAGGGAGAAAGGGCAGGAGGAGAAAGAACCTGGGACATTTGAAAAGCAGCTGAAAAAGAAGGATGAGGGAGGATTAACCAGGGCTGTTCCTGACAGATTGGGACAGTTGATGATTATAATTTGTTCTGGTTGAACCATCAATAATCCAGCCTAATCCAGCATGATTAAATAACTCTTTTGGTCAGGAAGAGAGAAAGACTGGTGAAAGAATTTATCTGCCAGCAAAGAACCAGTGCCATGCAGGGTAGTGTTGGTTTGGAAGACCAGAATTTGAACACCTGCTCAGTGATGGAAATCTATTAGATGACCTTGGACAAGTCACATTCTCTCAGCCTCTGAGGGAGGCAATGGAAAAAACCCCTCTGAAGACATCTTACCAAGAAAACCCAGCCATAAATCAGTGCTGATGTGAAGATACTCAATAACAACAAATAAACTGTGATGTGAAACAAAACAGTCCAACAGCATTGGGTAAAATATTTTGTGTTCTTTGCAGGAAATCTGTGAGTTACAATCAAGCATTTCAGACACCTGTGTCACAGTGAAAATGGACAACAGTCGAGATCTGGATGTGGCCTGCATCATTGAAGAGTTCCGCTCTCGGTATGAAGACATTGCATCCCAGAGTCGAGCAGAGGCCGAGGCTTGGTGTCAGTGCCAGGTGGGTTGATTTTTAGCCTCTGCAGTATGTGGATCTTTGCAAATGCAATGCTTGTGCTTTGCCACTGACTGGAGGTGTTCTACCTGACCTCTGACGAGATATAAACCCAACTGTCTTCATTGGTAAGGGTGGAATTACACAGCAGTGATGGAATTGCTTTCCTATATTACATTCTGCCTTTATCCCCTTAATGTAACACTGGTTTGAATGACCTCTGGCTTTCCAGATTCTGTCGGACAACACTTTCTGCAGCCTTTGTCCATTGGCTATATTGACTGTAGCTGATGGGAGTTGAAGTCCAACAGTATTTGGAAGCCAGAGATTCCCCACCTCCAGTGAACAGGAATGCACACACAGGCCAAAATCATATTGGTGAGTCCCAACTAGAGTGAAACTAATTGGATCAATAGAGTAAAACCATTGGTTCAATGATAAGTCAACACTTACATAAAATCTCATTAATTCAATGAGCCTACTCTTGTTGGGACAACCAAGGATTACAGCTCAGGGGTAAATCAAATGTTTTCTGTGCAGAAGGCAGCAGGTTCAATCCCCCATATATCCATGTGGATTTCCTTGTGTGTTGATGTTTTGGTCACCTGTATACTTCTTCCACTGCAGTATCAGGAACTGAAGACAACAGCTGCCAAACACTGTGACAACCTCCGCAATTTCAAAGATGAACTTGATGAACTGACCCGGACAGTTCACAGATTGCAAGCTGAAATCTCCAATGTTAAAACCCAGGTAAGCATCAGCACACACAATCTGTAACACACAGATTGCCGTCTTTATGGCAGTAATATAACATGGGATGGGGAGGGGACTGGACTATTGAACTGCTAATTAACATATTGCCAAGCTAGTAAAGGATTATATTGCTGGACAACTGCTGAGCATGTATTGATACCTACAGAAGGAAGTAGGCCAATCCAAACATCTTCACTGGGCTAGATTACATATGGTCAAATACAACCAACTGCTATGTATGGATGATCTTGTCCTCACTGATGTCTATGGCAAAAAGAAGGAGCCAACTATTCTTCTCTACTTTTGGCATGTTGTAATGGAATTTTCTATATTTTTTTCCAGTTTAGGGTGATCATTCTGTTCAATATCATTTTATACTATGGAGAGAACAGATAAGGTGTGTTTTTTTCAATTTGCAATGCTCTAGTTTTATACTTGAGGGGGAAGTGATTTTTTCAGCCCTTGGGAATGTTGCTTCTTTGAATTTCCTAAACCCTCAGGTAGCAGTGGTCATGCTGACTGGAGAATCCTGAGACCTAAATCCCAAAGAAGTACCTTTTCCAAGCTCTAGTTTTTTTTTATAGGAAACATTCAGCTAGTCCCTCACTTTCACTGGTGGCATGAAAAGACACTCAATTCTAGAAATTACATAAACTGGACCAAACTGGGGACACGTGGGCCTGGTGATCCCCACTTTGGGCACATCAGCTCAAGTCATGTTTCCAGTAGTGAGATATGGGACGGCTTCACATCTAATGCAAATTTACATCTTCTGGAATTTGAACACAGAACAAAGCATAATTGGCAGTCACAAATCTATATATTATAGAGGCTTTAAAAAAAAGGAAAAAACTTCCTGCCCATTTTTAAAAAACATTGCACAAAGAGGCATCCATTTTGGAAAATCTGCATGAAAATAGACAGAAATTTCTATATGAAGCATAAAGGTGACAATCCCAAATTGGAACAAACTTTGCAGTGGAAAGATAAGAACTTTAAAAAGAGGGAGCTTCAAAGACGTTTGCATTGCTCATTTCCAACAATTCCTAATAAGAGGAGGGGTGAAACTGGCCCACAATAAGTGATACACCTAACCGTACTGCCACAGTCCTGGGAACTAGGCATTACAGAAGTGTGTGTGAGTGTGTGTTATTGTCATGTGATGAGGCCCTGACCTCAATTATATTGTATATATTGTGTATATTCATCTTCATCTGTTAATGCTATTGCACCTGGCTCTTGCCTATTTCTCCCCTTGTTTCTTGCCTCTCTTCTATTTCCCATCTCCTATAGCGCTGCAAACTGGAAGAGGAGGTGGCTGGAGCAGAGGAGCGTGGAGAGATGGCTGTGAAAGATGCCAAACACAAGCTGTTTGAACTGGAGGATGCTCTGCACAAGACCAAGCAAGACATGGCCTGCCAGCTACGGGAATATCAGGAATTAATGCACCTCAAGCTGGCCCTAGATATCGAGATTGCCACCTACAGGAAACTGCTGGAAGGCGAAGAATGCAGGTAAAACAGATATTTCTAGATATAACAGGAGGGCTATTTATGCAACTTGCTGAAAAACAAAAGTAAAGGCACTAGCAGTCTGCAGATGAAAATGTCAGGTTTGTTCGCAGGTGTTGATGAGGTGAACCAACGTGGTATAATGATCTGAGTGTCAGACCAGACCTCAGGAAAATCAGGGAGATCAAATTCCTGCTCTACCATAGATACACACTGAGTGACCTTGGGCAACTCACACTCTTTCAGCCTCAGAGGCAAAGGCAACCACCCTCCCTGAACAAATCTTGCCAAGAAAAGTATGATGAGTTCACCTGAGGATTTCCATAAGACAGAAGTGTCCAACAGTAACAGCAACAATAACAAATTGATAAGGTGCTCCACTCTGAACAAAAACTCAGTACTGAAAACTGCAAAAGGTTGGCATATTGGTCCCCAGTATTTCGCATACTCACTTGCAGCCAATTTGACACTTGCTCAGTCTATACACACAAAGCTTTATACAAATATCTAGTGAAGTCGATGGTGTCCACAAGAGCTTATGCCACTATAAAATGTATTAGTCTTCTAAGGTGACACAAAGCTCTTAGTTTGTTTTTACATAGTGATACCAGTCATCAGAACTATGCAGGGGTAGTAATGGTGGTGGTGAAAGGCTGCTTGATGTTGTTAGAGTGCAATATCCACCAGGCTGAGCCAGCATAACTAATGGTGGAGAAATGCTGGGACAATATCTGCAGGGCCACATGAGCCCAACCCATCAAGTAGGAGTACATTCTGAATTGCAGGCACTCATCATGAGAATGCTCAATAGCTCCCACCCACACCCCTGGGCAGTCCAAAAATACAGGCAGGAGTATTGATCCAGACCAACAAACCAATTCTAGCAGTTCACCTCCACCAAGTACAGATCTTTTAGGGGCCGCTAATAAGTTTCAGATGCCTATTCAAACTAAATACAACAGGCAGGGTAGTCAGTGGATTCACCGTCATGAGGCAGTGAATCCACTCTACTGTAAGGAAAATCCATCTTCTCAAGCTAGGCTGAGGACTGAAGCTGGGCTTAGAGAGAAGAGGGAAGCTTGAGTGGGGTCACAGAGGATAGCATCATTCTTGTCGATCAAAACATCCCACCTCTTTGACCCTGCCAGCCCTGACTCCACTACTACAATGTGTGTCATCTTATAAATCCACATTCCAGTGCTATATATTTTGGGGCCATACATGTGATAGGCAGAAGCCCCTACATGGCTCAGTAGCCTCACCATATACAGTAAAGTGGAGATATGTGAAGAGGGCCTTCACCTACAGCTACTGAAATCTTCCAATCTCTTTTCTTGAATTCCCTTCAGGATCGGAGATGGAGAATGTGCTGTGAATATCTGTAAGTAACTCAGAGAGATCCCCTTTCCCCTCACTGTTCTTGCTGATTCCATTTATTCATTCTGGTGGAACCCTCCTGTTAAACGTCACCAAGTGGTCCTTTCTTTCTTCTTCTCTTCCCAGCTGTGCAAAGGAGCCAGGGGGCTGTCATATGCAATAGCGACCTCATCAGTGGGCCAGGGAAAGGGGGAAGCCTTCTGATGAATGGAAGGGACTCTTGCAGCCCTGCAAGCTTCAAACGAGGCCCATCACCAGCTGGTGCATCTTCGAAAGATCGAGGTCTCCCAAATGGAGAGATATGTAGCCCCCCTCCTCCACCTCAGCCGCACATAAATATCACCCAAAGTGGAAAAAGCCCTAGTGTGATGGTTGGAGCTGTCCCTGCTCCTTGTGCCTCAAGAGGGTAAAGCTACACCAAGGGTCTCTTTTCATAGGGAGGCCTGAAGTCGCATCTTAAACAGTAATAGTGGTATTCCAAGACATAGCCTTATTAGTCTGTTGCAGCCTAAAGAGATATAAAGCAATCCTGTAGCAGCTTTGAGACTGAGAGAAAGAAATTTCTATCATAAGCTTTTGTGGATTCCAGTCCACTTTATCCAATGACTACTAAACAGTTGTCAGAATGCTTAGCCTGAGTCAGCAACTCTCCTTTTCTGGATAATCCCAATTTGAGTCCCTTTTAGGGCCTTTTTGCCCCACACTGTTATAGTACTATTATTGTCAACATCCTGTGGGATTCTGATTTTTGAAGCTGACTGAGGCCCAAGAGCTCTCTGGCTGAGAATTCTAAAGGCCCCCTCCCTAAACTGCAGACCCCAGGATTTCACAGGATGTTGAAAGTGGAATTATAGCACTATAACAGTGTAGTGCAGAAACACTGTTTGTCTTGCTACCTAATCTCAAGTAAGTTTCAGCTTAGAATATACCTGCAATATGTTCTAAATGTCACCAGGTTTTTCCATGCTCAGCATAAAGACAGTTATTGGTTCTGTGCTCCTCTTGTATATTCTAAGCAAAGAAGGGAATGGTGAAACAAAACTCCCCAGCTTTTAAGGGGCTTTTCTAAACTCTTATTTCAGTTGATGTTGCTTGTTTCAGTGAAACTGATGAGAAAAGCCAAGTTGCAACTGCTACGGGGCTGCAGTGTAATGAGAGTTTACTACTTTCTTTTTTTAAAAAAAACCTAATGCTATGTCTGCCTAATAATTAAAACAAAGAAGTGTATCCATTCAGGGGAAAAATGAGTTCAAGGGTTATCTTCCATTTATAAGCATCTCTGAGTTTCACCCTTCTCTATCTCTCTTCCCCTTTATCTGGATTTTGCATCCTTGTTTAGACAGATGGTATATTACAGCCATGGGAATCTACTGGGTGATCTCGAGCATATCACACACACTTGGCCCCAGGAAACTCCATGATAGGTTTATTTTAGGCTCGCTGTAAGTTGGAAACCACATGAAGGCATGCCGCAACAACAATATTACAGATTTTAAAAATGGAGACCTTGCTGTGTTAGATAAGACAAAGATTCATTTAGTCCAGCATTTATAACTTTTAGTAATGCTAGCTACCTAATTGCCTGCTGGCATGCACAAGCCTAGCACCAATATACTTCTCTCTGTTGTTTGATAGTTTACTTCAGAGCTTTCCAAACTTTTCATCTTGGTGACACACTTTTTTAGACATGCATCATTTCACAACACAGTAATTCATTTTTACTAACAAACCAGAGGTTAAACTAATCCCTTATAAGAGATGCAAACACATACATAAATTTTAATAACAAAATGTATAGGGACACAACATATCTCATGAAAACCTTTCATATATTTTTAAAAACATATAATTTATAAATAATAACATCCATTTCCAAGATTGTAGGCAACACACCTACACACTTCAGGTGACACACTAACGTGTCATGGCACACCATTTGGAAAGCCCTGGTCTACATTATCTAGTATTTAGAGCAAGAGCAGGGAATCATTTTGGTCCCAAGGACTCAGAAACATCATAGTGGGGCAAGTTCCGCTTTCAAGACCTGCCCTATCTTCTGATAGCATCAAGGCTCACCTTTCTCCATGTTCCCTGTGATGTACTCTTCCCAGCACCAGCCATGTATGGTGTTTGCCATCCCAACTGAACAATGGGATTTTTTAAAAAACATGGGCATCGTGTATGAGCAGTGGGTGATGGGGTGGAGAAATCCATCTGTTATCTCCAATAAATTGATCAGAGTGTGATTCTCCATCACCAGCATCTGCCTTGGGCCTTCCTTACTGGAAGGGCTGGTGGTGCAGGCATGAGAAAGGGAAGTCCCACTGCTGTCTCTATTCACTGACCAGCAATAACGCAAGATTCTCCCCTGTACTTTGGCTTTCCCAGTTGGGAAGGTTCATAGTACTTGGGGAAGCTCCCCACTCCAGTTGGAAGTGCTTGGAGGAAGGAACGTGGGTTAGAAGAGGGACTTTATGGAAGCTTTGCAGGACAGATTAGATCTGAGATCAGAGGTCTCCTTGATTTAGAAGTACATAGCCTCTGTATGTGGATGTCCCATTTTGCTATTTTAATTAATAGCCAGGTCAGTTTCATTGACCAAGAATTTGTCTAAGTCTTTTTTAATATCTGCTCTAAACTAGACACTGGTTTATGATACTGGCTACCTATTCAAGCGCAGAATATATAAACTAAGCTTTTTAGCAAAATGAAACAAAGCACTCTCTGTCACAGCGGTGAAGGAATTCAGAGAGTCTAAATGCTTTACCTGCCACAAAAGCAACTGAAGAAAGTGGTCTTCTTTGGTGAATGGGCAAGGATGCTGGGTTGCTACTTATGAATCTGCCAACTTGTATTTCAGTGAAATAACTTTGCTTTTGCATGCCTGTTAACAAACAATAGAAAGCTGTGTGAACTTCTGCTTTCAATAAAGTAATCTACCAAAAATTCCAGTCCACACACCTTTTTTTAAACTAAGCAATCTCCTATTGAGGGTAAGTGAATTACTTTCCAAGTATTGTCCAGCAGCTCTGAATCTGTGAAGACTCTCAGAGCTGGCCTCAACCAGCCTAGCCATTATCTGAGAACTGCAGCATTAAATGATGGTACACAAAGGCACAGAGGCTATCACCTATGGAATATCATGGAGGTAGCTTTCCTATCCAATTCTCATAACCTCAAGTGTGATGCTTTTCTGTGGGGCAACTTCACCAGTAAAGTTGCCAAGGCACCATGTTGGGTAACTGAGTGAGCAAAATGATATAGCACTGGATTTCTTGCACTGAGGAAATCATGTCATAATCAAATTTGAGATGACATTATTCTCCACACTTAATATCCAATCCATGGCTTCAGTACTCTCTGTCCAATAGGGCAGGGGTATATTTTGATAGCCAGGCACTCATTGTAACAGCTGGATAGTTGCTGGCTCTTCCCTAAAGAGAAGCCAAAAATGGAGGCAGATGGCTTGTTCCATCTCTACATGTACACATGCATTTTCCATGACAATAATGATCACTTACAATATATTGTTGCTGTTGAGATCTGTCCCTGACTCACACCACTCCAGCTACAGTGAGAATTGCCTCTATATGCTGAGAGGGAGCAGGAGAAACTGAGGGGTGACAGACACAACAACTTGTCTGTTCATTAAAAAGTCCTAGCACCCTTTCCCAACAAACTTTGACTAACTATGAAAATGGAGACTGAATTGATCTCACCCACCAATTCCAATTCTGTCTCTTCCCCTCCCCACTCACTTAGTGACAGAAGAGGGCTTCGGCACTGATTATGAGAAACTGATGTTTTCACAGTACTATGGGATCAAGAATTCATAAATACATGCACATTCTGTCCTGTATACAACTGAAGATAAGTCTGCAGCTTACACCCAAAATCGTGTGTGACACCACAAAAATGCTGGATGGCTTAACTGTGGAAAAATTGGGGTGGCCATTCATACCACTCCCAAAAAAAGATGACAAAAGAAGATACACATTTAGAAATAATTTAGTAATTAGAATTAAACAGAAATGCAATGTATCTCAACAAAGCAGTGACGACAGTAATCACATCACCCATGTGAGTACTAGGGATAGAAAAAATATTTTTAAAATGTTTGGAAAGTGGTTGAAAAAAGTATGCAAATCTTCACAGCTCCCGACTTAATCTGTGCAAAATTTGCCTATAGTGTTGCTGTTTTTTTTATGTACAGATCTTGCACAGAATATGTCCAAACCTGTGAATAGTCTTTGAAAGGCTGACAACTCTTCCAATAGAACAGGAGTGAGCAGAATTTAGAATTTTTTCCCTGTTTTTTCCCACAAGAACCTAAGATTCACTGACATTAGCGACGGCCTGGTACAAATGGTATACTCTTAAGCCATTTCCGCCCTACGCTGTTCTAGTGCTATTATTCCACTTTCAACATCCTGTGGAATTCTGCGGTTTGTAGTTTATTGAGGCCAAATTACTTTCTGGCTGAGAATTCTAAATGCCTCCTCCTAAACTGCAAACTCCAGGATTCCATAGGACACTGAAAGTGGAATAATAGCACTAGAACAGTGTGGTGCAGAAATGGCCTTACAATTGAAGGATCCTGCAGCCAAGGATTTCTTTAGAGTCCTAGAACTGAGTGGAGCTCGTAATCCTTTCACAGAAGAATCCATTCCTCTTTGCTTTAAGCCTTCTTCATTTGAGCAACACTGGTCAGGGAGAAACTGAGAAAAGAAGGGCTTCTCTTAGCACTGGGCAGAGGAAAGGTCTTATCTCTCTAATCACTGCAGATCAGAAACAAGGCTGTTACTCTGACTTCTGGAGTCCCTTGGGGGACATCCCAATGTGCTCCACATGATGGGGAATGGAAACTAGCCAGAGCACAAGCACTAGCAATGAGAGAGGCGGGGTAACCTAGTGGGGTCTTTTTACCCAGTTTTTACAGGATCAGGCCAAGCCAAAAACCAAACGAAGATGTCTAATAAATGGTTTTATTGAATAAAAGTCTCACGCCCCAACGCAATCACTCATACACTCACTCAAGACCTATTAAGAAGCAAAAGGGAGGAAACTAGATAGGGGAATATTGAAGAGGTTATAGCTGGGGTAATACTGCACCTTTTCCTGAAGTCCTTGGTCTGGGAAAAACAGCAGAGAAGTGGGGCTCAGCATGGAGAGGGCTGAGGGGATTACTCAACGGATGGAGCAACGGTCTGCTGGGACGACCAGGAGTGATCCAAAGAAACGCTCAAAAACTGGGACTATTTGTAGGGGAAAAGATGCCTGGAGGGTTAATCCTTTCCCGGGGAGAACAATGGGTGATGCAGTGAGAAAGAAGCTCCACAATGGTAACTTCCTTTGCATGATGGGATTACAAGGTATTGCCCAAGTCTCAGGATCTTCGGCTACATTTGGTTGTGGTGTGATTTCGTGTAAATGGTCCTCGCCTGATGGGATATTTGCTCAACTTGGGGCAAACATGCTAATCCCCTCAAGTTGGCTTCTCAGGGGCTGAGGACCCTTTGTTTATTGTGGGTTTGCCCAGCTTGAGGTCTCCTGGGGCTACATGACTGGGGATTTTACTGGCCTGACCTGGTTTTCGATTGTTCGATCATGGTTGCCTACATGCCCATCCAGGGGACCTCTCAGGCACACGGAATCATATTTAATATCAAAATTGTAGACCCCAGGATAGGGTTTTTCCAGTGGAGTAACAAGGCCATTTCTGTGGGAGAGCAGGAGAGATTGCAGAAGGAGACTGGTGGGACAGATGGAAACCTCGTACAGATTGTATGTGGCCTGCTAGCTGTAGTTTCTACTTTCCTACCCAAGGCCATGTCTAACAAACCATAGAATCATAGAGCTGGAAGAGACCACAAAGGCCATTGAGGATAGGGAACGCATAGCTGGATAGCAGTATGTGTGAAAGAGACCTAGGATTCTTGGTAGATCACAAGCTGAACATGAGTCAGCAGCGTGATGAGGCAGTTAAGAAACCCAACGTGATTCTTGGTTGCATCAATAGGAGGAGGATGTCTAGATCGAGGGAGGTAATGGTACCACTCTATTCTGTATTGGTTAGGCCTCATTTGGAATCCTGTGTCCAGTTCTGAGAACCTCAATTCAAGAAGGATATTGACAAACTGGAACGCATCCAGAGGCGGGCGACCAAAATGGTGAAGGGTCTGGAACCCATGCCCTATGAGGAACGGCTTAGGGAGCTGGGGATGTTTAGTTTGCAGAAGAGAAGGTTAAGAGGGGACATGATAGCCATGTTTAAATATTTGAAGAGCTGTCATGTTGAGGATGGAGTGGGCTTGTTTTCTGCTGCTCCAGAGACTAGGGCCCTTTTCGCACCTTACCTTTTAACACTGCTGGGTTGAGGTCCTCGCACGAGAAGCTTGGGCAGGAAGGCTCTCGCAAGTCTCCTGCTTCAGCTCCGCAGCTCCTTCCTGCTCGCACGAGAGCCCTGCCTTCGCCCCACCCCTTCCTTCAGCAGTGCAGCCTGGGAATTGGAGGCTGCACTGAGGAGAGGACGTGCAACCAGCCCAGCTCGAGAGGCTCCGCACAGCAAGTGAGTACGGTCCAGGCCCGTGAGTGTTGTGCAAGCATGGGTCATTTTCGGCTAAAAGCTGTGAGAGCCTTGAGCGTCGCGTAAATGGGAGTGCATCATGCAGACCGCTCCTCACATTTACACGATGGTCAAGGGGCCCTTTCGCTTGCAAACTGCCATGCGAAAAGGGCATACGACAAGGAGCAATGGATTCAAGCTGCAGGAAAGGAGATTCCATCTGAACCTTAGGAAGAACTTCCTGACAGTCAGAGCTCTCCAGCAGTGGAATATGCTGCCTCAGAGTGTGGTGGAGTCTCCTTCTTTGGAGGTTTTTAAGCAGAGGCAGTATGGCCATCTGTTGGGAATGTTTTGATGGGTGTTCCTGCATAGCAGGGGGCTGGACTGGATGGCCCCTGTGGTCTCTTCCAGCTCTACGATTCTATGAATCCAACCCCCTGCCATATAAGATAAAGCACCAGACTTGTCTCGTGTTTTGAGTAGGAGAAACTAATGCCGAATGACTCTTTTTTAAAAAAAAAAATCCTGAGAAACTCCTGAGATATTTCTTTTTCTGCTCTTTCAACTGCCCTGCCCTCAAATGTAGGCCACTGTGAAGTGGCAGCTGCCTCCTCAAAAAAATGTTGTTATAGAATTCCTTGGGCTTTTACTGAAGACTGAGGCCCTTTCCACAGCATACCTCACTATCAGATAGTTCCATGTTCATTGCAGTATTGTCATTTCTGGGTTGGAATGGAATCGGTAGTAAAACTCTGTTTTCTGCAGGTTTCCGGCATCAGCGTATGAACACCACCATTCAAACCAGTGTGTCTTCTGCAGCACAGCATCTCTGGCCTCTCCCTGTCCTGTCCCCACATCTCACAGCTTAGGATTGGTCTTTTTTTAAAAAAAAAAAAATTATCAGAAACCATGCTAATGTTAGCTCAGTGGACTGGGCTAACTGGATCATGTTAGCCAGGTATACCATGCAATCGTACGAACAGTAATAAAGGGATTTTTTAAAAAATAATATTCAAAGAGAGCGTGAAAATGATCACACGGGGTATCCAAATTACCACGCTGTGTGCTCCTTTGTCCCCTTCTCCTTCTGTGTTCAGTGCTGACACAACAGAAACAGCCAGCCGGGCAGAGGTTGCCCTCAGAGTCGCTGAGGGAGGGAAAGGCAGGGACCACCCACACCCTACAGGCTTGGAGATGGGAGGATGCCACATGGAGGAGCTGCACTTGCCCAGCTATTACGATTGTCACATAAAAAGATGGTTAATGACAGTTTTTCCCCATCATTGAAAAAGAACAGATTTACCCCACTTGGAGACAGGATAGCAGCTGGCTAGCAAGGACATCATGCAGTAAGACGGCTCCCAGACCAGAAGCAAAACTTGACCAGGGCAGGTTGGGGATGTCCTGTGGAAAGGGCCTGAAAGGTCAACAAAGCTTTGTTCAAGTAGAATAAATAAGAAGAGGTGAGGAGCCTCTTGGTATAAATGTCTTTTAGCAGCTCTATACTTAACAGTTAGGTTTCTTCAAGCCATGCTGCTTCTGGAAGGCAGATGGCTTCTCCCACATTTCAACTTTTAAATTTCCTGCAGTAGTTTAACCCCTAAATATTCACCTTTTTTTGTGCTTGGAGAATTCCTTTACACATACAAACTGTCCTGGAATAGCATTTCTGAGCATTTTGGAGACTGCAGGGAGGCACCAGGGAAAAAAGGCCATTTGTAAAACTAAATGGAACTTTTCTAATGGCTAATGGCTAGTGTCACCACCGAGAAAGTTGGAGAATTTCTTTTCCACTTAAGTATGGTTCCCTAAGTATCTATGGTCACAGATAGAGTGGACAATTCTGTGAGGCCATGCATGAAAGTTTTGTTTGGCCAGGGGAGCAGGGAGGCATCTGTGTCTATGAGAATGAATTTTGAGCATCTGATGATTAAGGGAAAGCATTCTCAATGGGCAAATCCAGACTGATTTAAAAGACCAGAAAATCCCAGATTTTGTTCCTGTTTTCTTTTCTCCCCCCGCCCCGATTTTATTTTGGAGATCCATACACATTTAATCCAAACTTCTCTCAGCTCTGGGTATATTCAGAAACTTTTTATACTAGGTCCCAAGCTTGATTTAATTTTAATTCTCAGTCAGAGAGCTCTTTGGCCTCAGTAAACTACAAACCCCAGAATTCCACAGGATGTTGAAAGTGGATTAATAGCACTGTAACAGTGAAGTGGGGAAATGGCCAAAGTGAGGTAATCTCCCAAGGAAAAGATACTGGGAGCTGCAGTGACAGACTACAGACACTCCTCCCGGATCTATTCCCTCACTAACCGTGTCTTGTGATCTGCCAAGTATTTGATGGCCTCCTGTCTTGGCAATCTCTGCAAGGAGAACCAGCAAAATAAAGTAACTCCCTCAGGCAGCAAAATATACTGGAAACAGCATTGGCAGCCATTCAGCCATTGCTTCTTGGCAACCTGCCCATTCCCCTCATTGGTGCATAGAGCTGTGTATGCCGCAAGAACCACCCTGTTTCCATTAAGTCAGCTCCCCTGATTTGCAGTGGAGGACACTCTTCCATTTTTAAGGCTGAAGAAAGATTAAACTATTTGTCCAGCTTGCTTTTCCACATGGAATTTGCAGCTGATATGAGAGTCAGCATGGTGTAGTGATCTGAGCATTGGATAACGATTCTGGAAACCAGGCTTTGATTTTTATTCTGGTCCATGGAAACCCAATGGGTGATCTTGGACATGTCACATACTCTCAGACCCAGAAAACCCCATGGTAAGTTCACTTTAGGGTCACCATAAGTCAGAAAAGACTTTAGAGGCACACCACCACCACCACAACAACAACAGCAACAAGTGTAGGGCAATGTCGTATCTTGCCCTTTACCTCAGCAAACTGTTTAGTCCACAACTGGGGTATGAACCCTTGAACTTCCATTTTAAGATTATTCCGTGCTTCTGGTAATTTCCCACCATACAACGAATGAGTATGCTCTGAGAATCCAAGTCCTGTTTATAAGCCTTTATAGACTGTCCTAAAAATAAAACTATAGGCTGTGGAGATTTTATGACCAAACTGCTCTGGCAGAGTTGCAACTTCAATGAGATAAGGTAATGTTGTTAAACTGTGTGATTGCAGTTGCAAGCATAATGTGGAGTAATCCACTTTGCAACATGTATTAATTTAGGCCATAATTAGTAACTTGCTTCCTGGCCCCTAAATATCTGAGCTGTTCCTGCATAAGAAGATTTCAAAGAACTGTAGCTTTACGATTCTCTTTTGCATGATGGAGAAAATGAGTGAACTGCAATAATTCATTCTCAATCACATGCCTTTAATAGGTCAGAAAATGGATTTGTAATTTAACTGCTACTATATTTGGACTTTGTAAGAGGTGCAGCCATTTCTGTCAAACTGTTGCTGATTTTTATATTTTTTTTTTCCTCTGCAAATGTTTCTTCTCATTAAGAAATTCTGCTCAGAAACCTGTTGGCGTCTTATGTATTTGTAATTTCTGCTATGGAACCAGTTGGAACTTTTTGCCTGAATCAGAAGGGTCATATTAAGTCCAAGATTATAGGAGCAGAATTGTACTTGTGCTGCCTTTGCACAAAGTATGCAGTGTATATCCATGTGCATGGCTGATATGCGTTGTGCATTGATGCACATGGGTGCTCATATATGTTGTGTATCACTGTGCATTCAATGGCCACTCAGTTGTACAATGTAGCAATTCACTAACAAAACAACATTGCAGAACTATAGCATAAAATTATGCTCTCTTGATGTAGGACTTTGACCTCTGACTTCACTTTTAATTTAGTATCTGCTAAAATTTTCTGAATATGTTTGACCCTTACTTGAAATTCACATGCAGCTCTAGCCCTATTTTTGCATTACACACACAAAGGGGGGGCATAAACAGAGAAAAGAGTAGGATTTCCATGCTCTGATCCTGCCTCTGATGTCATATGACCAGCGCTGACCTCCAGCGTTCATATCTTGGTTGTGAATATCCAAAGAAGAACCCCTTACACATTAGCAGTCACTCACAGGTAGGGCTGCTATGCCACTGGAGCGCTTGTGAAACTGAAGGGTCCAGTTATCCAAGCATCTGCTCACATGGAGGCTTTCCACTTCCGATAGCCTCAGTGAGACATTTTGCCGGCTGAGATGAAGGACAAACTAGCATCTTCCATTCCATATATGGAGGAATTTGATTTTAATGCTGGTGATAGGACAGTGTCCTTCACTGACTGGGGGATTCTGGGAGTTATCATCAAAAAATTAATTGGTGATGGAGTGAGAGGCTACGTAGCTTAGCCTCATGACATCCTCATTCATTTAAGTGATTCATTCATTCATTCATTTGAGTGAAACTCTCATGCCTATATAATGAGATTGTCTTCAACAGATTCCTGTGGGGAAATTCAATAGCTATAGCTTGAGAAGCCATCTTAGTGGGGGGCAAATCTGCTTTCTGCCCTGGAAGGAATGGTGGTGATCTCCACTAAGTGTGACCCCACAAGTGGATGTGCACAGTAGAGCTTGCCATTGTTTTTAACAAGTGGGTGTTCATTTCAAGCCTATGGTTGGTTTCTTAATGCTTCAGATTCCCAGAGAGCTGCTTCCTCAGCAACTTAGAGATTTTGAAAAGATCCCATTATTTCATGCATCACCTACATCAAAGAAGCCTTTCATCTGCAGACAGCAAATCTAATAATTGAGCCTTGGCAGCTGCTGTTGTTGGTTTTTTTGGTCTTTGTTTTTTGTTTTGTTTTTTGAGATGGGGAGGGAAGGAGGGGAAAGAGAGAGAGAAGGAGTGAACGGGGTTGTATCACTAACTTCTCTAATTGGTCTATAAACTGAGACATAGAGAAGTCATACAGCCAGTTGTCAGGGTAACCAGAAAACCTAGGCGAGCCATATCCTGACTTCTTGACACATCCATGTGTTAATTACAAGCCTTGCTTTCTTTGTGTGTAAAAAAGGGGAAGGTTGGAATAAACACTTTAATATGGCAGCGTAAGTGTAGTAAGCAACAGCTTTGTGAAATCCCAGAAACCTTTTCATGTGCCAGGTGAGCAGCCATCGGGTGGTGTGATGACAGTTACAGCATCACAGGATTTAGTTCCCTTAAACTTCCCAAGCTAATAAATTTTGGTAAATTGCTTGTTCCACCATTTTATGCTGGCCAAACCTAGCTGGCCCAAACAGATATAAAGGACATCTTTCTTCATAGGGAACCACAACATCTTTGCACCTTTTGCTCTTCAGCTTCACTTCCCCCCTCTTCCCCACCTTCTCTTCTCCTACCAAACCATGTCTTGCCACTCAGTCCCTGCATGTGGCCCTAGAAATTTCAGCTCTTGTTCAGCTTTCCTACAATCTGCAGGGCATGCATCTGGGATCAGCAATTCCCACTCTACCCAAGTCCCCAGGAGCAGTTATGGAGGAGTGGGTTGCTTTAGTACCAAGAGTCTAGGAGGCATCCGATCATGTAGTCCCAGAATTGCTGTTGGGAACTGCCCACCTCCAAGGTGTGGATACGGTTACCAGAGTGGATATGGCTATTGTGGTACTGGATATGGCTGTGGCTACAGGCATTCTGGGATTTGTATGCCTTGCTCCCCAAACATCACCCCTGTGAAGCACAACCAGGCCTTACTGCGACCACTCAACCTGGGGATTGATGCCACAGCCCAAGCAGTCAAGTGCCAAGAGAAGAATGAACTGCAGTGCCTCAACAGCAAGTTTGCTTCTTTCATTGACAAGGTGAGTTGGGCAAGGGTACGTCAAAATGCTCTAAACCCAAGGCTGGATGACTAAGCTCAGTTCTTTAAATATATTTTTCCCCAGTTTTATTTCTTTATTAAGCTAAAATATAACTAATAAGAAACAAAAGAAATGAAGATATGTATGTGATCAACAATTGTAAACTATATATAGACAGACAGACAGACAGACACACACACACACACACACACACACACACACCTTTGTGATTATCAAGAAATTCCTCATGCTTATATAACGTTGATATAATAGCTGTTGCATATCCCCTTTGAACTTCCTCCTATCTACTCCTAGGGTAACTGTAAATGATAATTTCCAAAAGCCCCACTAATGTCTTTTTGTGTGTACCGGTCTGCTATTCCACTGTCTAAGACAGATTTTTTTCCCCTTCTTTTCTACAAAGTTGATTCAGAAATTGAAGACCCTCATTTATTGATAGTACTTTCTATCACTCAATCTATCATGCAATATTGTTTTTTTCTTGTCCATGGTCTCAATTTTCTATATTTCCCTTAAATATTTCATAAGTGGGTTTCATCCATCATCAATTTCTTTAGTCAAAGTTCCGTTAATTTGACAGGTCAAAGTGTTGTGGTTCTTCATCTCTAGTAAATACATGAACCATTTGTCTATATCTGTGATTATTCTATCTTTCCAGTTGTTTGCCAATAAAATTCTTGCCATAGAAACCATATATAAAAGAATTCTCCAATATTTATTTATGATGTTCTTATCCATGGTATCAATCATACTTAGTAAGAAAAACAGTTCTTTAAATATATTTCTGAAGCAGTCAGTTGTAACAGTTGCAAGGGAGACTGGAGTACAAATTGGCCTGTTATGTGCAATAGGATCGGGAATATAGCCCATTCCCATCGTGCCCTTCTTCTGTAACTTGCACTGTCTCTTTGCCAGTGGGATTTTCCTGTGAACTAGCTTAAGCTATACTGGCCTTTCACTGCTCTGGCGCTTTTCTTAAAATGGCTTTCTGGTTACTGACCCGAGGTCTTGTTCTACCCAGAATATTCACGCTATCCATGCTTTGGGTGACAGGTCCGATTCTTGGAGCAGCAAAATCTGATGCTGAAGACCAAGTGGGACTTCCTACAAGAGAGGAAGTGTTGTAAAAGCAACATGGAGCCCATGTTTAATGAGTATATTGCCAACCTGAAGAAAGAGCAAGAGTGTCTGGAACATGAGAGAGCACAGCTGCAGGCAGAAATGAAAAACTGGAGAGAGACTTTGGAAGTCAACAAAAAAAAGTGAGTGTGATTTGTCATCATGTCCTGGGATCAGAATAACACACTGAATGCATAGCACTAGCCCAGGTTTAACAACCCAACACAGCCATCAGCCATGAATGGTGGCCCACCAGGAATTCAGTAAACTTTGTGCTTTTAATGTTTGCCCAGATCAAAACAGTTGGAAGGTAGGATAAAGCCTCCCAAAGGCCACAATGCCCAGTTAATAAGCAGCATTTACCAAGTTGGGCAGTCTTGCCCCAATCATTCCTTCTCTTGTTATATCTCTGGCATGTGCAGATGTACAAGAAAGAACATCTCTTCTCAGAGCTTGGAAATGTTATTTTTTTAAAAAAAAAAAATTATGTCTTACAGCAGCCATGGAATTCTTGGAGTCATAGCCCAAAAAAAATATTTTTTGTCAGTTCTGCCTCTTCTTATGAAACACAGCCTCTTACAAACATTGTTGTCCAAGCAGAGTAGAGCTTGTGAACTTTAGGAACTCTAGGGGTTAATGAATATTGAACTGGACTTAGACAGATAAACTTTTCAAAGCGATTATCACAGTAGTAAACATACACTTTTTATGCATGTCAGGTGGCTCCTTAAGGACTGCAAAAGAAAGGTAAAAGAGCACACAGATTAACACAAAATGTGCATATCCCAATTCAGATGTTCAGGTACACATTTGGAAGCAATCACTAAAATTTAAATAGAAACCTAGTATATCTCACCATAGTGGAAAGGCTATAACTTGGTGACCTGTGTGCTTGGCTGCTCAGCCTCCTGTCCAGGTGCTAAATGTTGACAAGTGACTTCCACTCCCCTTCTTGTGGCTTTCAATCTCCATCTTTAAACTGGACTTCAGCTTAAATCTAGTTTAGTGCCAACTAGGGCCCTTTTCACACGGCATTTTCCATGCAAAAGAGGGCCTGGAGCATCACGCGATTGTGAGGAGTGATCCACACAACACACTCACAATTGCACAATGCTTCAGGGGCCGGCAGGCGCCAATCACGCACCTTTTCATTTTTGGCTAGAAGCCAAAATGGTGCACAATCGCACATTGCTCCCGGACCCCGCACGCACTTAGCTGGCATGCGGAGCTTCTGGAGCCACGCCGGTCGCACTTCCTGTCCCACCCTGGGAAAGTCCCAGGCTGCACTGCAGAAGGAAGTGGCAGGGCTCTCGCACGAGCAGGCAGCTCGTGCAGAGCCAAAGGACCCCGGACGCGAGAGCCTCTCTCCGGAGGCTGCTCGTGCGATCCCCACACCCCAGTGCCAGAAGAAAGTAAGGTGCGGAAAGAGCCTAGGATAGACCCACTGAATCAATGCAAACTTAGCAACTCAACACTCTTGTAGGTTCCATTGCTTCAGAGAGTCTAATCTAATTGGGACTAGAAACTGGATTCAGGTCCTAGACAAGGTAGCCCTTTCAGTGGAGAGCACTTCCAAACAGGGGACCATCCATTTAGAGCTCTTCAACAGAGGACTGTCCTCTTTAAAACAACAACAAGTGGTCTTCCTATATGCTGATGCCTCACGAGTCCTGTTCTGTCTGTAAGCAGTCTTCCAATGTGTTGATATCTCAGGAATCCTGTTCCATCTGCATATTTATTTATTTTATTTATTGCATTTGTACCTCACCTTTCTTCTGAGAGAAAGTTGTTGTTGGGATAGTTGCTGTCATCACATTCTCTGCAAGAGGGAGTGATCTATGGAAACATAAATAATGTCTGACACATTTCCAGTTTACAGATTAATATTCAAAGCTGATCCTAAGCTTAGGGAGAATGGTGGATTTCATGAGCACCACCTGAAACAATGACTTCTTTCAAATGTAAAGAAAAACTGTTTCACTTCCCTCACCAGGTTTGAAGAAGAGTGCCACCAACGAACGTGTGCTGAAGACGAGTATGTGTCCATTAAAAAGGCAAGTGGCAAGAACACTTCTGAAAAGCACCCTTTCTTTCTGTACTTTCACTGCATTTTAGGGTTTTTCTAATTCTTGAGCCTTGACTGGTGGCAGTGATCAAGTGTCAAAATTTCTTCCTAAAGCTGTTCAACATTTCCCCCTTTAAACCCCATGTTCCTACAGGAGGTGGACTGTGTTTTCATGGACAAGTCAGAAAAGGAAGCTAAAGTGCATGCTTTGATGAAAGATATCTGCTTTTACAGACCCACTTTTGGTCAGGTAAGATGATTCCTTCATCTGTACCAACAATGCTACGATCCAAAATGTGCATTACAAAGAGGGTTTTTTGAAGTTCAGAAAGCAATCTAGATCACAACTGGAATAAAGTGAGATGCTACAGCACCTCAGAGATAAAGTTGATGTGTTGGCTTCAGTTTCCATATGGATGGATCTCTAGGGGGCTGGGAGAACATTTGAATGGGTGTTTTAGGTTAGGTATCTCTGCCACTGCCATCAGCTGTTAAGAATGGGGTGGAGCTACCTCTGGCAAGGAACTCACAGGACATTCCCACACTACACCATTAATTGTGCTATTATTCTACTTTCGACATCCTGTGGAGTTCTGGGCTTTGTAGTTTACTGAGGCCAAAGAGTTCTCTGGCTGAGAATTCTAAATGCGCATCGGGTAAACTACAAGCCCTAGGATTCTATAGGATGTTGAAAGTGGAATAATAGCACTACAACAGTGTGGTGTGGAAATGGCCTAAGTCTCATCAGCTAAAACCAATTCAAAATGCTCTGCAGCTGTAGGGAGCCACCACCAGGAAACTGTTATCTGATCACAACTACAGCAGAAAGTATGGGTGAATTAGCCCATGGTCTAGCCTTCTCTCTCAGCCCCAGGTAATGCAGTCAGTGGTGAAGAATCATAAGAGGCTAATAAAAAATATCTGGAAAATACCATATTGGAGTAAGCTCCCATTGTCTTACTGCAGAGTACAGGCATAAAGGACCACATGGCATAATGTGGGACTACCTCATGCATGCCATCTCGAGCTGTCAGGATGGGATAAAGTAAAACTGAATAGTAAGGGTATAAAGAATATTTCTAAGTTTTCTCATCCTAGGAGGAAATTGGGTCCCAACACATTGTCTCAGCACAATGAAACACCCCACTGGAGAGTTGCCAGCTGCTGCAAAATTTGGCGCTGCAACAAAAGGCTGAAAGGATGAGCTTTTTTTTTTTTTGCTATGTACATGTATGCAGCAATAGCAAAAAAAAAATCTGTTTTGCACACAAACATTGAATTTCACACATACAAAAATCCTCTCTTCATGAAATTTTCATCATAAAAATCCCAGAAAAATAATAAAAAAATTAAAATTCACAGAAACTGTTTATATCATCCTCAGTGGTAAGAAAACTTTTGAAATTTTTCATCTTTGCACCTGAGGATGAAAGAATCAAAGGAGTGCATTCCCACTGATTCTAACTGCCTCTGGGGGACAGAAGACACAGGGATAAGAGATTATCAAGGCCAGTGGTTTTCAAGTTTCGGTACCTGGTGTATTTTTGGATTGCAACTCCTGAAATCCTTTCCCATTGGCCATGTTGTCTGGGGATTCTGGGAGTCATAGTCCAACAACATCTGGGTACCCAAGGTTGAGAATCCTTGGTCTACACTCAATTGAGCTCAAGAGCTTTTGAGATCAAGAACTTATGGGTCAAGTTCCCACCACCTTAAATTGCATTTACAGTTGGCCCTCCTCATTTGTGGGTTTGACTTTCAAGGAGTTTCTCCAACCCCATCCCCCCACCTCACACTCTTCTTTTCTGGGGGAACCTTCTCTCTCAGTAGCTCTGATCAGGCCATGCAGCCCTTTAAAAACCTATCTCTCCTCCTCCTCCACCACCACCACCACCAGCTGCTGCCTGGCCAGCTAAGGAGAGATCTCAGCCTGATTTCTCAGCACCACAAACCCTCTGCTGATGCTCTCTGCACAACCAAGGAAGGAGATAGGTGTGAGAGAGGAAGTATAGAGCCACCATGTTGACCCACCCTCTTTCCCTCTCCTTTCCCTGACCTGGTTTGGACCCTGAGTGCCTTTCTCCCTATCATGCCATGGCTTCCTTCCCACAGACACATACACATACCCATTTTGATATTTGCAATTTTTCCATTTTCATGAGAGTGCCCTAACCCTAGCAAATATGGAGAGCCAACTGTAGAGAACAGTGGAAACCTAGCATGCGTGGTGAACCTTTGGCACAAATGGATTCCCACAATGCGTCCCCTGGCAAGCTGCCACATATTTCTGGGAAGTTATCCAGAAAGTGAGTGGGATAGCTGAAGCTTCAAAGGGCAACCCACTCCCCACATTGACTGAAGGTCAAATGGGTCGTTGATCAATTGTGTTTTGCTATCTTCACAGAAAGCTGAAGGTTCAAATGCCAGTTAATTTTATATTAATGGAAACAGAAATCCACAACACTAGCAATGACTCCTTATTTCTGTCTGATTCATCTTGCAGGAAATCCATGAGCTTCAATCTTGCATCTCAGACACCTGCGTCACAGTACAATTAGACAATAGCCGAGGCCTGAATATGGATGGTGCCATTGAGGAATTCCGGCGTCGGTATGAAGAATTCTCCTCCAGAAGTCGGGCTGAGGCCGAAGCATGGTGCCAGTGTCAGGTAGGCCCCAGATCTGAAATGCAGAGGCTGTAACATGCAGGTGGAAGGAGACACTTGACAAGCCACATTGACAACAGAAAGAAAAAAGCAGACACTATAGGTAGAACAGAAACCAGCACTGTGGTGAGGGCAGATTCCCTTGTGGATGGGAAGCAGGAGACAAAGCCACAGCCAACCTTCTCTCAAGCAGCTGATTTAGAGTGCTACTAAAGAATAGCAAATTGTTAGCTATGTCATTCATTATTATTGGGCTATTGCTCCCAGGGAGAAGAAGCACTTGGGAGATTATCTGCCTCAGGCACCAAAGCAACTTGCAAAATGTCTGAATAAAGCAAGGGGGATACCAAACCAGGTAGAATCTAGATATGGTACCAGATAAGGACGAGCAAATCAGGCAGGCCCAATTTTCTGCCCTTGAGATATTCAAGGGCCTCACAGTGGCAGCCTTCTTTGGGGCCGATATGTTTGGAACAATGGGGGAAGCTTTTTAAAAGGAGAATGGCTGCTTCTGGAAGCTTTCAGGAGGGGGATAGGTACTATAGATTGGATTTAGGGTATGTGTATGGCTTTTTATTTGAATAGTATACTTCACTATATGAACTCGGAAATTATTATATATTTTATATATGCCTGCTCTTTATTATAAGTTTGTAGTGTGTGTGTGTGTGTGTGTGTGGGTTTAATATAGGCCCTGAAGAAGGCCAATTCATTTACAAACAGGCCAAAATGCATTGGTTTTTGTTTGTTTGTTTGTTTGTTTTGAAGAATAAACTTGAACCATCCATAAGCACATGCAGCCTAGTCTTCCTTTTTATGCTGGCTTTCAGGAGAAGCAGCTCACCATTTTCTGTCCAAGCAAACAGAATGTTCAGAGGATTAGGGGCTACACAAGCAAACTTGGGAAACCACATTTTGCCCATCCCAATATAAGAGGTTATCCAAAGGAGGGGTGCTGTAGGCTGGTATCTCCAAGCAATCCCTCCAAGCCTGATAATTCACCCATACTCTAATTACGCATGCTTTGATCAGATCACCATGGCACAAAGGATCTTCTTCTTCTTTACAATTGATGCCCAGTAAAATAGGTTGGAGGAGAGTTATGATCATGGCAATAGTGTCAGAACTATGGCTAAGCAGTCACTGTGAACATGGAATAGTTATCTAGATTTACTCATCTATATACTTAACTCAATAGCTGATATAGAATACTGGCTGTTGCTTCTTCTCCAGGATGTGTTTCAGTTCCACCTATTTCTTCCTCTTTTCTTGTGACTGTCTTTAGTGGAGGCTGGAAACTGTGGCCATTTCCACACCACACTGTTATAATGCTATTATTCCACTTCAAACGTCCTATGGAATCCTGCGGTTTGCAGTTTAGGGAGGGGCATTAAGAAGTCTCAGCCAGAGAGCTCTTGGGCCTCAGGAAACAACAAACCTCAGAATTCCACAAGATGTTGAAAGCGGAATAATAGGACTATAACAGTGTAGTGCAGAAATGGCCTGTGTCTATAGCTGGATGACAAGTGGGCTTTGGTATGGGGAGCAAAAGAATGACCCAGCCTCCAATGTTTCCAGCAATTTTCTCTTCTCTTCAGTATCAGGAGTTGAAAACGACTGCTGCCAAACACTGTGACAACCTCCGTCATGTCAAGGAAGAACTTAGTGAGATAACAAGGCTGGTTCACAAGCTCGAGGCAGAAGCTTCAAATGTCAAAGCCCAGGTGAGAAGGGACAGTGTTGACTCTGGAACTATGGCTGTGAAGTTGGCTGCAGATATCGAAACTATCTGTTGGAACAATCATGGCTATTGTGTGCAACAAAGGGCTTCAGTCTTTGAAATAAGTGAATGGCATAGCTCAAGGCCTTGTGCATTCTGCTATACCACAATAACAGCAGCTCACAACTTGAGCACATATTTAACTCCTATTTCTTTTCTAAAACAGTTAGATCTAAATTTATTGTCCTTAGTGCTACAAAGATGGGCTTGAAAGCAATTCCTCTTGATAGAAGATGGAAAGAAAACATGTGCAAGGATGTGGGGGGAGGGAAATACAAGCAGGATTTCCATAGCAATTCTCAGTTTGAAAAATCATCTGATACAACACAGTGCTAAACTTCTAGTTAGGAAACCTGTGCTCTTTTTGCACATGACCTTTTAACGACACTGGGGTGCAGGGATCGTGCAAGCAGCCTCTTGCAAGAGGCTCTCACATCCCCACTGCTTGAGCTCCACAGCTGCTGCCTGCTAGCAAGCAAGCAGCATGAGGGCTCCTCCTCTTCCTTCCACAGCGCAGCCTGTGATTTTCCCAGGCTGCACTGGGGTAGGAAGCATGAGCGCCATGGCTCCGGAGGTTCCGCACACATGATAAGTGCACTTGGGGCCCTGGAGCAATGCACAATCACGCACTATTTTCGGCTACAAGCTGAAAATGAAATAGTGCACGATCGGTGCCAGCCAGCCCCGGCAGAATCATACAATTGCGAGGACATCATGTGGACAGCTCCTTGCAATTGCACGATGCTCCAGAGGCCCTTTTGCATGGCGAATGCCATGCGAAAAGGGCCCTGTACTCATCCATTGGCCTGCAAATAGAACTTTGAGCAGCAAGGTCCACGTTACAGAGTTTATGTGAAAAGAGCTAATTGCCCTCCCTTTGCTTGGCAATCCTACCATGCCCCTTAATATTTGCAAATATTCATTTATGATTCCATGAAGATTCATGGCAGGTTGAGATGAACGGAATGGTATGTGTGATTTACAACGTTTACAGCAAAGAGAATCGTACTGTTGGCCAGTTAGTGACCATTTCTCAAACTATTTTGAAATTAAGTGATTACAGGGAGTGGGGAGGAATCTCTAGGATCCCTAAAATGGTGTGAATTTTGCAGAGACATTTCTGACCTGCTTCTTCAGACTTTGAACTGAAATCGAAGAGACATTGCAAAAACTATGCTGTGCACAGGTAGGAATATGAGCTAAACTCAGTTCATGTGTTGTTAATTAAGACCCTGTGCCTTTCCAACACAGCGTGCCAAGCTGGAAGAAGAGGTGGCTGCTGCCGAGGAGCGTGGGGAGATAGCTGTGAAAGATGCCAAATGCAAACTGGCTGAGCTGGAAGAGGCCCTACACAAGGCTAAGCAGGATATGGCTTGTCAACTGCGAGAATATCAGGAACTGATGAACATGAAGATATGCTTGGATATTGAGATTACTGCATATAAGAAGCTGCTAGATGGAGAGGAAATGAGGTGAATGCCCTATAAGAGGAATGGGTTAATTAGCACAGTTTTCCACATGAAGCATGCCTATTAAGTACTAGAGAGACTACCTGAGACTTCCTAAATCACCTGTTTTACTCCTGGTCCAAGACAACCTGCTGTCTGAGGCAAAGGACAAGATGGTGTCCACCTTCTTTCAACATACAGAATCAAACTGGACTAGCAGTTGAATCTGAACTTAATGTTGATGCTGAGACTATGCAGTGCTATGGAGGACAGCAGGCTGGTTTGGGGGGTACAAGACAGACTGTGTGAAGCACCCTTCCACTGTGGGAATGGTGAATGGTTTCAGGAGCAATGGTTGGAGAGCAGCCACTGCTATCAGGATGTTTTAAATAGATGCCCATCACCTCCAAACCTCCAAGTTTTGGGCTTCAACTTCCAAAAGCTTTGGCCAGCACAGCAAATGATAAGGGAATATGGGAGTTGTAGTCCAAACCGTTTGGACAGCTGACAGTTCCACATTGGTTTTTTCATGTTCAATGATGGAACGAGCTTTTTAAACAGCTAGTTAGATAGCTCTTTGAACTGTGCTTTGCAATAACATGGATTTCATAGCACAAGAATGCATGTCTAATTCTCACCCATTTTCATCCCAAGAGTCATGTGTTTGTTGCAGAATTCACACAGAACTAGAGTTATGAGGTGGGAACTTTATGATATTGTCACTTGAAGAGCTGTAAGCAATGTCTCTACATTTCGGCTATTTGCCATGTACAATTTTGTACTGGGATAAAAATTATTTCCTCTCACCCCCAAAATCTACTGTCATTGGTCTGCTTTATGTCCCAGCCATTAAAATGTATTGGGACCAAAAATATTCTGTGCTCATTGCTGGCAATCCATGATGCCAAGAGGCAGAAAGCACATATTCTGATTGGCAGTGGTTTGGCCTCCTGAGTAGGCAGTGGTGCCCTGAAACTCTCAGAAGAATCAGGAACAGAAGATGAGTAAAATCAACCCTACTGCTAACCATAGTCATAACCTTAACCTTTGATACGCTGGGATCCAAAAACAGTCCACTGTGCACTCCATGCAAGTTTTTTAACTACCTGGATAAAGGTTAAAGGTATCAGAACACATCTTTTTAATGTTGCCTTTTTAATCTCTTTCATTGCTTTTTTGTTGTTTCATTGGGTTTTGAAGAAATGTTGTAATGGCTTCAGTCAGTTTTCATGTTTTACTAACTTGCTCTGCTGTATACCACCTTGATTGTTTTTATGGAAAGGAAGGATGTCAAAGTAACAAGCAAGTATATTTATTAACCTATTTTCCACTTTTTTCTCATTAGGATGGGTGACGGAGAATGTGCTGTGAACATCTGTAAGTATCCTGATGACACTCAGTCCTTTTCTGCCCTTTCTTTATTGTTACATACAGAACTGTGCAAAACTAAGTGACAGTAACACTGTCACCCGGACCACAGGGAGCAAGAGAGGAAAAGAAACAGCAGCTAAGCTAAGAGAGGAGAGATGTTGAGCCAGTGTGATGTAGTGGTTTGAACACTGGACTACGATCCTGGAGATCAGGATTCAATTTCCTGCTTAGCCATGGAAACCCAATGGGTGATCTTCGGCTCATCACATGCACTCAGCCCCAGAAAATCCTATGATAGGTTTGCCTTAGAGTCACCATAAGTTGGAAATGACTTGAGGCATACAACAACTACAAAAACAACTACTGCTGCTGCTGCTACTACTACAAGTTTTGAGGGGCAGAGTTCTAAAGACAGGAAATGAAGGGAACCAGGGGCTGTAAGAGAAAGGGTCAACAGAGACAGAAGGCAAAGTGACTTTGATGGGGAGGTTTTTATGGAGCTATGAAGAAAGTGATATTGTCCAGTCGCTCCCAATTTAATCTTTGGTTACCCCAGTCTCTCATGTTATTTGTTGTTCCCAGCCTGATACTAGAATAAAATATCTGGGGCAGGCAGAAGTTATGGTTTACACATACATTGTGTTACTGATACTTTTTTTTTAATTCCCCTCTCTCACCTTACCCACTATTGCAGCTGTACAAAGGAGCCAGGGAGCAGTGGTAGGTCACCCTGACCCACGACTGCCATGTGGACCCCATGGGGCATGTGGGCCCACCAGAAGAACTGGAATACCCTGTGGGCCAAGCAGAGAGGTGTGCACAGATGCCATGCCTCCTTGTGCTGCCCACTGTGTCAACCCTTGCCCACCATGTGGAGAACCTTGCCCTCCTCCTATGGGTTTCAGCTGTGGGAGCGGAAGATGCTCTAACATCAAATTTGCTGGTCCCTGCGGACAAAGATACTGGGAACATTAGCAGAAACTTGCCACTGTGGAAAACCAACAACAGCAATTTGAACACTGCTGCCTGCTAAGAGCAATACTTTTCTCAAAACAGCAGAAATGCAGATGAGCAAACAAACTCAGCCCTTTGCAACTTGGGAAGTTGCTTTATTGTCAGCCAGAAGTGTGTTCAGAATACTAAATTAATCCCTCCACTGCACCATACATTTCTCCAAAGTATACTCTGAAATCTCAGTGATTGCTGCAGTAAAATGTGTCCCCTCAGGCATTGTAGTAGATTGACTCATCTCCACTGACTGCATCACCTATGGATACTGGATGTAGTTTGTGATTTCTGCCACCTTGCTGTTGTTCCAAGGCAGCATTTCCAAGGCCTTTGAAACCATTCTTGTCAGCCAGGATAACAATGAGAAATGCAAATGTAACAAAAGATCTTATCCCTTCAGGGCATAACAGTTGCAAATAAAGCCCTTAAATCAAGATGGTGAGAAATCCCAGTATGACTGAACACTAACCTATTCCTTTCAAAATATTTGAACTGGCGCTGACAAGCAAGAATAATTGATTTCCATCAGTTCATACAAAGGGTAATTTGCAGTTGTAATCCTGTGAACACCTACTTGAAATTAGGCTCCATTGAAGAAAGCGGGATTTACTTCTGAGTAGCTGTGCATAGGATTACATGGTAAGTGTGCCAGTCTATCCATCAAGCTGACTGCTCTGTATTTCAAAACTCTTCTGTGTGATAAGTTTCTGCTTGCATTTTATTATCCATCTCTGTTTGTGAATTTTCTAGTCCTAATAAACTGCTAAGCAAAACATTCCAGTTTTCATATTAGCATTATGCTTTCTGCCAGAGAGAGGCCATTTCCACATGACACTGTTATAGTGCTATTATTCCACTTTCAACATCCTGTGGAATTCTGGGGTTTGTAGTTCACTGAGGCCAAACTGTTCTCTGATGAGAATTCTAAATGCCCCTCCCTCAGCTAGAAACCCCAGAATTCCATAGGATGTTGAAAGTGGAATAATAGCACTGTAACAGTGTAGTGCGGAAATGGCCTAAGACAGGGATGGTATCTTCCCTATAACACAAGGGCTGAACAATCTGAGTGTCAGACACAGGTCGAAGTGGCAAGTCAAGGACTGCACACGCACGTGTATGCATGTATGCAGGCTTCATACCCTCCAACATTTCACAGATGAAAACTGGGATGCATGTGGCCAAGCAACATCACTGTTGTTAAGATGGCAGAGGAAGGACACACAAGATAGGAGAAGCTGCAGCAGTTTCCTTTGGCCTGAGCCTCCCGGGAAGGGCGAGATTCTTCCATCTCCTTTCTTCTAAGGTCATTTCCACATTACACTGTTCTAGTGCTATTATTCCACATTCAACACCCTATGGAATCCTGGGGTTTGCAGTTAAGGGAGGGGCATTTAGAATTCTCAGCCAGAGAGCTCTTGGGCCTCAGTAAACTACAAACCCCAGAATTCCACAGAATGTTGACAGTGGAATAATAGCACTATAACAGTGTAGTACAGAAAGGCTCTAACTCCCTGCTAAGTTAATTGAGGCCAAAGTAAAGTAAGCTGAGGACAAAGGGAGGAGGAGGAAGAAAGATAAACTGGGACATTTTAAAATCAGCTGAAGAAGTGGGAGAACAGAGGATTAATCGGGACTTTCCCTGCCAAATCATGATAGTTGGGTTGTTCAATGCATGTGTGTATGCATGCGCATTCATATATACACAAGTAGATCTCAGCATCCCGGGATAAGGAAGTCCAAAGCAGATTTAAGTCACTCAGTCCAGAAGTTCACTGTCTCTCAGCCTATGCTACCTCATAGGATTATGGTGAGTATAAAAATGCAGAAGCAGGAGGAAGACAGCCAAGTACACTGCTTTGAACTCCTTGGAAGAAACACACAATGTAAGAAACAAACATCTATAGACACTGCAACCTGCAGGACACAGCCTATGCTCCAGGTCCTAAATCAATTTTAGAAACTCTCTCTGTCATTTGAAATTCAGAGTGGATGAATCAGAGGAACAATCTATGAACCAGAACATGAAAAAGTTGTTTGTTTGTTTGTTTGTTTGTTTGAAAAAAAAATCCTGGAATCCTCCATTCGGCATGGCAACCCAAATATGCTGGATGGGAGATTTTGGGAGTAATAGTACAAATAAACTCTGAAAAGAACAGAATGAGGGAACATAGAATAGTATAAAAATTATCACCACCACCACCACTATTATGATCACTATCACCACCGTCACCGATCATCTTGAGTAATTTCTCAAAATTACCAGCCTTAAGCAACCCCATCCTTTCTCTGTGCATAAACCTACTTCAAAGCATTTTTGTGATAATCCCTACCTATGGTGTTTGAGCTCCTGAGAAGAAAATGAGATGGAAATCTAAACTAAACATTGTGTTTTCTTTGCTAAATACCATGCACGGTTTCTGTCTTCGGGAGTTAGATCCAGAATGACTTGCCTTGGAAACAAAATACTGCCAATCGAACCTTGGAGATGAAATGGCAGATTCCCAACCACCACCACCACCATAGCCACCACCAACACCACAACCCGTGCTGGAACTGGATAATAGGGCAGCATGCAGCATCTGAATCAGGAATGGCCAGATATATAGATGACTATCTAAGTCAGAGCTTTCCAAACCGTGTGTCGCGATATGTTAGTGTGTCAGCTGCAGTGTGTGGGTGTGTCACGCAAATGTAATGAGTGGAGGGCTGCCTCTTCTGTTACCCACCTATATACTATGTCCTGAGGATCATAATTATTTTATATCAAACATAGTGATCCATAGAGATCTACTGGAAGGACACGTAGGCAGTAGAGCTATGGATACGTATCAAAGGATAGCCCTATTTTCTGTCACACATCCCAGGTGAATCTTGAAATGGTTCTCACAGACCATCTGAATGGATTTTCAGCAATCATAGTGCCAAAAGGAGACAAGAGGTTTCTTTCTGTTTCATTTCTATTTCATTTCTGTTTCAAATTAACATTTCAAACAGCCAGGAATGTTACACTTTGGAGGCATGCGTCCCCGGATGAGAAAGTCATCTTGCAGGAAACTACAAGGATGCCTGGCTGTATTTTCTTTGAACTACAAAGCTGAGATCCATCTTCATAAAAACTCAGCCATCTGATCCCCAGGACGTATTCAGCACTATAACTAGAACCCCTTTTTCTCCTCCATTTTGGAGTTCTCCCAGACTCGCAAACAATGCCTCTGCCAGTGGAAAGCCCCCCTCAGCCCCACCCCCTGAGGCTGAGTTGGGCTTTTTGCTTATTTTTTCCCAGCCGAAGACTTCTGGATTGGTACAGTATTACCCAAAAACCCTTATCTCTCTCTCTCTCTCTTAATTTTCACCTCTTTCTAAATTTCTGTAGCCTTGTATGTTTGTGGGAGTGAATGTTGCTGAGTGATTGGATGGATTTTAACATCTATTTCAATAAAATACTTAAATTTGAACAGTTAGCCTGATTCTCTGTAATCCAACTCTGTAACACTGGACTCAGGATCCCTAATTACCCTGCCCTCTTTGCATTGCTACAGCAGTGTTCATAGCTAATTTTCCCCCAAAATGATAATTTTGACAAGTGTTGGAAATCCCCCTAAGGGACCCCCAGCAGGCAGGGTAACACTTCTGCTGCCATGGCAGGCCAACCCGGGTGAAGGGGCTGCCTATGGTGCTGCTGCCCCAGGCCAAGGGAGACCCCAGCGGCATGGTGGCAGGCCAGGCTCGGGTGGAGGGGCTGCCTCCACTTACTGAATTAATTATTGAATTACTGTGTTGTGAAGTGATGCATGTCTAAATAGAGTGTCACCAACATGAAAAGTTTGGAGAGCTCTGATCTAAATGTTGTTGTTTTTTTGTGCTAGATTGAGAAGCCAGACAAGTAGACATGTGTGACCTCTAGTGGCTGCTATCTATAGTGGAATGGCTGGACGATAAGGCACACAGATCCCTTAGGCAGGTGGAGACCCCATTGCCATAAACAGATGAAAGAAAGGTCTAGATCAAGGGACAACTCCAAGAGAAGTATTAGCCCACTAGGAAACTTGGAGGACCATACCCTCACCACATCCACTTCTGCAAAATATAAAATAAAAAATATTTTGCCCCCAAATGCCCCTAAATACCTTCTATGGGTGATGAGGCCTGCTTGAGCCTCTAGGGGGCATTTTGCAATTTAAAAAAATATGTATTTTAGAAAATTTTTGAAAATACTTTGACCACAGGAGGCCCAAGGGGCCTTCAAGTATGGTATAAATGCCATACAGACTCCTGGAGAGTATTTTGGAGGGGTTTTTTTTTTATCTCTGTTGAGTCCTAGGGGGCCACATGTGACCCATGGGCCATACTCTGCCTATCCCTGGATTACATCTAGGATGAGCATCTTCAGTGGGACCGAGGGGGTCAATTCACCCCTGAAACATCCAAGCTCCCTACCTACACTGAAATTGAGAAGCAAATCATATTGCTGGTTTGGGGTAGCGACTCCTGAAATCTCTTTGAAAGCAAACCAGAAATGCTAATTGGAAAGGAAGTTTCATTGCTGTTGAATTTCAGCAGGATGGTTTGGGTGTTGGCCCCATAAGTACAGCCTTGGGAGATCATATGTGGGCTGAAAGCCACGTGCTGCTCACCACTCTGCTGTATTTAAATAGACATGTAGAAGAGTTGAGACTGTAGCTTGCTACTCGGTAGTAGTAGCTTGTTATTGAGGCTTGTCATGCCACCTACACTTGCTGCAATTCTTTCTTCTACGCAACAATTCAAGATATAGGCCATTTCCGCACGAGGCGAGGGAATCGCCCCATGATGCTACTCACCGGACTTTTAGGCTCCCCGGTCCGGTCCACACTTCTCTGGAGCAGTTCATGTCTGCTGCTCTGCATTGCTCCAGGGACAAAAATAGTGGCTTCCAGTTGGTCGAGGGTCTCGACCAACCACTGAAGTTTGCCAGCCTAAAGCCCGCCCCCGGCAGATCACAGGCTCGCACCAATGCAAGCCTGCAAATCTGCATATGGGAGCAGGCTCACAGTGGCGCACTCCATGCTTTTGAAAGACCTATTTTTAGCAGTCTTTCAAAAGTACGCTGGACGACCACTTGGGGTCATTCAGGAGCAGGCTAGACTGTGGATCAACGTTCAGTAGGTCCGATCCAGTCCGGTCCCAGGTGCAGACGTCCTCCCTGGAGGACGTTCTGCCCCATTTAAAAAACCCCGTGTGGAAATGGCCATAGTCCTGTCCTCCTTTGCATCAGGCTTTCCAAAGCTAAGAAAGAGCTTTCCCTGAAAACTTGGAGAGCTTCTACCCATTAGTAGCACAGAACTAGAGGGATGAATGGTTTGATTTTGTCTAAGGAAACTTTTATCAACCTTTTCACCCTGGAGGAACCCTTGAAATAATTTTCAGGTGCCAAGAAAGCCTTGAATAAAAATTATTATATACATAGCTCAAAAAAAAAGGTTATTTTTGTTTTCATTCACAATCATTTGTTGAATCCCTAATGACCTGTTGTAGAACCTGAGGTTTCCAGGAAACCATGGTTGAGAAACCCTGATCTAAGGCCACACTTTGTCAGTATTCCTTCATGCCATAAAACCAAGGAGATATCCCATGTTAGGCATCTTGTGCTCTGGTTGGAAGCCAGACCAGACAAAGTAGATGTCACTCAGACTGGTTTTATCTAAATCTCATCCCCATCAAATTCTCTGCCCCCAATCAATGATAGTACTATTATGATATAAATTCTCGTGTCACGTGAGATTTTCAGGGCCATCAGGAAGACTTTTTTTAAAAAAAATGCTGCAATACTTCATAGCCATTGAAGCACCAAAAGTTGCCCTTAAGACAGTTCATGCTGATGATTATCGTACAATAGCTGCCTCTCTGACTGGTGGATTAGCAATGGTGAAGAGAGATATCTGTGCTTACCCAGTGAAGCAGTTGGATGCAACTTGGCAAAAGTAGGACTTCTAATCACATCAGCTCTGGGAATAATACTGGCTGAGGGAGATGTTTGGTTGAGGCAGAGGTTTTTCTTTTTCTTTTTTTCCCAAGGGATTTCTCACTCTCCTTTAACTTCAGGCTTTGTAGATTTTCTTGGCGGGAAGATAGAGGAAACAAGTAAAGGCAAAGGCCTGAAGCCAAGCAGATAGCTATGTACGCTCATCTAACAATTATGAAGATTTCTCATCTAAATCCCAGACACAGTTTTGGTATTCTGGCAATCACATGGGAGACAAGGAAAGGGGAGAGGGAGAGACCCTCAAGAATTGTAGTTTGCTGGAGTTGACATAATCCACCACCCTTCCTTGTCTCTTCTGAGCTTAAACCTTATTGTAACCTTATTGTAGCTGGGCTGGAGAAGGAGTTTAATTTGCCCAGTCATAGGGTATTGTTGTGAATTCTCCCTATTTTTAGTGCAGAGAATTTGGGAGTAGCCTGGTGTAGACTAGAGAGTTCAGACCCATTCACCAGTTGTACAAAAAACTAGCTTCTGATACAGATAAGAAGTACTAGAAGTAGTTCCATTGATCCGGATCAACATAAAGCCTGCATTTTGGAGACCTTTCTTTTAAAGAGGTCTGTGATTATGGAAACCATTATGAAGAGGGACTGCAATTCAGAATTTACCACTACCCACTGCTGGAGACAGCTGCTTGTATAAGGCTCAGCAACAAAAGTCTGCTAATTCTCATTGTAGGGAGACATGGCAAAGCTTGGAAAGGCTACTTCTTTGGACAGTAACGCTAAGATTCTGGCCATGCAGGGTACTATAGGGCAAAAAAAGTAACTTTTCCAAAGCTCTGAACATAGAATACATCAGTACTACAAACTTAGGTCATTGCATGTGATGTAGGAAGCTGATATGATTCTTTCCCTGTAGGTGCATGTATACATATGAGATTATATAGCAATGCAGTGGTCTGAACTGGATCACAGCAGTAATGCTGGAAGAGAGCTGCTCTGCAGAAGCAGACTGGGACCACAAAAGTTTATGCTGGACATTTCTTTTTCTTCATTTCTTCATTTGTCTCAAAGGCACTACAGGATTCCTTTATTTCTTTTTATGATAAAACAGACTAACACAGCTATCTTTTTGAGTGCTAGTCCAACAAAGTTACTGTCTAAAGCTTTGATTCCAGACTCTGGGCTATTCGCTAATGTGAATATTTTTATCCCATGGATGTTGCTATATGATCAAAGGTGGTTTGTAGTCATCACATCATACCTGGATGGGACTCACCTAATTGGCAGGGAGGTGGGCTTCTAACTGAGCATGCATTATCTGTATTGTAAACAATAGGGATGTGGGGCAGAGCAAGTAAGGAGGAGGAGATGACAGCCATGATTTCATTGCCAATCACAGCTTTCCCACATGTTTTAAAAATAGCGATTGCATCATCATTAGATCTGGCATGCTTTCACACCCTGGGAGGCAAAAAAAAAATTGGTTGAGGATGGTGAAGTCATGTTTACATGTAAGAGCCTGCAGAAAAGGATGTTCTCATGCAACAGGTTCAGTGCTTCTAATGGCTGGTGTGCACCAGCCTGGTATCCTCCACATACTGTCAGTGAAGCAAGGAAGGCTGATATTTTTTATTACTATTAATTCCCTTCCAACTTGGCAAACAAGTGTTTCCCCACAGTTGTTGCCAAGCATTTTGCAGCTTATTAATTTCTCATCCTGGTTAGTTTGAGCAAGAGGCTTGATGTTGCAACAATGGTTAAGATTGTGAACAGGGGAAGGGAGATCCCTTGGGGGAAAAAAATTCCAATTGGCCTCAGACTCACTAGGTGGCCATGAGAAGTTATGATCTACTTGTCTTACCAGTCTCCCTCCTGAAGAAATAAGCCTTCCTGCCCCTTACTTACCTTACAACTTACCTTACAAGGCTCTTGTCCAGAGGCAAAGCCCCTCTCATATAATAGGCAGCTGGATGGGTATTGCAGCGTATTGTAGCGTAAAGGCAAAATGCCTTCCTGGAGAGTTAAGCTAGTAGTGATATTGTATATCCAATGCTAATTGATGATTGTTACCATGTATTCATTTGACACTTGAATATATATTACAAAGTAACATTTGGGCAATTGCTTTGTTGCTCACGGCTTTGATAAATCCAGACAAGGGTGGGGAGAGCAGAGTGAGAAAACCCAAAAGTGTCAAGAGATGTTATGAGAACAGGACAGGTCTGAGATAACAGACAGGAAATATGTTCTTGCTCTAAGGATGTCCCAAGGATGAACAGAAGGTAAACAAATCGCAGGTCTGGGAACTGACTCAAAGATGGTGTGATGCTGATTTTACGATCTCCTCCAACCACAGCTTTGTGCACCTAAGTTTGTATTCAGAGGTATAAAACCTGGAAACTTCATGTATGCTGTAGCATCAGCAATTTCTGAGGAAATGTGCTATTTTGATTGCCATAACTGTGAATAAACATTTCTGTTTAATTCTGAGTGGAGTTAGTGGATTTCAAGTTAGTCAGAGCATGACAATCACTGAGAGAAGAAACATATTAAGTGTCAGTTCCTGGAGTAACTGAGCATCCAAACAAAGAATTCTTTCAAGATTACTCAGTGGTGGTGGGAGCAGTAGTAGAAGCAGCAGCAGCAGTAATCTTATGGCGGCAAGAGCCCTAGGCCGTACATACTTAGTTGTGTAACTTGGCAGGAAGGCTCCTGCAAGACTGTGCAAAAAGAAATCATATGTCTGATATTCTGTGTCTCCTCTAGAGTAGAAGAGAAATCTTTGCCCTTGTCTGTGTCACAGTGATAGAATGTTCCCATTTCTATGTAAGGTTGTGAAAACTGGACAGCGAAGAAAACCAACTAATTTGAAACGTGGTGCTCAAGGAGTATTATACAAATACCAGCTAAATAGACCAATAAATGGCTCCTAGAGCAAATCAAGCCTAAACTCTCCCTAGAAACCAAAATGAAAAACCTGAGGCTATCCTGCTTTGGCTGTGTCATACAACATGATTCATTAGAAAAGATTATAGTGCATGGTGAATTGAGAAACAGGTGGAAAAGAGGGAGGGCTTTATCACACAAGTCAGGTAAATCGCAATTACAGCAGAATAATAGCATCTTGGCTGGGACTTATCACATGATGTTATTCCTCCTCTGTTATTCTCCTGGTGGGAGACCATTTGGAAATCATTTCTTTTACAAAGGATGTCATTAAACTGCTAATGACCTCTTTTATAAAAGAAATACTTTCCAAAAAGTCTCCTAATGGGAGAGCAACAAAAGAGAACCATGGTAATGTGATAAATTCTGGTCAAAGACACTATTATCCTTCTGTAATTGTGATTTACGTGCTTCATGTGATAAAGCATGTGAATTGCATTGCAGGTGGATAAACCCAATCAAGGAAGCCTCGGCCCTGAGTCTGTAGCATCTGAGCAAGGCTGTTGATCACGGGGTATCTTGGATTCCTCTCATTCATAGGGTTGCCATAAATCAAAGTTGATTTGATGACAATAAGGAATAACAATGCAACTGCCCTTCCGACAAATTGGATAAATTCTAACAGTTAGAAGTGATGTGTAAACCTGCAGGGAACAGTACTGAATGTTCTGTATAATGCAGATTCATAAAATTCAAATAGAATCTCATGATGTGTGCATTCCCCAAACATTCTGGTAAAAAGTAGTTCATGCACCAGCCTGTGAACAGACCTTCACAGGTGCAATGTCTGTATCAGCTTTTAATGGTGACAACTACTGCAATGACTGAAACAGAAGCCCCTTCCAGCCCTCCCACAACTTCTTGCTACTCCTTGTAGGGTCTGGTTCTTTTGATGCAGAGGAAAAGGAGGTTACAGTGACTCCCCTTTAGTACTAATTTCCTACCGTTCTTCTGCTAGGAGAAGCTGGGTAGTGCCACACCACAAGTTGGGAAGCAGCAATTATGGTATTGAAAGTACTGGAGTGGGGTCCCTATATGGGTACTTTTAGAAGCTGTCAAAACCAACAACTGCTTCAGGCATCCAAAGGCTTCTGTCTCCATGGAATTATGATTGCAAACAGCTTTGTAAATTAAGTTGTAGTGACTTCCAAAAACAGGTCTTTCTATTGCTGTCTTAGTGACCTCCCAGTTCCAGCTGTCAAATATTAGAAGTTAACTAAAGCCCACCTCTTCCCCACTAACCGCTTTAAGGGAGAACCTTTGGTGTGAGCCCTAAAGATTTAAAATGTCCTCTTTAATACCAGGATATATTGCATACTGACAGCAGAGGCTCATATGTCCCCTCCAGTGTCTGAAGTAGCATGCCCTTCATATATCAGTTGCTGGGGAATGAAAGATGGAGGACACAGTTCCACTCGTGTCCTGTTGGCGGACCTCTCATGATGCATTTGGTTGTCCACTGTGGGAACAGAATGCTAGAATGCTAGACAAGGTGAGCCTGTCGTCTAATTCAGTACGTATCTTCTTGTGCAATTACAATGTGGAATGGAAAATAAATAGAATATGAATTTCTTGGGAGAGAGAGAAAGATGACTTCCATTTTATTCTTGTAACTTTACATTTGTTTTTCTTCCAGGTTCATGAGAGAGATAGGGGAGAAAATTAGGAAAAGGTAATTTCTGCATAAAAAATTGACAGTATGAAATTTACCCAGGTGTTTTTAGAAAAGGCTTTTGCAACTTGGTGCCTTCTATATAGGTCAGACCATAATGCCCACCAATACGAGAGCATTACATGTGGAAAATTTATTGATTATATTTGTAGGCTGCCTTTCTCCCAGAGTGGGACCCAAGGTGGGAGCTGTAATCCAAAACATCTAGAACGCACGAGGGTGGGGGAAGGCTGGCTTAGAATTTCCATTATCCAGGTTAACCCTCTTGTCAGTGGAACCAATCATCTGAATGCATCCAGCACCAGCATTTAGGTTGGCTGGGGCTGGGGCTCGAGACTAAGGCATGGTGCTGTGGACACGAATTGTGCAGACTACAGTATTGGCACTTTAAGCATCACTGCTGGATTCTAAAGCTGGTTGTTGGAAGACAAGGAAACACACCTCCTTCCTAGTATTTTTTTTTCCTTTCCCTGTTATGGGTATGGGTAGATACTGGGGTATGGGGGAGACTGATGATGTATTTTCTTTGCTTAGGGCAGTGACGGCCTTGGCTGTTTGGAGCTTAGTTTTTGATGTTTCGCCTGGTTGTGCTTGTGGTCACGCTGTATGACGATTTCAGGCTGCCTGGGCCACCGCCAGAGGAAAAGCTGAGGCCTCCACTGCCCATGCCACTTCCGAAGGAGATTCCTCCACCGTAGCCAAAGCTACCTCCACTGCCATAGGCAGCACCACCGGTGGTGTTGAGCACAGCTGCCAGACAGAAAAAAAAAAATGTGTTCAGATGAGACATAAAAGCAACTTGGCCTTGTTTTGGAAATTCAATTGATTTCACTTGTTCTCAGTGACATTATCATGCTGGAAAGCCTGAGACAGCACAACTTCATACCAATCTGTGGCATGATCCCTGATTGTCCGGGATCAATTCAGCAATTAAACCGAGAAGGAGAGGAAGGAGCTGCTGCTGCACCCAAGGCAACAGTGAGAAGCCTAATTGTAATGAATCATATACCAGTGGTGTCAATTACAACAAAGCATTCAATGGATGCTGTTCCAAAGTTGTAATGATGGCTAGCTGCCTCAGAGCAGGTAGCTACCAAAATCTAAGGCCATTTCAGCATTACACTGTTATAGTGCTGTTATTCCACTTTCACTCTCCTGTGGAATCCTGGGGTTTGTAGTTTACTGAGACCAACGAGCTCTCTGGCTGAGAATTCTCAAGGCCTCTCCCTAAACTGCAAACCCAGGATTCCATAGGACACTGAAAGTGGAATAATAGCACTATAGCAGTGTAGTGCACAAGTGGCCTAACCCTGTATTCCAGCTGAAAAAGCTATAAAATTTCCCCTTCTAGGTTGCATTTAGTGGCCAGTTCAAAGCAACTGGGGGTCTCTTTAATCAAAAGAGGAGAGAATATCATCCTCCCTGAGGTGGCTAAAGTATGATTTCTATCATTCCTAATCACCAGCCATATTGCCAGGGTCTGATGGGACTTCAGGTCCCACAGCACCTAGAGTGTCACAGTTTCCTCACCCCCGTGTTAATTCAATTGATTGTTCTGCTGTTGGTGGTTTTAAGCTTGTTTTATTTGCAAATGCAGTTACCAAAGTTTAGCCCTTGGGTGGAGTCAGAAAAGTAATTTATATAAATAAATTGACAGAACTTGACAGTTCATGAGGAAGCCAATTAGTGTGGCAAAATTCAGTCTCCGGATCACTGGCTGCATCACAGAGTGTTCTTGAGAATACAGAAGATAGATATCCTTGCTATATATGATGATCTCTTCCTCTCTCCTTCTTTCCCTCTCCCCTACATACACAGCTATCACAAAGGATAGTTTGACTCTTCCAGTCACATTCTGTCTTTCAGTGGCTTATGTTTGTTGGGTTTCAATGTGTTCTCTGAGGTTTATGGTGGAACCACAGGGAATTCAAGAAATAAAAAGGAAACTCACATATGTTCACAGAACCGGTTCCCTCACCAGCCAACCTATTGAAAAAAAAAAGATTAAGCTTAATGAGGATTAGCTCTCATCTTTCTAATCATGCCCAGAGGATATGAGTTCACAGAAGAATCACAAAAGAAATTGTTTTTGATATGAAATATTCAGAGGGTACAGCTGTGTACTTTTTGGTAGTTGCTAATAATTTATGCACATAATCCATTTCTAGGGGATACAAAGAAACCACCATGCCAGATCAGACTAAATGTTCATTTGGTCCCCCTAGTTTTCTGCCTTTGATACTGAGTAGCCCACAGAACTCAAATGTACAGCCAAGTTCAAGTCAATAGTAAAACTGTCCTACCTCCTACAGAAATGGCTCACCCAGACCTTTCTAGAACGAGAACTTCAGCTGGAAAAAGTAAGCCTGAATGGGGACTGTCTGGCAGTGGTACATTTTGGTACCATAATAACTGAGGTACTATAACTTTAAAAAAAGAACTAGCATGGTGTAGTGGTTTGACAGCAGTGGAGCTTGGAGAGCATGGGGGAGTGGGAGGGTGCAGGGCTACAGCAGGGGGTCGTGGCCATGGTGCATGGGGGTGTGGCTGCGGCACACGGAGGCACGGCTACGAGCCGGGATACCGCAAAAACATTGCCGCCAGGGGTGAACCGTCCTCATCTCCTCCTGTCCTGATGCAACTGTGGTTTGAGCATTGCACGGCAACTCTTGAGACCAGGGTTTGAATGCTTGCCTGGCCAGGAAAACCCAATGAGTGACCTTTGGCAAGTCACAGTCTCTCAGCCTCAGAGGAAGATGTCAAAGGCAAACCTCTTTGAACAAATCTCGCCAAGAAAACCCAGTGACAGGTTTGCCTTAGAGTTGCCATAAGCCAGAAACAACTTGAAGGCACACAAGAACAAACCTTAACTTTCTCAGTAAAACCTAGACAATGTTTTCAGAATGCTTCCAAGGGAAAGAGGGGTAATGCCATATTGCTGAAAGTCTTTTGATTGGCAGGGGAAAGGGCTCAAGGACAGCAGGATATAGTGGATGTTCTCTGTATTCATGTACAATTTTTACATCTGCCATTTAATGCTCAAATAATATACCGCTAAGTTGTTTGTTGTTGTTGTTCTGACTTATGGCAACCCTAAGGTGAACCTATCACAGGGTTTTCTGGGGGCTGAGAGTATGTGACATGCCCAAAGTAACTCAGTGGGTTTCCATGGTAGAGCAGGGAACTGAACCTTGGTCTCCAAAGTTGTAGTCCAACATTCAAACCACTACACCACTCTGGCTCTCCAAAATGAGTTTTTCAGAATCATGTGTAAACTTGAATTGAAAAAAAAGAATGAAATCTCAGAGCCAGCAGTGGATCAAAGCAAACAGAACTAATGTTCGGAAACTCATTCTTTTTCCACTCGTGGAACTGGAACACATCTCCTGATGTGGAGCACCTGACTGATATTCAGTGTAACAAAACCTGTGCTAGATTGTGATCTCTCCATATGAGGGGAAAACTTGCAGGAAAAGCAGCTTCAATATACCTTTCCTTGTTAGCAAATGAGTGAAACCTCCAAAGCAGAAGGATGAAGGAGGTAATCTTTAGTGATCAAATGAAACCTGATAATCAATTCTTAACTAAACATGATGTTTATGAATGGGAATGAATTGGCTGTTTGGTACAAATGGTGATTGTTACTTTCCCCCCTGGTCTGTGGTTTATAACCCCAGTATTTTAGTACATTTTCATCTGGGACCAAAGTGGGTATTTCATGCCAATATGTCATGTGAGCCAATGTGTGAACGGATAGCCATTGTTTGGTCTGGTCTGGGAGTACAGTAAGTTTGTGCAGTGCATTGCCTATATACAGGCTTGAGCAGGACAGCTGTCAAGATGTCTTTTATTGGCTATTCCTGGAGTAGAGGTGTAGAGGTGGGGAGGGTCCAGCCCCTACCCAAGCTAAGCACTCCTGGCACATGGGCACTGCTTAATGTTTAAGAAGAGAGGAACCAGGACCCAAGCCCTGATGAGAATCTTGCCACCTACACTGGAAGAAATATCTTCTCCTTTGGTTTGAGTGTGAGTAGAAATATCAGTGAGGGAAAGCTATGCTGTGCAATTTTCCTAAGAGTGTATATAATGTAGTTGTTGTTGTGTGCCTTCTAGTTGTTTCTGACTTATGGTGACCCTAAGACAAACCTATCACAGGGTTTTTGGGGCTGACAGTATGTGGCATGCCCAAAGTTACCCAGTGGGTTTCCTTGGCTGATCAGAGAATCAAACTCTGGACTCCAGGGTCGTAATCCAACACTCACAAACCACTATACCACTCTGGTTCTCATACAATGTTACTGTTATCTTTTACCTTCAAAGTAGGTCCATCTAGGGACGGTGTCAACTGGGGGTTATGCACACTCTCTATCACTTAAACGAAAGTTAAAGCCACATGGCTGTGATTGTCACAGCTTTCAGGACACTGTTTGCCCAATCACACCAATAATACCAATACCAGTTGAATCTCTCCTGATTAAAGACGTGTCAGTCAATTCACCATGTGAGTCTCAAACAATCAAGCAATTAATTAAATCTGCATAAAACAATAGTTCTGAGGAACGTAATGGGCTTCCTTTGTTCTACAATGAGGCCTTCAGGTGTCCTAACAGACACCATCCATGAAGATACTATAGGAGTGCAAAGATGTGAGAGCAAACAAAGTCTTCTTCTAGGATGCCACCATCCTAGTGTCCCTGCCCTACAGAAAACCAATGGAAAGAGGTTGTTCTCCACTTTATTTAATAAAACAGCATGGCTTTCAGCAATGTGGTGAGAACATGTGTTTAAAGAGGAAGTAGAGTAGGGAGACAAATGCTCTGTGGTTTAAATCCACCTGTTAGTTCCAGTTAGAGTAGATTCACTGAATCACTGGGACTTTTGTAAGCATTGACTTGCTACTCAGCAATTGATTCAATAGGTCTGCTCTTAATGGAACTACAACTGGATTTGGGCATGTGTCTTTACATGTGTCTGTATGTCTACATCTGTATCTATATCTATATCACTTGAAGCAGATATTGATATATCAGCATCATACAGATATCGGTATATAGGCAAGATATAAATATATGTGCACTGAATTACGTGATTGACCACAAAACCAACCATCAGTCCAATTAGTCAATTAAATATTGTAGCTCTACGAAGTAGGTATAATCCTCGTAGCATTGCACCCTGACACTCACCTGCTCTCTTCTCCTTCCAGCAACTTCCTGTAGGTGGCAATCTCAATATCCAAGGCCAGCTTGACATTCATCAGTTCCTGGTACTCTCGCAGCTGGCGAGCCATCTCTTGCTTGGCTTTATTGAGGGCAGTCTCCAGCTCCTCTAGTTTTGCCTTGGCATCCTTGACAGCCAGCTCACCACGTTCCTCTGCCTCAGCAATAGCTGCTTCCAGCTTGGCACGCTAGAAAGATAAGACGTGGGATTATTCAGACATTCACTCTATCCTTTTCTCTATCCTTGTAGGATGTACGGCGGTGAAGTGTGCAGAAAAAGTCACACAGAAAATGAGAATGTCAGAGTGACACCTAGGATGGAACTCTGCCATCTGTTTTTCTATAAGCCAGGAGAGCTTTTCAAAACAATGAAAATGTTTAGTCATGTGATAACCTTCTTACAATCTGACACTGTGCTATCTATGTCCAGAGATGGACTCACCATGTCATGATCATGAGCTCTTAGTTTGGACAGACTCAGATAAGTAAGAAAAAACTGTACCTGTTACTGTGTTTTATTTAGTCATTCTCAACTGCACTTTTTGATGTTCCAATATTGATGAATTAGAATAACTGTTCAAAACTACAAAGACTCAGAGTCTACCTAGGAAGAGTCATGATGTGCCAAAATGCAGAGACTGTACATATGCACTGTGCCACTTAATTCTAAATGTGGGAGATGCTATCTTTTAATCACATTAAAATGACATTTTAAAAAATCACTTCCCTGACAATAGAAATATAGCACATCAGAGAGGCAGGTTGTCAATGACCCTTCTGCATCCTGTGCAGGTTTTCTGTCTACAAGGAATGTTTAGCCTAAGGTATAAATCCAATTGTGAGTTCTAACTAGAGTAGTCCCACTGAATCAGTTGCAACCAGGTAAGTCAATGCTTACATAAATTTTATTGATTCAGTGAGTCTATTCTAGTTGAGACTACAAACTGGATTGGGGTATAGGGAAGTTTCAACATCAGCATGTGCACAAGTTCACCCTACATATGCTGCAAATTAGTCAACCTCTCTTTAGAAGTCACAATTGTAATGAACTGGCATTACTGTGAGTTGTATCCTCATCCCCATCACCCCCATCAAACAAAGGGAAAATAATGTGGTGCTGCACATTTGTTTGTTTGTTGCTTTCAGAAAGTCCAAGGTTCAGCCCTTTGCATTTTCACATAAAAGAATCTCAGGTTGAAGGCTAGAGGAGGTGTCTGTCTGAGATCCTAACAAGACACTAGCCAGACAGACTGGACTGGAGCTGGGAACCATGTAGCCGTTCAGACATTGCTGAACTGTTGCAGCTCTTGAAATGATCACTCACTATAGACTAGGGCCCTTTTCGTACATGGGGGGGCCGAATGGGGCAGCGCACGCAGGGGCGGAGCTTACCTGCTTGCGTTTTGCTCCGTTCCTGCTCCGTCCCTGCGGGAAACACGGTTCCGCCACTTCACACGCTGCCGAATTTCGGCGGCGCTCAGCAGCGTTTGGTGGCGCCCAAAATGGCGGCCGGTAGCTTCCGGCAGCGCTCCGCCAATCAGGGCAGCATGCCAGCCGGAAGCCCGCCCCCGGGCAGATCTGCAGAGACGCGCTACCGCATCTCTGCAGATTCTCACCAGGAGCTGCGACGAATTAGTGCAGGCGAGTTTCATAAAAACCACCTGGGAAGGTGGTTTTTAAAACACTCGCAGCATCACCCCTGCGGTTGTGCTAGAGCGGTTGGAGGTGTGGTGCCTCACCTTTTCCAACCGCGCTAGCTCATCCCACGATGCGAACGACCTCCATCTCCAGTCATTGTACCGCGGGGTTTTACCCCCGTGTGAAAATGGCCGTGGTCTGTTTGGCTTTTGGGATTTGACTCTGACAACAGCTCAAAGGCAACATGATCCCTACTCCTGGATGGACAACACTAGTCTAAATAGACCATTCATCTGACCCTGCAAAAAGTGGTTTCTTGTATCAGAAAGGGAACCACATCTGAGTTAACAGTGCACTTGCTTTGAATGTAGAACATCTCCAAGCGCACTCCATAACATCTCTAGTCAAAAGATATTACTGATGGAAGAGACCTCTGTGCTTGAGATTCTGGGAAGCTGCTGCCATGCAGAGTAGAGAATATTACTCCAGAGAGAATTGTAGTCTGACTCAATATAAGATAGCTTCATATACAGCAGGGGCCAATAAATTTACAGGTATTTCTGGAGGAGGCAATCTTAAACACACTTGCCCTTTGCACCCTATCCTTGCTGAGCCTGCAGATGCTTATGACCAATAAATGTTCTTAAGAGCCATAGATTACTAGTCATTTCGTGCTGACTAATGTAGTCCTTGGACTCCCATTGCTCAGTTATCAGTTCTATACTATCCCGTAGTGCAATGCAAAGGGTGCAACACAAATACCAGAAAGGAAGGTGTATTGTGGGACACCTGGGTTTCAAAACTCCCTTTCATTAATCAAAGATACATTTCTCTGGGCCACACTGTTTGCACTGCTTCCATGTGGATGTTTGCTGAAGCCGCCCTGCCTTCAAGGCAAACAAACACAACTTGGAGAGTGATTCATGATGGCTATATCTTTCTGCTTTTGTGAAAGCTCTTTGGCTAATTCATCATGAGATATCCAGTCCTTGCGGGCACCCATCAGCACAATTATTTCTCTTTTTCTTTTTTTTCACATGGTATTTTCTCAGCAAACTGCCAACACTTGCCAGGGGACAGAAAAAGAGATAGTGGAAGAGAAAATTTCCTGGGGTGATCTGGCATCACATCAGCACTGTAGTTCAGGAAGGCTAAAACAAATAGAAAGGAGTAGATCTGTGCATCAACCAGTCTAAATATCCTAAAGGCACCAGATCCCATCTGATCTTAGAAGCTAAGCAGGTCATCCCTTAGAAGCAAAACAGGCCAGCACTTAGATGGGAGACCACCAATGAATACCAGGTGCTGTAGATTATATTTCAGAGGAAGGAACTGGCAAAACCGCTTCTGAATATCTCTTGCCTAAGAAAACCTGCAGAATTCATGGGGTCCCCATAAGTCAATAGGTGTCTTGAAGACATATTCACACACAGAGATCTGTGGATCACATTTCTCAGTTTTTTAACTTGACTATAGCAATCTCCAGATGGCTCTATTTTAATCTGAGACTGGAAAAGAAGAGGGTATTTACAGCCTTCCCCCACACTGTTTCCTAATGGAAATCAACTATTCCCAAAAGCTTTTGTTAGCTTTGCTATATATATGGCACACCTATGTGTTGCATATCTCGAAGAAGTCCCAACCAGAAAGTGGGTACCAGTTGTAAAAATCAGGATTCTGCATCTATTCTATAATTTCTCTGCTTCTTCTCACCAGTCATTCTTGAAAGAGACTCCCTCCCTGCACCTCTCTGGAATATATTGCCCACCATGTTGTGACAAGCAGCTATATGTACTTTTCTAAAGATAAATTGGGTAAAGAAAAGGGAACAATTTCCTAACACATCTAAGTATATCAAGGGGTATGCACATTTTATATGTACTTTTTTTTCAAATTGACATACTGTCCCCACAATATACAGTGGATTTGTGTGCCTTTTGTCCTGAGCTCTTATGAGGAAGTGAGGGGTATAAATTCAAATAATTTCAGACACTTTCTGTTTACATGTTTCAAGGCAGAACTTGAATGTTAGAAAACCTCAGTTATTAAAGGGCAGCTGTATTTTGGTTCATAAGTAAATTTAGGAGGTGCAAATTAGTCCAGTTTGCACCAAAATGTGAACTGAACAAAATTCTTTCCAATCCTAATCCTGCCCTACCTATAATCTGTTGGAATATGTCTCACAGCATGAAATACATGTTGCATTCCTTCTGCCTGCTCACCTGATTTTTCACATTTTCAATCTCACCCTGCAACCTCTGGATTGTGCGGTTAAGCTCTGCAATCTCTGTCTTGGTAGTCCTCAGGTCGTCTCCATGCTTTCCAGCAGTAGCTTGCAGGGCCTCATACTGAGGGTAAAAACAGAAAATATGTTGTTGAAGGTGCACAAGGAAAAGTGCTGGAAAGAAACTTTTACTTGATGTTAGACTCAAAATATCTCCATATCCTTTCCCAACACAAACTCATCCCTCTGGAGGAAAGGCCACCAAGTTCCAGGGACAGCATGGAGGCATTTGACTTCATTGGCCTGAACGTCAGCATTTGATTTTTTTTTCCCTTCAGGAGCCAATACCAACCATGCTCCACTCTCACTAGAGGAATGAATGGCAGCCATTCATGGTTCCCCCCTCTCAAAGGTGTGAGTAGTAACATGAGAGAAAGCAAGCAATGAACTTTCAGACACGAGCTCAAGTTAGAGCTTATCTTTAGTGTCCTCAGTAAGGTCCAGCAGGTTGCATTCCCCCCACTCCAACTGTATTGCAAAACACCACCTTTTTATTTAGCTCCACAGTGGAAAATTAAAACATCACTGAGAACTGAAACAGCCCATTTCTGTACAGGCGTATACCTGAAGAGCAGTGAGAGTCAGTGTGGTGCAGTGATTCAACTGGAACTTGAGATATCTGGATTCTGGTACTCACACAGTATGGAACTAAATCTTCTTATCAATCTCCATAAATTTTGTTGTTGGGGTAAGAATGAATAATTTTATCATTTTTTTCCTCTCACTCCAAAAAGGTTCTGAAAAATTCTACAGTTTACAAAAACTATTCACAGCCTGAATTTGGCAAACCAAAAAAAAAGGGGGGCATTTTCTGTGCAGAAAATATTTTTAAACAGATTTTTTTTTCTGTGTAGAAAATCATGTTTTCCATGAAAGAAATTTCACAGCATTGTTTTTCACAGCATTGTTCATGAAGAGTAAGTGTTGAAACAGAAAGACTCTCACTGCTCCATTATCATCCTTTTTAATATTCTTTCCCTCCCATACTGAGCCATGAAACTTAACAGCCTGAATCCAATTGGTTAGTTCTAGCTAGAGTAGATCCATTGAACTTATTCTTGATACAACATACATAAATCCCATTGATTCACTGGGTCTACTCCACTTGAGACTAAGCAATTGTTGGAGATTCATTTCTGCGGATCTGAAATGCTAAAGGGCATAGTTGACCATCCAATCATTACATAGGCAATACAATTAATATTCCCAGCCAGTTTTTCCCTTATAAGCCCCACTTTCCCAACACAGCTTACCTTGCTTTGATACCAAGTCTCTGCCTCAATCCTGCTCTTGTTAGCAATCTCTTCATATTGAGCTTTGACCTCAGCAATGATGCTGTCCAAGTCCAGGTTTCTGTTGTTGTCCATTTGAAGGACAACAGCAGTATCAGAGACCTGATTCTGCAGCTCATGCAGTTCCTGAGAAATGAAACAGACACATGCATTATCTGTCCACTGTCCTTCTGAGCACTTTGCCTTTATTTCAGGCCAGGAAGAATTAGGATATATAGCAACATGACAGTCTGGAGATAAAGTGAGATAAAGACCCTTAGGTCTTGACACTTCCCAACCCAATCTAATGTCAATCAAATGTCCAATGAGGAAGAGTAAACATGAGGAAAATTTCCTCCAGGGCCTTGACCTACCATCCCTTGGCCTACTATCCCAACACTAAGGAAAGCCAGTGTGTGCCAGGACTTTTCCTCCAACAGATAAGTGGTGCTGAAGCTTGAACTATATATAGCATCAATCTCATATCACTTAATACAAGCATAGACAAAGCCCATCCACCTGATGAGCCAGAGAGACATGGCTTCCTCATTGGAAGCTGGTGGGTAACAGCAGTGAGGTGCTAGATGCCAGAGCTGTGTGTGCTATCTACTCTGCCTTGTGCCCCATAAGTTGGTCTACACCTTTGGGTACAGAGGAGGACCCTCTCTCATAGTCAGTGAAGAAATCAGGTTCAATCGGCAGTCAGAGGGGCTTTAATAAACGGAATGGAAGTAGACAGAGGGCATCATCTCATTCTTTGACTCAGGCAGCAAACTGTCCTGGGCCAATCTTGTATGTGTGCATGGGTGTACACTTATGTACACTTTCCTTATGTTTTTATATGAAACTCGTGAGGCATCTACAAGGGCAGAGGAGGGTCTTATCCCTTGCTTCCTCATCAATTTTCTTCCTTCCCCATTGGTTATGGACCATGGGTTTAAAGGCACACATTCCTTTTTTCCTCATAGGGTCTAAAGAAGTTGCAAGAAGGTATAAAACTGAAAGAGAGGAAAGGGTAAAGAACTCCCTGTCTACTCCACTCCTTGGGTAACTGCTTTGATGTGAACAAGAATATGATGCTGGAAAAGCGGATAGAAAACATGTACCATTAACATCATGGACATTGTTTGAGCCTGAATTAGACAGAGGGAGTTCCATTTTCTGGGGCTAGTGCTCAAACTAGATCCGGAAAAAATCTCTCTCTCTCTCTCTCTTTTTCCCTCCCTTTCTTTCTTAAATGAGAGAGGATATCATGGCTAAGAGCCAAAGAATATTATGTATCTTGAGCAGACAATGTCTATTTGGGAGGAACAGAGGGAAGATTACCTGCCTATTTTTATTTCCCCTTTTTAAAGCTGAACTGCCTGTCCCACCAAAAGTCAACACAATGTCCTCTTTTATATAGGTTCCACTTTAGTGAGTTTATTAGAAAATGAGATGATGAGTGGAATGATATTATATTAGGGGTGAGTCGAACCCTATCAGTTCTGCTCCAAAAATCTTCAGCAAAGCCAGGAATGAATCCATTCAAACACACCAACCCACCAACCTCTGGGTATGACCAAGTCACACTACTCCTCTCTCTCTCCACTTTTGCCCAAAGCCTCCCTTGTGGAAAGAGACTCTTCTTTCCCTTTCCAGAATTCTTATGCAGTTTTTTCCCCCCAAAGTGTACATATTTCATATTTATTTTTCTAATTGACATACTTTATATGCATTTTTTCACTGAGTAAATCATGTTGATTTTTTTTTAAAAAAGAGGCATGCAATTTAGTCCTGCATACTTTAGAAAGGGGAGTACGTTCATATTTGTTTCCCTCTGAAATGCACCACAGACCTTGCAAATAATACAAGATGTGTTACATTCTGTTGGCAGTCTCAAGAGGAGATGAAATGGATGTTTCTATAAAATACAGGTGAGAATCATGCAGCCCCCTCAAGTGTTGTTGAATTGCAGTTCTGAACATTACTCACTGTTGGCTATGCAGACTAGGGTTCATGGGACTTACAGTCCAACAGCATGTGGCAGGTCACACTTGGTGCACACTGCTGCACAAAAACCAAAATCCAAGCCATTTCTTTTCTACCCCTAAAGGTCTTTTCTGCATGTGATTAATCACGTGCAGAGAATAATGGGGACAAATGACTCACTGAAGCCTTGGCATTAGTTAACAAAGAACTGGCACAGGCATGGAAGTAACATTTCCTCCTCTTCTGACTGCAACGTGGCCAGCATTGAGCTCATCCCACCACATGAAAATCAGTATTAAAACAGCTTCTTTGATAAACTTCCTTTGACTCTTACCTCTTGCACACAAGAATCACGTGAGACAACCAACTGGATATGCTTAGCAAACGCTTAGAGTATTCTTTGCAACAAAATCCAAGCTAGCCTAGGAGCTGTTTGTACATTTTACAGAGTTAAGGCTGAGGCTGCTAACCAGCCTGGAGTCTATGAATCAAAGTAATGTGAGCACAGTGAAATGTAAATGGCCATGATTATAATTTCATAATATCATTCACTGCATGAAGCTTTAATCACAGAGCTTCTTCATTCTAGAGGAGAAATCATCACCATTTGCATTCTGTGTCTTTGCAAGTTTCAGTTAGTTTATAGGAGGGGAATTTCCAATGAAACATCATCAGTCTGTCCCATTCTCACTGGAACAAAGGATGCTTCTCACAAAAGCCTTTGTATCTTAATCCTTTGTATGCCTTTTCATGCAGCCCCCTGCAAATGATACACTAGCCTATCTAACTACGAGGTGGATTAACCACTGTCCAACGGATGCTATGAAATACACCCCAGCCAGACCGAAGTCACAGCCAAATGATCCAGGTCCAAGCCCCCTCAGTCTGATTCAAGTCCCCCATGAAAGAAGATGGCATCACAACTTTTACTTACTGCTTCATAGAGTGACCTCAGGAAGTTTATCTCATCGGTGAGTGCATCCACCTTGGCCTCCAGCTCCACTTTATTCATGTAGGAAGCATCAACATCCTAAGAGTAAGCAAGCAAGTGAGCAAATGTCCCCAGAAAAGTGGGTGAGATTTTGAAGGAACGGTCAGGAATGGAGGCTGCCATCATGTTCAGCTGAGGAAGAATCACAGAATCATAGAGTTGGAAGAGACCACAGGGGCCATCGAGTCCAACTCCTTGCTATGCAGGAACAGCCATCAAAGCATTCCTAACAGATGGCCATCCAGCCTCTCCTTAAAAACCTCCAAAGAAGGAGACTCCACCACACACCGAGGCAGCATATTCCACTGCCTGACAGCTCTGACTGTCAGGAAGTTCTTCCTGAGGTTCAGGTTGAATCTCCTTTCCTGCAGCTTGAATCCAGTGCTCCTTGTCCTGGTCTCTGGAGCAGCACAAAACAAGCCCACTCCCTCCTCAACATGACATCCCTTCAAATATTTAAAAATGGCTATCATGTCCCCTCTTAACCTTCTCTTCTGCAGACTAAAAATACTCAGCTCCCTAAGCCGTTCTTCATAGGGCATGGCTTCCAGACCCTTCACCAGTTTGGTCACCCTCCTCCGGACACATTCCAGCTTGTTGACATCCTTCTTGAACTGAGGTGCCCAGAACTGGACACAGTATTCCAAATGAGGCCTAACCAATACAAAATAGAGTGGTACCATTACCTCCCTCGATCTAGACACCATACTCCTATTGATGCAACCAAGAATCGCGTCGGTTTTCTTGGCTGCCGCATCACACTGCTGACTCATGTTCAGCTTGTGATCTACCAAGACTCCTAGATCCCTTTCACATGTACTGCTATCCAGCCACGCATCCCCCGTTCTATACTTGTGCATTCTATTTTTAATGCCTAAGTGCAGGACTTTACATTTCTCTCTGTTGAAATTCATTTTGTTAGCTTTGGCCCAGCTCTCCAATCTGTCGAGGTCATTTTGAAATTTGATCCTGTCTTCTAGTGTATTAGCAACCCCTCCCAATTTGGCATTATCTGCAAATTTGACCAGCATGCCCTCCACTCCTTCATCCAAGTCACTGATGAAGATGTTGAATAGCATTTGGCCCAGGACAGAACCCTGTGGCACCCCACCAGTCACTTCTCTTCAGGATGAAAAGCAGCCATTGGTGAGTATCTTTTGGGTTCGGTCGGTCAACCTATTTCCAATCCAACTAACAGGAGCCCTGTCCAGCTTACATTTTACTAGCTTCTTTGCAAGAATGTCATCGGGAACTTTGTCAAAGGCTTTACTGAGGTCAAGATATGCTACGTCTACAGCAGCGGTTCTCAACCTGTGGGTCACAAACCCTTTAGGGGTTGAATGACCCTTTCACAGGGGTCGCCTAAGACCATTGGAAAATACGTATTTCCGATGGTCTTAGGCTTCATTCCCTCCTCGGTGGTGGTGTGCAAGCGTGAGCCATGTGCTCGTGTCCTCCTGTCCCCTTTGGCGGGAGCACGTGCAGCCACACGCGCTCCTGCCAAAGGGGGCAGGAGGATGCGAGTGTGTGGGTCGCGCCTGCGCACCACCACTCCTGGGCCTCCTCCGCGTGCCACCCCATCGCAGAGGTGGGGGTGCCCTCTCTTCGCTGCTCCTTCGTCCCGCAGCCGGCCCAGAAGATCCGCTCCATGCCCTAGGAATTCATCATCTTCACAACAAAAGCAAGTGGCTTAAAACCAGTGGCTAGTCCCCAACTACAGACCCAACGAAGCTGACATAGGTGTTGACACATCAACACTTCCCATAGATTGAATGGGTCTAATCTAGTTGGGGCTAACCACTAGATTATGCCATTGGCTCCTGCTGGTGATATGAAATTGCCCTAGTGACTCAAATTACATCTTACTCTAGAAGCAAAGAATTCAGCTACATCTGTGTTCTTTTTCTAATTAGTTTTGGGTGCATCTTTCCTGTTAAGATTACTGCAAGTGTGGCAGAGAAAAATATCCCTTTGCCATCCAAGATCAACACAAATCAAAGATATATGGCTCAGAAAAATGTTCCCACTGGTGTTAGTAGGAACTTTTCTAAGCCCTATAGCTGTGTTGCAGCTGGGATGCTGCCCTGAATCTGGAGATGAGAGAAAAGATAGAGCTGGGGATGGGAGGGGAAGGATATAGCTCCCCTCCCATTTGCAATGTAGGATATTCCAATGCACTAAAGAAAAAACAAAACTATAGCAGCCTGCTGCACCCTGAGCATAAGAAAGATTTAGGGAACCTGTGGTTCTCATTGGCCTCCAATTGTCATCAACCCCAAGAGCCCAGCGAAGAGGACAGGATTATTAGAATAATAGTTTGTCAACAGCTGGAGGGCCACAGGATTCCCCAGCCCTGATAAAATGTGCACTTTGATCCTTTGTCCATCCCTAACATTAACATTGATCTCTTTGACCTTGGAAAACCACCTGTCCTTTCTCTGTGTCTTTTATCCTCCTTTCTTTCTTATGTGTTTGGTATGTAAACACGGGAAGAAAAGGATCATGGCTACACAATGGAACTGTTGCTTTAGGTGCCCAGCCCAAATCAGGAAGTATGTCTAGTGCTCAGTGTAACAAACTGTATCAGTGTGCAACCATTTCTTTAAATGTTATCTTCAGAAGCGTTAAACAGCCTTGTTCCAGTGGAAAGTCAAAGGCGGCAGCACCATCTTGGAATTGTTGGATTATCCACTCCCCTCGTCCCATCTCCATAAAGTAGTAGGTCTCATATATTAACAAACTGAGTAAGTCTTCATTCCAACAAGTGGGGTAAACCATTTAGGACAAATGGGGTACAATAACAACAACTAATTGTGGACTCCTGGGATGTAATTCTTCCATAACTTTGTTCTCAAAGGGAGTTAGAAGTACCTTTAGAAATGTTCATCCTCTTGTAAGAAAGCCCTTGAAAACTGTACAGTTCTGAAAGACTAGTCAAAGTTCAGGAATTATTGCGCACAACATTTGTATGTGGTATTTCTGCACAGAAAATTTTTTAGAAAAGGGGCAGCATCTTCTGTACAAAGTGTTATTTTCTGCATAGAAAATGTTTCTTGCACAACAAAATCCATGTGTGAATTTTGTGCAGAGAAATTCCCCAAATGCAAAGATTCTCATCAATCCAGCATTCTTCTTGTCAGTTTCCTGACCCTTGACAAACATGTTTTTCAGGCATTTTTTGAATATTTTCAAATATTCTTTCCTTCCCTAATGGCTGTACCACTTTATAATGTGGGTGGGTGTAGAATTATATGATTGAATGCTTCCATGCAATTTTCTCATAGTGCTGTGAATTACATAGTGAATGCAATTTTCTCATAGTGCTGTAATTGACAGGGATGGTGTGAACCAACAGACCCCAATAAAAGAGTGCTTCTCACTCACCTTCTTGAGTACAACAAAGTCATTCTCTGCTGTTGTGCGCTTATTGATTTCATCTTCATATCTGTTGGAAAAGGAGGATGAAATAGATTGTTTAAACCTACTGACAGAACCAGCCAGAAAGTAACAAGACACAAACACAGAGTGAAAAGCTGTTCCGAAACAGATCAATAGCACCAATGGTGGGATCTTCCCTCCTGTCAATACAAAACAACTTCCCCCTTTTCCCTCCTATTTGTTGAAAAATAACTGTACCTTTAAAAGTAATTGTCTCAGATTCTTAAGACCTGGAAGCTTAAAATAATTGAGATGCACTTTTAAAAGCTAACAATACAAGCATATAGAGAAGTACAAGCTTCTCCCATATATCTGACAGATTAGGGACTGGAGCACGGTCAGAAAATGAAATTGGTTGAAAAGCGGATCCCGTGTACTATACTGTAAGGAGTACAAAAAACTTAACAGAGGCTCACTTGTTACCAACCATGTGCATGCTGCTTGCAAAGTCTTTCAGCTGATTTAGCACCTTTTTCCTCCTCAGCTCATTTTGCAAGCAGTGCACATGTGCAACTGGTCCTAAGTGAGCCTCTGTAGGCATGAAGAACTGATGAAAGAGTGGGACCCCCACTGGATTAATGGAAACCTTTTATCTGGAAGCATTAAAAGAGTGAGTCATCAGATAATGAAGTGTCAAAAGTGGGGGCTTTCTGTATAACCCACTGAGTTCAAAATGAACTTCTTCCAGGTAAGTGTGTATGGCAGGGTTCCTCAACTTGACACTCTCCAGATGTGTTGGCCTACAACTCCCATCAGCCCCAGTCAGAATGACCATTGATCTACTGACTAAGGATGGTGCATATGAGGGGATTTGATCTGGGGCAGGGCTGGTGTATCAGACTGCAACACAAACCACCAAATATACATATATATAAAATCAAGAAACTAACAGCCCCCAGTGTGTTAGATGAATAGAGTACCCATGTTTTAAATTCAGAGCCAGCTGTTGGCGTTCGTTGATGATGGCAGCAAAGGTACATCCCTACTTGCTGCATAATAAATCTCTTTGTTTAAGCAACACTACCAAACAGGCATGTAACAGATGTTTTCTTCATTTGCAGGAGCAGAATTTCATACTTGAGAGTGAACATCCTAAATGTGCTAACCATTTCCAAACAGTTACTGTGGATTTAAGGGCAGTAGGGTGATGGTAGAAGATACCGTTTTGTTACAAACTGTTTTTCACAGCTTAGACCAGCACTGCAGAATAGACAAAGAGGCATAGGAACCAAGACCAAGAAGACTAGCAAGATGGCCTGCTCTTTGTAGAGGGCAATACTAATAAGTGCTATTATGGAAAACTCCACTTTCATGGCAATGAGATGCCCTGGTTTCGTGGAGTGGATAAAAAAAAATCATTCATACATTCATTTATTGGTAAAAATATATTTGCAGAAATAATCCTGTCATATGTAGAAATCCTAATTCTTCAACTTCTCCAACTAACTAAACAAATAGACATGGGCAAGCACAAGGATTCACATAAGCAAACTGGATCGCTACTGATCAGGCAATTCCCAGGTGCTTAGAAAAATCTGAAGACTAGATTTGTTGTTCATGGATAGAAGAGAGCCAAGAATGAGATCCTGTTTCACAGAAAAAGAGGAATCTGTTCTCCCATCCTTCCCCTCACCCCCAACACACACACACCACCACCAGCAGCCCTTAATTCTTACTATGGTAACTGGTTAGGCAACAATCCTAAGTATAAAGAATGCTGCAACAGAGCTCAATTTCAGTATTTACTCCTGCATAAACCAGAAACCCAAATAATATTTTTCTCTTGCTTTGTGCTGCTAAAACCATGTTTCCTGAGCTGCTCCTGCTTTTCCCTCAGCTGCCAACGTCCTTTAACAAGGATGTTGGCAGGCACAGAGAGACAAAAAGAGGGAGGGAAATAAAAACTATGTTCAAAAGGCGGTGTTTCCTCTATGAGCCATGCCACACCTTGGAAGCCAGGGTTCCTCTATGTCATTGACACCACTTTTTTAATGGACTTTGCCCTTATTTCATTCATTATGACTCTAAAGAGGCTCTTTATGACAGTACTTCTGATTTTCTTTTTACAAATGGGAGTATCAGCAGCAGTTACTACTAGTTGTAGTAGCTGTAGCAGCAGCTAGTAGTAGTAATAGCAGTAGTAAAAGTAGCAGTAGTAGTTACCAGCACTATATCTATTCTAAACTCTAGGGCATCAAACCAGGATAACACGGAGCAAATCAGTTAGTTATGCATACTCTCACATTCAAATGCTGAGAAAGTTGGCTGACTGTGATCAAAAGCCAACTGAAATGAAACTTTTGCCCACCTTCAATGGTGGGGAAATCTGTCAGTTTTGCTATCTATCACATTCATGTTTTATGGATTGGAGAAATAAAGACCAACACCAAACTGAAAAGAAAGTCACATCTATCCCTAGCTAGCACAGAATATAGAAAATATATACATCTGTTGCACATTCTGAAAGGACTATAGTGTGGCCAGTGTGGTGGTCTGTGTTAGCCTTTAAACAACTCTTCACCATAAGCTAGGCTGAGAGACAGTGCTCCAAAGCACCTTATAGTTCTTAGCTGTGCTAGAGCAGCATCGTTTTACCACAGAAATGGTCACTGCATATATAGGCAGAGTTTGGGGAAGTCACTTTTTAGGCCATTTCCGCACAAGATTGTTATAGCACTATTATTCCACTTGCAACATCCTATGGAATCCCGGAGTTTGCAGTTTCGGGAGGGGCCAGGCAGCCCCTCCCGAAACTGCGAACCCCAGGGTTCCATAGGATGTTGCAAGTGGAATAGCGCTATAACAGTCTAGTGCGGAAATGGTCTTAGATCTGCAACCTCCAGAATCTTCTAGCCAGTTTGGCTTTGGTACTACTTAAGGTCTGACCCAGCAAAGACCAATCCTTGGCTTCCTGAACACCTCCACAGCTCCTATTCAGATAAAGCAAGGATGCTGGTGACGTGAATAAGGCTTAGCCCACAGAGTTATACGGCACAGGTCCAAGGTTCATTTGAATTGATTAATTAAAACTGGAATTATGTTTAATCAGCTGCATAAACACAGGTTAAAGAATAGCAAAATGGTCTATTCCTCCCCCAAACGCACATGCACACACTGTCAGAGAAAATATTAGTAAACATGGATGGGGTTTCTAAATATATAAGACACAGGTATAATCTCTGTCACGGCCTAAGACCCTGGAGACCTGGATTCAAATCTCCATTTAGCCATGAAGTTTCCTGAAAGAACATGAGCCAATCACTGTCTGTCTCCCAGACTAAGGCCATTTCCACACTACAGTGTTTTCTTATTCCATTTTCAACATCCTATGGAATCCTGGGTTTGCAGTTTAGGGGGGGGCTTTAGAATCCTCAGCCAGGGAGCTCTTTGGCCTCAGTGAACTACAAACCCCAGAATTCCACAGGATGCTGAAAGTGGAATAACAGCACTGTAACAGTGTAGTGCAGAAATGGTCTAACTGAAGACCACTTGGTCATAGCAGTCCGCTCTGGATCTCTCTTGTCCCTATTCCCACTCTGGATATCTCTTGTACATATCAGCACAATATCAGGTCCATATCAGTGCTGCTATTTTCAGATGAAAGATCAGAGCTGAAAAAAAGGAATGTTCCTGAGACCACTAAATAACACTATGGCAAAGAAGCACATCTGAAAAACTCCGGGACTTGCTGTGTTAGTCCAACGTCCATCAACCTGAGCATTTTGATATTTACCCCACCTCCCAGCCCTCCACCCACACTGTTGAGGCAACGCAGGCAATGTTGCTTTCATACTTAAACCTTAAACCACCTTTGTTTTAAATCAGCGTACACTGAACTTGCATTGGCTGAAGAGTATATTTCCTTTTTTTTTCTGAATTGTCTGTCATATCAAGAGCACTTCTGTGTGATGTGGGAAATTATAAGGGACTCTCAAAATGGACAAATGTATGCCAGAGATGTTAACTTTCACGGCCCTCCTCCTACCCCTATGTCAAAGAATCTTGAGAATGATCGTTTGCAGAGCTGCCTCAAGACATTTTGTAGCCTGAGGCAAAGGACACAAAGGCTCACATTCCCTCAGCGTTATCCGTCCAGAAGCTGACTGGGCTGGCCTTTGAAACATTAGCTGTGGGGTAATGTCCGCTAACACACCTCAGGGCACCAGGCCAGTCTAGGAGGTGGGCCACAGGCTGTGCGGCAAGCCCAGCTCTGACATCCAAAAGAAAGACAGGGAGATCAGGAGAAATAATGGAGTGGGGGGTGGCAGCAGTGCCGCTGTTCCTGTCCATCTCTGCCATCTGAAGTGGTTTCCTCACTCTACCTAATAACAGGGCTGGCCCTGGTAATTTGGTGAGGATGTTCTCATTCTTCATTCTTCATTCCCAAGTTTCTCTGGAAGTGAGAAGGGGGAAAGGAGCATCTTAAATATGCTGTAGAGAGGCCCCTTTTTGTCACACCTGAAAAGCCTCTTTGACTAGAAGGCAGTGGCACTTTCATTAAAATGATTAATAACGCAGGAACTCCAACTAAGCCTTTGCCAACTTCCCCCTCCCCTAGTTATACACCAGCTATAATACTGTGGCTGCACAGGGGAAGGATTACTAGCTATTGACTTTTCTCCTCTGCAGGGACACACCCTGGGGGTTTATCAGGGCTGTTTGCTTTCCATTCCTGTCTGAGCCAGCTAGCCGACTTGTATTTTTTCTTAAAACAATTACAGGTGTGGCTGTGGGGAGAAGGGGGAGAATGGGTGAGGAGCTGGCCCTTGTTGGACTCTGCTTGGAAGGCAAAGGGACCTTTTAATCCAGAGCAACTGCCGACCTTTGCTCTTCTTGTCTCCATAGAGCTCTTTTTCCTAACAGCAGTAGGGGCCTTTGTTCCACGCACTGTTGTCGATGGATACAGTGTTTAAGTTCTCCCCCTCCAACGCTTAGTCACCCTTTGCCAAGAAAAAGAGAGAGAGAGCAGAGAAGGGAATGATGGCCTTTCCCTCACTCAAGACAATCTTGTTTAAATCGATTACACAAAGAAAGTAACCTCAGTTGTAGGGATATGCATGTGTACACTTTGCTTTTTGAGTGCGTGCTTAAAAATGACATAGGGGTGTATAGTAGAAGTGTAATTTCAAACAGCTTTATATGGCACCATATGTGAAGTGGCAGAGCCCAAGTTCAAGGTCTGTGGAATCAGCAGCAGGGCAGAGACTGAGAAAGTGCCCTCTTTTTTTTTTTTTTTTTTAACAAAAGCTCCCAGAATGCCAGCTCCCACAAGTCATGGTGGCTGGGAGATTCTGGGAGTTTTAGACTAAAAGAAGAATGTTTCCAACTTCTACTCAGTTGACAGAGCATGGGACTTGGACTGGAGAGGCTTTGGTCAAAAATCTTCACTCAGATTATCTTCACATATCTTCACAAAGATTATCCTGGCCCGGCTACTCTCTCCTAGTTTAATCTACCTGGAAGAATTGTTGAGAGGACCAAATAAATGTGCATGAGAGGGTGCTTTCTGCACTACCCTGTAATAGTGCTATTATCCCACTTTCAACATCCTGTGGAATCCTAGGGTTTGCAGTTTAGGGAGGGGCATTTAAGATTCTCAGCCAGAGAGTTCTTTGGTCTCACTAAACTACAAACCCCAAAATTCCACAGGAGGTTGAAAGGGGAATAACAGCACTATAACAGTGTAGTGTCAAAAGCCCCCCTCTGTGTGTGAGTCCTTTGTTTGCTGCCCAGAACTCCCTGAAATAATTTAGGGAGGAAGAGAACACACACAGTACAAAGAGCAAAGGGTGCAATCCTTCACGATCAGGACTGCTGCACCTTCTGCAATCCCATACATCAGGAAATGTTTGACACGCAGACCTTTTCAAAACCTAGATTTATTTTTATAGGGGAAGGAGAGAATTTTAGTTTAGCCTTTCTCCCGGGGTGATTGCTTTCAATTAACAAAGACCTGTGTGTAGGAGTGAGGAGGAACTTTCAAGAATACGATTTCCCATTTGCAATTTGAAATGGTCCAGTCCAAAATGGCTGGCTGTGTCACACCTATATATTATTATGACTTGACTGTAGGAACCCTCAGGCTTAATATTTAGAAGACCATACAGGCTAATGTCTCTAGCAGCTCTTGTTCCATACAACTAAAATGTTACACAATTCTAACAGTTCTATATCTAAAGTTTTCTAAGTAATTTGAACCTCTTTTTTTAAATTCCTATGCAAATGTGACATTAATCAATTATCTTGCTCTATTTGAAAAAAAAACCTAAGAATATGTCCCACTCTAATATAACACTCTTCTTTATGGTTGTAGAGCATTGCTCGTTTCCTGTGGAAATCTTCCCCAGGCTCAAAAGCTCAAACTCTTCTAACCTTCCTTTCAACAATCATTTCATTCAGTAGTTCTCAAACTTTAGTCCTGCAGAAGTTTTGGTCCCAGAATTCCTCACCAATGGACAAAGTGGCTTCCGTGAGTTTAAAGTCCAAAATATCTGAGGGAACAACAGCTGAGAACCCTGTTTTGGTTACTGTTCTTTCTACCGGTTCCAGGCAGATTTCAGCTTCTTTGATTCTGTGTAACCACGGTGGAGCATGGCATGCCAAATAAGGTCCACTGTCCACTTGTGCCTGGCTACTAATATTTCAATATCCATAACATAAAGTGCTTAACCTAATGCATCTGAGAGTAGCATTTACCTTCCTTGTAATCAAACCACACTGGAGAACCACAGAAATCATGTTATCTCCAACCCACAATCCAAGGGCTGTCCCACTTCTGATATTTCAGTGATCACAAACACAGTTGCCAAATCTACATTATGCATGGTCTAAAGCTGTAGTTCATTAACAGCATTCCGTCTTGTCTAAATTTTGCTTCTTTCTTCCTTTCTCCTAATCTGGTGCTACAACATCTTTTTATCAGCACAGTCCTATTGCTTTTCTTGAGATCACTTCCAAAAGTACTGAATAAAAATGGGCCACCCACTATGTGATGCTGAGTGATCCCTGAAGATCTCTGTGGCCAGCTACTTTCAATTTGGAAGCTAGCTGAACAGAAAGAGCAGGGGAAAGAATGGAAAGCACTGCAATGAGCATTACCCCATAGTTAACACTGTCTCATTCCTATGTGCAAGTTGTTGCATCAGCATTCACACTGGGATTCTCCCTGCCATTAATGCAGACAGACTTTGGATGTTCATAGAAAGAAGCAGGAGATCTTCAAGCACCATGAAGGTGCACTAAGTGAATCTTCCCAGACCGTTGAAAAATCATCCAGCAGAAAACATCCAAAAAGCAAGCCTGCAATTGCATCTATAAATTTTAAGTCTACTGTCATCCTCTGGACCTTCAGTGCACTTCCTCCCTGACCATGCTTATGTATTTCCTATGTGGGCTAGAAGAAGCATCAAATGCTCACACTGAATAGCATGCAAAAATCCTAATGGTTAAGCTCAACAAGGATATCAGTCTTCACTTATTTTATTCTCGCATGCAAGAATGAATAATGTGAAAAATTGTCCCCCTACCAGATAAGATTATGAGATGACAGATGCATTTTTGTCACTTTTTCACATTTGGGGGACTTTTGTGAAAATTTCTTGAAGAGCTTTTTTTTGGACAAAACAACATTGTATCTGTTTGCAAGTCTCTACTGCCCTTGGTAATTTTCAGGGCACTTGTTTGGGGCCAGCCTCACTGAAACCAATGGGACTGACATTCAAAGAAAAACTCACATTGCTGTGGCCTTAATTTCTCTGACAGAGTCTGAGCACAGTTCTCCTAAAGGAGAGATGCACCATGAAGATGCTGATTGAACTTCCCAGTCACAGCTAAAAACCGTTATAAAGATACATTACTTGCTCTTGAAATCCTCAACAAGATCCTGCATGTTCTTCAGCTCTCCCTCCAGGCGTCCCTTATCATTCAGCAGGCTGTCAAGCTGCCTCCTCAAGTTGCTGATGTAGGCCTCGAAGAGGGGCATCATGTTGCTTCGTGTGGTCTTCTGCTCTTGCAAGAGGCTCCATTTGGTCTCCAGCATCTTGTTCTGCTGCTCAAGAAACCGGACCTGAAAAACACCCGTGGGCGAAATATCAAAAAACCTCCCATTCTTCTGTGAAGGACTTGAAATGCTACAAAAGCAGGAGAAAATTAGCAGCCGGCATGGCCCCCAGTTCCGAAATATGTTAGCAGACGTATGATAATAAACCCTCTGAGGAACGTTGGACAGCTGAGGGTGTGGGAGGAAGGGAGACTGACTGTAGGGGAGAGGCCAAAAATGGAACCTTTCGGATAAAGAAACTATGCAAAAAAAAATAAAAAGCCCTCAGTTTTTGATAAGATGTTTTCAAACGGATAAGGGCCAGGGCAGAGCTTGGAAATGTTATTTATTTCGGATTAGAATTTCCAGAATCCTCCAGCCCATATGACCACTATCCACGCATGCTAAGGAATTTCTGGCGCTGTAGTCTCCAAAACTAACTTCTTCCAGCTGTGTCCAAGAAACAGAGCTAGCTGTGAACAACCTGAAGTCCAGTCTGAGGCCCATAGTTTGCAAAAAATTTTGACCTATGATATCAATTGAGATTTCGAGTGACATCCTAATAGCTTTAGGTGGTTCACATTCAGTTTGACAGTGCCCCTTCCCTATAACGGCTTTAAGATGTGAGTTGGGCTGAAGGATAACAAGCCAGTGTAGATCACCCAGCTAATTTCCTGGTTTTCACTGTCCAAGCTAATAGCCTGCTGACCACACTACATTCAGTTGGCTGGGAAGTATGAGTGGATCAAGCTATATAATCTTTGCACGAGTGCAGCATTTCATAGAAAATATATTGAATTATGAAACCTGCCACAGTTTCTGTTTGGGTAAAGAATGGATAAACCCAATTGCATTAAACCGTGGAAATGTTTAGCGAAGGATGCTTGTGAGATACTACAGAACAACAGGAGAGATACTTGTGGATATCTGACAAAGCAATTCAAGACATTTCTACTTGGAAGTATGTCCCAATGAGTTTAATAGGGTAGGGTTACTCCCAGGTAAGTCCAACTGAGTTTAATAAGATATAGTTATTCCCAAGTATATGACTCTAGGACTATATGCACGCTTATCTGGGAGTAAATGTATATAGGGCTGTAACCTGAGGCTCTAGCCCTACATACAGGTAAATGTATAGGATTATAAACATGTACGAAAGTAAATATGTATAGAATTGTAATCTCAGATACTTAAAAAGGTGACTCAGTGAATGGAAGCAGGTTTAACAGATTATATCCCCTTAGGGTGTGAACCTGTTCTCTTTTATCTAGTGAGATATTGTGCACAGTAACAGTGCTGTATTAGCTGGCTAATATGCGAAATAAGTGCAGCAGTTAATTGGTTTTAAAACAGGTAGCCATGCCCAAATAATGGATCAAACAAAAATATTAACATTACAGAATTTGTTCCCTTGACCCTCTTGGTTTCAGAGAAGTGGATTTAGAAGTTAAACCTTCCTGTACTTCTGTGTGTTTTGGATGAACTCTCCCCCCACCCCCCCTCAATACACACACACACCTTTTCCCCTGCTGTGTTGCTAAGCACCATTTTCACAATGTGAAAGAATACAGCTTCCTTTTCTGTATCTGAAAGAGGCTGCATCTTTTACAAAACTGCTCTAAAACCTTGCAGTTGTAATAGAACTGAACCTGCAAATGCTGGCAACCCCTTCTTATAATGAAGCAGGTTATCATGAAAACCAGCCAGAAAACAGCCAGCTCACCTTGGCCATTGTGTTTTAACTTTGAGGTAGAGGATTTGGAGAAGGAAAGCTTTATTTGCCGACTCATAGAAACCATTATGAGAGAGATCTGGAAGGGTCACCGGCTCTCTCTGACTGCATAGCAGTTCTAAGTGCTTAACTGCAGCCCAGCTGGGGAGAGGGAGAATGTCCTTTTGGCTTTAAGGCTGTTAAGAGATGGCTCATCTTACCTTGTCGATGAAGGATGCAAATTTGTTGTTGAGGACCTTGATCTGCTCCTTCTCCTCCTTGCGTACCTTCTGGATAGTAGGGTCAATTTCCAGGTTGAGAGGGGACAAGAGGTTTGGATTGACAGTGACCTCTTGAATCCCTGGTGATGGGAGCCCACCACCAAACCCTCCACCATAGATGCTACTACCAAGGCCTCCACCAAATCCATAGGAGGACCGGGAACTGAAGGAGCTGCCTCCGCCGCTACCACCTAGAGAAATCCTCTTACTGCCAGACCCCAGGTTGTAGAGGCTGGAGCTGCCAAAGCCTCCTGGCTTCCTGAAACTTCCACGAGATGAAGAGACGGTGCTGACCCGCACCTGAGTCAACCCACCACCAAGCCCAGCTGCTGAGCGGGAGCTGTAACCAAATTGTGACATGGCTGCTTTAGGAGCAAGGCTGGGAGATTTGGAAAGTTATAGATGAGGAGGTGGTTTTGTTTTTTATAAAATAGCCAGGGAGGCTTTTAGTGGAGCAAAAGAGAAGATAGTCCCTCTGAACCTGCGAGCTGGCACTTCCTCTCCTTTTATCCGCTAGAAAGAGCTGGGGGCAGACAAGGGATCAGTTTACGGCGTAGGTGTGTCTAACAGCCCTCCCCCTCCTTCAACCTGCTGGGCTCAGGGAAGGAGAAAACACACAAGGAAACACTGTCGGCTCCATTCCTTGCACTGCACACTTTTCTTCTGTAGCCCTGCACTGGCCATATCTCACCTAGAATATTTTCATAGCCTTAAGCCTCCCCTCTGTTTATTTCTTTATGTGTGTGTATAGAAGGAATTAGGAAAAGGTGTCCATCCCTCACACATTTTTTAAGTTTCCATACGCAAAAAGAAAGTGCAGAGTTTGGAAAAGTTCCTCATTTTAGATGCTAGCATGCTGGTTGGGGGCTTTTGGAGCTTTGTAATCCAAAAAGGCAGTTCTTCCCAGCTCTTGGGAGGTGGGGGGGATGAAAGAAGCAAGAAGCAGATGTGTATATACATGTATATGTGTGTGTGTGTGTGTAAAGATATAGATAATAACTCAGGGAGAAAAGGGAGGGGGAGAAAGGTGTGCTGAAAAGTGACATAGTGATCTTCATGTTGGATTCTAGCCACTGCACGTGAATGATGTGCCATTTCTGAGGTTTCTAGTTCCTGATTTTCTTCCCCCGCCCAAGACATATTCATCTATCTTGCAGAGTTTGCATTAAGGCTACTGTCCCCATCTAAGAATAGCGTGTTCTTCATAGAGAAGAAGGAAAGAGAGCAAGCTGATTGAATTCTAGGCTACACCAGTTAAGGAGTGCAGCAGAGGGGGGTTTATTTTTGAAAGGTTCTCTCTTTTTAAAGAAAAATAATGCAAAAAAGGATGAGCAATTGGGGTCAGGAAGACATTTCTTCTACCTGCAGAGAATTCATTTTCTGCTTTTTAAAAAAACAAAAACATTATGGGTACATTGAGGTATGTGAACCCTTACTTTAGGTCTGACAAGATAAAGCCCATTTTTACCACCTCTTTCTGTTGCACGAGTCCTGCCATGCTAGTCAATCCTATGAAAGTTTGCTCGGACATAAGCTCCAGTCCATTCAGCAGGACCTCATCTTTAGAACACCTGTTTATTACGATGCCAGCCTCCAAGCCCTCAAGCTCACTGGTTTTCCTTCCATTCTAGGGCTTGACTAGGACATTTTTCAGCCTGAGGTGGGAACAATATATGCCCCTGCTCCCCTGGCAAGGGGCATAGAACCCAAGGTCCATCAGATAAATACAAGAATAATGACATTAAGTAATAAATAAATGGCTGACCTTTCACAACACCCCAAATCAGGTATCTGAAGTGGCTGCCTCGCTTGCCAGGAGGCCTAATGTTGGGACCAAGCATTAGGCCTACCTGCCATGAGACATCCTTTATTAGAACAGTGGTTGGAATCTTAAAATGCTCCAGATGTTTTTGGCCTACAACTCCAAGTAACCTAAACCAGTTTTTCCTATACAATCCATCCCATGCACTTAGGTCCTCCAGGGGCCATTTACTTAAACCAGCCAGGTTTAGACTGGCAACAGTCATCCAAAAAACCTTTTTATCAGCCACCCCTGCACTGTGGAATGATCTGCTGGAGGAGATTTGACAGCTAAACATACTGTCTGAATTTTTACAAGTATTTAATACCAGCTCTTCCAGCAGGCCTAGTTGGTTGATTTTAAACTATGAATTTTAAATTGGTATATTTTATGGCCATGTTTTAATGTAGTTTTATATGTTAAGTGGTTTTATGTGGTTTTGGTTATATGTTGTATCTTAATCTGTGTTGTACCCCTCCTTGGGGAAAGATGAGTAACAAATATGATGATAATGATGATGATGATGATATTATTATTATTATTATTATTATTATTATTACTACAACTACAAATGCCAGAATTTGAAATCTAACAACAACAGCTCTCACCTACTCATTAGCATCACAATGGGACATCCATATTTCCCTTACAGTGTCTGTTTCTGCCATACTTACTTAACTGTATTGGTGATAATTAAGATTGTCATTTGCTTACACTGGATTTTAAAAGGAACAGAATGAGCTCTCTAATCCTTTTGTTCTTCTGACCCCAAAATCCCTTTCCCATTCCTTTGCCCCTAGCTTCAGCACTCCCAGGGGGAAGAAAAAAGACAAGGTAAAGGACCTACCAGTACTTTCCCCTCAGATGGAGAAGAGCGGAACGCTGAGTTCTTGCATTCTATTACTTCTGGTTGCCATCTTGAGAAAGGGATTCCTCCCAGATGAGAGAGGTAGGAACAAAGAGAGCACCTGATTAATCAGTGGCCATTACACAGCAGAATGTCCCACCACATGATAGAGAGGACACAACTCCAGCAGCGGGGGTGTAGGGCCTCTGCTCATCCAAAAGATAAAAACATCAATTTTAAACGCAAACCTTGCTAGCCTGGGGTGAAGAATGCAAGGGGGTTGGGAGGAGGAGATTGCGGGGGGCCGCAAGCATGCACCTTATGCATAATCAAATTCACAAAGATCAAACCCACAAATCTGGAGGGAAAACTGTACTTTTGCCCTTTGAACTCAGTTTGCAGCAATTGATGTAAGCTGAGGACAAAGGCTGAAAGTCGGAGGAGGAGAGAAAAATAGGGGCCGTTTCCACATTAGACTGTTCTAGTGCTATTATTCCACTTTCAACATCCTATGGAATCCTGGGGTTTCCAGTTTAGGGAGGGGACTTCAAGGCCCCTCCCTGAACTGCAGATGCTAGGATTCTTCTTTGAGTGGTAATGAGCATAATTTTTTTCAGTTAGCTCAGAAGATAGCACATCACCCCTGATACATTGGAGGGGGGCTTATACAACTTTTCCCAAGAGGAGCTCTGGACATTTGTCCCCAAATCCTACCCTGATACTTCCACAGGTTGACAATCACACAGACACAGTATATGAGGGATGGAGAGCTTTAAGCCAGCTTTAGGTGGAACTTGGTGGCAATAAATTTCTAGCACAAATCTACTCTGATGTTAGGTAGAGAAAGGAATTTCTCAGACAGAGGAAAGAATTTGCCCAAGATGTCTCAGGCCAAGCACTTGATCAGAAGCAAAGTTATTCTCTGTTGTTTTGGATGCCATGGTAACAGTTGTATAGCAGAGCAATTACAGGAACAACCTTGAAGCCCACAGGTTTGACCCTTGGCAGCCCAGCCTCCTGCGAGAAGAGAAAGCAATACTTCCTGCGATAAGACATCAAAGACACTGGGCTTCTAGGGCCCCTATGGTCAAGCTTATCTTTTCCCCAGTGTGGAATGCTCACACACATAGCTAGTTTTTCGACTTTCTTTTTTTAAAACTATAACCCTCAGAATCCCCACTCTAGTGAGGCTGTCTGTAACTCCTAGGATTACTGTCCAAGAAAGGTAACTGTGACAAGGTCTTTTGGTAGGGACGAAAGAATATTTGTTCCCTGATCAAAAACAGGTATTGTGACCATTGGGAAACTTCTTTGGTATTAATAGTAGACCACAGATAATTTTGCAGTTATTCTGCAAAAAAGTACATGTTTTTTTGCAGGGGGAATACTATTTTCTGTGCAGAAAATGGGTTTACTGCACACATGAAAAAACACATGTCTGTGTGCAGGAAACCTGTTTTGTGCACTGTCTTGTTATTCATGCATGCATGCATGGATTTTTGCACAAAAACTTATGTATTTTTCTCTGAGAATGTTTCCTCCATGCTTCAGGGCGTTCAAGCACAATTATTCATCCTTCCACATGAGGACCCAAGAGTGAAGGAAGTGCATCCCTAAAGACCAGTAGCCTTACTTCCTTCTGACACATGAGGATTTGTGGGGTGGGGATGGAAGCAAACAAGACGATACAGTATAGACCTGGGTAAAGCAAACATTGAGGCATACTTTATGCATGCCAAGGCCTGGGTTCTGCAAATCTGTACAAAGAATACAGTAAGCACAATGTGGCTCAAAGTTTGCTGTGCTGTGCTGGTGCTGCAAAAAGAGATTTATCTGGGGGCATTATCTGATTAGGTGGTAGGTACAGCCATCTGGCATGCACAAAGTCTTAAAGCTCTTTCCACACCTGCTTTGCTCTATTTTTTTGTGTTGTGTATATTTTTTAAATGTGGGAGAGAGAACATGAGAGGAACTGGGACGGAGGAGAGCAAAGGAAGGAAGGCATCAGAGCAGAAGCACAGTTTTTAGTCAAATAACAATGAAATAAACATGAACACTTAAAGTTCTACAGAAGCTTGTAAAAACAAAACGTGTGACATGGTTGTTGCCTGTAGAAAAATGTCATTGAAGGATTGCAATTGACCGTAAATGAGCAAAGAAACATTCTGAGGCACTTCTGTTAAAATTCTACCAATCCACTAGGTCATACCTTTCCTTAGAAGTTTGTCAAAGGGTTCCTTGATGAGTAACAACATACATGTTTCTGTGGAAAGGCAATTTTCCTGCACCAGGATGACTCATATCCCTCTGCAACGAGGAGGTTTAACAGGGCAAACTGAATGTGCATTTGAGGTCTTGCAAAATTCAACAGGCTTAGTCAACACCCAGCATGAAAGGAGCACTGTGTTCCCTCAAGTATGTCCCCATATTCACTGCACAGCTGAGGGACTGAACTTTGATAGTAGACACTGGTGGATTTCCTGACAGACAAACTCATCTGAACATTTTTTCTTGAAGAAAGAAAAAAGAAACTGCAAAAATAATGGAAAGGAAGGGAAAGAGGCAAGCTGTTTTATGCAGTTTTCATTAATGAGTCATATAGTACTGTCCAGGCATCTTACCATATTCTGTTTTGCAACAATCCCCTCCCTCTCCTCTCTCATCATGAGGCCTTTTTGCTTGAGGATGTGGGAGAGACTAGGAAAGAGAGTTGGATAGTGGAAGGAGAGAAATTTGAAACTCAATTCATGGAAAGTGCAGCCTGGAGGGTCATTGGCCTTATTTGAAATGGCCTCTAAGATATTTTGAATAGGAAGGGTTTGCATGTATGGGGTTTTTTTGGGGGGGCTGTGCCCAAATTCATCCTGAATCTGGGCCTTCCTCTAGATCTTTTAAAAGAAGAAGGCTATTTCAAGGAGAATGGGCTTATCTCAAGGGGCACAGGCAACTAGACCAAAAGGAATGGGTGCTTCTCTCATATATGCTTCGCTCACCATCCAGCCTCCTTAAAATTTGTTCACAGATAATTTACACCTAATACTCTCCTATGTTTAAACTTGAAGTGGTAGGGATGGGGTCAAGATTCCAGAGACAGGTGGCCAGTTGCAGCTAGTTGTTCCCATGTCATTGGGGACTGAGAATCCACATCTGATTTTAGTTCAGACTTTAAAGGTGCTGTCCAAGGTTCTGAACCTTACCCCCGAAAAAGGCCCAGCATCTTAGATAGCTCGTTTAAACTTCAGACTAACCCCCCCCCACTGACATGGGAGCCACCATCCAACAGTGCATTCTGGGACTGGGGAAATGTGGTTTCTGTGAAACCTTCCTGAGAAATCTTGCCAGTCCCATCAAACCTCTTTTTCTGCCCTCCTTCCCTTAATATGTCATTATTCATTTACTTACTTATATGATTTTTTTTTATCCCAGCCTTCCTTGAAGAAATTCAGAGGGTGTTCCACAATCCCCGCCTCCAATTATCTTTACAACCATCCTGAGAAAGAATGACTTGATGAAGATTGCCCAAGGAGATTCATGGCTTAGAGATAGCTCTGGATTTGAATCCACATCTCCTTGGTCCTAGTCCAAGCCTCTGGCCATTCCACCACAACAGCTGTCTTTGGGTATATCTCCTGAACAGGAAATCCTAAAATCATCTGAAAATGTCACTTTAGGCAACCTTTAAGACTTATGGCCCTTCTTCCCTATACTGTTATAGTGCTATTATTCCACTTTCAACATCCTATGGAATCTTGGGATTTGTGGTTTAGGGAGGGGCCTTTAGAATTCTCAGCCAGAGAGCTCTTTGGCCTCTGCAAACTACAAAACTACAAAACCCAGGATTCCACAAGATGTTGAAAATGGAATAATAGCACTATAACAGTGTATGGTGGAAAGACCTTTAAAATCATAGAATTGGAAGAGGCTGCTGCAAGGGCCATCTAGTCCAATCCCTGCCATGCAGGAATACACAAAACTTTCTGGAAAGATGCCCACCCAATCTCTGTTTAAAGACCTCCAAAGAGTCCCCCACATTCTGGGGCAATCTGTTTCACTGTTGTATAGCTCTTACAATGAAGAAGCATGTCCTAATAATTAGATGGAACGTCTTTCCTTGTAACTTGAATCCATTGGTTTGTGGTCTAGTCTCTGAAGCAATAGAAAATAAAAGACTTTTTTAAAAAAAGGATTATAAAATATTCCTGTCGGATATCTATTCAAACCCAAACACAAAAAAGTGAAAAATGATACACTGTATATGGTCAAAAAAGGCATGTCTTGAAATGCTGGAACATGCCGCATCCTTGTTTTCAATCTTTTCTCCACACCAGTAAAAACAATTGCTTACTTTTGAAATGAAAGCCAAAATTCTGTGATTCTACTGTGAACATGAAAGCCAAAGATAACTAGTTGATATGTGACCCCACAGTGCTCTGGTGCCCAGGAAGGGTGTTGGAAAAATAAGTAAATGTTGTATAAGTACTTTTGGATAGAGTCCAAAAGTACTGTTATTAATTACCTGGAAATCCTTTCCAATATGATTTGCTTTTTTAAAAAAAAGATACAGCTTTTAAACATAGGTGGTGAAGGGGGAGGGTTGGGGGGTGAAGGTGAAGACGAAAATGAAAAGAGACTCTATTTGGACCAGGGGCGGAAAACATGCAGTCCTCTAGGAGTTGTTGGATTGTGAGTCCTATGAGCTCTAGCTAGCATAGAGAAGGTGTCAGGAATGCTGGGAGATGCAATCAAGCAACACCTACATGATCCCCACCACTTATTTACAGTGTCATTCTCCAGTTTGTATAAATGGGGCTTCTCTGTTTTTCCCAGTGACATGAAGATACTTCATCCATTCTAAGACATACTTTGAGCCCTTCATTTTGGGGAATGAAAAAATCATGTTTTAGATTTAAGGAACAACTGCTTCTTCTTTTCTACCCATGTACCAATTTTCAGATTGTAGGTCACATGAAAGTACTGTCACACTGTTTTGTTATGGCTCTTAGTGAGGTCTTCCAGTTGCCATGGTCAGAGCCTGGAAATCATTAGTATACCATTAATTGTTGCTCCTGATCTGTTAATAATTCCAATAAAGACTTACCGGTACAAATAATTGCTTTAATCATTAAACAATATGGTTTTTAGGATACATACAAATACCACCACATTGTCTATTTGTGGTCCCGAGTGATGTTTTCTCATTGTTATTTCCATAAAAATAATTGAATTATAGAATCACAGAATTGGAGGGCACTGAATCCAACTCCCTGCTCAAAGCTAAAGCATCCCCAGCAGGTGGCTGTCTAGACTCTTTTTGAAGACATTCAGAGAAGAAGACCACCTCTCTAGGCAGTTGGTTCCATTGTTGAACTGCTCTTGCTCTCAAGATGTTCCTTCTAATATGCAATCAAAATCTACTCTCCCCTAACTTCAAACCATTAGACCTGGTCCTATCCTCTGGGGCAGAAGAGAATTGGCTCCTCTTCTTTGTGACAGACCTTGAAGTATTTAAAAAGTACAATCATGTTGCTGTGAGTGGCAACATTTGCATGCTTTAATTAACTAGCTAGTTAGTTTGCATATCTATTGTAGGCATAGAGGGAATTGCCTAGATTAAACTTCCTGTTGTTTGGTCAACGCCCACTTCCCCTTGCATGGTCTCTTCCTCTTCCCTTTTTCGTTCTTCTGCTTCCCTGCAAGCATATGGTCTCTGATCCTCTTGCAAGCATGCTTCCCTGTAAGCATGTGACTGCTTAATTTCTTCTTACCTTTCTGCAAGAATTGAACCTATGTAGACTGTGCACAAGATTCTGTGAGTAAACTTTTCATACTTTTTAACCAAACTGTTTGTGTTTATTTTGAGCTAGATTAAATGTGCCTGGGATGGAGATGATAAAGCAGGACTGGTAATTTGTTCAACTTCTGCCTCTGCATTACTAAATACTCTGCTGATTGGGAGACTTATTTCTAAAAATCTCTCAATTCCCCAACACATGTCACTCTTTAGTCTTATCTTCCTCAAGCCGAACATGGCCAGCTCCTTCAACTTTTTCTCATATAGTTTGTTTTCCACACCTTTTATCATACTTTTTTGCCCATCTCTGACTCTGCTCCAATTTATCTATATCCTTCTTAAAATGAGGCACCCACAAGTGAACACAGTACCACAAATGAGGCTTGACCAGTGCAAAATATAGTGAGACTATTATTACCCTTAGCTTGGAAAGTATGCTTTTATTAACACAGGCTAAAACAGCATTCATCTCTAACAACAGCATCACCCTGGTGGCTCATGTTCAACTTGTGATCAACAATAATCCCAAGGTCTTTTTTGCATGTAGTGCTGCTGAGCTGTGTATCCTCCAACCCATATCTGTGCATTTGGTTTTTGTAGCCTATATGTAGAATTTTGCATTTGTCTCAATTGAATTTCATTTTATTAATTTCTGACCAGTTTTCTAATTTGTGCAGGTCCTCTTGAGTTCTGTTCCTAACTTCTAATATGTTAGCCACCCTTCCTAGTTTTATGTCATCTGCAAACTTGGTAAGGATTCCTTCCACCCTGTCATCTAAATCAGTGGTTCCTAAGCTTTTTACCCCTGTGACCTCCCTTTACATCTATGTGCAAACACTGCACCCCTTGCTCACCATCACCCCCCATGTCCTGTCCTACACCTCTTTCTCCCTCTCTCCCACACAGGCTCCTTCTGCCACCCACACCTTCCATCTTAACACTGAGTTCTTGTGCTCTCCACCTCCTCTCTTCACTTCATTCTCCCCCACTGGGAGAAACTGCCTTGTGCTCACTAAGAGGCATGTGCCTGCTACACCAGCTATGGAACTTTTGAAATAGTTGAGTGGGAAAAGCATAAGAAAGGGAAGCTGAATTTTGTTGCATCAGAGGTTTGATGAAGGCATAAAGGGAGAAGATGCTTTATGTCACTCTTTTGCAGGGACCAGTCAGTCCTCAACAGTGCAGCCATGCACACATGCGCACACACAAGGGTTTATCCCTTTTTTCACATTTGCTGTTCTTGTAGGCTGATTTTTCTTGAGCAATTATTGCACCCATCCAGGGTCTTGACCCACAGTTTCGGAACCACTGATCTAAGCCATTGATAAAAGTGTTGTAGAGTAATGGCCCAGAACCCTGAGGCACTTCACCAAAGACCTCCTAACAGTTTGAAGTAATGACAGTTCTGAGCAGCGTTTCCCAACCAATAATTGGTCCATCTTGCAGTGTTCCCATCCATCTCACATTTAATCAGTTTGCTAATCAAGTTATTAAATGCTTGGTGATAATTACAATAATTAATTCACGTGTATATTTGTTAGCCCTAATTTGTTAAAATTTAAACATTCATTTTTAAAATCATTATATACTTACCACGTTATTTCTGAATAATGTTAGCCACTCTTGGTGCTTTGATTTGTTACTTGCCCCATTTAGTGATTTTTAAATCATTTGTAATGAAAAAGAATTTAACAATTTAATGAATTAACTGATGAATTAATTTCATAAAATTTTCGCCACCGGCAGAACACTGAGAAATAATCTTTTCTTTAACAATTTAACACTGGCGTCCTTCTGCCTTAAAACAGCTCTCAAGAAGTGCTGGTAGACTGGTGTCTCTTGCACTGTAACAAAAGGCAGCAGAAATGGGAAATGTGTGGCTCGACAGATGTTGTTGAACTGAAGCTCCCATCATCCCTCATCACTAGCTATACTGGCTAGTGCTGCTGGGAATTCCAATCCAACAACACCTGGAGGGCCCCATGATTCCCACTCCTGAATATAGAAACAGCCATGTAGAATTTCATCAGGTGAAAGTTTGATCATATCAAGGGCCAGCCAGATTCCTTTGGAAAGGCTCATAAGCAAGAGGCACAGAGTTTTTTTAATCATGGCATCTGCCATTCATTGGTTATCATGTCTCTTATTGTGGAGATTCCATTCAGCCATCATAACTGGGAACAGGCCAGTTCTGTGGAGTTTGTCTAACTCTTTCCTAGCCATCTGAGATTATGCTTATCAGCATGTCTGTGTGATACTGAATTATACAAGCTAATTAGATGTCATGTGGTCCATCTGGCCTGATAGCCATCTTTGGTAATTTATGAGTGCCTACAGGTAGATCCTTACATCTGTGTATAGCAATGTTGTTTAATCCTGGATAAAGTAGGTGTGAGATGCCTCCACACAAAGTGAAAGATGGCACAGCATGAAGCTGTGTTTGTTTGCTTTTGTGATAGCAAGGGCAGTAATAAGAGATAATTGATTATATTGTGTGGACACCCAGGCCTGAAGCCTTTAGATGTGATAACAAAATACAAAACCCAATACAGAAGTCTTCATTACCTGTACAATGGCTTCTAAAAACAGGAGCTAATGACACCCTCACAAGAGGCTACAAGACAGCACACCTGCTTCTGGAATTCAATAAATAACTCAAAGATGCACAACAAAATGGAGTCTTCCTTGCCTGGAAGGAAACCACAAGGATGGAATCAGGGGAGGAATCTGGTTAGACCAGAATATGTGTCGTCATTCTGTTTTGAACAGCTACAAACACATTTCTTTGTTTCTAATGCAGAAGAAGGAAGTTGGTCTCTGATGCCAGTAAAATGATGAATCTTCACCTGTTATAAAAAATGGTAAATCTTTTAAAAATAGAAATGGAATTTGCAACAAAATGCTGCAGTGCAGAAGATGCCTGTTCCATGCCTCAGCTGGAATATTCTAGTTTATTTCCTTAGTCATCCATCCATTTCATTTCCTTAGCCACCTATCCTACCCTGGTTTTGATTCCTCCTAGTTCTGCAATAGTCAGGATGTAGTGCTCATTAAGCATGCTTAGACTTTAGTGGACCATATTTTTTGGAGGGAACTGTTATTTTCCTTAATCTTGGTGGGCAGAGGGCTTTTCTGCAAACCTTGGGTGATGCTTGAATGGTTCTGTTCTCACTGCATGAAGGCCCATGTTCAGAGCACAAGTCTGCAAGGTTTCCATTTCTCTCAGCTGAAAACCAAAGTAGCAAATGAAACATGAAAACAGTGAGCAGAACAAGTGAATAATGGAATCAAGTGGCTTAATTCAACACATGTGCAAGTATAACTGAGACCAGAAAAGAAAAGATGGGAGAATGTCCCCTCATTCTGTTCCACTATCTTTCCATGGGTTTGAAATCCATCTTGCCTTCTTAAATTTTTTAAAATTAATTTCAGCACAGTTGGGCCTCCACATTTGTGGGTTTCACTTTCATAGATCTGATTATTTGCAAATAAGTGCCTTTTCCAACTCAGGCACCTATTTTCCAGGAGAACGTTCCCTCTCAATGGCTCCGATTAGGCTGTTCAGCCCTTTAAAAACCCACCTCTTGTCCTCCACCTCCTCCTCCTCCACCAGTCACTGCCTGGCTAGCTAAGGAGGTCTTGCAGTCCAATTTCTCAGCACCACAAACCCTCTCCCAATGTCCCCCCACACCCCAGGAAGGACATCGGTATGAGAGAGGAAATATAGGTCCATCATGCTGATCCCCCTTTGCCTGACCCGGCTGTTCTGCTGCTAGGAAAACAGAGCTGATGTACCCCCATCCAGATCCCCAGCAAATATATAAATGACCAGGTTATAAAATGATCAGTTGCTGTGCTCTTTCATCCAGAATAAACTCTAAATATAAAAACACTTCATTCAGGGCTGTTCCTTTGTGCTGCTCTTCTTGACCCAATGTTAGATTTGACTTTGTGTTACAAGAGTGTGCTTGATCCATGTGCCAGACTGTGTTTTTTCCCCATTTTTCCTCGGAGCTGGAAGCACAGGGTCTTGGTTGCTGCAAGTTTATATTTTGATTTTCCTATAAAAAATGGGTGGCTGCAGGGGTGTTTGGAGCTCAAGTTATTTTCCTGAGCACTGTAATGACATAGCAAGCACAGTGTGTGGTTCACAGGGATAGGCTCTGGAATGCAACAAACCAGAAGATCTGGGTTCTGTTTACAGCTCTGCTTCATTTCTTACCAAATGGCTTGGGATCAGTTGTTTTCTTTCACTGTAGGATGAGAGCCTAAATTATCCTCATTATTATTGGGCTGGGGATAAATCAGCCTCCTTTCAAATAAATCTTGTCCCAGGTTTAGTGGTACAAGTTTGATTTCCTCAGTTATTGTTAATGAGCCTATAACTACAGGTTGTTTATTTAACCTGTCCCCTAATGGTAAATTGTATTAGCGTGATGGTCCTCAAAGGCTGGTACTTTTTCTCCAGGCTTTAAAATTATGCGCTGTCATAGGCGGACAAGATTTTACCAGACTGTATACACACACACACACACACACACACACACAATTACATGATGTGATTTAATTGGAAAATATTAATTGGCATGAAATATAAATTATATCCTGCTATGGCTGTGAAGCTTGCTGACAAAGAGAAACTGACTGCACAGGTATGTTGCACAACTAGGTCAGCTGAGGACCTCAGGGCATGGCTAGGTCATAGCCAGGGAAGTGCCAGTGATAATGGACTTGCAGATGTCTTTCAATGACTCGACCTTTAGAAACAATAGTGTCCAAAACTGCTTCCACAGAAAGACTGCTTGTCTTTGACCTTCTCACTTTGTCCACTGAAACTCACATCTTGTCCCCTCACCTGTCCAGCAATCAAGGAGCTGTCATGATTGCCGTCAGTCCTTTGTAACCTAATGTTAAGACCTTAGCTTGTTCCAGACCCCATTGTTCACTCCACCAGAGAGCCGTTAACACCTTCCCCCTCAGGGCAGAAAAAGACCCTGGCTTTGAGCCAGATAACTCATCGTACTTTGGTGTACAAACTGCCACTCTGCCACTCCAGTTCCCATGGACCAAGCCACATCACTTTTCCTCTTTACTTCTGGTTAGGTAAATATCACCCACACCACCCTAAACTCTCACCATCCAAACCTTTTCTCCCTTTTCCTTCAGCTAGCCTTGTATGATTGTGAGACTGCTTGGCTCTTGTGTGCGTGATTGTTAATTCCCCCAGTAAAACAAATAAACTTACTTTTGAATCTCTGGCTGGATTTTTCTTGCACTACTACAGGTATACACAAGTGTTAAAGACCTTGCCAGCTTACCCCCCTCTTGCGGGCCTCCTCTATGAGCTAATATTCCTCACTGTTTCACAGAGGTACTGGCATCATGGGCGGACCTCTGAGTCACCCACATTTTGGGGTAACACAAAAAGGCAGCACAAAGTAGTTCAAATTTAGATAGAGAACAAGACAGAGAGCTAAGAGTTTAGCTGAAGTTATTTTAACATGAAACAATGGTGAGGGAGGGAGAGAGTACTCATTGATAGTGCTTTTTGAGATATCATACTTCCAAAATGTACATATGTATACATATGTATAAAGAAATAAATATTACAAATATGTCATAAAATACCCCAAACCTCTCTCTGTAATTAAACAGAAACAGGCCGTGTAAAGAGGCAACTATTGACTCTTTCTGCCAAGAGGTAAGAATCATTCTGAAGTGAATTTTTCAAACATTATGTGGGAAACTACATCAAGGAGGAGAAGGAGGCCCCCCCAATCTCCCATCATTTGTACATATGCTTGTTTAATCTGCTGCAACATGTCATCTACCACTGAACAATGAGACCTGTCCCATATTGTAAATATAACACACACTTGCCTATATTTATCTGTCAAATGTTGTCGGGAATGACAAATAAAATGATCACAAACCACAAATTGATTTGATTTTTTTTTTCTGAGCTCAAGTTACTATTGTTGGCTTCATGGATAAAGTTTCTCTACCTTTAACAGATGGCTGATCAGCAGAAACCATCAAGAAAGCTCCCCAGCATTCTGTGAGTTTAAACCTCAGCAGGTCCTAATATTTTAAATACCAAGCCTCATAAGTGTAAATAGTAGGATCATCTCCTTTTACCCGTGCTTGGTCAATAGAGCAAATGCTGCTCCATGTAGACACTGCTCCATGCAGGCCTGAGTTCAGATGCCACTATCTATGGTACAGTCTGGGTTCTTCCTGAGTAGTGATAGGTAAGAATTTATTTTAGATCATTTTTTAACACAGTTTACAAAGATTTGCAAAAAAAAAAAATGAGGAAACCAATCAAAATTGACAAATTTGGCCATCCCTATTACTGACATGTTTGGAATTTGTCATCTAGTAATAAACAAGTGTAGTGGTCTTTGCCTTTTGCCCCCTCTTGGATTGCTGACTTCCTCACTGTACCTCCTCATCTGGACAAGATTTTAGGAAGTTGGGGCATTTGGTGTGTGGTTTATGCATCTCATAAACTTTGTCAATAACCCTACATTGGTGCTAACTGTTTTAGAAGGAATCTTGGATTATTGCAAAGGGGGAAATGATGAGGTATCAGGGTAAATCTCCTATATGGAACTTACTAGCCATTAAAATCACCACCAGAGGATTGTTTCTGCCCCACTCCTCCCTCCCACCCCCTGCCGCCACCATCTGAGGTAGGTGGAAAGTGACAGGAAATAGAGTTGTTTCAACTGCAGCATCTTGGTTGTGGAACTTCCTGTAGGGAATTTTGGAGGAAATTCCTAGCAGGGGAAAAAGTATCTTTGGTTGAACAAACCAGAATCTCCAACTTGTAGTTTCCCCCCAATCACATGCTGAGCATCAACGGTTGACGTTCTTTCATTCTTCGTGTCTCCTGCTTTTTAGGTATAATCAAAAAATCTTTCTGATGCGTCCTTGCATCCAGATGCATCCAGAACTGCTTTACTAGTAAATGGTAATAGCTGATCTTCCTCTCTGTACATGCTGAATGAAATGGAAAACTATGCCCCAGTCCATGTGTCACTTCTGCCTTGGCTCATTCCCTTCTGAAATACCCCATCCCTTTAAGTTTATTTGCAGTGTTTAAAAAAAAAAGTTGGGATGGGCTGATGCTATTTGCAACTTGCCACAACTTTGGATCACCTTCTGTCGTTCTGGAACTCATAAGTGACCTATATGCCTGCATGGGAGTATGGAACCTCTCTCAGTTGGAGAGAAGCACTGGAGCCTGGCCTGGCCTGGCATAACCCAGTGTGAGGAGCCCCTGCGTACTTCATTTTCCATTCTCCCTTGAGAAAGTGGCATGCCATGCTCCTTCTTCTTTTGTCTGTGCTAAGTGAATTCTCTGTATTGGGTGAAAATGGTTTTATTTGCCCACTAGCGTATTTACCTGGCATTGTCCGGGATTTTATTTCGTTTTAAGAATTCACCCAACTGTCTTCTCCGGTACCTGTAACTTTTCCTCGTACTCCCCAAACCAATCTATATTTGTGGTTGTTAACATACAGAGGTTGGGTTCCTGTGGGAATACACTGTCCTCCTCCTTGCTGCTGGGCATAGTCTCAATAGCAACCAGCCGGTTCCAGTACCTCTAACTTTTCCTCATAGTCCCCAATCAAATCTGTGCTCCCTGGTGACATTGATGTACTGGCTTTTGAGTTTTTTGCTTTCTGTTGAATTTGTGCAGCGGCCTTACTAGCAGCATTTTTTATTTTGAATTTCAGCTTTAAGACTCCTCACATATGGAACCCATACAATCTACTGTGTGAGGCGAGAAGACCTTGTAACTATGTTGTGTATTATATCACTTTAATTTTTATCACATATGCCTCCCAAAGGTTTTCTGGTATCCTTATTGATAGTAGGCCTCGTCTCCATAGTAACCAGCCTGAGGCCCAATAGCTCTCAGCTGAGAATTTTAAAGGCCCTTCCCTAAACTGCCAACCCCAGGATTCCATAGAATCTTCACAGCCAGCCAATGATAGGAGGTCTTCTCGCCTCACACAGCCAATCACATGAGGTCTTTGCCTGCCTAATGCAGACAAACAGACAAACACAAGCAAACTTTGACTTTTATATAGTAGATGAATTTCTGGTTGCTGTTGCAAATGAATGTTGTTATTGTGTGCCTTCAGGTCATTGCTGGTTTATGGAGACCCTAAGGCAAACCTATCACAAGGTTTTATAGGCATGATTTGTTCGGAGGCCGCCTGTCTTTGTCTTCTCCTGAAGTTAAAAGACTGTGACTGCCCAACATCACCCAATGGTTTTCCATGGCTGAGCAGGAATTCAAACCCTAGTTTCCAGAGTCACAGTCCAATGCTCAAACTGCTTTAACTGCAAATGAATATTGCTCTTTATAGTTATGTTTTATACTTAGAGCCAAGAGTAGTAAGGGCTAAATAAATGTTTTTAATAAGCAAAGAAACAAACATGGATCCTATCCTCTTTGTGTTTCCTTATTGTTCTTCCCTCTATTGGTCTTTCTATCTGTCAGCAGTCAAACAAGTGTTAGCAATGCAGTATTCTTCCACCATTTCTATAGGTGCTGAGCCACTGAATCAGACACTGGGTAGAAGGCAGAATAGGGGAGAAGAGATAGAGGAGATAGAGATAGAGATAGAGGAGAAAGCAAGGCCATTCTTTTCCAATTTGCTCCCTAACTCCAGCTCTCAATTCTTTACCAGCTTTTCTCTCACTGGAATCTGCTGCCTAATAACAGAGCCACATGATGCATTTCCTCCAGTTTGAATCATTCCTCTCCGTAGGCCTTCCTGATTTCTTAAATCTTACATTGTCTAATGAATTCTAACACTTAAAAATTAGGTCACTGACTAAAATGTGGGGTTCCTACTGGCATTAATCAGGAAAGTTGCTGAGCTAGATCATATCACTAGAAACCACTCATAAGTCCATAATTTAATAACTGAATTTACTATTTGTTTCCCAGCTCTGAACATACTCAAAGAACAATTGAATAATCAGGGATGTAAAAATCTGTCTATTTCTTTTTCTTTACAATGAGTTAGAAATGCATTCATATTCTCATTCTGTCAAAGATCATACTAACTTGCCAAGTATCTGCTTTCTCTCCTTTGTAGAAATGTGAGCGTATATGAGCTTTTTCCAGTGTGTATGTGTTTTTAGGTATCTTCCCATTGGCCAAAGCTTGTTTGTACATTTTCACAAAATACTTCTAGGGAACATGTGAATGAACATTGCAACCTTGTCATTTTATATTTAAATCCCTCCTTTTGATCTTGTTCATCCAACTGGAACTATGGACAGAGCAGAACTATACCAATTTCTACCAGCCAGAAGATCTGCTTTATAGATATGAATGAGGGGGTGAATTAAAAAGACAGGAAAAGTAGTAACCTCCCTTCCCGTGTTCCTACCTGATCAGTCGAGCCTCAGATTTTGCAACCAAAACAACTGAAGAGGAATGCAGGGAAATACTTCTGCTTCATGCACGCAAACATGAATGAGCATTGACAGGCTCTGATCTGCCCTGAATGTTACTCCAGACTCTACAGGAACTGCCTGCCCAAGGTGCTGAACACTCTCCCCAAACAGCTTTAGAAGACTGATAGCCTCTTTGAAGGTTGGAATAGAACTCAGAGCAGATTTACTGCCCCACTAACACTGGAGCCCTCAGCTGCCACTAACACTGGAGCCCTCAGCTGAATGACCAACATCCCTCTCTGAAAAATCATACATACAGAGGTTGATTTCCATTACTTATGCTGGGAACTAACTTACTTATGTGCCCCACATGTACGGCATCTTTCTTCTAAGCATACCGACAGGTGTGCCTGCACAATTTAGGACCCACCAGGCTGAATGCAATCCAAGAAACATGGACAATGTTGCACCTAGGGGGTTGGTCAAATGTTCTGTTGTCTGCCTAAGATAGCAAGACTAAGTTGGCTAAAGCACTTATCTGGTTGCAGGGTTGCTGAAGGCATTGTTCAGCTTGCTGGGTCACAAGTTACACATACCAGCCTTGGGAGTTTTCACATTCTTCTTCCTTAGCCCTGATAAAATTTCATTTGGAAGTTCACCTCTACATTCAGATTTTGGTTAGCTCTTTCAGCTGCTGTTCCTTCCACGTTACAAAAACTTAACTATTGCTTATTTCAGTTAAACTCCTCAATGTAGGTTTCTCACAGTAGCATTACATCATTGGATTGTGTTGTTTTAAATAGTGTGTATGTTTGATCAGACATAAATCCCACTGTATTTAGTGGATACTAGACATGTTCAAAGTTGCAGTTATGCATTCCCGTACATCTATGCTGTGTCAGTGGTCAACTGTGTCCCTCAGCTCCCACACAAGAGTGTATAATTGGTTGAAAAGTGCTCATTGTTATAAACAGCCTTCACTATTTCTCCATCACAGACTTTCTTTGCATGACTGGGGACCAGGGAAGCATTACCATACATCCCTGATCCTATGTGTGTCCAAATACAGTTTTGTAAACATGTAATTGACCAACAAGAAAAGACAAGGATTATGGGTGGATTTGTGAGATGCACTTAGAAGACTATATACTATGCTACAGTGGAAGGAGGAGAGTCTCAAAAGCATGGACATATCTTAAGCATAAAACCCAGATATTTTATCTTACCAAAACCAGTTCAAGCGAGAAAGGATCTGTGAAGGGACATAACCATGGCCATGAACCGGTGGTTGATTTATGCTAGCAAGAGCAACAAAAGACAAAAGTGGGGAGTTGTACTTAGCCAAGTGAGAAGCAGGGAGTTAAAGTAATGGCAGGAGAGCAGAGGTAATTTGAGCACTGAGGGTATAAAGAATATTCACATTTTTTTCTCATCTTTGCTGTGAAAGGATGTCTCAACACACTGAGACATCTTGGTGAAAAAATTGTCAGCCGCTGTGATATTTTTCAAGATTGTACAAAAATTAATTGTTTGCACAAGTCCCATTGTTTGCAAAATGCTATTTTCATCACAAAGACTGTTCTGCACAAAGCCAAAAAATTTAATGACAATTGATTTCTTTTTCTCACAAAGATGTCCTCTGATGAAAAAAAAAAAAAGAAAAAAGAAAAAGTTTAAAAAAGAACATGCACAAACACAAAATTGTAATCTGCCCGGTGGGGATAAAACTTTTGAAAGTCTTTGTTACTGCATACAAAAACAAAATAAGTATATATGTACATCCCTCAAAGCACACCTGGGAAGTAACTTGTTACAAATCATATGTTACATCTCATTAGTTCCTTTTTGCAATAATGAAGGTATACATTCAGGGCCAAATTGTGTAATATATTTAGCGTGTATTTAGACATGCTTGTTCAAGTGATGAAAGATGTATTTTGTTGTAGCATGTGATTGTCCTCAATTGTATCCATTGCATCTAATGTGCTTTTTTTTAGTGATCGATCAATGAAAGGTAAAGATCCCCTTAATCTGCAAGTCTGAATGCTGAAGCATTCTGAGGACATATAAGCAGATTTTGCTTTGAGACTGAAATCATGCTGACTGCAAGCAGTATGCTCCATTATGTCTAGTCTGAGTTTAATGCTTAGCATTTCCATCCAGAAAATGGAAAGTAAATCTTAAATAGTGCTTACAAAGGAAGGTAGCTTTGCGGGGGTGGGGGGTGGAATTCCAATTCCACAAATTATTGGTTTGAAAATAACTTCTCAAGACCTGCCATGAAGGCCTATTCACAGTCTGGGGAACATCCTCAGTAGCATGAGTTTGGCAATGCACAGTACCCAGAACAGACAGGTTCACAGTAATATTGAGAAAAAGAGGAAGGACAGAATTCAAAGCAATATATTTGGGGGAAGGGGAGAACAGAGGCTTTACTTCCTGGTTGCTGTTATTCAAAGGTTAGCAAGGAACAATTGTCTCCTACAAGTTTCTGCTTACAAATCAATTGTGGGGAAATCAAGCCCCCACAAAGCCCCCACAACAGGGACCAATGGAAAGCTATCCTATTTTTAGGAACATTAGAGTCTATTACATAGTATAGGTAGAACTTTCAGTACAGTTGTTTTTATTGTGTGCCTTCATTTTGCTTCTGACTTGTGGCAAAACTATTACAGGGTTTTCTGGGGCTGTGTGATGCACCCAAGGTCATCCAGTGGGTTTCCGTGGCCAAGCAAGGAATCAAAGCCAGTCTCCTGGGCCACAATTCAATGTATAAACCACTACATCCCTCTGGGTCTTTTGGTATAGTACTATGAAACAGAGACCCTTTTTGCACCTTACCTTTTCGCGGTGCTGGGGTGCGGGGCTCGCGCAAGCAGCCTCCGGAGGAAGGCTCTCGCTTTCCTGCTTCTTCGGCTCTGCACAAGCTTCCTGCTCACGCGAGAGCCTCTCCTCTTCCTTTCGCAGTGCAGCCTGGGACGTTTCCAGGCTGCACTGGACAGGAAGCGCGACTGACCCGGCTCCCGAGGCTCCCCATGCTAGGTAAGTGCACACAGGGCCCCGGAGCGATCTGCGACTGCGCATCATTTTCAGCTTCAAGCCTAAAATGAAAAAATGCATGTGTGGTCCGTGTCAGGCCCTTGAGCGTCGCGCAAATGTGAGTGCGTCATGTGGACCGCTCCTCACATTTACACGACACTCAAGGGGCCCTTTCGCATCAGAAATGCCGTGCGAAAAGGATGAGAGGTTCACTTGAGATTCCAATTAATATAATAAAACCAGTATACATGGGAAAGATAAAAGTGTGCAGGGAAGAGACAGCAAGGTGAAGGAGCTGACTGAGTGGAGACAGATTGAACCAGCACGGAGCCATCTGTCTATCCATCTGGCAAGCTGAACAAACCTGAAAGAAGGACACTGAACAAAATGGTCTTCAGGGAAAGAAACTTTTAATAATGTTGCTTTGTAATGGGTGCATGTCCCTAAAACAAAAGAAGCAATGATTGGTCTGGAGGTATTTCACCTTCTGGAATCTTCGTCCACAACGGGTCTTGACGCAGGCAGAAATGAACTGGATGGTGATGCCCCAACTTGAACAGTCATGTCAGCAACTCTTAATTACCTATCTGGAGGTAGGGAAGCTTCAGGAGTAGAGCCTATTCCCTGCTAAGGCTTTTCATCATTCAGCTTAGGTTGCCCTTTGAGTAGATGAACTGGTGGGATGACTTAGCCTTTAGGAGGGCAGCTGCATAGATCCTGAATTCCCATGCTTTGCATAGTCAGGTGAGGACAACTCCTACTAATTCAATTAGAGTAGAAGGCATATAGGCCATAAAATCTAATTAGGTCAGATGACAGCAGCACGCATGCTACAATCTGCAATTTTCTGCTCCTGGCTGTCTCCAAGCCTTTTGCTTCAACAGCCTCTTGGAACAATATAGAGGCTTGAGACACAGTGTTTGTGTGATTCTGTTACCACTGCGAACTGGCCTAGTTTTAGTGAAATAGAAATATCATTTTGATATCATAATTCGGTCTTACTTGACTCTCAGCCACGTGTTTGGAAAACGCCTCGCCGGACAAGCGCTGAGCTAGGCATGATCATTCAAAATTCCATAGATAGCCAGTTCCGCTTTAAGGGAGAACGCTGATACAAACACCCCAATCAAAAATGCAAAGTAAAATAAAACGGACTCTCTGCCTGAGAGGACACCCTAGTGAGCTAGCCACTTAACGGCTGGGCTAGCCATCTACATACCGGCTGTACCATTGTCAATTTGGTTCACAATTCAATCATGTAAATTCTGACCTTTTGGAGCCTTTGTCCCCAGTCCAAAACTCATTGTTGTCATTCAAAACTAGACTAGCCTGCGGTCGTCTTTCACCCTATAAAAATGCCTTGTGTTTGGGAGCTCTCCGGAACTCTCGCTGGGCCCTGCTGAAATCACTTGAGCCAACAGAACTTTCGTTGGATCAATGAGCTGAAATCACACAACCTGTCCGGAACTCCTGCCGGACCACCGTGCTGCCGCTTGGCCCTCCAGATTCCCCTCGGTCTTCATGCCGGGTTTCTTCATCTTCAATTTGGCTGCTCCAGGACTTCGGACAGGTGGCATATGGTTTATTTTCCACCCAACCTCTTTCTCTCTTCTCCTTTCTTAGTTAGGAGTGTGCTTGTGTTTTTATTATTTTTCTTGCTTAATAAATATTGTTATTGTTTGAACTGCTTGCCTCCTCACTGACCTGAACCGGTATACATAGGATAAAAGATCTCGCTGCGTTGCCCTGCCTCTTGTTCGCCAAGAGAGTGCTCCAGCTAATTTCCCCAATTTTGCTTGTTTTGTTTGGTTATTTGGGCGTCCCTCCTGGGACCCCCAGTTTACAGGGTAACAATTCCCCTAAATAATGCTCTGATGACAGCATAGTTGAACTTCTCAGTAAAAAATGGGGGGCATGGCTATATGGCTATATGGGAAAGATAGCTTTGGAGAAATAGGCTGCTCAGAACCAGCAAACTGGGTCTGACTTACATTGACACCACTGTGAAATTCAGGAAAAGGCACAAGTGCAAGTGAAGTACACCAATACGGTCTCTTGAAACAGTATCCCCTGAACCAATACAATATGTGCAGATTATTCACTAAACCTAACTTTTTTAAAAAATGTGTGTGTTAACTTAACACAATCTAATTCCCAATCAAAGTAAAGTACATTCAGAAAAAGAAGAAATAAGAAAAGAAAAGGGAAAAACCCTAAAATTAAATTAATACTAAAACACTAAATTAAAACACTGAATGCTAACTAAGTAAAACACTAAACACTAACTTACTAAAACACAAAGGGACTCTGAACCCTCAAACCAAACTGTAAAGAAAGAAAGAAAATAATGAAAAATATTATTCTACTCTTACATATCCAGCTAAATAATGCTACTAGAATTACTGGTAGCCATAGCCACAGATTATTCCATTGTTAGGTTTCCTATTGCTCAAAAAGTTCATAAACAGTTTCCAGTCTTTCAAAAAATATTCAGTTGGCTTATCTTTTAAAACACATGTCAGTCTGGCAATTTGGGCTAACTCAGGAACCCTTAACAATCTATTCTTCCATCTTCAATGGTTCACCCCATTTCCAGTTTTGAGCAAACAATGTTCTTACTGCTTTTGTCACATATCAAAGAAGTAATCCATATTTACTGTCCAATTGTTTATCCATAATACCCAGAAAAGTCATTTCTGGTGACTTTACAGAATTCACCTTTAAAATGTTTTGGATTAACATTTAAATCTTAGACCAATAAACTCACATAGTAAATATAGTAAATATGGATTACTTCTTACAAGTCTGCCACATATGGAAAAAGGAGTCCTCCTTTTCTTGACATCCTCAGTATTAATTTAAAATATTCTTAGACTTTTCAACAGCTTATTTGAGGTTACATACCATCATCTTATACATGCTTTCTTTTAAAATACTACCACAGTAAATGTCTTTAGACATTTTAGACCACATTTTAGAACATCTTTAGACCACATTTTTTCTCATACATCCATTTAAACATTGTGCCCAAAATTTTGGGCCCACTTCATTGCATACTCTTTTACAGGTTCATCTGTTGTCTCTAATCTCAAAAGGTGTTCATGTACTTTTTTATCATATGGTCGTTATCTTTATACAACTGTAAATAAAACACATTATCCAGCATCTATGGCTAGACCTCTCTTATCTTGATTTACTCTGTTCTTGAGTAAAATATAAGCAAACCAATTAAGTTCTTTGCCTTTCTTAAGAAGAGTCTCACTTGACTTAAACACCTGTCTTGTTTAAAGTACAAAAGGCCATTAAAAAAAATCATCTTGGATTTTTAACTCATTGCTTCCTGAAAAAGGCTTCCCACAGTGAAGTGGGTAACATTATCTTAGGCAAAACTCGCTGCTCGTATTTATACCAAACTCGTAGAAGAGTCTTTCCAATACAATGATTTTTAAATTCAGCACATACTAAAGATAACCATGCCACCCAAATATTAAATCATGACCTTCAAGCTCCAAGAGTATGCCATCTCTAAACATTATCTACACCTTTAACCAACAGGCCTCATAATACAATTTAAAATTAGGAATTCTCAGACCACCCCTTCCTTCCTTCCTTCCTTCCTTCCTTCCTTCCTTTCTTTCTTTCTTTCTTTCTTTCTTTCTTTCTTTCTTTCTTTCTTTCACTGTTTTAAATTTTATTCCGGTTTCCTTGTCTGCTTTAAAACCTACCTTCTAATAATTTGGAGAAAGCAAACAGACCATAGGGATACAGGGTATTTAAAAAACAAAAGTCTAACACGAGTGTGGCCATTTCTGCACTGGACTGCTATAGCGCTATGATTCCACTTTCAACATCCTATGGAATCCTGGAGTTTGCAGTTTCAGGAGGGGCTGGCCGGCAAGATGTCATTTGAGATTTGATTTACAATTGGCCTGCAATAACCCTCAATACAAACCTACCTCTCCTGAAACCTCTTTGCTCCCCTCCTGCTAAAGAAATCTGACAGAATGTCTTTTGGAATAGATCAGGCCTTGGTATTCTGCTTTTAATTAAAAAATCAACCTAAAAAACCTGGACTGATTTATTCACAGGTCATTGGAAGCACTGTACCTTAACTCTGATCAAGTGTTCAAGGAACGCGCTCCCAATATAGAAATAATTTCACCTCAGGGCTTGGGGGGAAAATAGGCATGGAGATTATAAATCAGATTATGGAAATGAATCAAAAGACATCAGATAATCTCACCAAGCTTCTTCTGTAAATTGTACCCAGTGGCACACACATTCCTGTGTGCACGGCAGCCAGAGGGTGACTAAGCGGAATTCTTGCTGAATTCCTGAAAGGTATCTCTCACTCAAAAGCTTTTTTGTTGTTTGATGGAACTTTGATATCTGCAACCATCCCTTCCCCCTGCCATATAGAAGCACATCATCATCTGACATTATTAACCAAATTTACCAACAAAAAACTGCCCACTCTTCAGTAGCCAAAATTTCTTTAGATTTAAAACTTTGGCTATGCAAAAATGGATGTTTGGGGCATCCTTGATACCATTACCCCTATTTAATTCTCTTCTTCAGGTAAATGTTGGTGATGTAATACTGATAATGTTTCTCTGTGTCATACAATTATCATTCTTCCTGTATTGTTCAATGGCCAGAAATCTCCTTGCTTTAGCTACTCATGAATCTGTATTTGATGGACAGGAAGATGTTTTCAGAAACATAGTTAGCTTGTATTAATGTATATCCCTAGCCTAGTCATATGTATTCTCTCTTTTGTCCTTTTCTTCCTCTTTTTTCCCTTTTTTTTGTAATTGTACTTCTGTGTAGAGGAATCGGAGGTACAAGGGTAGAAAAAGGAGCCTTTGGGGAGATGAGTGGCTTGGAGCTTCTGTTTGCTTACCTCCACAGGTTGTCCTCAAAACCTCCCTTTGAACACCATTGCCTTTATAGCAGGGCCTGGCAACAATCTGATGGTTGCATTCAGTCCTCTGAGGCCATTTTCGGCTCCTGCTATGACTGCCTCCACTTGCCATTGTTACCAAAACAATGCTGGCCAAATTGGCTGTATTGCCACCTTCATGCGCAGAACGGCACCCCTGAGCACTGCCACTGTCCAGAACTGTTTGGTGCCTTCCCTCCAAGAACGGAAGGAAATACTCTACCCAAGAAACTGGCTAGGCTCTATGATACCAGTGGGCAATCTGGCATCTTTATCCAACTCTACAGTGAACCACTGCAGTTTCAGCCAAAGTTAAGTAGCAATTTTGGTGGTAGCAAGAACATCAGCAACTATATAGTTCTGGACAGGACGAGTCTGGGCAGTCTTAATGTAGGGTCTATTGGGCCTGCGCAGTTTCTGTTTTTGGCTTCACAGTCTCCTTCAAACATAAATCTGACAGATGAGAAGCAGGAATCAGACTTGTATCTCTATCAGGTTTCTGTTTAGCCAGCCTACACAACCTGTAATTCATCAAGCCAATTACAAACCAGCTACCATGTTTGGCATCCCAACAGGGACTCAATAAACCTCCTGGCTTTGCTGTCTGACTGGGACCACATACCCTCAGCATTTCAAAGATTAAAACCAGAATACATGTGGCCAAGCAACATCAAAGTATGGTCAAGATAGCAAAAATTATTAATGAGGAAGACAAGGGCCCTTTTCGCACAGCATTTTCCATGCAAAAGAGGGCCTGGAGCATCGTGTGATTGTGAGGAGCGATCTGCATGACACACTCACAATTGCACGACGCTCCAGGGGCCGGCAGGCACCAATCACGCTCCTTTTCATTTTCGGCTAGAAGCCAAAAATGATGCATGATCGCGCATTGCTCCCAGGCCTCGCACGCACTTACCTTGTGTGCGGAGCCTCCGGAGCCGCACCAGTCACGCTTTCCGCCTGTGCTGCGGAAGGAAGAGGCGGGGCTCTCGCGCAAGCAGGCAGCTTGTGCAGAGCCAAAGGATCCCGGACACAAGAGCCTCTCGCCAGAGGCTGTTCGCGTGATCCCAGTGCCAGAAGAAAGTAAGGTACGGAAAGAGCCAAGGACAAGCCAGGAGAGAATGTAGCATTTTCCTTTGGCATGAGTATAGAGAGAAGGGAAAGATTCTGCCTACCTCTCTCTTTTCCACCTGCCGTGTTATTTGAGTGCAAACTACTTTTGCACTTTCAACTCAGTTTGCAGCAACTAAAGTCAACTGAGAACAAAGGGAGAAAGTAGGAAGAGGAAAGAGAAAATGGGATGTTTTAAAAGCAGCTGAAAAAGTGGAGCAACAGAGGACCAATCATGACTGTTCCTGAAAAACTAGGCCAGTTGGAGGGTATGAGACCAATGAAATAGGAAACAATAATGCTTAGAAGGCCACAATACAGGTGGGCTATGTTTTGCTAGGTGGGTCCCAAGTGATTCAATCCTTGTGTGTGTCTACAGCACTCAATTTGCAACAGATTATGTATGCCCCCCAGACTGACTTGATATGTTGCTAATTCTCAGCTAGGAAATGACTGCAGCCAGCTCTCCACATTTCCAGGTTTCACTTTCACAGATTTAATTATTTGCACGTATCTCCAACCCTTGCCCCCACACCTCAGGTGCTACTTTTCCAAGGAAACCTTGGCAGCTCTGTCTGGTTCTCCTCCACCACCACCACCATATGTTGACTGGCCAGCTAAGGATGGCTCACACTCTGATTTCTCAGCACCACAAACCCTCCTTTCATGTCTCCCCAGCATCAAGGAAGGAGATCAGCAAAAGACAGGAAATATAGGTCCACCATGCTGAACCCCCATCTTTCCTTGACCTGGCTTGGACCCTGGGTGCCTATTTTCCCCACCATATCTTGGCCCCTTTCCCACAGACATACACACACACGCTTTGATATTTGTGGGGTTTTTTTTACTTTTGCAGGGGTCCTGTGTCCCTTAGACCAGTGAATGTGGAGGGCCAGTTGTATTTTTTATTCACATTCAATGTGCATAACTGGTTCTTCCTAACTCTCCCTAGAACAACTAAAAGGAAAAAGGTGAAAGCTCGCTACGTGACCTACCTGGCCGTGCAGTGCCATTTGCAAGGCGGGTTGATGGAGTGGCATCGGTCCTCCTTCCAGCAGCTGGGGGAGGAGATGGGGCGGGCTCATCTGGGTCCGCAGTGGGCACTGCAGCGCCTGGATTCCCATGAACATGGCAGCCAATGGGAGGAAGACTGGCAGAGCCCCACTGGCTGCCAGGCTGGGCATGGTCAGGACCGCACATGCCCAGTTAACATTGGGGGGTATATTTTCTCCCACCATGCTGCATAGGGCCTCTTTTCATTCTGGCTGCTCCCCACCCAACCCTCGTCAGGTTTTAATGTTAAGGTTCATAATTTTGTCACAACTTTTGGGGTGGTTGCATGAGTCCTGGATTCAGGTTGGTGGGTACCACTGGCCTTCAGGCATTGGTACAAGGTATATCAGGAGGTGCAAGATGGTTTAGGGAGTGTCCAGCTCAGGAAGTCACTCACTGCATGGCACCCCTCATTGGCAGGGCTTCCCGGCTGATGGGCTAGCCCTGCCATTCCCTGGGATTCCAGTACTGGGACCAGAAGCTTTACTTATTAGTCAACAGATGGGTTGATCAATAATCGAATCCAGGCCCATACGGGTGCCAACCCCTTAGTGCTCTGTAATCAATAAAGTTGTGGCCTTTTCCCTCCAATTGGTCATCTGTGCTTTATCAACAATGCATTTGCCCCTGCTCACACAAAGGCTCCTCTTGCAGTGGTGGAAACAGCTGGACTAAGAGGGCCTCAGGTTCTGCCAGACAGTCAATTCTGGGAGAGAACTGGTGTAAAGAAAAGAGAAATGGGACCATACCCCTTCAGGCTTGGATGTCTGTTGAAACATTCCTGCTGCTGCAGACACACCAGTGTACACACTCGAGGAGAAACGTTATCACTCCTACCTACTCGATCAGGGTGTGGTGTACTTACTGGTGCATGCGAAAATAAATAATTTGCTCAAATGGACTTGGGACGGTAGGCTGCTTTTAAGCAAGGATGGGAAAGGACATTTCCTGGGTTGCAGCATTCGGATTGTTTTAAGTCTTTTGGGTTTGGGGGTAAATGCCAGGAGAAATCTACTGTATATACTCATGTATAAGTCTACTTCATGAATAAGTCAAGGGCAGGTTTGGGGGCCAAAATTGTAGATGATGATATGACCCATGAATAGGTTGAGGGTCACTCTGTGAAGGAGGGAGACCAGTGTCACCTCAGGGGATCAGCCACCCTGGCTGCTGCACTGCCATTTTTCTCTTCAGACATTCAAAATGGCTTTTTGCCACTCCACTCAGAGAAGGAGATGGTTCTTCTTTTGAAAAAAGTTAAGGTAAAGTGTTAACTTTTATCAAAAAAGGACCCCCTCTACTTTCTTGGCGCTCCTTTGAGTGGAAACACCAAACGGTCACCACCACCATTTTCCTGTCCAGGTATTCAAAAAGTCCAGAAGCAGCACCAAGGCAGAAAGAGTAGAGAGGGTCAGTGCTTCTTTTGCGTTCTTCCAGGACACCTAAGCTCTTCTTTTCACAGCTCTGCTCAGAGAAAGAGATGGTTCCTTTTCTAATCAGAGTTAAGGTACAGTACTTACATTGACCCATGAATAAGTCAACCCAGGTTTAGGGGGTCATTTTTTTGACTAAAATTTCTAGACTTACACACAGTAGGTACTTTGTTCTCTGTTAATGCCTCAGATCAATCCTCTTACTTAGGGCCTTTCTGCACTACACTGTTATAGTGCTATTATTCCGCTCTCAGCATCCTGTGGAATCCTGGGGGTTGTCGTTTACTGAGGCCAAAGAGCTCTCTGGCTGAGAATTCTAAATGCCCCTCCCTAAACTGCAAACCCCAGGATTCCATAGAATGTTGAAAGTGGAATAATAGCACTGTAACAGTGTAGTGTGGAAAGGCCCTTAGTCTTTTGCACTCTTTTGGAACAGCTCCTCTTCAGATCTACAGAGGTGATGATTTTGCTCATTGACTCTGAGCATGGCCTAGAAAGAACAGGCAGTCTACTGATGCTTTAATTAAACAATTAAAGCTTGTACCATGTGGTGCCTGTGACAGACTAGGACAGCAGGTGGCACTAAGACAACAGGTGGCACTAGATGTGGCTGCAAAGATTATACAGCACTGCAGAAAGCTAATTAAACAAACTGCCATTCAGCACTAAGCAATGTTTTCAGAACCTCAGAGGAGCAGCCAGTCTGAGGAATCTTTTGCAGGAAAGCATTGTGGAAGAGGATAGCCAGAGACGGACAAACCTCATATTATCGATCTATCAAATTTGTATCTCATTCTTTCCCCAAACTGCTCAGGGATATGGTCATGGGGTTATAATATCAACAGCCACTTATCTGGGTATGAGGCCTTTGGCAAGATACACAGTTACCTTTTCATATCCTCAAAACAACTCTGGGATGTAGGTTGGTCACAGACACATAGGCTGGCTCAAGGTGATTCACAGAGGTTTGTGACTGAATGAGGATTTGAGCTCACGTCCCCTCCATAAGTCATTAGTTCCTAAATGCTACAACTAGAGATGGGATGAATCCAGAATTTTCTGAATCTGAATCCAGATCCTAATCCCTGGAAGGTTCTGGGAATCCATGAATCTCACAAATCTCAAATCTTTGGAATCCTTTTTTTTAAAAAAGAGTTTAAAAAGCAAGGGAAAGAAGGATAATCTTGGGCAAGACACACTCTTTCAGCCTTAGCAAAAGCCTAGGCAAAAGCAAACTTCCCTCTGAAGAAATCTGGCCAAGACAATTGTCCTAGTTTTGCCTCAGGATCTCCCCAGATTGAAAATGGCATGAAGGTCCTTTCAACATAGGCAGGAAAATGTGGCTTAATCCCACATCTTCCTGCCTGTGAAAACAGGGCCACATATTACAGCACAGAGATAATCCAGGTCAAAACTGGCTTTTCTTTGCATGGCTCCTTCTGGCATCCTGGGGTTTTTAGTTTGATGACGCACCAACACACATTGGCAGAGATGGCTGTGACCGCTTGTAAAACTCCAAACCCCAGAATTGTGTCTGAAAGAGGTTTGCAAGGGAGCTATGCAAAGGAATGTTTGAGCTGTCCTTGAAATCTCAAGCCTGTAGCTTCCAGTCAAGTCCTGAACTTCAATATGAAATGTTCAATTTAAATATCTTAGAATACAAGCCCAGATGCAATTTGTGAAATTGTTAGCAAAGGCCGTTATTACTCCAAGGGAAAACCTCACCTAACTGCTATCTTACCTTGTATACATGGTCTCCAGATTTTCAGGCATCCTGGTCTCCCTGGTTTTCAGGAGTCCTGGTCTCCAACAATCTATTTAGTTGGCGGATTTGAAAGATTCAGTTTGCCTATTTTGGCACAAGGATTGGGAATCTCGAATCCCTACCCAGGATTCGAGGAGTCAAGGATTGGGTTGGCCCATCCCTAGCTACAACCAAACAAACTTTCTGCTGGCTGCCACTACATTGGCAAATTGGATTATCCCACATTCTCCAGAAAAAGATGGTCCAGAGGTCACTGTGTTGTGGGGCAGTTTGAAAATCTCCTCCATCAACAGTGTAAAAAAAAAATGCTATAATGGAAAATTAACTCCAAATGTCTTATCACTTGAAATATTTGTATGGATGCAGTCTCATTTTAAAAAGTTTTGTAAAAAAAAATAGGTTGCTATTAATGTGAACTGTATATATTTTACAACATGGTAAGATAAAAATGCTCCGGTGTTGGCACTAGGCACAGGACAGGGCTGTTGTTTATCTGTTTATGAAATTCATGTTCTGCCCATAATGTGAACATCTTCAGGCATCTTAAGATCCAATTTAAATCTGAAACATGAATAAAATTATAAAAAGAACACAAGATGTTTCAAGAGACAAACACCCCCCCCCCAAATTAAAGACACAGATTATAAAATGGGAAGGTACAGATTACATGAGTTATTCAAAAGGCCTGCGTGGGTCTTGCAATGTGCTGTGTCCCCTTTCTCCAGGCTTTAGCCAGGATGACTGCTTTTTTTTAGAAATGTTTGGATACTGGCACCAGTGTGTGGTAGAAGGATAGAAGATTGTTCTTCGTGAAGTAAAGAAATATAAGTTAACTGAATTCACACAGGTAATGTTGTCTTGAGAGCCAGCATAGTGTCGTGGTTTGAGTATTGGACTATGATCCCTTAAACCAGAGTTTGATTCCCCATTTAGGCATGGAAACCCACTGGGTGACCTTGGGCATGTCACACACTCTCAGCCCCAGAAAATCCCATGATAGGTTCACCTTAGGGTCACCATAAGTGAGAAGTTACTTGAAGGTGCACAACAACAACATAGTGTTGTTTCAGCTCCCCCAACACACACACACACACACACACACACACACACACACACACACACATTGCATTTATAACTTGGGGGGGTGGCAAATCAAGTTTAGAGATATAGCAAGCTTAGAGGCCAGAAATATTATGATAAGTCCCAAGAATAAACTAGAAGGGTGATTCTAAGACAATGTGAAAAGGGAAACACATTAACCTGATTTGACATGTTAAGGTTCCTTACGTTTCAATCCATTATCCCCTTATTTGGAAGCAGGCACCATGAAACTCAGTGGGGCTTATTTCTGAATAGATATGTTTAGGATCATCCTGTTAATTCATTAATTATTATTAAATTTGATTTTAAATTCCCAGTGCCCATCCAATCAATAGGCCGGTTTTTCTAATGTAAGCATGGCTGATTCTCCTCTGAAAACAAAATAGTTTTGTCTATCTAGAATGTGGTACTATCTGCCACAAACGATTTTTGCACTTCACAAACACAAAACCACAACCTCAATAGTGGCAGTAACATACATTTCATCCAGCTCTGATAGACAGCTGAAATACCTCTACGTATCTTGAGGAATGACAATGATATAGAAAGGGAAATGTGTCATCCTTTTCCAAAGTGGCCTCTGAGATGAGTCTGAATTTTTTGGTTAATAGAGGAGAAAAGGTGTAAGAGCATACCACTTGGCTATGACTCATTCAGTTTGTATGTAAAATGCTGCACACCTTTCTTGGGAAGTGGTTCTCTCACCTTGCTATTTAACTATGCAGTGCTCTACTTATAATAACCACACTTTGAGACCTTTGCCAATTTCACTTACATTCTTCTCTCCATAGATGTCGGGAGGCCACAATAAGCCTGCAGTGGTTACACGTGATAGGATTCAAAACTGCAGGAAAGTGAGGGAGGCAGATATTAATTAGAACTTCAGTAACCCAAATTAGAGACATCAAACTCGCCCCCAGTGTATTTATACCTGCTTTGATTCATATATTTTGACATGGAGTCATACATACAAATATTCTTAGAGTGTCTGCATCTTCACAGGCTGCATCCCTACTCACTGATCCACCTTGTGACTGAGCAGGAGTGCCTCTGGTGAGTCAGCCCATTATTGGTGACATGCACTGGTTTAGAACCAAAACACAGTCGCATAGGGATGAGGAGTGGTTCACCCCAGGTGGCAATGTTTTTGGCGAGTCCCGGCCAGTAGCCGGGCACCTGTATGCCCTGGCGACACCCCCACGTACCCTGGCCATGCCCCCCATACACCACAGCCACGCCCCCACACACAGTGGGCACTCCTTGTGCCATAGTGTTACCCTGTAAACTGGGGGTCCCGAGAGGGGCACCCAAATAACCAAACCAAACAAGCAAAAATGAGGAAAATTAGCTGGAGCACTCTCTTGGCTAACGAGAGGCAGGGCAACGCGGCGAGACCTTTTATCCTATGTTTACTGGTTCAGGTCAGTGAGGAGTCACGCGGTTTAAAACGCTAACAGTTTTTATTGAGCAAGAAAATAATAAAACTCAAACACACCTAACTAGAGAGAAAGAGGAGAAAGAAGGTTTTAGAGAAATAAGCAATACGCCACCTGTCCGAAGTCCTGGAGACGCCAATTGGAGATAAGGAAGGAAACCCGGTGAGTAGACTGAGGGGAATCTACGGAGCCGAGCGGCAGCGAGGTGAGGACGAAGATCCAAACGGAGCTTCGAGTGATTTTAGTGATTTCAAGTGATTTCAGCTCAGTCCAGTGAGAGTTCCAGTGATTTCAGCAAGAGTTTAAGTGATTTTAGCTCAGTCCAGTGAGAGTTCCAGTGATTTCAGCAAGAGTTTAAGTGATTTTAGCTCAGTCCAGTGAGAGTTCCAGTGATTTCAGCAAGAGTTTAAGTGATTTTAGCTCAGTCCAGTGAGAGTTCCAGTGATTTCAGCAAGAGTTTAAGTGATTTTAGCTCAGTCCAGTGAGAGTTCCAGTGATTTCAGCAAGAGTTTAAGTGATTTTAGCTCAGTCCAGTGAGAGTTCCAGTGATTTCAGCAAGAGTTTAAGTGATTTTAGCTCAGTCCAGTGAGAGTTCCAGTGATTTCAGCAAGAGTTTAAGTGATTTTAGCTCAGTCCAGTGAGAGTTCCGAAGAGCTCCCAAAATGAGACAACTTATATAGGGACAGAACGACTGCAGGCTAGTCTGGTTTTTGCATGAGAACAATGAGTTTTGGGGATGGAGACAAAGGCTCCGAAAGGTCAGGATTTACATGATTGAGTTATGAACCGAATTGACAATGGTATAGCCGAGATGCAGATGTGGCTAGCTCGGCCGTTAAGCGCCAGCTGGCCAAGGTGCTTTCACAGGCAAAGAACTCTTTGTTTAGCAGTGAAGGTGTTTGTTTCGAGCAGCAACCCCCTAAAGCGGAACTGGCTATGTCTGGTGAAAGATAGCTAGCTTCGCGCTTGTCCAGTGGGACCTAACCAACACTCAGCTTGTGGCGGGAAAAAGGCCGAATTATGATATCACAATGATATCTTTTAGTTCACCAAAGACCAGAACAGAATGCCGTGGTAACAATAGCCCCTTCCCCTCCTCCTCTCCCTCTTCTTCTCCCTCCCCACACTCCAAGCTCCACCACTGCCAAAGCAGCTTTCTTGAGCTGTGATGAAAAGGAATAATAGAGCGGGGTGTCATTTGCATACCAATGCCACCAGACCCCAAAACTCCAGATGACCTCTGCCAGAAATTTTATGCATATGCTAGAAAGCATAGGGTAGCTAAAATGGCGGCATCCAGGTGTGGGAAATCATGGCCTAATATCTACTGATAACCCCCAACTAGAGTAGACCCATTAACTCAATAGCTGAAAGGTGATTCAACACATATGTAGATCCCACTGATTCAATAGGTTTACCCTAGTTTTTTCTAGAAATAGGATTCAAGCCATTGAGTTTTGCAGAAATGAAGAACCAGTTAGAAAACCACAGAGAGAGAGAGCATAATCCCCAAACAGCTCACTCATGGGGAGGCAAAATCAAAAAGAAAATCCAGAGGAAGTGAGAGTGGAACAGAATGGAGTGTCCTGAACAGGCACATTCTCTACTCCAATATTTAGTTGCACCTCCTGATTTATTTTATTTTGAAGTAAAATTAAAAATACAGGTGTGATAATGGGCTCTTCCCATTACCCAGACAACATAGCTAATAGTTCTCTCTGTAGGTACACCAGGGGTTAATAAGGTGTTGAGTTTAAGTTACAGTTATTGAGGGTCAACAGCCAAGATCACATGATACAGCTGCCCAATTAGGAAGGGCAGATGGGGAAACAAGGTAGGAGCTTCCAGAACCTTCCAACAAGTGAAAAAAGGCCTCAGGAGACCAGGGCCATTTCCGCTCTGCACTGTAATAATGCTATTATTCCACTTTCAACACCCTATGGACTCCTGGGGTTTGCAGTTTAGGAACGGAGCATTTAGAATTCTCAGCCAGAGAGCTTTCTGTACTTAGTAAACTACAAACCCCAGAATTCCACAGGATGTTGAAAGTTGAATAATAGCACCATAACAATGTAGTGGGGAAATGGCCCAAGAGAAAGCGGGGGAGAGACTAAAGGAACATCAAGGAGAGGCAAGCGGCTAGTAGCAGGGCTTCCTTTCCTCCAACACCATCTCAGTGTTTGAACAGCATCATGAGTAGAATATGGATTTGTTAGTTAGCTGCATTAGGCATCACATTCTTTTAAACCTCTGGCTGAAATGACGTAGGTTTATCTGTAATTTTGTAACTGCTAAGTGAGGCCTGAAAGGGGTTACCTTCATGAGTGAGTTATCTTTTGTTATTGTATTGCTTGTTTAGAATAACAATTCCTTTGTCCGCACTTTCTTTCCACGTGCTTGCCAGTGCCATGCACAGATGGAATTCGTCTTGCCTCAGAGGGTGGTAGATGGAAGCTTCTGAGTTTAGAGATCCTTTCCCCAGTAGCTTCCTACTGAGGCCCTTTCCTCACACCACCTCCAACCCACAACGGCCGTGGGATGGCCACGGGATTGCAACGACAGTTCTGCTTTATGTCGTTGTGATCCCGTGGCCATCCCATGGCCATCTCATTGCAATCATGGGTTAAATCATGATTGGGTTTCTCCTGACAATGACACGTGATTGTGGAGTCCTCCCTCCTCCCTCCCTCACTTACCTTTCATGCAGAATGGCAGGAAGCGTAATGGCTGCGCTTCCTCCCCCAGCGCAGCCTGGGAAACTGCCAGGCTGAGCTGCGGAAGGGAGGCAGGGGCGGGGCCATCACGCTTCCTCCCATCCAGCAGGCAGCCGGTGTGGAGGGGGAGCACAGCAGAAGTGATTCCCTCCCAGAATCTGGGTCCCTGGATCCTTATGCGATGGCTTTGGAAAAAGATAAGTTGTGGAAGTGGCCACAGTTACTGGACGAGGGAGATTCAGAATCAGTGGGTGGTGGCAGCTGTACGATCTCCAGGGCCAAGGAAGGGTTCCATCTCCTACTCAAGGACAGGAGACTGCATCCAGTGAGAGAGTAAACCACCCCTTACTTTCACAATAGGTAACAAAACTAAGAACATCATCTAACAGTACAAGGCAAGTACTAATTCAGAGAGGTAAAGAGCATATCAGAAAAACCTCACTAATTATTGTGAGTGTTTGGACACCTATGTTACATATAACGGGCAAAAAAAAATGCACTTGCATTTGATTGAACTGTGATTACAAGTGTTAAGTTTGAGGGGATCCCACAAGAGAAAAGGAAATCCCAAAGTGGTTCACAAACTGTAAGAACATATGGAATATGTGAAACATAGGCCAAGATCTTACTGAGAGCTGGCATAGCATAACACTGTGCTGACATAATGCGATGAGACTGTCAGGGAACCACAGTGTCCACACTGGTGAAGGCTGAAGGGAGCTGTGCTTGCACATCTTTTTGGGGGTGCCACAAGCAATTGTACAAGATAGGGGGAATACATGCAAATAGAGATCTCAGAGACCTTTTCACTCAAACCAGTTAAAAAGTCCAGCCTCTCATGCATCTGGCCAGTTATGCTAGTGTAAGTCACTCCTAGGATTCTGGCCAAGACACATAAGAATATAAAAATAACACAACAATAGCATATATCCAGTAATGTAAGAATAACATAATAAAACAACATCAAAACAGCAGGATGCATAAGAAGGCAAATATGCAGGCTGTTGTTGATTAGAATCTCACTGTCACTCATAGTAAGGCAAAAAATCTTATTACAAGTTAAGACACTCAGGAAATCTTGGACAAATTACAGTAAAATATCATCAGATATTAAATACTCACAAACAGTGCAGCTATTCATGACAGCATAATACCAGGGCTCTTGATTTCATAGATCACTAAAATGCACAAGAACTATCATTCTTGTTCTGTTGACAATTAAATGAGTATGCAGATGTTATGTGAGAGCATGCATGCAAGTTGCGTGATCTCCAAGCAGGGCCTCATAAACTTCCATATATTCTCATAAAGTCATTTTTTTCAGAATTCTGTCCATTGCACTGGAAAGCAACCTTTCATTTTCCCTGCTATAAACTGTGAAACAATGACAGTAAAGACCACTCTGGAGTGTGTCATTAGTCAAGGTGATGATGTAATTGTTGGCAAGGTGAACTCTAAGCTCAGTTGTGGCATGAGAAATTAGGGAGAACTGGAAATTGTAGACGTGATTCATGAATGGTATGTGAGAAGGCGTGTATAAGTTCAAGCTGGATGGTCAAGTAATTTGAGAAAAGGAAACAAAATAGAATTAAAAGAAGCAATGAAGCTTAACGCTATTCATTTTTTCACTTCGAATAAAGTCCTAAGGAATTCAATGGGGCAAAAGCCAACAGTAGACATTATGGCAACCTTATGCTTATTGCTAAAAAAAACCAAACGCTCATCCTCTTCTTTCTCCCTGGTCACATATTGTAAAAGTAAACAAAACACATGATGCCCTGAGTCCTATTGGCAGGCCCAACCCATGGGGCAGACCCACGGTGAATCAACCCTTTTGTAAATCATATTGATTCACTAAATTTGTTGTAGTTGTGACTACCAGTAAAATTCAGACCAATGTGTGATGCAACATCATCACAGTAGTGAGGTTAAAATAAAAAACCGCGTTTCTATGAACATTTCTATGTACATTTTTTTCTAGTCCTTATTTTATACAAAGTTGGGACACTTTGTTTTTGATTCCTGAATGGAAATTCATGTTTTTTTCTTCCAATATACACTTTTGTACACATTTGATGTGCATATTATTTTGACATAGTTCCCTACTGATTAAAGCAAATAGTACTTTGAGTGCTTGATGGATTGGGTTTAAACCTTACTGCATTTTTCTTTTGATCCCACAATGCACTGAGTTTGGGGATTCTGTAATCAAGCATGTGGATTTGAGTGGCACAGGGGTAGATAAAGCACAACCCACATGCCGCTTGGAGTCCTCGAAGCCTTTTTTGAAATCTCCAGCACTCCATAGTACCTCCAAAGCCCCTGGACCCGTAAAAAAATCAAACAATTACCCCTAAATAAGCCAAGTCACCACAAAAGAGATTAAAAATGTGGTAGTTTGATAATTTGCTCCTCCCAACCCCCAGGTCTCTTCACACACCTAATCCAAAATTGTTGATTTTCAGTAAAAAAAAAAAAATCAGAAAATGATGTCACATCACTTTTGAGTTATGCCACTATGCTCTGTTCTGAAATGTGCCACTAATGCCCCCCTTCTCAACAGAGTTATCTAGACCTGGCATAGAACAGCAAACAAGACAGAGATTCAAAATAATTGCACGGATGTAACCATCAGCATGGTGTAGTGCTCTGACTATGACTCTGGAGACAAGTGTTTAAATCTCAGCACAGCTGCAGAAACCCACTGGGGAGATCATGAGAAGTCACATTCTCTCAGCCTCAGAGGGAGGGAAAAGCGAGCCACCTCTGAACAAATCTTGCCATGAAAACCCCATTATAGGTTTGCCTTAGGGTCATCTTAAGGCCCTTTCCGTTCAGCACAACGGGGTGCAGCGGCGTCCTTTCACTGCAGCCCCAGCAGGAGGGAAAACGCACCAGGAACGCACCTCGCCCCATCATTGTGGAGGGGAGTGCTCTGGCCTTGCCTATTCCATTCCTCAGTGCAGCTGGGCATTTGCCATTGCTACGCTGGGGAGGGAGGAGTCCCCAGCACGCTTCTGCCCTTCCGCATGGCCGGAAAAGGCGGCAGTGCGATGCAATGGTAAATGTGAAATGGACTTTTTCCATTTTAAAAATACCGCGCCCGTGCAATGTGCAGGGACAAGATGGCGGCAGGACCGCAACAACGTTGTGTGGAAGCGCAACCTGCAAAGCGCTGCAATCATGTCCCCACAGCAGGGCAGCCACACAGTGTGGAAAGGGCCTAAGTCAGAGATGACTTGAAGTCACACAATAACCACAAAGCCAGGGACTAATTTAAGTAAAGGTTTGCCACATATTCCCCTCTCTCGCTGGCATGCTTAGGTCAACATGAGAGGCCATCCGCCACACTCCTGCCATAAAAAACTCAAGGTGTAACTATGAGAGATAGGATCTTCTTTTGGGTATGGTACACTGCTGATGAAATCTTCCCCCGGGAGGTCCTCTCAGCTCTGTCATGATACAGTTTTTAATGTGCTGTAATGACCTCTTTCTTTAGGAGTGCCTTGGGGACAAAGTAATCTTACTTCTTCTTTCACTGATTACTATCAAGTTGGCTTTGACCTCATGGTGAACCTATGATGGGAGACCACCAAGACACCCTATTATTAACAGCCCTGGGTCCTCTAGAATCAGGACTGTGGCTTCTTTGAGTCAATCCACATGTAATGTGTTCTTCCTCCTTTCATATTGCCCTGTACTTTAGCAAACCTTATCATCTTGTTTAATGAAATGTCTTGTCTTCTAAACACAATAGGCTCACTTTGGTTATCTTGGCTTCTAGGGAAAGTTCAGACATGATTTTCTCCAGGCCCCATTCATTTGTCTTTTTTACTGGACTATGGTATCTGTAGAATTCCTGCCCAATACCACATTTCAAATGTTTTGATTTTCTTCCTGTCAATTTTCATTAAGGTCTAGTTTTTACAGCCATATATAGATCAGAAATATTATGCAATGGACAGTCCTGACTTTGGTATTTAATGATACATCTTTACACTTGAACATCCTATCTAGTTCTTTCCTAGCTGCCATTCAAAGTCCTAGTCTTTCTCTGATTTCTTGACTGCAGTCTCAGTTTTGATGTATGATTGAGCCAAGTTATAAAAAATCTTTAATTATTTTGATATCTTCATATTCTACTTTAAAATTATGTGAATTGCCTGTGGTCATTGTTTTTCTTTTCTTAATGATCAGCTGTAACTCTGCCTTTGTAACTTCTTCATTAACTTTCCGTGATAGTCACTCCAAGTCTTTGCTGTTTTCTGCTAGTAATATGATATCTGTATATCTTAAATTGTTGATGTTCCTTCTTCCAGTTTTCATGCCTCCTTTCCTTAATCTAATCCAGCTTTCCTTATGGTATGTTCAGTGGTATAAATTAAACAGACAGGGTGGTAAAATGCAGCCTTTTATGAGCTCCTCTCCTTACCAGTTGGGAATCATTCTGCTTCTCCATATTCTGTCCCTGACCTTCTATGGTACTGTTGACAGTAGCCTCTTGTTCAGCGTATAAATTATGCATCAGGACATCCAAATATTGTGGCATACTCATTTCTTTTAAAATGATCTATAGATGTCCATGATCTACATAATCAAAGGCTTTACTATAATCTATTATCCTACATATGTTTGCAACATGATCCCTAGTGCCTCTTCCTTTTCTAAACATCTGACATTTCTCATTCACATATGCCCCACCTTGAATCCCATGTTGGGAGAAATTCAGATTAGAGATTAAATAAATAAATGAGTGTTTTGGTGCAAACTTTTGAGTATCAGTTTGCTTGCATGGGAAATGTAATGATCCAATTATTATTGCAATCTTTCATGTCCCCTTTCTTAGAGACTGGAATGTATACAGAGTATTTACAATCTGCTGGCCATTGTTTTGTTTTCCATATTTGTTGGCAGATTCTGTTCAGAATTTGAATGGAATCTGTCTCTGTATCTTGAAATAGCTCTATTGAAGCCTTCTATAGTGTTGCTGATTATTCTGCTGAATTGTCTTTTATGGTTTTGCTTATAATTGTTTCATAGATTTTTACTGATTGTTTATTTGTTCCAACTTGATTCTATGCAATACTTTGGATCATACACAGAAAGGTTGGACATAAATGGAAACTGGAAGATTGGGATATTCTTTATGAAGTAATTATTAAAACACCTGGATATAAATCCTACTGAATCCAGTGTGGTGCTTTTGAGTAAGAATGCAAAACTCAGTAGAGAGAATTGGATAAGGTCCTAATAACCTTCATTTTCTGAAGAAATATTCTGAAACAGTATTCTTCAAGGGATATATAACAATTCTGTGACAGAGTCTGGTTTGTGAAAGAAAGGTAAGCCAACAAACAGAAAAATGAGATTAAATATTTCATCCTGAACTAATTAATGCTTAATGCTTTTCTCTAATCTCTGGAATTTTGGCGGAGATTATGTGGGTAAAACAGCCACAAACAGGCTGAAATCTTCCTAGAATGTGAAAACTAAAGCTAAAGGCATGCTCAAGCTATATAATACCTAAATATATTTTTGCATATTTGATAAAAGATTGATATCTATGGATTTTCTTTTGTTTTATTCACACAAAGTAAATTTCAAGAGGACCAGCATATCCACTGGGCACTTTAGGCATAGTTTCTAAGCCCAATGAAAATTTTAAGGCCTATGAAAATAGGATTTTAAGACTCACAAAAACATTCATAGTGGTATGTCAAGGCTAGGCAGTGAGTCAAATACGAGTACGTTTCATACAAAATGGTTATTGAACTCTTTATTGACTTTATGAGTGCTTTTTGTACAAAATAGAACTCTTTATTCACTTTGGGAGTCGAATACAAGAGTGCCTAGGACCTGCAAAAACCTTAATGCACCCCTGAATATCAAAACTAATATTTGACAATTTGGGAAGCATAGATGACTGAATAGGCACATTGGTGAATATATTTTGTAGCTTAACTTCTATCTTAGTTAAACACAAGAGGTATATTTCAGTTTTTGATACTCAAAGAGTGAAAACTCCCCAATTTAAACTGAGAGTTAAGGTTGCCTGGCTTTGCCTGGCAAAAGCAAGGATGTACGGGCTATATCTATATATCTCCCCCAAGCAAATTCTTAAAACAGGAACACATTTACAATTCCAGCTTCTGCTTCAATCTCCACCTGAAGTAAAGACAAGAAATGTACTCCTATCTTGAAACTGTTACAATTTAATGAAAAAAATGGCCTTTGTCTCAGAAAGTGAATACAGTAGAGTCTCGGTTATCCGACCTAAACGGGCGGGCTGAGGGTCGGATAACCGAAATGTTGGATAAGCCGGAGGCCTGTGGTGGCCGCCATTTTGGGGGCGTGTCTAGGGGCGTGTCTGGGCGTGTCTGGGGGCGTGTCTGGGTGTGTCTGGGTGTGTCTGGGGGCGCGGAGATGCCTACAGCCACGTCCCCAAGCAGCCGCGACGTCGGATAATCTGGAAGGTCGGATTACTGGATGTCGGATAACCGAGACTCTACTGTAGAGTAGTCCAATATTTGGCACAGAGTTCATTAATCCTGTGAGATGTATCGTTGAGCTTCCTTTTCAAAAGGACGTTTTGATGAGCAGGGGAATCATTTACACTAAGAAACAGGTAGAACAGATAGTAGGAGGAAACATCTAGCATCTAACGATCCAAGCCAATCAACAAATTACACCATATTTACAAGTGGAATCCTATCTATCAAGTTTACCTGGGTCCAAGCCAATTAACATAATGAGACTTCCTTCCCCCAAAATACAGTTCAACTGGACTGGACTAGTAAACATAGTATAACTGTGGGCTGTACAAATCTGTTCTTTGCAAATGTTATCAGAAGGTGTGTAGCGTTTACCAAGGGTTCACACAGGGTCCATCAATGGGTCCATACTCTGAATGAGCATGAGATCTGGGCTCCAAACTTCCTTGGAGGGGTGGTGGAATAGCTCCGACTAACATAATCTGATCTAAAAAGCTTCCCCCCACCCCTCTCTCTTCAGGTTATGACATCTCCCTCTAATCCCTCTATCCTTAATGAACGCAGACACATAAATATTATACTTTTAAACAATGAATCTAAGTTAGATAGCTAGGAATGCCTGAGGGGAAAGAAACTTATGGAGAGTTTGTGCAGACTGAAGCAGAAAGTGAACAGAATGGATTTGCAAGTAGACAAATGTGCGCTGGAAACTGACTGATTTGTCCATCTTTAGATGCATCTTTTGGGGGCATGCAATGTTTTCCTACAGGCCTGCCCTAATTAATTAATATGTATGACTAGAATAACTGAGGGTACAAATTTATGATCCCTGAGAGAGCATATCATGTGCCTCAGGACTTTTCCCTCCAAAGAAGAGAGAGTTCATAAACTGGCTGCCTTCAGCTGCGGAAAGATCCAGAGCAGGGTTCTACAACACTGGAACTTATATGCTAGAGAGGACAAAAAGGACCATGTTGGAGAAGGTGAGAAAATTCAGGATCCAAAGGTACAGAAGAAATACTCTCTAGTAATCAAGATGAAGAAGAAGTTGGAGAAGTGTAACTTTTTATAGACTTCTCTATGAGGAAAGATTCTTGGAATCAAAATGCAGATCCTAATAAGATCAGCATATTCAGTTCAGGCTATTCCAGTGTTACTGGATATATGTAAGCTCTCTGCTTGGCAGGGACTATGAGTTTCATAACGGGTATGGGAAGAATACACACACACACACACACACACACACACACCAAAAGCCCCATACTGCTTAACAGATAAAAGGGATTTGTCCTGTATTTCTTGGCTTTTCAAATGTAGCAATGATCCAAATAATAAGAAATAATGATAACGATCCTGTCTGGGTGAACTGGGAAGGTAGCGCACACGACCCTCCCTGGATTGGGTGGCCATGCAAGGTTTGAAGTGCGAGATGCTGGGAGGCAAGAACCAAGCCAGTTCTGGTCTTTGAGGATGCAGTTTATTAAGCGAAGAAGCAAAATGAAAAAGGAAAGGCACACAAGCATACATATACTCTGACTCCGCCAGAAAGGCAAAGGAGGCGATGGAGCAGCGTTCTCTTTGTTCCAACAGATTATGTAGGCTTTTCGTATGCAAGTGGCTAAACAGGCTGCCAATCCATCAACTCACCATGCCGAAACGGGCAGGGGGGCTATCGCCTCCTCGGACGCCAATTATTGAGGTACCTATGTGCCAGGTACATGATAGGCTTGTGGCCAAATCTCATTACCTGCCCAAGACGGCAGCGGACGGTCTCTAATTAAACTGTGCTCTCCCCTCACCATACCGGACGGCGTGGGGAGTGAAGCACCCACCGTTAACATTTCTTGGCTATTCTCACAGGACTGTAGGATACAGGGCAGCCTGACCTAGCAATGCAACAGCATGAACTAACCCCCAATATATGTTTGTTAGTGTGAAAGCAGGCTGAACTGAAATGTAACACAGGGCCTACCTAGAGGGCCTTGGGCCCAAGAAGGAATTAGGAAGAGAAATATATTTTATAAGATAACTCCCTTTGCTCCTCAAACCAAGGAATTATTGACAAAACAGAAAAACCATTTTAACCATTTAGAACGGTTTAAGCCATTAAAAATAGTTCCCAATGGTGTATCTAGCATAAACAGCGCCTAGGACAAGTGTGGAAGTTGCATCTCTAACTCTGGGGCTACTTCTTCTTCCTCCTCCTCCTCCTCCTCTGCCACTTCCAGCACTGCTTTTTTGTTCCTCCCTGCCCAGGGCATGTGCCCGACTTGCCCCACCTTAGATACGCCTCTGATGGTTCCTTACAGTTCAGCTTCATTTGGGGAAAAAAAATAAAATGTAAACAAAAAATGTAATTTGTAATTGTTGTCTGAATCAACTTTACTTTTAATATACCAAATAAGATAATTTTGTGCCAAATAAAATTCCACAATCACTTTATGTTCCTAGTAATAAAATGACGTTAAATGTGTAAATGTGCTGATATTCAATTTGATAAATTGAAATTTATTTTCAAATTGAATTGAATTGAATTGAAATTTATTTTCAATTTATCAAAACAATTCCATTTTTTTCTGGGGAATGGGAAATTCCCCACTGCCCGTGGCTTCAATATTTCTAGAAATTTGACATACCTTGACATAAAGTGAAATATCTAAAAACTGGAGAAATATGGAACAGCTTTCTTTCAGGCCCTGGCAAAATAGGGTCTGGTCAAAAGCTGTTTTAGAAAAACTGACTCATTATTTAAAGAGATCTAATGATGACAAGAACAGAAACAGCTTTGAGGCTACGTTGTATTTACATTCACTTGACAAGAATAGTCTCCTTATACTTCTCAACCTGAATACATGAAGTTCTGGAAGAACATGTTTTAGAAGAAAATTGTTTGTTCCCGGCAATTACAAAGCATTATCTTGATGAATGTTTTTGTCCACATGTCATGTTTGTTAAAATAAAAACACATTCAGCAATCAACTGAATAGTTTCTATGTTCTTTCTGTCTCAGTGAGATGATGTTTCTTTCCTTTTTTTTTCTTTAAATTTCTAAGGATAATTTTGTGTTTTTTAATGCATGCATGCATAGCGGTCAACACTGCTCTTGAATTTATGATTCCTTCAAGAGTGCTTTTTGGCAATGTTCTATGAATAAATTGCTAACATAAGAGTAGCAAGGGAAGCAAGGTGCAGTTAAGATAACAGAAGGGAAAGCTGCAGCAAATGGTGCATACTGTCTGTACAAAGGTCATTACCACATGTTGCCTGATCCCATCATCCTCCAGTCATGATCCTGGCACCAATTTTGTTGGGAGGGAAGTAAGAAGGGAACACTCCCCTCTGCATCTGACTGGGTCCCTGCGGAAGGGAGCGTGAGCAACACACACCTGCCTTCTGCAGTGCAGCCAGGCTCTTTCCCATGCTGCTCTGGGGAAGGAAGCACTTCCATTGTGTTTACTGCCCTTCCGCATGGTCAGGAAGGACGAGAGTGTTGCGCAATTGGGGGACATTGATGGAGAAACTCCATCAATGATTTACGCCGCAGTAGCTTCAGTTGGTGACAGGAGAAGGGCAAAACCATGACAATGTCATACAGAAGTGTCATCGCGGTCCCGCTCCTCTCACATCTCCATGCCAGGACACAGTCATCATGCTGAAAGGGGCAAAGTCTCCAATAAAAAGATACACCTTAAAAGCAAAGTAAGATTAGCTTTAACTTCAAAACATGATCAGCAATTTGAATAGGGAAAATTCTGGATGCTAAATTCTGTTTTTCTCCCTAAACAAGACCACATAACCACACCATTATTCATAGAATCATGGAACCTTAGAGTTGGAAAGGGACACAAGGGCCATCTAGTCCAATCTCCACCATAGAAGAAGACACAGCTACGGCAGATGCCCATTGTTTCTGTTTAAAGACCTCATTAAAGAATGCGAATCCACCATCCCCAAGGCAGTGGAGGGATGGTTGTATAGTTCTTACAGTAAAGATGTTCTTCCTAATGTTTCAGTGTAATCTCTTTTCTTGTAATTTGAACCCATTGGTTTGTGTTCTAATCTCTGGAGTAGCTGAAATGAAGTTTGCTCCATCCTCTGTGTGATATCCCTTCAAATATTTAAATATGATTGTCATATCACCTCTCAGTCTTCTCTTTTTCAAGCTAAACCTACCAACTTTCTAAGTCATTCCTCATAAGGCATGGTTTCCAGAGTTTTGATTGCCTTGGTGGCTCTTCTCTGACATGTTCCAGGTTGTTGATTTCCTTCTTTAACTGTGGTGTCCAGAACTGGAAACCACATTCCAGGTGAGGACTGACCAAAACAGAATAGAATGGCACTAATACTCCCCCTGATTTGGACACTTTCCTCCTACTAGTGTAGCCTAAAGTTGCATCAGCTTTTTCAGCCACTGCATCACACTGTTAACTCATATTTAGCTTGTGGCCAACTAAGACCTCTAGATCCCTTTCACATGTACTGCTTTCAAACCAGGTGTTACCCATCATTTCAATTTTCCTACCTACGTTTATCCCTGTTAAAATTCATTTTGTTAGTTTTGGCCCAGCTCTCCAATCTGTCAAGATCATTTTGAATTCATGGCTTCTGGGATAGTTGCTAGTCCTTCAGATTTGGTGTAATCTGCGCATTTTATCATCTAAATCATTTATAAAGATATTGAACATATTCCTAGTAGAAGATGCCTCTTTATCAAGCCAGTGATTGCTATGGCTGTTGAAAAAAGCAACAACATCATCATCCACAACAACAACATTCCACACTCATCTGAAAGCCAAGGACAATGGAAAGAAATTTAATTTCAAAATTTTCAAATACGTAGAGACTTCCTTCTTCAGAAGTCCAGATAATGCGATTCTAGGATAAGTTTTTAGGCTTATATTTCCTAGAAGATCATTGTATGGTATGGATGTTATGAAGGCACACACAGCATCTTATTTTCTCTCTCTTCTCTTCCAACTTTTCCCCCTTTATCCTTAGCTTACTTCAACAGCTTCAAACTAAGGCCATTTCTGCACTACACTGTTATAGTGCTATTATTCCACTTTCCACATCCTGTGGAATCCTGGAGTTTATAGTTTACTGAGGCCAAGAGCTCTCTGGCTGAGAATTCTAAAGGCCCCTCCCTAAACTGCAAATCCCAGGATTCCACAGGATGTTGAAAGTGGAATAATAGCACTGTTAACAGTGCAGAAATGGCCTTAGTTGGAAGCTGTTGAAGTAAGCTGAGGACAAAGGGGGAAAAGTTGGAAGAGAAGAGAGAAACTGGGGCTTTTTGAAAGCAGCTGACAGGAGAGGACTAAGCAGGCCTGTTTCTGCCAAATCAACACAGTGGGAGGCTACGTATCAATTGTTGTGAGGGTAAGTATGTTTGGCCTGTAAATACTACTTACTGTACATTGCTTGGAGGACCACTGTTGTTGAAGAGCTGTTGTAAGATCCAATCAAATCTCTACAGGACTGAGACAGTGATCTGAGTCAACTATGGCCTGTAGGTTCTAAGGCCTTTAGGTACTTTGGATGGAAGATTCAGATTGCCACACATATAGTGGCTCCATGCCAGTTTTGTTTATCAGCTTCTTTCTGGAATCTCATTCCTTCATGCTTTCCACAAATATAGCCAATTAGCGCTGCAAGATTCATACCTTTCCAAATTATACCAAATATTTAGCATAGACAGAAAAGGGTGGCAGTGCAGACAGGAAAGGTGGGGAAACACCCTTGTAAAAATGTATCCCTCCCACACCATAAGTGATACAGGAGGCCAAAAAAGCAGGAAATTCCATGTCACTGTCATATAACACAATCTTTCTCCTCCCACACAATGCCTCACTGTAGTATACATTCACCCCAAGGTGTGAGTCAATATCTTCCTGTCAACACACAATATTTTTGTGAAATCTTAAGAGCACAGAATTGTCCCAAAGCCTTGGAGGTAGAAGAAGACTGGAAAGGCACGTCAAGTGAACTTAGATGCAATTCTCAGAGAGCAGTTGTCATATAAAATGATATGTTTCTATGCAGAAATTTAAGAGAAGAATTATGAAATGTCCAGCCAAAAACAGATACATGAACTGGCAGATTCATTCTAATCTTGCTTATCATTCTAATCTAATTCTTATCATTCTAATCTTGCTTACTAAAGGCAGTCCAAATTTTTTGGCGAGTGAACATGGCATATTAAAATGGTGTTTCTGTTTTGGCTTTTTGAGAGATTATGGAGATGCCTTTTTTTCATTTTTGCTGCCATAAATTCCTGAAGATTCTAGTCTTTGGATTTAATTTTCCTCCCTAGACAATACTTCTCTGAGTAAAGTGTACATGACTTGTCTTTAGGACACATGCATGTGAATGCACACATATGAACACTAAGTTATTGCATAGTACATAGTAATAGGTTATCACCAGTTTTAAATGAACCTCGCTAGATGCACAATGTGAAAGTATAATTCTGCCGTTTCATATGCTGCATCCGATGAGGTGCATTTCGAACTGGTGATGACATATCAAGGAGAACTCTGCTATTCTGTTAAACATTTAACCAGTTGTTTTACATCACTGCATGTCAGAGTACTGCACGCGAAATGAATTCAGTGTTCAGAAGTCACAGAAGAGCATTTAACAGTCTTTAGAAGCTATAAAAAAACCACTTAGGAAGTATACCTATGTATGAGAACAGGTCTATTTGATTTGTGATTTTTAGGGCTTTTCTGCACTGCACTGTTATAGTGCTATAATTCCACTTTCAACATCCTGTAGAATTCTGGGGTTTGTAGTTTACTGAGGCCAAAGAGCTCTCTGGCTCTTTGCAAACGCCAGGATTCCATAGGATGTTGAAAGTGGAATAATAGCACAATAACAGGGTAGTGCAGAAAGGCCCTTAATCTATGAAATGTTGTATAGTTGGGGGAAGTGGAGTATGATGGGAAAAACATTGTATTAACAACATCCTAGGGTTGCCAGCTTGAAAAATGGAGAGGGCTCCTGTACCTTTAATGGTTGAGAAGAAGAGGGATGACAAGCAGCTGTTGCTTGTCATGCAACCAGGTAACAAACAGCATCTGCTGAAATTCTCTCTGCTACACAACCATTAGAGGGACAGGAAGCCTCTCTAGTTTTCATTCTGACAACATTATCTGGAAAACATACCATGTGCCACAACAATCCAGTAAAAGACCACTGGCTGCCATCTTGGTTATACAACAAGCAAATCCTAGAAAGAGTGGTTGAAGTTCATCCCTGTCTTTCCTAATATTGTTTGCATCACCCTTGTCGTTATTCCCCAACATGGAATGACAAGAATTTTAGTGCATGTTCAGAAGAACAAGGGGAATGCAAAGTGTTTTTAATGCCTATATTTAGAGGACGGCAAGATTTATTTTATTTTAATTTTTATTCCACCCTTCTCTCAGAGCATGATTCAAGGTGGCAAAGAGAGGAATGAAAGAGGGCAATTATGGACAAGGGAGAAAACTGTAAAGGAAAGCAACGATACTAAAAAGGTCACAGAAGACTGAAAGGAACAAGTGCAACCTCTACTTGTTCATTGCATATAGGCAAATCCCCGCTTAGATCGAAAGAAGAAGCTAAAGGAGCCTGGAGAATAAAGGGGATGAGGAGATTTTTTGAGGGTGAAAATTGAGGTGGAGGAAAAGGCAAAGGATCCAGTCAAACCTACAAGAAAGAACAGTGAAGGAGACAACAGTGACCTCCTTACTCATCTTAATGCCACCTAACATTTGCAGCAGCATATCTAGCCCTGAATGTGGCTGAAAACTGAAAGACATGTTGGAGCCAACCGTGAAGTCAATCCAGCTCTGAGAAAGACTCAGGCAGCCTAATTGTCAGCTTGCTGCCAATATGAGGGAGAAGATTACCACTTTGGCTGTTTCAGACAGGTTCTGTTTAGTGCCAGAAGTGTAGCTTCTTCTGTGTAATCTGGTAATTAATTTGCTCTTTAAATATATGTATAAGTTCCTCTCTTTCTACTCCCTTTCGTCTGGTATTCATATGAAAGAACAGTAAGGTTTCTGATTGGGGGTGGGGGGATTGACTCTCTGTCTGCTACTATTTTCATCTAGGAAACACAAAAGACAGTGGTGAGCTTGAGGGACTGTGTGCGCGATACAGTCAGCCCTCCACATTTGTGCATTTGACTTTCATCGACTTGATTATTTGTGAGTTTCTCCAACCCCACCCTGCCCTCAGGTGCTTTTTTTTCTGGGGGAACTTTCCCTCTCAGAGTCTCCAATTAAGCAATGTAGCCTTTAAAAACTGCTTCTGGTCCTCCTCCTCCTCCATCAGGTGCTGCTTGGGCAGCAAAGGACAGCTCATAGCCTGATTTCTCAGCACTGCAGACCCTATCACAATGCCTCCTACTCACCCAAAGAAGAAGATGGGCAAGAGAGAGGAAGTATAGGGCCACAGGGCCAACCCACTCCCTTTCCCTCTCCTTTCCTTGACCTGGTTTGGACCCTGGGCATCCACTTTCCCCCTATGCTTCAGCCCCTTCCCAAAAACACACCCTTTGATATTTGTGATTTTAACATTGTGTGGTCCTGAACCCCTAACTTGAGTGAATGTGGAGGGACAACTGTATTTGGGGCCTTCCCGTGGCATTTTACTCTGCATTTATTCAGCCCCAGCTACAAAACTAGACTCCCTGGTTTCCTTATATCAAAGATAGATGGAGATAGAGCAGGATTATCAAACTGTGTGTATTTCATTATTAAAAAAAAGATTCTCTCTATAATGACATTCTCCTATGACTTTCCTAAAGCAGGGGCAGTCAGAACAATGCCTGTTCATAATTGCGTACCCTTCAGATGAAAACTGGAACACATGTAGCCAAAAAAGCTAAGAGTGTGATCAAGATAGCAAACATTGTTAACAAGAAAGAACACACAAGGCCGAAGAGGTTGCAGCAGTTTGCCTTTGCCTGAGCTTATTGGGAATGGCAGGATTCTGCCCCCTCCATTTGTCTCCCCCTTGCTGAGTTAAATAAGTACAAATTATTTCTGGACTTTGCCATCCTCATGCAGCAATTGAAGTAAGCTGAGGACAAAGGGGGAAAGCAAAACAAGGGAAGAGAAACTGGGATATTTTAAGATAAACTGCAAAAGTGGGATGACAGAGAATTAATCAGGACTGTCTCTATCAAACTGAGACATTGTAAAGAGCATGTAATTCTTTTAAGAAACAAATTATTAATCTTATCGTTGCTAATATGTATGCATGCATGTATGTATATATTTAAAACAAGGCCTTGTTATCTCACTGGTAAACCCTGTCCCAGGGTCTACAATTTTGATATTAAAATATGATTCAATGTGCTTGAGAGGTCACCCGGGTGAGCACGTAGGCAGCAATGGTTGAACGATCGAAAACCAGGTCAGGCCAGTAAAATCCCCAGTCACGTAGCCCCAGGAGACCTCAAGTTGTGCAAACCCACAGTAGACAAAGGGTCCTCAGCCCCTGAGAAGCTGACTTGAGGGGATTAGCCTGTTTGTCCCGAGTTGAGTAAAATCCTATCAGGCAAGGACCATTTACAGAAAGTCACACCACAACCCAATGCAACTGAAGATCCTGAGACTTTGGCAACACCTTGTAATCTCATCAGGCAAAGGAAGTTATCATTGTGGAGCTTCTTTCTCATTGCAACATCCATTGTTCTCCCCAGGAAAGGATTAACCCTCCAGGTACCTTTTCCCTCTACAAATAGTCCCAGTTTTTGAGCGTTTCTTTGGATCACTCCCGGTCATCCCAGCTGACCGTTTCTCCGTCCATTGAGTAATCCCCTCAGCCCTCTCCATGCTGAGCTCTGCTTCTCCGCTGTTTTTCCCAGACCAAGGACTTCAGGAAAAGGTGCAGTATTACCCCAGCTACAACCCCTTCAATATTCCCCCTATCCAGCCTCCTCCCTTTTGCTTCTTAATAGGTCTTGAGTGAGTGTGTAAGTGATTGCATTGGTGCGTGAGACTTTCATTCAATAAAATCATTTTATTGGACATCTTCGTTTGGTTTTTGGCTTGGCCTGTCCCCGTAAAAACTGGGTAAAAAAACCCCTCTAGGTTACCCTGCCTCTCGCATTGCTATTGCTCGTGCTCTGACTAGTTTCCATTCCCCATCATGTGGAGCACATTGAGGTGTCCCCCAAGGGACCCCAGAAATCAGAGTAACAGAGTCTTTAAGGATCAAATCCTTCCAAGGTGAAAACAATACAAAACAAGCACTACTTAATTTTTAAAAAATCAGGAATAACTAATGAAACCAGCAATACTGGAAGTTAAGGGAAAGCCAGTAAAGACAAGTGTCTGTTTGAATAGTTTCTGAAGAATGCAGGGCAAGGCCCTAAGAAATGCAATTGGAAGCTGTTTGCAGGGTTGCCACTGAAAGAGACTCTCTTATTTGTACCTGCCATTCTAATCTCCTTTGAGTGATGAATCCAATGCAGGATCTAGAAAGAAACAATACTGATGGCCATTGGTCACTTGTACCTGCCAAGTCTCATAAAATTCCAGCCAAAATGTGAAGCTGGGGTAGCATCAAGGCTATCAACCTGTCTTCTCCATTCCTGCTGGCTTCAGCCCTCTCCAGCTGCCAAATCCATGTTCCACAGGGTTTTCCAGTCATCTGTAGAAGACTTTCATAGCATTTACAGAGCTGCATTGGGGAGGAGAAATTGTATCCCCCAACAACTGGATTTCACTTTTATGTAAACCAAAGTTCAGCACTGTATACAGCCCTCAGCCCTGTTCTTTAACCAATGGTGCCTGATGTTCTTCCTGTCAGTGAGAAAGTGTATTGACTCTGGGTTTTAGCCTGAACTTTAAAGGGAAAAAACAACATGCTGAATCCTATTCTCTACAAAGGCATGACACCATGAGTAGGTCCTTTAAAATATGAACTAAATTCCAGAGCAGATTCAGTGCCCAACCAGCATAGAAGCCATCAGTCACTGCTGTCATTATCCTTATATCAGTTTGAAGGAGCCTTGATGAAGCAAGAGGTCTGACCAGTGTAGCCTCCTGGCCTCATTTTCTCAAGTGACGCTATGTGTAATGCTTCTGCTGATGCCAAGCCACAAATCAGCCCAGTTCAGTGAACAATAGTTAACCCTGTCTACCTTTTGAAGAGCCATTAGTCTAACAAACGTAATTCAGATCTTCGCAGTGATTATCATTTATTAATTATAATCAGATCACCTTTGGGCCATACTCTTTTTTAAAAAAAGAAGAAAGATAATTCCTTTCCATGTTTTCTCTGCAAGTTCAAACTGGCAAGATAGTAAGCATGATCCCTAATGTTGCTGTTGGGGGAAAAAAACAGTAGTCTGAAGATCCTTATAAATGGTACAAGATGGTGCAAAAGTAATGACTGAATGGAGAGCGTACCAAACTGAGGTACTTGATTCTTTTTTCCAGAAATACACAAACACCAGCCAGGGAGTTTAAAGGGGACTCTCTTAACACTTACATGTATCCACCATTGGGTAAGTGGTGGTGGTTGATTCTCATTCCTTATCAGCAAGATGCTTAATAGTTGTTTTTTTTCTTAAATATTTGTTTGCTGCTTCAGCAGACATTCTCCCCTAAATACCACAGCACTTAAGTCAATGTAAACACATCATTATGTATTCTTTGACAACAAATAACCAGGCAGACATGAAATTAACTTCCCTCACATTTCAAATTTTCCTGTAAGAACCATCTACCTCAATAATTTTCAATCACCTTACTTTCCATATGACCCCCATTTCTTGTCCTATTTAAAAAAAAAAGTCTGGATTTAGCAACTGAGCCCATATTAGGTCCACTCAAGCTCCTTTGCTATCATAGAATCATAGAATCATAGAAATGTAGAGTTGGAAGAGACCACACGGGCCATCCAGTCCAACCCTCTGCCATGCAGGAACACCCTCAAAGCACTCCCGACAGATGGCCACCCAGCCTCTGCTTAAAAACCTCCAAGGAAGGAGACTCCACCACACTCCAAGGCAGCATATTCCACTGCCGGACAGCCCTGACTGTCAGGAAGTTCAGGTGGAATCTCCTTTCCTGCAGCTTGAATCCATTGCTCCTTGCCCTGGTCTCTGGAGCAGCAGAAAACAAGCCCTCTCCTTCCTCTACATCAGTGGTTCTCAACCTGTGGGTCCCCAGATGTTTTTGGACTTCAGCTCCCAGAAGCCCTGAGCATTGACCATAGTGGCTGGGGCTTCTGGGAGCTGAAGTCCACAAACATCTGGGGACCCACAGGTTGAGAACCACTGCTCTACATGGCATCCCTTCAAATATTTAAACATGGCTATCATGTCCCCTCTTAACCTTCTCTTCTGCAGACTAAACATCCCCAGCTCTCTAAGTCTATCCTCATAGGGCATGGCTTCCAGGCCTCTCACCATTTTGGTTGCCCTCCTCTGGACTTGCTCCAGCTTGACCATGTCCTTCTTGAATTGGGGTGCCCAGAACTGGACACAGTATTCAAGATGAGGTATAACCAAAGCACAGTAGAGTGGTACCAGTACCTCCCTCGATCTAGACACCATACTCCTGTTGATGCAGCCGAGAATTGCATTGGCTTTCTTGGCTGCCACATCACACTACTGACTCATGTTCAGCTTGTGGTCTATGAAGACTCCTAGATCCCTTTCACATGTACTGCTATCTAGCCCCATGTCCCCCATCCTATATTTCTGTATTCCATTTTTTCTACCTACACTTTCTACCTAAGTGTAGGACCTTACACTTCTCTCTGTTGAATTTCATTTTGTTAGCCTTGGCCCAGCTCTCCAATCTATCCAGGTCCTTTTGAATTTTGATCCTGTCCTCTGGCGTATTAGCAACCCCTCCCAATTTGGTGTCATCTGCAAATTTGATGAGCATGCCCTCTATTCCTTCATCCAAGTTGTTGATAAAAATATTGAACAGCACTGGGCCCAGGACAGAACCCTGTGGCACCCCGCTAGTCACTTCTCTCCGGGATGAAAAGCAGCCATTCGTGATTACTCTTTGGGTTCGGTCGGTCAACCAATTACAAATCCAACTAACAGTAGCCCTGTCCAGACCGCATTTTACTAGTTTCTTTGCAAGAATGTCATGGGGAACTTTGTCAAAGGCATTACTAAAATTGAGGTGTGCTACATCCACAGCATTCCCTTCATCTATCAAGCTAGTAACTCCATCAACAGGAAGTTATGTGTGTAACTCTGTACTGGCCACTGGCCACTATATGCCCTCCAACATTTAATAAATAAAAATAAATAAAAACAAGGGCATGTGTGCAACAACATCAGAGTGCGATCAAGATGGCAAAAGTGATTACTGAGGAAGAAGACACAAGCTAGGAGAGGCTACAACAGTTAGCTTTTGCCTGAGCCTACTGGAAAGGGCAAAATTCCATTTGCCATCTCTCCCCTCTGCATCTGAATTAACTGAGTACAAACTGCTTTTATACTTTAAACTGGGTTTGCACAATGGAGGTATGCTGAGGACAAAGAAGGAAATTGGAGACACAGAAACTAGGACATTTACAAGAAGCTAAAAAGGTGGGATGACAGAGGAGTCATCTGGACTGCCCCTGCCACATAGGACAGTTGGAATGTACACCACTTTTCTTCTATGCACAAGATTTGAGTGGCATATTTTCAGCCAGGAAGACTATCATTCTTTGATTCCTTATTCCTCACTAAAAACAATAGTGGCCAGCCTTTGGGAAAAATGTGTCACAAAGTCCCAACCAAAGGATTAGTTCATTCCTAAATGTGAGGGTACACAATACAGAGAGTCAGTTTGATGGGGTTTGCCTCTGATTTATTGAGCCACAAAACTGCAATATGTTGGAGTAGGGGCGGATAAAGTATAGTCTTAGGTCTGCATGTTTTTTGCTGACCTCAACTCTTGCAGACTCCCTGGACCATGGTTTGTCAGGCCAAATAAAAGAGGGAGGGGTTCTGCTTTTCCGAAAGTTTCCAGAAGTGGCAATTCACTTTTTAAAAAGATTGCAAGACTCCTCTGCTCTGTTTGGCATCAAAAATTAAAAATGAAGTGGACACTGCATTTTTGGGAATCCATGGAATCTCTGGAGGGTTCTAGAGACAGAAAACTGGTCCCCAGAGTTGCTGCTGTTGCCCATCCTTATGAAGAAAGCACATAGGAAGGTGGGATCTCCTATCCATAGGCAGGAGTGCCACAAAGGTATTCTACAGGATGTTCTTACTAAGTCACAGATAGCGGTTCCATCGACACTACACAATTATAGCACTATTATTCCACTTTGATTGCCATGATTCCATCCTGTGGAATCCTGAGGTTTGTGGTTTTGTCAGAGGGACCAGAGGAGTTCCCTGGGTGAGTATCCTAAATGCCTCTTCCTCAACTAGCAGCCCCAGGATTCCGTGGGACAGAACTATGACAGTTAAAGTAGAATAATAGTGCTATAATTCCATAGTGTGAATGAGCCCAGGGATGGACCAATGAGCTTATTTCTGAGCCTCTTTATATTTGTGCTCTGTGATGTCACTTCCATCATATTTCAACAGTAATGTGTCTTATAAATAAACAAATATGTGAGGAAAATAACATGTAAAATGTACATTTTAGAGTGTATTTTTCCCCTCAAAATGTGAATTTCTAAATTTCTCTAGAGGGGGATGCCTGAATGTTCACTCAACAAACACATTTCTAAACTCACATTATCTTTTAAGGAATAATACCTATACTTAAATGTGTTTTGATATTTATTTATTTATTCATTATTTGCTTAAAATTGGATCACAACATTTGGAAACTTATGAAATGTGAGGAGATAGCTATGTTCTGATATGTAATAAGTCCTAGGCCCTTTCCTCATGGACATGGCATCCCAGCACGGGGATGGAAGAGAAGCGGGATCGCGACAACACTTCCACAAGACGTTGTTGCGGTCCCATCCTTCTCCCATCACCAGCCGGTGCAATAATAGGGTAAACCATTGACAGATTTTCTCCATCAATGACCCCCAATCCCACGATGTTCCTGCACTTACCTGCCCTGTAGGAGGCCCGGAAGCATGATGGAGGTGCTTCCTGCCCCAGCACAGCACAGGAAAGAGACTGGCTGCCCTGAGGAATGAAGGAAAAGGTGTGTCCCTCGTGCTCTCTTCCACAGGGAACTGGTCCGGTGCAGACGGGAGTGATCCCATCACACTCCTTTCCTGCCAAAGGCACAGCCAGGGTCACTGTTACCCTGATTTCTGGGGTCCCTTGGGGGACACCTCAATGTGCTCCATGTGATAGGGAATGGAAACTAGCCAGAGCACGAGCAATAGCAATGCGAGAGGCAGGGTAACCTAGCAGGGTCTTTTTACCCAGTTTTTACGGGGTCAGGCCAAGCCAAAAACCAAACGAAGATGTCCAATAAAATGATTTTATTGAATGAAAGTCTCACGCACCAATGCAATCACTCACACACTCACTCAAGACCTATAAAGAAGCAAAGGGGAGGAAACTGGATAGGGGAATATTGAAGGGGTTGTAGCTGGGGTAATACTGCACCTTTTCCTGAAGTCCTTGGTCCAGGAAAAACAGTGGAGAAGTGGAGCTCAGCACGGAGCGGGCTGAGGGATTACTTAGCGGATGGACTATTTGTAGAAGGAAAAGTACCTCGAGGGTTAATCCTTTCCCGGGGAGAACAATGGGTGTTGCAATGAGAAAGAAGCTCCACAATAGTAACTTCCTTTGCATGATGAGATCACAAGATGTTGCCCGGGTCTCAGGATCTTCGGCTGCATTGGGTTGTGGTATGACTTTCTGTAAATGGTCCTTGCCTGATAGGATTTTACTCAACTTGGGGCAAACAGGCTAATCCCCTCAAGTCAGCTTCTCAGGGGCTGAGGACCCTTTGTCTACTGTGGGTTTGCACAACTTGAGGTCTCCTGGGGCTACGTGACTGGGGATTTTACTGGCCTGACCTGGTTTTCGATCGTTCGACCGTTGCTGTCTACGTGCTCATCCGGGTGACCTCTCAAGCACATTGAATCATATTTTAATATCAAAATTGTAGACCCTGGGACAGGGTTTACCAGTGAGGTAACATCACAGCCAGAGGACAATGAGATAAGGCAAGGTGTGGAAAGGGCCCTACAGCCAATTTATACTAGAATTTGCAAATATCAAATTACTAAAGCATCCCATATCACAGGTTGACTTCCTGTGCCCTAAAGTGTATTCCAAACTTCACTTTACCTGTAAGCATGCAGGAAGAATAATCTTTATGGTAGAGAAGAAAAAAGGAAGCTTTGTTGTCCATTGCTTGAGTCAAAAACTCAGAAGCACGTTGTTTAACTATTAGCCCAAAACAGACAGAAAGCAGCTCTGTGTTTTTTCGTGCTCAAACTGCCTCAAGCTGAATGAACAGAAAAGGCAGGGTCCTTCCTTCATTGCTATATGGCAGGACTGGGCAACTCTGCAGGGGTAGGAGACCATTTTCCTACCTTATGTCTACCCACTGGGCTGCACCGACACATTCCAATGTGCCCAAAATGAAACAGTGTCATTTCTGGCTGCCATTTTGCCCAATTTTCAGTCATTTTTTTAAAAAAAAATCTTTTGTGTTTTTGAGTGGTTGGGGAGCTTTGGGGGATCACTGGAAGCAAACCTCTGTCTTTGGGGCATATTTTGGGTGTTTGGGGGGGCCTAAAACTACCTAAAACATTTTGGAAAAATATTTAGAGTCTGTGGACTTTGGGAGGGCTTCAGGAGCCACACTTAAGGGTACCAATTACTTCTTGTGGTCCATGGACCACACTTTGCTCACCGGCCCCGTATGATTTCAGATTTTGATTCACCTAGTTCTTGCCATTACTGAGCCTAAATGAGCCTAAATATTATTCTCTTGGCCTGAATGTTCCAGTACAACCCTGTATGCAACCAATATGTTACCTCATTTCCCCTTTCAACACGTTCTTTTGCCATTTAAGGACATAGAATTCTTCCTTCACTTCTCATGTTGCCTGTAAAAGGAGGCAAGTGAGTAATTTTTGGTTTGGGCTTTTTTTTCCCCTGCCTACTAGTGCCTGTGCCCGTGCATGCGTGCTCACCTCACAAACAAACTACAAAGGACAGGAGGGAAGGAGGAAGGAGAGAGAGAAAGCCAACAGGTTGATCTGGATTACATCAACAGTCACACCCTCCTCACTTTATGAGCATAGCAGAACAGGTGTTTGTAATTCATTAGCTAAACTGAGCTCAGCACAGACAGGAATTACACCGACGCTGCTCCCCAACGTGCTTCTTGTCTGTTTCAGTCGCAGCCAGCTGGCCTAGTGCTCCCTGGGGACCCTCCATAGACGCAATGACTAGCCACACCAGGGATTTCAGCAGCCTCAGTAGCAGCTCCCTGACTTCACTAGGAGCCTCCTACAATGTGAGAAGAGAACGTTCCTGTTCCCCTTCCTCCAGATATGGGGCCTGCTACAGCCCCACCATGGGGGAAGCCAGCAGGAGAAGTTTCAGCTCTTCCAGCCTCACTGGATATGGCCGCCATGCGTATCCCAAGATTTCTGTCAACAAACGGCTCTTGACTCCACTCCACCTGGACATCGACCCCTCCTTCCAGGAGATAAGGAACAAGGAGAAAGAAGAGATCAAGACACTCAATGACCAATTTGCTGCCTTAATTGGGAAGGTAAGAGAAAGGCTCTCTTTGAGTTGACCGATCTGCAGGCTTGGGCCTAGTCTGACATGCGGATGTGCCATAGATCCTGAATCTCAGCTACAAGATTCAGGGCACTATTCAAGGATGACAATTTTTCCCATCATCATATTGCTGGTGCTGTTTCACCTTTCAGATGTTATGTTCAGGGCACAAAATGTCTAAAGCCATCTTGGTGCCACTCAAATACAGCTGATATTGAAAAAACAAAATAAAACTGGATTTTATTTCCAGTGCTGTATTCATATTAGTTAGGAGTCTATTACAATTGTAAAATTTAAAATCAAGTAATATGTGTGGTAGGGTGTGTGTGAGTATCCTCACTTTGTGTGATATAGGGGATCCATGATAGTTATTTACCAAGTGTCTAGTTTTTAAATGATGTAAGAACAGACGTGGGCTCTTCAGCTCCAGAAGTATGTAGTTTCACAAACAAAACCAGTTCTGAAAACAGCCAGGAAGCATAGTCTAATAAGGGCCGCATAAAAATTTGCACACTGAGATGGTACAAAAGACAAACACAGTGTGGGGTGGAGGGGAGAGAGGAATGAAAAATTGTGGTTATGAGGAAAGGAGTTGTGTGTCACATGTTATTCACAAATAACGTTACAGGTACTGTCAAAAACATGACTGTGTCACTAAGAGAGGCCCATCCCACACTGAACTCAAAGAGCAATTGACATGCCAACTGGAGGGAAAATCAGTTTGAATGGCAATGATATTCCTTTCCAAGGCTGCCCACAGAGTTGCCATCCTTAAGGATGTAGCCTATATTACAAATTTATATTATCTTTGTTACAGCAGCTTAGTTCTCATGGCCTTTTTGATCTATAGTTTGTAGAGGGTACTAAGAATTTTTTAGAACCACTAATGTGTCCCCCATTCTCATGAGTAGGTAGGTCTCAGGAGTCCTTGGGATGGAGTAATAATTGTTCTAAAAGTTTTATGTCAGTAGAGCATGCACACTAACAATTGATTAGAAAATAAATATGATTTTGTTGCTTTTCCTCATCCTCTGGTATTCCTATGGTTTTTCTTTTGGCCTACCAAATGTTAGAATTTTAAGCATGCTATGAAGCACAAAATTCAATCCAAAGATGAATTCTCTTGCAAGCATAATAATACATGAGCATCTCTGAATGAGAGTTATGTCTATCTTTCCTATTTTAAATTGTTGCTGTTCCTGCTACTGAAATTTTTTGTATGTCAAAAAAGTTTGAGATTCTAGTAGTGGTTCAGTATAAGTTAACCTTTCTTCTTCCTATACTTCTTCCTCTGCCAGTATTGCTACAAATTAAAAAAAAAAACAATATGCAGAACGAGTGTATAGTTTTATCACGAAGTTGGTGTATGGATTTGCCTGATTTTCTTTTCCCTCTCAATCCCTCTTTCCTTTTGTGTTGTGCCTTTCCAGATTGCAAGCCTGGGGGCAGGAACTGCCTTGTACTTATTGATCACTCAGTTGCTCTGACAGCCTTTCCACTTGCAGAGTGTAATAATGCAGAGGTAATAGAATTCTAGGCTGTGCCATTCCATATTGTAGTGGAGTGCCATAAGCTCAGGCGTATGTCCAAGCAAATAGTCCCCACTATGTAGTGTACAGAAGCAAAACTAGCACATCACAAATAAAGTTGTAGCATAGCCTCTTTCATGCATTTTAGGTTACTACGTGTTGTTCTTGTGTGCCTTCAAGTCATTTCTGGGTTATGGCGACCCTTTCTTGGCAACATTTGTTCAGAGGGAGCTTGCCCTTTAATTCCTCTGAGTGTAACTTGCACATGGTCAATTTGAGGGTATCCCTGGCCAAGTGGGGACTCAGACCCTAGTCTCGCAGTGTTTCCAAGTCCAACATTCAAATCACTGTACCATGCTGGCTCTGGTATTACTACATGCAGGAAGCTGTTTATGTTTGACATTCATAAACATGGCATGCCCATCCCACCTGCAGTCTGTAGTATAATCCAAAATTCTCTTTCATCTGTTTATCTATCCTGACAATTGCATCCTATATTTTTGTAAAAATTTCAAGGCACCTAGGAATAAAATATCATCATCAGCATCATCATCATCATCATGCAAACAGAAACAACAGATAAAGGACAATGAGAATAAAACACACCAGCTATTGAAACATTAATCCAATTATAAGGGGCAGTTGTGACCAAGCCAATGCAACAAGTAAGACTTTGATGCAAAAGATGCTAATGAAAGTATTGAGCAAAATTGGCTATGTAGGGAATTCTATAATTTGGGTGCTGCCACAAAGTCCTTCTCCGTCTATATATCTGTCCATGTGTATGTGTGTGCATGTTAGATAAAAGGGTCATGCCTGTAGAAGGACTTCCACTGAAGATCATTGTTGATGGTTTGTTTTGGATTAAGAGAGGTGGTCTTTTATAAATCAAAGTCCAAGACCAGCTGTGGATTTGAAAGCCCAAATTTAGGCTAAGTATAGGATGAACATGGACAGACAACCAACATAATTTTTACGATATCATCATTGTCCCATCCTGTTTTGCACAGTGCCTTGATCATTGCTGGCAGTGAAGTCTTGTGGAAGATAGCATGTGTGACCTTATCATGTAAACCCAAGGTCTACTTATAATCTTAATGTGTTTGGCACTTTAAACAGAGCAAAAGAAATGAATGACTAGCATAGACTGGTCACAGAGAGAGACACACATCCCCTTAGGTTTTACTGGAGTGAAAGCCAAGTTTAGAAGTTTGAAGAGAAGATGTCACTGTGTTAGCACGCAGTCTCTTAGTCTCTCTGGTGATGAAGCGTAGAGAAAATGCATAAGGAAGACAAAAGATTGTTTTCAAAGCACAACAGTTTGTCTGCCCAAGGCAGGTTCCTGCAAAGCCCTCATGACTGTAAACAGATGGTAATCTGCAGCATTGCTTCACAGAGATTTCTAATGTGGGTAGCAAATGCCAATCCTAAATTTTAAAGCAATGTGTACATGCACACATTGGTATCACTGTCATATAATTTTAGGAGACAGTTTTTATGTCTCAGTTATGTGAATACTACACCCAATGTTTGTGGTATGCAAACAGGTAATTGTGCAGACATGTTCTGTGCATTAAAAGGTAAGATATTAGATACAAGGCAAAGGAATTTTGATCTGGTCTGTTCAAATGCCATTCTTGACAATGTAATCACGTATGTTTTAAACATATATGTTGGAACCAAAACAAGATATGTTTTTAAAATATTTCTTGGGGCCAAAATGTTCTTCTTCAGCCTCATTCTTAAACTGTGCTGAGGAATCTTCACTAACTCAACAGAAACCTAGCGGGAATCTTCCCATAATATGAACCGTAATGGTGGAAAATATTTCGTGAAAAGCAGCCTGCCTACCACTACTGATCTCTCCTTGGAATGTAAAGCTATACAAGAATGGTATGTTTTAGAGAATCAGCATGGTGTAGTGGTTTGAATGATTACACTACTACCCTGGAAACCAGGATTTGATTCCCTGCCTAGCCATAGAAATCTGATGGGTGACCTTGGGTGCATCACAGACTCTCAGCCCCAGAAAATCTCATGATAGTTTCCCCTTGGGGTTACCATAAGCCAGAAATAACTTGAAAGCACACAACACAAGCAACAATAACGTTTTAAAGACTCAAAGTTACTGGAGCTAACCAGCCTCAGTGGCCAACCTGCATGAGCAGAGTATAAAGTGGGCATGCTAAGAATATAGACAAGTGTGTGGGGTTTTTTTCCCATATTGAGACACCACACTGAAAAAGTTGTCAGTCAATGCAAGATTTTTTCACAACTGGGGACCTTTTCAATGCAAATTTCACTAACAGGATTTTTTTCTCTTTTTTTCTTTTGGACAAAATCCTCTATTGTTTTTAGCAAAAATCTTCTTGTGTCTGAAAAAGTATGCCTTTGTTCAAATAACACTGAAATTTTTTGGGGGGGGGGGAATTTCACATAAGCACTTCATAAAATTTTCACAAAAAGGCTCAAAATATGAAAAAGCTTCAAAAACTGCACAAATCATGATCTTGTCCAGTAGGGAAGAAAAGAATGAAATCAGTGAAGATTTACATCATAGTACATACTGAACAATATTTCCCAGAAACCTCTGCAACTTGCAACACAAATTACTTTGGGAGCAAGTATAGAGATGTTCCACACTGTGTGGAAATTGTTTACTGAGTAGAAAGTTTTGGTAATGGGGAAATTTCTGTGGTTAATAAAGGGCTAGATAAAGGCCTAGAAGTCAAACTACACAATAACAAGTTTTGTGAAAGAACCATCAAAGCAAGCCTTTTTCCCATGACCCTGCAATAACTTTTGGGAAATGCATAACATTCACATTGGTGCTTGAAGATTCCCTGCCTTCATTCTGCTCTACTGGGCATGGGGAACTGAAAGCACAAGATGACAGCAAGACATATTTTTAAAATAAAAGTCACTAGTGAGCTAAACAGAGGATGCACTCAGCTGCTGCTTTCAGTACCAGAAGATACACGTCATTGTAACAAACTCAGAATCCAGGGTTGGGCAGTAACTTTATCAGGAGTACCTAAAATTCCTCAGAAATATGCAGAATTCAAGTTTTTGAGAAGCCTTCATCAGGCTTTGTTGTTGATGACGACGGTGATATGTGTTTTCACATTAACTCCATTTTAAGGCAACTTTCTTCTAGGGTTTTCTTGGTAAAATTTATTCAGAGGGAGTTTGTCATTGTCTTCTTCTGAGGCTCAGAGAGTGTGACTTTCCCAAGGTCCTTCCATGGCTTTCTATGGCAGAGCAGAGATCTGATCCCTGGTCTCTCAGAGTCCAAGTCCAACACTCAGATCATTATACCATGCTGACTTCTCCATCAACAATCAGGCTGGATGGTATTAAAACTTCCATTTATTTTTTTTAAGTCTCCTTTTAATATTTTACAGGGAGTAGGGATGAGAATGGAAATCTCAAAAATTGCTGGGTGATCTGGCTGTAAAGTCTGCAGTTTAGCCTAGATAAAGAGTTTGGGAATTTTCAAAAGCTTGCACACTTTTGTGCAATATCAGATTGTCCTCTTGATTTTTATTAAATGAAGGCATTAACTGCCTGTGGGTTTCAAATTTGTTTTGTTCTCCATGTGGCTAACTCTGTATTTATCATTCCTTATAACTTGTCATTAGGGGACCTTAGGTAGAAATTTCATCAAGCTGTTCCTTGGAGGCCAGTTTGCATAATAATTTTTTGCGTTCATGTATTCATTTGGAACAAGGAAATACATTAGCTGAATGAGGCAATTTCTGACATAGTGGGCAGCCTTTTCCAAGATTGTAGCACTACTCTGTCCCCGGTCCTCTGTTTGTGATCAAGACTTGCCACCCAATCAATTCACATAATGTATACCTACATCTTTGGCTGGGTATCTCTGGAACTATTTCAAGTATTGGAGATGGAGGGAGATATTGTGTAAAAGAGCCTTGTGGCAAGTCAACCTTAATTCTGTTTGTTTAGCTGTTTGTCTGATTGTTACAAGGAAGCCATAAGCCTCAGTTTGTAAGACCTGATTAGAGTAACTGATGAGCAGGAATCTTGGAGGTATCCATTCATAGGACTATCATAAGGCCAAGCCAACTTGATGGCAAACAAAAACAACAACATACAATTATTACCTTTGTATCTCATCTTTCTATTAAATGAAAAATTGACTACACAGTTCTCAATGCGTAAACTAAGCATCCTTATCTGCAAACTTTTGATCAAGTTGTTATAAAAAAACTGATATAGAAATTATTCCCTCCAATAATCTCACAGAATGAGCACAGTATAAATAACTTTATGATCCAGTGCTAAACACTCCTTGCTATATTAATAAATAATATGGTGTGCTTTAGCTACAGGATACTATAATGGTGTTACATATCATATTGGGGGTGGCTCTTAAATTTGACATATCTATATGTATGTTGAAACATGTTCTTCTGTCCCAAAAATGACACCAATAGCATGATTTCTGTAGCCTGAAAGCTCTACTAGCCATTCTATGCAGTATTTCAGGTTTACAGGATAAAAATAATTGGGACCATGTGTTTTGAGAGCATAACTTCCAATATTTGATCTCCAGCATCTTTCCAGTTCTAGTTCTTTCTGGTTTTCTCCAGATCTCTTGGGGCAAAACTGGGAATAGGTCCTTCTCCACACCTCAGAGAAGCCTTTTGCTGGCTAGAAATTATTTTTGGGCTAGAACAGATTAGTGATTGCACATAAGGCATCTTTGATGGTTCAAAGAAGTGTTTGTTCAGAGTTCTCCATGCCCTGATTCGGTATATGTTAAGGTGTTTAAACTCAAAGCATAAAACTAAGTGTGTTGGCTACATATTAAGTTTGGGCAAGGATCAGACCACAAGGGTAGCCAATTTTGGTGGGTCTGGCAGCCAGCTCTCTGCCTTTGGGCCATGCATGGTTGTCAGAAATGTCAGCTCTTCTCCCCACAATGGGAAGTGGCCAAAAGTCCGCTACTTACTTTGACAAAAATCTTTTTTTTTTAATATTAAGTAGTGAATTTCCACTACTGAAGGATTCCTGGAGAGGTCATTCAGCCTCTTTTCCAAAAAAGCAGCTGGGGCATGGGGGAATCTGTATCAGGAGCTGAAATAAAATAATTTTGGGAACTGCATGCAGCCACAGATAAGGACTTCGGCCATGCTATTCAGGCATTGTATTATCCAGTAATAGATTAAATAAACATGCATGGATAGAAACCCCCTTGATATCACCAAATTGGGCAAATAATACTCTGAAGAGGAGAACCTCTTCTGGGCATGGAGGATATCTACACAGTTGGAAACTCTGATTTTACAGGAAACCTGACTTTGTGGCAAATCCCTATGCATCAAAGGGGGTCTCCTCTTCATATTGTCATTCCCCATGGGAAGAGAGCTATGATGGAGGGACAGGGCTTATGTGCTCCATTTCTCACATGTATACTTAATGTAGATAACATAACATCTGAATAGAGCTGCAGTCCTCCCTCCATATTCATGGGTTTGACCTTCATGAATTTGATTATTAGCAAGGCACGCTCATGCTTTCCATTCCATTCTCCTCCTCCCATTCCCTTGCATTTTGCCCGGTAAGCGCCTGGAGAGAAGGCAAGGAAATGGGGGAGGCATGTCCGCACCCTCCTCCTTCCCTCTGGAAATCCCCCCAGCCCACTCCCTTGCCTTTGGTCCTGGAACTGAGAACTCAGACCGAGGCAAAAGGCAAAGGAACAGGGAGGAAGGCTCAGCAAGTTTTTCTTCTCCCCTCTGGAGCTCCCCTCTCTTATTCTCTTGTTGTGTCACACAAAAGGCAAGGGAATGAGAGGGGGAGCCCTGGAAGGGAATAAGAGGGGGATCAGGGGGAGTTCACTTTTTTCCCACTTTCACAAGAGTTCTGTACCCCTAACCCTCACGAAAGTGGAGGGCCACTGTACTGCCTTAAACAAAGTCATATTGCTGCTGAATAACCAAAAAGAGGATTCTTTGCCTAGAGAGGTAGAAAACTTGACATTATGTATGGCCATTTCTACACTAGACTGTTATAGGATTCCCAGGATTCTGTAGGATGTTGAAAGTGGAATAATATCACTATAACAGTCTAGTGTGGAAAGGGCCTATGTCACTGCACCCACTAGCTGTATATCAGCCCTAAACTGATTTTACTCAAACATAAATTTGCACAGGATACAGTGAAGCCAATTGAGTTAATGCTGCAAATGGAAGATCTGGGACTCTCCTGTGCTTTTTCTTCTCTCTTTATTCTATCTGTTTTACTTTGGAGTTGGCTCCAGTCCCTCCAAGTTTGCATGTATCTCTTGAACTGGAGATGTTTCTGAGATTGTATTCTTTCCATACTTTTACAAGGCCTTGCCCAATAGGATAACAATCTTGCTCTAGGTGCTACATAATGGCATTAACAGGAAGGAACCTATCAAAAATCTTTCCTTGGTTATTCATAGGCAATTCCAAACAAACATTGGAAGCAAGTGCTGATGGTAGTAATTAAATTTAGGAAGAGGTTGCCAAAAGAGGGGGTGAATCTTCTATCATTTGCAATCTTCGGATAAAGAACAGCAGATGCTCTTTAGAAAGATAATGCACTAAACATAGGTTGGCAGGCATGTTATCACAACAATGTAAGCTGAAGCCAATAATCAAAACTGATGACTAGATATGAGGAACGTGAAGAATTTTAATGAAAACTTACATATGAGGTTTGTATTTAGACTTATAAGGGATGCTGGCTTTACTACTTTGGAACCTTGTTAAGCACAAACCACAATTTCAACTGAAATCAATAGGAATATTGCCAATGAATCTGATTTCATAATATAATACTTTTTTTTTGTTCAGATAAAAGAATGGATTCAAATTAGAGGAAGAGATTCCAGATAAACATTAGGAAGAACTTTTTTACTGTTAAGAGCTGTTCCACAGTGCAATATACTGCCGCAGCAGCTAGTAGGCTCCTATATTTGAAGGTCTTTACGCAGATATTGGATGGCTAACTTTCAGGAGTGCTTTAGTTATGTATACCTACATGGCAAGGGGGTTGGGCTATATGGCCTTTATGGTCCCTTCCAATTCTATGACTATCTGAAATACTGTTTGTCCCAATTCAAGCCTGCCCATGGTATAATAGGTGAAGGATCTTTTAACAGACTGTGCTGTTTTTATTTTTACTGTGCTTTGAATATGTTTTTAACTGTATCAAATGTTTAACAGGATTGTTGGTGTAATTTTTTAAAAGTTTTGTATTATATATATATTTGGACTTCCAACGTTTTCAGGTTTCCCTTTCACAAATTTGGTTATTTGCAAGTTTCTCCAACAACTGCCCATCCCACCTCAACTGCTTCTTTTCCAAGGGAACCTTCTCTCTAGGCAGCTCCAATCAGGTTGTGCAGACCTTTACAAATCCACTTTTGGTCCTCCTCCTCCTGCTCCACTAACCACTGCCTGGCCAGCTAAGGACAGCTCACAGCCTGATTTCTCAGCACGACAAACCCTCTCCCAATGCCACCCCCACACCCAAGGAAGGAGATGGGCTACAGAGGGAGTATAGGGCTACCACGCCAACCCATTCCCTTTCTCTCTCCTTTCCTTGACCTGGTTTGGACTCTGAGTGCCCACTCTCCCCACCATGCTTAACTCCCCTTCCCACAGACACACACACATTTTAATATTTGCATTTTTCCCCATTTTTTCAAGGGTCTTGTGCCCTTAACCCTAAAAAATGTGGAGGGCTGACGGTGCTGTTTTTGCTTTATTTTGTTTTAAATTATATTTTAAGCTACATTGGAAGAAACATGAGGCATCTGGGGTTTGGAGGTTTGGTTCCATCAGTATGCAGCGATATTACTACTTTCTCCCACATTCCATTGAAGTTATTTCAGTCCTAAACCAGTGCCTATCATTAGTAATGGATGAGTTGAAAGTGAACAAAGTGAAACTCAATCCAGACAAGACAGAAGCTATTTCCACACTTCACTGTTATAGTGCTAATATTCCACTTTCAACATACTATGGAATCCTGGGTTTTGCAGTTTAGGGAGGGACCTTTAGAATTCTCAGCCAGAGAGCCCTTTGGCCTCAGTAAACTACAAACCCCAGGATCCCACAGGATGTTGAAAATGGAATAATAGCACTATAAAACTGTAGATGGCCTGAGGCATTCTGGCCAATTCAGGGTACAGATAGCTCAGAGAAACAGAGATTCAGCCTGTGCTGAGTGGGATTACTCTCCCTCCAAAGATGCAGGTCTGAAGCTTGGACGTGCTCCTGAATTCAACTGTGAGCCTGAAAGTTCAGTTTGTGGAAGTAACCAGGAGTGCATTTGCACAGTTAATCCTTGCACATTTTTGTGCAAATAAAATGGCATGTAAAAAAATCATGAGCAAAATCTTCCTTAATCTCTTTTAATCTCTTGTAATCTTGCCCAATGAAGAGAAAACTTGAAATTCTTCATTCTTGCCTGTGAGAACAAGATAAGTGAAGATTTATATCTCGAGTCTGGAAGCACTTTCAGTTGTATGAGATGTCACTATTACATGTTGAATTCAGCCTGTGGTTTGCTCATTTTGTGCCACTGATAACCCATATTCAGAATGTTTTGTAATGGGCTCCAAGAGCCAAACAGAAGATGAATTCCAGCTATCTGATGCAGTCGTTTTCCATGAGTACCTCAACCTGTGGTGATATTGCTGTAAGAAGTTAATAGAAGGTTATTGAAATTGACAGCTGAAAAACTGAGGTAGCACACAGAGATATGTATACCCATATATAAGTATATGTATACACACACACACACACATAAGTCAATGTGGTGTAGTGGTTTAAGCATTGGGCTACAATCCTGGAGACCAAGGTTCAATTCCCCATGGAAACCCACTGGGTGACCTTGAGTGTGTCACACACTCTCAGCTCCAGAAAACCCTGTGATAGGTTTTCTATCCTCTCCTTGTCCCCTCTACTAATTCATCCCAACATAGGCAGAGGCCTTTCAAGAGTGGCAGGCAAGCCATTGGCACTGTAATATGGAAAAAGCAAGAAACAAATGCTTTTCATTTCCCCAAACTGCCATGTAGGCCCTGCTTCCATGTTAACCCTTGAGAACCACTAGATTGGCAGGGATAGGAGAGAAGGAGTTGTCAGTAGTACCCAAATGTCTGTGGAATGTTTTGCTGACTGGAGTGCACCAGAAGAAGAGCCCTCAAAACATATTTAATCTTGTTTCCGCTTCCCCACCTCCCCGTGCTGCTTGATGGAAGTTGTTTTAGTTTATTATTGATGTTAAGAATAGGGGCTGCTTTTACTTGGATAATTAACACTTATTAGTCATTGTCTCTGGCTTTGGTTTTATGTTGGCGATGTTTTATTGTAAGGCACCTTGAAAGGATAGGCCTATTAAATGACAAATGAGTAAGAGGAATAAGTGAGTGGATAGAGATTCTGCCTTTCTCTCAAAGAGTATAGAAGGGAGAGGCAAAGTGTTGCTTCACATAAAGAGAACTTTGAATAATAAAGCAAGAGTGAAAGAAAACTGAGCTATTTCTTCCGTTGTGCAAGTGAAAAACAAGACTAATCTCTCCACCAAGCCCTCTCCACAGAGATCTGGAGGTGGGGAAAAAAGCAGCAAGAGTTTCTCCAAGACTGAGTTTCTGATCTCAGTCCAAATTGGGGTGCCAGTGAGACAAGGATCTCCTCCCTCCCTCAAGCCCTTGAGTAAGCACCAGAGAGAAGAAAAACTTGAGTTTTCTTTTTGGTTGCAAGGCAATTTGGACAAGGAAAGAAAAAGCCAAAGAAACTCCTGCTTCATCTTACCTTCTCCAAACTGCGGTGCAAAAGAAAAGAGGCAGCTGAGTCTCTTCCTTGGCAGCAGTGGTGGCTGGTGGCTCTGACATCAATAGGACAACCTGGATCCGCTCCAGGCATCAGTTTGAACTTTACAGAAGATATCCAAATTGCTGAACCTACTTTTGGGATAGGGATCAGAACCTCAGGCAACTCCATTAAAGTTCACAATAAAATTGACACGTTGGAGCTACCAGCCACCATTGGTTGTCCAGAAAGTTGGGATGAGGATAATCCTCTCTGATGAACCAGAACATAGAACTGTGAGTGCCTGCCCTTACCTTTTTCTATGATGTTCATAAATTTATATCAGTTCACATTATTTTATTCCCTAGTTCAGCAACTATTCAGTTTATGTTTGAGAGCCTATTGCTATAGATCATGAGTGACTCAAATATAATACGTTTTTATTTCTGTTTGCTTTACTTGTTTGGAAAAGTAAGAGCGAGTGGATATTCTAGAAGTGAGTCCATTCCCGCCTCCGCCATGTTCTAAGTTGAGCTAGACACTATTTTGAAAGTATTTTTGTCTTTATCACAATATGCCAGCATAGATATAGGACAGGAGTTTGTGGTACAGCAGCCGTTTATAAACTCACTGCAGACTGACTACAGACACCTATAGTATCCAGCTCCACAATGAAGCATGCTTTACTCTAGCACCACAATTGCCACACATTTCAGTTTAAGTACAAGGTGTGTTAATACTCACAATTCCTGTGTGGCCAGAGGCCACAGATGATGGGTCCTCACCACAAAGAACTGTCTGAATGAAGCTTTATCCTCCTTTCTTGTTCCTTTCCAATCTTCATAATCCTATAATGAGATGGTTCCAAAACAACCCTTAAAAGAGAGAGTGTTTCATTCCTTAGCACAATTCCTAAGCCTGTTGGGGAAAGTACATCTGTAGACCTTGGTCCAAGAGCTTCTTGCACCACCCTCATGGATAAGATGCTTCCCACTTGTCTTGAAACTTTAATGTTGGGGGACAGTTTGACAGCTTTTAGTTACATGATTTTCATGGATAAATATGTTCTATGTACACTTTTGAAAGAGAAGGAAGTAGTCTATAATTCAAAACTCTGGAGGAAATCCATGAAGACTTTTAATCTGTGCCATTGCTTTGGTCGTTAAAGATAATCTGAGGCTAGCAACACTGTATTTTGAAAAAAAAGTGAATGAAAATGGAATGGAATGGAATGGAATGGAATGTTAACAATGAGATGCCCCAAGAAAGACTTTGTGCTTCAGTGCTGGTTAGGCAAGGAAATCTCCAGACCTTTCAGTCCAGAACTTTGGATTCTTCAGGCCGTATCCTCTTTTGCCTCTGCTCTGTCTTATTAGTACTATTTTCTCTGTTCTGCTCTCTCTCTCTCTCCAGACTGCAAAGCTGATAGAAGAAAACTTGTGGAAGGAGAGTGCCTAGATGGAAATGTTGTTGTTGTAGTCACATCTATAACTGGCCCATTATTGGATTGCAGCTGTGGTAATCCATCTCTGAACAGGAGAAATACTCGCTTCCCCTGCTGCTGATGGACCCAGTCTCTGATCGATTTGCCACACCCCCACATATCTGCATTTTTGTGAGAGCTCCACGTATAATATCATTTTGCTTCCACAGAATTTTCTGATAAGGACTTCTGTAGGGTCTCCCTTTATCAGCAGATATGACTCAACAGCACTGGAACTGCCAGTTATTGATTTAAGGCTCTAAAAATTTGTCTTATAAAAATCAAACCTAACTATTTTAAGCATGAGAAAAAGCTTGGTATTTCAAAACTCCTGAAAAATATTTCAGCTAACACCTCTTTTTAGCCTCCCCATCTCTTCTCTGCCTCGGTTTCAAATCTGGCGTTTCTTGATGGGCACAGACGGTACCTTATTGTTTGTTTTCCTAGCACAATAGACACAGCATAATCCAATTCACTACAAGTTCTCCTACCCATCATCTATGGATCTTTTTTGCTCTTCTTTTGGATGTACGGTTTCATTTATCTCTGTGGGGTTTCCATGAAAGTACATGAAGGAATGAAAATACCTTTCCATTTCTCCTCCATTGGGGATGGGTTATAGTGTTTTGTTTTGTTTTTGTGAAAATATGTGTGCCAAGGACTGGTATTATATTTGTGCCATATTACTATTGTATTGATGTAGTTTCCTGGGAGCTCACAATCAACTAGCAGCCAAGGGCACCAGCCAGCAGACCTCCACTTTGAGCAAAACCATTTCCATGGTAGCCCCCCAGGACTTTGGGACTACATGCTGCTTGCCTCAGTGAAGCTGTTACTTTAGGCACCAGGTTGTTGGGGGCAGCAAATTCACTACTTTCCCCACCCTGGGCGGGCCCCTACTGCTTTGGGAGCAGCAGCTGCTTCTCTGCACTGGAGATAAATACAATATTCAAAAATAGGTTTAAAAAACATGTTAGGAACTGTTAAGAAATCCTGATGAAGATAAATCTAGACTCATGAGAATCTTCACAGTTCAGGACATAGTCTGTGGAAAGTTCATGTGTAGTATTTTGGGGCAGACAACAGCCAAGTGCAGAAAGTTGTTTCTTGCATACAAAGGCTGGTTTATGAGCAAACAGACAAACAAAAAGCCATGTGAAAATTTTGGACAGAGTAAGTCCTGAACTGCAAAGAGTGTTTGGAAACTGTGGTGGTTTCAAAAACTTTCTTGTACTGAGAAGAAAATTGCTAAAATTACCCTTTGCTTCCTTCAAGAATGAAATGAGCAAAGAATTACATCCCTACTCTGCACAGTTCTTCCAAGCTGGCCTCTGGTGGTGAAGGCGACAGCTACCACTACCTCCTTCTTCAGGAATAGGTGTGTGCAGCATGACCACACTCTCCTTCCTTTCAGTAGTTACATCATCACCTCTTACTGTGGAAGTGGTCTCATGTCCTTTTACCATTCAAACAGGCAGACCGTCAGGAGCACTGGGTAATTCTACCTCCTTTTCCTTTTCAGAGGGGGTTCTACTCCCATGACATCCTTCTTAGATAATGAACAGGTGGAGGATGTGGGCACTGCTGCTGACATCTTGGCCTCTGACACTTCAGACAATGGGAGTGCCACCATCTCATCCTCCACTGCCAACTCAGATGTGAACAGATAGCTGTATGTTTCTCTTCTCATGTGGCAAAAAAGCATGGGCTACCCCTATGGACCATACAGTCTCAGAATCAACACAATTGGTGTGGCATGGCTGGGAAACAAAGGGGAAGAACATCCATCCCGTTTAGTTATACATATGGAGGCTTTGTTTAAATACAGAATGAGAAAGACTGAGTGGCTATACCAGGCAATTCACAGAGAAGGTGATTGTGGTGGTGTTTTGAGGAAGGATGTGAAGAAACTGAGAAAGGAAGCATCATAACATTGTTCAAAAAATTAGTTCCAGGCATAAGAGTCACCCAGAACCAAAATCAAAGAACAGATTACCAGTATAGATTAAGCTAATCTGAGTCTGCCACTAATATGCATATCAGAATTTATTTATCCACTGTTTTTCAAGCTTCCCGTGCATTTTAATGTAGTTCTCAGCTCAAAGATAGGCCTAAAGATAATTTAGAAATGCACATTTTGAAAAAAAAAATACAAGATTGTATTTTGATAAAAAGTATATTTAAAAATGGCAATTTAAAGGCAAATCTTTCTACAGATTTTTTTTTAAAAAAGTCAATGCAGTAACGGGGTGGAACTGCATTAGAAGTTAACATATCTGAATATGACATGGACCATAAAAAGGCTGATTCACTCCCAACATAAACAAGTCTCATTGCACGCAGTAGGATTCCTTGCAAGTAATTACGCATACAGTTTCATTGTAAGTCTGCAGTCCTGCAGTGAACTACGAACTCAGTGAACCTCTGAGCTGACATGTACAGGAATGTGCTTTGATAAGGCTGATGAGCAGTGTATCTCCCATGTTGCTAAGTGCCTTCTGGTCATTTCCAAGTTATAGAAAACTCTGTCATAGGGGTTTTCTTGGCAAGATTTGTTCAGATGAGGGTTGCTGTTCACTCCATTTTAGGCTGAGAAAGTGTGATTTGTCCAAGATTACCCACTGGGTTTCTACTGGTGAGCAGGATTCAAACTCTGGTCTCCCAGAGTCTTAGTCCAACATTCAGTCCACTAGACCGCACTAGCTCCTTCTGGTTCCCTTGCCAGCACATTGTCTATCAGCGTGTATTAGTATGTATAATGAACTTGGGCACTAGAGGTGATGTCTTTGGATTAGTCCCTGTGTAGAATCCCTATATTTTACTATTAAAGTGATTTATTTGTAAGAATGGTGTTTACAAGGGTTACACCTGGTATTGGGAATGACACTGTCAGTTACGAATATCCATTCAGAACCAAATAAACTTGTAAAAGCAACAGTAAGGTCCATAATCCAAAAAGCCCCTTTAGGCATTTCTAAATGTCCACTAGCTCTACTCTTTCCACTTGGCACATTCTGTATATCACAGATCCAGATGCTGTGGAGTTGCAATGCTCAGCATTCCTCAACATTGGGTATGTTGCCTATAGGGCTGATGGCAGCTGCAGTCCACGTTTTGCCCCATCTGTGCTGTTGACAGTATACAGTAAAAGGTCCTTAGCTGAATAACTACATAGTAGATAGGAGGCAATTAAATGTGAAATGGCATCTATTATTTTTTAAAAAATAACCTCCTTCCATGTGCAAGCACACACACACACACACAGGTGCAGAAGACATTAATTTTAGAAGTTTGGTGTTGTTAATACCACCGTACCTCTTTGTCTTATCTAATTTCAGAAGCTACACAAACTTGGGCCATGTTAGTACCTGAATGGAAGATCATCCATGAAATACCAAGGAGGTCTAAGAAGGGCCCCTGCCTGAATTCCACTGCTACCAGTCAGAGTTAACAACACTGGCTAGGTGGACCAGTGGTCTGGCTCAGTTTAAAACAGCTTCCTTATGTTCCTCCAACATAATTTGGGCAGTAGTTTGTGCTGTGTAAAAAACAAACAAAAACCCTGGTGGTAATGTGTTGTGTGCTGGATACACAGATGTCATGCATGTTTTGGATATCACAGTTCCTATATGGAGCAGTAGGGCCAGATTGGTGTAGTAGTTTGAGCATTGTGCTATGACTCTGGAGACCAGGCTTTAAATCCCTGCTTAGTCATAGAAACCCAGTGGATGACCTTGGGCAACTCATACACTCTCAGCCTCACAGGAAGACAAAGGCAGATGATGCGGACTTGCAAAGCCCAGTATTCCTCTGAACAAATCTTGCCAAGAAAACCCCAGAATAGGTTCACCTTAGGGTCACCATAAGTCATAAATGACTTGAAGGCACAAAAGAAAAATATGGAGTAGCAGGTGAGTTGGCAAAAAGATCGTTGTAGTCACCTCTAACTCCCTTTGCTTGTTAACAAACCTCAGGTCCAGAATCTGGAGCAACACAACCAAGTCTTGCTCACCAGGTGGAACTTTCTGAAAGAACAGGACAACTCCCTTTCCGACTTGGACATCAAACTCCTCTATGACCAGTACATGAACAGGTTGAGGCTCGAGATCCGCTCTATTGATAATGAGAAGGAACAACTTGATGCAGAACTTGACGAAGTACTGGAAGCCATGGATGTTGTTCGTAACAAGTAGGTCTCTTCTCCTTCCTCCTCTCCCTCTTTTGGGTCTTTTGCAGAGTTGTTGGGCAGATTTATAAATCCCTTTTAACCCAAGTGTCTCAAAATAAGGCTTGGGGGCTATGAGCAGCCTGTGGGCGACGTTTTGACTATAACAGCCTTGTCTTAAGGTTTACATCTATACCTTATATAACGTTAGCTATCCAAACTGCCGCCTGTTGTGAGGAGGAATCTTTTCTTTTAGATATAGACCTTCTGTAGGAATAAATAAATAAATAGGAACCACATTACTCAGTGCCAGAGAAGATTGAATGGATATCTGGTTGCCATACAAAGAACAGGCCAGAAAAGCCCTCCTCTAGCATCCAACCCAACGTCTCTCTTACCCATCAAAAATGTTTGTAGGTATGGTTGAATTATTTGGTTTTCAGTCAGTGTCCATTCTGTCTATATGCATTCATTAATCTGTTGTATCCCATTTATGTGTGTGTATGTCTCTGTCAACCCCTTGAACTTCACAGGGTTTTCTTGGGCAAGAAATACTGGTTATGCCAGCTCCTTCCTCTGAAACATAGCCTACAGCATCTCATATTCATTGGCAGTCTCCCATCCAAGTACTAACCAGAGCAGACCCTGTTTAGCTTCCAAGAACAGACAGGATTTGCTCCCTTTAGGGTACTTAGGTCCATCCCATTGATACATCAGTTTAAAACAAAACCTTGGGGAAGTTTGTGTTTTTGCATGCAGCTTTTGAGCTGCAAACTACATAGCAAAATTCAAGGAAAATTCAGATTCACAGCCTGAAGGATTAGAGTGTTCCAATCTATATGCTATTCTGGGAAGTGAAAATTAGATCAGTTTGTTTTAAAATGTAGGCCAATCAACATTCTCCCCATCTCTGCTTGGAAGAAGCTTTGTTGTGCAGATGTTGGGAACCACAAGCAAAACAATAAGCAGCAAGTTCTCTCCTTGTTCTGGTGCCGGGTCTCATCTTTCACTAGATCCTGTGAACATTTTACTAGGCAGAACAGTGCATGAAATCAGACTGCAAGTAAGTACATCCTTAATATTATGTTGCCAATATGAGGAATTCAGTTCCATTCTAAGGGACCAACCAAATCCTCACACAAAGAAAAACAAAAATGAGAAGCAAGAGGAACTGAATGTGTAATTATGTATAAAATTTAGTATACCAGCTGCTGAGCATATTTTCACCAGAGCATGTTCATGTTTCTGAGTGGCTATAAAGGCATAAATTTCCCCTAGATCTGGACAAACACCCTTCATTTAGGGATGCTAGAAATATTTGTAATATTTCACTCCCAGTGTTAGAAACACATACAGTTGCATAGGGATGGGAGGGACGGGGGCAATTCGCTGTGTGGCAATGTTTTCGGGGTGTCCCAACCCATAGCCACGCCCCCGTGCACTCTGGCTATGCCCCTATGCACCGCAGCCACACCCACACCCAGTGGCCACGCCCCTCACACTGCAGCCCCACCCCCTCCCACCCCCCCTCCACACACTCCAAGCTTTGCCACTGAACACATATTTGTCATTATGCATAATTATCCTCAATGTGCACCTTCTGTTTTGTGTGTTGCTCCTTTTTTACTACTCACCTTTCTTTGGGAACACAACACAGGCTGCCGTGTGGACATGAATCCACATAGGCAATGTTAGCAAAGAAAGAGCACAAGAAGCCCAAAAAATCATTTTTCAAGACCTTGATGTTAATTACATGCGTGTGTATAAAATTCTCTATAAACAAGCTGGCACATTCCTATGCCTCATGTTTCTTGGTTCTCAGTAAGGAATTTCAGCTTTTGTAGCTTGGAAGAGACAGTCTGCTTCCAAATAAGCCTCCTCCTAAATGCAACTTCTTGATTCCAGAAACTACTCTGCAAACACACTCTTGGTCAAAAGCATGTGGCTGGGTTGATGGGCTTTGATCTGAGAGATGTTTATTCCCATCAAGACTGACAAGCCTCATGCTTGCTCTCCACTCTGTCCAATTATGTCAGAGAATCTTTCAGTACATAAAGTCCTCTCTCTGAGTTGGTTGAAACCAGGAAGTATCAGGATGAGGTGCACAAGAGGATCTGAGCTTAATGGATGAGGCAGTCTGTAGTTAAGCATAGCATGTGTGCCCTGGCTTCATGTCAAACATTCCAGCCCAAAGGGCAAGAAAAACCAGAAGAAACAACTTTTCTACCATCATTCAAGGGACTCATGAAATAGGTAGCTCGCAGGGTGGGGAGGAGGTTATGTCAATACCCATTCAGTGTTTGGAAGAGCTGCCTCTTCACTAAGCCACAGGCTGTTTCTGTTGGTTGGTGTTACTTTGTTTGTTTTTCATTTGCATATATTGAAGCTTTAACAACTGTGTTGCTGGTTCTGCAGTTTGGGGGCTTAAACTGAGAGCCTTGTGGTCTAACGCCAGGACTTTGCCAAGGTCTGTCACATTTTGAGGTCTCAGAGTCCCCTTCAAGAAAAGAACAGGGCATGGCACTGTCAGGCAGAGTGAAACCTCTGGGTTGGCCATGCAGACTATTAACATTCTGCCCTTGTCTGGATAGCAGAACCATAACACTAAGGCCGTTTTCACACGGGCATATTGCCCACGCTAGGGTGACCTCTCTTGGAGGTCTTTTTCACCGCAGGGTGTGCTGGCGCAGTTAAAAAAAGTGAGGCTCTAGACCTCAAACTGCTCTAGCGCAGCCGCAGGGGTGGTGCTGTGAGTTTTATAAAAACCACCTTCGAAAGTGGTTTTTACAAAACTCGGCAGCCCCCGGTGAAGAACTGCAGAGATGCGGTAGCGCGTCCCTGCAGATCTGCCCGGGGGCGGGCTTCCGGCTGGCGCGTTGTCCTGATTGGCGGAGCGCCACCGGAAGCCACCAGCTGCTGTTTTGGGCGCCGCCGAGCGCCGCCGAAATTCAGCGGCATTTAGAACGGCGGATCCGCTCTCACCGCAGGGACGGAGCAATCAGCTCGCAAGTAAGCTCTGCCCCTGAGTGCGCGGACCCGTTTCACCCCCCCCATGAGGAAAGGGCCTAAGTAACTAACCATAACACTTAACACTACTCACTAAACTTCCATATCCATACATTCCTCTCTGACTTACAGATGGGTGGGGAATTCACCGCATTCACAAATTCATGCAAGCTTCCCCAGTTCACACCCTCCCTAGACACGAATACAGCCCTGAAGGTAATCTGCCATCAGAAATGTATATACTTAGCAGCCTCCAGTGGTATTTACTTCAGCAACAAAATATGTTTGAAAAAATGTGTACTGTTGAAAAACATGCATGGAAAAATGCACACATCTGGAAGAAAATGTGCACAGACATGCTGTAGTCAATGGAAGGAAAATGTGTACCTCTTGGAAAAGAACATGAAGAAATACGTAGAAGCCTCCGTGCAGAAGAAAGCTGATATCAGTCTGATATCAGTCATGAGTTGTAACAAGCTTTGAGGTAGAGATCAGAGAACACTGAGGACTGTGAATTTTACAGATTTGCACATCCCTACTCCCTCTCCAGGGATCTTATTCCAAGTCTGAAATTGTTCAAAGCTGTCCATATGGCCCCAGCTTCAGTCTGACACAGCCTCATTGCATAGTGATGAGTGTTCAGGGATCACATCCATGCTAACAGGTTCACCCACCCATTAGGTGACTGCACACATCAAAAACAAAGCCTCTTTTTTTAAAAAAAGCAGGAGTAATTCTAACAAAGGCCCTTTCCGCATGTGGGAAAGGAACCGTGAAAAAACGCTACTCACTGGACTTCTCCAGCGTCCGGACAAGTCTGTCAGGACAAGGAGCAGTGCGAGCTCGTCGCTCCGCACTGCTCCGGCGTCCAAAATGGCGGCTTCCGGTTGGTGGAGGCTCTCCACCAACTGGAGAAGCTCACCAGCCTAAAGCCCATCCCTGGCAGATCTGCAGGCACACACTTGTGCACGCCTGCAAATCTGCACCGGAGCGCGGGGACGGAGCGACACGGAGTTCCGCGCTCTGTGCTTTTTAAAAACCTCTAAAAAGAGGTTTTTAAAAAGCACGCTGCGCAACCAGTTCCGGTCGCTCTGAACCGGACTGAGGTGCGGAACTACAAAAAGTAGTCCACCCCATGCCACTCTATGGTGCAGAAGACCTCCATCAGAGGTCGCTCTGCACCGTTTTAATAATCTGGTGTGGAAAGGGCCAAGGTCAAAACACACTTGTGAAGACTGCAATACTGTTCCAATTTAAAAGTTTAATTTTCTGGGGTATGAAATAAAAAAGTGGAGAGGCTGAAAGAAAACAGAGGAGGATAATAGCTTGATAGTGACATTTGTGTAGATGCCCTGTAAAAAAAGAATATGTGAACAAAGGACGGCTTTTCCACAATTAATGGCTAGTGGAAGGACTAGGAGCAAGGGCAGCAACTCAGTGGTACAGCACATGCTTTGTGAACAGAAGGCCCCTGGTTGAGTCTCTGGCCTCTGTAGATACAGCAGAGGAAGAGTTGTGCCCGAAGCCCTAGAGACCTGTCGCCAGTTGGTGCTGTAAATAATAGTGAGCTACATGAACTTATGGTCTGACTTGGTGTAAGGCATCTTCCTTTGTCTCCTTGTATGCTTCCACTATGTGTGTGTGTGCTGGACTATGTCAAAGTTATGGATAGCTCTGATTCAACATATTCATGGCAAATGATGGTACCACTGGCTACTAATCATGATGGCTATACACTACAACTCCAGAAGCAGAGGCTATATATCTGAATTCCAGTTGTTGAAGAAAGACCATAAGAGAAGCCGGTTGCCCACATTTGGGCTTCGCAAGGCATATGGTTGGCCACTGTGAAAAACAGGATGCTGGACTTGCAGTCCTGAAGAAGCCACTAGAATCAGGGGGTTGGACTAGATGGCCCCTGTGGTCTCTTCCAACTTTATTATTCTATGATTCTACTTCTGAGTAGACATGTGTAGGACTGTTGAAGAATTTTACAGCTGACATGCTAGAAAGGCACAGGCAGAACTTCAGAAAAAAATGAGCCAGGAAAGAGGAGAGTAAAATGTATCCAAGTCCATTTGCAAGTGCCTGTAAAAATAACATTTATGCCGTGTTGTAATACTGCAGCATCTGTGCCCATCCAACATGACACAGCGTCCCTCTCATTCAAATTCAGCAGAGACATACTTTTTTCTTTGTTATTCAGATGATACAAAAGGTGTTTGGCAAGACTATTAGTGCCATCCATTATGTTCAAAGCTTGCCTCAGGGGCCAGTGTGGGGCCTACATGCCACCCAAGGCTACACCCCGTGACTTCCTATTGAGAAGAAAGTGGGCCATAAGCATCGTTGTGACTGCAGGCTGCCGGTGTCACAAAAACTGAGCGGACTCGGTTCCACCTTCAGGACCTTAACAAACCTGTTTTGAACACCTACACTTATGAACCTCTTCTGGAAGTTTAAGAAGAACGGGACACCAATCCATCCATCCAGTTCTTTTAGCCTTGGAATTGCTGGCTTTGATAGATACAGTTTGCCATGCCTTTGCAAGGTTATTCTTAAATAGAGTAGATGGGAAAGAGAGAAGGAAGACAGACAGACAGATCAATTCCTGATATGTTTAGGAGTTGCTCTAATATCTGCTGATGTAGATTTTTTTGCCTGCTATAAAGAACACATGGGGGGGAATTAGTTATAGTATTTACTAAATAAGAGCAGTTGGATTACATGATCTTGGGAAAAAATACCTACTCCTATGCTGAGGAGAAATGGTTTATACCAGACACAGTTAATGAACCTTTCTTGATCTATAGCTCTTACCTAGTTTCATGGAATCTGGCAGTCCTTCTCAAGAAATTTGCTGGTTAGTCACCAAGACCTGGATGCTTGCACTGTATGTAAATGCTGCATTCCCAATTTAACAAGTACTCCAGTATGATAGTTTTGGCCCAGTGTTTCGTTCAAAAACTTGTTCATATTCGCATCTCACAAGACTATCTGTTCCCCAGGTTGCAGCTTACCAGGTTGCAACAAAAATGTTTCAAATTCAGCTCTCTAAAAGTAGGTCAGATCTTATTGGTGGATGTCATATGAGCTGCATCAGTATCCCCAGTCAGTGGGGATGCTGGCACAGCAGGTAGCATTTTGAATATCCTATGGTTAGGGTTCAACTTGGCACTTTTATTTCATTTGCTAAACCATGACAATTTTATTTACCAAATGAAGTTTTCCTCCACTGTACTTTACCTACAGTTGACTTTGAAATTAATTTAGTAAATCTGGTTTCAAATACACTTACATATTAGCAATCAAGGATTGTTTTATTTAAGCAAAGTTTATAAAATAGTCAGAAGGTCATTACCTATTTAGTTCATAATCATATTCAGCACATAGTTGCAGACCAGAGTCCTACCAGTTAGTCACAACTAGAGTCAACCCACAGAATTAGTTGTTGAATGGTGAGACAACAGGTAGAGAAATCCCACAGATTCAGTGGGTCTACTTCATTTGGAACTCACAATAGGATTCAGGCCATTCTGTATAAAACTAGGTATAGAATGTTTCTTATTCAACTATATACAAGTTTAATAGGAAGTAGTCATATCTATGTACTGTGTACTTTTACAACAAATATTCCTTATGCACAGGAACAGCGTCTGCATTAGCCATGAACAACACTGAATACTTCTTACTAACTTCTTACTATCATACCTAACTCAGATACGATACCTGAATTTGGAGAACAGGCTGGCTGGCCGGCTGATCTATGCTGAGGCTGGATGGAGGCAACCTTGACTAAAAAATAAGACTGGTGCAGGGAGCATAATCACTGAAACCAAGCATAAAATGGCAAATGGAGCATGTGGTGGAACAAGGAATATTGGGTGCTACCTATTGGATACATAAGTTAACTGCAATGGCACTGCCAAACTACCATTCCACAAACTTCTTGAACTGGGCTTTGGAGGAAGGAAATGGGGTGGAGTACTGGAAGGAAATTGCTTGCATTGTTTGAGACAACATGATGATATGATTAGCCACCCACAACACTGGTTGAGGTTTGTGACCAACTTTTCTAGACTTACCTGCTCTTATTTCCAACATTATTTCTCCTGCTCTTATTTCCAACATTGTTATGTCTGACATTACCTTGCCTCCCATGCATCTTCCAGCGGGTCCCGGAATTCTTTCAGATAAGGATATGTCTTTCATTATTGCATGACAGTTCAGAATCCAGGATAATGGGTCCACTGTGGGCCCCATTAATTGCTATGATAATTCACAGGTTAATGAGCAGATGGCACAGATGTGGCTTTTGTGTGTGTTGATGTGTAGAATCACTGGTTTCATTTCCCAAACAGATTAAGGAAATAAATATAGAGAATCTAAATTATGTATACTGCTTAAATGATACCTCTGTCATTTCATTCATACCATCATCTCCCCCCCTTTCCCTTAGATACGAGGAAGAAATAAACAAACGCACTGGGATGGAATTCACCTTCACGGCACTAAAAAAGGTAGGCAAATGTAAACATTTTGACTTTACATTTATGCACAAGGTTACTAAATCACCAGGATGGAAGGATGGATTTAAGTTAAAATGTTATATGGAAGAGAGAGACCCTCTAATTTTTTTTTTAAAAAAAACCAGTTGGCCTGAATCTTTTCTTTTGATGTACTCTAACCTATGAAACAGGAAATTGAGGCTTCTGATTTAATCTGAGAGCTGCCGATGTACAATGGACACTACCTACAGTGAGAGAGAAAAAGAAGTGGCAGGCCTAGGTCAGACTCAACTACATTTTCTTGGAAAGAAAGTAGAATGGCTACAAGGCAGTGGTGGGCATCTTTGGCAAATTCAGGAGCCACATGGATGCGGCAGGATCTTTTACCCTATGTATACAGCGTCAGGTCAGTGAGGAGGCAAATGGTGCAAGTAACAATTAAGATTTATTAAACAGTTATTAAAGAAAAGCACAAATGCACTCCTAACTAGAAAAGGAAATAGAGTTTCAAGGGGAATGGGTGATACGCCATCTGTCCTGTAGTCCTGGAGAAGCCAATTGTAGAAGAGGAAACCTGGCGTGGCGGCCGAGGGGAATCTGCTGAACCGAGCGGCAGCAAGGCAGAATGAAATCCAGGCGATCCGGTGAGAGTTCCAAAGAGCTCTCAGAGCGGGGGATTTTTATAGGCAAAAGAACAACCGTAGGCTAGTCTGGTCTCAGGTGAAAACAATAAGTTTTGGTTTGGAGACAAAGCCTCCGAAAGGTCAGAATTTGCATGATTGAGTTAGAGTCCGAATTGACAATGGTGTGGCCGGTATGTAGATGCGGCTAGCTCGGCAGTTAAGTACCTAGCTCGCCAGGGTGTCCTCTCAGGGCAGAGGATCCCTTTGTGGTATCGTGCATTTGTAATGAAGGTGTTTGTTTCGGGAGGTCCCCTAAAGCAGATCTGGCAATATCTGGCTTGGTTTGGTGGGAGCAACAAGTAATAGCCATGCCTAGCTTCGTGCTTGTTCAGCGGGCCTCACAAACACTTGGCTGGTGGCAGAGTAGGGCCAAATTATGATATCAAAATGATATCTTTGGTTCACCAAAGGCCAGGCCAGAACACGGTGGTAACAGATGAATTACATGTAGGTTTAGACAAACTGTAGGTTTGTAGACAAACATGTGGGTTTAGACAAACTGGGTGAAATATGTCTTTGCAGATTAGTTTGTGTCACCCCTTTCATATAATGTAACCTATGAGAAATTATTTTTTCTTCTATATTTGCCAAAAAAAAAAGGCAGGAGGAGTTAGTCTGGGGAAATCTTGTGCATCCAAAAAAAAAGCTTTGGGGGGATCACATAATGCTGCAGAGGTACACTTGTCCTGATCCAGTTATAGGGCTTTCTTGGGAAGGAAGTGAGATGGTATCCCATTCTGCCCTACTTGAAATGCTGAGAATAATTAAATAAATGCATAACTATTTATTTCTAAACCTGGATTCAGCCATTCGTGAGTGGTGGGGAGAGGAGAGGAAGAGGGAAAGGAGAGTTTGAGATGAGAATATTCTTCTGAAACGTATGATAAGAAAAGTGAAACTAACTGAATTTTGAGACTGCTGTTTGGGTTTTTCAATTTTTGAAGCTTAAAATTGGGTTTGCTGCTCTTTAATCCTGAAAAAGTAGATCCATTGGTTGACTTTGTTCTTTGTCATCTTTATTCCTTCTTAAAAAGCACGTGAAATCTGTAACATAATGATGTTAAATCATCAGAGCATTTTTATTTCTTGATGTTTCTGGGAAGAATGGACAAATAAGTTAAAGGGATTTTGATTTTGAAGCAATAGTCACCATGATAGAAAAAAAAATACAGCCCTGAGTTTAGACTTTATTGTGATTATCCACTGGAAAATGACGTTCTTAAAACAAAACAAAATAATAACCTAGACACTCTGCAATTATTCAGTATCACCTGACATTCAGGCAACAGTGTCTGGGCCAAAACTGTGTAATTATAACCAGCCTGTTTAAGATTGTCAAGACTGTCATAGTGTTTCATATGCAAAGAGAATTTTCCAGCATTTCCTGTTCTTAGACTATAATGAGACTCTTGTGCCTCTACGGATTTACCTCATTCCTCCTATGGAGGGATAGCCTTGAAATGTTAGTTGGGGGCTATTGCTATGGGGACCTTTGGTGATGGTTCAGGTTGGGCATCAGAATTGTTCCCCCTGATGGGCCACTGCTATGAGCTGTAAATTCCTTTTAAATGTGTTCATCCTCTAGTGAAACCTGCTCGTAAGAGCCTTTCTGTTTACTCTGCTGCTTCTGTTCAACAGTCTGATTTTTCTTATAATTAAACGATGACTGTGTAGGACTGGCCCAACTTCCTTCTTTTTGCACTCCACCTAATTCCAAACAGAAGTATCAACGAAATCACAGCTATGCTATGCAAAATGGAGGGGAGGGGAGGTGTAAACCCTAAACCCAGAATGAAGACTCCTTAACATTTTCCACTTTTTCCTACCCTTTCCCTAAAAGCTCTCTGATCATATTGATCAATAATGCCACCTGTCCTGAGAAGAGAGCAACACAACATTAACTCTAATGTTCCCACATCATACACTAATTCTGCCTTACCTTGTGGCTGATGCATGTAGCAACCCTATGAACTAAAGTGAAAAACACTCTTTTTTTTTCTTATACTATGCAGGATCTGGACAATGGCTTCTTGCACAAAACTGAACTGGAAGCAAAACTGAGTGGACTTCAGGCCTGGGTGGAATTAATGAAAAACATCCAGGAACAGGTAATTTAAAAAAATAAATAAATAAACAGTGTAAAGTGGATGGAATGGGGATCATGCTACAGGATATTTCTAACATTCAGTTTTGTTGAGACACGTATCGTCATCATTTAATGAAATTTCTGTTTCAGAGATTGTCTGGATCTACTTGTAAATAACAACACGCAGAGTCAGGAAACAATTCAAGGCTGAATCAATAGGAGTACAGTGTCTAGGCCAAGGAAAGTTATAATACCATTCCATTCTGCTTTGGTCAGACCCCATCTGGAAGACTGTGTCCAGTTCTGGGCATCACAGTTCAGGAAGGATGTTGACAAACTGGAATGTGTCCAGAGGAGGGCAACCAAAATGGTAGAAGGCCTGGAAACCATCCCCTGTGAGGACTGACTTAGGGAGCCGGGTCTGCTTATCTTGGAGAAGAGAAGGTTAAGAGGTGACATGACAACCATGTTTAAGCATTTGAAGGGATGTCATATGGAGGGTGGAGCAAGCCTGCTTATTTTGCTCCAGAGACTAGGACATGGAGCAACAGCTTCAAATTTCAGGAAAGTAGATTCCATTTAAACATCTGGAAGAACTTTCTGACAGTAAGAGCAATTTCACGGTGGAATATGCTGCCTTGGAATGGGGTGGAGTCTCCTTCTTTGGAAGTTTTTAAAGAGAGGCTGGATGGCTGTCTGTCAGGAATGCTTTGATTGTGTATTCCTGCATGGCAGGGGGCTGGACTCAATGGTCCTTGTGGTCTCTTCCGGCTCTTGAGATTCTAACAAACAAACAAATGTTTAAAAAATTTACAGTAGATCTACGAACAATCAATAGTCTATCTACTATTTAAAAGTCAGAGTTTGTCTATGCATTTATCTGTTTGTCTGCGTCAGGCAGGCAAAGACCATACAATTGGCTGTGTGAGGCAAGAAGACCTCATATGATTGGCTGGCTGTGAAGATTCTATGGAATCCTGCGGTTGGCAGTTTAGAGAGGGGCCTTTAGAATTCTCAGGCAGAGAGCTCTTGGGCCTCAGGCTGGTTGCTATAGAGACGAGATCTACCAGCAAGGACAGTGTACTCCCTCAGAAACCAAACTCTCTGTTATGTTAACAACTCTGAAGACTGATTGGATTGAGGAATAGGGGGAAAAGTTACAGGTACTGGAATAGGCCGCTTGCTATGGAGATGAGGCCTAACACCAAGGAGGAGGATAGTGTATTCCCTCAGAAACCCAACCTCAACTCTGAATACAGATTGCATTGGGAAATATGAGGAAAAGTTACAGGTACTGGAGAAGACAGTTTGGTGAGTTCTTAAGAGGAAAATAAAACCCCGGGCAATGCCGGGTAAATACGCGAGTATGTAATAAATATGTAATCCTGCAATTTTATAGTAACAGGCATGCTTTCAAAGAAACTTTCTAACTTGACAAGATGTCCACAGAAAATCGATGAGCTTCATGCACTCTAGTGGAATTTAAAATTAATTCATGACACTTGTTGAGAAGCAGGGCTGTCCCAGTCATGGCCCTTCTTACCAGCAGCCCGAGTGCAATCTCTGCCCTAAGTGCTTTAAGCCATAATTATCTCCAGCAGGTTCAGGAAGGAATTCCCCAGCACTCACTTTGCCTTCATCATGCTTGCTCTACATGTGTAATCAGACTGTGACTTTTAAAACACAGAATTCAAAATGCTGAAAAGATCAAAGTGAGTGTGCTGGAGTGCTTCAGCCATGGGCTTCAATCTAGCACTCCCCTTCCTGGCAGTTTTTGTGGAGAGATAAGCCCAACATTGGCCAGTTCTCTTGAAAATCACTTATCTTTAAAATGGCAGCAGTAAGGGACATTGTGTTTGGTGCTTTGGGAAGTTGGGGACAGACTTTCTGCCAAGCTGCTTCCATCTTCTGCCTCAGAACCCTCTGAAGATTTGTTCCTTAAACCAGTGCTTTCTGGAATCAATCCTCCATTCCCTTCCCTGTGTCCAGAATAGCTCCATGGGCCTAGCCCTGCCTTGGAATGTAGGCTGACTTCAAGCCAATAGAGCTTCCCTGGTTTGTCAGAGACCAGACTCTCCAGAGTACAATAAAGGCAGGAAGAGGCTATGGGGAGGCTGTATGACCACTGATCTTTGGAGTGCCTGTCTGGCATTCCTCAGGGACTTATTTAGGGCTTCTCACTCTCACTGCTCCCATTACATTTACAGTGTTCCTTAAAAGGACTTCACTCTAGTTATTACATGAATGGACGTGCCTATTATTTACAATAGTTGCTGATACAATGAGTCTGTTTAGTTCTCCCCGTGTGAGAGGCTTGGGCTATGCAACAGAGGCCGTAATGCTCTTTTGGGTAGTAGATGGCGCCTGGTTGCCCATGGAATACCGTATATATATATATATATATTCTTCTCTTCTCCTGTGCCATAGGGTTTCTTGTATTTCCCTATGATTCTGCTTTTTAATTTAGGCCACCTTCCAATTCACAAAGCATATTAATAATGCCTTTTTGCCTCTAGCTGTACACAGAGGACCAATGAAAGCTTTGGCCTGAAGGGACTGAAGCTATCCAGCGCAGTACCTAAGCCAAGGGTAGATAGCCTTTAGCCCTCCAGATATTTGGGCTTACAACTCCCATCAGTTTCACCCAACATAGCCAATGATAAGAAACTGTGGAAGCTGTAGCCCAAAATATTTGGAAGGCCAAAGGTTCTGCATGTTCACATTAACATTCCTGATACAGTCAAAATTTGATTAATATGGCAGTGATAAGGAGTAACTTCACCTCATCCAAGTCTGAATGCATGATCTATCTGTCTGTCTGGCTGTCTATCTATCTGTGTATTACCACATAAATTTCAGTATTCTGATAATTTTGGTTTCCAGCTTTAAAAATATGTATTCTAACCCTTATAGCTGTAAGTTTGGAAATGCATTGGCAATGTCTGGGGTGAAATCTCAAAAGCCAAAGTGAACAAGATTCCAAGTACTTCAGTGCACATGGCTGAATGCTCTGTAAAACAGCTAGGACAGACAATTACCAGAAGCAGTGTATAAATATACAACTAAAACAGACATCTATGCAAATTTGTTTGACCTACTTTGTTCATTTTGATGACTGAACTTGGCTTTTCCTGGCACATAATCTGTTTTAACCATGGTCTAATCTCGGAGTTGGAAAAGCTTTAGGGACTACAACCCCTCAGAAACCCCCAGCCACCATGGCATTCTAGCTGGGAGATTTTGGGAGCTACAGTCTGAAAAGCAACATTTCCAATCTTTTATTGTTCTGTCCAAGCAGAGCTGAATAAGGAGAGCTAAAATTACTATACCCTAGTAGCAAGATAGCCACTAGTGTGTTAATGGGTAGCATTAATTATGTAATGAAGAGAACAGTTTGGATTCAAAGAAATTTCAAATCCAGAAAGGAGTTGGGTTGATTGGGACAGATTCAGGAGATGACTGAACAGAAGTGTGGCAAACATCTGAAGCAAAGTGAATACAGATCATTAGAGTTTAGTCATTAGGCAGGACATAGAGACACAGAATGGATTTGTGCCCCTAGCTCTCCACATTAGGCAAATATGGAAGGGCAAGGGACAACACAGAAGAATTGTTACAGTTCTGTGCTATAATACATATCAATCTTCAAATCACAATGAATCTTTTTAGCAGGACTCACCAGTCACACAGCTTTTGGATACAAATATCAAAGTAATATATGAAAGGCCTACTGCAGTGTTCAGTCCTCAGGAGCAGGAAATTTGTGGCACCCAAAAGGATGTAGCTTTGGGTGCTTGCTTGGAAAATCATGGGTATTCAAGCTCTTCTGCTTGTACCATTGTATGTTCCATATCCACTCCATCCTTTTCTAGTTTCTGTGATTTTGGTAACTGATTAGAAGACAAATTTAAGTCTTAAATCATTTTTTATTTATCATAATTCCTAAGTTGTGCACCAATCCTTCTAAAATGCTGCAGGTTTCTTGAATAGAGAAACCTCCCTCTATGTCATATGCTATTTTCATACACATGGCTGAAAAATACATCAAGCATGACAGGGGGAGGGGGGACAGGCAAAAGAAAATGGATCACTCCCCTCCCTCCAATTCCCTTCCATTAAAAAAAAGTTTTATCTATTCCAATTTGAAAGGGGCAATCTCAGTTAATTATTTATCATCCCACTGTTTCAGCTGCTTTTAGAACATCCCAGTTTCTCTCTCTTTCTCCCACTTTCTCCTTTGTTCTCAGATTACTTCAGTTGGTGAAAACTTGCACTCAACTCAGCAGAGGGAAAGAGAGAAGGGAGTGGAGTCTTGCCCCTACCCAGTAGATCCAGGGCCTTTCCGCCCTACGTTGTTCTAGTGCTATTATTCCACTTTCAACCTCCTGTGGAATTCTGGGGTTTGTCATTTACTGAGGCCAAAGAGCTCTCTGGCTGAAATTCTAAAGACCCCTCCCTAAACTGCAAACCCCAAGATTCCACAGGATGTTGAAAGAGGAATAATAGCACTATAACAATGCAGTGCAGAAAGACCCTTAGGCAAAAGCAAACAGCTGCAGCCTCTCCTAGCTTGTCTGCTTTAACTCAGTAAGAACCCTTGGCATCTGGACCACACTCTGATGTTGCTTGGTCACATGTTGTCCCAGTTTTTATCTGCAAAATGTTGGAGGGTATGCACCTATCCTTCTAAAATTTTGTAAGTTTCTTAATTAACACCACTATGTGTCATGCATAATTGTCATTACAGCTACCCACAAAGACGCATGCAGCTGTTCCAAAACTTGCCAGGCTTGATCCTCTCAGGATCTTTTACACAAAGCTATTAAGAAGCTTTTTAAAAAACAAAACAAAAAAAGTGTTGGCAGTACTTATTTACATTTATATAAATCTAAATGGGAAACCATGCAGCTCAAACCCCATTGCACATATTTGTCTGAAAAGTACAAAGTGTAATCCCTTCTTAAGGGACATGGAAGCTGCTATTGTGTCACAAGAAAAATATAAATTAACTAATTTTTGTTTTTCTTGTGAGACTAGAGCACTCTCCTTGTGAGAAGACTATCCACTGCATCTCTACATGATTGACTGCTCTGCTCATTTCTCCTTCCAATCAGCTGCTGTTGGTGGTGAATAATTTTTCTGTCCTGTTTCTTCAATTGATGACCAAATCATAGCCAATACAAAACACACTGCTTACCTGTCCTCAGAGGAGGTTGCTTCTTACATCTCTTTGTGATTTACTGTTTCATGCTTACCTTCTACCAATTAGTAGAAGGCACATGCCACACTATGAGCAATGAACCATCAAGAAACTCAAATGATAGGGTTTTCTGGAGGTGCGTCATTTTTACAACTGAAGTAAAACTTGTCCATTGTAACAATGAAGCACACTTTGACTTCTGACTAAGAAAAAAAAAGTGTCCAGCTATCAAAGTGTACGTTAGGAACATAGGAGTGCTTTTATTGGTATATCGTTTGTTGGTGTAAGGTTGTGCCAGTTTAAAATTGGCAACCCTTGTCTTTCAAGATTTGCCTCCTTATCTGCAGATTCCCTCCTCCCTCTATCCCCACCACACACATACACACCCCTAAACTTTGAGCTGGTTTGTGATGAGCTTAGCTTTATTGACTTTGGCACCATATGGAATTTTTTTCCACTCACTCGTTGTGGATAGAAGTAATAATTTGTTTCTTCTTCTTTGCCTTGTGTTTTCAAGAACTGGAATTGCGATCAGATGAGGGTCAAAAAAGGGTGCATATGAAACATCAAGTTCATGGGCTCAACATTGCCTGGCGTTCCTAAGACCCTTTTTGCATCTTACCCTTTCGTGGAACTGGGGTGCGGGGCTAGCGCAAGAAGCCTGGGGAGGAAGGCTTTTGCATCCCTGCTGCTTCTGCTCCGCAGCTGCTTCCTGGTCACACGAGTGCCCCGCCTCTTCCTTTCACAGTGCAGCCTGGGACCTTTCCCGGGCTGCACTGCACAGGAAGCGCGACTGGCCCAGCTCCCAAGGCTCTGCACGCCAGGTAAGTGTGTGCGGGGCCCTGGAGCGATGTGCAACCATGCAGCATTTTCAGCTTTAAGCCGAAAATGAAAAAATGTGTGCACAGTCCACGTTAGGCCCTTGAGCGTCATGCAGCTGTGAGTGCGTCGTATGGAGTGCTCCTCACATTTACACAACGCTCAAGGGGCCCTTTCGCTTTGGAACTGCCATGCGAAAAGGGCCTAAGTCACCACAAATCTGGCCCAAATGTTCTCTCTAAAGCAGGAGTGTCAAACTCAATTTCATCAGCACTATGGTTGCCCTCAAAGGGCCAGTTGTATCTGTAAGACCTCTCTGTGCCTCTTTCTGCCCCACCAGGCCCTGTCTGTACCTCTTTCTGCACCTCTGCCCCTCTCTATACCTAGTGAGCCCAATCCCCACATTGTGGGCCCCTGGCTGCCAATATTCCGAAGAGGGGCCCAGCAGCCAGCACTCACGATCTACTTCTACTTCTGACTGCTCTTCTGCCAACTCTCATGAGCCACGCAGAGCATTGCCATGGTAACCCGCAGCATGTTCTGACAGCAAGACTTGGACAAAGAAGCAGTCAGAAGTAGAAGTAGATTGCGACTGCTAGCTGCTGGGCCCCTCTTCAGAATACTGGCAGCCGAGGGCCCGCAATGTGGAGATCAGGTTTGCTAGTGGGTGGAGTGCCACAACTGCAGGAGAGGTGTTAAGGCCACATGAAATGGCCTGGCAGGCCGCATTTGGCCCATGGGCCTTTTGTTTGATACATGTGCTCTAAAATATTGGCCAAGTGAAAACTGGCTTGGTCTACAAGCCACAAAACTTCCCTGTTATTCTTTCTCTTTCCCAAAATGTATCCAGGGTTGGGAAATATTAGCAGGAAAGATTCCTCGCAAGAATAGATATAAAAGCAGGGCCCCAAATGCTTTGTAGGCATGCACAGTGTAATCCATTAGTGCCGGAAACCTCAGGGAATCTACGTTGTTCCCATGGTCCCCCATTGCTGCAAATGCTTGTGGCATCATCCTGGAAATAGGTTGCAGTAGAACAACTAAAATTATCCTGTGTTTGAGCTACCTTCCCTTTGAGGAGATGTTAACAACAACTGAGGCTTTATAGCTTGGGGGCGGGCGGAAGGCTGAATATGGAAGGGACATGATAGAGTTATACAAAATTATTCATGGTTTCGGGAAAGTGAACAGTGAGAAGTTTTCCTCCCTTTTTCAAAATACTGACACCTTAAATCATCCAATGAAGCAGAATGGTGGAAGGCTGGGAATATACAAAAGGAAGCACCCCTTTGCATAATGCATGGTTAAATTATGGAATTCACTGCCATGCCAGACAATGGTGTGCCACAAGTTATGGCCGCACCAACGATGGTGGTTTTGGAAAGGGATTAATTGGATGCAGGGAGGATAAAGGTATCAAAGTCTGTTATTCAGGATGCTTACATCTGCTACCCCCACAATGAGAGAGCATGCCCAGAGGGCATTTCTCTGAATCCTAGTTGCTGGTAAATAACAGTGGGAGAGCCTGGAGGAACTTAGCCTGAAAATCTGGTTACCCTTAAAACCACAAACTCAAGGTAGTTGCTAAAGGATCTTCAAGCACAAGAGAGAGGAGAGGGATAAAGGCCTCCCCTCTTCCCACAGCTGCCTCTGGGAGAAGAACAAGATGAACAGGTGTGAGTAGACTGCAGAAAGGAGATGGAAACACACAGATAAATGGAAGAGCGGTTAAGTGGAGGCAGGTAGGCAGAGAGATAGAAATACAGATGGAAGAAACTGAGAGCCTTTCTGAACTACATTTATAGTGCTGTTGTCCCACTTTCATCATCCTATGGAATCCTGGTACTTGCAGTTTAGGGAAATTCTCAGCCAGCGAGCAATTTGGCCTCAGTAAACTGCAAAACCCAGAATTCCACAGAATGTTGAAAGTGGAATAATAGCACTATAACAGTGTACAGTGGAAAGGCCCTGAGTTCTTCTTAGGCTTGGACTCCAATTATTGCTGGAATTCAAGAATTTGAGGTAAACATTAGAAGTCATGAAGGTTCATATTCCAAGTCAAAGAATTATAAACTCTGCTGACACTTCTTGTCATTGATTTCTACACTGTACTTTTGAGAACCAAGTTTTAGATTCTCAAAGTTTAGATTCTCTTGGCAGAGGAACTGTGTTCCCTGAGTACAGAAGGTAGTAGCTTCCCCCTCTAATACTATATTAGAACACAGGCCATCTCTTCAGCAAGATGCAACAAGATCAACTTGAACTGGTTTATGATTTACCATGAGGTTAGTGGAAAGCAGGAGTGGAAATTTCAAAAATTCCCCACTATTATGTGGGATGATTGAACCATTTGGCATTTTTTTTAAGGATTACCACTTACCCAGACAGTATTTTGATGATCCACTCATTTTATGTTCTGTAACCAATACTGAGAGAGCCAGAGTGGTGTTGTGCTTTGAGCATTGGACCATGATCCTAGAGACCAGGGTTTGATTCCCTGTTCAGCCATGGAAATCCACTAGGTGACCTTGAGTGCCTCACATACTCTCAGCCCCAGAAAACTCTATGATAGGTTCACCTTAGGATCTCCACAAGTCAGAAATGACTTGAAAGCACACAACAATGACAATGACAACAACAAATACCAGTACTGTGATCCAGAAAGCCAGCAAAGCACCATTTCTTGCCTCTACCCATGATCTGCCCAGTTCTGACTATTGAACCCACCAGATTCTTCCAGACTCAGCCCCCTGCCTTGCCTGCCTAGTTGCTGCAGGAGTAACATATCCCACTTGCCAGTTTCTGCAAATTCTTCAAGATTATGCATAAGCTTACACATGCACCTCTGTCTAGTGATCCCTGAAAGCTTTAACCTTGTTTAAATGCAAGGGCCCTGCCTGTTTACCCAGGATTTAAGTGTCAGTGGAGGAGATAATAAGTCACAGACTCAACTTGGTGGCAAGGCAGCTTTTAACTGCCAATGGGTAAACTAAGTGTTCTTGCTCTGGCTTTTGTTCATTCCCAGTCAGGTGAGAGTCAGTAGAAAGAAGACATTAATGCTATCAGTGGGAACAGTTTTAAATTGTTTCATGAAGGTGGTGTGTGGGGCAGACTGAGGAGAAAGTGAAAAGGGAAATAAACAAAAGCGTACTTTACAAAGACATCTGTTGATGAAAGGCAGGAAAATAAGACAACAGACTGGTCCCCCCTCCCCGTTTTGAAGGGGGGTAACTCCACTTAAATTAGGCAAGTTAGATCTTGCTTGCCCCTCAGCCATGTAGGCATATGGAGGGGTTAGTTTACTCGCTGGGTTTATAATGCTTTTGAAAGTCACTGAGTTGAATTTACCTTTGTTAACATGACCAGGGCACCCTTCCTCTGCATCTTGACAGCATCAGTTGCCACATGAGTGTGCGCCAGAGGTCAGGAAACTGCTGCCGCTTACAAAAGAAAAGGAAAGAGAATGAAGGTAGAAGACACAAGGGATGGGGGCAGGGAAAAAAAACAGAAAACTGCTGTGCTCTGCTTACAGTTTGGCAGTGATAATAGAAGTAGAGACAGAGGTGGGTGAGAACACCAAGGGTTCAGCCTCCCCTCTTGTAAGCAACAGAATAGGGACAGGATTGAAGAATGATTCAGACAGATCAACCAGCCTCCTATTCATAAATAAACTCTTGAGTTGGATGAATTGATAGAGAAGGGCTGTCTCAACTAGCCCTACCTCCAGAGCCATAACCCTTCCGCTCAGCTTCCGATGCATTGCACATGTCTTCAGAGAACTATGTGCGTATAGTTCTCTATTCAACACAGTGTAGAACCCCCTGCAGTTGGGGTTCCAGACTGTGCAAGAGTTTTTCCATAGAATCTTGGGATCTTAAGAGTTGGAAGGGACCACAAGGGCCATTGAGTCCAATCCCCCTGCCATAGAGGTATACATAGCTACATTACAGTTGGCCCTCCACATTCACTAGGGTTAGGGACATAGAACTCTCACAAAAGTGAAAAATTCGCAAATATCAATATTTGTGTGTCTGTGGGAGTTTGGTAAGGCATGGGTGGAGACAATGGGCACCCAGGGTCTAAACCAGGTAAAGGAAAGAAGATGGTTGACATGGGGTCCTGTACTTGTTCTCTCTTGCCCATCTCCTTCCTTGGGTGTGTGGAGGGCTTTGGGAGAGGGCTTGTGGTACTGAGAAATCAGGCTTTGAGCTGTCCTTGGCTGGCCAGGCAGTGGTGGATGGAGGAGGAGGAGGAAGACTGGAGGCAGGATTTTGAAGAGCTGCACAGCCTGATTGGAGCCACCGAGAGGGAAGGTTCTCCAAAAAAGGAAGTACCTGAGGTGGGGGGGTGGGGGTTGGAGAAACTTGCAAATAATCAAATCCGTGAATGTCAAACCCGCAAATGTGAAGGGCTGACTGTACTCCTGAAAAATGCCCATCCAATCTCTCTTTGAAGATCTCTAAAGGGCACTGACCTCTGAGATAATCTATTTCACTGTTGAGCTGCTCTTCCAGTAAAAAGGCTCTTCCTAATATTTAAGTGGAATTCCTTTTTCTTGTAATTTGAACCCACTGGCTTATCTGCTGCTCTCTGGAACAACAGAAAACAAGCTGACTCTATCTACTCCATTATATCCCTTCAGATATTTAAAGAAAGTTATCATGTTACTCCTCAGTCTTCTCCAAGCTAAATACATTCCTAAGTTGTTCCTCATTAGTTGGTTTCCAGACCTTTGATCTCCTTGATCACTCTTCTCTAGACATGCTCTAGCTTGTTGATATCCTTCCTGAACTGTGATGCCCAGAACAGCAACCAGTATTCTAGGTGAAGTCTAACCAAAGCAAAGTAGAGTGGCACAAATGCTTCTCTTGATCTGGACACAATACTCCTGTTGATGCAGCCCAGAATTGCATTGGCTTTTTGGCTACTACATCACCCTGTTGACTCATGTTTAGCTTGTGATCTAAAAGCCCTAGATCTGTCTTGCATGTATTACTTTCAAGCTAGTTATCATATCCTATATTTTGTACATTTCATTTTTCCTGCCTGGATGCAATATCTTAGACTTTCTCCTTGCTGAAATTCATTTTGTTAGTTTTGACCTAGTTCTCCAATCTGTGAAGGTCATTCAGAGTTCTGGTCCTGTCCACTGTGGTATTAGATACCCCTCTAGTTTGGTGTCACCTGCAAATCTGAGAACAATGCACTCTCTTCTACCATCTAAGCCATTTATAAAGATGTTAAACAACACCAGGCCCTGGACAGAACCTTGAGGCACCCCAGCCAACCCTTCTCTCTAGGACGAAGAGCAGCTACTGGTTAGCACTCTCTAGGTTTGGTATCCCAACCAATTACAGATCTACCTAACTGTAGCACTGTTTAGCACTACGTGCAAAGACTGCCTTCCTTCAGGCCATTGTACTGTTCACAGAAAGGCCTGGGGACAGAACCAGTCATTGCACATCATGATGTGAGGCACTCCTCACTCCACCCCAGCATTTCCTGGAATCACAGAGTTGGAAGAGACCACAACGGCCATTAAGTCCAACCCCCTGCCATGCAGGAATATACCATCAAAGCATTCCTGACAGACAGTCATCCAGCCTCTGTTTAAACACCTCCAAAGAAGGTGACTCCACCACATACATTCCAAGGCAGCATATTCCACTGTCAAACAACTGTTACCATCAGGAAGTTCCTCCTAGAAGTTTCGGTGAAATCTCTTTTCCTGTAGTTTGAAGCCATTGCTTTGTGTCCTTGTCTCTGAACCAGCAGAAAACAAGCTAACTCTATCTTCAACATAACATCCTTTCAAATATTTCAACGTGGATAGCATGTTACCTCTTAACCTTCTTTCCATCAGGCTAAACATACTTAGCTCCCCAAGCCTCATTAGATGTCAGACACCTCCGAGCATTAGATGTCAGATACCTCTGAGCAGGGTTTACAAGGCAGTACTGTTCCCAAATAGCTGGCCAGGATATGCTATTGTGTCATATAAGAGATGTCAACTCAACCATTAAAGGCTTTTCTAATCTCAGAATACCCATCCACAGAGGAGGCTGTTATCTTTAGCTCTGTCTGATTCAATACCATTCTTGGCATTCAGCTTCCACTATAGGCAAACAATCATTACTGTTTCTACAGTCACTGTTATTGAGTCATACCAAAACTCATGACTCAGGCTCAGAGGAGGTTCCCTGTGGCATCTCTACACAAATTGTGGTGCCAGGATTGATCAGAAAATTTGCCTAGAATTGTGACCTATGCCAATTTAGAGAGAATATGGTCCTTTAAGCTTTACATGTAGCTATCCGGGGGGAAAAAATCAATTGAGGTGTCATGACATGTATATCCAAAATTAATTTAGGGCTTTTCCACACTACACTGTTATAGTGCTATTATTCCACATTCCACATCCTATGGAATCCTGGGGCTTGCAGTTTAGGGAGGGACCTTTAGTATTCTCAGCCAGAGAGCTCTTTGGCCTCAATAAACTACAAACCCTGGAATTCCACAGGATGTGGCAAGTGGAATAATAGCACTATAGCAGTGTAGTGCAGAAATGGGCCTTAGAAGAAAGTATGGTATGCCTCAGCTATCAGATGCATAGAAACACAGGTACGGGAACCAGGTTGTAAGCAGTTAGGGGAATATAAGGGGTGATAATGTTTTCCATAATTGAAATGGATCCTTTGACAACAGCAGGGGGAAAAACACAGAATGCCTTGAGTGGGGTGGACTGTACTTCTTTGGATGTTTTTAAACAGAGGATGGATGCCTACATCTCATGAATACTTGAATCTTGGGATTCTTGCAGTAGATGGTCCTTGAGGTCCCTTCCAGCTCCATGGTTCTTTGATTAAGGATGACTTTATCCCTACCATTCTTGGATTTATCTGGGTATTAATGGACGGTCTCACCCAGCTACTAAAAGAAATACAAAATAGGACTTTACTTGTTTCAGATCCTAGCTTTTCAGCTACAAACTCACTGGCCTTCCCTTTGATTCAGAAATTCACAGTTACTCAAAATACTGACTTGCCTTAGAGGGCTGTTGTAGAAAGTTTTGAGGCAATGTATATTAAAGGGCTAATTGTTACCATGTTCAGGTACTGGTGCTTAGCTGTAATCTGTAACTTAACCACAATATTTTTTCCTCTTTATCTAGGAACTTGAAGAAGTGATGTCGCAAGTTAAGGATGTCTCCATTGTGCTGGGGATCGACAACAACAGATACAACCCTGATCCACAGAGGATTGTGGAGGATGTGAGAGCTCAGTACGAAGCCCTGGCTATCAGGAGCTGGGAAGAATTAGAAGCACTCACCAGAAACAAGGTATGCACCCACTTAGCACTGAGGACTGTCCCAAGAAGCCCTTTGCAAAGTAGACATCAATCATGATGGAAGGATGCAGAAGACATTATGGTTACATTGAGAATAGAGAAAGGGTGGTACGCACAAAAAATGTGTATGGCATTTCATTTTTGTGAATTCTCATAGGGATTGTCTGATGATCCTCCCAACTAGTGTGTGGATCAGCACTAAGTTCCTCCAGCTTTCACACTGTCTGAATGCTCTGACTCAGTACTTGAAGCCTATCATCACTATCATCATCATGGCCATCACCACTTTTATTAAAAATACATTTTAAAAACATATTTTTAGACAAAATACACTTAGAAGTGCATATTGAGAAAGAAGATAACTGAGAAATATATATTTATCATACACATATGCCAATTTTCAGACTTTTTAAAAAGAAATGTACAGATAAATGTACAAATGGGATAAAACACTTTGCTGAATACATGTGAAAATGAAACAGACAAAAAAATAGACTCAAGCTGAAACTCTATATACATTTACCTGGGAGTAGAACCCACTGAAATCAAGTACAACTGTGGGTAGCAGATATAGGGAGAATTGTACTGTCCATCACTAGTCCCTAATAAGTGATGAGTGGGGATGGAAAGAATATTCAAAAATACTCATAAAATGGTTGAAAAATGTGCTTCTTGTGGGCCAGGAAACTGTGTGAGAAGTCTCTTCTAGACTAACAGGAATCTTTGTGGTTCAGGACTTTGTGCAAAATTCCACCTCTTAATTTCTATCTCACCTTTCTCCTAAACTGAGACTCACAGTAGCTAACAAAAGAAAGAATTATCAGAAAAGGACATATGGTCAAGCACATACTTTTTTTGTGCCCAGAAACTGTATTTTCTTCACAAAGTATCCCCATGGAAATTTTGCACAGAATAAGTCACATACCATAAATAGTTTTCAAAGTCTCCCACTGCAAATAGTTTTCAAAGACTTTCTTGCACAGAAAGAAAAGTTCTCAAGTTACTCCTTGCTTCCTTTGAGAAGGAAGCTAGTTAAGAATTAAATCCCTAGTTCAAAGAAAGAGAGATTTTCAAAAAGCTTTGAGTCCTGTTCCTTCAGAATGCTGAAGTGTTTGAAAATTTACCCATAGTAAAACTCAATGGATCCCTTTATAAATGGCCTTTATTTTGAAATAAACAACACATTTTTCAATTATACAGGGTTTTGAAAATTGACTGACAGACATGCTATAGTATGCCATTAGTTTTTCACATCACAGAGGTAAACATGTTTAAGTCCACAGAGATCCAGAGGGCAATGTATGTTTACTTCCATGTATACGTGTTGATTTTTTCCCCCAGAAGGTTGCTATATTTTAAATGAGTCTTTCAGATGGTTTAAGTCTCATCTAGAATCTAGGTTCTAGATGGTGACTCAATATATTGTGAAAAAGATCAGGAAAGTAGACTGACTTCAGGCTGTGTTGAACTGCGACCACATCAAAATTATACAAGTGCCACCAAAAAAAGCCAACCCAGGTATCTTCAACACCTTAAGAATCCACTTTGTAATTTACAGGACTGGTGTGGATTTCCAGTCCCAGCAGCCCCAAAATAACCAATGGTGAGAGATGATGGGAATTACAGTCTAGCAATATTTTGAGAGCAACATGTTTCCATCTTCAATGGGTGGTAATGATAGAGCCTGTTAAAGGCAGTCCCACCCCAAAAAGGTGTTTGGCTCATTAGGATGTGGAAGAGACACAACATAAGAGGATGAAGCAGCGGCACAACTTGTAAAGTTACTTTTTAAAAATAATTCATTCTCATTCCCTATTATGGTATTTAATAAGTAATCTGCTATCATTTCTTACTATGTTGTTTTAAAAATTCACTTCTTGTGCTGGACATTTTCTTACTCATTTCTCTTTTATTACCTGTCATTACTGTGGGGTAGGAGAAAACTTAGGATTGAAAAGACAATAGCATAAAACCTGAAACACACAGGTCAGAATGCCTGCAAAATTAACCTTTAAATGTAACTTTTAAAAATAACTAGAAACTGTTATCTTTGGGAGATCAGTTCCAAAGCTGATAATATATTATGTAAACTTTTGAAATTTCACTGGCTTCTTCAAGCTTGCATAATGTATTTTATGATTTAGAGTTGGCCCAAAAATGGTATGACTGCTTTTGGATTTTGTCTAAGAACATGGTTGCTATTTTTCTCAGAAATGTGACTGTCTGGGGGTCCTGCATCTCTTGACTCCATCATGTTTCTTTTGTTGAGTAGAATAACCTGCTCTTAATCCTTTCTACAGCTGAATGAAAGAGAAGTGCTTTCAGCTAAGTACGGGGACCATCTCCTTCATGACCGGAGGGTGATTGCTGAGTTAAACATACAGATCCAGAAAATGAGATCTTGCATTGTATCCTTGAAAAGTCAGGTAAGATGTGGCAAGTGGGAGATTTGAAGAGTAGCCTGAGTGAAGAAAAAGCAGGAAAAAATATATCAAATTAAGTTTTCATATTGAAGATTCTTTGCCCTTCCCTCAAAGATGAAACTGCAAATTCTTTACTGTTTTCGAGAATATCAGTGGATGTTTATAATGATTTATCCTAGTACGTGACTACGTGCATGCATGTGTGGCCTTGGACAAAGAAGTTAGATATATGGGACTGCTTTGCTTTGACCTGTCAAAATCCATCATGAAATCATTCTGTTTGTGAACAGCTGAATGATACAGTGGCATGTCTACCATGGTGAAGATGACAGGCAAAACAGGGGTGCATTGCTTTTGACATTATTCATATGAGAAGACTCGTGGCTCATTACTCGTGTTTTGTACTCAATACATACCAGCTGTCCTGAAAGGTCTTGCTTAAACATATTCCTGGGAAAGGAAGGTTTGAAAGGAATAGAAAATTGACACATCACTCAGAGGAGCTGACAATTACACTAGAGCAGGGATTGGTGAGTGGCAGCTTCAGGGCCACATACAGCTCCCCCACTCTGCTTTTGTGGCCCCTGACCACCACCACCAGCTGGCTTTATTTTATAGCAGAAAGGAAGGTGAATTGCCTCTCCAGGAAGTCTCCAGGAGTGGCAATTCACCATTTCAATTGATAACAGGGATGCTATTTAATATTAAAAACCTGTTTCTTCAGTCCCAGAAATGGATTTCCATCAATGTTTCCCCATTCCCCATGGCTCGCTCACTCTATATAGAGAGAGAGAGAGAGAGAGAGAATGTCTGCTTTCTCTGTGGGCAGAAAGTCAACCCCCAGGACCACCAAAGTTGCCCAGCTCTGCAGAAGAGTCAGAGGGTAGCACTTGTCAGCTTCATTTTGGTAACCTGCTTGGCATGGTAGGCTTGCTGACCTCATGCATGTTTTTGCTTTTGCAGTATGGCTTGGAGGGTTGTAGCCCTTGCTTCCTCTCCAAGTTAACAGATTTCACAATGTAATTTGTTTCTTAGAATATTTCTGGGAAACACAACAATAAACCAATTTAGTCCATTATACCAGAAATGACAGAGTTGATGGAGGAAAAGGTCAACAGTCCCAGCCATAGACACTTCTTGTCCTCTGTCCTCCTCTGTTCTCTCTCTTGGTGAACATGCCACAAGGCTATTCATATTCCTAAAGTGAGCCCACCTCTGATCTCTTAATCCAGTCTTTTACCTGAGTCAAATGTGAAGCAGTGAGGAAAAGAGGACAGCTGGCTACCAAACCGTGTCCTCACTCACCTTCCATTTTGCCTTCTGTCTGCTGTAGTGTCTGCGTCTGGAGGACAGCATCAAGGATGTTGGTGTACAAGGTGAAACTGCCCTCAATGATGCCAAAGCCAAACTGGCAAAACTGGAGGAAGCCCTTCACAAAGCTAAGCAGGACTTGGCTCAGCTAATTAAAGAATATCAAGAGCTGATGAATATCAAACTGGCCTTGGACATTGAGATTCTCACCTACAGGAAGCTGATGGAAGGTGAAGAATTCAGGTGAGTAAACTGGTTTGGAGCCTCTCTGTGTATGAAGTGAACAGATGGCAGAGCTGAAACTCCTAGCCTAGATGTGTAGAGGTCTATTCAAATAGGAGAAAACTAAACTAGTGCACATGCGAGGTTTAGATATGTGAAGGTCTCTACCTATAGGTGAAGCATTGATGTACAGAAGTCTATGTGCACAGCTGAAGGCTAGATGTGCAGAGGCCTGTGCTTTCCCCGTTACAGGTCTCTACACTCAAAAAATGGACATGGGGTACAGGTAAAGATGGGCTGAATCAAAAAGCTGTGTGACCTTCCTGGCGGACCCTTTGTTCACATGGAGTCTGTTTACACAGTTAACATGGGCACCAGTTTTCTAGATGTTTGGGATTCTTGTCACTCTATCAGTATTCTGAATATTCAGCTGGGAAACGAGTCTTCCTTGTTTATTGTCACTTACTTTGTATTCCTTCTTGTTGTGTGTCTTCAAGTTGTTTCCAGATGACAGGGCCTTAAAGTGAGCTATCATAGGATTTTCTTGGAAAGATTTGATCAGAGAGGGTTTGACTTTGCCTCCCTCCGAGACAGAGAGTGTGACTTGCCCAAAGTCACCCAATAGACTTCCATGACTCAGTAGGGATTCAAACCCTGGTGGTGTATTCTTTTGGGGAGGGAAAAAGCGGATAGCCCAATGAAAAAAACAAACAACACAACTGTTTATGGGGTCAGGGGAAGGGATGACTTCTCTCCTTTTCTTTTCTCCCAAAGAGAATATGGTAGTCAGGCCATCTTCTTTTAAAGTGGTTCAGAGAAGGAGTTCTCAGGGTACCAAACATCTCAGGTAGAGCTCCAGATACCAGGTTACTACCATAACTGCTGAACTATTATTTTACTTAAGAATGAGCTTATTTAATTGTTTTTCTCTCCTCACAGCATGGAGTCTCCACCACCTGCTGTCATTAGCAGAATCTACTCCACCCCAACGCTCTGTAAGTTTGTTTGTTTTGTTTTTAAATTCACTGGATTATCTGAAAAAATACTTCCTCTTATTAAATAATGTTTTGCACTAGACTAAGTCCCACTGAAAAGGTGAATTAACCCAGATGTGGAAGCAAGAAGTAGTTGTAATGGGGAGACTGAGGAGACCATTTTGAAGAAAATACTCAGATGGAATGTCTTTTAAATGGGGAAAGATGTGAATTCTGAGAGCAAAATACAACCAATTTCCTTGTGTTTTTCTTTTTCAGCTTCATCAAACTCTGGCATCACAACCAGCTCACATTTGGCAACCAGAGCAAATGAAGGTTTGACAGAAAAAATGAGCCACAGTAGAAGCAGTTTGGAAAGTGGACTTCCCAGAAGCCAGAGTGGTGGGAGTGGGGTGGTCTCAGGTGGTGCTTTGTCTGGAAGCCATAGCAATAGAAGTGCAGGTGTTCCAGAAGGCAGCTTTTCTAGAAGCCAGAGTAGTATGGGTGGAAGTGTCTCAGGGGCATTTAGAAGCACCAGTCACAGAAGTACCTTGGAAAGTGGTCTTTCTAGAAGCACTAGTAACAAAAGTGGAAATTTTGCAGATATTGAAGACACCACAGAAAGCAGTATTTCTAGGAGTCATAGCCATGAGACTGACAGTCGCAGAACCCATAGCAGCAAGAGTGGGGATAACCTAGAAGACAGCCTTTCTAGAAGTCCAAGTAGTGGGATCAGAGGCATCTCAGATAGTTACCTTTCTAGAAGCCAAAGCAACAGAAGTGGTGGCTTGACTGACAGTGTATTTGCCAGAACCCACAGTGGTACAAGTGATGGTGCACACAAGGGCAACTATTCCAGAAGCCAAAGCCATAGAAGTGTAGGCTTTTCACCATCCAGCTTTTCCAGAACCCAAAGTGGAGAAAGTAATATTATCCCTGGAACTACCCATACTAGAGACTCCAGCTCTGGAAGCAGAAATGTTCCAGAGAACAACCATTCTAGAAGCCAAAGCAGCAGAAGTGGAGACTTAACAGACAGCAGTTTGGCTAGAATTCACAGTGGTGAAAGTGAAGGTGTCTCAGAGGGTAGTTTCTATGGAAGCAACAGTGGTAGCAGTGCATCCTATGTAGAAGGTGGTATTTCTAGAAGCCAAAGTGATGAAAATGAATTTCATGGTAGCCATGGCAGTGAAGATTATGCTGAGGCTTCTATTTTCAGGACCAGAAGTGCAGAAGATGGTGGGGTACCAGTGGCTGGCATTTCTAGAAGCCAGAGTGGGACAAGCAGGGACATCTCAGGAGGCAACCTTTCTAGAAACCAGAGTGATAAAAATGAATTTCATGACAGTGAAGGATATGATGAAACTGTTGTTTCGAGGTCCAGAAGTGCTGAAAATGGTGGGGTACCAGTGGCTGGCATTTCTAGAAGTCAGAGTGGGACAAGCAGAGACACATCAACAGAAGGACACCTTTCTTTTTAGAAGCGGGGAGAGTGATAAAAATGGATTTCAGTGGGAAACCAAAATGGCAGTGGATGAATATGCCTGAGCCTGTTTTTTTCCGACAGAACCAGAAGCCGTCTGAAAATGGTTCGAGGTTCCAGGTGGCTGGCATTTCTAGAAGTCATAGTGAGTTGAGCAGGAACAGGTCAGTAGAAGCAACCTTTCTAGAAGCCAGAGTGATGAAAATGAATTTCATGGCACTGAAGGATATGCGGAGCCTGTTGTTTCCAGAACCAGCAGTACAGAAAGCAGTGAGGTCCCAGTTAGTGGCATTTCTAGAAACAGTAGCAGGGCCAGCAGGAATAGCTCCCAGGGTGGCTTTTCTAGAAACCAAAGTGGCCAAAGTGGGGTCTTTGCAGACACTGTCTTCACTAGAGCCCGAACTGAAAATAGCCAAGAGAGCAACCTTTCAAGAAACCCCAGTGATACAAAAGCAGTCTCCACAGAGGGCAGGAGCATTTCTAGAAGTCAAAGCAGTGGAGGCAGGGGTTCCTCACAAGGGAGCAGCTCCAGAACCCCTAGCATCAGAAGTGCTGGCTTAACAGACAGCATCATTATGAGAAATTCAAGCAGTGATGATCAAGAGGCTCAAGAGGAACTAAGGTCAAGAATTCACAGTGGGGTAAGAGAAAGTAGCGAGAGCAGCTTTTCTAGAAGCCAAAGCAACAGAAGCAGAGACCTTACAGAAAGTGTTTTTGCTAGAACTCACAGTGGTACAAGTGAAGGTGGCCTTACTAGAAGTCAGAATGATGAAAACGAAGGCTTCATAGAAGCTAGAGCTTCTAGAAGTCACAGCCATAGAAGTGGAGGTTTTGCAGAATCATCTGTTTCCACAACTCCTAGTGAGGAAAGTGGAGGTGTCTTAGAGAGTGCCCTGTCTAGAACTCACAGTGCTGGAAGTAAAAGTATTACAGAAGACAGTCTTTCCAGGAGCCAAAGCAGGAGAAGTGGAAAATTTGTAGGTGGTGACCTTGCAAGAGGCAACAGCAATAAAAGTAAAGAAAGTGATAGCAATGTAAGTGGAAGTCATGTAGCTGACAGGGATGCAGAAGAAGTTGTTCTAGAGTCTGGTCTTTCCAGAAGTAGAGATACAACAGGGGATGGCTTTTGTAGAAGCCACAGTGATGAGAGTGCAGGTCCTGTGGAGACATCTACTCCTATTTCCTTCCGCGGAAGAACTGAAGGTGCTATGGGACATAGCCTTTCCAGAAGCCACAGTGGAGACAGTGGGAGCTTTAAAGCAACCGAGTTCTCTAGAAGTCCCAGTCAAGTAAGCAGGGGTGCCTCAGAGGCTAGTCTTTCTGGAAGCAGTAGCAAAGATAATGAAAGTTCCCCAGGAGGCATACTTTCTAGAAACTACAGCTATAGATGTGCAGTTGTGTCACATCCTTGTGTTTCTAGAACTGAAAGTGATGAATCGGAACCTGTTCCAGAAGATAGCCTTCACAGAAGCCACAGCTCAGGAAGCGGAGAACCTAGAATTTATAGAATCCAGAGTGGGGAAAGAGGAAATGTGTCAGAAGCTAGTCTCTCTAGAAGCTGCAGCGGCAGAAGTGAAGAGGCCCCCAGGGACAACCCAGATGTAAGCCATAGTGGTGAACAAGAAGGCTTTCCAGAAGGTGGCCCATGTGAACACAACAGTTATAAGTATGAGGATGCCTCACATTCACACAGTGCTACAGATGATAGTGTTTGGCAGAGTGGTGAGACTGGCGGTTTAGTGGAGGGAAGCCAGAGTGGTAAGCCAGCAGGTCCAAGTCCTGTCTGTATGATCTATGAGGTTTCCTCTGATGAGCATCACCATCCTCCATCTGGTGAAATATGCTACTATGTAGAGTCAAGCTCCATGGAGTAGGTGTCCCACACACACACAAATGAGATCCAGATATCTTCTTCTAGAAGTCCCTGTCCATCCATTGGCTCATAGACCATAGACGGGAATCCACATTCAACCTTCTATTATCAAGGTTAACAGTTGGGAACAGGACTTTTTGCAGGCTTGAACATGGCAGTGCAACTTTCTTTGTCTGTTACAATTTGTGGATTCAAGTGCAGAGGATAACTTGAGTCCTTCTGGTAGTATACTCTGTGGTGGGAAATACTAATAGTGCAGTTATTGGTATGATACAGGCATTAACTGCAAGAAAACATAAACTGACAGCATAGTCTTTTGACCAGTATTATAAACAGTGCCTTTTTCTTCTCATCCTCTTTTTGTTCTCATCCAGTCTTTTAATATACAAATACTTCTGGGTTTTCGTTTTTTAGGGAAAAAATGTGGTGTGATGCTCTGCAAGGGATTCTTTTTGTGGGATGAATTAGTAGGTGTCTCATTTTGCCTGTCTACGTGAGCAGAGAAAGGTGTTGGTATCATGTGTCCTTTTTTTCCCTAGAAAATTATAGCCATAGATGAAAAGGCATCCTCACTTCCAAGAGCTGTGGACTCCAGCATTAGGGATCTATGACTAATACCTAGCCTAGCTCTGGGCCAATTGGCTGGGCAGGCTGCAAGAAGCCAACTTGTTAGGTTTTGATCTCTGTTGTTGGCATAGGAATGTTAAGGACTCAGAGTTACTGTGAAAGTGAATGAGTACAAATACATGGTTGCCCCAAATCAGAGCAGGTTATTTATATTTAGTCCCTATTGAAATCAAAAGGACAGGTTAATCACAGACAACATTCAGCACTACTATGTCTGCTCCTGCTGTTTTGGCTTCATCAGCTGCATTTCTGATGGTTCTTTCACCTTCATCAATTAATCATAGGGTGCGGAGATCCCATAAAGTCAGAATTCACCTAGTAAATAGGCAGTGGTCACAGTACTATGTAGACAATCAGATTTATCTGTATGGTGATGGTGATGGTGATGGTGATGATGATGATGATGATGATGATGATGATGTCGGTAAAAGCAATTAAAAACTCATAGTGAAGATGTCAGGACAATGGTGTTTTGATTAGTCATGTGAGTGACTGCATCCAATCAGGGATCACACAGTGAATAGGATTGTTCAGAGCTCATGTACATGTAGAGTATACATTGTGGACAGTCAGATTTGTCCATCTGGTAATGTCAGTGGGAGTATATGAAGATAACTAACAGTGAGAGCAAGTATAACAATCCTAATGGAATAGGTAAACATTTTCAAAAATAGTGCCAAAAAACACCGAAAAGAGGAAGAATTTTTTCAACTATCAGTAATTTTCCTTTAAAATGTGAGTAGTCTTGGCTCAGGTCTAGGGGCAAGAAATTTCCCTTGGATTGAGGCCTTTGTGTTCTTGGTAGTTCTGTATATGTGATTAATAACCCAGCTGCTGAATTCTGTTTAGTTCCTTTCTAGTCCACTGGTAGGAGATGAACTTTGCAAAGTAGATAAGGTGGAGAAACCTCTTACTGCAGATGCCCCACTTCCATGGGTTCCCTTGGCTTTCTATAGTACTAGATTCTCCCTGGGCTCCTAGGAAGGCAACAAGCTTCATATTGCTCCCTGTTCTCCCTGTATTTATCAGGAGAATAGGAGAAATAGATGCATAGTATAGTGTCTTCTAGGTGTCATTTCTGCCTCCAGACTGGACTCAAAAGGATGTTGGGAATTCAAGATAACTAAGGCTGCACACTTAACTTGGAGCATGACCAGCTGACTTCAGTGGTACACACTCCTGAGTAAACCAGTAAACACACATAGAATTGCATGCTAGATGAAAGCTGGAGGCAAAGGAAAGGATCCACATACATCTGACACAAATAAGGGCAAGGAGAAAAATATTTAGGTAAATTATTGCTGACTTAGAAGAGCTCATGTGAAGCCAGCATCAAAAAAACAGGGAACCATGTGGAGGATTACAAGTGAGGAGAGTGGGGAGGCAAGAGGCTGATGTTGGAATGTGAAACCATCATATTTAGAAACTTCAAAGAAACAGTAAGTAGGGGGTGCTTCAGGTTTGGACGCACAACCACTCACTAGTCCTTTGCACTGGTCCACTTCTTAGGTGAAGATTTTGCCACCGCTGTGCACATTGCAAAGAAAAGCTGCATGTTACAGTCAAAGCCAAGTAAGAAAGGTGACACTTGATGCTATTTTCCTGGATTATTTATTGGTATTTGCTATTTTAATACAATAAACATTGCACATATATTTAAGTTAAGTTATTTTGATCTTTCAGACATAATGCTTAGTTTTTCCTTTGGGGGACCAATAAATAATATATCCTACACTAGAGCGGCATTTCTGTGCTTTGGGGTCAGACTTTGCATTCAGCCTGCACTATTGCAACCTTGCTGTCATTTTATGAGAATACTAAAGCTGCTCAATAGACTTGTGCTAACTGTATCAGTAAATATGGGTGAATGTCCAAGAGACTGGATCATTTTTAAAAAAATGTTACAGTTCATATATGTAATATGTCTTTCTTGCTGTAAGAAGAGGTGGATGTGGAACAGCTTGCTTAAAAAGACATGTCCGTCTCATGCTTAATGGTTTTAAAACATACTGAATAACCATCTGTTGGGGCTAATGTTGTATACTCAGTGGTGATTGGTGGCTTCCTATTTCAGTGGGATGATGGATCCACTCCAGGTTAACTTTAAAAGAACTGCCAAAGGTGATAAACAACATCCTCAGATAGGTCTAACATTTTAGATCACTCCTTTAAAGTTTGAACTAAAAGCCAGACTGGATTCAGCTCCCCAGCTGACATGGGAGCCCCACCATTGTGTATACTGAATTGTCTGGAGAATGAGGAGATCAGATTCCATATTTGCTAGGACATGATCTCAATATTGTTTGTTGGATTTTCTATAGACTTATTACACCAGATCAAGATTTTTTTTTATTGCATCTTCATCTGGGCAAAGACTGAGAACCATCATAATAATTAGACTGTGACTTGGAACAAGTCTGAGCTTTTTGTTTTTGTGTCCATTATTCTCAGATAGCTTACTGATTATCAATTCACTGACAAGCCTGTCATTTAAGGTTGCCTGGTGTTGCTGAAGGCAAAATCTATTTTTTTCTGTGTCTCCATTGCAATGTATCACTATATGGCTGTATTAATAAAATACTGGGCTATTAAAAAGGTGGAAGTGTCATTCATTCTTGATTTTGATTCAAATATTTGCCCTCACATTCATTCTATCAGGAAAGTTCCAAACATCTAATTGGGAAGGATGTCTGGATATTCATCAAGACCTAAGAGTTTATTCAAGACTGTGCCAAAGATCAGTTTCTCCTCTAGCAGTACTTTCAGATGGGCAGTCTCACAGTTCACATTTGACCACCTGAATCTTACTGTGATCTTATATTGTCTCATTTAACATGGTTTTTATTTTTTTTAAAAAACTGATACATGTTCACTTTTTATTGACATGTTTATGTGACCATTTCAAAGCCTTTCAGATTTTTATATTTCTCTTTCATATCCATATTTCACAGGGTTACTGGGGTAGAAAGTTCACCAGGTCCACTTCCCAGGCCAAGTAGCTGCCTCCACCCATTAAACTATATCAGTAATTACGCACACAACTCAGCTCCTCCCACCTCCATACTCACTACAAACAGAGTAGACCTTTTTACCTACGGCAGTTCATTCAAACAAGAAGTTGGGTGGCATGAATAAATATGTATGCATTTAACATTTCCTTGGAGGTAGCTCAAGGGAGAATGGCAGAAGTAAAGGTCTGCTTTTATGCAACGCTTCTTTGCTATACTTCGAGATGGGAATGGATTTCTCCCTAGGTCAAACCTCACTTGGCCTTGTCTTACTGTAACACTGGGGCTTTACTATTGAGCCCTGGGAAGCCATTTCCTCCATCGAAACACTGCCCTATTTGTGTCTCCTCAGAAGGAAGTCCTATTGAGTTCTGAGAACTGCACTGTCAGAATATGATTAGGAAACTAGTGGTGTAAATTTTCACTTATTTTGTCATTGCTTACAAGAATGAATCATTTCACAAGTTTTCTCCCCACAGAAGAAGATTATGAGACATTTTGTACATTTTTCTATGAATCTTTCCTCACACTTAGGGACACTTTGGGAAAAAAAATCAAAACTTATACTCAAAATCCCACTTTGTGTTCTGTACAAAAACCTACATTTTGCATAGAAAAACGATGTGTTTCCCTGCTTGCTGGGGGTGCCTTAGGGGGATTCCCAATGCCTGTCAAATTGTCACTTGTGAGGAAAATTAGCTAAGAGCACTGCTTTAGCAATGCAAAGAGGGCAGGGTAATTAAGGATCTTTAACCCAATGTTTACGGGGTCAGGCTCAGTCAGAAATCACACAGAAAGGTCCAATGAATGAATTTATTGAATAGTAATAGTTTGCACTCACGTACACACACATCCAAGAGCTAATAGAAATAAAGAGTGGAAATAAGATAGAGAGATTGTTGAGGGATTCGCAGCTTGGGAAATACTGCACCTCCTCCTGAAGTCCTTTGGTCCGGGAAGTAGCGATTGAACAGCAACTCAGTGAAGAGACGCTGAGGAGCTGTTGGGAGGGGGGACTGGTCAGTTGGTATGACCGGAAGGCATCATAATCATTGCATCGCCTTCCTCTCTTGTGCCTAACTAGCCCAAAAACAGGGACTATTTGTAGGAAACATTTACTTTGAGGGCAAATCCTTTCCTGGGGAAAACAAACAGGGACAGAATAAGAAAAACAACTCCACACCTGGCATTTCTCAGAAGATAACAAAAGTGTCATCTAAATAACAGGATCTTCCTCCGCTTTGAGGCTGTGGTGTGAGTTTCTGGAGATGGAGTTGATAAGGTTTTATTGCTTCCAGTGCCAGTTTTCTGGGAACATTTTTACTCCCTTCAAGTGGACCCCTTAAAGGTTAAAGGCCTTTTGTCCACCATGGGTTATCACAACATGAGGTCTTCTGTTGCTACGTGACTGGAGATTTTACTGGCCTGATCTGGTTCTTCCGATGCTACGACCGTTATTGCCTAAGTGCACATTCGAGTGACCTCTCTGGTGGGTTAGATTAATTTTATATCAAAGTTGTAGACCCCAGGACAGGGTTTTGCAAGGGGACAACAAGAGGTAGATGGAGTACAGTGTTATTTGGCTAACAGTCACTTTCATAGTAGAAAGAGAAATACTGCATACTTTTTTGCAGGGGGGGACATTGTCTTCCAGCTTTGAAATCTGGAGGTATAGTAGTCTAGTAGTCTGGTCTGGCAGTATTGTATCTCTGATGTGGCAATGTATTATATCCACCAGCTGTCCCTGTAATAGGGAAAACCCTCCTCTTCACATGCTAAACTACCCCTTTCAATTCCATCCTTTCCCCAGTCTGGTTGTACTCCTAATATCTTGTTCTCTACATTCTCCTATAAAAACTGGGATGTGGTTTGGAGTTGCCTTTAGAATATATACATTGTCATGTATGGTCTTGGTTTTAGTGAAAAGCTACGTGGCCATCACGCTATGGCAGAATGCAGGACATTCCTGAGCAGGAAAACGAAGACCAACCCTACCTTTAGGCAGCAGGAAGAAAGTGCTTAAGGCCATAGATCCTAGGGACAACAGTGGTAGCCCTTCCCTCCTGTGTTCCACTTCAGCGCCTGGCCATTCCCCTCTTGTAAAGGACAACACCTGTCTTTGACCCTCCTTAACCGGTGTTCTCCCTTCAGGTATAGTGGAGGACCCTCTCTCATTGCCAGTGTAGCAACAAGATCCAATGACCCACCCAGGCAGACTCCATACAGGCAGCAAGAGAGACATGTGCCATTTTGTCCTTTGCCTCAGGCAGTGAAACATCCTGGGGTTTTCCTCGAGGGCGGACAACTAGTGACATTACCAAGAGAGGAACATTGCAACAGGAGTTTTTCCAAACAGAAGGAAACAATCCAATCCATTTCAGGGAGAGAAAAATATTAAGAAGGTCAAAAGGGCAACTTTGAAGAGGTTCAACAGATCTGACTCACCAGAAAACCACCTCCATGCCTGTTATGCTGTTTTTTCAATGTGACATTCTATTCAGGGAATTTCCAGTTGTGGCCAAACAACAGGAGAGGTTGCTTTGGAAACGTCGTTTTCTATCCTTCCAGGCATTTGGCCACTTCTGGGGAAGGCTTTGAGCCAACAAGAAGCTTGCTCTGGCTAGGCTGCATTCTGTTCCAGGGAAGGGGAGCAAATCTTCCTCACAAAGCTCTCAGGCAGGAGCTGTTAAAAGCCCTCTTCACAAGAATGCAGAGTGTGCTTCAGCTCAGACAGTGTTATCTTTTTATTTTTCTACTAAACCCAGAATCCCTTTCCTCCCAAGCTCCTCCCATAGAATGGCTAACATTTAGTTTGATGAGAAAAATAAAGAAAACACCATACCTGGGCATACTGTTGTGGCAGAAACAAAGGTACACCTCTGTACCAGGATGGCCTGGTTTCTACAGATCAGGGCCAGTGTGTCTGTATACTCAACACACAGTGCACTCTCGTGCACCTCTGTCTGTGCACATACCACACCAAATGCAGAGTTTTCCAGTATCCAGGGATATGAAGGAAGAAATGGGGGATGGGGGTGGAATGACTCTCATTAAAAATAATGACAATCCAAACCAACCAACAAACATGGAAAGTTATATAAAAGGTAACTGGAAATAAAGGAGGACCTGGGTCCAGTACTTTTCAGAAGAGAAGATTTTTAAAAAGCATTTCTTTAGCAGTACTTCTAGATGAAATCTTTCACTTGCTAAAATCTCTTTCTGCACAAACAAAGGAGGCTCCAACCCTCCTTTCCTTCTGGCTACCTGGGAGAGGTAGAGAGGGCATTCAGTGGCCCAGACTGCACAATAATCTGAAAGAGGCAGAAGACTGTTACTGCCTCATACCACCCTGTCTTCTGTTTAGCCTTCCTCCGCCTGCTGCCTGACAAATATGTTAGACTACGGGCCTTTCCACACTATACTGTTACAGTGCTATTATCCTGCTTTCCACATTCTATGGAATCCTGGGGTTTGCAGTTTAAGGAGGGGCCTTTAGAATTCTCATCTGAAAGCTCCTTAGCCTCAGGAAACTACAAACCCCGGATTCCACAGGATGTTGAAAAATGGAATAATAGCACTATAACAATGTAGGGCGGAAAGGCCCTATAATTTCCATCATTTCCTGACAGTATAGGGGAAGCTATATGTAACTATAGATAACCAACAAAGAGGAGGAGGAGGAGGAGGGAGGACGGAGAGGAAGATTCCATGAGCTGTGAAGCTACTATTTTCTTTCATCTTTACCAGGAGTACACACCACACTTTGGAGAAGGTGTGGCTCAGTCCACAGCACCTTTCTCTCCCTTTCCCATCTTTGGCAATGGAGCATTCACACATGTGTAGACAGCGCCCTCTAGCCCTGAAAAGAGGAAGCCCCTTCTTTTTGGCAGAAAACAAGGGAGAGCTTGTATTTGTGAGCTGCTTCCTGAAATGGAAAATCGCACAGAGGTGGGGAGAGGGGAGGAACCAAAGGATTACCGGCTAAGTTTTGAATTGCATTTGTGAAGACGGAGTAGTGAGTCTGATGAGCTGGTGAAGGAAACAGAGAAAAAGAAAAATGTAAAGTTGTGCTTCAACAAATCAATTAAACAGTGAATGGAGTGGAAGGGGGAGAATGAGAATGAGAGAGGAAGAGATAAGTGAGTGCACCAGATAAGCAAGAAAGAGACTTGAACTAATGATGCAGGACATGGGATTTCGCCTAATTTGAAATGGGGGGAAAAAAGGCAGTCTGTAAAAGACAAAGGTGAGCCAGCATGGTGTAATGGTTTGACCATGGAACTAGGACTTTGGGAGGCCAGGGTTCAAATCCCTGCCTCACCCATAGAAACCCCCACTTGGGCAAAGGATATTAATTCTCAGCCTCAGAGGAAAGCAAGGGCAAATCCCCTCTGAATAAACTTTGCTGAGGAAACCCTAGGCGTGAGCCACCATAAGACAGACTAAACTTGAAGGAACATAACAACACCAGAAAAAGACAGTCAAAAGCTCAGTTTCGGTAGGGTGCAGGATCACCATATATGGTTGATAATAGCCTGTAGGTATGTTCTCTTGCTCATTCACTCCCTCTCGCTGCTACTCTCACTCTCCACTCTATCTTCCATTCTATGTTACCATTGATAGCCGGAGTCCTTCTTTGATAGTACAACCTGAAGACATACATGCCAGCTTTATTCTAGGCCTGCTATGGTGCCCTTAACAGAAGGTTGAATGAACATTACCCAAAGATAGAGACAGGCCATGCTGGCAGGAATGCATCTGAAAGTTTTAGTTCCTAAAAGTAATCTGTCTACGTTCTGCCCAAAAAGAAAGGCAAAAGGCAAATCTATGCCCTAAAAACACTGCATTCAATAATAGAAAGAATTATTGTACTTTAAGAAGTACTGTGCATCCTGCCTAAGAGAAAAAGTGTGAGTTTGCAACTGTGTGCCAGTTCATTCTTTTTTGTTTCCGGGTAAGGTTCAACACGTGGGTATCTTCAAGGCCCTTCCTTGCTCTCTTCTCTTAGAGCTCTTCTTCTTTTAACCAGTTGGACCAGGTAATCCTTGAACAGAGGTTGCCTTCTTCTGAGACCCCCTCAGATGGAAGTGTCCCCTGTCATTTTGGTCATCCTAATACCTTAAAGGCCCCAGATCCTGCCTGATCTTGGTCAGCTCTAGGTACTACTTGGATGGGAGAGCACCAATAAATACCAGGTGCCATAGGCTATATTTCAGAGAAAGGAACTGGCAAAAACACCTCTTGAGTGTTCCTTGCCTATGCAAACCCTGTGAAATTCATGGGGTCACCATAAGAGGACAGACAACTTGAAGGCAAACACACACACAATTAGTTATTTTACCACTATTGCCTAACAAGGGCTGGCATCCTGTCAGTTACATATGCATGCATAAGTCATGCTATGCATACTGGGTAAATTATTTGCCACAGCAGAACCAATGTATTCTGCTGACAGTATTGGAAATGGAGTTGTGCTTACAGCAATGTTACATTGCAGTTGCAAACTGTGCATTGCACAATGGCACCCAGTCATTGGCAGATTTTGTACAATGTTGTATTCTGCATCAGGGGTTGCATAGTGTTGGCATAGTGTATGTCTATCTGCAAATATGTGTACTACACTGTGGGGATGTTGGATGCAGCTAAAATGTACTGAAGGAAGACGATTTTTGAGACAGGGACCACATGCTATAAAGCAATCACACAACAGAGATTCCATCCAGGTGTTTAGTTAGTACAGGGGGAACATGCCCACTGCAAGGAAGTGTTACCCTGTTTACTGGGGATCCCGGGAGGGACACCAAAATAACCAAACAGCAGCACACAATTTTGGGGAAAATTAGCTGGAACACTCACTTAAGCTAGCGAGAGGCAGGGTAACTTAGCAGGATCTTGCAACCCAATGTCTACGGGGTCAGGTCAGCCAAGCAGCCACACAGATGTACAGTAATAAAAATGATGCTTTATTGCAGACAGACAAATATTAAAGACACCACAATCACACAGCTAGCTAAGAAAATAGAACTTGAGTTAAGGATAGGGATTTTTCGGGGAAATGGGTGATACGACACCTGCCTCGTCGTCCTGGACCTTGCGGAGAATCCGGGGATGCAGAGAAGAAACTCAGCTCGATTAGCTGAGGGGAGCTCGCCAAATGATGCGGCAGCAAGGTGGGGTAGAACTCTGGAACGGGCCGAGCGATCCAAGGAAGGTCTCGGAATCAGGGGTTTTTATAGGGTGAAGTGTGATTGCAGGCCATGCCTTACTCGGAGACAACAATGAGTTTTGGGTGCGAGACAATGTCTCAGAAAGGTCACAACTTTGCATGATTGAGTCAAAGCCGAATTAACACTGGTGTAGCCAGTGTGCAAATGCGCGGCGCTTACCAGTGGACAGCACAACCTTTGTCCAGTAGCCTGCTCAGGGCAGGTAGCCTTTGTTAGTACCATGCATAGTTAATGAAGTGTTTGCCGGAGAGGTCCCTGAAGCGACGAACCGGCTGTGTCTGGCCTACCTAGGTGGAGAAAGGAATGTCTTGGCAGTTATCGGCCGTGCCTGTTTGCATGCTTGTTCGGTGGCCTCGCAAACACGTGGAGCGGAGTGGCAGGGGAGAGCTGAATCATTTGATATCAAAGTGATATCGGGTGCTATCTCCGGGTAGGCCTAGACTGCAGTAACAGAAAAACTTTCAGCAAGATAAGTAAGGATAAGCAACCTATGGGTCCCCAGATCTTTGACTGGAACTGCCATCAGCCCTGGTGAAGTAGCTCGCCTAGGACCCATTCACATTATGAAATTATAGCACTATGATTCCACATTAACTGCTGTGGCTACATTCCTGTGGAAGCCTGGGATTGGCAGTTGAGGGAGTGGCCTTTAAAATCCTCATTTGGAAAGCTCCTCTGGTCCCCCTGATCAAACTACAAACCCCAAGGTTCCGTAGGATGCATCCGTGGCAGCTGATGTGGCTGCATAGCATTATAACTGTGCAGTGCAAATAGGCCCTTAATCAGCACTGCCAATGTGAGAGATCATAAGATATGAAGTCCATCAATATCCAGAGGCCCCCCACATTGCACACCCATAGCTAAACTTTTCCTCACCCAGCTGGTGCTCTTCCACAACACATTCCTTCTCAGCTTGTGGCTGTTTTCCTGGATTGTATTCCACTTCCAAAAACCCAGCTGGGGAGGCATTCTTGGAAACAACTTTTCTTTTTGCTCATGGAGTCTTCCCTACACACTTCCGTACTTCCGTACTCACCTCTTCCCCATTACCACAACACATAGGAAGCCTGTCAGATCATATTAAATGGAACCACTGGTCCATCTCACCTGGGCTTCTCTCCTCTGACTGGCCAGGGTCCTCCAGGCAGGGATCCTTCATGCCACCTGTTCTGTGAGATCCTTCTCACTGGAAACACCAAGGACCAAAGCTGGATTTTTTAGCATCCAAAGTGTGTGCTCTCTCAATCAGCTGGACACCTGTGACAACTGGCCTCAGTGGGAAAAAGCTGTGCTTGAAGTGTGCTGTAGAAAGGATGGGAAAGTGTGATGCTAGGGATTCCTATTTTTGAAAATAATGCAGAGGGCATTTAGGTTCCATGCTATAGAGAGCTGCGAGTCAAATAGCCTCCAAACTCACTGTGTTATTGGCAAGAGTGGACCCATCAGCTAAGCTGTCTGTTCCTGAACTCCCTTGACCCCAGGCAATGTGTGTCCCTTCTCACTTTCCTGCCCTGTTTTCGTTTTTTTTTATGTTGACTTCTGTATTTTTGGTGCCATCTAGAGGCAGACAAGCTTGGAACATGTACACTTAACATTTGTATAGAGCAGGGCTTTCCAAACAGAGTGTTGCAGTACATTAGTGTGTTGCTTGTAGTGTGTTGGTGTGTTGCCTCCCTGGCCACGAAAGACCCCCCCCCGACCTGAGCCTGGCCCTCTGCAGTTACACTCACTGAGGCCTTTCCTGGCAAGGGTGACAGTAGCGGGCCAGGATGGCGGGGGGGCTGCCTTTCCCCACCCTAGATATGTCTCTGGATATCTCTGGTTTGCTAGTAAAGCTGAATTACTGTGTCGCAAAATGAAGCATGTCAAAAAAGTGTGTCACCAACATGAAAAGTTGGGAACGCTCTGATATAGGGAGACACTTCAATAACAGCTTTGAAGGAATGAACATCCATTAGATAACGAATCCAGACTAAAGAAATATTAAAGATAACAAAGATTTTAGATAAGATAAATTAAGATTACGTAAAATGTTATTAGTGTTGAAAGACACATATTTTGAAACGCGTACATATACATATATATAGTCTGCATGGCTGTATATAATTTAAGTTTGTATATCATTTAAGGTTTAGGGTGTGGTTATATATGGAAAACTGTAAACATAATTTTTTTCAAAAAACCTTAACAGGAGATACATTAGTTTCCAGGCTTTATCTCAAGTCTATCTATCACCTTTAGAAGTCAGACAGGGAGGTCCCATGGCCAGCCAGGTTTCCCTAGCAAAGGTAAGAGAAGAGAGTTCTCTCAACAAGCCTCCTTCCAGAACGGTATCAGCATTTGGCACCATGAGCAACCGCCAGGGCCCACTTGCCTCCCTGACTCCCTCATTATTATTATTCTTTCTGGGCCAGCTCTACACTCTGGGCTGCACCAGGCAGCTGAGTCTAATCCTTATTCTGTAGCAACACTCTGTGATATTGTGGGACTGTTCTAATCACTGCTGGAGTCCTTGTAGGAGATTAATGTGCAGTTCTCTTGTGCTATTCAGAGCACTGAGTCCGCCACCACAAAGACCCTTGCTAGGCCCACTGACCAGTAATGGTGTGTGGTGGTAGCAATTAGCCACTTGTGCCCCCTCAGATGGACTGAAAAACTTACGATCCTTTACCAGATGGCTGGTTGTGGTGCCCAGAACTGAACGCAGTATTCCTGGTGAGGTCTGACCAAAGCAGAGTAGAGTGGTAGTATTACTTCCCTTAACCTAGACACTGTACTCCTAGTGATGCAGCCCAGAATCATATTGGCTTTTTTAGCTGCTGACTCATGTTCGGCTTGTGCTCTGCTAAGCCTCTTTCAAGTGTACTGTGGTCAACCCAGGTGTTTCCCATCCTGTATCTGTATATTTCATTTTTTTCTTCCTATTGAAATTCATTTTGTTGGTTTGGGCCCAGCTGTCTAATCCCTTAAGGTCATTTTAAATTCTGATCTTGCCCTGGGGTATTAGCTACCCCTCCTAATTTGATGGCATCTGCAGATTTGATAAGCATGCTCTCTTTTCCTCCATCCAAGTCATTAATAAAGATATTGAATAGCATTGGGCCCAGGACAGAATCCCGTGGCACCCCAAGAGTCACTTCTCTCCAGGATGAAGAGGAACCATTGGTTAAAACACTTCAACCAGTTACAAATCCAGCTAACAGTAACCCGAAAGAATGTGGTTCCTCACAGGTTCAATGGGATTTCTCATGAACCTCACAGGAAGTCCTGGAACCAGTCAGATAGTCTTGATCTCTCTCTCTCTCTTTCTTTTTCTCTCTTTGTCTTGATAAATGCCCAATCTGCATCACAGGATTGTGTATATGTGCCTTCAAGTTGCCTGTCACCTTATGGCAACCCCATGAATTTCATAGGGCTTTCTCAAGCAAGGAATACTCAGAGCTGGTGGTTTTGTCAGTTCCTTCCTCTGAAATATAGCCTACAGCACCTAGTATTTGTTGGTGGTCTCCCATCCAAGCACTAACCAGAGTTGACCCTGCTCAGCTTCCAAGATCAGATAGGACCTGGTGCCTTTAGGATATTTAGGCATTGCTTACCTCACAGGATTGTTGCCAACATATATCAGAAAACAGGGAGAGAACTGTCCATGTACACCACCCTGGGCCCCTGAGAGAAAGGATAAAATAAAAATGACACCAGTTCTCTGTGGGGCAATCTGCACACTCCATATGTAGGGACAACCAATATATATATCATTCTAGAAGAAGTAACCCCTTTGGAAAGCAGGAAGTACAGAAAGAGGGAACCCAAGCCCCTCATGTTTCCTATCCCTGCTTCCTTGGTCCAGTTTATGAAAGGGCTCAGAAATGAAATTCAGTAGGACTGAAGCAACACCACATGCATGGCACTCAAAAGGATGGTAGAATGCTAGTATTTCCCACCTCAGACTCCAGGTGTGTGGTGAAAGCCATACTTTTGGAATGAATAGTGTGCCAGGGAAACAAGTTCTAACCTAGACTTCTTCCTTGCCTGCTAATGTTCTGAGCGAAGAAAGCTTTAAAATGTGTTGGGGGGTATTCAAATGTGCAACACACATGCACACCTGAAGCTGGAAGGGGTGGTACATTCCATTGAAAGCTTTGAGGCCAGATGAATAAACTGGCCCAGGGTGACTAGGGGAGCTTTGTGGTTAGCATTTGATCAGATTCCACTGGCAACAAGAATGAGTCAATTAATGAGCTTTTCCTCTCCTGTGGGTTTGGCAAAGGCCTTGGTGAGTGATCTAAGCCTGTTGGCGGAAAGCTGGGTAGTTTTACAGGAATCTACTCCAGTCACACCTGTGGAACTAAAGGACAAAGGGTGGGAGAAGTTGGAGGATGAGAGATAAAATAATTGCTGCAGAAATCTTTTAAAAGAGCAGTTACCTATTGGGAGGGTCGATTTGTCCCTTATCTCAGTACACTTTCCCATCAGTGAAATGAAGAGCAGCTGGTGTGCTTTAGTGGCTAAACAGGTGATTTGTGTACTGGGAGGTCTTTGGTTTCAGCCCATAAACTGCTTAAGAGAGCCTTTCCCAGCCTCAGTTTTTCATCGGAAAAATGGAGAGAAAAGCACAGCCCAAACTCATGGGGTAGACTGAGGAATAAAAGAGATAATGGCCTGGTAATCCCAGCTCGAACTGTTGTTGTTGTGTGCCTTCAAGTCATTTCCAACTTATGGTGACCCTAAGGTGAACCTATCACAGGGTTTTCTGGGGCTGAGAGTATGTGGCATGCCCAAGGTCACTCAGTGGGTCTCCATGGCTGAGTGGGGAACTGAACCCTGGGTCGTAGTCCAGCACTTACTACACCACAGAGGTTCACCCAGCTAGAATAGACCCATTGAATCAACTGTTGGGTCTACTGAGTCAATGGGTCTACTCTAGTTGGGACTACCAAATAGGATTTGGATTACAGTTTGTTAAGTGTTTTCAGCACCTACACATACACACAAACACATTATTACTAATTGTTATTATATTATTCAGCATTAAGGAAAGAAGTGTCCCTCAGGGGAAAAATGGTAATCATTTTTAACTAGGTCAGAAATAGTTTGACAGCATTTGTGTGGCTTGAGAAGAACCATAATTCAGTTCACAAGCAGCCACTGTGTATCAGTGGGTGGGAAAGCTCTCACAGCCCTTCCTTGCAACAAATTCTAAACTTTGCTAACTAAAGCCTTGCATGAATCCAGGCCTGCGTCCATGTTTTTTCAGCCTCCCCCCACCCTGCTTTGAACACACCAAGAAAATCTGTCCTGTCAGATATAGGCACGTATGTTTCTACTACAATTCACATGCTTGCTGTGGAGGAAATGGTGCTGTAATGCAGTTTTGATTTTTCTTTCATTGCCTTTTTTATGCTACTAAAAGCGGGAAGAAAAAGAGAGGCTTTGGAGTGTTAAACTAAACTGGATTACATTCATTCTCAAGGCACCAAGGTGCTGTCAGACCTTTTCTGACACTCAGAAGGTCTTTGAAACCGATTCCGTTTTTCCCAGTCCTGGGAGTGTGGAGGAATGTGATCTTTTGGAGGCAGACACAGTCAGGTAATGTTTATTTAACATTTCTCTGGCAGGTAAGGCATCTGCAACTTCTTAGGCCCACCATTTCATGCCAGATGTGAAGGATATTTATTCCTGCTACTGTCAAGAAAGAAAGAAAGAAAGAAAGAAAGAAAGAAAGAAAGAAAGAAAGAAAGAAAGAAAAAGAAAGAAAGAAAGAGGGAGGGAGGGAGGGAGGGAGGGAAAGAAAGGCAGGCAGGCAGGCGGGCTCTTTCAGGAGAGGTGGTGCGTGGAGCTCCACCTGGCTGGGGAAACAAGTAGCATCTTTCCAGACAAGTCCCGTCAGTTACTGAGGCGTGGCAGGTGGGGCAAGCTTTCTCCTTTGCCTTATAAGGCCATCTCTTGCGCTGCTCGCGGAGCTACTGGCCTATCAGGGAAGGTGTGCAAACATTCCAGCCTTAACTGGGGCTTACAGCATCTGCCAGGTCCTTTTTCAAAAGCGCTCTCACCTCACCAGGTGTACTGGCACCAATCTACAGGCCCGGCCACGCCTCGAAGCTCAGCAAGACTGAAATTTAGCCCATGCCACCATCAGGCCTACCCTGCCTTTTTCAGTCCTAGTAAAGGCAAGGGCAGACTTTCCCAGGGATTTGGGATTTTTTCTCCACAGCGTGGGAACTGGCCATCTTTTCACCCGGTTCCTCACATGAATATTTCTCCACGTGGTCTGATGTCCATAGAACAGCTGCACCTTTCATTCTTGCTCTATATGCCATGACCAGACTACAGCTCTCAGAATCCCACAGCCAACAGGGCCAGAGCTATTTCAGTTCAAAAAAATTCAAAGTTCAAAAAAATAAATAAATCTGGATGGTTCAATTCAAAAAAAGTGATTTTCCTAAGCTCTAACCATGACACAACAAACCTCCCTACCAGACAAACAGGCCATGTTTCTCTCTGTGCTGCTCCGATTTTTGGCTTGGCATGGTGGTAACAAAGTAAAAAAAAAATTCCTTCTTGGTTCTGTGCATTGAATAAAAAGGGGGTTCATACCAAGTGATTTATGTGGTAAGCCACTGCTGCTTACCGATAACCAACCACCCTGTTTTCCCATATGACAGACACCACAAAGGCTGTGACCCAAATGCAACAGAACAAAATAACACAATCTTAGCCCATCTCTATCTATTGTCCTCTCTCAAGGACTGGAGGTCTCCTTGGTGCTAGGCTTGCTGAGCTACTAGCAGTAATGGGTAAGGTCAGATAGGATCACAGGTCACACATCTAGCTGCCATTGTAAAGTCAGAACAGAGGACTTATGTAAGAATGATGTACAATATGAAACAAGGTAAATTATATGTATTGTGTATAAACTCCTTATCTTTATAAAAATTAAAAAAAAAAGTAAAGTCAGAGAGTGGCATTCTACCAGGCTTGGGACAGGGGGAAAGTTTGATCAGAAAAAGAAGCATGTGTTCCTGCAGCTTACTTGCCAAAAGAAGTCCTTAAGTCACCGTTGATTATTAAACATGCTTTGTTGTTGTTGTGTGCCTTCGAGCTGTTTCCGACTTATGGAGGCCCTAAGGCAAAACTATTACAGGGTTTTCTGGGGCTGAGAGTGTGTGACATGCCCAAGATCACTCACGAGCAGGGAATCAAACCCTGGTCTCCAGGGTTGTAGTCTGGTGCTCAAACCACTACACATACTGGCTTTCATACCAGCAAAACCCCACATAAGTCTGCTTCTTACATCCTCTTTTCAGAGTTTGGAAAAATTACTGTTTGGACAACAACTCCCAGAATCCTCCAGCCCAAATGCCCAGTGCGGTATAGAAAGTAACTTTGGAGAGACACATACAAATTTCCAGGATTTGTAGTTCAGATAATGGACTAAAAAGCCTCACTAGCAGAAAGTGCCTAATCAAACTGTAAATCCTAGGATTCAGTGACATGGAGCCATGACAGTTAAAGTGGTATGAAGCCAAGACCATTTTTGCAGTGTAGATATGCAGTGAAAAAACAGTACAGAAATCTTTCATTGTTTTTAGGAAAATATTGAAGCCTATCAAATGAGTACCTTCCAGACTTCCCAATTTGGCAGGGACAATCCTGATTAATCTTCTATTGTCCCACTTTTTAAGCTGCTTTAAAAATGTTCCAGCTTCTCTCTGCTCCTCCCCCTTTGCCCTCAGCTTATTTCAATTGCTGCAAAATGAGTTCATAGTGCAAAAGTAGTTTGACCTCAATTAAATCAGCAGGAGTTAGAGGAGAGTAAGAGGTGGAATCTTTCCTTTCCCAGTAGGCTCAGGCAAAAGCAAACTGCTGCCGCCTTTCCTAATTTGTCTGTTCATCTTAATTAGTAACTTCTCCCATCTTGACTACACTCTGATGTTGCTTGGCCACATGTGTCCTGGTTTTCATCAGTGAAATACTGGAGGATATGGAGTCTATGGCCAAAGGAGTATTGCGAAATTCAAGTGCAGAACTATCTAGTGCGGCTGTCACAGAATCTTGCTTTTGGGCTGGACTGCATTGTGTGTGCTTTCATATCCCAGTTTTGTAGCAGACGTATGCACATATGTCCAACTTCTGGATGCCCACAAGTCAGCTTGTCTGTACATGTCATGGTTCTGAAGGAACATGGCCAAGAATTTCAGAAGAGCCAGAAACTTTGCAGTTGTACTGCCAGGATTCAGCCATTTCATCCTAGAATAAAAACTTGGGTTTGAGTTAGTTGAATTTCATGGTACCCACTCCCCCAGCACCCATGTTGTTGTTTTTTTAAAAGAAGGAAGGAAAGAAAGAAGGAAGGAACATTTTACCTTAAACTGTAGTTGCTTTAAGATTGTGACTCCGTTGACAGAAGCCTGTGTTTTATGTTTTGTGCAGCTTTGCCCAGTTTCATGTATGCTTAAGTATATTGAGCTACAATTCCTATTACCCAATTGGCTAGGCTCACAAAGCTATAGTTTAACACACATAGAGGTCACTAGTTTGGCCTAGTGTCTATTCAGTACTGCATCCCTTTCCCTCTTCCCTCTCATACACACTGTCTCCCTGTATGTCTCTCACATACTGCTTGTCTCAAAGGAATTTCCGCTAGTCTCCAAATAACTGTGCCCCAAATCAGAGGTTGAGCAACACATGGCCATCCCTGAGTTTTTGGATTTCAGCTCCTCTGAGCCCTAAGCCAGTGTAGCCTGTAGTTGGTGCTTGGAGAACAACAACATCAGGAGAGCCACACTTTTCTCGCTAAATGACCTAAACACAATTGCCAGTCCCAGCAAAAGGACACCCATCAAATCAGTTTCTGAGTGCTAAGTTAAAACCTCTGTGAGTCTCACTCGTTCCATGGTTCCACCCAAGTTGAGACTAGCAACTGGAGTGAGCCCTATGCGCCAACATAAGATGATAGCAGCAGGCCCATCTAGGCCTCCAATCTGCATGACTTGCCTTTAATGATGGTGTGTGTTGCTATTGTTGTCATGTACCACCAAGTGGAATCTGACTTACAGATATCCCATCCTAGGGTTTTCTTGGCAAGATTTGTAGGTGCAGTAGCCTTTGTCTTCCTCTGAGGCTGAGAGAGAGCGATTTGGCTAAAGTTACCATTAGGTGTCCATGACTGGGTAGGAATTCAAACCCTGGTCTCCCAGAGTCCAACACTCAAACCACTACACCATGCTGGGTCTCTAACAGTAGTGCAGAGGAAGGAATTTAAAGGAATTTAAACAAACACAACGTGCCTTGTTGAGGTTTTAAAATATGTAGCCCCTGCCTGGCCTGTCTGTCTGTTTAAGCTGCATTAGTACTGGGGCTTGTCCTAGGCTCCCCAACGATAATTTTCTGTCACTGATCAAGGCTGTTCATGAAGGTACTTGTGTAGGTGGCTAAAGTTTCGTTTATGTCCGTGCAATAGTAAAGCAGATTGGGCAGCCTGTTTTCCCAAGGGTGGAGTGTTTTTAATTGTACAGTTTCTGTGCTCCTGCCAACAAACTTAGGCTGAACTGGGGCAACAATGCCACCAAGTGGCCGTTTCAAGTTTAAGGACAGGCAAAATTAGAGGACAGAACCAAGTTGCTACGGTCTGGATAGACACAGGACACTCGGCAGAGTCATGCTGCCATCTTGCCTACTCCCTTTTCTCTTCTGTGAGGATTTACATTTTTAACTTCTGGCTTTTCTAAGGTTCAAATCCTCATGACTGTTCATATATATTTAGAAACATGATGAATGCTGGCAGTACTGAAACCTGAGACCTAGGGGAGACCCCTTGTGATGTCACAGGGAGCAGAATGCGATGATGTTTCAAGGGTGAAAGCCCAAGGGACGACCCCTAGTGATGTCGTTAAGTAGGATATATTAAGCATCAGTCCCAAACACATAGAGTATGCTGTTCAAATGAAAAAAACACCTGGTCGAACAAATAAGAGGAAAACATATACATGTAGTTTTCAAGGCAAGGTTCTTTCCCTGCGGTTTCTCTCCCTTGTACTGAAGACTAGAGAAAAGGACCAAGCCCTGAGGTCTGGGTTCCATGGTACAGGTAGTAGCACAGGTCAGGTCTGGCCAGGGCTCTCTTCTGACTCCTTATACTCCTCTGGGAACTCCAAAAACCCTTTCCGCAGTTTGCCTTTCCCTGCTGGCATCTGGTGACGATGGCAGCAGTGGCTCTCCCAGGGAGGGGAGCACGATAGAGGGGAGCACCAGTTGTCTGCAGGACCCAGGAAGTGCGATGGGCATACCTGTTCCTGCCACAGCACAGCCAGGTACTGTCCCAGGCTGCACTGGGGCAGGAAGCGCAGCCATTGCACTTCCAAGATCTCCGCAAGCAAGATAAGTGTGTGGGAACATGGTGGGAAGGCGGCATGATCATCAGTCATTGATGGGGAAAACTTCTCAATGATTTGCAGTGCAATTGCACCACCTGGGGATGGGAGAAGGACGGGACCGGAATGACATCATGCATAGGTGTCATCCTGGCCCTGTCCTTCTCCGGGCCCCATGGCGGATTCAGTGTGTCAAGTGGAAAGGGCCAAAGTGTATTTCTCCTTTAGCTTAACCATGTCTTTAAGAAAAATACCCAGCTTGCCCAAATGAAATTTCAAAAGCCTTGGCAAGGACATGGCAGAGTTGGGTGAGTTTGACTGACTGAATTGTAACAGCGTTTGAATTCCTGCATGCGTATGCAGAACCAGCAGCTTAGCACAGCATTTTTCCAATTCATATATGTGTACATTTTGAACTTGCCCAAACGATGGATTTCATGTGGGTGCACACTTTGAACTGAAGTCTTCTGAAGAGAACCTGCTCTACTTGTTCAGCCTGGCTGTAATGCTGTCCAATCAAGATTCTAAATCACAGAGGGAGCCTGCAGAGGCACAGTTGGATTTCTGCTGCAGGCCTTCACTCTCAAAAATGGGAGGAGAGCAGGACTAGGCAGCCAGTATTTTCTTGCCACCAATCTACAATTCTAATTGCATGGAGACAACTGAAGGCCTAAACTGGGCTACTGTTTTGCAGATCTGGATTCTCAGTACTAAGCAGAGCTTGGGGAGGTTGCCTGCTTAGGATTACAACTCTCAGAAGCCCCAGGACAATATGGCCACTGTCTGAAAGATTCCATACCCTCTCCAACTGTCCCAGTTTGGTAGGGACAGTCCCAGTTAATCCTCTGGCATCCCATTTTTCCAGCTACTGTTAAAATATCCCAGTTGCTCTTTCCTTCTCCCATTTCCCACCTTTGTCCTAAGCATTCAGTTGCAGCAAGCTGAAGTCAAAGGGCGAAAGTAGTTTGCCATTCAGTTGATTCAGCTGGGGGATGAGGAACGGAGGGGAGCTGAATCTTGCTCTTGCCAGTAAGCTCAGGCAAAAGCAAAATGCTGCAGCCTCTCCCAACTTGTGTGTTCTTCCTCATTTTTGCCATCTTGAGCACAGTCTGATGCTGTTTGGCCATGCATGTCCCTTGTCTTCATCTGTCAAATGTTAGAGGGCATGAGATTCTGGGAGCTGTGGTACAAAAGAGCATTTCCAAATAACAAGGGAGTGAGAAATAATGAACTCTGTCATCTCCAGAGAAAAGAACCAGTATTAGCAGCTTCTTTTATCCAAAGATGAGCTGGTAACTCGACACTGAACTTGACTTAACAGGCAGCCATAGTGCCTGCTCCTCCCCTTCTCAGTCCTGTTTGGAGCTTCATTTCAGGCAGGTCCGTGGATGGGACATTTCATGTATCAGGCTGGAGCAGTGCCAGGCAGGCTGAAGTCCAAGTAAAACAAATGAGTCACTGTGACTTTGAGGATGGGGCGAGGGGAGAGAGAGACACCAAAGCTGAGCTGAACGTTTTCTTCTGCCTCCCGCTCTGGCCATCCCCTTGTGCAGCCAGCTGTGGGGAAATGAGCCTCCTCCTCTGGAGGGGTGGGGAATTAAGAGGAACTCTGCTATCAAAACGGGTGGAACAAAGCCACTCTGCACTTCAAACCTTGGCTACTTTATCCAGCAGGGGCCCACATGCCAGGAAGCCAGACAGGGCAGTGCCCGCACGCCAAGCAGCACTGGGAACTTGGCTCCCCTCTTCCTGCTGAGGCCTGTGTGCGTTTGGCAGGCACACCCTCTAATTCAGGACTTTTCAGGTGTGTGTGTCACCTCAGAGCTAAAGAATCTCAGAGTAGGGAAGAAAGCTGCCAGCTGCATAGAAAGGAACCTGGAGAAGGGAATGTTAGCTATACCAAGGGCAGATATTTTATGTTGTTCTATTGCCCAGTATTCTACCAGTGCAGGACCCAATATAGTTCTTCATCATGCATTAAAGCAGAACGCAGCTAGAAACTGATTTGTTATAACATTGAAGAATATACCCTTCAACTTTTCACAGATGAAAACTGGGAGACATGAGGCCAAGCAACATCTGAGTGTGGTCAAGATGGCAAAAGTTAGGAGAGGCTGCACAAGTTTGCTTTTGCTTCATCCCACTGGGAAGAGCAAGATTCTGCCCTGTCTTTTCCTCTTCTCCCTTCCCTGCTGGATTACTTGAATGTAAATGACTTTACGCTCAGTTTGCAGCCATGGAAGAAAGCAAAGGACAAAGGGGGAAAGTGGAAGGAGGAGAGAGAAACTGGGACTTTTCAAATGCAGGTGAAAAAAGTGGGATGGCGGAGGATTAATTGGGACTGTCCCTGCCATATTGTGATAGTTGGAGTGCGTGATATCAGTTACTACTGGATGTACTCTAGTGGTCAGAGTACAGGATTGTGATTTGGAAGAGTCAGGTTGTGATCCCCGAATAGCCACAAAACTCACAGCTGGATGGTTCGCTCCACACCTTGATAACATTGTGTAAAATAGTTCCCTTTCTCTCAATATCACTGCTGACAAAGTGGGTGGAAAATTTCAATAAATCATTTGCACAGAAACATGTGGCGGTGGTGATAGGAAGCTGACTTGACCAGGAGCTGGCTAAATGGGCCGAGCAGTTACAGGAGGCTTTGGTGGAGTACAAATCATGCATGGATCTAAATTATGGGTAGCCTTAAAAGAAGAAAAAAGAAATGAAGTTCACAAGACCCATCAGTTTTAGATGTAAAGAGAATCAATACATGCAGCAATCAACCAATGGAGCAGAAGGAGCAATAGACAGCTAAATAGCCAGGTGGGTTTAGGCAGCATGTCTCCTCTTGACTTTTTCTAGGAAACCATTTGCTGTGTAGATTGCCAAACTTGTTCCTTCTTCAAGGAAATCAATGGGGTTTTTTCTCCCTTTGTTAAAAATAGGGGTAGTCACAGATGGAGTCTTGTCTCCAGTATGGCTACTAGTATACATTCATGCCCAAGAGCCAGCATTGGGGGCTTTTGTAAATATGTCTAGATTCTCTTGTTTACTCCTATCTTATCCCTAAATGGATTTTCTAGAAAAAAGAATTTTTTTTTTTTAATATACCCTACTGTGAGAAACCAAAGCAGTTACTCTTCTTTTATGGCCACAAACTCACAGTACTAACATACTATACGCTGCTAGCACAAATACCAAATATCCTTGTGGTTCAAGTATCTTCTTCGTGTTCCTTCCTAAGGACCTTCCTTTTCACTATAGTCATACAAGCTAAATGACACTCTGGCTACAACCTGTACAAATTTTTCTGGGGGCAAGCCTATTTAAACGTGTCTTAATGTCTGGGTAAACACACATAGCATTGTGTAATGTCTTTGACAAGGGGGTTTCAAAAAGGTTGGATGAGATGAAGAATATTGTCATGACTTTAAACAAAAGAACAAAAAAACGTGAGGAGCATTTAGTAGAATACAAAAAAAAGACACATGAATCAAGATGCTAAAATGTGGTTCTTTGTTACTAGAAATGTGTATTTATAGCATTAGGAGCCTATTCAAGACTGTGAAAAGACAGGCCTCACACACCACTGTGTCGACTGTCCTCTCTGTCAGCAGGATCACACTGCTTTATTTCTGACCATCCAACTTTGCCAGGCGCCAAAAGGAGAGGATTTCGTTCTTGGATGGAGAAAGATGAAACTGGAGAACTCTGTCTCTGCATATTTCTAGTGCATGCCTCATGCTCTTTAGTGGCATCAAACAACTAAGAAGCATGCCTGAACCTGAGGAGAGAATCCAGTGATTTTTTTCCAGAGGTGCCAGTCACCCATGTTGAACAGCACACTGGTGTTGCACAATAGTGCTTGCTGTGTAGAGCCCATCGGTATGCTGTTGGCATCCAGGGAGTGACTGCTAAGGAAAGGACTGCAAGGATCTTTCCTGGAAGAAACTGGAATTCTTTTAGGAATAGCTCTGTATCATCCAGCCAAAGTCTTTATAAACACAGGCTGGAGTTTGGTTGGTTAGTCTTAACCCATTCAATCAATTATTGAGTTGTGAGTCAATGCCTAAGTGAATTCAGTTAATTCAGTTAATTCAGTGGCACCACTTTGCTCAGGATTAACAATAGGATTTAGGCTGTAGTATGAATCTCTCTAAAATGTGTGTCTTGCCTGCTCCATTCTGCTAACAAAATGGCAGAGTATGGATGTAAGTGTGGATTGCTGTACAATGCATCTCACCCCCACAAAGCTTTACCACTGTAGGCCAAATCACGGGGTGTCAGTAATACCATGCAGGTCTCATTGTCTTCAGAGCAGCACTGCCCCAGCTGCAGCAGAATGGCAACCATTCACTAACAGGGGAGCAAATAAAGAGGGCACAGTGGGTGGGGTGGGTGGGTGAACAGGGAGGGACATCACCATTGAACATCGTGTTGATACTGTGTGCCTTCATGTCATTTTGGAATCATGGAAACCTTAAGGCAAGCCTATCACAAGATTTTCTTGGCAAAGTTTGTGCGGGGGGTGCTTTTACCATCCTCTGAGGCTGAGAGAGTGTGACTTGCTTAAGATCACCCAGTGGGTTTCCATGGCCGAAAGGGGATTCAAACCCTGTTTTCCATAGTCCTGGTCCAACGTCAAATCTCCACACCATGCTGGTTCAAATTGAACATCTAAGGGTGTTTAACGGGAGGGCCTAAACATCTCCCGGCCGTTCCCACTGAGGATCAGGATCTGCACAATCACACTCTTTCTCATGGAATAGCCACGTGCAACAGGATGTTGGGGGAACAGTGGGATGTTGGCGAGTGGCAAACTCTAGATTTCATACAATAAAAGCAAATGCATACACCCCCATCCCAATAATCATCAATTAATAACACAATATTATACGGGTCTAATCAGAAGGAAATTCTACTGAGTTCCTTGCTACTTTTATTCAGGTAGGTGTATATGGGATAGCAGCCAAAAACAGTCTTCCTACAGAATTCTTGAAAATCAGTACAGATAGACTGCAGTGAACCTGAGCTCCATTTCCTCCCAACATCTCCATGTGATGGTGGTGAAGGCAGTGACTTGTCCTACAGAAGCTGCATGTGATAGTCAGTCACTCAGTTATTTTGGTTTCCATGAGATGTTCACCTGGAGTACAATTGCATGCTGTCTCCTTGACCTGACATTTGTGTGGTATCCCTCAAGCCAGCAGATGCACCTTTGCAACTCTTCCTCCACAGGTGAAACGTGGGTCATTACAGGTTAAGCACCATGACCGAGGGATGGGGAACATGTCACCTTCCAGAGGTAGATGGGTTGCAATTCCCAACAGCATTAGTCAGTATCAACCAGTTCTGAGGGACACACAGTGTCTGTTTGAATGTTCTGTTTTGATGGCTTTTGCTTCCTTCCTGGAGGAATTACCTTCTTCACTTCTGCTTGTGTATGTGACCCATGGTTTGCAAGCCTTTCTATGGTTCAGTCTGCTATGTGCAAAGGGAGCCATAGTTCTGTTCAAGTACTTCAGTGATGCAAGGAATGGGGTGTGGAAAGCTGTGGCACAACAGTAGAAGCAATTTTACAGATCCTGACCCATCATCTCCCACAGTAGGGTTTGCCCTTTAATGCTCTTCCAAGGACATTTTGCTTCTTGATCATATCAGGGCGGGCGTGATTCAGAGCACTGATTAAAATGCAGGTAGTGCTTAAGAAATACCAAACACACACACACACATGAACGCACATAGACACACAGACAGAGGTAGAGAGAGAAGGAGGAGGAGGAGCAGAAGCAGAAGAGCAAGATGCTAGGCATTGCAAGAATTCTGTCTCCTTGGTGTAATAGAGAAGGAAGACATTTCTCTTCTCTTTCCCCAAATAGGGTTGATGCGGCAAGAAAAGAAATAGATCTATGTGAGTTTGAGCCCTACTTTGTGTTTCTAGATCAGTGTTTCTCTTCCCATTTAGACATTAGGACAACATTTCTGCTGCCTGTGAGGCAGGATTGTACTCCAGAACTGGAAAACGGGTGGCATCACAGAGAACATCCGTCACTCTAATCAGCTGAAGTGTTCTTCCCAACAAAGCCCTGTATAAGGGGTGACCCTGTACATTCAGACCTTGGAAGACAAACATCAGCGGCCACACTGCTCAGGGGATTTGGAATCTGTAGTCCAAAGAAGCTACTTTTCGAGGCCTTGTCCATTTTGCAAATTAGAAAGCCGACCCTGGGGGAAAAAAAGATGGCTTATTGAAAAGATAGTTGGTCAAAGTGCACCCCATCTGTTCTTGGACTGCAGCTCCCATCAGCCTTACCCAGCATAGGCAATGATGAGGACTACTGGCAGTTGCTGACCAATAATAACTGGAGAGCTACACAATTCCCACCCCTGATCTCAAATAGATGAATGCAGAGATGCAGTAAGATATAGGGGTCATAGTACTGTACTGGTTCTGGTCCCCAGGTTCTAGTCTCCAGGCAGCCATGAAGTTCTTTCTTAACCTGGCCTACCTCACAGGACTGTTGGGAGGCTAAAGTAAAGAGAGAGAACAGCTCATAACTCAGCTTTTTGATGGAAAGACTGGGTGTATATGATGTAATTGATAGATAAGTATGTACTGGTAGGGACTGTGTGACAGTAATTTTTATCAAGTTAAAGAGTAGCACATTGTTCACAAATACGGTGTGCAAGCAAACTCTTTCCCTTAGAAGTAGAGTGGCAGCAGCAGTGGCTGATATAACTTATTAAAAATGCATAATTTCAGAAATATATTTTATCATTTCAAAACATATATTAAATATGCCACAGCAAAGTGTGCATACAGGCATATATTATTACCAGCAAACCTCAAACTCAGTGTGATAAGGATCTCAAAATTTAAAATACATCAAGTCGATTGAACAGAACTCATAGGAGAACAGAACTTCTGGCATATTAACAGCCTATACTGAGAAAGGATAAGATGTACCACCAAGCATTCCTTTGGTATGTGCCAACAGTGTAAAGTGAGAAAACTGCTGACTAGCTCTTTAATACTTAATGACAGCCAATGTAGTATAATAGCTTGAGTGTTGAACTAGGACTCTGGGAGACCAGGATTCAAATGCCACTGGGTGACTCTAGAAAAGTCACACTCTCTCAGCCACACAGGAAGGCAGTGGAGCCCCTGCAACAAATCTTGCCAAGAAAACCCCACGATAAGTTCACCTTAGGATTGCCATATTATTAAAGAGTATGTTGTGTGTCTTCAAATAGTTTCTAACTGTTTAGTTTCAAATAGTTTCTGACTATTTGAAGGTATACAACAACAACAACCTTTTTAACAAATATAATGAAATATAGCCTTATCTCATGCCTGAAGAACATGTGACCCACCAAGATGGGGTCCTGATAGGGGCGCAGCAAACCTGTGGCATTGTCATCTAAAGGCTTCTGGTCAGTTTGGCTTGAAGGGTTTCAAGCTGTGTCGTTTGTCTACCTTTTGTAAAAACAAGGGGAAATAATTTCAAACAATCAAGGTTTTTTTGCACAAAGAGAACAAAAGTGAAGGCCATGAGGGTCACACAATGCCAGGCTGAGTCAGTGGATGGTTTTTCTGGAACAAGGCCTAGGAGTATGTGGTGTCCAGTGGAGACATTAGAGTCAGTTTCAGAGACAAATATGAGTGCAGACTAAGGCCATTTCCACACTGGGATTTCAAAATGGTGCAGAGTGACCTCCAACGGAGGTCTTCTGCACCGTAGAGCGGACTGGGGTGGACTACTTTCTGTAGTTCCACACCTCAGTCCGGTTCTGCGCAACCCACCCTCCCACCCTGTGGTGGGACTTGCAGTTTACGGAGGGGCCTTTAGGATTCTCAACCAGAGAGCTCTTTGGCCTCAGTCAACTACAAACCCCAGAATTCCACAGGATGTGGAAAGTGGAATAATAGCACTAGAACAGTGTAATGCGGAAATGGCCTATGTCTATTTGAATAATAGTCACTATTTATTAGTTTGCACCTACAGATATAAATAAGCACATGTACATTTTATGTAAATTGGTGCCCTTCCTTCTAATGATGCATGCATTCTTCTTCTTGTCCTCCATTATGGTACACCTCCCCTAGTATTTAGAACAAAAACAGAGCAAAATAAAGAGGAAGGCAGGGTCAAAATCCAGTTGGTAGTTCGAGCCTGAGTAGGCCCATTCAATCAGTGAGATTTACACACAGGGGCTGATACGCTACACAAGTGGGAGCCACCAACCATTACTGATAGATGGCATTGTTTCAGCCTTCTGGGGTATTAATAGTTGTTTCTGGACAAGATTTATGACTTGATGTTGCACAATCACTGTATAATGAATTAGATGTTCATTAGGCTTAAACTAGCTGCCTGAGAAATGGCAAGCATTTTAATGTTTTGTTCCCCCAGCTCTTCCTTTTTCATGCCAGAGCAGTAACCCAGACAAACTGCACAAAGCTGGGCTGAGGATAGTGATATAGCTACTGAAAATTCTGGTGGGAAAGCAGCACTTGGTGAAAATTCATCAAGTCATGACAGGCCCACATTTCTCAAGGGAACAACCTGTGAGTGACACATCAAAAGACCAAGGCAGAGCTTCCCATTCACCTCAGAGATGAAAAGAAAAAGGGTGTCTCTTATTTTGGCTTATTAGTGGAGAGATTACCCACCTCTTTTCTCTCTTACTCCTTTTCTCTTTCATGGGAGAGTCCACCCGTCTCCATTATTGGATTTATAGCCTAGAGCTCCATTATTCCATGGCACAATTTACCCTGGACTGCTCCTTGAGTGATAGGAAAAGCTACAAGGCCTTGTCCTAAATCCAATTCCCAGTCCAAACTGGAACACACTGACTGAATCAATGGGATTTACATAAGTGTTAATTTACTATTCAGTAATTGATTTAATGTGCGACTCTAGATGGGAGTAGGAATTGGATTTAGGTGCTATTCTGGTTGGGACCAGCAATTAGATTTGGTCCTTGTTTAAGCCTACCACCTCTAAATGGATGCCCTCGCCATAAACTTTTCTCAAGAAATCCTTTTTATTGACCTAGCAAAGGCTTCTAGGATGCCTCTGTTATATTAAAAGAGGTTAGCTAAGTCACGCTTTCCTCCTCTCCTCAGTCAATGAAGGCCAATAGTTCTTATGTATATGGAGTAGGAGACTCACTTGCTAGCAATCTCACTATTCACCTCTGATTCTAATTCATTTATGAAAAAGCGTTAGTCCCACTGCAGAGGGACAGCACAGCTTATCACCATTCATAGCAAGAACTGATGGTTCCTACTCTCTACTATTTGTTCTTAACAATTTTTGATTCATAACAGTTTTTGATTCATAAGCAGATTTCTGTTGTTGTCGCACAATTGCTAAGTTTGCTCAGGAATCCTTGGTGTGGGACTTACTGGACAAAGGATTTTTATCCCGTCCTCATCCATGGAAGCCCAAGTAAATAATATCTATTGGATTGCTCTTGCCCCTGGGTTTACAGATACTTTCAAAGAATTGTAAAAGTTTGGCAAGATGAGACTTTCCTTTTCAGAAGCCATGCTGATTTTTATTTTATTTTATTTTTGTTATTGTTGTTGTTGTCAAGGCTTGCTCTTCTGAGTGGTTGACACTTCTGATCTTAGTAACACATTCCACTAATTTGCCTGTGGAAATGTTACATTAGGAATCTTCCACTATTCTGTTTACTGTTTCTAGAATTCACTTACTTACAAAATCGATATGCAGGTGCACCTTTTCTCCACTTATACCTTTCTTTGCTAACTCTGCCTCTGACATTACCAATCTATACCTGCTCATTGTGTACCTTCCAACATTTCACATATGAAAACCAACACACATGTGGTCAAGCGACATCAGTGTGTGATCAAGCTGACAAAACACACAAGCTAGGAGAGACCGCAGCAGTTTGCTTTTGCCTAAGCCTACAGGGAAGGACAAGATTCTACTCTTCCTCTCCTCATGCTTAGTTAATTGAATGCAAACTACTTTTGTAGTAGACTGTAGCAACTGAAGTAAGCCTAGGGCAAAAGGGGAAAGTGGAAACAGAAAGAAACTGGGACATTTTAAAAGCAGCCAAAAAAATGGGATGGATGACAGAGCATTATTTAGGGCTATGCCTGCCAAACTGGGACAGTTGGAGGGAATGATATTCGTCAATCAAATGGTCAGGAGAGAAATCAAAAGGTCAAAGGGGGCAGAAAAATAATTTCACTCTGTGAGTGGTCGTCTCTCTGACACACCCTGTTTGCTCCTCTAGGGCTGAAGTGAGCAGTTTGGAGGCATCATGGGGGCTCTGCCTTGAGGTTAAGGAAGGCCTACTGCTGTTCCCTGTTCTCTCCTGTTTGGAATTTTTTAGCAATGTTGTCACTGCAGAAGGTTTTTCATTACATTGCAAGGCTCCATGTCCTGACTGGTAGCTCTTCTCCCCCCGCCCCCATGAGCGCGCACGTGCACACGCAGGTTTTCACCCTCCAAGAGGTAAAGATTTGCTTTGGCTGGTTTGTAAGAAGTGCTGACTTCAGCTGCTCTAGGAGCATGGGTGGGGATGGGTACAAGGAAGTACTTTTAAAGAACTGATGGAGAAAGGTTACTAGAGGAAATATTTGCTAACTGTTTCTTTGTACTTTTCTTTTCTTGCCTATTAAAAGTAAAAGAAAAGAAAAGACCTAACTTGTATGGGCATAAAGAGGAAGAAAGAGAACACAGAAAGTAGTTGCTGTTAGGTGTGAGATATTCCAAAGAAATCATTCTCAATATGTTTTCTGTTTCACCACGTTTTCAAAGAAATAGCTGTGTTAGTCTGTTACAGCATAAAAAAGAAAAAAAGGGTGAGGGGAAAAATCTAGTAACATTTAAGACTGGCTTATTTCAGCATGACGTTTTATGTATTTTAACCCTCTTATTCAAGTGTAATGTGCATGTCTGAAGGAGCGGATATGGAGTCCACAAATCTCATGCTGAAATAAATCATGCTTCCCAACTCTCCCAATAGGGTACAGACAGTTGTGATTGTAGCCCCACTTTTCAGCTGCTTTTAAAATGTTCCAATTTCACTCTCCTCTTTCCACTTTTCCCCCTTTTACTCAGCTTACTTCAGTTGCTGCCAACTGAGTTCAAAGTGGGGAAAAAAGTAGTTTGCACTCCGTTAATTCAGCTAGGCAGAGAGGAGGGGCAGAATTTTGCCCTTCCCAGGAGGGTCGAGAAAGGAAGCTGCTGCAGCCTCTCCTAGCTTGTGTATTTTTCCTCACTAATAACTTTTGCCATCTTGACCGCGGTCTGATGCTGTTTGGCCACACATGCTCCATTTTTCACCTGTGAATAGCCGGAGGGTATGAGATACCTCTTGGAAGTTACAAGCAGGACATAAAACATATTGCTATTTCCCAGTAACCCATAGTCAGATACAGGTTTTTCTATTCTTAAAGATAGAATATAGCCATTATGACAAGCACCCAATGATGGCTTTAGCCTCCCTGAGTTCCTCAGAGCCCCCAGACTGTCAAAGTTGGCTTAGTCATGTCTTATGGTACTGAATTCCACACTGGCGGAGCTTGGAGTGTGTGGAGAGGACCGAGAGGGGGCATGGCTGCAGTGCTGGGGGTTGCAGTCCCTACACGACTGGAATTCCATACTCTGAATGAACACAGTACCATACAGGGAGCAGGGAGATTTCGGCAATTTCTTAGGAAAAAGAGCAACTCAGACAATAATCTTACACAAAAGGGCAGAGAAAGTACAAGTATCCATATTTTTAGAAAGAATGGAGGGGGAATATTGTTTTCTTTGCATATTTATGGAAACCAACATAATCCACACAGTTCCTGGATTAAGAGGTGTTCAGATCAGAACATATTTACCCTCTGGATTGAACACTTCTCCAGACTTTGATATAGTTCACAGCTCAAAAGCTGTGTATAAAATTCAAAAATGCATGCATTAGGTGGACTTACACACTAAATGCATATTAGAGAAACTCTGCAAAAAACAAACAAACATGAATGTCTATGTTGTGTTGGGGGGGCTGGTTGGTTGGTTGGTTGGTTGGTTGGTTGGTTGGTTTTTGGTTTTAAACTGCAGACCGATACAGAGATGGGCTAGTATGATGTTGTGGTCTGAGCACTGAACTATGATCTTGGAGACCCGTGGTCAATTCCCCACTCAGCCGTGGAAACCCACTGGGTGACCTTGACAGCATCACACTCTCAGACCTAGAAAACCCCATGATGGGGTCACCTTATGATTGCCATAAGTTAGAAAATGACTTGAAGGCACACAATAGCAACAAAATATCAACAACAACAGAGAAGGGGCAGCACTGATTTATGACTAAATAACACATGTGAAATTGAGTCAGACTGGAAAAAGACTAATTTGCCATCTTTAATTTTTTTTCCTCATTGTGCAATATTAAAAATTGTACAAAAAAATCACAAACAGGGACCCCATTTGTTCATTTGCTGTTTCAGGCCATTTTCAAGCTAATTATGAATTGTCAAATAGTGGTGGCCATCTGGAGTGAGAAAGAGGCATTTCTTCACACACTCATACATTGATTTGCTCCAACTGAAAAGAAAATGGGTAGAGTGGGACAAACTGAATGCCATGCAACTGAGATAAAGAAGGCTTTTGCCTGACCAGGAGAAAGGGACAGAATCAATCAATGGTCCCCTTTGCTGACAATCTCCATTTCTTCTTCAGTACCCAAAAGAGTTTTGTGTCGATGCAAAAGTTAGGTGAGGGGCAGAGTGAAGAAACAGGTTGGAGGCATTATCTCTACCACCGGCCATTCCGCATTTTGATCATTCCTCTTTCTGAGGTGCTATGTGGATGCTAGAAGCGTGAAGGAAAAGCATTAGGCAGGTCCTTTTGTGGAAACAATGCTGACATTTAAAAGAAAAATGCCTCCAGCCAGGGCAGATGCCTCTCAGCCTCAACCATGTGCAAATTGTCTCTTAGACTGAGGTGGAAAAAACAAGTCAAAGACCTGAAGTTGCATTACAGGTTTTGTGCTGGAGAAGCCCACAGATATTAATGATGGAATCTCTGCTGCTTGTATTTTAAGAGCTATCGTTCCAGTACTGCAGCTACCACAGGTACCTGGGCTTAGTAGCACTGATGCCAGGAGAAGCAAGTTTATCTTTGCCAGCTCTTAGTCTTTCACAGACGATATGTAAACACTATTTTTCCTCTTCTGCTTACCCATTCTTACAGTTTCAGCATAAATGGAAATGGCAGGGCTCATGATACAACAGGCCTGCCTTTGGGCATTTTGATATTTTTAGCTAGTTACCAAAATGAAACCCAGCTGTGCATACTGAACAACATGGGCCCAGAAAGAAGCTGTAAATAATCCAGCAGTAATAACATTTTGCAGCAACTAAACCATAACTACTGTTACATTACAATTGTAACATAGTAAGGAATAATTCAACTCCCTTTGGGAATATAGGTTTACTGCATTTAAGGCCTTTCCACGCTACATAACTATTGCACTAGGATTCCATTTTAACCGCCATGGTTCTGTTCTATGGAATCATGGGATTTGCAGTTTAGAGAGGGATATTTAGAATTCTCAGCCAGAGAGCTCCAGTACCTCCCAAGACTACAAACCCCAGGATTCCACAGGAGGCAGCCATGATTGTTAAAGTGGAATCATAGGGCTTTTTCGCACTTTGGGGAAAAAACAGGGCATTCTGTTACTCAGCAGACTGGCGTGCTCCCTCTGACGATCCACGCTGATCCGGAGCAGTGCGTGGCCGCACTACACACTGCTCCGGGGACGAAAATGGCGGCTTCCGGTTGACGGAGGCTCTCCACCAACTGGAGAAGCTCACCAGCCGGAAGCCCGCCCCTGGAAGATCTGCAGCCTCGCGCTGGTGCGAGCCTGCAGATCTACACAGGAGCACAGCAACGGAGTGGGGCGCGCCAGGCTATTGAAAGACCTGTTTTAAGTGGCCTTTCAATAGCATGGCGAACCACCAGTTCTGGTCGTTCCAGAGCAGGCTGAACTCCGAAACTACAGAAAGTAGTCCGGACCCAGTCCACCCCAACTGCAAATGTCCTCGCTGGAGGATGCGCTGCCCCGTTGTAAAAACAAAATGCGGAAAAGACTATAGTGCCATAGTTATGTAGTGCAGAAAGGCCCCTAGTTTCTTTTAAAGTTATGGGGGGATGTGATTCATTAGTTTGGTGTGTTTTGTACCATGATGCATCCTCTTCAGTACCAACAAAGGGAAGAGTTACTTTTTAAATCTTAAACTGTAACAGTAATTAACTACTTGCTGCCCCCAGAACTATGATAGTAACTTTTTTAAAAAAGGAACTTTACAAGATCTGGTTATCGACATACCCTCATCCTCTTGATGTGTTCCATTCTACTTGTTGCCTGGCTCTTCTTTGGTCCCTTTCCTGAACCTGTCTGGAATCAGTGAATAACATCCTTGAGAAACTGCCAAGAGCTCACTCCTACTGATCTGTGCTGTGCTCTGCTGCTCAGAGTCCCTTCCTAGCACCTCAGTGACCACTTAGCAAATAATCATGGTTCCTGCCGTGAGTGCTCTGGAGGGATGTCACAGTGATCAAGACCATAGTGGCCAATTACAGTGGTGTTCTGCCACCGCATATCCTCCAGCATCTCGCAGATGAAAACTAGGATACATGAGACCAAGCAACATCAGAGAGTGGTCAATGTGGCAAAAATTATTAATTAGGAAAACCAGGCAAGTCAGGAAAGGCTGTAAGAGTTTGGTTTTGCCTGACCCTACTGGTAAAGGCAAGATTTCTCCTCTCCTCTCCTCTCCTCTTCTCTCCATCCTGCTGAGTTAATTGAATGCAAATTGCTTTTGCAGCAATTGAAGCAAACTGAGGATAAAGGGAGAAAGTGGAGACGTTTGAAAGGCGGCTGAAAAAGTGGGATGACAGAGGATTAATTGGGACTGTTCCTGACAAATTGGGACATTTGGGGTTTGGGGGTGCCATGAATAAAATGGTGCCTTTATACAGCTCCCAATTCCTGTAGGTTGAGGCCCACAGCTATCAGCAAACCTCTAGGGCTGCTATGCAATTCACAACCTTCCACACACTCCCTTCCCAGCCTTGGCCTGCTAGCTCTCTTGCCGGTGTTAAGTTTGGAGCAGGAAGTCATTGCAACTCCATGTTTCCTGTTCTGAGATCTCCCATGCCTTCTGCCTTGATTCCTTGGAAACCCATGTCTCCATTTTGACCAGAAGTGCAAATCATTCTTCACAAGTGGGTTTGATTATAGGCTCCACATGGGATGTTCATGGGTCAGGAAGAACTCCAGAACTGGACCTTGGGACTAGTAAGCAGGAGTCCCTTTGGCCTCAAAGGTGGCTGGTTGCCTCACCATCTGGCCTTGGTTTTCCCGTCTCTTTTACAAAGAAATAATCAGGGATAATTAGTTACCACACAGTGGGTGGTGTGAAACATTTAATTACCTTAAATGCACGGTAGGTGCAAATAATGTTTAGCCTCAAAGACCGCAAATACTGATTGCTTAGCAATTAATGAAACTTCCTGGGTGCCTTTCAGCTGAGCAGCCCTAAAATGCTTTGCCAGCACCTTTGGCTCAATCCACATAAGTGTGTGCTGCCTCCTGGGATGGGAGGGCTGAGTCTTGCAGCTCTGTTGTTATTAACTCATGGCAAGGGGCACCCAGGATGATTGCTTGTGTCCCAGCTTGCTGCTTTTGCACAACTGCATACTTGAGACGGTCTACGCCTGCTTGCTAGGGAGGTTCCCCTCTGTCACAACGCCACAGATCAGCTTGGAGGGTGGCAAAGGGAGGATCTCTCTCATCATGTGGATCCCAGAGAAACAAAGATGTAAGCAGCTTCAGCAATAAAAGGGGTGTTGTAATGGGGGAGACACCTTACGGTCGGAGTGGGAATCCTGCCACTGTCCCAATATTGTCAGACTGCAACTCCCAGCAGTACTAGCAGGTACAAGGAGGCTGGAAAATGCAGTCCAACAGCATCTGGAAGGATGCATGATTTTCTTCCCTGATTCAAGGCAAGGTGGTAGAACTTGTGGCCCTCCAGATGTTAGCCTAAATCCACTTGCTGTTGCTGAGTAGAATAAACCCACTGAATCATTTGCTGAATCTTAAGTCAGAATTTATGTAAATCCCTTTGATTCAGTGGGTCTACTCTAGCAGGGGCTAGCGATTGGATTGAGATCAGGGCATTCTAGATATTGTTGGAGTATAATTCCCATTAGCTCTGGGCAGCATAGCTAGTTGTGAAGAATGCTAAGACTTGTGATTCAACATTTGGAGGATCACATAGTTCCCAATCCTTGATTTAGACCATTATGCAGCCCCCAATTCCCTTCAGACTCAGCCCATATGACAAATGATAAGGGATGATGAGAGCTGTAGTCCAGTAATATATGGATGAGAGTAGCAAGAGCTGTACCAACTGTGGCTGCAGAACTTGCTGGCTGAGCTAATAGCTTGAAGGCCCATCAACACTCTTATCACTTGCCAAAGAGGTAAGAAAGGTTGTAGGGGTGGCTCCACACCCATGTTAAATACCACCAGGCTCAGTGCTTTTTCTGGACCCAGGAGAGCACCCTTGTATCTGAAACTGTCTCTTAGCCTTTAAAAAAATCTCTTCAAGGTAAAATGCAAAAACTGCAACAACATTGCTCTCAATTTCTTGGAGAAAGGGGCATGATTAGAAACAAAATAAACTGTTTGGTTCTTAGCCAGGTTTAGTTGCTTGGATCTGTGAATCAGTGTAGTGCACAGTTAAGAATTTTGCACTGAGACTTGTAAAATCAAAGTTCACATCTTCTCAGAGCCATGATATTCACTGGATGACTTTGGACGAGCTACACGCTCTCTGCCTCACTTACTTCTATAGGATTGTCATTATACAATGGGGAGAAGAATACCAGGTACACCCCTCCTTCAACTCATTAGAAGAAAGGTAGCATATGTTGTTTTATATCTTCAAGTCAATTCTGATTTGCAACAACCCTAAAATGAACCTATCATGGAGTTTTCTTGTCATGATTTCCTCAAAGGGGGGAGGAGTTACCATTGCATTCCTCTGAGGCTGTGACAGTGTGACTTGCCCAGAGCACCCAGTGAGTTTCCATGGCCAAATGGGAATTCAGAGTGGGGCCTCCAGTACACCTCACTGGCTCTCAAGGCAGCAGCATACACATGAAACTAATAAATGACTCTTATCTGGGTTTTGTCTTGAGTTGTATGCCTAGTTTGAGAAGACACAGTGACATATGCCCATCAGTTTCAGCACAGGTAAACATTTGTCTCTTCGTTCCCTCTTCTATCTTCTGCAGTTTAGATCAGTCACACAAGCAGGTTTTTTCCAGTTATATTAATCTGTCAAGGGCTACCTGTAGAAGTATAGAATCTCCCTGTAATTAAGCAGCTGGACTGGATAAACCTCTCGGTTCTTTTGAACTCTGTGTTTCCCGTCAAAGAACCTATTCCTAGCTCTCTGCACCAAATTTTCATGCCACACCCAAGAAGACGAGGGGAGGCAACATGAAAGCACATTTAGTAAGCACACTTCAACTCTTCTCAATTACAAAGGGTCTCACTGAGAGGAGGAATGTACGTCCTCAATTATTTTGTCCTTGCATGAGGGGATGAATAATTACTGTTGTTTTATTCCTGCTGCAGGAGAAAATGGATGTTTCTCCACAGTTGTTGTTGCTGCTACTGTGTGCCTTCAAGTCATTTCTGACTTATGGGAACCCTAAGGCAAACCTATCACTGAGTTTTCTGGGTCTGAGAGTGTGTGACATGTCCAAAGTCACCCAGCGGGTTTGCCTGGCCTAGCAGGGATGAAACCGTAGTGTCCAGGGTCATAGTCCAGTGCTCAAAGCACTGCAGCACACTGGCTCTACAGTATTTTCCTCATATTCAAATGTTCCAGAGAATTGCAAAGGAATTATTCTGAGGAGAAACGTATGTGGGTTTTTGCACACACACACACACACACACACACACACACATATCATGTTTTCTCTGCTGAAAATGTATTTCTTACACAGGAAGCAGTGCTTATTGCACAGGAACTCCATTTTCCCCACAGAAAACTGGGAGGGGGATCTTTCTCCACAAGTATTTCTCCACACAGTCATTCTTCCACAACAGCTTGGGACATTTGAATATCGGGGAAAGCCACACAAAAATCTTGCTGCTCTATTATTCTTCCTGCCATGATTCCCAACTGTCAGAAGATCTGGGTTTTGATCTGCAAACAAATGATTGTGTATATTCTTTCCACCTCTACGTAAGAGTGCCCTGCTTGTTGGCCAGAGCTTGAAAAAGTTACTTTTAGGACTAGAGGTGCTAGAATCCCCCCAACTAGCAAGGATCCAGTCATTTTGGTTGGAGATTCTGGAAATCATTTACAAAAAAACAAAAAACAATCTAGGAGCTGGCCCATGGGTTCCCAATATGGTAGCTAGCCTCAGCTATAGTACCATATACTTTGGACTTTGTTCTATATTCAGACATGGCAAAGAAGCAAAGCAAATCACCATCTGACTGTAGGGTTCATTTGGTGATTCCCAAAAAGGGAAGTGCAAGAAAGGGAGATGTCTTTCCTCCTGTCCTTTGATATATAGGCCAGAGCCCAATCTGAGAAGAACCATGTAGGTCAGAGGCCAGCAGGCAGCAACCTGTATTACAAGAAGAATAAAGTAACATGTGGGAACGCCCTCAGCAGTGTTTGTTCTGCAGTACTCTACCACCACCAACTGGACCACTTAGGTAGTGGGAAAGCAAAGTAAGAACAAGCAGACATGCTGTGCTGAGCTTTATCCAACACCAGGAGTCCATCCTATTACACATACACTATTTCAGTATTTGTGATAGTATAGCTGCATTAGAGTCATAGAATAAGGTTTGCTAGCGCTAATATGTATCCTCTTCTAATTGCAACTTGTATCTGGTTGTAACATTTAAAATATCAATAGGCTCCAAATGGGCAAACGCTGTTTGTTAAATGTCACTTTGCAGTGGGCATTAGTAAAAGAAAATCAAGGTGCGGTGGTGGGGGAGACAATGGAGTACCAAGAAGGTGTTATGAGAATGCTTAAGGATTTAGAAACTTTATTTTGCTCCCGAGGTGAAAGGTATGTAACTAACTGTAAGCCTGGAAAAGTACCTGCACTGAAGGGGATGACTTGACATGTAAGACCTTAACCAGTCTTTGACATGCATGACAAAATTTGTATGGAAAAGTATAAAACTTGTAACCAACTCTGATGCTTTAGTCTCAGGGACATTTTGGTAATGTTGCTGTGATGCTTGATTTGTTGAAATAAACACTGCTGTTTGAAACTCTGAGCAAAGTTCTTGAGAGCAAGTCAATAAGGATATGACAGGCAATAGGAAGCTGATTTATGGAGAATCAAATCACTGGTGCCGTCTAAGCCCATGACTGTCTACTCTGTCTGTCAGCAGAGCTTGGGGTTTTACAGGCAGGATTCTTTACAAGCCCTCTCTGGAGATTTCTGACATTACCTGGGCCCCATTCATGCTACACAGTTGTAGCATTAATTCTACTTTAACTGCCATGGCTGCCTCCTATGAAATCCTGGGGTTTGTGGTTTGATCAGAGGCCCTGGAGGAGCTCACTGGCTAAGAGAAGGCCCTTCCCTCAAGTGCCAATCCCAGGTTTCCATAGGATGGGATAATGACAGTTAAAGCAGAATCATAACACCATAATTGTGTAGCATGAATGGGACCCTAGTAGTCTCCCACCCTACTCAGTTTTCAAAATAAGACAAAATTGGGTTTGCTTTGAGTGCTAGGACAAATTACACTAGGCACTGGGACTGGTATGGATTTGAAAGGCGAAACTAACTACATTACTGTGGGCTCTCCACATTCATGGGTTTAACATTTGCCGATTTGATTATTCACAGATTACTTGCTCCCATCTCTGCTGCTGCCCTATGCAGGAACCTGCAAGTCTCTCTGGAAACCTTGCAAGACTGAGAGAGACTGCAAGAGACTGTGAACATGAGTTTGTAAGTCCCTATTAGAGATGGCATAGAGCTACCTCAAAAGGAGAACCGGGTGGCTGGTGTGCTCCCTGCCACAGATTCAAATGTATTGTTCTATAGATTTGGATCCGCAGTGGGTTGAAACCACGGATCATACTGTATTTTTTTGTGTGCATTCAGTATGGTCGGGGGGTGTGCTATAGATATTTGCATTTTTCCACTTTCACAGGGCTCCTGTGCCCCTAACCTCTGCAAATGTGGAGGGACAACTTTCATTCTGGAAGGCTAGATACTCCTTCTAATTCTTGAGGCCTTATACAGATTCAAGCCACTGACCTTCTTAGTTTCAGCTCAGCCCCATCTGCCTCTGACTGATACATTCCAGAAAGGTAGCCATGTTAAGACTATGGCAGAAAATGAGCAAGGCACTTGTGGTACCTTAAAGATTATTTTCAATTGTATACTGAGTTTTCAAAAATACATTTTTCTCTACAGAAATTTTCCTTTGTAAAAATGGAGAGCGTTTTAGCAAAAAAAACAAAACAAAAACACTCAACTTTTAAAATGCAAAAAAACCCTCACTGCTTGACTATATTCTTGATGGGCGGGGGAGGTCTTCGTGTCCATACACATTTCCTCATTGAAGACAAGAATATTTGTAAATATTCTTTATCTTTCTAATGTGGAATGGAGGTTTGCCTCATAGGAAGTCAGGCAATTTGTTGGTAATGTCCTCCTCCCCACACACATTTTACTGTCAACTGAATTTCAGCTCCAGTTGTGTCTCACCCAGCTAATCTTTTTCCTTAATGAACGTTGGATTTTGCTTCCTTAATCGAAAAATGTATGTGCTTGCAGTTCCAATTTTTGGCCCTTAACATTAGGAAATCTTCACTAATCACTTTGTAAGAGTTGTTCCCTGTGGGAACCACCTGTGCTCATTCTCCACTCTTAGAGGATTAAACTTTGCCACTTGCTGATGTGGACAGGTGTGGTTTCACAATTATTCTTCATACAATTGTCCAGCACTAAAATCAAAATGTTATTGCTATTAATACAGGATTGAGGTGCATTGAAATTGATTGGTTAGACTCTCTGGTTGAAAACAAGAAAAGGCAGTAGGATCCCTGGATCCAGGCTTTGGATCATCTAGCTGGAAATTCAGAAAACAGGGAGAGATCTCAGTAACTTGTATATAAACATCTAGAAACACTTAACTTCTGCATAAACAAGTACAAGTTCTGCCTTAAGAACTGCAATCCTCTCACCTTCTATTGCTGGCTTCCGCATGTCATTCATAATTCATGTCACACTTTGACCACTTGAAAAAAATCTCCGCTTCAAATAACCAAAATGGCCCACTAACTTTTCATCCACAGAGCAGAATGGTTTGGGAGCGTGTACAGGTTACTTAGCCTTCAGATCCAGCCAACATAGCCTGCTTCCATCCAGTATTGTGCTTGTAGGGACTCAGGAGGGGCTGGTTAATGAAGGGTATCCTATTCGAGTGGCGTTCCAGCTGTTGTTAGATTCCAGTTCCCATCAGCCCCAGCAGAAAGGCCAGTGGCCAGGGATGATGGAAGAGAGAGCAAGCCCACATGGTGTAGTGCATGTGTGTCAAAGACAAGGTCCATGGGCCAAATCCGCACCTCTCCTGCAGCTGTAGCACTCCCCGTCTGGCGAGCCCAATCCTCACCTTGCGGGCCCCCTGCTGCTGGTATTCAGTCTGGGGAGCAGAAAGTGGCACACTTTGGCTATACTGACCAATTCTATGGCACTTTGCAGAGGCATAGGAACCATAAACTATGATCATATAGCCCCAAAATGTCCAAGGAAAGAAAAGTTGATGCAATTTAAAAACCAGTAATAATTGAATGCAGAGGCAATTATTTAATATGATAAAAGATAGTCTTACAGATACAGCTGGCCCTTTGAGGGCAACCACAATGCTGATGCGGCCCGAGATGAAATTGAGTTTGACACCCCGTTGGACTATGATTTTGGAGAACAGGGTTCAAATCCCCACTCAGCCACGGAAACCGAATGGGTGACCTTGGGGAAATCACATTCTCTCAGCCTGAGAGGAAGGCAAAGGCAAAGCCCCTCTGAACAAACCTTGCCAAGAACACTCTGTTATAGAGTCACCATAAATCAGAAATAACTTCAAGGCTCACAACAACAACAAGAGCCAGAGGGCCATTTCATTCTCTCAGCCTTGCTTTAGGATCAGCCTAAGTGTACTGAGAGCTAGTGAAAAGTGTGTTGTTGCAGAACACATGTAGGCCAAATGTGAGTGTGTGTCATTGTTAGGAAAAGTCAGGCATGTTGCACTGAAGATGTCACAGGGTAGCATGTGCAGCTAGCAAGGAATGATGTGTAGGGATCTGCTCTGCCCAGGCAGAAAAGGGAGTATTAGCATTTACTCTTTCTTTTGGAATGAAGGCTTTTTGTTTTTTGTTTGCTTTGTTTTTTGGTCGCTTGCTCCCTCGGCAACATTTCCCACATGCATGCAGGGTGACTATGAGACCCAACCATCTAGGTTAATGCCATATGTAAACTGCTTCTCTCCTAAAAGTGAGCCAAGAAGGGCTATCAGAAATAGGCAGAAGTTCTGGGATTCTTTGGTAGACAAATCAATGTGGAAAACATTCCACAAAGGTAGGAAGTATGAATCGCAGTTGTTCGGAAAACATTCTAACTTAAAAAGTAGTCCAAGATGGCCCCCTAGTGGAGAACTGGATTGCTGCACCATCCTTGATAAGACCTCTCACACACATCACAGGCAGTAGTTATTTAGCCCAGTACAAATTAAAACAGAAAAATATGTTCTCGCCTTTGAGTCAGTTCAAGTGGCCAGCTCAGGGGTGGAGATCTTGTATACCTATCAATCTTCGTGGTCTACAACATCCTTACCATGGGCTATGATGGCTAAGGCTAATGGGAACTGCATTCCCATTACACAGAGAAAGCAACAAGTTGCCCATCACTAGTTGAACTGAACAAAGTTGGAATGTTCAGCTGGATGGATGGAAACGTCACAGGAAATAACGGCCTCCATTACACAGTCAGAAAAATGGGTGCTGGCCAATGAGCATTTTGTGAGAGTGCATGTACATAATTTGGTAGTAAACATGGGGAAAGTATCAGGCGCAGGGTGCTTAAAACACATTTCTAGTCCATAGGCCTAAAATCGAGCATTTTCTAGCAAGGTTATATAGAGAGGAGCAGGATGAATCCATGAAGAATTTTCAGGTTAAGAGTACTCAGACTGGTTTAGGGTACAGGTTTCACAGCTGATACCCCCCCCATCTTTTTCTTCCTGCTGCCCTGCCAACACCAGTGAGGCCACGTACAGCACATGAACAGATTTCCAGTAACTTACTGGGCAACTGGTCACAGCACTGCTGGTATTTTTCTCCCTGTCCCTTCTACTTCCCCTGTTACCAATACCAGAGACTTGCCTTTTTCTTTTCTCTTCTGGAAGGAAAGATAAGCATCCAGTAAAAGGGGCCTCAAATATTAAAGGCCAGTCCACTCTCCTTCCTCAGATTAATTTAAATCCCTCCTACAATTTAGTAGAGCTGGGCAATACACAGGTTGTGAGCTATATGCCCCCCAGATCCATGTTATGGCAGTATGCAAGGGTGCTTCCCTTTATCACCAAAAGCTGAATTCCCACCTTTATTTTACTGTGCACCAAAGATGACCATGAAAGTTTGACAACCATGCCAGCTGAAACCTCAAGTTGAGGGAGGTTGTGGGGAGCACACCGTCCAGCCCTGTTTTAAATGTTCCCCTAGACTGCAGAAAATAGCTGCAATCACTACATGGAACTATGCATGCCAGCCTTATGCCAAGGCTGGGCAATACAGGAACCTTCAGATGTTGTTGGACTTCAAATCCACTCCTCTTTTACTACTGACTCTGCTGGCTAGAACTGATGGCAAATGCAGTCCAACAACTTTTAGAGGGCTCCACTTTTCCTGCCTTTACTTTAACCTTGGAGACATAATGTAGGAGGAAGGAAAGGGATAACATTGTAAGGACTGACATTTATTTTTATTTAATAAATAAATGTAACTCAGCATTCTGTGGAAAGGTAAGAAAAGCTGAATGAGGCTTTCTGCACTACACTGTTATAGCGCCATTACTCCACTTTCAACCTCCTATGGAATCCTGGGGTTTGCAGTTTAGAGAGGGACATGTAGAATTCTCAGCCAGAGAGCTCTTTGGCCTTAGGAAACTACAAACCCCAGAATTCTACAGGATGTTGAAAGTGGAATAATAAAGTGTAGTGTGGAAAGACCCAGCGAATCAGTCTCAATTATGCACACACCTGGCACACATTTTATTCTCTTCCTTCTCATCATAAGGAGGGGAAAAACACTTGACAGAGCCTAAAATCTTGCTCCCAACAAGCAGAAACCCTCTGTTCAGTACTCTTCAAGTCATCTTGACTCCCAGTTTTGGGGAAAAAGTGGGATATATATAAAGATCATTATCTTCTTCTTCTTCATGCTTCTGAGGCTGCATCATTATTGCCAATGGACATTCAGGTCCTTTTTTTTTGTCAGCCTTAATATTTTGAAAAGTATTTTTAAAAAATAAATAGTAAAAATGCATAATTTTCAGGCTATTGAATGCTCTGCTCTCTTCCCATTTCCTTTTACAGTGTAGTTGTACAGCTGCAAAGAACAGGCAGCTCTGCCACTCATTCACCCCTTTTTTTCTCTCAGTAGAGACAAGAACGGCAAAGTCTTTGATCACAGAGGACGCCCAGTCTCTTTTGATTTAAACAGCAAAAGGCTCCTGTCCCAGTTGGTGCTCCCAAAACAGCACACAAGTTCCATTCCGCCGTCTTTGGTTAAGATCTGAGTTATCTCCTCTGCCACATTCCCACAGATGGTGAGCGATCGGAAATGGTCAAAATCATTCCTGCCCAATTTCCGCAGGCGCCGTGCAGCTGCGCGGTAACACTTCCACGGCTGAGGTTCGATAAGCAAGTACATACATTTCGAGGCAAGGCAGGACAAGAACTTCACCAGTCCACTGTCCCCATGGTTCAGGTGGATCCACATAGTCACAGACATGCAGAAGCAAATATCAAAGGCAGAGCGGCCAAACCTGCTCAGATAGGAACTCAGTAGCGCCTCCCTTGCACTGGAATCCATGATGTCGAGGGTGGCATAGGAGATGGCACCTGGGAAGGGGCTGTGTTGCTTGGCTCTTTCAATCAGCCCAGGATCAATGTCGCAGCAGAGGAGGCAAAACTTCCTTCCAGGCACTGAATACTCATGGCTGGCTTCGCCCTCTTCACATCCAAGGAAGTGCCTATACAGGGCAGTGCTGAGCTCCTGAGGAGATAAGGAAAGAAGCCTTTCAGTCTGGGTGTTCTGTTCCCACACACCTACCTCGGAGAGCCGGGACAGCCCCCAGGGCAAACTTTACCTGGCCCTTGGTGGCATTGACAAAATGTTTTCAAGATGAAATAAAAACAGCAACATTATTTGCCCACAATCTACATGAAACAGCACTGCATTTCGAGCAGATAGCTAATGTTTTACCTGCAGCCTCCATTTTTGGTATAGCATTATTGTTTTGGAAGTTTATCCACTAAAATGGTTTTAATTGTTGTTAGCTACCTTGTATGAGGCAGAAGAAGAAGGCCAGAAATTATTCTACAAGATTAATAAATAACAATAATGTTACTAATCTCCTGTCCCCTTCCCTTTATGTACAGAAAGAAAACTAGGCTTCTCCAACCTGCTGCTCTCCAAGTGTTTTCAACTCCCAGAAAGCCTGACCATTGCCCATGCTGACTAAGGCCTATAGGAGTCGTTGAAACACCAGAGCTGCACGGAGTTGAGGAAGGTTGGACCAGAATTAGGCCCAACGGTCCATTTCTAAGAGGCTCTTCTGGATGCCTCTGAGAAGTGCACAACCAATGACAGCCTTTGCCCCTTTGTATTCAGCAGCACAAGGCCCTGGAACACGGAGATTTCATTCAGCTCTTATAACAAACGAATGTTAGATTAATCTATGAATTTGCCATTTCATATGGAACTAACGCCATTTCCACACTACACTGTGACAATGCTATTTCAACATCCTGTGGAATTCTGGGGTTTGTGGTTTATTGAGGCCAAAGAGTTCTCTGGCTGAAGGCCCCTCCCTAAACTGCAAATCCCAGGATTCCACAGGATGTTGAAAGTGGAATTGTTAGCACTCTAACAGTGTAGTGTGGAAATGGTCTGAATATATAATCTGCATATCCTGATACGTCACATCAGGGGTCCAAACCTGTGTGGCCCCTCTAGTAGGTGGGGGTTACCAAGGGCTGTCGAGATATTGCTAGCCTACACTCCCATCATTCCTGACCAGTAGTCATGTGGCTGCAGCTGATGTGAGCTCGAGCTCAACAAGATTTAAAGGACATCAGATTCCCCTTTCCTGCATGCCAGCTGAACTTATGCAGCCTTTCTACTTGGGAAGGAACCACACTGTATGGAGCTAGTTATCCCAGTGTTTGAGCTCACACTCACTTGGTAAGACTGGAATACTTCAGCAGCTCAAACACAGTAAGGCAGTCACATATGGGGGAAGATGGCATGCCAAAAAGCAAAATGTATTGTGAAAGGGAATTGGCAGTTGGGAGTCATGCTGGACTGTCTGCATGCATGCACTGTTATTTTATTTAAGTGATTTTAAAAGTTCTAAAACAATCACCAACCAGAAACAATCTGACATAGTAGGCAAGGCAGTGGGTGGCTGGCTTTGCAGCACACAAATGCAATGGGATACAAACCTGTTGCTTTAAATGTATAATGACGGATAAAGCCAGAATGCAATATACGTTCATCACATAATAAGAAGAGACAATTATTTGTCTTTTAAAAATAAAGTGACAGAACGCCATCTAGTGACAAAATACAGCCCTGGAAAATGGTTTTATGGATCTCCGAGAAAAGCTCTACAGCAGGGCTTTCCAAATGGTGTGTTGTGACATGTTAGTGCGTCACCTGAAGTGTGTAGGTGTGTCACCTCCCTGGGCCGAGAACACCCACCCCCCACCAAGCCTTGGAAATGTATGTTATAACTCATATATTTTTAAAAATATAAATGAAAGGTTTTCATGAGATATGTTGTGTCCCCATACATTTCATTATTACAATTTATGTATGTACCCATATCTCTTATACGGGGTTAGTTTAACCTCTAGTTTGCTAGTAAAACTGAATTACTGTGCTGTGAAATGATGCATTTCTAAAAAGTGTGTCACCAACATGAAAAGTTTGGAAAGCTCTGCTCTACAGGCTCAGACCGAAGGCATTTTTAACCTAGTATTCTGTATCAAACAGTGGGCAGTAAATACTTCCAATAACCCTTCAGGCAAGGCATGAAGGCAAAAATCCTATCCTAAGATAACAGATATTCTGGTTTCTGAGAACTGAAATACCCTAACGGCACTAGATCACATCTGATCTTGGAAGCTAAGCAGGGTCAGCCCTGTTAGTACTGGGATGGGAGATCACCAATAAATATGTGGTGCTGTAGGCTATGTTTCAGAGGAAGGAACAGACAAAACCACCTCTGCGTATTCCTTGCCCTATAAAATTAATGGGGTCACAGTAAGTCAAAAGGTGCACATGAACACATGCAGCTTCTGACTGTGGAAGCGCCATGCAGTTAATCATGTCTATCTGTCATTATCATTTCATTTCATTTTTCTCTTGCAACCATCTAAGCTAGTAACTAATAAATTGGTACTGCAATGCATATTTTAAAAAATTGTTTTCTGTTTCTTCCGTCCATATTGGATGAAGCCACCTACTAATACTTACCTATAAAATCCTGAAACAGGAAGGAAAAAAACTTTTTTTATAACAGGCAACCTGCGAGGTTGCATGGGGGCACCTAGCAATATCGGGAAAGCACATTTTATACACCCCTACTTTGGCCATTCTTAAATCAGAGCTTTGAAAAAGTTACTTTTGGGGGGGCTCTAGCAATACTACTTCTTTCTTATACCTTTGTAACCTCTTTATCTATTGGTGGTGTTCACTGTTTACTTATTGTTTGTATTATATGTTGAATGTATGTTTGTTTGTTTTTATTTTGTGTTTTTTTGTTTTTTGAATTTTGTTTTGAGAAGTTTTGTTTTGAGATGCTTTGTTTTGAGATGTTTTGTTTTACTAAAGACTATCTGGGGGGGGGAGTTACTTTCAAGGACACCTGCTAGGATCACCCATGTTCGCTAGGAAATTCTGAAAGCTGCAGTAAAAAGTAACTTTCCCAAAAGTAACTTTCCAAATCTCTGACTTAAGACAGCACTCCCGCACAGACCAGGACCGCCACCCCATTCTCACAAGGAGTGAAGGCAGCTGGGACCAGCAGCCGCTACAGCTGAATTTCAATGCTTTACCAGGAAAGGGAAAGACAGCAGAGCCCAAACTAATTCAGAACTCCGAAATCCCCCCTTCCTTCCACTCTCCCCGCCGGCCTCTCTCTCTCTCTCTCTCTCTCTCTCTCTCTCTCTCTCTCTTACCCCCGAATTGCACCCCACATCCAGCCCCAAGAGGGGTCCTGCCTGCGGACTGGGGAACAGCTCGCTCAGGAGCGCGGCGGGCAGAAGACGGACCCGTCCCTCCGGCGGGTGGAAACGGGAGTAGTCTGGGAAGTTTCCGTACGGCGCCGCCCCGCCAGGGAGAACGGAGCCTTCCGCGGCCCGCGGCCCCTTCCCACTCTCGCTCATGGGCGCCGCCATCTTGGGAGAGCCAAAAAAACTACCGTCCGACCGGGAAACAAATCGAGGAGCAGCGAAGGTTCCGGGTAGAAAGATTTCGGAAGGGGCGGGGTGATGGAAATACAGTCCCTCTCTCCAGTCTGGTTAAGGATGCACTGACCAGAGAAGGGAGCTGGGCAAAGGGAAGGGAGGGGTGGCTTGGCTAGCGCTTACTTTGTTAATGGTGTTTCCTTGGACTGTTTCCACACTGCAGTGTTATAGTGCTATTATTCCACTTTCAACCTCCTATGGAGTCCTGGGGTTTGCAGTTTAGGGAGGGGTATTTAGAATTCTCAGCCCAAGAAAAACTCAGAATTCCACAGGAATGTTGAAAGTGGAATAATAGCATTATAACAGTGTATGGCAGAAAGGCCCTATGCAAGAACATCCCACGTTGTGTCAATAGATCACCTGTGGACCAAAAGTCTCCTAAGGCTACCATTTAACATCAGGCGTAACCAGAGAAAACCTGCCCGCAGCGAGGTTTGTGTGTAGGTGGCAATTCCCTCCTACAAAATACAGCCTACAGCACCTGGTATTCGTTGGCAGTTTCCCATCCAAGTACTAACCAGAGCTGACCTTGCTTAGCTGCCAAGATCAGGCAGAATCTTCTGCCTTTGTTGTTGTTGTGTGCCTTCAAGTGATTTCCAACTTATGGCTACCCTATGGTGTCACAGGGTTTTTGGGAGATAAGAATGTGTGATATGCCCAAAGTCACCCAGTGGGTTTCTGTGGCCAAGCAGGAATTCGAACCTTGATCTCTAGAGTTGTAGTCCAATGCTCAAACCACTACACAAGCTGGCTCTCAATGGTGCCTTGCTTCCAACTGAACTGGCATAGGCCTAGGTTGTCCATGAAAACAAGGACTCAAAAAAAAAAAAACCCAACCAAGTATGAAACAATCCTTTAACCGTGCAAAATGCAGGGCAGCCCCTTTGGTTGTAAGGCCAATTACAAAATCTGTGTTGTAATGCCTTTATTAAGGCAGCCCAAAAAGCAGCCCATTCTCGTGCTTGCTTTTTTGGAGCTGGGGTTGTTCTGGTTTTACTGAAAAGGCAATTGTCATTCCTCCTTCTTGGCTCAGACTTCTTTGATGCCAAGTGTACGGCTTTTGGAGCAGGATCTGGCTGGTGCATTCTGAGATAAAAGCAAATAAGATACTGCAAATATGAAATCTGCCCAGCCTATGGCACCAAGCAGATAATATCCATCATTATCATCTAAACCATCATTCAATATTCCTATGTAATGCACTTAGGGTTGGATCCAGACTTTGTCACATTTAGGGCAGAGTTATTGAAATAAATGGAATGTAAATAAGTCTTGACTAAATTCTCATATTTTTTTTAGTACTTAGCCTAAATAAACTGGATCCAGCCTTTTATGGTGCAATCCTGTCTCTGTGAGTCAGCATGTTATAATGGTTTAAGTGTTGGACTAGAACTTCAAATCCTTGCTGAGCCATAGAAAACCCTCCCACCAGTGACCTCGGTCAAGTCGCACACTCTCATCTCAGGCCATTTCCACACTAGAGTGTTATAGTGCTATTATTCCACTTTCAACATCCTACAGAATCCTGGGGTTTGCAGTTTAGTTTAACTGCAAACCGCAGGATTCTGTAGGATGTTGAAAGTGGAGTAATAGCACTATAACATTCTAGTGCGGATATTGGCTCAGTGGAAGGCAATGGCAAACAACCTCCTGCCAAGAAAACCCTGTAATAGGTTCATCTTGAGGTCTCCATAAGTCAGAAACTGCTTGAAGGCACACAACACCTATACCTTTACCTTGGTGCCAGACACATTGAATAGATATGTATACAGTTATGGTGGTAATCACCCTGGGGATTACTGATATCAAACATTTAAGGGTTTGTGACTTCAGACCATAATCTGTCAAGTTAGCAATTGATTTATAAACAGGAAGCAGCAGATCAATTTTACTGCTGTGTGTATGATGGTGTGGTGAAGAGATAACCTTTATTTCCTTGAGTATTAATCACAACAAAGAGCAAAGACACTGCTAGAATGTTGATTACTGGCCGCTGGACCAGAAATTGAAATATTTTATTTATATTAGTGTGGAATTCTTGTCATGAATGCAGGAAAAGAAGTAGAAGCCAGAAAAAGTGCTGGCAAAATCTTGTGTCTCTTGTCTTTTTATTTTTTTTATTTTTTATTTTGTGAGGCAAGAGGCTTTTTAGGTAAAAGGAATGGAGGACAGGAGGCCCTGTTGTGTGTCCCAACATCTCATGAAGTTAAGTTGGTGGGTACAAGTAAGAGAGCTTTCCCCCTAGCAGCACCTCCACTGTGCAATTCCCTACCCAAGGAAGGTAGGCTGGCCCCATCTCTTTTAAACTTCCAATAGGTAGCCAAAACAGTGCTGTTGGGCATGGCATCCAGTGTCTGAAACTGCTGTTTTTTTAAAAAAAGTGGATTCTGGGGTTGTTTTTAGACTGCATTGCATAGTTTTGAAGAGTATTTTAATGTGTTTTTAAAATATCTTTATCTTTGCATTGTTTTACAGTAATTGGTTTTTGTTTGCTCATCATCCACTTTGTGGACTGGAAGGGGATGCAGAAATACTTTAAATAAATAATAATAAATGAATAGGGCACAACAACTTTCTATATGCTTGAAGGGAAAGAGGGGTCTACTTTCCAGACAGCAGTTACAGGGTTGGAAGAGTACTTTCTGTACAAATCTAATCTTGCTTTTGTATAACAAAACTATCCAGTCTAGGATCTGTTGAGATTATGGGCCAGTATGGGTGAAGAGTTGAGCCCATTTTCAGCATTTATCAGTTGAGCCCATTTTGGTACTTCTGTGATGAGAAAGTTCAGAACAGGGCCACAGAAGGAGGATTTGGTGCTTAGATCAGTCTGCGTGGAAGAAGGCTGTGGTCCCATGGCAAAGGCCTTAAACATGTTGAATGTGTGTGTGTGTGTGTGTGTGTGTGTGTGTGTGGATGGGTGGGTGGGTGGGTGGTGTGGGTGTGAGTGCATGCACACACATTTCTAATAATTTTCTGATCACAGCAGCAGCCCTTGTGTTGTGGTGCCTATTCACACAAATAGTACCTTCCTGGAAACACTGTCCATAAGTCCAGCAAGGGAGTATCATTCTCGGGTAATTTTCACATGAGGCCAAATAAACAAGAGGAGACTAATATCACACGTGTATTTGCATGTTTCTGGTGATTCTTTTTATCTGAAAGTTTACCAGTGTCCAGCAGGACTATAAGTAAAGAAGAATCATTTCACCCCAGGAGTGAAAACTGTCTTCATTTTTGATTGCCAGCAGGTGGTGCCATTAAAGTGGCAAGTCAGAGATCAGACCTCGGTTTGAAAAAAAAAAAATTTCTTTATTTTCCTTCTGGCCAGCAAGTTGTACCAGTTGGGATCACTCCAAAGAAACGGCCCGCCTCTTAGATTGTTCAGGTCTTTATACATTCCGACAAACGTGTCATACATTACAACATAAGTTTCGTTTTTCCCATACAATGAACAATGAACTGTTCTGCTGCTCGCCTTGAAATGTTTCAACTAAGTAACTGGTTACATTTCTACTGCAAGGCAAAGCAAGATTATAATTCAGCATTTACAGAGTTCTATTGTTTTCATCAAGCACAGAGAAAGGCCGCATCTGCAAAGACAATTTTTCTGTTTTTTTCCCACTCCTTGTGGTCATCAGGCCTGACCCACTTGATATCCTCCCTTTTATGCTGAATTCGTTAGCAATTCAAGCATAACTACTTTGTGCCATCAGAGCGTACCCTGCAGCCTTTCCCTCTATGACTCTATGCAGTGTAGATTGAAAACATCTTAATATGCATGGTACTAGTATGCAAACTAGACATCCCATTATTAATACAAAACACAATCCCACAAACAGTGTCTTCAGCCACGTGAGGTCTGGCAACCACGAAGTTAGCCACGCCCACATATCTGATGACTGTAAATAGGACTTTCTAATAGCTGCAACTACAGAATGTATACGTTTCACATTAGTCTCTACCACTCCAGTCTCATTTACATAATGACAACAGGTTGTGTTTAACCAAACCACAGACCCCCTTCTTGACTAAGGAGGTAGTCTAAAGCTATTTTATGTTGGGCTACAACAGTGGCCAATGAATCTACCTCTTGTTGTAAAGCAGTGAGCCCCTTTGCCGTGGAATTTGCTAGAAGTTCCAACTGAGCTGATAGGCGTCGTATTTGCCTTACGTTTAGAGCCACCCCGCCATGGGAAACATTATAGCTCCAAATCTTTGCCCTTCAGTCAGGTATGTATCAGCAGGGTCATACCCACGGCTCTCATCATAAGCTCTTTTCATTCTTGCCCAGCCAAACTGCCTGTCCCATGCCTCCATTGGCTGGTGTACTGGGTGGAAAGTGATACCTGCAATGGCCAAACTCCCAAGGGTACAGGTACCATTCCAGGCCGGGGGTAAAGCTTTCCCAGCCCATGACCCACACATCCAGTACACACCTGGTGGCAATCCATAAATCCATCTTCCTACATGTCCCCCAACCTCCTCCTGGAGGTTCATCAGTACGGACTGCCCTCCGTTGCCATATAGATTGAAGGAAATTATCTCCAATACTGCAGTCAAATGGGAAAGTCAACTTGGGATACTGCCGTGAGCACTTCTGGTGAGGGGTCTCAGTAAGCTCTAGTGTCAAGTTACAATTAGGATAGTCTCCTAGGGGAATTCTTGGGATTGTGTGTCTTTGATTTCCTCCCTTTCCTGATGTCACATAATACCCCTCCGGAGAGGTATTATGTCGCCTTATACACAAAGGGGCCAGGGGTACTTTCTCTTCTCTACTCAATATGAACTGGCCAGAGTCCCTCAAAGGTGGTTTTTTCAAGTTCTCCTTATTTTCCTGATAGAATGCACCTTCCCAAGTGTATGTATACACACTGATGTTATTCCACTCAATCAGATTCAGGGTTCCTACTGGCATTACTGGCCATCCCTGCATTTGTGAACTTGGCCCATGAGAACATACCCAACAATTTCTAACATCCAGAGTTCTCAATATCTGATTGACCAGCTGATGGAACCGATTCACCTCCCAGCCCCCTGGCACGACGCGATCACTCCCATCAGCAATATCAATCCCCATATCCTCATTTTGTTTATAAAAACACAATTTTATGAGACACAATAGAATTTCAACTGCTGCTATGGCTAATCCAGCCCCTAATATGGTGTCCAATCTATCTCCCACATTCAGGATCTGGCCGTACGTCAGAGCGGTACGTTTCCTGGTCGCAACCGCAGTAGGGACCAGTCCCTATTCTTCTCTCCTCTCCAGGTGGAGATCTGACCGTGTGCAGGGTGTCTAGCTCCTGTGTAGACACAAACACGGTCTAGTCTCAATCTTCTTACTGCTTTCTGGTGATTCTCAGCCTCAGGGGTTGCCCTGTGATTGGGGCAGCAGTCCAGTCAGTACTTGCCCTTTTTATTCTAGTGTAATGTACCCAAGGCTTCAATCCAGCTACCTTCACAGCAGTGGGGGTTGTTAAAATAACCTGGTAGGGTCCCCTGCACCCGGACCAAGTGGTTCCCCTTTCCAGTCTTTCACCCATACCTCATCTCCTGGTTGGCAGGGGTGCACCTGTGTCTGTAAAAAGGGGAGACGCTGTTCTAACGTATGTTCCTTCATCTTGCTCAGAGCTTTCCCTAATGCTTTAACTTCTTCCTGCAGAGTCAGGTTTCCCAATTCTTTTGTGTCAGCGCCCTTAGTCCATTCAAAATAGTAGGGGGTCGCCCATACATCAGCTCAAAGGGGGACAACCCCGTAATTCGATGTGGTGTACATCGCACCCTTAGGAGAGCTATAGGTAGAATCTCGGGCCACTTCAGCCTCGTTTCTTGACATAGTTTGGATAATTGAGCCTTCAGAGTCCGATTCATCCTTTCCACTTTACCTGAACTTTGGGGTCTTGTAAGCACAATGTAGTTTCCAAGTGATTCCCAGTGTTGTTGCTAACTCTTTTATGACTTTGTGCACAAAGGAGGGTCCATTATCTGAGCCTATATGAAGGGGTACCCCATGTCTGGGTACAATGTTCTAGCAGAGCCCGTACAACTTCTCTCGTTTTTCAGTGCGGGTGGGATAAGCCTCTACCCACCCAGTGTAGGACAGACAAAGACTAGGAGATAACGATAGGCCCCTGCTCAGGGTAATTCAGTGAAATCTACCACCAGTGATTCAAAGGGACTATTCCCTTGATACTGCCTCCCTTCTCTCATCCTTGGTCCTTGCCGGGGATTGGTCTTGGCACATAACTGACATCTGGTGGAGGCTTGGGCAGCAAATCCGTGCAACCCATCAAGGTACACTTTCTTCTCTAACAACTGGGCTAAAGCCATCTTCCCTAGATGAGTGGCTTGTGTGCTCTTCTGTATCACCGTCCATCCCAAATGTCGTGGCAAATAAATTCTCCCATCTGGCAGCCTCCACCATCCATCATTTCCCTTGACTGCTTTTAGGTCTTACCTTGCTAATTCATCCTCTTCCTTGGAGTATGTTGGACTCATTTCTTTTAAAGATACTTGGAATAGTGGAGCCATGTGGAGGTTCTCTGCATATTCCCTTTGCATACCCTTCTAGCCGCTGCTTTTGCTGCTTGATCCGCCTTCCGATTTCCCTTGGCTACTGGATCACCTCCCTTTTGGTGTCCCCGGCAATGAATTACGGCCACTCTCTTTGGGATCCAGACTACGCGGAGCAGCTCTTCTATCTCTTTTCCATACTTTATATTTTGCCCTGCTGAATTTATCAAACCTTTTTCCTTGTACAAAGCTCCATGGGCATGCAGGGTAATAAATGCATACTTTGAATCAGTGTAAATGTTCACAGTGAGTCCCTCTGCCAACTCAAGGGCTCGAATAAGGGCTATGAGCTCTGCTTTTTCAGCGGATGTCCCAGGTGGCAGTGGTCTGGCTTCTACTACTTTTTCCTCAGTCACCACCGCATATCCTGCCATCCTCTGGCCTTCTCTCACAAAACTACTTCCATCAGTATAATACGTGATATCTGGGTGTGGCCATGGAGTATCCTGAAGGTCCGGACGGCTGGAGTATACTTCATCCATCGTTTGAATTCAGTCATGCTGGAGGTCTTCTGTCTCCACAGGAAGTAGTGTAGCTGGGTTCAAGGTAGTAGTAGTCTCAAGTTGAATTCGAGGATTTTCACACAACATTCCTTGATACTTTAGCATCCGACTATTGGTAAACCAACAGTTCCCTTTATACTCCATCAAGGTGGTAACTGCATGGGGTACTCTGACAGTTAACATCTGTCCTAGTGTTAACTTATCTGCCTCCTTGACTAGTAATGCCGTGGCTGTAATGGCACACAGACATCCTGGCCATCCTTGAGCCACAGGATCCAACTGCTTTGAAAGATAGGCCACAGGTCTCTGCCATGATCCTAACTGCTGGGTTAGAACTCCCACAGCCACGCTCTTTCTTTCATCCACATAGAGGACAAATGGTTTGGTAACATCTGGGAATCCCAATGCTGGGGCTTCCATCAGGGCTTTCTTTATCTGTAACCACGCTGCCTTTTGTTCCTTTCCCCACTGAAACTCTGCAGCTTCTGGTCCCTTAGTGGCCTCATACAAGGGTTTGCTCATTACAGCATAATTAGGGATCCAAATTTGACAGAATCCAGCCGCGCCCAAGAATTCATGGACCATTTGTCTTCTTGCTGACTTCCAGAGGAGAGAGCAGAAGGTAAGCTGGGTCTGTGAAGACAACTTTGATAGGTGTTTTTGCAGGACTGTGGGGCTGAGTTTGTTTGCTTATTTCTCTGTGTTGTTGTTTTTTTGTGTGGGTTTTTTTTGTGTTTGTGTGTGTGTGTGTGTGTGTGTGTGTGTGTTTTTGTTTTTGTTTTTTTGCTTGCGCTGGCCGTGTGCTCTCCCTGAGCTCACAGCCTATTGTCAGCTAATTGTTTGTTAGTTAGTCAGTTAACTGTCAATCAAACTAGGGAGAGTTAATCAAGCTAGGGGGAGGAGCCAGCTAGAGGAAGGAGGCTTTATTAGGAACTCCCAGCGGCGTGCGCAATTTCATTCATCTACTTCATTCCTTCAAGTTCAACCATTCAAGTTTAGGAACGACCAATCCTTATAGCGACTGAACAAATTTAGGAAGGGTTCAACTGAGCTTGGGAGTTAGCTGAGCAGACATAGCTTATACAGCTCAAATTAAGAAAGGAGGCCCAGTTTTTGTTTTTGTTTTCTTGTTCTGTTCTCAGTATTATCAAGTATGGAAGGTGAGGGAGCTGCTGCTGTCACCTGTAGCACTTGTGGCATGTTCCTTTTCTTGCCACAAGATGTGGTCGGGTACACCTGCAGCAAGTGCAAGCTGGTCACCTTCTTAGAGGTCAAGGTGCGGCAGCTGGAGGCACAGGTTTCTAATCTTCGTCTTATTAGGGAAGGTGAGGACTTCTTAGATAGGGCAGAGAGGACCTTCCTGATGACCAGATATGCGGAGGAGCTGCCTGATGAGGAAATCAGTTCCGTGAGCCAGGAAAGCGATGCTTGGAGGAATGTCACACGGAGAAGTAGAAGGGCCAGGAAGGAAACAGAGACTCTCAAACTACAGAATCGCTTCAACGTTCTTGGTGCTGTGAATGATGAGGAACACCAGAAGGAGGGAACACAACATCAGCAAGAAGGAATCCAACTTCGGCAACTGGAACTTCAACACCAACAGGACAGCATCCAACATCGGGAAGTCCAGCACTCCCGACCTCAACACAATGCCCAGGCAATCCTGGAAGAATCTTCTTGTCGAAGAACCCCGGACAGGCCTCAGAGGAGGCGAGTTCTGGTGGCTGGGGACTCCTTGCTCAGAGGAACCGAACCGGAGTTTGCAAACCGGACAAGCTCAATCGAGAGGTCTGCTGTCTTCCTGGGGCCAGGATAAACCACGTAACAGAGAGGCTAGCCAGGCTGGTCAAGCCCACTGACCGTAAGCCCCTCGTTTTGGTACACGTTGGAACCAATGACACGGTGAAGCGCAGCTTTCACCACATCACAAAGGACTACGAGTTTATGGGGAGAAAGCTTAAGGACCTTGGAGCGCAGGTGGTCGTTTCATCAATCCTCCCTGTTCAAGGATATGGTGCACGAAGGGAAAGAACAATAGTAGAGGTCAACAGCTGGCTCCGCACATTTTGCCGCCGCCAACAGTTTGGCTTTTTGAATCATGGCTTGAAATTCCAGGAACATGGGCTTCTGGCAAGGGATGGGCTGCACCTCACGAAACTTGGCAGGAACGTTTTTGCAAACAGTCTCACAAGGAGGATTAGGAGGGCTTTAAACTAAGTACAACTGGGGAGGGAGACAAGATTATTCAGGACAAGGACTCGGCAAGTGCAGGGGAAAAAGGCCCAAATGATATTGGCCAAGTAGGAATAGCATCCAATCGTGGGAGGGGTGGAAACAATGCTATGGGACTTGCAGGAAGGGCACGGGGACTTAAGTGTCTCTACACTAATGCACGGAGTATGGGAAACAAACAAGATGAATTTGAACTCCTAGTACAGCAAAATAAATATGATTTGATAGGCATCACTGAGACCTGGTGGGATGAGTCTCACGATTGGAATGTAGGAATAGAGGGGTATAGCCTATTTTGTAGAAACAGACCAAATAAGAAAGGAGGAGGAGTAGCCTTATATGTCAAGGATGTTTTCACCTGTGAAGAGATCCATGACTTGAACACCGGAAGCCAGGTCGAGAGCATCTGGGTAAGAATTAAGGGAGCGAGAAACAATAGGGATATTATAGTGGGGGTTTACTACAGACCTCCAAGCCAGACTGAGGACCTCGATGGCGCTTTCATAGACCAAATGACTGCACATTCAAAAAGGAGAGATACAGTAATAATGGGAGATTTCAACTACCCGGATATATGTTGGCAGTCAAACTCTGCAAAGGCGGCAAGGTCCAGCAAGTTTCTTACTTGTCTTGCAGACAATTTCATGGTCCAGAAGGTGGAAGAGGCGACAAGGGGATCAAATATTCTGGATCTGATCCTGACCAACAGGGAAGACCTTGTTAATGACATAGAACTGGTTGGATCTTTAGGAGAGAGTGACCATGCCCTATTAGAATTTTGTATTCAGTGGGGAAGAGAAGGCAAGTGTAGCCAGGCATTCGTCTTAGATTTTAAAAAAGCAGACTTCTGTAAACTGAAGGAGCTGCTGGCTGAAATCCCGTGGTCAAGAATAGTCAATGAGAAAGGAGTTCAGGATGCATGGGATTTCTTTAAAAGGGAGGTACTGAAGGCACAGGCTAAAACTGTGCCATTAAGGAGGAAAAATGGAAGGCATCTGAACAAACCGGAATGGTTGACTAAAGAGCTCTCAGCTGAGTTAAGTATTAAGAAAAACATGTACAGGAAATGGAAGAAGGGGGAAATCACCAAAGAAGATTATAAGCAAGTAGCCAGGAGATGTAGGGAGAAGGTCAGAAAGGCTAAAGCACAGATCGAACTTAGGCTGGCCAGAGACATTAAAAACAATAAAAAGGGCTTTTTTAAATACGTCCGCAGCAAAAGGAAAAAGAAGGAGACGATAGGGTCACTGCGCAAGGAAGATGGTGAATTAATAACAGGAGGAAGAAAAAAGGCAGAACTCCTCAACACCTTCTTCGCCTCAGTTTTTTCCCAAAAGGATAAAAACACGCAACCTGGCAGTTGGGGAGCAGGTGAGGAAGTGGGGGAAATGCAGCACAGAATAGATAGAGAGGTAGTACAGGAATACCTGGCCACACTAGATGAGTTCAAGTCTCCAGGGCCAGATGAATTGCATCCTAGGATTTTAAAAGAACTAGCAGAGGTCATTGCAGAACCTCTTGCTATAATCTTTGAAAACTCTTGGCGGACCGGAGAAGTTCCGGCAGACTGGAGGAGGGCAAATGTTGTCCCCATCTTCAAGAAGGGAAAAAAGAGGATCCAAATAATTATCGCCCAGTCAGCTTGAATCAGTACCTGGAAAGATCCTGGAGCGGATCATCAAACAGTCAGTTTCTAATTACTTAGAAAACAATGCCGTAATTACAAAAAGTCAACATGAATTTCTCAAAAATAGGTCATGCCAGACTAATCTTATCTCTTTTTATGATAGAGTTACTTGCTTGATAGATGAAGGGAATGCTGTGGACATAGTATATCTTGATTTCAGTAAGGCCTTTGATAAAGTTCCCCATGACATTCTTGCAAAGAAGCTAGTAAGATGTGGGCTGGACAGGGCTACTGTCAGGTGGATTTGTAACTGGTTGACTGACCGTACCCAAAGGGTGGTCACCAATGGCAGATTCTCATCCTGGAGAGAAGTGACTAGTGGGGTGCCACAGGGTTCCGTCCTGGGCCCGGTGCTGTTCAATATCTTCATTAATGACTTGGATGAAGGAATAGAGAGCACGCTGATCAAATTTGCAGATGACACCAAATTGGGAGGGGTTGCTAATACGCCTGATGACAGGATCAAAATTCAAAAGGACCTGGACAGATTGGAGAGCTGGGCCAAGGCTAACAAAATGAACTTCAACAGAGAGAAATGTAAGGTCCTACACTTAGGCAGAAAAAATGGTATGCAGAAATATAGGATGGGGGACACGTGGCTGCTAACAGTACGTGTGAAAGGGATCTAGGAGTCTTCATAGACCACAAGCTGAACATGAGTCAGCAGTGTGATGCGGCAGCCAAGAAGGCCAACGCAATTCTTGGTTGCATCAATAGGAGTATGGTGTCTAGATCGAGGGAGGTATTGGTACCACTCTATTCTGCATTGGTTAGACCTCATCTTGAATACTGTGTCCAGTTCTGGGCACCCCAATTCAAGAAGGATATGGATAAGCTGGAGCAGGTCCAGAGGAGGGCAACCAAAATGGTGAGGGGCCTGGAAGCCATGCCCTATGAGGACAGACTTAGTGAGCTGGGTATGTTTAGTCTGCAGAAGAGAAGGTTGAGAGGGGACATGATAGCCATGTTTAAATATTTGAAGGGATGTCATGTTGAGGAGGGAGTGGGCTTGTTTTCTCCTGCTCTTGAGACCAGGACAAGGAGCAATGGATGCAAGCTGCAGGAGGGGAGATTCTGCCTGAACCTCAGGAGGAATTTCCTGACGGTCAGGGCTGTCCGGCAGTGGAATGTGCTGCCACAGAGTGTGGTGGAGTCTCCTTCGTTGGAGGTTTTTAAGCGGAGGCTGGATGGCCACTTGTCGGGAGTGCTTTGAGGGTTTTCCTGCATGGCAGGGGGTTGGACTGGATGGCCCTTGTGGTCTCTTCCAACTCTACATTTCTATGATTCTATGATTCTATGATTTTCCTGTTCTGGGGTTCTGGAAGTGCACACACTGTCTCCTTTCTTTCTGGACCTAGGGAGCGCTTCCCTTGGGAGACTTGATATCCCAAGTAACGTACCTCTGTTTGACATAGCTGCGCTTTCTTCCTAGATACCTTATATCCGGCTTCCCACAGAAGATGAAGCAACTCTTCAGTCCCTTTTCAGCACTCTTCTTCACCTACTGCTGCTAACATAAGGTCATCCACATATTGCAACAAGACTCTTCACCCTGGTTCTGATGGAAATCGCTGCAGATCTTGACTCAATGACGTCCCAAAGATTGCGGGCGAGTTCTTCCACCCTTGCACCAAGCGGGTCCAGGTATACTGGACCTTCCTTCCTGTAACTCCGTCTTCCCATTGGAAGGCAAAAATGGCCTGACTCTTTGGGGCCAATCGTATACAAAAGAAGGCATCCTTAAGATCCAGGATGGTAAAATGAGTTGCTGCTGAAGGGATCAGCCCCATCAACACATACGGGTTTGGCACCACCGGGTGAATAGTTACTGTTGCTTGATTTACCATCCTCAAGTCTTGGACAGGCCTATAATCATCCGTCCCCGGCTTTTGCACTGGCAAAAGTGGGGTGTTCCATGGAGATTGACATTCCCTGAGAATCTGATATTTCAGTAGTCGGTCTATGTGCTTCTGTATTCCTTCTGTGGCTGCCCTGGGTAGATTGTACTGTCTTACATGTACTGGAGTGGCTCCTGATTTCAATTCAACAACAACCGGGGCTATATTCGGGCTAACCCTGGTGGGTTACCTTCTGCCCATACTCCCGGAGGTCCATATTGGACAGTTCCTTCTTCCTGGTTCAAGAAGATTTGGTGACTCCTCCATTCTTCCATAGGGTATGTGACCAGCAATCTGCGTGGTCCTCGGAACCTCACCTCTGTTGATCCATCATCCTCAAAAGTAATCTGGGCCCTCAGTTTTGATAACAAGTCTCTTCCCATCAAGAGTACTGGACAATCTGGCAGATAAAGAAATTGATGTGTAACTTGATGTCTTCCCAAGTCTACAATTCTTTTCTCCAACAAGTGTCTTTTTTCAGTTTTTCCTGTTGCTCCAACTATCTTTATACAAGTGGTGGTTTTCGGGGCAAGGGGGGTAGTTACTACTGATCGAGTGGCGCCTGTATCCACCATCATTGGGATGGGCTGGCCCCCCACCTTTGCTGTGACCATGGGTTCCCCGGGGCCAGCAACGAGGGGGCCCGGTCTGTCCTAATCCCATTGTTCCAGTTCTGCCATCCCTATGGTCTCATAGCGCTCTTCACTTTGCCTTTCATATCTTCCATTGACCACTCGTCCCCCTCTTCCCCTGCCACCTCTACCTCGGCCCCTTTGTGTCTCAGCTAGCCCTTGGCCTGGTCGGTTGGGACATTCATTCTTCCAGTGTCCTTCCTGCTTGCAAAAGGCACACTGATTTCTTCCCAATCTAGGCCTCTGTCTCTCTCCTCTCCACTTGTCTCTTCCTCTTCCCCGCTTGGAGTCTCCCTTCTGAGTAGTCAGTGCAGCGGCCAGCAATTCCACCTTCTTATGCATTCGTCTATCCTTTTCCCGTTTCTCCACTTGATCTCTATTCACATATACCTTCTGGGCAATCTCCAACAACTGGCTCAAATTCATGCCTGCAAATCCTTCTTGTTTCTGTAATTTCTTCCGTATGTCAGGGTAACTCTGGGACACAAAAGCCAAATTCACTGTTTGTTGGTTGCCTGGATCATCTGGGTTCACAGGGGTGTATTGCCTGTAGGCATCAAGTAGCCTCTCCAAATATGCCCCTGGAGACTCCGTAGGTCCTTGGAGTACCTCTGATACTTTGGACATGTTAACAGCTTTCTTCATCCCTTCTCTCATGGCTTCCACTAAAAGGCCTTGATATTCAGTGAGCATATTCATCTGGGCAAGATGATTTGGATCCCACCCTGGATCAGCTAGGGGAACTCTGCCTCTCATCCATTGCTCAGGATTTGCCTCTCCAGGTGGTGCCCTGTTCCTGGCTAGCCGTTCTGCATATTGAATTATTCTCCTCCGCTCCTCAGTGGTGAACAAGGTCAACAGCAACTGTTGACAATCCTGCCAATTAGAGACATGTGAGGCCATAATACTGGAGCAAAGTTCTATTATTTCTTGTGGCTTTTCCGTATAAGTTGCATAGTGTGTCTTCCAATTTAGCAGGTCTGACATGGTGAAGGGTGTATATTGATAACTCTGAACCCACCGGTAGCCCGTTGGCTGCTGAGCATCAACTACCAGTTGGCTGATATGTCTGAGTGGGGCCACTACCTCTTCTTCACCACTGTCATCCTCTTCTTCTTCTCCACTCCCTTCACTCTGGGTCTGGAGAGGGGGTCTGTCCTGTGGTCTCTTTGGCCTTTTTGCTTTCACCTTGGGCCCATTTCTAAGATTGAAGGCATCTGTGGGGCTTAGGGGATGTGTCATTTCCCTTTCCCCTGCTGGTAATATGGGATGTAGGCTTTTCAAAGTTCCTGATTCTTGAGGAACCTGCATATTTGTCACCGAAGGGGGAGGAGGTACCGGGAGGCCTTGTGTTTCCACAGACTGTTGATTGATGAAAGGATTCGTTGAACTTCCCAATAATACCTTCACCCCTGAGGTCATTAGTGTTGGCTGGTTCACTGGTGGCAGTGCCAGTGCCTCTGTTACTTGCATAGATGGAGGTCCAGTGGCTTGTGCCGCCATAGGGGCCACTGGGACTTCTGCTGGCACTGCCTGAACCTCTCCTGCCTGTGCCTCCTGATTGTGAATTGCTGGAACATATGGCGGGGGTACACATAGTTCTTCTGGTTCCTCAGGTGGAGTATCTAAAATTATGGGACCTCTTCCGAATTTCTTCTGAGTCTTGTCCTTCATGACTAACATGACCCTGGTACACTGCTCCTTGCACCTCTCTAGCCAAGGTGGGGATTCAGTCACTATAGTGTCCCATGAATCTATATAAGGATAATGGTCCGCATGTTCAGAGTTCCCTACCACCACTGCGTACACAGCCTTAATTTTATCTGGATCTAAGCACCCTTGGGGTGGCCATCCAACCTTGAATGATGGCCACTCTACCTCACAGAGGTTTTTCAACCTGCCTGGTGTCATTTTGGGACAGCCATAGTCACTCCCATATCCTTTCTTAAAATTTTTCAACATGCATTGAAGAGGAGTTTGTTGGCTACTCCCTCCTCCCATCTCCAACCCAAAAGGACAACACACAGTAGGAGGAGGGTGGTTTGAGCTACGGGTAAGGGGTCCCAACAGCTCGAAACAAAGAGGTAAACAACTTCCACACGCACTGACTCACGGAGCCGGACGTTCTGACGGTTTCCAGTAAGAACTGCAACGCCAGGCACACTCACAACTTTCACACTATGAACACAGCCTCCCACCTTTCCTGTGTGTGTGTGTGTGTGTGTAAGGAATCCTGCAGTTTCAGCAGCCTCACCTGCGGGGCTGCTATACTCGGGCAAGATTCCAAGGGGTTGATCAGGCCCCTCTTCTCCCCAACATGTGGGGAGGCAGTAACACACTTACCTAGGGCTGTATTCTGTATCAATTTTCCAAACCGCCCTTGGGTTCCTGGCTGGCAACCTCTCCTCCCCGGCTTCCATGCCTCCACGAGGAAGACTGTCCGATCAAAGAGTCGGGGGCGCCCAGAGTCTCTGTCGGTGAGGCAGGGGGACCTGGGAGGGCGGTGGCCGCACAAGAGGGCAAAAGGCCCCAAATCCCGGACGAGCCCCCAGATAAAGTGGCAAGTCAGAGATCTGACCTCGATTTGAAAAAAAGATTTTCTTTATTTTCCTTCTGGCCAGCAAGCTGTACCGGTTGGGATCACTCCCAAAGAAACCGGCCCCGCCTCTTAGATTGTTCAAGTCTTTATACATTCCGACAAACGTGTCATACATTACAACATAAGTTTTGTTTTTCCCATACAATGAACAATGAACTGTTCTGCTGCTCGCCTTGAAATGTTTCAACTAAGTAACTGGTTACATTTCTACTGCAAGGCAAAGCAAGATTATAATTCAGCATTTACAGAGTTCTATTGTTTTCATCAAGCACAGAGAAAGGCCGCATCTGCAAAGACAATTTTTCTGTTTTTTTCCCACTCCTTGTGGTCATCAGGCCTGACCCATTTCACCATCCTTTTACAAACCAGTGTTCAAGGTGTTGCATGGCTGACTTTGAGGTCTGCTTTCTAATTATTCGAAGGTTTGTTGCCTCTGCTGGGTGAAGTGCTGCACGTCAAGAGGAATTAGTTAGTGATATTCTCTCACGACTTCAGCGACACACTTTGGGGATTACCTTTCTTCTCTCTAGAGGCTAATTCAACAGTTAACTCACTGCCCTCCCTATTCTTATTGCCACTTGGTTTCTTATTTCTGTGGCAATAAGAACAGAAGAGACTCTTCACAGCAAGTGGCAGAAGACAGGAGAGGAGGGAGCTGGTTGCCAGTGGAGGGAGGCATGAGGTGATATAGTCACATGCCTGAGGAAGCTTCCAAAATTAAGGCCATTTCCACACCAGACAGTTATAGTGCTATTATTCCAATTTCAACATCCTCTGGAATCCTGGGCTTTGCAGTTTAGGGAGAAGCACTTAGAATTCTCAGCCAGAGAGCTCTTTGGCCTCAGGAAACTACAAACCCCAGAATTCCACAGGAGGTTGGAAGTGGAATAATAGCACTATAGCAGTGTAGTATGGAAACGGCCTAACTCCCACTACTGTGGTGGCCGTTTTCAAAATCACTTAGAGCAATTAAGTAGGGTAGTAGACAAACACCTCTCAGCCCCCTAAAAAACAGTGATAGGGCTGCCATGGTGTGGAAACCACTTGAAAGCCCACAAGTAGACAAAAGGAAAAGTTCTAGGCTCTTTGAATTTATGACCAGGCCTGCTCCTAGACATATTTAACAGAGAAATATTCTAGTTCCTCATTAATGACTGTGCCTGTGACAGCACTGAGGCCATTTCCGCACTACACACTTATAGTGCGATTATTCCACTTTCAACTTCCTATGGAATCCTGGGGTTTGCAGTTTTGGGAGGGGCCGCTCGGCAAACCCCAGGATTCCATAGGATGTTGAAAGTGGAATAATTGCACTAGAAGAGTGTAGTGCGGAAATGGCCTGTGTGAAAGCTGTTGAAGGTGGACTTGCCAAGGTGCCTCAAAATGCACAAAAGATAACTGCAGTATGCTAGATTCAGGGCACAATGAATTAATTCTATCCAGCTCTCATAAACACAACCCAGTTTCCACATTCTCCCTGCCCATCTGGAACTAAGAGAACCCTTACTGCAGGGCTAAGATTTGAGTTTTGGTGAGGTACTTAGAATTTTCCACTCTAGTTTTGGGGGAATGGACTAGACCTCTTATTTATCCTCTTAAATATTTGTCCTCAATATACCCAAGTGAAAAACTGATAAAGAATTCTCCCGTCTGTTAACTCTCTCTGTCTCTCCTCCCTGCATGCAACCAAAAGTTGAAATGGAATCCTCCAGTTTATCTTCTGTTTCTTTTGCTTTTAAAACTGAGGGAAATTGTGCAATTTTCGAAGGAATCCTTTTGAGGTGGGAGGAATTTATACAGGTCGTATAGGTCTGTTTCTGCCCTAGGGAGACCCTAGTACATGCGTTTGAGCTTTGCTGGAATGCCTTCAAGTGAGGCGATTTTACAACCTCCTGTGCAGTTTTATTTTTATGACCATTTCAAACTGACAGATTTTGTGAACCTTCCTTTACAGTTTAACTAAGAACCCAAATTTTCCAATCCCACCCCCTTTCTCTTTCTCTCTCTCTTTCCCCATTTAATGGCAGGCTGGGGAAGGGACAGAGTGCTCTTGCAAAGGCATGAAGCAATGATTTCATACCCTCCACCTGTCCAAGCTTTTGCAGGGACAATCCTGATTAGTTCTCTGTCATCCTAATTTTTTCATCTGATTTTAAAATGTCCCAGTTTGTCTTTCCTCCTCCCACTTTCCCCCTTTGACCTCAGCTTCCATTGCTGCAAACCAGGTTCAAAGTATAAAAAATAGTTTGCCCTCATGTAATTCAGCAGGGGTTTTAGTTCTACAGATAGTTTGATGATATTTTTTAAATATTTTTTTAACTCAGCAAGAGGAGACAGAGGCCATTTCCGCACTACACTCTTATAGCACAATTATTCCACTTTCAACATCCTATGGAATCCTGGGGTTTGCAGTTTTGGGAGGGGCCGGCCAGCCCCTCCCAAAACTGCAAACCCCAGGATTCCATAGGATGTTGAAAGTGGAATAATCGCACTATAAGAGTGTAGTGCGGAAATGGCCCAAGTCTTGCCACTCCCTGAAGGCTCCGGCAAAAGCCTGCTGCTGCACCCTTTCCTAGTTTTTGTGTTTCCTGTCATTAATAACTCTTGCTCTCTCAACCACATTTTGATGTTGTTTGGCCACATGTGTCCTAGTTTTCATCTGTGAATTGCTGAAGGATATGTGAATCACAACTTTAGGCCATTTCCACAGAGCATTGCTAAAACATAGTAGCTACTCGTTGTATTTGTTTCAGGGGCTGCAGTTCCGCAAGACATCATAACAATGCAGTAGCCATCCCATCTAAAAGCGGTAGCTAGGACACATTATTTGAACTACGGGAAAAAATCCATTTTGCGCCACCTCATCTGCATATATCCCGTATACCACCTCAATGCAGAAATATTAAATGCACTTTACTGCACATTGCTTCAAGAGAATCTGCCTTAACTACAGAAAAGATCCATTTATGGTGTCTCATGCAGAAAGGGCCATAGACACCAACACGAGGGAGCAAGCGTGATTTCTAAGAACTTCATCCACAGGCCATCTGCCTAATCAATCCTGTTCTGTTGTTGACAAGCATCATGCAAAAGGACTGACTGGTTCTGTGAAGTATTATTTTAGTACAACAAACCTGAGGTGATACTGTTCTGTCATTCAAGAGAGCGAGTGTTGCAATCCATCTAAATCATCTGGATTCATTTTGTTGATGCTGCTGAGCAATGGAAACTGGATTAAACCAGAGGGAGTTGCTATAATTAATCCCGTCTTGTATAAGTGCTCATATAATCCATTTCATCCACTAACAATAAAGGGCATGTGTTTTTTTTCTCGAGGAATTCTCTCATGCCAGTGTTTCAGGTTAATAATAGTAACCACGTGTACATCTGCAGAATGCTTCCATGGGTCACTGTAGCTAACAGGCATGACCTAACATGGTTAAAAAGATACTGGTGGCCAGGGCTAGATGAAATACATGTTCTAAATGGTTATAGTTCTGCAGACAATTTGATAATTTTTATATCCTTTTTATCCAAATATTTGGTTTTACTTGCAGTTGATTTTGTCTTGTATGCCACTTTGAGTCCCAGTTTTGAGGAAAGTATTCTTGTGTGCCTTCAAGACATTTTCAACTGACCCTAAGAAAAATCTATCATGGGGTTTTCTGGGGCTGAGAGTGTGTGACCCACCCAAGGTCACCCAGTGGATTTCCATGGCTGAGCAGGGAACTGAACCTTGGTCTACAGAGTCATAGTCTAATGCTCAAATCACTATACCAATCTGGCTTTGGGAAAAGCATGGAGTATAAACACGCTTTTCACATGGCATTTGCCATGCAAAAGGGCCCCTCGAGTGTCGCACGAATGTGAGGAGCAGTCCACATGATGCACTTGCAGTCACGCGATGCTCCAGGGGCTGGCAGGCACCGACTGCACGCTATTTCATTTCTGGCTGTGAGCTGAAAATGGTGCGCGATCGCACATCGCTCTGGAGGCCCGTGCACACTTGCTGTGCATGCAGAGCTCCGGAGCCGCAACGCTTGTGTTTTCTGCCCAGCGCAGCCTGGGAAAATCCCAGGCTGCGCTGCAGAAGGAAGAGGAGGGGCTCTCGTGCGAGCAGGCAGCAGGTGCGGAGCTGAAGGAACCAGGACACGAGAGCTTCTTGGAAAAGGCTGCTTGCACGATCCCTGCACCCCAGCTCTGCAAAAAGATGAGTTTCAGAAAGGGCCTAAATAAATAGCTACAGTACAGTGTGAATAATGAACTACAACGGGTGGCCATGTTTTATAGATAAGCCTGCCAGTTTCAAAACATAAATGTCAACATACTTTCGAGCTGTGTGTGATGCCAAGTAGCCTTTAGTTGACCAGTATAGTAAAGGAGGTTATTCCAAAGATGGTTGCTCAGTTGTGTACAGAAGAAACCCAAAACCCAAAACAAAACAAAACCTCACCACTTTGATTAAATTAACCATTTCAGATCAAAGGAACTGAAAGAAGGGGTCTAATTTCTTCATAAACAATCTTTCCAGACCTGGTTTGCAAACTTAGATAAATCATTTTATTTCATGAAAAATAAGGTTTAAAGGCAAAGCATATTCAGAAATGTGAAATCTCTTTCCTTTCTTAGGATATGAGAGGAGAGATTACAAGCCCTGAACTTTAGTTTATGTTCAATCCTGGGCTTCTTGCTTGTATTGCAAGCCCCTCTGAAAAAGGCATTTTCTGAACCACCATCTTCATTGATGTGCCATGCAATTTTAATTTGGGATTTACTATATTAGACTCATGATTCAATAATTGATTCAACTGGTCTATTCTAGATAACAGAGCCATCAAAACTATGGGCCCTTTCACACTACAGAGTTAGTGCTATGGCCCTTTCTGCACCTTACCATATCCCGTTGCCCTGTGATCCCAGCAGCACCTTTGGCAGGAAGGGAGTGCGCTAGGAATGCTTCCCTCCTCACTGGACCAACTCCCTGCAGAAGGGAGCATGAGGGACACGCCTCTTCCTTCTGCAGCACAACACTGGTCTCTTTCCCATGCCACGCTGGGGCAGAAGTGCCTCCATTGCACTTCCGGCCCTTCTGCATGACAGGTAGGTATGGGAGTGCCATGTGATCAGGGTCATTGATGGAGAAAATCTTTCAGTGATTTACCCTGCAATTGCACTGTGCCACAGTGACATTCTGTGGAAGTATCATTGTGGTGCCACTCCTCTCATGTTCTCATGCCGGGATGCCATTCCACACAGAAAGAGCCTATGATTCCACTTTAACTGCCATGGCTACATTCCTGTGGAATCTGGGGATTGGCAGTTGAGGAGAGGCCTCTAGAACCCCCAGTCCAGGAGCTCCTCTGGTGCCTCTGAACAATCCACAACCCACCCAACCCACCCAGGATTCCACAGGATGAAATCATAGCAGCTAAGGTGCAATAATACAGTTATAATTGTCTAGTGTGAAAGAAACCCATCCTATTAATCAACCGCCATAGCTTTTTTTATTAAAAACTCCCCTCCAAACACGTGCCAAATTCAGAGTTCATAATAAACAAAGTTGCTTTGTTATGTTAAATGTTGCAGCAGGTGGTCTACAGCAGAGGAAAATACTAAAGCCCTGTAGCTGATGGGTTCCAGCAACCCCTTTCAGTAAGGTGTAGAAGTGAGCTCCAAACAACAAATTCCACCCAAGCTATTCCGGACCCAACACTCCTTATCATGTAGCTGGATAATGGGTCCCTGAGCTAGGGCACACCCACTTCTGGGCAAGCCAACAGGAAGCTGAATCCCTGAGGTTATCCAGGCCAGAACCAAGCAAAGGGTATTGGGCTCTCCATCTCCCATCCTCATAGCTAAGAGAACTGTATAAGCAAGTTGGTGACAGAAAACAGAGAGAATCTACCAAGCGGAGGTGGGAAATAACTGACTGTTACTTGTCATAGGGTTGGAAGTAGAAGGAATCTATCTGCTGATAAATCTATGCATAATTTACAGTAGATCAGGGAGAGTTTCCAGCTGTATAACAACAGCAACAACTTCCTCCTTTCAAATTAAGCTATTGAAACAAGTAAAGCTGAGGGAGAGGGAGTCAGGAATAGATTTCTATGGCAAAAGGATTGTGAGCTTCACTCTGGCATTGAAAAAAATTGTGGAATAAGGAGCATCCACAGCAGCTTTGATTCTTAACTTGAAATCTGTTGTTGTTGTTGTTGTATGCCTTCAAGTTGCTTCCAACTTATGGTGAACCTAGAGTGAACCTATCATAGGGTTTTCTGGAATTTAGAGTGTGTGACACACTCAAGGTCATCCAGTGGGTTTCCATGGCTGAGCAGGGAATCAAACCTTTGGTCTCCGGGGTTGTAGTCCAATGCTCAAACCACTACACCACAGTAGCTCTGAGTGTGAAGTCTGTGCCTGCCCTTTTTTCTGAGCCAGTATTTTGCAAATGGCTCCAGTGGGCCCAGGCTGAGTTTCTAAGCAAAAAGACAGTCCTCCCTTGAAAGCTGAGGTAGGAGGAACAACTGAACCTGATTTTATTTCATTTTTTTTTAAAGTAAGACTCTGTAATGCCACTGAAAAACACAAGGGAGCAGCAAACCATTACATACATGGTTGTTGTTTCCTTTATTAATTCTCCACACACACACACACACACCCCTTCATCAGGTCCTGTCCAGGCGCCAGCTAACCGGCTGTCCTACAGATTGGAAGACAGCCTTGTACTGCTGCATTCAAAAGGAGACCACATCAACCTGGATGATGAATGATTGGTGATAGTTGTGGTAATCATGCCTGTGATAATGTTGATCCCTTGGACTCTGGACCTTTTTTATTTTTCATTGCCCGTTTCCAAAACAGGACAGTGGCAGCATGAGTTCAATTCATCTTCTGTCCTGTCCAGATTCTCATCCAAATTGTTCGAGATACTGCAAACCGCTTAAGTTAACACTTGACTAGGAAGCTGGCATATACCATTGGTATGCCAGGACAAGATCCCTGTTGGCCTGAAAGAGTTTGCTACCTGAGGCAAAAAAGGAAGATGGTGGCTCTCCCATCTGTCCCATTCCACACACACACACAGAAACTGATTTGATTCAACTCACGTAAGTTGAATCTTACGTGAGGGCTGGTGATGGCACAGCATTCTCCACTATGCCTGAGGGCAGCAGGCTTGCATAGAGAATACAGAGCCAGCCTTGTAGCACTCAGCTCATTCCTCCAGCACCCTGTCTGTGCCTCCCAACATCTGGTACCAGAGGCAACTGCCTCATTCTGCTCAGTGGTAGAACTGCCCTGATTTCAGGGACACCGGAGATGACACATTCACTGATATACAAAACCTCCTGTGGTAGCTTATTCAAATGAAAAAGAGTGCTGATCTTGTGAAAGAAACTTGCCTGAGATGACATTGTGCACATACATCTGACGCCATGTTTCAAGCAGGTCATTGATCTCTAAATGTGCATTACAGCAACGTGGCACACATATTCACATTGTGGATTTGTGGGATGCTATTACTGCATGTGTAGGAAGCAGCTGTAGACTCAGTTTAAACGTGATGCTGGGATCATATAGTCTAATCACACAGGTTACTTCTTCTGTCTGTGAACCCAGTGGCATTCTGGTTCTAGCAAGTCTTACTTATGGCTTGAACAGGTATTTTTTTCCAGGATCTTACAAGACCTCCTTGAAGAAAGGAGAAATTGAACTGAACATTAGACAAGTGGGAGCTGAAGTTGAGAACCGGTAGTAGTCTTTTTTTAAAGATGGCCACCACCCACTTCCCAGAAAATGTGCCACTCCCATTGGATCCATGCTTTTTATTCTATCCATCCCATTGGTTTCCCAAGAAGCATGAGAGAGAAGAGGGAAACCAAACAATGATTACACAGAAATCAGGCACTGTGCCTTTCTGAGATTACCCAACTGCACTGTGTATTTCATAGAATCATAGAGTTGGAAGAGACCCCAGGAGCCATCTAGTCCAACCCCTGCCATGCAGGAACACACATCAAAGCATTCCCAACAGATGGCCATCCAATCTCTGCTTCAAAACCTCCAAAGAAGGAGACTCCACCACACTCCAAGGCAGCATATTCCACTGCCAGACAGCTCTGACCATCAGGAAGTTCTTCCTGAGGTTCAGGTGGAATCTCTTTTCCTGCAGCTTGAATCCATTCCTCCTTGTCCTAGTCTCTGGAGCAGCAGAAAAAAAGCCCACTCCCTCCTTGACATGATATCCCTTCAAATATTTAAACATGGCTATCATGTCCCCTCTTACCCTTCTCTTCTGCAGACTAAACATACCCAGCAACCTAAGCCATTCCACATAGGGCATGGCTTCCGGACCCTTCACCATGTTGGTCACGCTTCTCTGGACATGTTCCAGCTTGTCGATATCCTTCTTGAATTGAGGTGCCCAGAACCGGACACAGTATTCCGAATGAGGCCTAACCAATGCACAATAAAGTGGTACCATTACCTCCCTCGATCTAGACCCCATACTCCTATTGATGCAACCAAGAATTGCGTTGGCTTTCTTGGCTGCTGCATCACACTGCTAACTCATTTTCAGCTTGTGATCTACCAAGACTCCTAGAGCCCTTTCACATGTACTGCTATCCAGCCACGTATCCCTCATCCTATATTTGTGCATTCATTTTTTTCTGCCTAAGTGTAGGACCTTATATTTGTCTCTGTTGAAATTCATTTTGTTAGCTTTGGCCCAGCTCTCCAATCTGTCAAGGTCATTTTGAAATTTGATTCTGTCCTCTGGGCTATTAGCAACCCCTCCCAATTTGGTGTCCTCTGCAAATTTGATCAGCATGCCCTCCACTCCTTCTTCCAAGTCATTGATAAAGATGTTGAATAGCACTGGGCCCAGGATGGAACCCTATGGCACCCCACTAGTTACTTCTCTCCAGGATGAAAAGCAGCCATTGGTGAGCACCCTTTGGGTTTGGTTGGTCAACCAATTACAAATCCACCTAACAGTAGCTCTGTCCAGCCTGCATTTTACTAGCTTCTTTGCAAGAATATCATGGGGAACTTTGTCAAAGGCCTTACTGAAGTCAAGATATGCCTCATCTACAGCATTCCCTTCATCTATCAAGCTTGTAACCCTATCATAAAAAGAGATAAGATTAGTCTGGCATGACTTATTACTGAGAAATCCACGTTGACTTTTAGTGATTATGGCATTGCTTTCTAAGTAATTACAAACTGACTGTTGAATGATCTGCTCTAGGATCTTTCCTGGTATTGATGTCAGGCTGAGCAGGCAATATTTATTTGGGTCCTCTTTTTCCCTTTCTTGAAGATGGGGATGACATTTGCCCTCCTCCAGTCTGCTGGGACTTCTCCTGTTCTCCAAGAGTTCTCAAAGATTATTGCAAGTGGTTCAGAAATGACTTCTTCCAGTTCTTTTAATATCCCTGGATGTAATTCATCTGGCCCTGGAGACTTGAATTCATCTAGTTTAGCCAGATATTCCTGTACTACTTCTCTACTTATTCTGTGCTGCATTTCCCTCGTTTTTCACCTGCTCCCCACCCCCCAGGTTGAGCACTTCCATCCTTTTGGGAGAAAACTGAGGCAAAGAAGGTGTTGAGTAGTTCTGCCTTCTCTCTTCCCCCATTATTAATAGGTCATCTTCTCCACACAGTGACCTTATCATTTCCTTGTTTTTCCTTTTGCTGTGGACATATCAAAAACAGTCCTTTTTGTTGTTTTTGATGTCCCTGGCAAGCCTGAGACATCTGGCAAATTTGTGCTTTCATAGTCCAAGGGCTGCATGAGATTTATATAGGGAATAGGTGCAGGATAAAAGTTTGCATGTGATAAGAGGGCCTCAGCTGAGTTTGGACTTTCCCACTAGCGCTCATCTTTACTGGTACTGGAGTGGAACAGTCTTGCCCAGACCTCCAGTGGGTTACCAGGCAGGGTTCACTGCAAAGGACACCAAGGGACAGAGTCATTTTACAGGCAGAACAGCCAATGACAGCTCATCCAAGTCAGGAAGCATAGTTTCCCAAGTCAACCATGTTATTTTTGGCACATAAGGCAGAATATCCTCTTCCTTGGCAATAAAAATAATAGTAGTTAAGGAAATACTAATAAGTTGTCACTCTTCCATGATATTCCAAATCTGCTGCTTGAGGCAGCTGCCTCACCCCACCTAATGATAAAGGTGAGGAGTGGGGGAACTGGATAGTGGGAGTATGCCCCTTTTGGTTCTGATGGGCCTCTCAGTGGCTTTTGACACTGTCAACCATGGCATGTTTCTGGGATGCATTGCTGGGATGAGACTTGGAGGCTCTGTTTTACTGTGGCTCTGTTTCTGCCTGGAGGGGTGAACCCAGAAGGCTGTGCTGGGCAATCCCTGTATGACATTTTGGCTGTTGGTCTGTGGGATCCCTCATGGCTTTGTTTTGTTCCCCATGCTATTCAACATCTACTGAAGCCACTGGGACCATCTCCACACTAGACTGTTACAGAGCTATTATTCCACTTTCAACATCCTATGGAATCCTGGGGTTGCCATTTTGGGAGGGGCCTTGAGGCAGAAGGCAATTAGAGGTTTGAAGGTTGGTGCTATCAATATGCTGCTGCTGCTGCTGATGTTATTTTGTTTTTGTTGTGTGCCTTCAAGTTGTTTCCAATTTATGGCAACCCTAAGACAAACCTATCACAAGAGTTTCTGGGAAGTGAGAATTTGAGAGATACCCAAGGTCACCCAGTGGGTTTCCATGACCGAGTGGGGACTCAAACCCTGGTCTCCAGGATCACAGTCCAGCGCTCAAAACTACTACATCACACTGGTCTCATGCTGATGATACTCAGCAATATTTCTCCTTTCCACCTAACTCCAAGGAAGCTGTTTCTGTTCTAAACTAGCATCTCACATCAGTAATAGACTGGATGAGGGCAAACAAATTGAACATAAATAAAACAGAGGCACTCCTGGTCAGTTGAAAGGCAGATCAGTGAGCAGGGATACAGCCTGTACTGGGTGGGGTTACACTTCCCTGAAGACTCAGGTTTGCAGTTTGGGTATACTCCTGAACTCAACCTTGAACTTGGAAACCCGGGTTTCTGCAGTGGCCAGGAGTGCTTTTGCACACTTAAAACTTGTGTGCCAACTGTGCCTGTTCCTGGAGATGTTTGATCTGGCCATTGTGCCACATGTCCTGGGTACAGGTTGCTTCAATCACTGTGATAAGCTCTACATGGAGCTGCCTTTGAAGAGTTTTCAGGAACTTCAGTTCATACAAGGAGCTGCAGCTAGAGTGTTAACTGGGGTTGATTACAGGAGTCGCACAACTTCCCTGTTCAAACAGCTCCACTGGCTGCCAGACTGTTCCTGGGCATGATTCAGAGTGCTGCTTATGATCTATAAAGCACCACACAGCTTACGTTGGTGCTATCTAACAATAGGAGTCTGTCCAGCCCCTGAGATCCACAGGAAAGCTCTTTCGTTCAGTCCCACCAATTTCATAGCTACAGCTTTCCTGCTGAGGGCAGCAAAGACTTAAACATCCACGTGTGGTATAAAGAACAATAATCTCTTGCAAGAGCTGCTGGTTTGATAGCCACACCCCCTTCTCCTCCTCTTTCTCCTCGCCAACTACAACCATTTAGTAATTGCCTCCTCCTTCAGTGGCTGTTCCCCTTCTTTAGAGGAGCACATGCTATCTCTCAATTTCAAACAAGCTGCTTCCAAATATTTCCCTCCACTGTACTGTAACCATGAATACCACACAGAATTGTCTTAGGCAGATGGAAGGGACAGGCCTAGAGAGGCAGGAGCAGCCTGTCTTCTCAGTGGTGGCTGGAGATACCCAGCACAGGTGACTTAACTTAGTTTCTCACTCAGGCCATTTCCGCACTAGACTGTTATAGCGCTATGATTCCACTTTCAACATCCTATGGAATCCTGGGGTTTGCAGTTTAGGGAGGGGCCAGCCGGCCCCTCCTGAAAGTGCAAAGCCCAGGATTCCATAGGCTATTGAAAGTGGAATCATAGTGCTATAACAGTCTAGTGCAGAAACGGCCTCTCACTCTCACACACACACACACACACACACACCAGTGGCCAAAGCGATGCTACTCTGCCTTCTTCTGCTGTTCCACTGTCAGTTTTGAAATAAGATTCTGGACAACCTCTGTATATGGGGCATCATTTGCAGGCAGCTGTGTCAGTAGGGCACCCATGCAGACAATCACCAAGATCCAGCAGGAATGCTGGAGGAGTGTCAATTCCTGCACCATATGTAAATAGCTATGAAGTTTACCATAGGTAAACTAACATATGTAACTAGTCCCAGCTGCTCTTTTCCCCAGCTGCACAATAGGAGCCAAAGGCACTTAGGTGCTCCTCTGTGGCCGCTCAGTAGGCAGTGGCATGGAACTGCACCGGAGCATCCTCCAGAGGCTGTTATATAGCCAGAGAAAGGAATCAAATTCCAGCTTATACAGGCACCTACAACTGCTGTTGCTTAGCTGGGGAATGAATGTTGCAGAAATAGGTACTGGATACCAACTTGCAGAATGTTCCCCCAAAGTACTTACATTGACACAACTCAGGGCTATGGCAGAATAAATACCCAAGGGAATACTGTCTAAAGACACCCCCCAAGTTCTGACTGTGCTTGTTGACTTTCACTAATTAATTCAAGTAACTGGGAAAGGAAAACTCAAGATCATCTGATTGAAAAGCATGGAAAGAAAGTGTGTGCAGAAAGCCCTCCTGTATGCTCCTATAGCAGTGTTCTTCTCCACTAAGGGCACCACTAGTAAACTGAACACACATGCAACGACTGCACAGAGCACCAAGAGTGGAGAATAGCAACAGCAACCAGCCAATGTACCACATCAAGTATTTGGCACTGGTCTGCTAAAATCCCCTTTTTTTCTTCACTGGTCAGAATTGCCACAGGCCACTGAGTGACGCAGACTCCTCATCATTCCCAGGGAGATTTCAGATAAGCCTTTCCTATCAGGTAGAAGAATCATCTCTTAAATAAGCATTAGAGGCTGCTTGGAGCCATCTCACCCTGCACCCTGCCCTTAGAAAATACCTGGTTGGTTTCCAAAGGGGGAACATTAATACTGCATGGAGATGGAAAGATACTCAGGCGCACTCGCTCAGGTTCATTCAGGCCCCAGACTAGGGACAAAAAAAAGAGCAGCAGGGAGCATGTAAAGCAGGCGGCTTGTCTGCCCTCTGAGGAAGCAGGATCAGGGGCAGCAAAGAAAGAAGCCTCTACAGCATCCTGGTTTCCAACTAGCCTTTTTTGCACAAGGACCACTTTGAGAAGGAAGTTGGTAGCTGAAGCCCCCAAGCCAGTTTTCCCATTCCCTGAGCCACTATTCACTTGACTTGACTCTTCTGCTTCTTCTTCCTTCTCCTCCTCCCTCCTCCTTTGGTAACTGATCGCAAGGCTTGGGGGAGAATAAACTTGGCTCATGGGCAACCTTGGCTATGTCACGCAGCAGTTTTCTCTGGTTTCTAGCTGTGCACTGGAGTTGAATCATCCGGAGCATCAGACAGATCTCCAGAGAGAAGAGAGGACTGGATAATATCAGGTTGTTTTTACAGTTAGCATAAGGAGCCTCCCTTAAAGACAGCAAAGATGAAGCCTGAAGGCCTGGGTAGGATAAATCTGCTTTGCATGTCTGCCTAGTGTACAGTCAGATGCAGTGAAGCAATGTAGCAGGTGCCCGCAAGCACCACAGAGAATAAAAACACCCTGAGACAGAATGTATATGTTTAATGACTGAATCACCTGAGAACATAGGATGCTGTTAACACTGTTAAAGCTAAGCAGGTCCCAGCCTGGTCAGCTCCTGGATGGGAGACTGCCTGGTGCTTTGAGATTCTAGGAAGAAAAGCGGGACACCAACACCACAAACCAATAAAATAATAAGTACACAAAAATCATATGATATTATCATCTCTATCTACAGATCTAGTCTGATGTTAGACATAGATTATAGAGACCTTGGGTAATGGAGACCTGCATTCAGATCTTTTCTCAGTGGCATTGCTTGCAGGGTTGCCTTGGGCAAATCATGTTCTCATAGTCTAACCTATTGCCCTCAGAGGTATCAGGCTACATTTTCAATTGTCCCCAGCCAACATGATCATTGCTAGCTGTTGTAGTCCTAGACATCAGGGAGGGTGCTAGGCTGAAGAAGGCTCATTTGACCTATTCCACAAGGAGGGCAGCTTCATAAGCAGGAGAAGCTAGCCCCCGAATTTCAGCAGAAGAGAAGTGTGAAACCAATGTCACAAATGCACAAACAACCGAGAGACTCATTAGTAAGCATATTGGAACGCAGTGCAAATACCAACACTGTGACTGCACTAGTGGTTGCATGCTTTGAGTGTGCATAGCATACTATAGACTGCACAGGATGATTGCATGTGGGCCTCATCTTATGCACAGGGGTATGGTTGTTTGCACTGGAGTAGATATGGTCTAAAAAGTTCTCAATTTGGAGTTGTAGAACTCATTCGTCTTTCTCACACATCACTTTTGTCCAGTGGTACTCAAGCTTTTTCATCTTGGTTCTCCCTGTCCTTAGCACTCTCCCTATAACGCATCAGCTTCTGGCAGCAAGAGGGATGTAGGAATGAGCTCAGATTCTAGTTTACAACCAGATCTTAGGCAAGTATTAAAGGCTGGCTGGCTGGCTAAGGAATCAAGATAGTGGTGTTAAAAGTGGCTAGAGGGTTACTTCAGAGGGCTGTTGCAACTCCACTTGTGAAGACCTAAGCTGAGCAAAGTTATAAAGAATATTGGGAATGTGAATTCACATTCACATGTGAATGGAAATCAGTGGGAATTCCCATTCACATGTGAATGGAATCTAAGGCATGTTTCCTCCCCTTCCTTTTTCTTTCTCTATGAAAACCAATGAAAGTCCTTTAAAGAAAATATAGGCCCTTAGAAAATTTCTGTCATCCTCTCCAACTCAGAAGTGACTCTGAATGCCGGCCTTGCTTACCTAGAGTAGCAAAGGCAGAGAAAAGGGTAACTTCTGTCTGCCTAGCTTTCTTCTGAGCCATGATTAGCTCTCCAAAAGAAGCACCACTCTTAATATCATCAATGGCCCAGGAAAAGAAACAATGGAACAGGCAAAGGAACTGATGCAGGGGAAAGAGTGTGAAAGTGAAGCAAAAGGAACTGAGATCCAAGAAGATGCTAACGTGACAGGCAAGTCTATGGCCCTTTCCACACGGGGGATGGGGAAACGGGGCAGCTCACGCAAGGGCGGAGCTTACCTGGAAGCGGGTTGCTCCATCCCCGCGGGGAGCGCGCGTTTGCGCTCCACACACTGGTGAATTTCGGCGGCGCCCAAAATGGCGGCTGGCGGCTTCTGGCGGTGCTCCGCCAATCAGGGCAACGCGCCAGCTGGAAGCCCGCCCCCGGGCAGCTCTGTGCTAGCACGTCCCTGCAGTTTCAAACAGGGCACTGCAATGGGTTAGTGCGCTCACGTTTTTTAAAAACCACATGAAATGTGGTTTTTAAAAAACATGCCGTGCCACCCCTTGCAGCCGAGCAAGGGCAGTTTGAGGTGTGGAACCTCCACTTTTCAAACCTCCCTAGTGCACCCCACGGTATGGACGACCTCCAGGTGAGTCGCCCTAAGCCGTTTTTTTTACCCCGTGTGGAAAGGGCCTGTGTTTGCTCTGCCTCAACAATGCCATCCTTGGGCAAGAATGACCAGAGTGACAATTCCTTGAGAAGGCTGACCTTCTAAACCTGCTCCTGGAATGAGAACCGAAACGAAACTGTCCACAAGTACTGAAATCTGACATTGGACCTCAGCTAGAAAGTGTGGAATCAAAATGTAAAGCCAGGCAAAATGGCTTAGATGGTGTGCTCAAAGTGCCAAGTGGGTGTGAGGGCAAATAACTAAGTTGTATCACTGAAGCAAAGCAAGGTGGGCTTCGTCATGCCCCTTGGATGAGGACCATCCTGGAAACATACTTAACCTCCACTGACCTCTTTGGAATTAAAAGAGTGGTTAAGCTGAAAAAATAATAAGCAGAGTGGCCTTGCATTATGCCGTTGCAGTAACTGTAAACCTTAACAGCATGTTAAGGTTTACAATAACTCACATTGTAAACACATTAAAAATTAAAAATAAAAAACCTCCCCTTCACGACTCATTCTAAATTGCTCACTTTCTGTAAACCTGAAAGGAAACCAGTTTTGAATTCTGACTCACTTTTCCTCTGACACAATTTTCTCCCTTCCAGTTTGAAGGCAACACTGGGGCTTACTGAAAATGGATTTTCTTCCCTCCCAAATGCTATTTCTAGAACTGCTACTCTAGGCTTAATCTACAGGTTATAGGCAGTTGTGGAAGCGAGGAAAAGCTTAGCATTTACAGTCCAGTTTGCTGTTTTTTTTTTAAATTGCAAAAGATTTAACAAGATAAATATGCATGTACAAGCTACAGGAGGAACTCAAGAAGGCCATTGGGTGGTGGGAGGGTGGGGGCAGCTGGATGGGCAAGTGACCATCTGATGGAAAGGGGCTTGCTAAAGAGCCAGAGAGGTCAATTAATTTCTCCCCTCTCCTTTCTTTGCTGCTGTTGCATTACCTCATATATATCTATATATATGTATATATACTCTGTTTTATCAGACACAAAAGACCGCTTAGTAGCTTTGCCTAAATCATTCTCGGCTGGACCCAAAGATCTGCAGGAAAAAGGAGAATATGTAGATGATGTCCAGGTAAATGTTGAGGGCTCCAAAGATGTATTCCTCTGGGCTCATAGCATAGCGGCGATTCCCCAGCAGGAGTTGTGTGTCAAAGGCCAGGAACTAAGGAGAGAAAAGCAAAGACAGAGGAAGGTTCACAAGGCAATCTTGTACAGGTTAACTCAGAAAACCTGTCCCATGGAGATCAATGTAGCTTAATCCCCAGTAAACAAGAAGTGGACTTGGGAATGTAGCTATGCAAGAGTGGGGGCAAAATAAGAACTCTGCTCCCCCCATGAAATTTTCCTTCTGCCCTAAAATTTCTAGCATTGCAGCAATTTAAAAAATTAGTAATAGGGTTTAGGCATGCAAAGAAAAGAGGCAAGCAGAGTTACCAAGGGAATGCAAATGTGTATGAGTTTTAGGTGGGAATGATTTTCAATGTCTTATTCTCTGCTATGCTAGAAATTTGGAGACAGAACAGAAATTTCATGGGCAGGGCAGAATTCTTATTTGGGATGGCAGTGTCTTCATTTTGCCCCTCAAATAGCTACATTTCTGAGTGGACTGCAGCCTGAGAGTTGATATTCCATTAATTATATTCTACAAAGGTAGAGTGTATGGCTATAGTGGAAGGTACAGAGGACACACCTCATTTGTGTGTAATACCACCAGTGATGCAGTCTCATTGCATTTTCCTTTTCTCCTCCCCTGCTCGCCAGTGAAGGGAGGTCATGGCAGTGAAAGACATAGGGTGGTGCTGCCCCATGACACATTGTATTTAAACTAGAAACTGCTAGGGAGTTGAAAGAAAGATGGATGCGCAGCCTCTTTCATCCCTAAAATACTTATGTGAGATACAAAGAAGGGAACAAGCCAGGGAGAGCAATGAGGCCGAATAGGGGAACTGCCCTGCCCACTGATGGATGCTCTGCACAAAATCTTCCCCCGAAGTCAGGCTCCCCAATGGCATGCAGCATGTTCACGAATAGGGAAAGCTCTCCTGCTGAGACTTGTTACTTTCCAGGAGAGTGATGGACCCAGAGGGAGTGGGGGTACATTGAGGGAGGCGGGCCACATTGTGCTCCCGTCCTCCCACGCTGACTCAACATGCTTACATAACAAGTGAAATGCCATGCCTAGCTGAACTCTTGAAACCAGGTCAGTGAATCTTCTCATTCACAATAAAATCATAAAAATCAACTTTATTGCTCATTGGAATGCGCTAATCTTCACGTTCATGAATCTAGCGAGGAGTACAGCAAGGAACTTGAATTTTTCCATACAATATAACGAATGGAAAATTTACAGTGTTAACCTCTATGTGCCCTGTTTCTCCAGATTTAACATGGGGATTGCTTGGGAAAATAAATAAATATGGGTATTTGGGCATACTGGACACTGGCTAGTTCAGCTGGATACCAGCAATATAATTCATCAAATGCCTCTTTGAGACAATGATAAGAAGCTCTGCCCTGTAGTGGTTTCTTTTTTGGCTGGAGGCTATGATTCGTATCTAGTTTTAATTTTTAGAAAATATTTTCAGATGCTCATGCATCTTTAAATGATATTTTTCTGCCACAGAGATTAGCAAATGAGCAACGTTAAATCAATTTTGCAGTCCCTTATAGTAGCAAAAAGATTTAAATTTCAAGGTTCAAGGAAGAAAAACACCCAATCTTTATCTCACTGGCATCTAAAGAAAAAAGGGCAGGCAAAATTACCAAGAGAAGACAAATACAGCAAATATAAGATCTCTGAGTTTGAAGGACTTTCAATTGTCTCACTCTCTCATAAACTAGAAACTTGGAGACTAAAAGGAAATTTCATACTTGACCGTGCAAAATTATTTCTTGGAGGCCATGCCCTCATTTTGATCTCCCCCTAGACACTGTCTGCTATAGGGGTTCCAGGGAGGCTTATGAAGGAAGGAATATTTAGAATCTTCCTACTGACACCACAGGATCCATTCCTGAGTATTTCGACTTTGAGGGGGAAATTATTTGATTGGCCCATTCTGAACTGAGCAGGGGGCAGCAGATTTGCCTGTCATCACTGAGAATGAATCCTGAACAGTAAAATCAAATGGAAAGACAAGTCTTTCCTACTGGACTGAACAACCGCTCATCCATGAAATACAAAAAGGAGGCTTTGCTAGTCAGGGCAAGGCCTGCTATTAGACAGGAGCAATCCTAGGCAGCAGATCGTAGGAGGTGGCAGCAAGGTGTTGGAGATGGGGGCTGTGTAGCACAGGGGACGCCCTGTACCTCACCCCACCCCAGCTAGCCTCCAGCCTTCAGATGCCGTAACTGAAGTAAGATTCAACTACCACTCCTGCCTGCTTTTGTAGATGAATTGGGGGGCAGGGGGAATCTTGTTCTTTGCCTTAGGCAGCACAGTGTCATGAGTCAGGCCCACTGCTGTGCAAACTGTAGAGCCTGCAGCTGACACCTTAACATTCTATGAATTCTCCCTGCTACTGGGGGTAAGCAGTAAACATGCATTTAAGCTTACTTACCATGGTAAATACAACTGCACCCAGTACAGCATAAATGGCATGGAGCCATGGCACCTATACAGGAGGGCATAAGAGAGAATGCTCAGTGAAACAGAAGGACAGAATTGCTGAATCCCACAAGAAAAAGGGAATGTCCATCTGCCTGTAAAAATGGAAGAACTGTCAACTCAACCTCACATCAGTTTTGCCCGAAGTACACAAAATGCTCAAGAATAACATAGGCATAATGGAAAGAAGGACCCTTTCACATCACACTGTTATAACACGATGGCCCTTCCCACAACTCACCTGCATCCGGGGTGGTCACGTGGGGATCACGCAAACAGCCTCTTCTGTGAGGCTCTTGCATCCTCGCTGATTCTGCTCTGTGGGAGTTGCATGCCTGGCAGCAGGCAGCATGAGGGCTCCGCCTCTTCCTTCCACAGCGCAGCCGGGTATTTTCCCAGGCTGCACTGGGGGAGGAAGTGCAAGGGCCGTGGCTCCAGAGGTTCCGCACGCAAGATAAGTGCGTGTGGGGCCCCGGAGCAATGCACAATCACACACCATTTTCGGTTAAAAGCCGAAAATGATATAGTGCGCAATCAGCGCCTGCTGGCCCCGACAGCGTTGTGCACTTGCGAGGACATCGTCTGAAATGCTCCTCGCAATCACACGATGCTCCAGAGGCTCTTTCGCATGACAAATGCCATGCAAAAAGGGCCATTTGATTCTACTTTAACTGCCATGGCAACATCCTCTGGAATTCTAGGACTGGCATTCTGGGACTTCTCTGATGCCTCTGACCAAACTACTAGGACCCACCCCTGGATTCCATAAGATCTAGCCACGGAAGTTACAAATGGAATCACAGAGCCATGATTGTGTAGTGTAGTGGGTAAGGCGCAAGGGTTCTACATCATCCTCATGTGAAAATATTTGCCCCTAGGAGCTGGTGATAAAGTCACTGAGTTCACAACTCCCAGAACCAAATGAAGATCCTTAAGTTTACAAACTTAAATGCATTCAGGAAATGGTCATGTGGAAAATTCATATAAACCTCTGTACATTCATAACATGTATACAAAAGTGTTTTAGAGGCAAGACATATATTTGGTGGGAAAGAACACATACATTGCAAAACTGAGTGTAAAGGAACATTCATTTTGAAAAATACACACATATTTCTGTGTTAGAGGAAACCCCTCTTCCCCCTACACACACATAATCGGATATGGCCCCAAGTCGGATTGCAGTTGAGGTGGAATTGGAGATCTTCAGTGTGTATGAGGACTGCACATCCCTACTTCCCTCCCAGCCACAAGTATAACTTGACAATGAATTGATAGATGAGGCTCCTCCTTCTAGAGCTGAGAATCTTGATGAGGGAAGCAAACTGTGCTTGCACAGGAGTCTGTCCAAAATTTAAAATAAAGAACAGAAGAGAGAATTTCCTAATAACGTACCAGTTCCATTTCACAAACATAGCCAATTCATTTGGAACTTTGAGGCATGGAGAGGAAATTGAAAGAGAAGATATTTGCAGGCAACTGACATTAGTATTCATTGGTGGTCACCCAATCTAAGTACCCTTTACTGCAAATACCTACATTTCACTCTCCAGTCTCTCTCAAAATGGCAATTTACATCCATTTTTTTGCATTTTGAGAAAGACTGCAGAAGAAAACAGAGGTATATGGACTTGACATTGGGCAGGTGCAGTCTCTGGGAGATCTTTTGTGGGAAATTGGTCCGTGCCCCCCCCTCTAAAGTTGCCACTCCTGCAGTGTAGATGCATGAGTAGTTGCACAAGCAGAAGCAGAAGACCTCCGTGGCCCCTCTCAACTATAAGATGCTGTGATTCCGTCTCCAATAAAAAGTTTGCCCTTCTTCCATGCAGTGTTACAAGAAACAAAGGGGGCAGATGCCTCTAGTGGGATAAAGCTAGTGACTTTTCTGCTTCTCTCAAACAAATGAGAGGAAATGGGATACTGAGTGTTCTGTTCCTTCTTTCTCCATCAGTTAAAGAGGGAGCAGAAGCATATTCTTGTTGTGCGCCTTCAAGTTGTTTCCAACTTATGGCAACCCTAAGGCAAACCTGTCACAGGGGTTTCTGGGCAAGGATTGCCTAGAAGTGGGTTACCTTTGCTTTCCTCTGAGGCTGAGAGAGAGTGGTTTGTCCAAGGTCACCCTGCAGGTTCTCATGGCTGAGTGAGAATTTGAACCCTGGTCTCCAGCATTGTTGTCCAATGCTCAAACTACTAAACTTTGCTGGTTCTTGCAAGTCAGGTATATTAAGAAAGACTGAGAGCCAGTGTGATGTAGGACTCTTGAGACCAGGGTTCAAATCCCCACTTGCCTATGGAAACTCACTGGGTGTCCTTGGGCAAGTCACACCCTCTTAGCCTCAAAGGAAAGCAATGGCAAACCCCCTTTGAACATATCTAACTGGGAAAACCGTGTGATAGGAAGTCCAAAACGACTTGAAGGCACACAACAACAGCAACCATTTAAGAGAGACTAGCTAATTCCCCTTGGGGCAGGCTACTTCAGCAATCTGGGCAGCACTGCTCTCCCCTGCTTCTAGGCTCTGTTAATATTTAAGATAAAGGTACGACAGGAATTTGTTATACATTTCATACATGGCTTGATAACATCTTGTCTGTACATTACTGGGCCAGGTGTAAGGAATCGGAGCACGTATTCACCTGAGTCAGATTCTGAACAGCCATCTAGCTGTGTAGTTACTACATCCCATGGGGGAAAAAATTGCAAGAGCATTATGTGACCTGTTTGGTGTTTATTATCAGGGTATTTTGAGTTCAGAGGGCCAACATAGTTGGTATAGTTGATGTAGTAAAACTCGTTCTGGTTTCTTTCACTGGTAAGCAGAGGATTGCATGACTAAGGTCATCTCTTTACAACAATCAATCTGGAAATACAGAAAACCAAATGTTGAAGAGAAGGATAACCTTCTCACCAACATGTTAGCTTCCTACACATGGGGTTTCCTCAATCTCCTAATCTGGAAGGTGCTCAGATGTGTGATCCACCAAAGCCAATCCCTATATATCAGTGGTTCTCAACCTGTGGGTCCCCAGATGTTTTTGGACTTCAGCTCCCAGAAGCCCCAGCCACTATGGTCAATGCTCAGGGCTTCTGGGTGCTGAAGTCCAAAAACATCTGGGGACCCACAGGTTGAGAACCACTGCTATATATGATCTATTGTTTCTGTAGACTGGGGCCCTTTCTGCACCAGGCTATTAAAACAGTGCAGAGCGACCTCCGACAGAGGTCTTCTGCATCGCAGAGTGGACTGGGGCGGACTATTTTTTGTAGTTCCACACCTCAGTCCGGTTCAGAGTGACCGGAACTGGTTGCGCAGCGTGCTTTTTAAAAACCTCTTTTTAGAAGTTTTTAAAAAGCACAGAGCACGCAACTCCATGTCGCTCCGTCCCTGCGCTCCAGTGCAGATTTGCAGGTGCGCACAAGTGCATGCCTGCAGATCTGCCAGGGGCGGGCTTTAGGCTGGCGAGCTTCTCCAGTTGGTGGAGAGCCTCCACCAACCGGAAGCCGCCATTTTGGACGCTGGAGCAGTGTGGAGCGACGAGCTCACACTGCTCCTCATCCCGACAGACTCGCCCAGACACTGAAGAAGTCCGGTGAGTAGCGTTTTTTCATGGTTCTCTCCCACATGTGGAAAGGGCCTGGGTCTGAGTGATGGTCCTGATGAATGAGAAAAGAAAAGCAGCCAGCTTTTATAAATGTAGGGCAGCTTTTCCCAACTCAATGCCCTCCATTGGGTTTACACTACAACTCCCACCTCTCCACAGTCATGTTGTCCGAGGGTGATGGGGGCTGTAATCCAATATATTTGTAGGGCATCAAGTTGAGGACAAGTGATATAGGATGGGGCTTCTTGATGCAGGACACTGGGATTTTTTTCCCCAAATGTGGTGGCAACATGGCCAGGGACCACTACCATACTTGTGCCCATTGGCTACAACTTTTCCCTTCTTTCCAGGAAACTCTCCAGGGACCAGCAGCTGATGGCATGTAGGCCAGTACCAGGCCATGGAGCAGTACTTTGAGTACCATTGATACAGGGCATCTGCTTAGAGCAGTGGTTATTATGGTTCAGCTTTTCTGAGAAGGACACATTTATGGCAAAATGTGTTCCCCTCCCAAATGCTTAAGCAGATATCCTCAGTATTTCAGTTCCTTTCCATAATAATTGGAAATAGAATAACTTCTATTTCTATTCTACTGCAAAGTGTAGTGTTTCAGAGGAACTTAAGTTTATTTTAGACTCAATAAAGAAGAAGTGTGAATCAAAGGCCCAAATGTTCTTCTGAGGGAACAGTAAGTCAGTATTCAGAATGGTTCCAGCCAATGGGAGGAATAGGCCATCCAACCTAAATGAATGTTAAACAAACAAGCCATGTCCACAGTGATTAACAGGGCATTGGGGCTTTGCCTAACAATTCAGACCAAATGCTCCCTGTTCTATCAACGGCCCTCCATGTTCTATCAACACCTCTAGTGGGCTCACACTGATAACCAACTCCAGAATGCAAATTCTCTAGAGAGGAAGGAGCAGCTAAGAGATTCCAACTTCTTTGACTTCCTTCTCATTTCTTGTTCTGCCTAATCAGAAGATTAATTACTCAGGTCTTGCCACAAGAATAACTGATCAATAAACACAACCCAGTGCCAGCTCTTTCAGCTGAGGGAGAGAAAACAAGATGCAGAAACAAAAGCGACAGTACAGCAAGACATTAAGATAAGGATTAGCAAATTACACAGTGAGCATAGTTAGAAAAGAACAGAGAACAGAAATAGGCAAGTATTGGGCTGCAGTACCAAAAGCTAACAGGCAAAGCCATCCAAGATGCGCTTTTTATTGTTTTCTTTCTTCTTATGTTGCCGTGCTCAGTTTTTTCCAAAGACATTTTTCTGAGGAAATTTCTGAGATATTTCACCTGGGTTACAAAGAACCCCTCTCCTGTGGCTTGTGATGTTGAAATTTCCTCTCAGACACAATAAACTCATAATAGGGTGTGATGGAAGCCATGTCCTCACCTCAATTTCAGTCTCTTATCTCCTCTATGAAGTACTTATAATACAATTCTACTCTTAGGCTTGTTGCAGGGATGAGTGAGATAACAAGCAGAGTATAAATGAAGTTTACTATTATGTCTGCCAACAGGGCATGCTGCCATTTGTTCCATGTGGTGTCTCTTACCACACTGTGTTCATGTGCAGGGTTTACCCTGAGAATTTGGTGGAGGTTACCACTTGCCTGCAAAGTCTCTCTTTAACTATTTGCAGTGGCCTAGCAAAAGGTCATCTAATATATGTGCTGAGTCGGTTGCACACTAACTTTTCAGCACATAGTAACAATGATCATGTGGGCACAGTTGTAATATGTCTAAAGCTAGCCCTCAGCTGCTATTTCCAGGAACATACTCTGATCCTTGTGGAGATAAGGAACAACTTTTTGTTACTCCTCCCCACCTGGATGGTTACAGTTGGCAAACACCATTCATTCTTCTTTGTTTGGGCTCTTCTTGGCAATGGGAGCATTACTTTACAACACAAAGGTCTTTTGGTGCGGGAGTATATAAGCTTCTGACCTCCACAAAACCCTTCATCAACTAACAATAGGATGTTGGGCAGTGCTGCGTTCCACTGATACAGCTCTCTCAGGATCTCCAGTGCATCTGCTGCATCCCAGAGTCCAACTGAGAAGCATGGCCAAGATCCAACAATGTGCTGGAGCACAAAGTATGAATGGAATGCACCCTCATGTTGCAGCTCTCTGCAGTGTGAAGGAAGAACTCCAGAGGATCTCCCAGTCCTTCAGAACAGGCTTTTATGGGGCAAGAGAGGGCTGCAGGATCAAGGAGGAATCAGTTATTATTGCAGAAGCAACAGAATCCAGTGGAAATCCTTTGCTGGATCCTGGCCCATATGTTATATCAAGTCTATCAGGTAAAACTGTTCAGTCACCAGGGAAGAAGAGGAATGGCCCTCTCCTCTGGTATTCTAGGGCTCTCTTTGCTCTCCAAGCATCTTTCCGTAGGTAACCTGGTCCTTGTTTTGTTCTGAAGTCCAGACTGTGCAGGAGAGCAGAAGACAGAAAAAAACACTCTTTGGGCTCTCACTGACTGAGTGTGGCCAAGAAGAATTCTGCAGCTGAGCGTGGCCAAGGTGCCACACACTACTTCCTCCTCCTCCCCACCCCTGCAACTTCAGCACCACACAAGCCATGGTTCTATTGACAGAAACAAAATGAGACTCTTACATATCTGAAAGGAAGCAGAATGGCCAGAATGATCCCACTAAACAACAGCACCATCAGCATCACAAAGAGTACGCCCTGGCAAGAGGTGAAGTCATACTGTGGAAAGAAAAAAGAGGTCATGATTCTGTCCATGTATACCTAATGGATGAGTCTTTAACACTTCACACAAAGTGTACAAGGTGCTCACACTGTACATGAATATGGCATTTGTTGTTTAATCTAATACCTGCTTGTGGGCTCATCCTTCTTCCATTGTGCCCTACTTCATAATTTCTTTGAATGAACACCATTTCAGACACACATGCTGCCACATTCAGCTTTATCTGTAAACTAAGAGTAACAACTCAAGGACCCCCAATTTTCCTGCCTAAAACCCTTATCTACCCGGATTATGATGATGTAGTAAACACTTCTATAACCCTTTTATACATTTCAACACTATTGCTGAGGGCAAATTGTTGATGGCAGGAACATTGAATCAAGAAGCAAACCTTTTCCTCAGAACCTTCCAAAGTGGGGCCTGTCTCATTGAGGCATTTGCCCCTGTGTATAGAAAAAAAAAAATTGTTGCAAAATAAGGGGTATGTTGGAAAGCAAAAGATTCCTCCAGTTACCCAGAATTCTTCTCCTAACAATGTTATGCCACCCAGTAGCACTGTTCTCAGAGTCTTTCTAGGTAAATATCAGAACTTCTATCAGGGCTGTGAGAAAAGCCTCTAACAGTAAACTCAGCAGGTATGTATTCTGTTCTGCCATCCACCACCTGATAATTGCCCCAGTGACCCTTTCAAATCAGTGGAGTGGAGAATAGTCCTGTCTTTCCCAGATATATTTATCTGATTCCTTCTAAATTTGGGGGAGGCTGGTAACAGGCACTTCCAGGTCTAGCTTCCTCTCAAAGACAGCCAGAAGCTGCATAAGCCATGAAGCACCATGAGGGAGCCTTTGTTCAAATGAAAAAGCGGAGGTTAAGTAAGCCACTCTTGACAAGACAGTATTGACCAGTGGCTCTCAACCTGTGGGTCCCCAGATATTTGTGGACTTCACTCCGAGAAGCCCCAGCCACTATGGTCAATGCTCAGGGCTTCTGGGACCTGAAGTCCAAAAACATCTGGGGACCCACAGGTTGAGAACCACTGGTATTGACTGCTGTTTGAATATCACCTTTTTTTTTGCTATGTAAACCAATCTGAAAATTTCCGCTAAATCAGTAACAAATAAATATTTTGCCTCTTGCAAAAGGGACAGTGAGGTTGGAAAGCTTCAGCCTGAATGAGATGCATTCACTCACCTTGGTTTGGAAACTGAATATGGTGACAGAGAGGCATACCAATGCCGTGATAGCCAGGCAGAGGAGGATGGATGTGGTGTTGTAGTAGCTGCATGAGAAAAAATGAAATTAAAAGGGATTGCCATCAGAGAGCCGAACCAAAATGCCCTAAGGCAAATCTATCACAGGGTTTGCGAGGGGCTGAGAGTATGTCATGTGTCCAAGGTCACCCAGTGGGTTTCTATGGCTGAGCAGGAAATTGAACCTTCCAGGGTTGTAGTCCAGTGCTAGAACCACTACACCTCACTTAAGAGGACAAAAATTCCCAAAGGCAGATGTGAGTGTGAGCTAAGATATATAATAGTTAAATACCAAATAGCTACTTCCATCCCAATCTGAAAGTAGCAGTAGCTTGAGTAAAAGACGAAGGTGTGAATCCAAAAAACATAAAAACAGATTGGCATGCTTAAGGGGTGGGGAAGAAGAAAGAAATTGGGCAGAGATGTAAAACAATTTAAGAAATAGATCAAAATTAGTTCATGTTTAGATGTGAGAAGGTTAAGTAAATAGAGGGGTCTTATATTTATGAGCTAAAAGAAACCCAACAAAGGAAAGTTGGAAGTGAAGCTTTGACAATCAGGTAGAAAGAAGGAGGTAAAATATCTCATTTGGATACAATGGTACATATAAGTATTTTCAGCACCACAGGATAGAACCTGGTATTGGTTATTTAGATGTATTATAAAAAATGTACTTTATTTTAGTTATTTAATAATATTTGTTATAACTGTATGATTCGTCTTTGAGCGTTGCTTTAATAAAGAAAAAATACCTAATAGCTACTTCCATGAGTGGCATGGAGAAGACCAGCACACTCTTTGCACGTCTGCTTTCTAGTCAGCCTCCACCGGGAGCTGGATTTTCTGCAACCTACATTAGGGCCTGCTCAAGACATTTTGCTTCTTGAGACAAATACTAAGCTTATTTCTTTTCTCTGTTTGACCTGGGGTGGAGGGGTGGACACTTGTTGCCATTGAGCTTCTGCCTTGCTGGTTTGATTAGTCTGTTTGAGTGATCCACTGCTGGCTGTCACATCTTCCAACATATATGCACAGCAGGAGAATGTTAAAAATCCTAAAATTCAGGACAGGGGCATCATCAAACAGCTGGACAAGGACTAGGCACATTAGGCATAGAATGTTGATTGACATCGTGGAGCAGAATTTGGGTGGGAGGCAGAATGAAACGGTGTGAAATCTTGAATAGTCGCACTCCCACACTGAGTTGCATATTCTACGCTGTTGTTATGTTCTCTGCAAGCATTTGCCTCTCCTTAAAATATGATAAGCGTAGAGCAAAATGTCCTGGCTAAGATCCAATCAAAATAATTCAAGGCTTTTTTCCCCCAAAAATCCTTGTGTGTCCACAAGGACATGCAGTCCTGGTTTTGGAACACCCGGTGGACACAAATGAACACATACAATTTAATCAGTGAACCAAGAACATCAATTCAGATCATAGGCTAATAACACACTGTTTAGAGAAATATGTACAAATGTATTTGCAACTCTGTATTCTCTCCTTCATTTTTTTTAATTATTGGTCAGACAAAAATTGGAATTTTGGGATTTGTGTGAGTGGAGAAAGTTCATGAACCATGTGAATGGGAGAATGGGCACCAAGTAATGATATACTGCCAGCCCTCCATATCCATGGATTTTGTATCCATGGATTCAACCATCCATGGCTTGAAAATATTAAGAAGAAATATAAATTCCAAAAAGCAAACCTTAATTTTGCCATCTTGTATAAGTGATGCTATTTTACTGTCCCATTGTATATAATAGGACTTGAGCATCCACAGATTTTGGTATCCATGGGGGGTCCTGGAACCAAACTCTGGTGGATATTGAGGGTCCACTATATTTAAAAATGCCTTGTTATAACGCTTGCACTATATTTGGTTGTTGATGTTGCTGCTGCTGTTGTTGTGTGCCTTCAAATCATTTTCAATTTATAGTGACCCTAAGGCAAACATGTCACAGGGTTTTCTTGGCAAGATTTATTTAGAGGGGGTTTCCCATTGCCTTTTATGCTAAGAGAGTGTGACTGGCCCAAGGTCACCCAGTGGGTTTCTGAGGAGAGATCTGAATCCTGATCTCCTGGAGACCTAGGCCCTTTCCATAGGACATCATCGTCCCACATTAGGGATGAGACAAGGATGGGACCCAGATGATGGTTTTGCATGACGTTATCCATGTCCTGTTGTTCTGCCATCCACAGGCAGTGTGATCATGCCGAAAATCACTGACGGGTTTTACCCATCAATGACTGGCAATTGCACAACCCTCTTTCTACCCTCCTGCCCATACCTGAGCTGCAGAGGGTCAGGAAGTGCAATGGCCACATTTCCTGCCCCAGTGCAGCCTGGGACAGAACCCGGCTGCACCATGGAAGGAAGAGGCATGGCCATTGTGCCTCCTCCATTCCCGCAGGCAGCTGGTGCAGAAGAGAATGCTCCTGTCATGCTCTCCTCCCAGGAGAGGCTGTACTGGGATCCCCGCAGGACGCCACCAGGATCCAGTAACCTGCGGAAAGGGCCCTAGTCCAGCATTCAAATCACTATACCACACTGAATCCCTAAGGCATACTCAGATAACCTGATCCTAAGCATATTTTTGTAGAAAGAAATCAAAGTGATTTTGGGAGCTTCCTTACAGCCTAAATTTTCATGTGCTTTAATTGTTTAAATGTGTGTTAATTGTTGTGTGTTTTAGGGGGTTGGTTTTAGGTGGGTTGGTGGGTGGAGAGGATCGGGTACGTTTTTTAATGTTTTTAATGTAATTAATGTATTATTGTTGTTCGCCGCCTCGATCCATGGGGAGAGGCGGGATAGAAATAAATTTTGTTGTTGTTGTTGTTGTTGTTGTTGTTATTATTATTATTATTTGGTTTGTTTGCAACAACAGAAAAAGCCTGCTGCCATGGCATTCCTGTTGACTGTCCTGCTCAGTTTCAGTGACTGAGCAATGCCTTTGTTTGCTGCTCTGCCTGCCAGACTTGTTTATTTTTGTCCTGCCACCGCCACCATTGGCTAGCCATCTAATATGTGTGGAACAGTGAAACGCCATGATGCTTCCGTGCATGAGATGATCACAGCAGAAACAAAGGCAGAGTTGTGTAAGACCTGGACCACAGAAAGGATTCAAAAGAAGCAGAGCCTGGAAACATTAAAAATAAAAAAAAATTGTATGGGTGTAAATCTTTACTTATTTTATTCTCTCATGTGAGAAGGATTACAAGCGATTTTACACATTTTTTTCCAAAGGGTTTTTTTCTTTTATTTCTGGGCTTCTTTGCAACAGATTTTATTGTGTGGAAAAACACTGTATTTTGTAAAAGCACATACAAAGCAGAAAGGCAAGTGAGTGCTGATCTTCTCACTTTTGCATAGGGGCAAAAAGCCCTGTAGCAGTGGACAGGAGGTTTTGGAGGGCTGGGGGTGGTTTTTTGGAAGGGATGTCTTGACATGACAAGACATCCTTTCCAGATGAGGACATGAACATTTACATCCCTATTTACTTCTTTATTTATGTATTTATTTATGAGACTAAAACACCCAGAATTCCCTAGCCAATATAAGTGATTGGCTCTGCAGGTTATGGGATCCTGGAAATTATGGTCCCTAAACAGTAATTTTTTCAAGCTGTGAATGGAAACTTTTTCCTTCCACATCCACCCAATTCTGCCCTTCCCCATGCCCTTCACTTAAGGCAGTGGTTCTCAACCTGTGGGTCCCCAGATGTTTTTGCACTTCAGCTCCCAGAAGCCCTGAGCATTGACCATAGTGGCTGGGGCTTCTGGGAGCTGAAGTCCACAAACATCTGGGGACCCACAGGTTGAGAACCACTGACTTAAGGCAAAATTGGAGTCTACAAGTTAGAACTCTTGGCCTGCATTTAATGCCCAAATACCAGCTCCTTCAGTGAATGTCTACAACTAAAACAGGGTTGTTGCTGTTTACAAGTGCTTGTCAAAGCTCCTTGTCTTGTACAGAAATCAGATTGTAACCATTTTTGGCCACATGTGCTGTTTATCTGCAATTCTAAATTGTCCATCTGCAGGGATCTGCTATACGAGGTACAGGATTCAGCACTCTGAAAATTCCAGTTTTCTTTTTAAAATGAAAATAAAAACAAATGTGCAGTCCAAACGGCTACAGAAACAAGATTGCTTACTTTATTATACGCTGCCCTAAGAATTTTGGATATAAGGAACGATATAAATATTTTAAGAAATGAATAAAACAGTGTCAAATAACAGAATCCAAATGGGTTGGTTGGGAATTGGTTTTATTTAACCATTTGTAAACCAATTATGTAGTCATCTATCAGTCAGCCCCGACAAAAGTCCAACTCTATTCATTGGGACTTACTTCCAGGAAAATGAGTATCACAATAACTTGTTAAGGTAAATTTCAATGTGTGAATTAATTTACGATTGCCTTCTAATGTAATAAGAAAAAAAATCAACAGAATAATAATAAAACTAGTCCATTGTAATGTTCTGAATTAATCTGAAGTGGGATTACCAGTAATCTTAAATCTTTTGACACTAAAGCTATGCTAAGAGCATTTACTGTGGATTTAAAAAATAGAGCCTTATCTATTTTTTAGTGAACTAGTAAAGAATTCCATCTTAACAAATTGGTTCTCTGGGCTGTTGCACAGAGGCTTCATTGCAGAATGGGATATCCTGTGGGGACATGATCATTACAAGCCCCAAACAATCACAAGTCATTTGATTCTGATTCTAATCTACCTCTCTCTTATCCTTTACACGAGACAGAATAGGATTTGGCCGAAAAAGAAGACATTATTTTTGATATGTTTATATTAAAAAAATGTAACCTCAAATCAATGCTACTACATACAGGCCAGGTAAATTTTAAAAATGGTATCACTCCTTTTATTTGCCAGAGATATGTTAGGAGTGATGTTGCAGGGATCCCTTCTGGGAGAATATGGCTATGCAGATATCTTTAGCTAATAGATTAAAGGCAACAACAAGATCAGGGAATTAGGAAGCACAAGTTTCAGTGAACCTATAAATTAAAGAGGTATCCAACTACCCACTTGTAGCACTTTGACACTATTTTAACTGGCAGGGCTCTGTCCTGTGGGATTTTGGGATAGGTAGTTTATGGAGAGGTATTCAGAATTTTGTAGTTTTATAGACCAGGGGAGTTCTATAGGTCTTGTTCTGTGAGTCAAAGGAGCATCTACATACCTCACCAAACTACAGATCTCAGAATATAATAGGATGGAGCCAAGGCCATTAAACTGGTATCATACTGCTAGAGTTGCACAGTGTGGATACACACATGCAAGTGTTTTCCCTTACTTTTCTAAAGGAAGAAGAGAAAGAGGAATAGGTTCTGACAATCAGAAAAAATGGTCAGGGAAGACATGCCAGAAAGAAGCAGTGAAGAATGACTATCTCTCCCTCTCTCTCTCCGTCCCCTCCTCTCCCTCTCTCTCACACACATACACAATGGAAACCATTCAAGCTGTTTCTGCAAGTAACCTACCTGGAGAGCATCCCAGTCAGGTATGACATGGAGAGAGTCTGTGGAGATTTAAGGAACAAAAACTCAATTTATTTTCAATGCTGGAACCAGCTGCCAAGAAAAGAAACACACCAGGGGGCATTTGATGGGCCTAGTCTCCTAGGGTTCTGCCCCAAATGTATTTCCCAGGCCACCAGATTTATTTCTCAGAGCCCAAATGTCCATGGGAGCCAAAGGAAGTTTTACTTCCTCCTTAGTGGAGCTGTGATGCAGTGGGCAATGGATCTCAGATAACGAATGAAGAATTAACACACTGCCCTCATATACAATCCCCCCCCCATGCATGGCAATTAAGCCTAAGGGAAAAAAATGGAAGTTACCTATCACTGCTTCATTTTTAGGGGGCAGGGAGATTTTCTTCAAGAAAGAAAGGAGAGAGAAGTGGGGGGGGGGATGAGACAGGGGAGCATGGAAAAGAAAAAAGAAAAGCTTGGTATTGCCGTCTTAAAAAAAAGATTTAATAATTCAGGCAAGAGACCTTTCTGCAGGTACCCCAATTATGTGTGTTAGATCCTGCTCATGTGTGAGAACAAGTCCATACATGTGATACAGCTCTTCTTGATCTTATGTGTCTCCATGTCCATGTCCTATATTGTAGTGGACAGAAAGTGTGAGGCATCCTAGCATGTTCCGTGTGTGTGTGGGGGCGTGGGGGTGGGTGTGCGTGTGCGCACATGTGCTGGGATCTGGTGGAAAAGGCACAAGCCCCCACCACACAGAAAGACAATCTTAGAGTATATTCTGAGCAGTAGAAGGGAGAGAACCATCTCTCTATCCCATCCCTTGCTTCTGCTACATCTTCCACCTTCTCATTTGAGACTCCTTTCATCTCCTCCATTTAGCCCAGTTCTTGTTCCTTCTCCTCCAATCCCCACCCCTCAATCTGTCCTTCCTTCCCTCCCTCCCTTCTTAACCTTCCTTCTCACCTTCTTCCCTCTATTTCTACTGTCTCATACTCCAGGTTCCACTCTTCTCAAAAACCATCCAGCATTTTGACACCTCTGGCAGCAGAATCGTGCACCACTTTTATATTGTGTTCAATTTAAGGAGAGAATGATGGGGTTTCATGAGTCCAGCAGCCAACTGGAAGGAAACTGCCTACATTTGGGACCAGGATAGAGAAGGAATTTGGGCAAATTATCTGAGGGTGAGCTCTATTTCTTCTCAACTTGTTTTTGTATCAATGCTCTCTCAGACCTTTGAGAGTAAACCTTTTGGTGCAAAACTTGCCATTTTTACTGATGAGGTAAGTGTTAGTAGCACAAAGAAAGGATGCGGCTAATCGGGGGGGGGGCATTAGCCATTCTCTTTTGCAAATTAATTGCAACTGAAGAGGAAATATGGGTTCAAGATGACCTGGAGCTGGAATATAAATTAACTGAAGAATTTCTTGATTTTAAAGAGTGATTTTAAAGTGTAATTGATTGGCTGGCTTTGCCTTCTGTGAAATGTACAGAAATCCTATAAATTATGCCTACATTTGCCATGACCCACATTCAGCAGACAACCTGTTTCCATTATTCAACTGAGATTGTAAAAACAAGGATGAAGGTGTGCATCAGGCACAGGATCATCATAAAAGATTGGTGCCTTATATTGGGAATTACACCTCATGGGTTGTACAGGTTTGCTCTTATCTAGCCAAGATACACTCATAAAGAAGTATATTGCCTTGAACAGTAAATTTCCACACACTTTACTTGGGATTATACAACTGCTGTTCCTCTTCATGTTTCTTCCCTTTTCTTACTCAGAGAAATGAAATCAGACAGACTGCCACAGAACTGAACTATGCCCCAATTTAGTAAAGAATGAAAAGTAAACAAAAAGGGTTAGTTGAAAAGTAAGTGCTCTCCATCCTACAGCTGTCCACACTATATTTTTCCATGCTCCCTGGATAAAACAGTAGATTTTTCCTATGACCTTTTTGCTAAGCATTCCAAGCAGAAGGTCATTTGCATCTACCATAACCTCGATAGACAGACACAAATTTTCACTAACTTCATTCTCCTGTAGGAGAATTTGAAAAAGTGTTTTCTTTGCTGAGCAACGTTATAAGAATTGAGGTGCATTTTGTGTGACTGAGAAAGAGTGAGTATGACTGTGTGTTTCAGGGCTTTTTGAAAAAATTTCAGTTTGCATCAAAAACATTTTGTACATTTTTTCCTCTTTGCACAAATGCAATTATATTTTGTATAGTTGTATATCTTGTATTATGAAGAACTGTTGTATTTTCTCATGCAATGCAATCTTTTTTAAGAAACAAAATTTTCACCAGGAAAACACAAACCATGAAAAATCACATCCAAAAATGTCCAAAAACTCTACAACGCATCAAGACACCATTTCTCAATGATGATGAGAAAATTTGCAAACATTGTTTACTAGTGTTTACTAGTTGGGTTGTTCAAAAGCAATGTCAGGTTCTGTTTCTTTGAATCAGTGTGAGATGCTACAGTGGTAATATGTGCTGATGATCCTCAGAGGAGTTCTACAGGTTGCTTGTTCCATTATTCACTCTTTTGGCTTATAACGTGCAGAAGGATGGGACTGACTGACTGGGTCAGGGGGTAATGGAGGCCTGGGAATAACCTGGCAGTCTGCACCACTACCCAGTCATGTTCTGCCCCCATATCGTGACATAGTAGGTGACATCTGAAAGTTTCTTATTAGTCACTTTAATTTAAGAGATGAACATTGGGACACATTAGCCAAGCAACATCAGAGTGTACTCAAGATGGCAAGAGCTATTGATGATAAACAGATAAGCTAGGAGAGGCTGCAGTAGTCTGCTTTTGTCTGAGCCTACTGGAAAGGATGAGGCCCTGGAGAAGAGAAGGTTAAGAAGTGACATGACAGCTGTGTTTAAATATTTGAAGGGATGTCATAGGGAGGATGGAACAAGCCTGTTTTCTGTTGCTCCAGAGAGGAGGATATGGAGCAGTGTCTTCAGGGAAAGAGATTCCATTTAAACATTAGGAAGAACTTCTTGATGGTAAGAGCAGTTTGACAGTGGAATACACTGCCTTGGAGTGTGGTGGATTCTCCTTCTTTGGAAGTTTTTAAACAGAGGCTGGATAGCCATCTGCTGGGAATGCTTTGATGGTGCATTCCTGCATGGCAAGGGCCGTTGTGGTCTCTTCCCTTGTGGTCTCTTCCAACTCTATGATTCTATGGGCCACCCCATCCTCTCCTCTCCTCACTGCTAAGTTAATGGAGTGCAAACTACTTCTCCACTTTGAACTCAGTTTGTAGAAACTGTGAATTAAGCTGAGGACAAAGAGAGATGGGAGGGAGAGACAGAGACTGAGACTTTTAAAAAGCAGCTGACAAAAGAGGAAGACAGAAGATTAATCAAGACTGTCCCTGCCAAATCAGGATAGTTGGAAGGTAAGACTTTCTCATAATATCTGTGTGTTTGTTTATTATCTATCTCTCCACCTTGTGCCAGTTCCAGGGCTCTTTCCTTGAGTATCTGCTCAGTTTGTCCTGCCTGCCTGCCTGCCTGCCCGCCTGCCCGCCTGCCCTTGAGTGGACCTGCATCTTCATTCTCCTTGCCATTGTTGCAATTGCTTATTCATTCCCCCAATCCCAGGCCCAACTGGTACCCTTTCCAGGAAGGAGGGCATAAGGCCTGCAGAGTTTACCACTCTTCAGCTTCAATCCTCTTAGTCTTCGTTCACTCAGAAAAAGCTGAATAACAGAGTGGGGGGGAGAGGATGAAGAGGAGAGTCTGAAGGCTCTTTGAATTGGCAGCGGCCTATACTGAGATGGAAACTGGCAGATATCCAACAATGACAGTTCCGGATTCTGGCTCTGCAGCCAGCCCATTGCCATTTTCCTCCCATTCACATATACCCACATCTTTTGCCAACTTCAAGAATACTCCTGTAAGGCAAACCCTATCAGTTTCACCAATATCCACATAAAGTCCACACTGACCCTGGCAGGGACAGACCAGCATGTTTCCTCCCCGCTCCCAATGCCATGGGGCAGGGGTGGGTGGGGAGGGACGAATGATGTGAGGGAGCTGGTATGCATGTAAATAGTAACCAAAGAAACACTTTGTAAGGGAATGAAGGTTAACAAGTGGGAGGGGGAGCTGTTCTCCTAAATGAACAATTGTATGGAAGAAAATTGAGGGAAAGGTGGAGAACTAAAAGCAGACACCAGAGATCATGTACCTGTGGCAAGATAACAGCAAACAATACAACCACATTCTGAAGTGTCTTTCACTGAAATGTTTGCCCTCAGCAAGAGAGAAGCTCAAAAGCATTTTAATTGGTATGTGTCAAATCAGTCACATTGATTTCTCTGAAATTCATTTCCTGTTAGATAGGATGACTGCAGGTTTGCAGTTTCATCTTATGAATGCTTACTCAGAAGCAAGTCCCACTGAGCTCAATGTGTCTATTTTCATATAACCTTAAGTGTTACTTCTGGGTTATTCATTTTAGCTTGCTTTTTTGGCTGCTTTATATGGCTTATTTTAAAAACTGATACCATTGTGCAGTTCACTGCAGCAGAGTTTGAGCTTCTCTTCAGTGACTGGCCTTTTGATTCCTCCTCTCTCTCTCTTTCTCCCCCCATCCCCATCATGCATTTGTTACGTAATGGCTTATTAGTTTATCATGTGCTTAAAAAGAAGTTTTAGTCTATCGTACCACTGTGCAAAGCTAGCATTTTGTCCTCTGCCATTTGCAGGGTAGGAACAGATGGCCCTTAGCCCTTCTAAGCAAGTGCAGGCAGTCTTTGGGCCTTTCCGTACTACACTGTTACAGTGCTATTATTCCACTTCCAACCTCCTGTGGAATTCTAGGGTTTGCAGTTTCCTGAGGCCAAAGAGCTCTCTACCTGAGAATTCTCAATGCCCCTCCCTAAACTGCAAACCCCAGGATTCCATAGGATTCTTACTGTGTATATGACATTGCTGTATGCTGGGAGATATATGTCCTGTAGGTTCTGACAATGCAATACAAGTATGTATATATTCAATAAAGATTATCAAAAAAGAAAAAGAAAAAGTGGAATAATAGCACTATAACAAGGTAGTGTGCTAAGGCCCTTTATCCCAGGCTCAAATGTCCTGCTTTTTCTGGCACTGTTTCAGTTTTCTTGTGGGAGCCAGGTCTGGTTGAGAGGGTTAGGATTGGGCACATAGGTATGTAAATCTTCACTTACTCTGTTCTCACATGCAAGAACAAAAATTTCAAAAGTTTTCTCTCTGCTGGGCAGTATTACAAGAATTTTCAAGCATTTTTCAATTAATATTTGCATGTTAGGAATTCTTGACAAAAATATTCATTAATATAAAAATATCTCTCTCTTAAGCAGACACACAAACATTTTCACAAATGATATTTTCTCCAAAAGTCCCAAAAATGAAATGTGAAAATTATTGTAACAGTTGGGATGTCTTAATGTGTCAGCATACTCCTTCTTATGCAAGACAAGAAATCTGTTGATTCTTTTTACTGTATTAGGCAAAGAAGTAGGGATGGAAAGAATATTCTAAAATATTCAGAAAATGGTTGAAAAACATGTTTTTCAAGTGTTGAGAAACCCTGATGAGAAGAATCCTAAACTGATGAGAATCTTTGCAGTTCAGGACTTAAGTCTGTGCAAAATTTGCAGGTTGTTGCTCTGTGCAGAGAACAGGACTTTCTGTGTCAGAAACAGCGTTTTCTGCACGGAGAATAATATTTCAATGCAGAAATATTAATCTCTGTGCAGAAAGTGCTGTTTTCTCCACAAAAAATGCTGTAATTGGGGATTTATTCTGCATAAAATTCAAACACAGTTGATATGCAGAGAAAACAGCATTCTCTGCACAGGAATTAATATTTCTGTATAGAAATATTATTTTCCATGAGGGAAAAATTGTGTTTTCTGCACAAAACAACCATATGCAAATTTTTCACAGAACAAGTGCCAAATTGCAAATAGCCTTCAAAAACTGCCAGGTTTTTGAAGACTTTCACAGTAGGAAGAAAACTGCTGAAATTACTCATCACTACCTTTCAGAAGGAACCTAATGATAAATTACATCCCTGTAGGAAAGCCATTTCAGCAATCTCAAGCAAGACCATAATGTTTCTCAGAGAAGCCATTTCAGCAACCTCCAGCAGGAGCATCATGTTTCCCTATTCCTGCATGGTATGGGATTGGACTAGAAGGTCTCTTGGGTCTTCTGAAATTCTACTGTTCTATGATTCTCTGTCTTGGGGTCATTCTGTGACTGGTCTGACCAACTGCTATACTTTGTGTAGGTGCCCCACTGTCAGCCTGCAGGCTGTTATGACCACTTCCTGAATTATGACTACTTCCTGCATGAGATAAGGAAGAGGACTATGCAAATGCTCAAGCTGTCATACCTCAGGGCCTTTCTGCACTACACTGTTACAGTGCTATTATTCCACTTTCAACATCCTATGGAATCCTGGGGTTTGCAGTTCAGGGAGGGGCATTTTGGAATTCTCTGTGGGAGAGATCTTCAGCATCAGTAAACTACAAACTCTGGAATAATAGCACTATAGCAGTGTAGTGCGAAAAGGCCTCCAGATCCATTGGAGGAGAAGGTTCCTGTCCTTTTTATAGTTGTGTTGTCATGGAGCTTCAGCTCTTAGGATTTTTTTCATACCTGCCTGCATGACAAGTTGTATTAGCAAATGATCTTCTCTTCTATATGAACTCTGAACATATAGAGGAGCCCCTACTGAAGGCCCAGAAGGAGTCCTTTAATGTAAACATAGGAGGAGTCTTCTACTGAAGGCATAGGAGGAGTCTTCTTTTGCTTCAAGTAACTCAAAGTGGTGCACTGAAAGACCCCAAACTTTATAGAAGTAAGAGTTTCTCTGCACAGCTTGTGGACTGACCTTAAGCTTTCAGTCACAGCAAATGGACATGTAGGATTCTTATGTTTTAATCATGCACATTTTAAAAACTATGGCCATTTCCACACTACACTCCTATCCCACTTTCAACATCCTGTGACATTCTGGGGTTTATAGTTTACTGAGGCCAAAGAGCTCTCAGGTTGAGAATTCTAAATGCCTCTCCCTAAACTGCAAACCCCAGGATTCCATAGCACACTGAAAGTAGAATAATAGCACTATAACAATTTAGTGCAGAAAGACCCTATGTATCTTTAACCAAAAAAAATTAATTGTGGTTTGAACATTTTATGCTTTCAGTCATTTCAGGATTGAATTGTATTGGTTCTATTTCTTTGTAAGCCAGCCTGAGTTCCAAGCCTGGGAGTGATCCTTTGCCCAGCTGCGTTGTCACCCCGTTACTCCTATCCAGCCCCCACTGATTAAGCTGGAGTCACGGTGCCAGGTGCGCTACTTACAAAGATGCTCAGGAGGATCAGGTTCCATGGGAAGTACCTCCTGTGAATTAAGCAAAAGGGAGCCAAGTCAGTTTTGTTACCCAAAGAGCATAATCACTGAAAGGAAAATTGCATAATGTCATCTTACATAATAAGGATAATTAGAGAACAGCACTGCTTTTAAAGCAGTCAGGCAAATTGCATGTAAAAGTTCTGCCAGGTAACTACAGTTCACAAGGTGCTCCAACATCAGGGCACCAATGTTTCTCTTGCTGATTCAGTGTGAATTAGGATGAAGCCACCTTTTTTAACTGGGCTTTGTCAATGCCTATTCACTGTGGCTCAGTGCAGACAGGATTCAACCGGTGAGTATTACCTCCTCCTAAAAGCTGCAGATGGAGCTGCCACTAAAGGCAGGGGCAGAGGCCGGTTGGAAAGCTGGCAAACTTTCCAGTGTAAATAGAAGATTGCCTAGAGATACCGAGAAACCAAAATACATCAGCACTTTCACACAGGAGATCAGGTTCAGGTGAAAGAGAGTTCTTCCTCTCCTTTCTAAGCCAACACATAACTACAGCATGTTCATCATTCGGCCGCTATTTCAGGGAAGCACTGAAATAAGAGACTGTGTTCCACAATGCATAAATGAGGCTGGTGGCCCATAGAGCAAACTGATCAGGTCATTGCCTGCCTAACAGATGCCTTTGACTGAGATTGGCCATATTTTTTTCCTTTTCTCTCTCCTTCCTGAATTGTTTATATGCTAAAAGAGGGATCAGGAGCCACTCTGTCCGTTTAAAAATTGACAGTTTGGCTGCTAGTGAAGAGGTGATGATCTAGCTACATTTTTGTATAACTGATGGCAGTGCCAGCGCTAGGCTATTTTGCTACTTGCGCTCCCTCTCCAAATGGCTAATTTCAATTTCAAAAACAGATGTCTTGTTTCAAGAAGAAAACTTGAAACTGCTAACATTTAATTGCAAGAATAAGTAATACAACCATCTTTGATTATCTCTCTCGAATACAAAAGAAAATATTTTAGCACACAAATAATTTTGAATAATCTTGTGAACTGTGATATCAAAACATAAGTATCTTAAAAGTTTTGGTTTCGGGCATATCAACATCTCACTTTGTGTGCCTTCTGCTTTGCAAATTTTGTACCCGTCTGAGGTGTGCTCCCTACGTAGCTATCTGTTTGGCCTAGCAATAGCACTGGACTGGACTGGTGGGTAAGGATGCTCCTTTGCTAGACAGAGATAGAAGAAGACATTTGCTTCAATGAACAATGATGAGTGGTGGGTTTTAACCACGTAATGCAGTGGTTCTCAAGCTGTGGGTCCCCAGATGTTTGTTGACTTCAGCTCCCAGAAGCCCCAGCCACTATGGTCAATGCTCAGGGCTTCTGGGAGCTGAAGTCCAAAAACATCTGGGGACCCACAGGTTGAGAACCACTGACTTAACATATCCATCTGTTTGGGTGAGGCCGAGAGACCCAATTTGGTCATTTTAGCCATAGCCAGTGATAGGAACAGATGACTTAGGCTCTTTCCACAGGATGGCGCTCTCACAAGTCATCCTGGCACAATCCTGGCAGCACATCTGCTGGGATGGGAGTGTGTCCCCAGTGCTCTTCTCTGCAGCCAACTGGCTGCCTGCGGAAGGGAGCACGAGGGACTTGCCCCTTCCTTCTACACTGCAGCTGGTCTTCTTCCCATGCTGAAGTAGGGAAGGAACTGTGTGATTGTGCTTCCAGTCGTTCTGCATTGTCTGCTGTGATAGATGGAGTTTCTCCGTCAATGATGTACCATGCGATCACATCAGCTGGTGACGTGAGACGGGCAGGACTACGATGACATCAAGCGGAAGCGTTGTCACAGTCCTGTTCCTCTCATGGCCCCATGCTGAGAGGACACCATCCTGCAGAAAGGATCTAAGTTTTCCAGTTGGGTTATGAAAGCATGAACGGGCAGAAGGGGTATCTGAAGACCTTTGGCTCTCCAGATGCTTTGGACTCAGGCTCCTAGAATCACTTACCATTGGCCATGCCGGCTGCGGTTTCTGGACATCCAAAAAACATTGGGAGGGCCAAAGCTTTTCCACCACTGATCAAAAGATTAATGTTTTAAATTTTTCTTTGGGAAACTAATGCTGATTTTAAAGACTAGCCTTCCCTAACTGTTGTTGATTCTTTTTCCAATCTGTCCTTGGTCAACTGGTGTGCAACTATTACAGAAACACCATAATTCTTCTTTATCCGCTTCACAAAAGGGAATCAACTCTGTAAAAACTTAACCAGCCCCTCAACTATCTAATCTCTTGGGAAAGTATGAAGCAAACTGTATGATATGAGTAAGAATTCTGGTGCTCTGAATGTCATGCGGTTATTCCAGTAGAAAACAGAGGCCAAATAAATACAGGGTGTGGTAGCTAAATGGCCAGTTTGTACAGATATGAGAATATCCACCTTTCCAAAGTGGGACAGATTTCTTACCCAAGCAGAAGAGGGAAGTAGCAGCAGGGAGAACACAGATCCTTTATACACTGGGTATTTATATTTCCAAACGTCAATTAAAGCTAAATTTTCTGTTAACTCAAAAAAAACTCCTTGGTAATTTTCCTTGATTCTTCTTAATTTGTTTTACAGATTCTCGATCCTGCAAGGGGTTTACCACCGCGTTCGTGTCACCCATTATTAATACGTTATTTTGGCTTCTTTCCATTTGATATTCATTTATTTTCTGCTGTAATTCATAAAAGAATTTCTCTTTGTTTCCCTGTGGTGCATAAACCCCAACAGCCAATAATGTATAATTTGGTAATTTAATCTCTAATCCTAAGTAATATCCATTTACATCCCCAAATACTTTTTCTACATTATATGTCATTTTTACATATAGTGCAACCCCTCTCTTTTTCTTTGAGTATCCCGTCGTAAAGCAGTTCCCCAATTTGGGGTTTCTTAATTATTTATTATCTTTTCCCCTGATTCTTGTCTCTTTTATACACTGAAATCAGCGAACGTAGGACTTTACCTGGGTCCAGAGCAGCACGCCAAGACCAAGTAGGTAGTAAAGAAAACAGCACTGTAGACGGAAAATAGAGAGAGCAAACATTAAACAAGGAAATACACTGAGCACAATTTCTGTGACTAGGAATTGTCCCTTGTGTACCTTTTCTTTCACAGTGTATCAGGGCTTGCACTACCACTAGAAAGAGGAAGGTGGCTATTTCAGGTGGCAGATTTGGGGTCATGTATTTTTTACTGTCAGGGGATGGGAAGAGAGTTTTCTGTTTCTAATGTCAAAATAACATGGCCTGCAGGCATCTGGACTGGGGAGGGGGCTGTCACCATTTGCTGCATCTGGAAAAAGCAGCAATATGATTTAGGTCAGCCCTACAGGGAAGGTATGGGGCCATCTTATCCTTGGTCTAGAGCTCTCATCAAACCCACCCAAGATGGCCAAAACTGAAGAACTGTGGGAGTTGCAGTCTGAAACATCTGCGGAAAATGCTTACCCACCACTGCAATAAAGCTTAGTATATAAATCATACTTTTAATATGCAATGAATTACAATTATTATTTATTTGTTAAAAATCCAGCTCTAAGTTTCACCTTGTACCAGACTATTTGTTTACCTAAGCCAGTATCAACTTCTTATTGGCAATTTGCATCCCTCCAGATGTTGTATGACTGCAATTCCAGTCAGCCCCAGCCAACATAGCCAAGGGTAAGATATCATGGAGCTGCAACCCAGCAATATTTGGAGATCCACAAGTTGCCTGCCCCTCATTTTGCTTCACTCTCCCTTCCCTTGAATCCCCAGCATCTTGGTAAAGATCTGTTCCTATCAAATGCCACCTGATCCTTCTCTCCCTGGGGAGGTCAGAAATTGAGCATGAGATGCCATGTATGGAAAACACAGACCTATTTATCACAGAGCTATGGTGCCTCCCCCAACAGAATACCACTCCAGTGGAGGGGTGGGGTTTGCAAAGTGTCTCTGCGCAGTGTTTCTGAAACTAGACGGCACCCTCCACAATGACACACAACAAACAGCTACTTACATAATGAATATTGTTTGCTCATGATCTAACAAATGGAGTACAAGTATGATATACCCTCTAACTGTCCAAATCTGGCAGAAACAGCCCTGATGAATCATCTGTTGTCTCATTTTGTTTTGTTTTGTTTTTTCATTTTGTTTTGTTTTGACATGTCCTAGTTTCTCTCTCCTCCTCCCACCATCTCCCTTGGTCCTCAGCTTACTTCAGTTGCTACAAACTGACTTCAGGGTGGAGTAGTCTGTACTTAGTTAACTCAGTAGAGGGAGAGGACAGGAGGGGGGGTCAGAATCTTGCCCTTTCCTGGAGACTCAGGCAAGAGCAAACTCCAGCAGCCTCTCTTAGCTTGTGTGTTCTTCTGCGTTGACCATACTTTAATATTCCTTGGCCACATGCGTCTTGGTTATCATCTGTGAAATGGTGGATAGTACAATAACAACAAATTCTCAGCATAGAAAGGAAACTCGAGAGTAGGATTGAATATCTATCCTCTGCCTCAGTTCACTTGATGTGAAATGAGAAAGGGGAGAATCAAAATAGGGCCTTTTGTTTTGTTCCACTACTTGCACGGCCAGTGTGCTATAGTGGGATGAGTGCTGGATGACTCTGGAGACCAGGATTCAAATTGCCAGTCAGCCATGGAAACCCACTGGGTAACTTTTGGCAAGTCACACTCAGAGGGTGGCAAAAGCAAACCCCCTTTGCCAAGAAAAATTTGTGATAGGTTCACCTTAGGGTTACCATAAGTTGGAAACTGACATGAAGGCAAACAACAACAAAAACAACATGCAAAACTATCACTCCAGCTGAGATCAGCACCTATAAGCAAAGTGTGGAAGTTATAGCTGTCTTTCCCAGCCTAGTGCCCACAAAATCTTTTGAACTACCACTCCCAACATCCCTGAATATTGGCCATGTTGGGTGAGGCAGATGGAAATTCTAAATCATCTGGAGATCACCTGGTGGAGGAATTATTACCTGGAATCCTGTTGCCAGTATGGTGTAGTACAGGGCTTTCCAAACAGTGTGCCACGACACGTTAATGTGTACCCTGAAATGTGTAGGTGTGTCACCTACAATCTTGGAAAGGTATGTTATTATTTATAAATCATGTATTTTTAAAAATATATGAAAGGTTTTCATGAGATACATTGTGTTCCCATACATTTTGTTATTACAATTTATGTATTTGTCTGTATCTCTTGTAAGGTGTTAGTTTAACCTCCAGTTTGCTAGTAAAACTGAAATTACTGTGTTGTGAAATGACTCATGTTTAAAAAGCACGTCACCAACAAGAAAAGTTTGGAAAGCTCTGAGGTAGTGGTCTGAGCTTTGGACTATGATTCTGGAGACAAGGGTTCGATTCCCTGCTCAGCCATGGAAACCCACTGGGTGATCCTGGGTGTGTCACACACTTTCAGCCCCCAGAAAACCCCATGATAGATTTGCCTTATAGTTGCCATGAGTCAGAAATGACTTGAAAGCACACAACAACAAGAACAACAATCCTGTTGGTTAATCCCAACTAGAGCAGATCATTCAATCCGTTTTTGAATGGTGAGTCAGCAGACAGCTAAAATCCAATTGATTCAATGGGTCTATTTCAGTTAGGATTAACAACAGGATTTATGCCAGTTTGTTTGTTCATTTGTCTGTCAGTTTTCCCAGTATGAGACTCAAGGAGGCTGTTAAACTGTTAAAATAAACACAGTTTAAGATTAACAACATACAAAAATTAAAAAGCAATTAACCACTTTTTAACCACTTTTAATCACTTTAGGGGTGTTTTAGTGATTCAGAGGGGGTTGGTTTATTTAATTTGAAAATCACTATTTTATCTGTATATATTGTATATATTGTCTTGTATCTTATATTTTATATTTATATTACTTGTTGATGTGTTTCCTTGTTCCTGCTGCTACTGCTTTCGTTCTTTTTATGTTTTGGGTTTTGTTCCCTCGTTTTAATTGATTGATATAGTCTGTAGACTGATTCAATAAAGATTTTGACATTTTTTCTGCCTTGTGGGGAAACAGATTGATAATCAGAAGACAATTACATTTGCAACAGTGAGAGTGTGATATGTTGTCAGTCTAGGGAGTCAAACCTGCAACTATGGAAAACCCATCTAGCATTGGACTAACTAAATACAGAAGAGGGTAAGGCATCTGCACATTTAAAATAGTGGTATAGATAAAGGGATTTCATCAGATGTAACTTGCACAACAGGCTAAGCCTGTGGAAGTCCCCATTTTGATACAACCATTAACAGTGCACAAGGCCTGCACCCCACCCCTCATTGCTGTGACTTATCCTACCCCACAACCCTTGTTCTTAACAGCATCTACTTGAGTGTTCAACTTCTTTTGTAAGCTGCAAAAAAAAAAACCCTGAAAAATAATAAAAGGTCTCAAGAACAGGAGAAAAACCATACTAGGGGCTTGGCTAAATATTCAGGCTAAATATTTAGGGAGTTTGGGGCATGAGGGGAACACAATATCCCCAAAGCCTGGGAAGGGAAGTCAATGTTTGGGGGGCTGTGTTTACAGCAGGAGTCAGTTTCAAGTTTGTGGGGGTGGCTTTTGCTTTCCCACAAATCTTAGCATCCACCAGCACTTGCTGAGTTACAAAATAATGATTTAGAAGAGTGTGCAGGCATAATGATTTAGGCATTTCAGCATAAGAATTTGTTTTTCATTGCCAGAGCACTGAGCTTGCAGTCCTTTCATGGATAAAATGGATAACCAGAAATGGATAACCAGAATCTGATAAACCATTTCTGATAAAAATCCATTTCTGGTTACACCTCAAACATTGTTGGTTTGTTCATTTCAGCAGACTAACTTGTGTGTGGGCATGTGTAAGTTGTCACACTTCTGTCAAACAATTAACAGTCTTTTTTTTTTAATCCAAATCATAAGAAAATTTTAGTGATCTAATAGAAAATATCCAGAGATCTACTAGTAGATTGCAGTAGACTTTCTGTCTACTCCCCAGCTTAGACATAGGCCAAGATCCTATGCATAAATAAATAGCATAAATATATGCCAGAATATTCCCTTCTACTGTCCATTTGGCAGGGACAGTCCCCATTAAACCTCTGTCATCCCACTTTTTCAGCTTCTTTTAAAATGTCCCAGGTTCTCTCACTTCCTTGCATTTCCCTCCCTTTGTCCTCACATTACTTCAATTGCTGCAATCAGAGTTCAAAGTGGAAAAGTAGTTTGTACTTAGTTAACTCAGCGGTGAGAAAAGAAGAGGAAGAGGTAGAATCCTGACCTTCCCAATAGGTTCTGGTAAAAGCAAAATCCTACAGCCTATATTAGCTTGTGTGTTCTTCCTCACTAATAACTTTTTCCATCTCGACAATACTCTGAAGTTGCTCAGACACATATGTCCTGTATTCACTTGAGAAATGTTGGAGTGTACGGCCAGAATAATTACACTAGATCCCATTTTGTGTAACCGACTGTTGAATGATCAATTAGCTCCCCACCCACACAAGTGAAAAATGGAAGAAAGAGCTATGTGTGTCCCTGTGCAATGACTGGCTGCACTAGGCACCACTCTGAGAAATCTTAACCACTTGTGAACTTGTTTGTTTGTTTGTTTGTTTGTTTGTTTGTTTGTTTGTTTGTTTTACTAGCATAGTAGTACCTCAACAGGTTTCTGGCCTCAAACTTCACTCCACTTATGGGATGAAATGTGGGCATTTTGTTGCGGTTGGATAAACTGTGGCACAGTCGCATACCATGGCTGGTTCCAGGTACTTTCCTGCTTGTGAGCAGAGTAGTACCTGTGAGAGAGCAGAAAATGATGCCCTCCCTTCCCTCAAATCAGAGTACACTGTACCCAAAGCCAGCCAAGTTACTAAGACACTTGTTCCCCTCTCTGACAGTAATTACACAATAATAACAAATGAAAAAACCATTTCCTACTCTTTCATGACACCCAAAAGTCGTTGCTTGTGGTGATTGCTTCTCTCTGCCTAACAGTAAGACGAGCCCTACTGAATTCTCGGCAGCAAACTGGCTGCCACATGCTTTGACAAAGGGGCCCTTAATGCATCTAGAGACTATGACTTACAGTAGTGCAGTTTCATTCCCAGGGGCATTACTAAGGGAAAAAAGATGGGTGCCCTCCCCAGTTCTTGTGTCAGCCGTCTTTTTTTCTTAGTGATACTCCTGAGTCATTGCATCCTCACAAGCTGTCACTACCAGGGCATTTACATTTTTTTCCAAAGCATGTGGCATCTACTCTATAGCCAAGTTAGTTCAAAGTGAAAAGAGAAAAGTATAAAGTCCTTGGCTCACATAAAAATCAATGGCAGATGCTACATTTCTATATCTATCATGCTATATTTGCATTTCTTACACTCTCACTACAAAGAATTATTCGATGAAGGTGGTGGTGGTGGTAGGCCTTCAGCAAGGCCTGATCTGGTCACATTTGCTTGTAGTCAGCCCTTTCTTAGAAAACTGTAGTTTTGAGAAATGTTAAGGCCACATGGCTGTTGGAGGAGGCAAAGATCTGGGACCACAGTTGGTCCTCCACATTTACAGGTTTGACTTTCACGATTGGATTATTAGTGAGTCTCTTTAACTCCTGCCCCCCTCCTTGATGCTTTTTTTCCATAAGAACCTTCCCTCTCAGCAGCTCCAACTAGGCCATGCAGCCCTTTAAAAACCAGCTTCTGGTCCTCCTCCTCCTCCTCCTCCTCCTCCACAAGCCACTGCCTGACCAGCTAAGGATGGATCACAGCCCATTTTCTCAGCACCACAAACCCTCTCCTGATGCCCCCACAGATGTAAGAAAGGAGATAGTCAAGAGAGAGGAGGTATAGGGCCACCATACCACCCCACCCCTCCACTCTCCCCACTATGCTTTGGTCCCTTTCCCACAGACACACATACACATTTTTATATTTGCAGTTTTTCCACTTATGTGGGGGTCCTGCTCCCCTAACCCTCACAAATGTGGACAGCCAACTGTACTCCACAAACTGCAGACTGAATTGGCAAATCAGACCTGTGTTTTATACCAGTCCTCTCTCTGTGGTTTATATTAATGGAACCAAATCATTCCAGTGTCAAAGACAACCGTAGCACGTCAACCCATGAAGTCTTATTTTAATCCTTTCTAAAGTTTCTTCTGCAGGTATAAAAACCTAAAATAAGCAGCAGGTTCAGATTGCTGGTGACACACCTATACACACACCCATTTCAACATTCAGCACTGCTCCCTTCTGACTCCTTCACTTGTCTCTCCAAAAATGTTAAAAACAACCTTGCAAACACCAGAAGACATACCACATCAGCAAACGCTTTTAATACTGTGGGCTGAGGCTGAAGGAAATTTGGCACTGATTGCCTACAATTATTCAGGTTCAACAGCTGGTCAACATGCACCACCAAAGCACATTTCAAAGGCTTACATGTGACTCAGGTATAATTTGCCCATGTTAGGTTGCCACTTCCTTTCTTTTTCTGACCTTCCTATGCTTTAACATTAGCCTCTCTCTCACACATGAAGCTTTTTGTGACATAAGGAGAAGTGAGTAATGTCTTGGTCATGGGCTGTGGTAAGAAATAGGACCCACAGCAGCAGTGGCTGGCATCTCTGCAGTGGTGAACCCACTGTGGTTTTTAGTCTGAATTTTCAAGGAACTGTTGAAGGTGTTGAACCTATCTTGAGCATAGGGTTATCCCCATGGAGAGCTCCATTAAAGTCAGGGCTAAGACTCCAGAGTGTATTCACCACACTTCTCAAATAGAAGCTACCAGCCACCATTGGCCAGGAGAAAAGTTAACCACACTAGACAATTTCAGTCTAGGGAAATGATGACCCGCAGAGAAGCAGCCACAGTTAATAGAATAATATCTTTGGGACTTAATATTCCTATTGGTGGAGGGAATCGCTTGGTGCCTTCTACTATGACAGCAACTCATAAATAAGTAAGACTTCTCCATAGGTTTTTGAGTGCCCTACAAAGAAGACATATAGCTTTTGTAGCCTGCATAAATTATGGGAACAGAGCACATTTCCATAATATCTCTTATCTTGACTAGTTGGTTCTGATTTTTAAAAAAAGAAAAGAAAAGAAAACAGCTTCCATTATTTTACTCTCCTCTAACTAGTCCTGAGGAAGGAGAAAGGAAGTTTTCAGGACTCAGAGATTTCAGCAAGCCTGGCCTACTCTTAGGATACCGGATCTCCGCTCAGAGCACAATCACGGAGACCAGAGGCTGAGGCTCTTTCCGCACAACGGGGCTGAGCGACATCCTTTCACTGCAGCTCCAGTAAGAGGGAAAACGCTCCAGGAATGCTCCCTTCCACACTTTGCCCGGTCGCTGGGGAGGGGAGCACTCTGGCCCCGCCTTTTCCCTTCCACCGTGCAGCCGGGCATTCGCCATTGCTGCGCTGGGGAGAGAGGCATCGCCATACCGCTTCCGCCCTTCCGCATGGCTGGAAAAAGTGGCAGCATGACGCAACGGTAAGTGTAAAATGGATTTTTTTCCATTTACAAATACCGCATTCACGTGACACGCAGGGACAAGATGGCGGTGGGACCACAGCGACCCGCGGAGTGCTGCGATCATGCAGGGCTGCCATGAGGTGTGGAAAGGCAAAGATATATGCGGTGGGATAAATAGTATTTTTCCAAAGTCCATGTGAAGGGAGGAGCTGGGCAAGCCTGGCTTCAGGCTGCCAATGACAGCTCAGGGAATGCTCTGAAGGGGGGCCTGTGGGGAAGAAATATTACAAAAACTGAGGCTTGTCTCTGTCAGAGGGCAGATAGGGAAAAGCTGACACTGAGATAAGGGAGAGGTTCCAAAGAAATAAGAAGAGATGGAATGGAAACAGGAGAGTTAGAGAGAGGAAAGGACTGACTGTGGCTTTGGGGAACTGTAAATGAATTAGCAGTTCAAGGGTTAGTGTGTTGTTTTCTTGTGTCTTAATAAGCATCTACCTGTTTGCTTTTTACCACTGTTTCTGTCTGCTCAAATTAAGTTTGGTGGAGACCCTGGTCATGCTTACTAGACAGAACCCACCAAAACAACACAGTCACTGTTTCACAAAATGAGGGAGGGTCACCTGGAGACACAGTAAAGGATTAAGAGGGCGGGAGGGGAAGGACAAGGTGAGTGACAAGAACCCAGGATTCGAACTGCAGGGCCAGCCTGGCAAGGGATCTGTTATACTCTGTCTCTGCACATGCTAGTTCTATCTCAAGGCCTGTGTGCAAATGGGTAAGAGTTAATGACATCCACAAGCCTGTCCCATCACTCCTCCAAATTTTAGTCAAATCTTGCCCCTCTCATATAGTAATGTAAAACAGAATTAGGCAAAGTTTCACAACAGCTAAAAGTGAAGAGCAGGCCCCCTCTGCCCTATCCTCCCTACAGTTCAAGCACTAACAGTCTGAGGCCATTTCTGCCTACACTGTTCTAGTGCTATTATTCCACTTTCCACATCCTATGGAATCCCAGGGTTTCCAGTTGAGGGAGGGGCCTTTAGAATTCTCAGCCAGAGAGCTCTTTGGCCTCAGGAAACTACAAACCCCAGAATTCCCCAGGATGTTGAAAGTAGAATAATAGTGCTACAACAGTGTAGGGTGGAAATGGTCAAAGTAAACAAAATGAGACCCCACCTGAAGACCAGACTACCCTGCTCAGAGAGGCACAGAGCTAGGGCCACATGGACATTCTGAGGCTCTAAACAAGGTCATGTTACACATAAACCCCTCTCCCCTGTGTATTATGCTAAGCTCCACTTGACATTACAGGAGCGATTTCCTCACTAGACTGTTACAGCGCTGTTAATTCCACTTTCAACACGCTATGGAAGCCTGGGCCAGCCGGCCTTTCCCAAAACTGCAAACCCTAGGATTCCATAGCATGTTGAAAGTGGAATAAGAGCGCTATAACAGTCTAGTGCGGAAATGGCCATGTAACTGCATCGAGAGCCAGGTGGAAGGGAGGATCCTTGAACAGAGGTTAAGACTGGAGTGATAAGTTGAATGGTGGCCCAGAACCTCCTTTAAAGAAAAGTGTAACAAATGGTCTGGAGAGCTGCCTCTCTCTTGTAATCTGAAAGCTGCCTGGCCCCACCTGATTGCCTGCATACAAACTCTGGAATTCCTCCCCGCTTTCCTGCATCTTGTAAAATGTCTGGCCCCTGTTCCTTAAGAAGAAGCGTTCAGCGCCATGAGCAACAGAGCAACACCTCCCACTAGAACCTGCCGCCTTCTTCCTCCATCCTGTTGGCTCTCTTTTAGAGGCAACTAAGCTACCATCCTGCCACTTAGCTCAATGTGGTAGCGGTGTGGAGCTCTGGTTTGCTTGCTATGTTCTTGAAGACTGGTGTTTAATGATCCTTTAGGCCATTTCCACATGACAGGGCTCTGGCAAGTCCTTCGGTTGCAGCCCTAGCAAGAAGGGGGGGCACGCCAGGAACTCTTCCCCTCCATACCTTGTCAGGTCACTGTGGAGGGGAGCGCACTGGGCCCACCTATTGCAGTGCAGCCAGGAACTTGCCATTGCTGGGGAGGGAGGCATTGCCAACGCGCTTTCACCCTTCTGTACAGCCAGGAAGGGCAGCAGCACCACATGATGGTAGGTCTAAAATAGATTTTTTCCATTTTGCAAATACTGTATGTGTGTGCCACTTCGGGACAAGATGGTGGTGGGCCAGCGATGATGTCATGCAGAAGCACCGCTAGCCAACAGCTGCCATCCTGGCCCCACAGCAGTGCAGTCCCCTCGTGAGGAGAGGGCTCTAATGACCATGCTTGTCTGACAACTGGGCATGAAATTTGGACTTTTAAAAAAAGAAACCTAAGATTCTCAGGAAGCTGAATTCCGCTTTCCTTTGACACTTCCACTAATTGTGGCATACATGCTTCTTGGTCAATGTTTGCCACTCTACACGTTTAAAAAAATAAACAAGAAGAAAAAGTGTGTACTACCAAGTTATTACGTGAAAGCATACACACATACCATTTTTTCTTTCAGCCGGGAAGAGTGCCCTTTAGGGCAATCTTAAGGAGTTTCCTTAAAGGGTAATAAAAATGTTTGTCTATCCAGAATAAAGGCAAGTATGACCTAGAAAAGATTGTCCTCTCTGTCAGTTGGCTTTATGATAGTCATATTACCAAATTTAATCAGCTGCCACTGCAGTCACTATGAGAGTTCCATTGGTTGGGATTACTCACATGAACAGTGCCAGAAAACAGGCACCAAATCATAGGGCCATCCTGTGTAAGGTTTATTCTCCTCTGTTTTTGGATGTCATAACTTCTGGACTATTGCAAATTATAACTGACGTAAAGATAATTTCTGATATAAGGTCAGTACTTACTAGGAAGCCCAATACCAGGCTGGATTTGCTTGGACATATCCTTTGACTGGTTCACTGGAAAAAAGAAAGAGGAGAAATGCAAAATAAGCAAAATACAGAACGCAAAACAGTTGACCCACCACATTACCTGTGCAATTAATACATAGATCATGCTGCCAGTCTAAGAAAGGACACTTTGATGTACTTAAAGTGTAAACCCTGCAAATACCAATCATCACTTTCTAAAGTTGCTCATAAGCCTCCTTTGAAGCTCAGGGAAGAGAGGCAAAGCTACTCAGTTTTCACATGGCTGTAAACTTTATTTATTTTTTATTTTTATTTTTTTCTTTTCAAAGCATTTTATTTTGGAACTGTAGTATATGAAGACGGCTTCAGAGCTCAGATTGGCAGGGTAGCAGAGAACAAGACCTTAACATCCCAAGCCCTCCCCTGGATTCCTTTCTTAGCAGTGTCTTGTTATCTGTCTGCAGCTGCGCTCTCAGACTGGTACTTCAAGGCCACTAAATTACTATTCTAATTCCCATATTAATGGTGGGCCTCACTGAGTGCCCGACAGATTGGGACATGCTTTCTGCAACCAGTGGTGTAGCTAGAGCTTTTGCCGCCCAGGAGCGGTCACCCAATGCCAATCAAGCAGACCCCACTTGGCATTTTGGATAGGCCCTCCCTATCCCCTAGGGGGAGGTCCCTGAGTTTGCCACCCTTCTCAGGGGAGGGAGGACCCATCCAAAACACCAAACAAAAACTGCTCGACTGGCATTGGGCGATTGGGCCCTGGGCATTCACGCTTAGAGGTGGTTCTCTGCATGAAATCAGAGATATGCCAGCATTCTTGCAGCAGTGAGCACCCTCTCTCTCTCTTCCTCTCCTCCTTGGAGAGTCGGCTGGGCTGGGCTCATCCCAGTCTTGGAGGTGGGGTGGAGGGGAAGGCAGGCGTCTCTCCCCACCTCCTCAGGGGTCCTCCTCTCCTCCCTCTCTCCTCCTGCCCCCGCTACCCAAACTGGAGGTCTGCTAGTGTCACATGGCTGTAAACTTTAATAGAGAGTGCCTCACAACAATCCAGCTAATGCCATTGATTTCTTCACTTTATTCTACAGCAGGGAAATTGTTCTGGAGAGAGCTGATTAAATGGCCTGAAAGGTCTCAAGTGGTGCCAATTTATTATTGATGCTACATGCAAGTTGATGCGGGTAACCCTTTGCTTCCACCATTGCTGTTATCCGAGCTTCAGGCAGGCAGCCAGTGGACCTTAAGTTATTGGATGGAGCGGAGGGATGAATGCGGTTCTTGAGGAGAATCCTAATGGCCTGTTCAAGAGAAGGCTACCAGGACAAAATCCAGCAGAGGCAGATGGTGCCTGCCATGTCAGTGGAGCATGGCATCGACTCCAGGTTTTAATCCCAACTTTAAAGGAGGAATCCTTTAAAATTTGCAAAAACTCATCCTCCAGATACACCCAGCACTTTGGAGAGCTTCTTTAAAACCTGGAACAGACTTACTACTCCTGTGACAGCTGCCCAGCAGTTACCACTGAATTACTACTACTACCACTACTTCTACCACTACTACTACTACTACTACTTATTATTATTATTATTATTATTATTATTATTATTTATTATTTTTATTATTATTATATCATACCTTTCCCCCAAAAGTGTGACTCAAAGGAGCTCACAGTTTAAAAGAACAATACAATTAAAAACATACAAAAAGTGAATATTAAAATAGAATTAAACTATTTATATATTAAAATGGGTGGGCAAAGTGTGGCCTGTGAGCTACATGCAGCTGCTCAGGGCTGTTTTTTGACTCCCCTGGGGTAAAAAAAAGTAAAAAAAATATTGTACAAAAAAAAATTGCCACACAATGGCCTCTGGTGGGCTTGGGAGCATTTTGCCACAGTTGGGGTGCCCTGGAGTATTTTAGGCCCCACTGAGGCCTTTCTTAGGACTGGAACTAACCCAAGAAATCACTTCTAGTCTCTTCCAGTCACCAGAAATCACTTCCAGTAAAATGGCCTATTTAGTTTTGGTAGTGGGTGTGTATGGTGGGGTGTATAGCCCTCGAAGATCTCCTGGAGTGCTAATGTGGCCCCCTAGCTCCCACAGTTGTCCACACTTGACACAGAAGGGTAAAATAATCCAGCACTGGACCAACATGCCCCTCCATGACTTCACAAACAACACAGAGGAAGCTCTCCCTCCTTTCCTTCCAGCATATAATACTGGAATCTGCTGCTGGAAATCCGTATCATTACAAACTTGCAATGCAATTCCATTTGCACAACAAAAATACATTTGAGAAATATGTAACAAAAATGCATAAAATAAAATGTTCACAGCCATGCTTTGGTCACTGGGAGAAAAAAGCATACAGCATATGTAAAGAATGAGTATTAAAATGCTACAATTTCCATATCTGAGTGTGGGAGAGGGAATTTGCTATTATTGTTGTGGGCCTAGGTTGGGGTGAACTTTCAGGTGGAAATTTAATAACCTTGTGATTGTTTTATACATGCGGCTATATATCTCTGCTAGAGACTTCAATACAATTTTGTCAGAAACTTAAGGCCATTTCTGCCCTATACGGTCCTATTGCTGTTATTCCATTTTTAATATCCTGTGGAATTCTGGGGTTTGTAGTTTACTAAAGCCAAAGAGTTCTCTGGCTGAGAATTCTAAATGCCCCTCCCTAAACTACAAACCCCAGGATCGCACAGGATGTTGAAAGTGCAATAATAGCACTATAACAGTGTAGGGTGGAAGTGGCCTCAGATATGTTTGCCTCCTCATTTTATTCGGGGATAGGGAATGTGTGGCACTCCAAATATTCCTGGACTTCAGACCCCATCATCCCTCATCATTGGTTATGCTGATGAGGGTTGATTAGTTGAACAACACCTGGAGGGCCCTAGTTCCCATTCTTGTTCCATATGTACAGAGAAAAAAAACCAATAGGGAAATAGTCGTAAAATTAGAGAAAAATTAACCAAACTGGGGGTAGGGGTCCAAAGGAGAAAAGACTTCTTGCTTAGCCCGAGACTTACCAGAAAGTGAAGAGAGCCACAATGGCGACTGTAACAAGCAGCTGAAGCAAAAGGATGCTGTAAACCTAAAATCAAGAAAACAGGATCGGTATCAGCATAGTTAAGGCTCAGAGCCAGAGTCTAACAAATGCTCTCCTTGCACCACCTAAGACTCTGAGATGGAAGACAGACATTCTCTGTTTATCCCTGTCCATCTATTCTAATTCCTAAGAAGAGTTCAAAGCCACCTCTCCCCTTGGCAGGCTCACTAACTCTCAAGGAGTATGTAGGATCGTAGCCATTGCACCTCCAGCATGCAAATTCATATGCTGGCTGTGCCCCCTGTTGACTATGCATTCAACATCTTTTTGAAGAGTCTGTATCTCTATGTATAGGTGTATCCCTGAAAGGCCAGGGTTGGGGGAGCATCAGGGCAGGGGACACGATGGTGTGAATGCTATCACGCAGGGAAGTGTGGCTGACGGATGAAATCCTACTCTGCCTCTTCACTTGTTTGTGAATGCACAATGGAGATCAAATAGACAGGCAAAAAGGGACCCAGCCTCCAGGTTTATTGAGCCCAACGTATTTCAAAATATTTCCTTCTTCAGGGGAACTCTGGAATGTCAGTTCTCAGTCTGATCTCTCAACCATTGTTACTGCTTGTGAACCTTTTTCTGGCTATACTGAGGGCCTTTCTGCACTACAGTGTTACAGTGCTGTTATTCCATTTACAACATCCAAGTTTACCAAGCTTTGCTTGGTTTATTTAGGCCATTTCTGCATTCAACTGTTATAGTGCTATTATTCCACTTTCAACATCCTATGGAATCCTGGAGTTTGCAGTTTAGGGAGGGGCATTTAGAATTCTCAGCCAGAGAGCTCTTTGGCCTCAGTGAACTACAAGCCCCAGAATTCCACAGGATGTTGAAAGCGGAATAATAGCAGTATAACAATGTAGGGCGGAAATGGCCCTAAGTGTGTGATGAACTTGGGAGACTGCATGGGAACACTGTGAACTGGGACAGAGAGGTGGAGGGATTGTTGTGATTTTTAGTCTTTCTTTCTTTCAGCTCATCATGATCCTTATCTATTATGAAAATGCACACCACAGTATAAAAAGAACAGAGGAGACCACGCTGTTCCTGTACATCAAGGTTTGAGTCCTTTTGGTTAGATCCATTGAATCAATGTGAGTGTTGACTCACTGTTCAACAATTATTTCAATGAGCTTACTCTAGTAGGGTCTAATCAATAAGATCCAGGCCCAAGCATGGCATTGTTCTTTGAGACAGGGTGCAGCTTCAGATGGGGTAGAGGTTAAGGCCAGGAAGCAAATTCCAAAGTATGTATGGGTGTATATTTAAGAATATTGCTTGTATTATGCACAGTAATGGTATCAGTTCTGTTGGGTTTCAGTGGCTAGCATATCTAAACCTCACTTATGTCTTCTCTAGCTGAGACAAAACAGCGTTTTGGCGTCCTTCACACTCTCAAGTAAGGGAAGGGGAAGGGCTCCCCTCAGTGACTGTGCTGGCATGTTATCTGTCTTCAGACATTACCTTCCTGATGAACACCCTGCGCACATTGCGGTCATCCCAGCTGAAAGTGGTGAGGGTCTCAGTGTCCCCCGAGTATCCGCTGCCATAGTTAGGGCTGGTACCTGAAAAAGAAGGGGAAACCAAGGCACACCTTCAATGGTAGCTGTTCCAGGAACAAGTCTGTTGGTAAGAAAACAGGGTAAAGGTAGGGCTTAAATGGACTATGCAATTTCAAAGCCCAATTGCACCAAAACTAGTTTGCTAATAAAAATTTCTGGTTGCCACTGTGGAGGAAAGGAGAAAAGCTCTGCCCCCAAAACAGACTCTTCTAGGAAATGGTGATAGTAGGAGGAGGAATCTCTTATCAGCACCATAGAAGGATACAGCTGCAGACCATTTTAGGGCATCCAAACATGGGGTGCGGCCTACTGACATCAGCAAAGGTACCTAACCAATCACATATTTGCATAGTGATGACTGCAAAAAAATCAGTAAGTAGAGGCAGGACTGTGCTAATATTTCATTTCCTCTGATGTGACTTTCACAAACCTTGAAAATAAGGTTTGAAAATAAATAGCGAGATTCTTAGACTGCAAATAAATTTTAGCAGCAAACACAAATTGGACGTTTTCATGTAAGAAGTGAGTAAACATAGGGCCTTTCTATAGTATACTGTTATAGTGCTATTATTTCATTTTTAACCTCCTGTGGAATTCTGGGGTTTGTAGTTTTCTGAGGCCAAAGAGCTCTCTGGCTGAGAATTCTAAAGGCCCCTCTCTAAACTGCAAAGCCCAGGATTCCACAAGAAGTTGAAAGTGGAATAACAGTACTATAACAGTGTAGTGCAGAAAGGCCCACACTTCTTTAAACAAATAATACCAAACAGAGGATAGCTAAAAAGATTTGGACTATAAATGAGCTAAACATTAAACCAAATGATTTATCCATAAACGGTTTTGTAGAAGCGAAATGATTTTTTGAACTCTTTTTTACTAACAGTTTTCTGAATACAATACAAAAGAAGGAGGAGGAGGGAGGAGGGGTGGGAAGAAGACACAAAAGTAAGATGTAGAAAGAAACTGAGAACAAAAGAAAGTGTTGCTTCGAACTTTTTTTTTGACACGAATATATATATAATGTAATCAAATATCTCTCTAACATTACATCTTCCACTGACAACATTTTACTAATTATCAAAACCAAAAATGGCCAAATCATTTTCTTTTTCAGGACAAAGTCTGTAAGGAGTTTCCAGTCCTGCGGAAATGTCTCCAATGATTTTTCTCCAATCAAAGTGAATAATTTGTCCATTTTTGCTAGCTCAATCACTTTCAACAGCCATTCCTCATAGATATTATTAAGTTTTTCCATCTTTTCCATACAACAGTCTTGCTGCCGTGACCATATACCAGTAATCTCCCATGGGTCTTTTCCAACTGATCATTCACAAGTCCCAAAATAAAAAGTCCTGGCTTTAACTGAGTATTAATCTTTAAAACCTTCTGCATCAAAGTATTTATTTGAGCTTTATAACCTTTTCACATGTCTACCTCATATGGTAAAATGTCGCTTCTTTCTGTTCACATTTCCAACATACATTTGAAACATCCTTATACATTCTAGGCAGTTTCTCTGGCATCATGTATTGTACCAAGGATACATCATTTTATAAATGTTCTCTTTAAGATCATAACATAACGTATGTTTCAATCCCTTCACCACATTTGTTCCCACTGTTCCATCTGTATGTCGTCTCCAAAATTCCCAGTGCATTTTATCATGCAGTCTTTCAATTGTTCATGTTCCATCTCAAAGCCTAACAACAGTTTATACATTCATCATCAGCAAAAACTGCAGTTCAAATTCTGAATGTTTTTGTTCATGAGCATGACTCTTTTTGTTCAAAGAAGACGGATTAAAAAAAATATATCCCCGACGTGCAGAGTATATTTTGGAAAAAAGGGGGATCCATTTTTAAAAAGGCTCCATAGTTAGGGCTGGGTCTTATTTTACCTATGCTTGTCTCAAACGTAGCAAGCACTTCCCACACTTTGTTCTGTCAACTCCAAAGTTAAGGGTGAATAAACATCAAGGCTGGCAAACTGTAAAAAGATGTCAAACCTAACATGAGGGGCCATTTCCACATGCAGGGCCTTCTTATGATAACTCACAGGGAAATGTCTGCATGTGTCAACAGAACCCTCTGACAAATATGAAAATTTTGTCTGCAGTGTTAAAGCTGCCATGGACCAGTCATGCAATTCACCTGCTGCTGCCACTGCAGTCATAAAGGAATGAATATGGATCTATGAATAAGTTCCTTTTCACAGCCACAGCCATGCCTTATTGATACAGCAACAATCAGAATCCTTAGGCTTCTGTTCCCTTGCCCCATCATACTGTAACATGAAGTAGAAGGAGAATCTCATCCCGTTTTAAAATAGTACAACGTTTATCTGGTATGTTAACAACATGATATCTAGATCAAGGGAGGTAATGGTACCATTCTATTCTGCTTTGGTAATACTGCGTCCAGTTCTGGGCACCTCAATTCAAAAAGGATATCGACAAGCTGTAGTGTGTCCAGAGGAAAGCGACCAAAATGGTGAATGGTCTGGAACCCATGCCCTATGAGGAGCAGCTTAGGGAGCTGGCTATGTTTAGTCTGCAGAAGAGAAGGTTAAGAGGTGACAAGATAGCCATGTTTAAATATTTGAAGGGATGTCACGTCAAGGAGGGAGCAGGCTTGTTTTCTGCTGCTTTAGAGACTAGGACAAGGAGCAATGGATTCAAGCTGCAGAAAAGGAGATTCCACCTGAACCTCAAGAAGAACTTCCTGACGGTCAGAGTTGTCTGGCAGTGGGATATGCTGCCTGGGAGTGTGGTGGAGCCTCCTTCTTTGGAAGTTTTTAAGCAGAGGCTGGATGGCCATCTGTTGGGAATGCTTTGATGTGTGTTCCTGCATAGCAGGGGGTTGGACTAGATGGCCCCTGTGGTCTCTTCCAACTCTATGATTCTATGACTACCAATCAAAAGGCATTTTGCAGCTGTTCTGTCTTTTCTTCTACAACAAATTGGCAGTAGCTAATTTTTTGAAAATTAAAGCAGTAAGGTAACAGAAGTGAATTACAAATTGATGATGACATCCCTTCTGGAAGTGTCCCTGAAGGAGACAAAGCAATTAGATTATACAATGTTCTCAGCAAGCCAGATCAGTTTTTTTTCCTGCTCCAGACCCGTAGTTGCATATTCAGATTACCAGGAATGAAAACACAATGCTCCACCACACACAAAAAAGGAGCAGGACACATACAGAAGAGGGACTCTGTTGGACTGGACCCATGGCCAATGGAGAAGAGAAAGAAATCACCGCATGAGAAAGGAGTTGTGTCAGGGAGGTGGGGGAGAACTAACTTTGATTCAATTTGGAGGCTGAAGTGGATGGAAAATTCCAGTCTCCTCACACGGACAGTTAAAAAGATGTCACAGGTGATAGCTTCAGAGATCAAAGATATATCATGAAAAAGAAGAATGTCAATGAACCCAGCATAACTTTGAAAACTGCATGTTCCAGTTCTGGTGCAACAGATTTGAACAAAGGAGAATCAAAAGGCCCCAGGGAACAAGGAACCTGGATAGACTTTGTACTCCCTCAGGACCATGGGGATGTCCCATGAAGGAACAAGCCCATGGCATCTCGGTTCTGAATTTAAAGTGAGATTTAAAGAAGTACAATCAAGTACATTGCCAGAAATTTTGAGCTGGGGAGATCAGCAGCATTGGATGGCCAGTATAGTTAAAAGAAAAGTAAGCATAGTGTCTGATATTTGTAACTATGTATTATGAAACAGCTTTCAGAATCCTCCAGCAGGAAATAAATATGCACACAACTCAAAGAATTGGTGACTAGTGGCTCGCATATACATGGCAGTAAATCCATGAGGCTTTAGATTGAACTTGAAAAGAGCTGTCTTAAGTGCTGGGACTAATTTAGGGGTTAGCACCCTGGATAGCTCTTTTAAAAGGAATATAGGATGGCTAAGTCTTCACATCCCTACAGCTCCATCTCTGTGGCTAGGAGTCTGATTGCACTCTTTAGTCACAGCACAGTCATACTACTTGATAGATTTAAAGGTTTTAGTTCCAAAGTGAAATGTCATCAAACCACCATCATCCCCTGTGGAACATTATACTGACAAATTACAAGGTTCTATGGGATAGAGATTTTAAATCTCTGTTCTTCTGTTGTTCTCCAACATAGCATAAAACCACAGAGTAGGGAATTTTATAGCCCTTCAGATATTGCTGGATTGCAACTGCCATCTGTGCAAGCTAGCACAGCTAATGATGAGGGATGATAGTAATTGTACCCAAATTGCTACACATTCCCCACTTCTAACAAGAGGAATTGACTTACTGGACGAGACAAAAAAAATTTATTTAGTCCAGTATCTTGCTTCTCATAGGGCACCATCTGATTAGTCATTCACTAATGTGGAAGTCTCAGAAGCATGGCTTAAAAGCAATAATTTTCCACCCCTAGAAATGGGTTTTCAGTACAGTTGTGCTGGAGTGATACCCACAGTGCAAAAAGTTGGAGGTGGGCATTCTGGAAAGCTAGGAAGAAAGAGCACAAAAGAGGGTTAAGCCTGAGACTACCTTACCAATGAGGAGAATGAAAATTCATGGTTATTAGTTAGCTAGTAGCAGCCATTTCCTCATGACTTTAGAAATGGTAGGAACAGTTGCCCTGACTGAATCTGGAGCAGTGGTTCCCAACTTAGTGCCTTTCAGATGTTGTTGGACTCCAAGCCCATCGCTCCCAGCCAGAATGGCTCTGAGTCAGAGATTATGGGAGTTAAAGTTTAACTATATAAACATTTGTCTTTGCTTACTCATCTTTTTTTTCCCTTAACAAAAAACACAAATACTTTGAACTTGCTTCATAGGGGAGATTCAGAGTCTATGCCCTTGTCCAACTGTGCAACGCTAACTTTTTGAGACGGAGCAACTAGTGTGGCACACAGTTTCTCCAATGCAGGAGCACCACAGATGTCCCAGTACTTGCAATTTTATTTTCAGTCTGTTTCCTAACAATATCTAGGCTTTAATTTGTCTTTTTCACTGTTATCACTTACTGAGCTGGCCTTTTCATTGACTTATCAACAATAGGACTGCAGAATCTGTTTGGACTATTCCAGGGATGGGATTCATGCAGCCATCCAGATGTTACTGAACTGTACATCTCAGCACCCCCATTTAGCATAGACTATCATGAAGAATACTAGGCAGGTGGAATCCAGAAGCATCCTCAGGCCCCCAAGCACACTTACAGTGGTTTGCTGTCACTTAAATTCCCATGGTTATGTCCTATGGAAACCCAGGATTTGTAATTTGATGAAGAAATTAAAATCCTCTACCTCTTAACCTTTTTTTTTTTTTTTTTTTTTTACCACGGATCCCCTTTAAATATCTTGTTGCTGCCCACTGTGAAGACTTAACTCAAAGCGGCTTCTGGCTGTATGTTTGGTAGCAAGAAATGTCACATGCTTTCTCTCAGAGTCATTCACTTTCATGTTCTCACCATGAGCAGAAGTAGCATGTGCTATCAAACAATTTTTTAACTCTTGAATGGTTTGAGGTATTGGAATGAAAATTTGTATGAGTTATGTCTGTCACTGGCAAAAGACTCCTACTCTCTGAGATCAACATATGACTGCCTGTCTTCCTTCCTTCCTTCCTTCCTTCCTTCTTTTCATTCTATTTCAACTGTAAAAGTCATAACATTTTTTTAAGCCTTTGCAGACCACTTCTTTGGACATCATAGCCTTCCAGGGTCCACAGACCCGGGGTGAAGAACTGCTGCTAAGTACCCCACCAAACTACGGTATATATCCTAGGATTTCTTACGTATATGAAGAATGGGCAATTTATTCCAGGTCTGGGAGGGGAACACACTTTCCCCACTCATATTCAAATACTTTGGGAGCTACCCCTTCTCAGTTCACCGTCACAGTTGCTGCTGAAACTTGGTGTCAATGAGGACAGCTCTATAGTGCCAGAAAGTGAGAGGGTGTCTTCCCTCCCACACCATAGAACCCCAGGAGATGAAGAGCTGTAAAGAAAGAGCAGGGAGCAAAACTGCTTAGTGGTGGTTCCGTGGGCAAAGGGAAGGGGCAGTTACGAGAAGGGACAGTTAGTGCAGTCAGTGCCATTCTTAACCGGCAGTGGTGGTGGAGGAGGAGGAGGAGGAAGAGGAGGAAGAGTGGTACTGCTCACAGTTGTGGCCATTTCAGCAGGAGTGTCGTCAGAAGGGAGAACACCCAGGTAGGGCATGAAGGGCTTCACGCCCAAGTCTATACCCTTTATTTTTTAATAATATAATCAACGAAATTTCAATAATTTTACTTAGAAATACATTTTTTCACTGAGAGGGGCCTCGTGGGAAGCAGGGGGAGGCAAGTGACCACCAAAATGCACCTGTGCACAGAAGATATAGACCTGCCAGTAACTCCACGGTGCATAATAATGACAGACACTTTCCTAGTAATGGTGCTGCCTGGAATGAGACTACCGGTATCTTACTCATCATGTCAGGAACTATTTAAAGATTGCCATTAGGGTTCAGACTGTACTTTTCTCTTCCAGCCCCCAGCCAGAGGTTTGCCCTTTTACTGAACACTGAATGTTCTTGTAAGCATGTGAAATCTACCTCCCAGGGAATGTATCTCTCTTTGCCCCAGTGCAGGAGCAGTCCCTAAGCCTCATTTAATTGCCATAAATTAACCTGCCTTGACACCATGTGTTATGACAATGCCATCCCACCCCCATCGCACCCCAGAGACCAAATTATCTCAGATACAACAACTGGCTTCTTTGAAAAAGTTGGTGCCTTGCCCAGATTATCAAGGGACAAATCAGAACCACAGCATGTGCCTAACAATCAGTCCTTTTCTTCTTACTCTAATGAAAGCTTATGTGGCCCTGGTCCAACTCAGCTTCAACACGTGAGGTTGGGGGAGGTTTAAACTTTTGCCCATCTGGTTTTTATCTAAAAAAATCATTTCTGTTCCTACATAAAGATTTAAAAAAAGAAAGTCCTCCATTGGTACTAGGGGAGTTCTATTTCTTTTTTTCTCTCCATGCAAGAGGTGATGAGTCAGACGTGATTTTCTGATAAAAACCAGATTTAGTGGGGGGAGATTTAAATCTCCTCCACCTGCATTGTTCTGAACAGGACCCCACATGCTTACATTAGAGTTAGAAAAAAAGTTACAGAATGATCTTTAGCTGTTTGCTATATGTTTGATGAGGCATACAGGCCATTTCCTCACTACACTGTTATAGCGTTACTATTCCACTTTCAACATCCTGTAAAATCCTGGGGTTTGCAGTTTCGGGAGGGACTAGGTGGCCCCTCCTGAAACTGCAAACCCCAGGATTCCATAGGATGTTGAAAGTGGAATCATCGCACTATAAGAGTGTAGTGCGGAAATGGCCTTGGACTGGACAAACTGTCAAACAGAGGACACCTTCAAAGAGAAATACTGTCCTCTGACAGCCTTCAGAGAGAGGACTGTCCTCAGTCAAGACAGCCAGACAAATGGCCCTCTTGTTTAAACTGGTGACATTCATGTATTTGTTCATGGCTTATTCTATCTTCTGTAACTACATTCTGCAGACGTTCTTTTCTTGGGCTGTTTTTTACCCCATATTCCATGCAATGAATTAATTCTATTATTTTACCTCAAGACTATCCAGCCAACATTAAAAAAAAAAGATAAAAATGTTTTCATCATCACAAATAAATCAGCTGTTCAGCAAAATTCAATACAGTTCAGCAGCAGTGGTAGCAAAACCAAGCAAGATCACATAGGAGAATGAAAAGTAATAATCTGTTTTCACGCTGGTCAAAAGCAGACTGAAATGCTAGCAGCCAAGCTTGCTGTCTAAAAGCACATTGGGTAATGGACATTTTAAAGCACCAGCTTCCATGAGCTGGGCACCACCACTGATAAGACCCTCCTCCATGTACCTACATATTGTATCTCAGCCAATGTTGGGAAACAATGCAGCACCATTTTGGACAACACTGCAAAAAGAAAGGTTTGTACAAGAAAAAAAAATAGCCCTTAGGACATCTGGTTTTCAAATTGTTCCACCTCTGGGAGCCATCCACAGGACTTTGCATTAGGCTCAAAATGGTCCAGCAACAAATGAAAATGATATAAAATTACCATAATATGACCAAAGCAACACGTCCCAATCTGTATACAAGATAACCTGTAAGACACTCGCTGAAGTTTCAGGCATTTTACAGAGGCAGCCTCACACATAGAACAGAGTACATCGAACCAGTCTGCATGTAACCATGGCAATGGTAACCGTACCCAAATATATCTTTTCTAAGAAGGGGAACAGCAGGTATGTCAACTGAAGTCAGCTACATCTGTCACCTGAGCACTGGATAGCACATCTGGGCCAGAGAGCGCTGCTAAGCTGGGAACACAATTCTTAAACTGGTGCAGAAATTCCATCCAAAACACTCTTTACAGCTGTCCCAGCAGTGGGCAGCAGATTGTGGCCCAAAGGGCCAAAGTCTCCCCTAGGGCCAGACTAGAACAGAGGATGCCTTTCTCCAAAGTTGAGCTGACTGAGAAGACAAGCAACAGTCCTGGAGTCCCAGATTTCCTCCATTGCTCCTCCTAATGCTTGTCCAACACCCCAGAATTGTTTATTCTGGCCAGAACCCTGGAAACTGAAAGTCAAAATATCTATCAGAGATGGGGAAGTGCTCTCCATCCTACCGATATATGGAAGACATATCCACACTGCAGGATTATAGCAATTTAATCCCTCATTAACTGTCATGGCTCCATCTGATGGAATTCCGAGATTTGGTGAGGCACTAGAGCTCTCTGGCAGTGAATTCTAAATATCTAAATATCTCTGACAGTGAATTCTAAATATCTACAAATCCCAGGATACCACAGGATTGAGCTACAGTAGGTTAAAGTGGGATCAAACTACTATAATTGTGTATGTGGATACACTCAGAGTGGTTGTAAGACAAGATCTGGATCTGGAGAGCTACATGATTCTCACTCCCTGATCTAAAAGAATATTTCCCCAATGTAGGTTGACCAACAAGCATGACCTGCTGGTGTATTTCCCACTAACATGCTCTTCTATACCCTATCATCTTGCTTGTGTGGTCCTGTTACTTGGAGGCTGGAGTTTCCCCATTGTCCTGAACCACTCGGTATACTATACAGCCTCTGTTGACTGGGAGAATGCAAGTTTATTCTGCCACATCAGAATCTTTGTCTGCAGTAAACTAGCATGAAAAAGGGACAGTTCTAACTCAGGCCATTTCCACACTACACTGTTATAGTGTTACTATTCCATTTTCAATGTCCTATGAAATCCTGGGGTTTGCAATTTAGGGAGGGGCCTTTAGAATTCTCAGCCAGAGAGCTCCAGGGCCTCAGTGAACTACAAACCCCAGAATTCGCCAGGGCGTTGAAAGTGGAATAATAGTACTATAACAGTGTAGTGCCGAAAGGCCCTTAGCCTAGCCTAGCCTAGCTTTTCCCCTACCACCCTAGTTTTTCAGGTACAAGGAGGGCTTAAAATGCAAGCATGTAAGCTAAAACACCTGGGAGCCCTCTGTCAAATATTGTAATTGCATGGGTAGACATTGGCTAGATTCATGCATCATGATTAATCCAGTGTAACAGTGAACCATCTGCCCACGGTTTGCTTATTGTGATGTTCAGACCTGGCACTCTGGCTTCTCTAAATTCTCAGGGCAAACCCACAGCAATCTCAGAATGCACACTTGCACACTGTATTCCAACATTTCATAGATTAAAACCAGGACACACGTGGCCAAACAACCAGTGGCAGAGCTTGGAATATGTGGAGGAGAGGCAGGCTATGGAGCAAGGGGCGTGGCCACTGTACAGGGGGCGTGGCTGTGTTGTGTGTGGGCGTGGCCAGGGCACGCAGGGCCATGGCTACAAGCTGGGACGCCCCAGAAACATTGCTGACCAGGGCGAATCACCCCCCTGCCCTCACGTTCCTACACTACTGCAAACAACATCAGAATACGACTGAGGCAAAAGTTATGGAAGAGGAAGAACACACAAGTTAGGAGACACAACTGCAATTTGCTTTCACCTGAACCTACTGAAAAGGGCAAGATCCCAACCCTTCCTCTCCCACACACCCCACTCTGAGATAATTGAGTGGAAACTACTTTTGCGCTTTGAACTCAGTTTGCAGCAACTGAAGCAAGCTGAGGACAAAGGATGGAAGTGGGAGGACAGGGACAGAAACTGGGTCATTTGAAAAGCAGTTGAAAAAATAGAATGACAGAGGATTAATCAGGACTTCAAATCCGAACAGTTGGAGGGTATGAAAATGACCCACAAAGGGTAAAGGGAAGAAGCTCTGGCCTCTTGGTAGGGAAATAAGTGCCTGTTTGATCCCTTCCCATGTTGTGTTTCCTTGAGGGATACTGCACTTCTCAGAAGTTCATCAATTACATAGACTTCTAGGAATCATGATGCAAACTCTCTGTGTACACAAGGTCGGGCAAAGCACAGCCCTGAGGCTTCCTGGGACCCCCTGAGGGCTGTTTGTGCAGCCCATAGACCCTCCAGCCTCCCTGCTGCCCATTTTCTGCCTGCCCCAAAGGATGGACTGCCAAGAGGAAGCCCCCACAACTGTCAATTCATCTTTTAACTAGGCTGCACCCTCCAGGCCGTTTAACATTACCCCCCTCCCATTTTGTTTTGTTTTTTCCAAACTCGAAGCAGATATCTGGCCCCTTCCATAGAGTGTGTGTGTATTCCTCTGACATTTTTGTCAACTTTCACAGTTCTGGAGGGTGCCAAGTGTAGAAAACTGACCTCCAGACCTGATAGAGAACTTTTCTACTCGCCACTCCCTGTTAACTTAGCCTGACTTTGTTTCTAGACAAATACTTAATTACTATGAAGTGGCAGCCTGAGGTTTAACTGTCTTAAGAGAGTTGCAGATGAGGAGCTCAGGGGCTGATTAATTCTAAAACATGCTTTCCAGCTTGCGGACAGACGTCAGGAATGTTTTGCCAACGTCACTGGGGCTCTGGAAACTGCCATTTTACAACAAGAAGAACCATTCAGAATCCTCTATTGTGTTCAGCCCCCAGGGTGCCATATATGCTTTAACTATAAGAGGCATCTTAGAGCTTATCCAAACACCTTGGAATACTTCACTTTATGTTTAACCTGGCCCAAACTGGACTTCAGTGATCAGTGCAGATTAAATAATACTGCAACCAAGACTCTTAGGCCCTTTCCACACGAGGCTGGTAAATCGGTTCGTGCTGTTTTTTATTGGGCTCGAAACAAGGCGGACTTTCCCTCGTTTCCTTCCGCACAGCTACTGTGTACATTCCATTCTGATTCGGAGGAGTGCAAGTTCATGAATCCACACTGCCTCCACTGCTACTCCCTTCACCCTGCCCCGTCAGCTGTGATTGGCTCTTTTTTTTTTTTTTTGCATGGTTTAGTACGTCATTGCATACATGCAAAAGTCCATACTACCCCCTGGCCCCTCCCATGAGCCCTCCCCTGACCGCCAATTTGCATTGGTGCAAAATGTATGTGTCTGTACTACTGTGAAAGTACGAATCAGATCAATCTGGAAAATTGGAAAACCAATTTCTTCTGGTTTTCAAATAGCACGCTGTACCATCACATGGGGGCACATGCAGTCGGAATTACGTGCAGAACGAAGGTAAACAAACCGAACATTGTCCGCTCTAACATGCAGAAGACCTCCATGGCAAGACGCATTGGCCCACCTTAATAACCACGTGCGGAAAGGGCCTCTGTCTCTTAGTACTGGTCAAAGAGTATAACAGGTGCTATCCATAGCTTGAAAAAGTTGCATTTTCGACTAGAATTACTTACAATGAGCATGGGCCCTGCCTATGCCAGTTGGTGGATTCTGGAAAATGTATTCCAAAAATAAGTTTACCAAGCTTTGCTTGGTTTATTTAGGCCATTTCCACTCTACACTGTACTAGTGCTGCTATTCCACTTTCAACTTCTTGTGGAATCCCAGGGTTTGCAGTTGAGGGAGGGGCCTTTAGAATTCTCAGCCAGAGAGCTCTTTGGCCTCAGTAAACTACAAACCCCAGAATTCCACAGGATGTTGGAAGTGGAATAATAGCGTATCGTGGAAATGGTCTTAGTCTTTTAGGTTGATAACCTCCTGTGGCTTAATATGAGTAACAACTCAGAAAAAAAATGTATACTCCAGTTTAGGCCTAGGATTAGGAAGGCAGAGGCACCCCACCCTAAGATGAAAATTTCAAGACACCATTCAGCCTGAACAATCAAAGGCTAGTGCAGCAAATTTTCAGCTGTTTCATTTGCTGTCCTGCTTTATGGTAAACTATTTAAGCCAAAAACCTTATATTGTGCCTCAGCCATCAAAATTTCTTGGTCCAGTTCCATGATTTCTCCAGAATAGCTTCATGTTCCTCCCTAAATGCTACTGCGAGTGAGATCTAGCAATATTTGTGGAGAGTGAAGTGGCTGATCAGTTTGATGGATGTGCACCGTGGAAAAATATCACATTTTGTTTGTTTGTTTGTTTGTTTGTTTGTTTTTAGGTGGGGTGCATCTCCCACAAATGGTTCTCTGTACACCTTTGATATGTCCACATGCTTACCCTCCAATGTTTTACAGATGAAAACCAGGACAAGTGTGGCCAAGCGACATTACGTTCAAGATGGCAAGAGTTATTAATGAGGAAGAATATATAAACTGGGGTACAGGGGGGTAGCTGCAGCAATTTGCTTTAGTCTGAGCCTCCTAGAATGGCAAGATTCCATCTCCTCTTTTCCTGACCTCATTGGTGAGTTCAAACTACTTCTGCACTTTGAATTCACCAATGGAAGTAAGCCAAGGACACAGGGGGAAAGTGGAAGGAGGAGAGAGAAACTGGGGCATTTTAAAAAGCAGCTGAAAGGGTGGGATGGCAGAGGATTAACGGTGACTGTCTCTGACAGTTGGAAACTACATCCATTGTGAGAACAAATAGGATTGGCCTCTGAATATTAATGTGGGCTGCCTGGAGGCCCCTTGGAGCTGAAAAGCTGTTGTAAAGTTTGAGTCAACCAGGCCCTTTGAGAGAAGGAGAGAGGGAAACTGGAACCTTTCAAAAGCAGCTGAAAATATGGCAAGAGAGGGGCTTAATCCGGAGTGTCTCTGCCAAATGGGATCAGTGGGAGGGTATACGTTTACACACTGTCAAGAGCTCTAGAATACAAGCCATACTTGGAAGTGAGCAAAAGCTAAAGGTCTAAGCTGATTGATTCCCAACACAAATCAAGATACAGGCAAAGGTGGTAGGGAGTAGGACTCTCAATTGCACCCTCCCGGGCATGAATAGTAACCTAGAGACCTTCTCCTGACTGTGGCCATTTCTGCACTAGTCTGTTATAGTGCGATTATTCCACTTTCAACATCCTGTGGAATCCTGAGGTTCCAATTTAGGGAGTTTAGTGCAGTTCAGTTGAGGCCCCTCCCTAAACTGCAAACCCCAGGATTCCACAGGATGTTGAAAGTGGAATAATCGCACTATAACAGTGTAGCGCAGAAATGGTATCAGTTCTCAAGGCTGGAGCCTAATGAAATATTTTTCCAAAGGTATCAAACGGACAGAGGATTCACTTCATTGATTTTCATGTATGGGGGGGACAAAATTTTTCAAATGGTTCTATCAACAGAGGTTCCTTCCTGTGGTCATGAATGCGTGACAGCTACCTAGTGCTTCCACACCAGTATCATATTACTGCTTTCTCTACTACTACTACTACCAACAACAACAACTAATGTATATATTCATGTATAAGTCTAAAAAATTTAGTCAAAAAATCAACCCAAAAAACCTGGATCAACTTATCCATGGATCAATGTAAATATTGTACCTTAATTCTTATCAAAAAAAGGAAGCATCCCCTTCTTTGAGTAGAGTGGTAAAAGGTGAGAGCTTAGCCCATCCAAGGACAATCCAAAAGAAACACCAGCTCCTTCTCCTCTCTTGGCATTTCTTTGAGGGGAAATGCCATTTTCCCACCCGAGCATTCAAAAAGGCCAGAAGCAGTGCTGCAGCAGAGAGAGTAGAAGGGATCGGTGCTTCTTTAGGGTCCCCCACGATGGACTAAGCCAGAGCTTTCCAAACTTTTCATGTTAGTGGCACACTTTTTAGACATGCATCATTTCATGACACAGTAATTCAGTAAGTAATTCAGTGGAAGCAGCCCCTCCACCCAAGTCCGCCCCACCACTGCCCTCACCGGGGTCTTCCTCAGCCCAAAGTGGCAGCAATGGGAGAGGCAGCCTTTCCATCTGGACCTTACCTGCCACCACTGCCTCTGCCCTAGCTGGCGTCTTCCTCAGCCTGAGGTGGCAGCGGTGGGAGAGGCAGTCCCTCCAGTGGGTCTGGCCCACCACCCTTATAGGGGTCTTCCTCAGCCCAAGGAGGCATCAGTGGGAGAGGTGCCCCTCCACCTGGACCTGGGCCCATCCCAGCCTCACCAGGGTCTTCCTCTCCCAGGGCGGCGGTGGCGGCAAAGGCAGCCCCTTCGCCTGGGCCTGACCCGCCGCGGTGGCAGAAGAGAGAGCCCCTCCATCTGTTATGTTTGTATGACCCACCTACACACTGCAGCTGACACATTAACATGTCACAACACACAATTTGTAAAGCTCTGGACTAAGCTGTTCCCTTTCACTACTCTACTCAGAGAAGAGAATAGTTCCTTTTTTGATAAGAGTTAATACTGTACCTTAACTTTTATCAAAAAAGGAATCATCTCCTTCTCTGAATAGAGTGGGCAAAGGCCTTTTTGAATGCTTGGGTAGGAAAGATGGTGGCAGCAGCTGGCCCCTTGAGGTGGTGCTGGTGCTTTTCCTTCTCCCTTGATTATCCATGGGTCATATGAAAATCCATAATTTTGGCCCCAAAACCTGCCCTCGATTCATTCATGGCACATGCATCCTAAGATGACCATGCATCCTATTGTTCTGTACAATCATCATCATCATCATCATCACCATCAGTTAACCATCATCATCCTATATCATTACTATATTTAAAAAAACAATAATTTAGCAATCTGCTTTACAGTGCTGTGTAATCTATTTTACAGGTCAATACTCTTAGTTTGAAGACCTCCCTCCCTTTGAGGGGCTGTCCAGGCCGAGTCCAGTGCAGAAAGCATCAGAAGAGGGGTAAGAGAAGAGATGTTGCCCATCTGCAGTGAGCATCCAGGCCACAGATGGAATTGCTGCACGCACACAAAAGTCACGTGCTTTCTTAGTACAGTAAAATATACTGTAGGTGTTCCAAACTAAAGCTGGCCATGAAGGAAACCAAACCTACTCTACACTTCAGAGGGCTTCAGGAAAGGCCCAGTCCCATTGCCAAAGCTGTAGCCTGCTCATATAGTCAAGGCAGTAAATATTGGCCAGTGACAGAGAGCATTTGGCTTTATTCTGGCAGCAGGGAGGGCACAGGCATAGGTCACCAGAGATAGAAAATTGGTGATACAGGAATATTACATCTCTGTGTTTTACTGAGGTTATTACCACTGCTTCCTTTCCAATCACAATGTCATACTTTAGTGAGATTCCACCACTGTGTTACAAAAGGTTTCTATGGCAGTATGCTATGAAATCACCATTCATTTCAGTCAGGTGATGCATGTGACAGTCAAGCACCTGAACTTGCCATTTCAGCAACAACATTCACTGATACCTTTCCATTGGTTCGCCTTTCAGCAGCCCTTTCCATTTGACCTTATCCTAAATCCTTTTTTTCAAATGCCAATTTCTGCACTAAAGTTTATGCTAAACATTACATTTGTACGTAATTTGCCTTTACTGTATTTCAACAGAGATTCCATCTTTGTGTTGCTTTTACGTAGACAAAACTTCTCCATTGTCTTGCGAAGGCTCTGGAAGCATGAAGATGCAGTGAGAAGCAATGAAAGAAGAATTCTTCTGAAAGCCTGCTGTGGCCCTTTGTGGTCACATCATTGTGATGACACCAGGATGGAACTTTCAGGTGGAAGTTGCATCATTCCCCATCCTCTTGGGCCTTTGCTCTCTCAGAGAGAATGTCTTGCCCATTGATCACAGGTCCAGATTCCTCACCATGATTAGGAGATCAGGAGCATTCCATGGCTTGTAGACTCTTTTTCTCCTCTTTCCTCAGTTCTCACATGGGCGTATTGCCCTCCCTGAACGTGGGTTAACCATGGTGGCTTCATTTTATTGTCCCCTGATAATACTAGCCATAGTTCATATTAATATTATTTCAGATGTAATGCTGTACTATGGTATTCTCTACCACCACCAAAAAAGGCAAAAGAGGAGGGAATTCCGATGCAATCGACAGAAAGAAACAAAAACCACATGGGATGCTTCCACTCACCTAAACCATGGTAAGGAGGATGGAAATGTTACAACTGTGTAACACCTCTGCATTTTCACTTAACTTTGTGGACTGATCAAGTGATCGCTTGCTGGAGTTTGGATGAATGCCACCCTTTGAAAAATGCCACACAATGTAACTGTGCTAATATTACAGATGTTCTTACTTAAAGCAAAAGCAAACAGGAGTCAGGGAACATCTGTCTGGCAAAGAATGATTCATTCATTGAGCACTATGGAAATGGTAAACTCTCTTGTGCTAACATTTAGCCTATATGCAAGTTGTGCTAAACAAAAACCTGAGAAATTTGAAATCTTATCTTTAGAAAACCTAGGTAGGGAATACTTATCGTCTTTTAGCTCAGTAAGAGTTAGGAATTTTGTTTCCAATTCAATATCCTTATGGCCAGACACAGCATTTAAGTCCCCAAGAATATATAAGTAAACCATGGGACATTTAATAATCAAAGAGAATTTTTTATTTATTTTAAGCCAAATACCTTCTATTGAAACTCTGGAACTGAGTGGAGGGATATAAATTGTTATTAAGATAAAATTAAAAGACGGCAATTGGAAAAGTATCCACAATGCTAAGGTCAGAGAGAAGTATCAAAATTATCTCAGGATACTGGTCACATGCTATAAGATCAACTCAACTGTGTTGTGTTAACAAGATGGGATTAATGAATGCCTATTTATATTTTATCTAATCATATTGTTTATAATTCTAATTTATTTTACACACTTATACCCTATTTTCAGTAGATGTACTCTTCTTATATTTAATATTGTACAATCTGGATGGTTCATCATGTTGAGTCCATGGACTGTAAAATAAAATTTGCTTGCTAACATTGTGCTGCTGCTCAATGAATATATGAAAATAAGAAGAGATATTCAGGGATGATTCAGATGTGACGCCAAACCATGGTTTCATTTAATGTCTGCACCTCTGAGAAACCATGCTTAAAATCAGCTTCCAACCATGATCAGAAGTCGTAGGTGGAAGTTTGTGTGATGTTACATCCAATTCAACAGAATGTGGCTTGATCTGCTACTCTGCCTAGAGATGCAGGCCGTTATACAAGATGGCAGCCTAGGATTCCTGGGAAGACAGGGGATGAGGAACACAAATAATTCTGCAGACTCTAAACCACAGTTAGTAAAAGCTTCAGTTTGGTGGTGCTACAACTAACCCATCTTTTACATTTGCCCTCCATCTGGCCAACATGGATAGGAGAATTATTGCATCCTTTCCCCAGAATGGGGCAGGACATGCAAGGACCAGTACACCAATGACATCCTGTGCAGTCATATTCAGGAGAGATGTTTGCTAGTCCTGGTGAGAATAAGCTAGCTGAAGATCAGTGGAGGGATAATCTTAAAGGAAAAGAAATCTGTGTCTCCTTCAAATCATCGGTTCTTATATCTAAATATGGGCAAGCCCTTTGAAACTGATCAAGTCTGTCCTAATCCCATCACATTGACTCATGCTGGGATATTGTAATTACAATTTAGAATATTAAGGAAACTGAGAAACTCACTGGGATCCACATATGCCCATGTGGGATGGAGAGGAACATTCAAGGGTGGAGGGAAGGTCCCTGCTTTCATCCCTTCTGCTGACGTTGCCTCTTCATAGGTCGGAGGTGCTGATGGGACAGTGGTGTTGTCCTTTTTTGCTGCATCCCCCTGTTGGCCTTCAGAGTTGGCAGGCTTGTTACTCACAGAGAGCTGCAGAGCAAAAAAGAAAAGGAAAGGTTAGGAGAAAAAGAATTGCAACTGCTACCCCCCACCCCATGCAATGATAGCTGAAGAATTTGGGGGCAGGGAGGGGTAAGGTCGTGAAAGCTGGATAGTGAAGAAAGCTGATAGGAAGAGAATCCACTCCACTGAAAGGTGATGCTGGAGGAAAGATCTAGAGATATTGTGGACTGCTAAAAAGACAAATGAATGGGTCCAAGAGCAAATCAAGCCTGAATTCTCCCTAAAAGCTAAAAGACTAAACTAAGACTGTTATACTTTGGATGTATCATGAGAAAACATGACCTGTTAGAAAAGGCAATAATGCTTGGTAAGGTGGAAGGCAGTAGGAAAAGAGGAAGACCTCCAACACAGGTAGGTAGATTTAATCAAGAAAGGCATGGCCCCAAGCTTGGAGAATTCTAACAGGGCTCTTGATAGCAGGGAAACCTGGAAATCTTTCATTCATAGGGTTGCCACAAGTTGAAGTCTAAGTGATGGCAAAGAATAACAAGGGTATGGGCATGTGTGTGGGACCCTGAACAGACTTCCTAAGTGGACAAGGTGAGGAGGACAAACCACAAATCTTCTCACATTGTCTCTCTGACTTTCTCAAGTTCTCCAGGCACAGTGAAAATGGTAGCACTGTTTGGGCCATGGAACCACAGCTATTCTTCTAGAAAATGACCCAGTAGAAATGCTGCAGGAGAGTCAGGTGCATGATAGCCATAAACTCATTGTTCATATTGAGGTTGATAACAGGGCTTGCATTTCACAAAGCTAGCTTTGCCATGTTTCAGTTATGAACAACAACTCTGACTTAGAGACACGAACTCTAACCAATTAGGGTATAGCTTCACAAACAAGGTTTTACACTTGCAGCAACATGGTTGCATCTCAAAGAGATATCCAACATGGAGACATTTGCAGGCCCAAACTGGATTTTGCAGATTTGTTTCTGGTAAGCAGGATTATTTCTTATGTTGCTATCTACCCTCATCCCTAAGAAAAGGCTACAAATATACACATTTAGGATTTATTTTCCCCCTATGTATCAAATCAAAATTATGGATATGGGCTTTTGCATAACATCTCATTCTCAGTCACTGGAAGAGCCTATACTATAGTACTGTATGGTATTTGAAGGAAGGAATTTCAGTCCAGAAACTTCAGTTCATGGAGTTTTTATGCCCTTAAGAAAGGGAAGGTCTGGCACATTGATAACAATCTGCTCCCCACTCTCCTAACTACTATTTTTCAAGGTCATTTTCATTTATATCTGTCTACTTTCCCCAACCAGGTGTATTGGACTACAATTCCTTTACTGTCTAAGGTTGGCATACGATGTTTTGGTTTGTTAGCAACCAGTTCTAGGGAAAGGTAGGATACGAATAAAGTGAATAGAAATATGCATGTTCATGTTTTAATTCCACACATTTTTCTAGAGATATCTCCTGGTGTTCTGTGATATAAGTAACTTCATAAAAGATCCAACAGGTTCAATGGTCAAAATCCAATCTGGCAAATTCTGCCTTCTTTTTCTCTCCTGATAACTAACAAGGTGAGCAGATACCAGCATGCAGTTGCATTTAGCTAGAAGTAGCACTATGGAGTGGTTTGAGCGTTGGGCTACAATCCTAGAGACCAAAGTTCAATTCATCGCTCAGCCATGGAAATGCACTGGGTGACACTGGGTGCATCACACACTCTCAACTTCCAGAAAACCCTGTGATAGAAATGACTTGAAGGCACACAACAACAACAACAATCTTAGGTAGCAGAGAGGCCAAAATACCCTGATCTTGGAAGCTAAGCAGGATCAGGTCTGGTTAATAACTAAATGAGATATTCCCAAGGAATATCAGGAGCTGAAGGCCACATTTCAAAGGAGCATGACAAACCACCACCTCTGGTTATTTCTTATCTAAGAAAATTCTGTAAAATTTCATGGTGCTGCCATAAGCCAAAAGACAACTTGAAGGCAAGCGCACACATACACACACACATACTCCTTAGGTAGGAAACATACAATCTCTGATGAAGAAATTTAGAACTGTCATGCAGACAGTTGAAACATTGCCAGTCCAGAGTATGTGATTCAATTTTATTTGACACTTCAAACTCCTAAATAACTGGGAGTGGGGGCGTTAAAGAGTCCCGCTAACCTCACTGTGGAATTAAGTCCTAGCAAATCTCTTTAAAAGTATAATCTGACTCCCAGTTGGGTTAAATCATTATCATCCAAGAAACAAGAGGCAGCCATGTTGCCCATAGGAAAAGCTCTCAAAATCCATATTAATATAATATCTTCAACAAACTCAAAGGTCATAAAATTGGCAAGCCTTTGAGATCTCCAGCTCTCCAACTGACCAGAAGTTACAAAGGGCAGGCAGGGATGGTGAGGAACAGGAAGTGGGGGAGAAAAGCAGAGTTCATATTGATGTCAATCTTAAGCTGAAACAGGGAAAGGGATTTCTCCAGCCTCCTCCTCTCCCGTTTCATCTAAAAACTTAACCATACAGACTACATGGATTCAAGATTATCAGTCCTCCCACTTTAGTCCTAACTTCCTCACCAACCACCCTGCAAATATACTTGCTTTTTGTAATATCTTTCCTGATAGCAAGATCTGGCAATCTTGAAAGCTTTTTCCACTTTGACGACCTCTGAGTTGGTCTAACGAAGGTACAATGCTAATTTGGATGCCATTAACATGCAACATAGGTCCCAATGTGGTGTAGTGGTCTTAGTACTGGACTACTGGAGACCAGGATTCAACTCCCTGCTCAGCCCTGGAAACCCACTGGGTGGCCTTGGACAAGTCACACTCTTTCAGCACCAGAAAACCCCATGACAGTTTCACCTTAGGTTTGCTGTAAGTCAGAAAATGACCTGAAGGCACACAACAACGTCATCCAATATGAAGTAGCTATGTCAGGAAAAGGCAATGTCAGGGTGCATCTGGGGACCAATTTTCCTGCCCTGGGACTCTCTGCCAAAACAAACGTAAAGAAAATAAAGAATGGCTAGAAGACATCTCGAGTTTTTATAGGGAGGGGTATCCTATTTGTTTGACACTAACCCATGCAACCTACTGGGCTGCAGCCTATTTGAATGGCGCATTACCACTTCTGGAGGCTTCTATGCACCCACAACTTTTCTTTCTTCTTCTGTTTTTTTTTTTAATCACAGAGAATCCAAGACGACAGCACTCTCCTACACAAAGCTACATAAAGACAATTCAAATGAAAGTCCGTCCAGCTATTTTGAACCAGCAAAAGCCTCCTTAAAGACCGCTTGACGCAGCCACACAAACAACGGTCCCTGGATGTTCATAACTCAACACATGGCAGCAAAAGAACCTGAGCCAATCAGGAGCAGCAACACCACGCCGCCGCCCCCCTCCCCCAACAAGTGAGAAAGGCAAGGCATTAATCCTGGCATCACATCCCTGTGGTGCCATCTGGATTTGGTGATGACCTAATTCAGTGGAAGCAAGCACCTAGAAAATGATGGTGGAAAGAGGAACATAGAGAGAGGGAGGGAGACAAGAGAGGTTTTATTTAAAAAAAAAAAAAGATTATTTTTCTGCTCCAAAGCACTTACTAAGAGAAAAGCCCAGCTGTTTTGTGGGAGAGATTTTTTGCATTCCATATCTGTCCCCTGCGTAGTATGGTAGGCAATGAGATGCAAGCTACAACCATAATATCAGCACACATACGCACACATCTGCCACACTCTGTTCCATAAGCAAGAGATCATTTAAGAGCAATCACCCCTGGCATTACATAAGTTCACATGTTAATACACAGGTAAGGCCCAGAATTATGGGACAGACCACACAAGCCACAGTATATATATAACCACAGATTCCTTGGCGTCTCAGGGTTCCAAAATGTAACAGATGGCCTCAAACCATTCCATTCCACCTCTGGAGTTATTGACCCAGCACTGTTGCTTTGTGTCCCATGGCAACAGCTTTTGTAGAAGAGCACCAAGAGAGGTGAGATGGAATTGCATCTCTTAAAGTTCAGCTCTGTCCTGGGGGAATAAGATGGTGGTTTTTCATGCATAGCCAAATGCTCAAAGTCACTTTTAAAGGGCTGGTGGGCAGCGTGGTACAGTGGTTTGAGCACTGGACTATGACCCTGGAGACCAGGGTTTGATTCCCTAATCAGCCATGGAAGCCCCTTGAGTGACCTTGGGCATGCCACGCACTCTCAGCCCCAGAAAATCACATGATAGGTTCACCACAAGTAGGAAACAGCTTGGAGACGCAGAGCAACAAAAGGAGCCTGATCCTAGCCAGGAATGGTATGAGCTAAGGCAGTATGATAAAGAGCCATGCCATCAGTAGCCCAATGGCGACACTCACAATCATCATCACCACCACCACCATCATCTTTTTCTCCCATCTCTGACGGGATCAGGGAGAAAGATGCTTCGCGCAGCATCTCAAAAAAAGAGGGATGCTGACATCATTCAACGCCGCTCAGTCGCCCCTCTGAGTGTGACTTCCTCTTGTGCCATTTTTGCTGGTCAGCGTCTCCGCAAAAGTCCTGCTCCCGAACCTACCTTTCCCTGCGTCATCTTTTCCTCTTGAGAGACGCTCTCCTCGCTGGGCGCCAGACGGCACTTCGGAAGGGGTGGGCGAGCCGGGAAGAACTATTTGCCCACCGACCCTTCAGACGCACACCGGCACACGCACACACACACACACGCACACACACGGCGACTTCTTGTCACTCAGTCGTTGCGACCCGCCGCTCCCCTTGTGGCTTCAGCCCCCGCAGCCTAGGGGGATGCTCTTCGCTTCCCAGCAGCATCTAGATCGCCTCCGAGCGCGGACGGGGACTGTACCATTTCCAAGCCGCGGAGCCGCGGGGGAGGAGGAGGGCGAGAAGGATACTCCCGGGGAAAGCAGATGCGAAGAGCTGGGAAGGAGGCGAGGGGGAGGAAAGGGGAGGACCCGCAGTGCCAGCGGTGGCGTGGGCTCGTTGCGAGCGTGAGGCTGCAGCAGCAGGCGAGAGAGTCACAAGGCCAGCGAAAAAGCCAGCAAACGCCAGAATGCAGCTGAAGGCCGAGGGCCAGAAGCGTGTAGAGAGAAAACAAAGCCGGGGGGGGGGGTAGACAGAGAGAGATTGACGATGCAGCTGGGAAGGATGCTCTCCTTAGATGCACCACTTTGCTGCATCACTAACAGCAGCCCAGAGACCTGTGAGCCGCACAGCCCTGGGATCTGTTGGATTTCTCTTGGCTCCGTTGCGTATCAGGAGAGGAGATCCTCCTGTCTGTTTTGCACTATTATCCAAGACCACCTCCTGATCCACACAGCCCCAGCCATTTGCTCTTCATCCCCCTGCTCCCCATTTTATGGCAACAAGCATCTCTTTCTCCTATTTAAAAAAAAAAATCCATGAGCGTGTGTGCTGCATGATCACCTTCCTTCACCACTTTCACTGCAACTGTACTGGTTTTCAAACTGAAAGGGGCACATACCAGTGCTTCTCAAGCTATTTGTGATGGATTAGCATTTCCACACACATCCCCCCAGTGTTCAAGGAATGAGTGCCATATTTGTACCATATTATTATTGTATTCACTGTGTCCATTTCTGCACTACACTGTTATAGTGCTATTATGCCACTTTCAACATCTTATGGAGTCCTGGGGTTTGCAGTTTAGAGAGGGGGCCTTTAGAATTCTCAGCCATAGAGCTCTCTGGCCTTAGTAAACTACAAACCCCAAAATTCCACACGATGTTGAAAGTGGAATAACAACACTATAACAGCGTAGGAGAGAAATGGCCGTAGTTTCTTTGAAACTCACAGCTGATCAGTAACCACTCATGGATCAGCACTGGTCCATGGGCCACCACTTTTATCAGCACCGGCACATACAACAAGCACCACACATTTTAATCCAGAAACTAGGACACAGAGCAATGGCTTCAAACTCTAGGAAAAGAGATTCCATCTAAACATTAGGATGACCTTCCTGATGGTAAGAGCAGTTTGACAGTGGAATGCACTGCCTTGAAATGTGGTAGAGTTTTTTTCTTTGGAGGTTTTTTAAAACAGAGGCTGGATGGCCATCGGTCGAAAATGCTTTGATGCTGTACTCCTGCTTAGCAGTGGGTTGGACTGGATGGCCCATGTGGCCTCTTCCAGCTCTATGGTTCTATGATTCTAATTCTCAGAACATAAATGTATTTGTATTAATCACATACTCCTTGAGAGTGTTGCTTTGTTCCTGCATTTCCTTTCATCATGCCCACCTCCAGCAAGAACATTGCAACAGAACAGATCAGCCTGGGCCCCAGGGATTAAGAATCTGGGTACTGAGATGGAGATCCCCCTCATTTTCCTGGAGAAGTGCTCTATATTTCTGTATATCCTTCATGAGAACAATTTTGTGCTTTAGCAATCGTGGTTTTTTTTTTCCTCCCTCCTTCTGATGTGAGGTGTGACAAGTTTCATCAGGAAGTTCTCCATAAGGAGATGCCTCTAGAGTCTAGATGGAGAATCAGATAAGCAACCACAAACCACAGCAACCCAAGGCTAGATTGCAAAGTGCAGCATAAGAAGGAGAAAACTAGCAACTAATTAACCACAGAACCCAAAAAACTTCACTCACAAGGCACCACCTATAACCACTTCCAGTCTCCAGCAAGTAAGATTTAATCTCACAACCCACAAAGTAGATAAGTACTGTTTTGTTCACATAAACATATAGAATATTTAATGCCTACCAAAGCAAAAAAAAGTCTTGTATTTGTTTAGAATCAGAAATGTCAATCAAAGTATAAATGTCTACAAATGCATAAAAGCATCTTTGATGAAGTTCCCCATGACATTCTTGCAAAGAAGCTTATAAAATGCAGGCTGGGCATGGCTACTTTTAGGTAGATTTGTAATTGGTTGACCGACTGAACCCAAAGGGTGCTCACCAATGGTTGCTTTTCATTCTGGAGAGAAGTGACTAGTGGGGTGCCACAGAGTTCTGTCCTGGGCCAAGTGCTATTCAACATCTTCACCAATGACATGGATGAAGCAATGGAGGGCATGCTGATCAAATTTGCAGATGATACCAAATTGGGGGGGGTTGCTAAGACGCCAGAGGACAGGATCAAAATTCAAGATGACCTTGACAGATTGGACAGCTGGGCCCAAGCTAACAAAATGAATTTCAACAGAGAGAAATATAAAGTCCTACCATTAGGCAGAAAAAATGGAACGCACAAATATAGGATGGGGGATGTGTGGCTGGATAGCAGTATGTGTGAAAGGTATCTGGGAGTCTTGGTGGATCACAAGCTGAACATGAGTCAGCGGTGTGATGCGGAAGCCAATAAAGCCAACACGATTCTTGGTTGCATCGATAGGAGTTTGGTGTCTAGATCAAGGGACATAATGGTACCACTCTGTTCTGCTTTGGTCAGATCTCACCTGGAATCCTATGTCCAGTTCTGGGCACCACAAGTCAAGAAGGATATCGACAAGTTGGAAAGCGTCCAGAGGAGGGCAACCAAAATGGTGAAGGGTCAGGAAGCCATGCCCTATGAGGAGTGCCTGAGGGAGCTGGGCATGTTTAGTCTGCAGAAGAGAAGATTAAGAGGGGACATGATAACCATGTTTAAATATTTGAAGGGATGTCATGTCGAGGAGGGAACAGGCTTGTTTTCTGCTGCTCCAGAGACTAGGACAAGGAGCAATGGATTCAAGCTGCAGGAAAGGAGATTCCACCTGAACCTCAGGAAGAACTTCCTGACAGTCAGGGCTGTCCGGCAGTGGAATACGCTGCCTCGGAGTGTGGTGGAGTCTCCTTTTTCAGGGGTTTCTAAGCAGAGGCTGGATGGCCATCTGCTCGGAGTGCTTTGACGTGTGTTCCTGCATGGCAGGGAATTGGACCGGATGGCCCCTAGGGTCTCTTATTCTATGATTCTATGTATTTTCTGCCCTTTGTTTGGCCAATAAAGGTATTAGCTTTGTGTGGATTTTGGATGTTTTTGTATTCTGCAGCATGGCCAACATGGCTACTCCTGAATATGTTTCCTGGTTTGTCTTTTGTTATTCTGCCAGTCCTGTTCTTGCCTCTGCCTAAGCCCAAAGATGCCAGGCTTAATCTCAGTTTACACAGGGCACTAGTAGAATAATTTGGTAATTTATGCTAGCAGCGCACAATAGACTCATGGTGCATTTCTCGTTGTTCTGTAGGAGTAACTGCTATGGAACTCTAAGCTAGCTAATAAAAGAAAATTTCTGTTTATTATAGCAAGAATTTTGTTTAGAGGTAGTGCTGGAAATAAACCCAAAATGTGATTACAGAAGCCTCTAAAGCTGTTACATTAGTAGCCATCCTGGAGGGGCCAAGTAGACAGAGATACCTGAGCCTACCTGGCAACCCTCCCCCCTTCTCACAGAAACAGAGAGAGAGAGATTGAGAGAGAGACTGACTGACTGGGTTCAGGACACTTGCAGTCACGTAGGAGATTCGCCTCGGGCGGCAACGTTTTTGGGGGCATCCAGGCCTGTAGCCACGCCCACACACACTGGCCACACCCCACACCCCACAGTCACACCTCCATGAACAGTGGCCCCGCCCCTTGTGCCATAGCCCTGTCCCCTCCTGCCCCCTCCTCCACACACTCCAATCTTCACCACTGGATACTTGTTATAGTATTGATTTTTATTTTTTTTTACTTCAAACTTTCAGCTCCCCGGTCCAGTCCACAGCGCTCCGGAGCAGTGCGTGCTCGTCAATGTGCACTGCTCCGGCATCCCAAATGGCGGCCTCCGGTCGGTCGAGGGTCTCGACCAACCACTGAAGCTCGCTAGCCTAAAGCCCGCCCCCAGGCAGATTGCAGGCTCGCATTGGTACGAGCCTGCGAATCTGCATAAGGGAGCAGGCTCGCAGTGGCATGCTGTGTGCTTTTGAAAGACCGGAAAAATCGGGTCTTTTTTTTTTTAAATCATTTTATTAAAGTTTCAAAACAAATAAAAACATACATCTTCTTGTTATTTCACTTGCAGTATCATTTGATTGTTCCAAAGTAATTCAGATTTCATCTTCAATGATTTTACATAGTTTTCTCCCCTGTACTTCTTTACCATCTATTATATCAGTACATTGCATTTCATTTTCCATATCAAGCTTCATGATATCAATACATCAATACATCTCTTCACCGTTAACTTTTACATAATACCATGAACTAATGACATCTTATAAAGACCTTCCCACCCGCCTCAACAATTTGCCATTCCTTCTGGATTTCATCATCTGGTTTCCCTTTCAGTCTCTGTGATACTATATCAGCATTTTTGTTTTCCATAAAAGTCCCCCACCATTGTTCAACTGTAGGTATTATCTGCTTTTTCCATACCTTTGCATATTCAATACGTGCTGTCATTATCATATACAATATTATTCTCCAATGTTTCTTTATAATTGTACTTTCAACTAAATCTGTCATGTTCAGTAAATACATTTCAGGAATCATAGGAATCTGCACCTTCAATATTTCACATATCTTTTTGTGTATCTCAGACCAATATTTCTTTGCCTTTGGACACGTCCACCACATGTGATATGTTGTGCCAACTTCTTTTGAGCATTTCCAACAAAGCCCAGTACCTGTTTTGTACATCTTTTGTAATTTATCCGGTGTCAGATACCATCTATAAAATATCTTATAGTAGTTCTCTTTTACATTCTGGGCCACAGTAAATTTATTTGTCTTTTTCCAACTCTGCTCCCAATTGTCCAATTGAATTGTATGACTTATATTCTGTACCCAAGAAATCATGACTGCTTTAACTGTTTCCTCGTACATCTCCTGTTGCAACATCTCCTGAGTTATTTAAGCTAAAAGATGTGGAGAATTATCAAACAGACTTTTAATCACTCCAGTTTTTTCCTTTATTTCTATTCCATACATCTTCAAGTCTATCTGAAACCTCTCCGATAATTGCCTATACAGAAACCAATTTAGAACTATTCCCTCTTGTTCCAACTTGTCTCTTGATTTAAGCTGTAAGTCGTTCACCTCAGACCTCTCTATCAGATCGTCATATCGAAGACATTTATCAGTTGAGGCCCATCTTCCAAAGAAAGCTTCTTGCGGGGAGACTCAGGAGGGTAGTTGCCTCATATTTTTAGACTTAAATTCCTCCCAAATTTTCAACAGCGATTTCTTAATATAATGATTTGTAAAGTCTTTATCTACTTTTGCTTTATCATAAAACATATAGGCATGCCACCCCATCCTCAGGTCCGCACCCTCCAATGTCAACATTTTAACATCTTGTAGGTCCATCCAGTCTTTAATCCATATAAGAGATGCAGCCGTATAATACAACTCAAAGTCCAGAAGTGCCAAGCCACCTCGATTTTTCTGATCTGTCAAAGTATTCCATTTAATCCTGGTTTTTTTCCCTTGCCATATAAACTTGGTTAGTTCTTTCTTCCATTGAATGAATGGTTTCTTATTTGTTATTACTGGAAGGTTTTGAAACAAGAAATTCATCTTTGGTAAGACATTCATCTTTATAACCGCAATCCTCCTCAACAGTGATAAATGTAGCCTAGTCCAATTTTCCATGTCCTTGGTTATTTCTTTCCATTTTTTTCCATAGTTATTATCAAATAACTCATTATTTCTCTTAGCTATCCAAATACCCAGTTACTTCACTTTTTGTCCTCTCGCAAATCCCGTTTTTTGTACAATTTCCATCTCTTCAATCTCTGTAAGATTTTTAGTAATAAAAGTTGTTTTGTCCACATTTATCTTGAAACCTGAAAATTGTCCATATTCTTGAATTGTTTTATTCAATTTATTAATGCTACTACATGGATCTTCCAAAAAAATCACCAAATCGTCAGCGAAAGCTTTTAGTTTATATTGATATCTCTGAATTTGAGCTCCTTTGATATCCTCATCATCCCTTATAGCATTGTTTAATATTTCCATTGTCATTATAAATAGCAAAGGTGAGAGTGGACAACCTTGTCTTGTCCCTCTCTTCAGCTCTATTTGTTGTGTTCTTTCGCTGTTTATCACCAATCTCGCTCGCTGATGTTTATAAATAGCTTCAATCCATGATTGAAATTTCTCTCCAGTCACCATTTGCTTACATGTCATTATTAGAAATGGCCAACTTATCATATCAAAAGCTTTCTCTGCATCAAGAAATATCATGGCCATTTTCCGTTCCTTGTGTCTCTCATAATATTCAATCAAATTAAGAACTGTCCAAATGTTATTTCTTAACATTCTTCTTGGTAAAAAGCCATTCTGATCTTCTTTGATAACCTCAGACAACACTTTTTTGAGTCTATCAGCTAGGATTGAAGCAAAGATCTTATGATCCACATTGAGAAGTGATATAGGCCTATAATTTTTCACATCAGTCAAATCTCGATCTTCTTTTGGTATCAAAACTATGTTCGCTTCTTTCCAAGTGTCTGGTATTCCTTCCTTTATTATTTCATTTATTGTACTTTGCAAAGGTATTGAAATGTCATGTTCCAAAATCTTATAACATCTTGCAGTGTATCCATCAGGGCCTGGGGCCTTATCATTCTTCAAATTGTGGATAGACTCAACCACTTCCATCATTGAAATGGGTTTATTCAGTATTAATCTTTGTTCTTCATTAAATCTCATTTTATTTGTTCTCTCCAAGTAGTCTTCCATTCCTTGTTGATTTTTGACCTTTGAAACCTTGCCCATCAAATTATAATAGTATCTATAAAAAGCTTGTTTTATCTCTTCCTGTTTTGTAATCTTTTTCTTACCATCCACAATCTCTGCTATAACATTTCTAGCCCTTCTTTTACACAGCATTGAAGCTAAAAACTTGGATGGTTTGTTGGCTTGTTCAAAATATTTCTGATTCATTTGTTTCCGCATCTGTTGAAGTATTTCCTCTGCAGTTACTCGCATTAAATCAGCTTGATGTAATTTCATCTGTAATCTAAACCGTTGGTTAGCCGGATCCTGTCTCATTTGTCTCTCTATCTCTTTCATTTTTTCCAGAATTTGGTCCTCTTTTTTTTCTTTTCCTTCGTAATCTCCGTGGACCATCTAATGAAATTTCCTCTCATAACAGCTTTACTTGCATCCCAAATAGTCTTCATGGACAGCTCAGATGTCATGTTTTCTGCAAAATAGATGGTTAGCTCCCTCTTAACTTTCTCTATATACTCCTCCTTATTCCATATGTCGTCATTCATCCTCCATGATCTTTCTCTATCATTCAGCCGCAATTTAATCTGTATTGGATTGTGATCCGAACATATTTTTGGAAAAATGTCCATGTGTATAGTCTTCATCAATAAATGTTTTGGCAGTAATATCATATCTATCCTTGACATAGATTGATGTCGATCAGAATAAAATGTATATCCTTCCACTTGTCCATTTTTGTATCTCCATGTGTCATATAAATTTAGATTGTCCATCAAATTAAAAAAGGTTTTTGGAAGCTTACCGTTGTTTCGAGGAGATAATTTCTGAGTAGATCTGTCAACTTGAGGATTTATGACTCCATTAAAGTCTCCCAGAAGAATAACATTCGATTTTCCAGACTCATTTACATATTCCTCTATTTGTTGCTGTATTTTAGGAGAAAAATCCCCTTTCGCCCCATTTGGTGCATACAATCCCACTATTAACATTGTATCTTGCTTCACAGTAATTTCAATTCCTATAAATCTACCATTTTTATCTTGAAAGATTTGACGTGCTGTATATCTTGAATTTAGATATATTAACACCCCTTTCTTCTTTTTATCAGTCAAAGCAAGTCTGTAATTTTGGATTTCTGACATATTTTAAATCTTGATTTTTAATTCTTATCTCCTGAAGACATATTATATCCAATTTTTGTTTCTCCAAATAATGAAAAATTTGTCGCCTTTCATATTCAGAACTAAATCCCTTAATGTTACAAGAACATATCTTCAAATCCATTTTAGCAAATGACTATTAAAATTTATAATTTACCAGTCTTCTTAATCTTCCTGTAAGGCTCCTCCTAATTCCCCTTCCTCCTGTTCCAGAATTCCGCCCACTGCGCCTTGCTCCTCGAGGGCTATCTGTTCAGTTCCAACGTCTTCTTCTTCTTGTTGAAGTTGTAGTCTTCCTCCTTCCAACACTTCCAGCTCCTGTTCCTGATCTTTCCCCATCTCAGAAGTAGTTGTCTTAACTTCATTCTTCAGTCTTTCCATCATTTCTTTTGCTTTGTGTGTTGTATTAATCAGATATCTCCATTGTTTATATGTGAATGACAAGCCTTCAAGTTTCTCCCCTCGATAACTGATTTGTAGCTTTACTAGAAGGTTTTCCAAAGGTTTGCATTCTTGTCTCTTCTTTAAGATTTGATAAGGGATATCTTTAAAAAATTTTACATCCTTATTTTCAAGTTTCAAAGTTCCATCATAACTTCGTTGAATCACCCTATCTCTTATCGTTGTCCTTGTAAAGATAATAAAGATGTCCCTAGGCAACTTCTTCTCTCTCGCCACCCAAGAAGTCACTCTAAAATTCTATCTATAGAATTCTCCATCTTCTCCACTTCAATGTCGATAAATTCAGCCAAAGCTGGGATTATTGTTTCAAATAAGTCCTCCATGGATGACTCTGGAACTCCTCTAAGACACAGAGAGGTCTTTCAAAAGCACGCTGGAGGACCACTTGGGGTTGTTCTGGACTGGACTGAGGTGCAGATTACCTTACATAGGTCCAACCTAGTCTGATCCGAGGTACAGGCCTCCTCCTTGGAGGACGGACTGCACCGTTTCAAAAACCCCATGTGGAAAAGGCCTTAATATATATATAGGCCTCCAAGTGTTGTGGCCAGAAAGAGACGAAGACCAGGTTTCCAGGGAAAAATCAAAAAGCCATTTTATTGTTAACAATTACTTGCGCAAGGACGACAAATATTCAGGAATTGTCGTGCCAATTAATTGAGGTAGCATCACTATATACCTTTGGTCTTCTATGTCATCAATCAATCATTCATTTAGCCAGCCCATCACAGTTGGAAAAGATCCTTTGGTTAACTTTCCCATTACATCATTAACTTGCACAGAAGAGAACAAAGAGTTAGAAAATGATACAAAATGATGCATGTGGCCAAAATGAGATAGCAGGGAGTATGTTGACTCCCTCTTAGTTCCCAGACGCCTGAGTGAGTGTTGCAAGGCCATTCCTAAAATTCGAGATAAGACAAAGACATCTGCTGTTTCACTCAGAGACACAATTCAATTCGCTTATTTTTCCTATTCAAGTGGCATTGGATTTAACCCCTTCACAAGTTGATTGTCAGCTTAGGATTACCCCATGAATTTTCTTAGGAAAAGAACATTCAGAGGTGGTTTTGTCAGTTCCTTCCTCTGAAATACAACCTACAGCATCTAGAATTCTTCGGCAGCCTCCCATCCAAGTACTAACCAAGGTTGAGCTTGCTTTGCTTCCAGCATCAGACAGAATCTGGTGCCTGTCAAGTATTTCGGCCCTATCCTGCTTAGTGTTTAATGATAAAGTTACACTTCCAGTATATGGAATGTGAAGACAGTATGGACAGTGGTATAGAAAATATTTTGCCAAAATAAGCACCAGCCAAGAATAAACAGGAAGCTTTACTGAAAGATTGCCTATTTTAAAACATGAAGGCTCTGTCCTTTCAGTAAGCAGATAGCAGGCAGAAAACCAGCAAGTGAAGCTTGTCACTACATTTCAGGCTAGAAGATGTTGCTTGCTTGTGTGTGTTTCCCTCTCAGAACTACGAGCCTTTCCATACTACATTGTTATAGTGCTATTATTCCACTTTCAACATCCTATGGAATCCTGGGGTTTGCAGTTTAAGGAGGGGCCTTCAGACTTTTCAGCCAGAGAGCTCTTTGGCCTCAGTAAACTACAAACCCCAGAATTCCACAGGATGTTGTAAGTGGAATAACTAGAACAGTGCAGTGCAGAAAGGCTCTATGTTAAATACAGAGAGTGATGGTAGGGCAAGTGGGAAGCAACAAGAACATTTGCATTTCAAGATGTTTTGTGTAACACTAGCTATCCTTCATTTTAGGATTTTTAGGTAGAACAATGTTGCTTCAGATCTCAGGTAAAATTTGCCTCAGGTAAAATTCAGCCACATTTCTAGCCCCAGACCTTATCAAATTTGCTTGCTGAATATATGGAGATCTATTTTTCTTCCCTATCAAGGCTGGAACACCCAAAAGGATTAGGTTAGACCACATCTTGAATACTGTGTCCCGTTGTGGGCACCCCAATTCAAGAAGGACATGGTCAAACTGGAGCAAGTCCAGAGGAGGGCGACCAAAATGATGAGGGGCCTGGAAGCCATGCCCTATGTGGATAGACTTAAGAGAGCTGGGTATGTTTAGTCTGCAGAAGAGAAGGTTAAGAGGGGACATGATAGCCATGTTTAAATATTTGAAGGGATGCCATATAGAGGGGGAGAGGGCTTGTTTTCTGCTGCTCCAGAGACCAGGGCAAGGAGCAATGGATTCAAGCTGCAGGAAAGGAGATTCCACCTGAACCTCAGGAAGAACTTCCTGACAGTCAGGGCTGTCCGGCAGTGGAATATGCTGCCTCGGAGTGTGGTGGAGTCTCCTTCTTTGGAGGTTTTTAAGCAGAAGCTGGATGGCCATCTGTCGGGAGTGCTTTGAGGGTGTTCCTGCATGGCAGAGGGTTGGACTGGATGGCCCCTGTGGTCTCTTCCAACTCTACATTTCTATGATTCTATGATTCTATGATTCTATGATTCTAAGGATGTCTAGTGCTGCTGGTGAGAAGCAGATGCTTCACACAGGGCAGCATGACTAACAACCAACATTAGTGTTTCTGACAGTTTGAAACAAGATATTACTGGTTTTATCTATTCTCACTTTCCATCCAAATTCCTCCCTTCAAAGCTTTGTCTTGAAATTTCCTTTTGTAGGTGCAATTTGGCATCAGGTCTCATCTGGATTTTAAAACAGACATGTAATGTCAGTTTCCATTCAAAGGTCCCTGTGGAAATGAAGGTAAAATAGCAAGCTATGCATACCGCCAGCATATTTAAACAAAACAAAACTTTGGGGTGAGACTGTGAGTGCATGGGTGTCAGCTCATTCTAAAAAGTAAGACACGCCCTGGGATTAAATTATTCTGCCACTTAGAAGGACAGTCAGGTCATCACCTTTGAAAACAAGTTCCTGCCAGGCCATGATAGCATGAAAGTAGAGGCAATTAACCAAGGCCTGGTACACAGCTATGCAAAACTGCGCCACTGAGACTGGGTGAGTGAGTTGGTTCAAAAGCTCAACAGATTCAAAGAGTATTTCATTGGAAAGAAAAATTCCCATGTTATTAGGCAGTCTCTCTTACATAAGCAGATCCAAGCAGGTGATCTTTCTGCTTGTCAGCTGAACCAACAACTGACCTGAGGCTTTATAGAGACAGAGTGGGGCCCTTTCCGCAGCTTATCTGTTCTCAGCGTTGGGGTGCAGGGATTGCGCGAGCAGCCTCTTGCGAGAAGCTCTCGAGTCCCTGTTGCTTCAGTTCCGCAACCGCTGCTTGCTCATGAGCAGGGAGCGTGAGAGCCCCTCATCTTCCCAGGCTGCGCTGGGGCAAGAATGCGAGCACTGCGGCAAGCACAGTAAGTGCATGTGGGGCCCTGGAGTGATGCGCGATTGCACACCATTTTCGGCTCAAAGCCGAAAATGAAATAGTGTACAATTGGCGTCTGCCAGCCCAGGCAGCATTGTGCAATTGCAAGTGCGTCGTGTGGATCGCTCCTCGCAATCGCACAACGCTCCAGGGGCCCTTTAGCATGGCAAATGCCGTGCAAAAAGGGCCAGAAATCAAAAGGTGAAATTGAAGTGAAGCCATCTTGCATTGTAGTTCACCACAAAGATGGTGCTTAAACCAGGGGTGGGAAGAGATGGTGAGGTTGAGGGCTGTTTACCCATGATCTTCCCCTATGGGCCCATAACTGCTCCCAACATGACCAGAACTGTCATGACTTCAATTCCAGTGTCTTCTTGGTAATGGCATCCTGTTTGTAGAATTTTTACCCTACAGAAGCCAGCATGCAGCCTGCTTTGGTGCCCTCTAGGCACCAGATCAGACCCTTTATATTTTCCTCATCGGGCTTTTAAACAGAAGAACAGAAAGAATTAATGCAGCTGAAACCCCATTTTGATGTAGACTTGAATCCACAGGAGTCTAAACATTAGCACCTGATGATCCAAGTAAGAGTGGGTGCCTTCATTTTAGTACTCCCTCCCCTGATCAGACTATGAATTACCTCAGGCTAAGCACAACTGTAAAATGAATGATTTTTAAAAAAAAGTGGGATGAGAAGATTTACTAAAATCTCCTTGTAAATGTGTCCCGGCATTGAAAAGAGTATTGAAATCTCCCTGTGAATTTGCTGTCCTTTCATTGTCCACCAATGGATATACCTCAAAGAGAATGCTTCAGTCTCCAGGGATAAACCACGGTTTCTCCATGACAGTGGATCTACTTCTAAGGAAGTTTTCCAGCTTATTTTATATCTCTCACTGTTATCTCTCATAGTCCCATTTTATCATTGGTAGTGATGTCTGAGCATGTGTGGTTGAGGACAAATGTGAACTACAGCAAAAAAAAAAAAAAATTAAAAAAGGGTAGTGCAGGATCGACAAGGACTAATTTAAAACAAAACAAAAACATTGGAAAGGACAGCAAGAGTGATCTTGGCACACCTTAAGGCTGGTTTAAACATGCACATGCACTGGTCACCCATCCCTGGGTGACTCACAGCTTTGGCGCATGGATAGATTCCATGAAAAAATATTGTGTGGCAGGTAGAGATGTGAAAGCTGGGATGGAGGGGGGTCACAAAAAGATGAGGGGCTTTCCCTAACCCCCTCCAAATAGGAATTACTTTTTCCTTATGTTTTCCATTCTTTTTCTCATGGTTCTTCACATCTCTAGAACAGAAGGAAGGTGGCAGCAAATTTATATCTCTGATTTTTTGATCTGAGAGAGGTCATTCAGACATTCAAAGTACCACATGATGCTACAGAGCTTTGACTACCACATTTCAGAGGCAAACAATCTGGTTAACCCTGGTTAAGATGCTGATTGTGCGGTGTAACTATGGTTTAGGTTGCTGAATTAAGGTCTTGTCCTAGAGAGAACAGAGCTATCAAGTCAGTAGTATCCCTACTGGCATGCTTGTGACATCACAGGATTGATTGTTCAGAGGGAGAGCTGGCTACCATGGGTGACATCAGGGTTGGTTGTCAAGCATTGGGTGGTGGAACAGAACTGCTTCTGTGTTAATGAAGAGGAAAGGAAGTAAGCCAACAGAAGAATCATTACAATTCTGGAAGGGGAATGGAACCACATGAAGGGAATGGAAGTGGTTATATCTCTAATGGTCCCAGTGGCAGTGAGCACTTATGATTTAATTATAGAGTAGACGGAGTTTAAGAATTTATGGGTATAAGCGGTTTGTAAGTTTATGTTTATTATGTATTGTGCTGTGTGTTAAGTATTGTTATGTATTGTTATGTAAGTTTAAATAATTAATTTTAAAAAATTTTTTTAAAAAAGAACTGCTTCTGGGTCAGCTGACCGTGAAAACAGACAGGAGGGACATTCAAATAAATGGGTCCAGAACCCAGCTAACCAGGGAGCATGGCAACCCAGACACAAGAATGCCCCCTGCCCCCTCAAAAAAAAAGCATTTTTCAGAGGACTGGCAAGTGGCAAAATACTCCCCGTGCAACATATGCTTCGGCAGTTACTGCAGTTCCCACTAGAGCTTGGATCCCATGTGGCTTTACCTACCACACACATGACAGTCCCCCCACCAGCCCAATTTTTGTCACTTTTGTTTGCTTTGCTTTGGTAGAGATTGTCTATGTGGAGAGGGAAAATTCACCCCTCCTCAGCATTTTTGAGAGCCAAAAGAGGTTTAAAAAAATAACCCCAGGAGGTAAATAGGTTGCTTCCTGCTCAGAAAAAGGCATCTACTAGACCTAAACTTTGGTGATATTGCCCTACAGGCACCACCAGTTTTTTTGGGGGGGGGGTTGTTTTTTGTTTTTAAGAGCTTACAAAATCAGGTTGGAGGGGACAGGGCTCCTCTGATTTTAAAAAAATGTGGAGTGCTTCAGGGCCCTTGGGCCTCACAATGGCCTTAAGGGAGCACACACAGCCCATGGTTTATTCTTGCCCCGTCCTGGCTTTAAACCTGCTTTGCATACAAAAATCAGCCTTCCTCCTTCTTGGGTGCTGTTGTCCCTAACATTTATCACCCTGTCTGGAGACCTGAAGAAGCACAGCAATCACCTGAGACTTCAGCTGGTGACATGAGGCAACATATTCATATTAATGATAGTTAAGGAAAGCACACTATGACTGGCATCCTTTTAGGCACATGTGTACATTTTTTTTATACCTATTTATTTCCTCCCCCCATCAACCCTGTGGAGGTTTATATTCCCTCCTTCCCTTCACAGTGCCCAAAGCACACAACCCCCCAGACTTACTGAAAAGCCCCCAATCCCCCATTGGCAGTTCCATACCTTGTGGGCAGCAGACAGGATCACAGAAACATCTGGCTATGTCCCTTACCCTTGGCCAAGCATGAAATGATGAGATCCACTGGGGTCCTCTGCAGATCTCAGTGCTGCTGGAATTTGCATCTGGTTATGGGGACACTGAGAGCCAGCATGGTGTAGTCATTTGAGATTGCAGGTTGACCAGGGTTTGAATCCCAGCTCAGCCATGGAAAACCACTGGATGACCTTGGGCAAGTCACATCCTCTCATCCTCAGATGAAGGCAAGGAAAGATCCCTTGGTATAAGCCTCGCCAAGAAAACCCCATCATAAGTTTGCCTTAGGGTCGCCATAAGTCAGAAACAGCTTGAAGGCAAATAACAACATGAGACATAGGTAGATGCTTCTGTGATCTTGCCTGCCCTTCCCCCACCTCAAACAAGGCACAGCATGGCAGTGCAGTGGACTTCAGAGTCTATTCAGTAAGTCAAGGTGTGCTAAATGGCTCAGTCTAGGATAGGCCCTCTTGTGGGCCTTCTATGATATGCTAAGCCATACAGAATTGCAGCCTATGATTTTGAGTCTGTCTGCACTATGCAGTTGTAGAAGTTTGATGCAGTAGAAATTAACTACCATGGCTCCATCGAGAGGTGTCCTCTGTTTTGTAGTTTGGTGAGTTACCTAGGCCCTTTTCGCACGGCATTTGCCATGCGAAAGGGCCCCTCGAGCATTGCGCAATTGTGAGGAGCGATCTGCATGACACACTCACAACTACGCAATGCTCCAGGGTAGGGCAGGTGCTGCTCACGGACTTTTTCATTTTCGGCTTTCAGCTGAAAATGGTGTGCAATCATGCATTGCTCCAGGGCCCTGTGTGCACTTGCCGTGCATGCGGAGCCGCCGGAGCCGTGGCGGTCGCACTTCCTGCCCCAGAGCAGTCTGGGAAACTCCCAGGCTGGGCAGCAGAAGGAAGAGGCAGGGCTCTTGCGCGGCCTGCTCGGGAGCAGGCAGCTCGTGCAGAACTGAAGCAGTGGGGACACGAGAGCCTCTTGCTGGAGGCTGCTCGCGCGATACCCGCATCCCAGCACCAAAAAAGAGTAAGGTGCAAAAAGGGCCTTCGACTTCTTGGTTACTACCCCTCCTCTAAATTAAAGCACTAATGTTCTCTCTTAGAAAATTCTAAGTAGCAGAGAACTGATATTGTCATCATTCGTTTTTATGACTTTCCTTGCAGCATCAGGTTGGCCATTGTCTGGAAATTTCTAATGAACTATAGACAGTTCAAGGTCCCAGGTCTCAGATCCCAGGACATAAATCTTCTTACCTTCTCTCTAAAGCAACATGCAATATTCCCTGTTTCAAGGCATAATACTATGATCAGTCGCCTGATAAAATCAAGTGAAGTCGGCACATTTCTATCAAAATCTCATGTCTCTTTCTCCCCCACATCAAATGGCACATTTTCCCCTGTCTGTGGTTTTAGATCATTTTAAAATATTTTACAGGAAAGGAAATTCTATCTTAGACTTCTCAGTATATGTAAAACTTTTTGCCTGTGAATTCAAATCCTTTGTTAGTTAACTTAAAATTGTTGTGGCCATCAGCCTTCCCTTAGGGAAAAATGAGATTGATTATGTGGGCTGGGTATTTCTCAGTTTCAGATAATTTTGAAGCCCAGCTGTTTGCTCCATGGAAAGATCCACTCAAGTGACACTGACAGAGAGATTACTTGGATCGTGAAGTAGTTGGGAGTTGTTGTGATGGTGGTAGTTGTGTTTAAGTTCCTGATCTTTTGCTTATGGAGAGCCCAGAGCCATTACAAAATTCTTATTGCCCCTTTTGGATTTACCTGACCAAACTCTGCAAGCAAGAGCTGTCGTTTCTCATTTCACCTTCCGCTTCTGCCTGCATATCACATTCTTCTGCAGAAAGAGATTACAAACCCTTTAGATTACAACAGGACACCGTAGCTTGTTATGCATGAGCAGATTGAAAAGACAGCCATTTAAATTATCCAGATTAATCCTACTTTTGTGAGTTTTATTTTGGGAAGAAGGAAGAAAGAACCAATAAAGAAAACTGAGAAACAAGACTATTAACTCAGAATCTGGGCTGGGCCATGGCCACCAGCCGCAGTCTAGTGTTGATATCAAGGGTGAACCAAGAGCCAGAAACCAGGAGTCATGGGAGAAAACCACTAGTCAGGATGAGTCTGAACCACAGCATGCAAAGAAACCAGGACAGAAGACAAACCCAAATCAAAGGATAAACGAAGAAATAGGGTCAAGGAGCACCAAGAAGTCACAATCCAAGTTATGACCCAGGATACAGGATTGTGACAGATACTGAATTTATGGTACAAGAAGTTGCTTTATACTTTGTAGCCCTCTCCTTTATCCTCTTCTCCCAAGCCCAGCTCCTCAGGAGACTGTCCAGACAATTAAGAGGCATGTCTTCTTTTATGATGAGGTCTTTATATCAGTAGTGGCTGGTCACCAGCCCAAATATCTCCTGAGTGAGATCTGCTGGCTGAGAGCTGTTGCTTTCAGGTCCTACTTGTAGGCTTCCCAGAGGCATTTGGTTGACCATAGGGACATAGGATGCAGACCTAGATGAATTGTTTGATCTCCTCCAGCAGGGCTCATTTTAAGTTCTTATCTTTTTAAATTCCTATCACTTGCAGCTAATCTGGAAATTATGGTCCCCTTCAGACTCACTGATGGCAGTGTGTTCTAAGTAGGGCTATTCTTGGGAGGTGACTTGGTTGTAGAATGCTGTTGCACATCTCCTAAGACACCCTAAAAGAAAGCATGCCTGGAACTCCTTAGACTACAGAAAAGGCACGATGCAAGTGGAGAAATGATAGATGATAATGGGTGGCAACGGCGGCAGCAACAACCACTAGAGGTATGCATTTGTGTGTCACACAACAGCTTCTGAGCAGGAGCAATCTATCTGATTAGTAAGGGCATGAATTTCCTTACCAGAAAAGAACCTTTAAATATTCATAATGACCAGTTTTAACTTCCTGGACACTAGCTGAAGTGGGAAGAGAGGCCTAGAACTAAAAGTTCTACCACTAGGACAAAAATGATGCACTCCAGTACTCCCTTGGATGCCTATATTTTAAAAAGCATGTGTTATTGTGATTGACCTGAGCTTAAAGGTCACTCTTCCTGTATGAAGTTCGATTTAAATTCTTCCCTCCTTTTCCAGCTTTCTCTCAAGGAGGATGTTCCTTACATTCCTGATAAATTTAACTTTATAAGATTGCAAGAGACTCATGACTAACCCTGAAAACATCAGGCCAGACTCCTGTGGTATATCTGAGAGGGAATTCCCCATATGTCCTGATTGCAAAAGTATGCATGGATAGTCTCCCTGCTATATATAAACAGTGACATATTTCACCATACTCTTTCTGATGTAGCACCAAAATGGATGTTGGCTTATTAGTTCAGACACCCAATAAAAGATTGCCAACCTGCACATTTTGTCCAGTCTGGTTATTGAGAGAAAGTCTTTTGATTTTGTTATTTCTGGCTGTCTGCCTGAATATTTTCTCCCCTCTCTGGTTTGATACCAGCAAGGAAGGTAGGATTTATGCTCGTGGAAATGGATTTCTTGATCAAAATGGGAGAATACAATGTCCATTAGGAGCTTCACCAGTCAATCACCTTCCTGGCAACCTGAGATATCTCATCAAAGATGGTGGCAATGGTACAGGACAGTACCTTCGGAATGTTTTCTTTCGCAGGCACCTTCTCCGCACTGCTATAACTTAGGGCATGAAATATCTCTCAGTTGTCACTTTGTTATGTTTCTCTGAATCCCACCACCATATTCTCCCTGTCTTTCTTTGAGATCAAGTTGTGAGCCTCCATTTTATTTCTGCACATAGCAATTTTTGCAGTTTTCTTACTCTTTTTAAAAGGATCTGGAAAATTAATGTCCAGAAATTGGAAATTAATGTCCAAAAATGCATACAATAGCAGAAATGTACACCAAATAATGATGTGTATGAGTTCACATGTATTTTTGGGGAAGGAGTCCATACCTTTCATCAGAAGCTCACAGGGTCCCTGACATACAGACACCCATGTCAAGAACCAGTTCCCCTTGAAGGGTTCCCTTTAACCCAATTTCACAATCGCTTTGGTAAATGAGCACTGTGGTCACTCTCATTCCCCTCTTCCACACAGATCTGAGAGAGTTAAACAGAGCCCACACTGCCGTGCAACTTTAGAAATCCCTTTAGAATCACAAGGAGTCACACAAGAAGGAGTCACATTAGGAAAGACTTATTTGACCTGTTGCACCTTAGCAACTGATGACCTACCTGCTGGGCTTCACATGACAAACAGGCAACATGAGAAAGTGAATATGCAGCACGCTAGTGTCTACCTCAGGAGAAGCACCAAGCAAAAGCAGTGGAAATTGACCCCTGAGATACTGTTTGCTCATACTTTCCACTGCCTGATAAGTTACTGGGAGAGTTATTCGCATGCTTATGTCTTTTGTGCACCTTATATGCAGTTCCTTGCATGCTAGTCTGCTCCTCCATTCCTCCTGCTTTACTCCCTGGCAACACACAGCCCCTAGAATAGGGGTGTCCAAGGTGTGTCCTTTTAGATGTTGTCAAATTATAGCTCCCAGCATTCCTTACCAGTACTTATACGGGCTAGAGCTACTTGGACCTGCATTCCAGCAATATCTGGAAGGTTGCACTTCTCCCACTTTTGTCCTAAAAAGTGATCCTGTAATGCCTGTTGCTTAGCTTTCCTGCTGATACTCTCTTCCGGGCATGAGGAAACACTGTGATCGGTGGAACAATTTTTGGCCCACCAGCCTGCTCATCCAGCCAATAGAAGATTTTGTGTGGGGTACCTCCCATTAAAAAAGTCCGTCTCCCACCACAAAAAGGGAGAGGGGATGGGAATGTGACTCTGCCACAGCCATATTCATGTGGCTCCCCCAGCTAGGAAAGGTGAGGGATAAGCAAAGCTGGCTCAAGGCTCAGCCAATGCTTCAAAATGCTGCTCTTCAAGGTGCTGTCTGAGTCTGCTTCATACACACATTGGCCATTTCTGCACTGCACTGTTATAGTGCTATTCTTCCACTTTTGACATCCTGTGGAATTCTGGGGTTTGTAGTTTACAGAGAACTCTAAAGGCCTCTCCCTAAACTGCAAACCACAAGATTCCATAGATCTTGAAAGTGGAATAAGATCACTATGACAGTATAGTGCAGAAATGGCCACTGTCAAGTAACAGCCAACTCCAGGACCTGTTGGAGTCCATTTTTGTCTGCCTCTTGCATCCTCAGAACCCAGTGTAATGTGAAGTGGCTGTGTGTGCTCAGCATGAGAAAAAAGCTGCCTCATCCTTTATTCCTGGTCTCCTCCTGTTATGCTACACTACATGTGGAGATGATATTTGATGATTATGTGAGTTGTAGTCCAACGTATATGCCAGGCACTTGGTTAGGCAAGGCTGTTTGTATCTTTACTCTTAGGCCCTTTCCACATGGCATTTGCCATGCAAAAGGGCGCCTGGAGCGTCGCGCGATTGTGAGGAGCGATCTGCACGACGCACTCACAATTGCGCTATGTTCCGGGGCCGGCAGGCATCGATCGCACACCTTTTCATTTTCAGCTGGAAGCCGAAAATGGTGCGCGATTGTGCATTGCTCCCAGGCCCTGTGCACACTTACCTGGCATGCGGAATCTCCAGAGCCGCACCAGTCACGCTTCCTGCCCCAGCACAGCCTGGGAAGATCCCAGGCTGCACTGCGAAGGAAGAGGTGGGGCTCTCGCACGAGCAGGCAGCTCGTGCGGAGCTGAAGCAGCAGGGACGTGAGAGCCTCTCACCAGAGGCTGCTTGCACAATCCCGACACCCCAGCACCAGAAAAAGGTAAGGTGCGGAAAGTGCCTTAGCCAGAGTAAGGTGTTCTAGCTGCTTCAGCAATGTTGGGTCTTCTTGTTTTTTGTGGTCTCCAGGCAACTCTGGATACATTCTTGAGCCATGAAGATGTCACTTCTGGACCTTCCTTCCAGAAGATACTTCTGAGTATGTGTGCGTACCTCCAGAAGCAAAAGTGAGTTGTTTTGTGCTTAGCTCTTCTCTGGATGTGGTAAGAGCAGCAGCGGATGGCACATTCTCTCAGAAAGACTCCCTATAGTAACTCAATAGCTATCTTTCCTTCCTCTTCTCGTATTTCATTCCATTTTCCTCTTCATTTGTCTTGCATCATCTCATTTAATTTGAAAAAAGAAAATGAGCCACATCCTCGTATTACTGAACTGCTTCCTCTTCTTTTCTTTTTTTTAATTTCCATGTGCTCAAAACTGTGAAAGGTAGATTGCCCACAATGAATAGTCACAACTTTAGTTTGCTTTGGCCTGATTCAAACATAATGTTGCCAGTGACATAAATCCTATTTTATGGACCTGGAAATGAACACTGAGCTCTCATGTCCTCCTTCTCCCCTTCTCCATAGAGATCAGGAGTTGTTCCTAGTGGTGTTTTGTGTAAATTATTTGTTGCCAGAGTGTTGCGCGCACATACCTCCTTTTGCCTCACAGTTTCCATCTTGTCTATCTGTGATTTCCAAGCTCACAAGTACCCATGACAGGTATATTGGATTCTCAGGACTGGCTGCTATTACCTACTGACATAGAAGAGACGGACCTAACATTTGGACGCTTTTCACTATGGAACTTGAACACGTCTAGCCCCAAGTTTAGAAAAAAAAACTTTTTAATTTATTCATTTCTTGACAATACCTTTTGTGATATTCTGTATAACATCACAGAGAACAATTATGGACCAAAGAATCATAGATTCTCATTGCTGGAAAGGACTGCAAGGGCCTTCTAGCCTTACCTTCTGCCATGGAAGGATAGACAGCTGTCATGTCCTGGCTAACTGGTGCTGAATAACCTTGCTCAGAGTTTCAAACAGAAGCATTCATTTCAAGAAAACAAGCAACACAGCCACATTACCAAAATGTTGTTGAGACTACAGCATTAGAATTGAGCACACGTTTTATACCTTTCCATTCAATATTTGGTGCACATTTCAAAGACTGGTTAAAACCTTACATGTTAAATCACCCCATGGGCTCCAGCAGTTTCTCAGGCATTCAACTACAGTCATCTGTCCACATTCACTAGGGTTAGGGGCACAGGACCCCCAAGAAAGTGAAAAAAACATGAATAACTGTAGGACCTCCCAAACCATATTTAACACAAAAAAGGGTATGATCCCCATATTCAACCACCTTGGATTCCTTTGAGGCATCAGGGATCTTTCATAAGGCAGAAGTGGGGGGTTGGTGGGGCTGACTGCCACCTCCACTGCTGCCCCACACCATTTTTAATAGGGAATTAACAAGCCTTGTTTACAGTTTCTCAGTCTCACGAGGCTTGCAGCCCCTATTAAAAATGGCATAGGGAGGCAGCAGAACTGACAGCAAATAATCTGCGAATAATCAAATCCACAAAAGTGAAACCTGCAAATGTGGAGGGCTGATTGTATTTACATACTTTTCATCATGGGAGCCATGATATGTTCCTGTTGCCTATTTAGAAGTTCCATAACATTTCAGAGCAGGCTGCAGCTACGGAGGCAATTACAAAAGAAGAATTCCAGGGTGAATGGACTGCTCCTGCACCTGAATTTACAGCACCACCACAGCCTAAGATGGCTTATTGGTGAAAAGGGGTACAATGCCTTCAGCCTGCCACTGAAAACTGGTCAGCAGCTCTCACTGTTCAGGCAACTGTGAGGGCCTTTCCGCACTACATTTTTATAGTGCTATTGTTCCGCTTCCAACCTCCTGTGGAATTCTGGGATTTGTAGTTTACTGAGGCCAAAGAGCTCTCTGGCTGAGAATTCTAAATACCCCTCCCTCAACTGTAAACCCCAGGATTCCACAGGTGGTTGAAAGTGGAATAATAGCACTATAACAGTATAGTGTGGAAAGGCCCTGAGTGGGTAGGGACTGCCACTGAGTGGTCCTAATGTTATCAGAAGGAATTCAAGAAGACAGTAAGAAAATAAAATGAAGATCTTTCTATTTTTTTAAAAAAGTTCCATGATATTTTCTTATCTTCCATTTTTATCTCCCATCTGTTTGATCTTCTCTTCCAAATTCCTACTGCAAGGTGACGTTGAACACAGAGCAAATTGGCCATTTAGAATCTATTGATATTACAAATGTTTCTTGTACATGCATTCATTGTAGCAAGTGTCATTTGAAAGTGGATACATATTAGCAATAGCAAGCGATTGCTGACACATAAGACAGGTTCAAAGCCTGGCAGGATCGAAACAGCTGAAGCACTCCTGGAAGACGCCCATCTGGTCTCCAAAGACAGAAGGTTCATCGCCTTCCAAGGCAATCCATTCCACTGTCAAACAGCTCTTACAGGCAAGAAAGTTCTTCCTAATGTTTAGGTAGAATCCCTCTCCTTGTAATTTGAATCCATTGGTTTGGGTTCTAGTCTCTGGAGCAGCAGAAGGAGAAAGCAGCAAGTAGTTGGACCAGCCAGTTGTTCTGAGCATCTTATCTCCTTGTGTTCTGCTTGGCAGACTGCTCTTGGCTGTTGCAATCCTTGACCTAACTTCTTTTCTTGTGGAGTCCATGCTACTCATGCTTTTCTCCCTCAAAATGTCTACAGGGTACCTGCTCTTCCATTTCTGTCCAGCATAGCTGCAACTGATGCCCAGAAACATTGCTAGATCCACTACATTCCTTATACACATTCCCAGTGAATATATTACTGTGTTTGAGAATACGACTTCTTCCCTGGATTTAATCTGCCACTGAGAGATCTCCCTTCCTTCCTCTGTTCATTTTAGTGAGCTGGAGATAGATGAACTCACTCTATCTCTCTTTCCTGCCTGCAGGGAAGAGTACAGAATCCACTGGACTGGCATTTTTTATCCAAATTCAGTTTTATACAAGTTTAATCTCTCCATGCAAACATGGAAAGATTGTAACTTGCAGTTGAAATGTGTAGATGGATTTTGACAGTAATAAAGAATTATTTGACAACAATTACACTAAATTATGGAAAGAAATCGTTGGTGATATAAAGACATGGGAAAATTTGAATTTATCACTGCTGGGTCATATTGCAGCAATCAAAATGAATATCCTCCAGAAATTTTATTTCTTATTCCAAAATTTATTGATAATAATGAATGAAAAGCCCTTTCAACTATGGGAGAAGGAATTGTCGAGAGTTATATGGAGAGGTAAAAAACCTAGAATAAGATGGAAGTTGCTAATAGAATAGAAAACAAAAGGAGGATTCGGGCTACCTGACTTAAAGTTGTACTATTATGTAAATGCGATGATATGGCTGCAAGACTGGATAAGACTGAGTGATGCCAGAACTTTGGAAATTGAAGGAGCCGACAGGAGATTTGGATTCCATGCGTACGTATGGTATGGAAAAGCAAAAATAGATAAAAAATTCACCAATCATTATTTAAGAAAATTCTTGTTAAGAATTCGGTTAGTTATCAAGAAAAATACTTTTAATAGAATTCCGCTTTGGATCTCTCCTCAGGAGGCTTTTTTTGGACAATGGGTGGACCATAAAGAAGACTGGATTAAATACGAAGATTTACTAGTTACTAAGAATCAAGAAATAAGATGTAAAACCTGAGAAGAACTTGCCCAACAAGGAATAGAATTAAATTGGTTTCCATACCTACAGTTAAAGGAGAGATTCAAGATGGACTTGAAATTAGAAGGATTTGCTACACAAAAGAAATATAATGAACTTGAAACTATAATTTTTACAAAAACACAACATAAGATCTCCCAGTACTATAAATACTTTCTGTCCCGACAACTGGAAGATGAAGTAGTAAAACCAACGATGGTCCAGTGGGCCCAAAACTTACAACACGAAGTCCTGTTGGAACATTGGGGAAAAAGCATGGATGGATACCGACAAATTTACTAACTCCCAAAACTTAAAGGAGAATTTCATGAAGACGATGTACTGATACCACCTTACCCCTGAAAGAATAGATAAAATTTATAAATCGGGGAATAACAAATGTTGGAAGTGCAAGGAGAGAACTGAAACATATTACCATATTTGGTGGTCCTGTGAGATTTCCAAAAGCTACTGAAAGAAAATACACGACGCAATAAAAGAAATCTTTAATATCAATTTCCCAATCAGTCCGGAGTTCTTCTTGTTAAACATGATGCACATGTTTGAAAAGGCATTTGCGAGTAAAAATTATAGGGTACTACTGAACTTAGTCTCAGCAGCAAGAATTAACTTTGCTAGAATGTGGAAAAATCCAAAAACACTGAATATGGACCAATGGTTTCATAAAATCATGGCGTTTAAGGAAAGTGACTTATTTGCCCAATCTTTGAAGGGAAAATCAATTAAAGAAGCAGAGAAGGATTGCGAATTGGTGATTAGTTACATTAGTAACAGATGGAAAAGCAAAGTCTACTTAAAGCAGGGAAAGTTTAGATACGATGGACAGAAAACTATATCTATAAGAAGTGTGGAGGAAACGATTGACAAGAAGAGATATGTAACTGTTAGACAAGTTAGAGAAATTTAACAAAATGTGCGACAAACTAGAAGAAAGAACAAGAAATTAGGAAATTCCAAGGTAACATTTAGATTATGCGTGGGTAGAGAAGTCAGTGATATGGCAAGGAAAAATATTTGTAAATTTATATATATGTATAGAAGCCTTATTACTGCTCAATGCATGTAATTATACCAAGTATATGAGATAACGGATGGAAATATAATGGATCATTGATGATGAAACATGTATAGCAATGGGAACTTACAATGTAAAAGAGGATCGCAATTTTATTTATTTTATGAATAATAATAAAAATTTAAATTAAAAAAAAAAAGAAACGTGTAGATAGATTTATAGCCTCAGACTCAGGGTAGTTAAAACACACACACACACACACACACACACACACACACACAATATACAATACAAACACAAAAGTTACAGTGTTAAAACCCAGTTAAATAAAATATCACATTCAAACCCAATTTAATTGAAAGCAAATGAAAAAAGTACTGCACCCATCCTTTAAAAGCCCCAGCAGCAGCAGCAGCAAAAATCTGATCTGAGTAAAAGGTGTTTGCCTGGTGGTGGAAGGACAGAATCATAGAATCAGAAGAGACAATAAGGATCATCAAGTCCAGCCCCCTGCCATGCAGGAATATACCACCAAAGCATTCCCAACACATGGCCATCCAGCCACTCTTTGAAAACCTCCAAAGAACGAGATTCCACCACACTCCCAGGCAGCATATTCCACTGTCAACAGGGAGGGCAACAGAGAGAGGGAAAGGAGCCTGGAAAGGAGTTCCACAGGGTGGGAGTAACCACTAAGCAGGTTGTCTCTTGTCTTCCCACCAAACATGCTGCTGATCATGGCAGGACCAACAGAAGGTCCTGCAACAAAATTGTGACTCATTACAGGAGGCAGGAGGCATTCAAAAATTATATTTGAAAAATGAACATGAAGAAGTGCAAATTTGGAAAATACACACCAAAACACTTAGTCACTGGGAGAATGTGTACAAAAATATGCACCTTTTAAAAAGATCCACTGAAACAGTTAACTAGTTCTATGCAAGGCGGGGGTGGGAACCACTTGTAATCAAATATGAGTCCATGTTGGAACAAGCTTTGAGATGGAAACTGAATAACCTCAATGATTCACACATTCAAATTTGCACATTCTTATCTTCCTAATCTCCCCTCTACCCACCCTCCAGCTTCTCCTTCTCGGTTTGCTTTTTCTGTTTTTATCTCTGGTGTATCTGCAATACACAGTTAGAATAGTCTGATTCCACTCCAACTGTTATGGTTCAATCCTATCGAATCCTGGGCTTTATATTTTGCAGAGGTGTTCAGCCTCCTTTGCTAGAGACAACTCTAGTCTAACTCACCTGAATTGCATTACAATTCAGGTACTCGGAATTAAACTGATTTAATCTTCAGTCCCTTTTCTTGGGGGATTTTGGGAACTGTAGTTCAGGGTTACTGTCAGGGCCCCAGGTACGGCCGCGCCGGCGGGCGCCGCGGAGGCCGACGCCGGCCTTACCTCCGAGGAGGAGGACGCGGATCCAGGCCCGTCGGGGGCCACGATCGGCGGCGGCGGCCCCGCGGCCGTCGCGGAGGGCTCCGCTGCGGGGGGGGCCCGCTGGGACACCGCGGCGGACGACGATCCCGGCGAGGGCCCATCCCGCCGGACGGAGACTGCTGCGGACGCCGCAGGAGGGCCCGCCGCTGTGGAGGCTGCCGGCCTGGCTCCCGGGCCGCGGGGCGTGGCGGACGCGGCGCCGCGGGAGGAGGCGGGTCCCGGGCCCGATCCCGGGGCTCCGCCTACTCACGAGGAGGCCGAGGCCGAGGCCGAGGCAACCGCCCCGCCGCCGACGTTCCTGCAGCGGCGGCGAGCCAAGGAGGCCAGCCGCCGCTCCCGGCGTCTCCAGGAGAAACACCTGGAGGTGGGGAGCTCCCAGCTGTAGCTCAGCTGCGAGCCCAGCCACGCGCTCCGCCCGGATTGGCTGCGGGCCGAGCTCCTGGCCTTTTTAGGCAGGCGCGGGGATGGGCAAGGCACGGAGCAACAACCGTCGGCTACCCGTGCGTCTGTCGCCCGTACCTTGGCCCCGTCCGGTCCGTGCCTGTGGGCTACTGGGTGGCTTCCCCGCGACTCTTCCCTGCGTTCTGGTGCTGCAACCGCTTTGTGTTTAGGGTGAGGCAACCCGTCGTTCTTTTCTGTTGTGTGCCTGCTGTTAAGGCGATCCTTAGTTACTGGCCGCCTGCTTGTGGCCGTCCTCCCGAAGGTCTGCTTGGGACACGGCTGCCGGCTGCCTTGGCCCGGCCCCTGCTTGACCTCAGCCCGCGCTGACAGTTACTAAAAGTCTGTATCAGAGAATACTAAGGACTATGTGAAATTAAAAAACTCAAGATTCCATAAGATGGAGGAAGATTAATTGAAACCAATGAAACTGTATTATACATCTCCCCCGCTTCTGCCTTCTCAGCGAGGACACAGGCACACTGGGTTGATTAACCACCATTCTTATGCTCATCCTCTCTTCCTTCTGGATCAATATTCAGTATCAGCTATGATCATGTCAACCACAGCACTTTAATTAAAGATTTTCAGGATTAGTCTTGATGTTTGCCTGCCTTTCTCTCTCTCTCTCTCTCTCTCTTTCTTTCTTTCTTTCTTTCTTTCTTTCTTTCTTTCTTTCTTTCTTTCCTGGTGGTTATATGCCAGTACTGCAGCCACAAAGTTGTGAATTCGATCCTGCCGGGCTTCAGGTTGACTCAGCCTTCCATCCTTCTGCAGGTCAGTAAAATGAGTACCCAACTTGTCTGGGGCAGTTAGCTAACACATTGTAAACCATTTAGAGAGCACTTAGCTGATCAGTAGTATAGAAATACACATGCTGTTGCTACATGCTATTTCTTTCTTGGGAATCAAACAGGGAAACTGCAAAGGATATTAATTACACATATTGTGCATCTTGCTAACTCCAGTGACTTTCTGGTTTCTAAGCAGGCTCTGTTAGACTCACAGCTATGTAATTATTCTTTGGCACAAAGTGAATTGAAGACAACGGAGAGAAGAATTCCCTTAGAACTAGAATAAGTTCCCTGTGTCACCTGATGATTCCAAAAGCAGAATACAGAGTGCAATTTAAATAAGGGCAAGCAACTGCCTTTACAAAGCAGAGGACGTATCAAATGATCACATTGAAATTTGTATCACATGTCTTAAAATAAGCAGTAAAATATCATTAAAACAAAAAAATTATCATTTGAAGAACAATCGTTTTTCTTTTTTTTTATAAATTCTTTATTAGTTTATACATGTAAAACAATGGTAAATACCAATACAAATACATTCACAAAAGAAAAAAGGATGAATAAGAAGAAAAAAAGGAAGGAAGGAAGGAAGGAAGGAAGGAAGGAAGGAAGGAAGGAAGGAAGGAAGGAAGGAAGGAACAAAAACAGAACAAAACACTAAAGTAACCTACAAAAAAAGAGAAAAAAGAAAGAGAAAGAAAAGAAAGGGAAAAAAACAGCTAGATTGCTTCCAGGTTTCTTCATCTGTTGGTGGTAACTTCACTTGCTTTCAACACCTCTCTCTAAAATAAATATAATCACAGTATACAAGTAACTATATAAATACTGTATATAAGTTCTATATATGATTCTGTATATGAATTCTTATATTATTTTTCGTACTCTTCTTTATCCCTTCTCTATATACAGTTCTATAATTTCCATATCCATTTTATATTACTTTTATAAAACTTCCTACTATCCCTCTCTCATTGCTCTTCTTATCAAATTAAAACCCACTCATGTATTTGCCTTTTATACATCAAAAGCACCAACCATTAAATCTCCTTTCTTTCCCCTTACATGTTCCGTGAAAAGTTTCCATCTTCTGAAATACGAATCTATTGAATTCCCTTTTAATATAGTCATGAGCTTGTCCATTTCTGCAAGCTCCATTAATTTATTCATCCATTCGCTAAGACTAGGGCCCTTTCCTCATGGGGGGGCCGAAACGGGGCTGCGCACGCAGGGGCAGAGCTTACCTGCGAGTGGGTTGCTCCATCCCTGCGGAGAGCGCGGATCCGCCGTTCTAAACGCCGCCGAATTTCGGCGGTGCTCGGCGGCACCCAAAATGGTGGCCGGTAGCTTCCGGCGGCGCTCAGCCAATCAGGACAGCGCGCCAGCTGGAAGCCTGCCCCCGGGCAGATCTGCAGGGACGCGCTACCGCGTCTCTGCAGTTCTTCACCGGGGGCTGCTACGGGGCAGCGCGGGTGAGTTTTGTAAAAACCACTTGCGAAGGTGGTTTTTATAAAACTCGCAGCGCCACCCCCGTGGCTGCGCTAGAGCAGTTTGAGGTCTAGAGCCTCACTTTTTTTAACTACGCTAGCGCACCCCGTGGTGAAGAAGACCTCCAAGAGAGGTCGCCCTAGCGTGGGCAATATGCCCGTGTGGAAATGGCCTAGGTGTTCTCTTACATTTTCAATATTTAGCATAAATTATCCTTGCTGCTGTTACCATATTTCTTATCAAATCTTCGCATTGCCTTTCTCCCTTATCTAATAAATCTACCATATTAAGAAGAAACAATTCTGGTCAGAATATAATTTTTATCTTCAAGATCTTTTGCATACATTTACAAATTCTTAACCATTTTTTTTTAACTTTAGCACACTGCCACCACATATGGAAGAAGGAGGTTTCACAGTGTTTGCATTTCCAGCATTGACTGTTCCCCTTTTTGTATATTTTAGCCAGTTTGCTAAGAGTCAAATACCATTTGTATATCATTTTGTAAAGATTTTCTTTCAGATCATTAGATTTAGTAAATTTCAACCCTCTTCCCCAAATTTCTTCCCATTAGGCTAATTTAATACTATGGTCTACCCATTGAGCCCAATATATCATATTTACTTTTATTTGTTCCTCTGTATTTATCTTCAATAATAATTAATATACTTTTGAGATTAGATGTGTTTCCTCTGCACATATTAATTTCGCAAATTCATTCTTTCTACTCTCAAAACCATATTTTATTGTCATCTTTAAATTTCTCATTTAATTGATAATACAATAACCATTGTATATCATACCCTTCCCTTTTCAAACCTTGCAATTCTTTCATCTTAGAATTGTCTCCTTTCTCCTGTAATAAGTCACTATATTTCAAGCATGTTTTTAAACTTCCCATCTTTCTCCTATAAAAATCCTCTCGTGGTGACACCCAACCTGGAATTTTCAAGCCAAACCTACTCTTGTATTTTTCCCAAATTTTTTAGAATCAATCTCCTTATAATATGATTATTAAATACAGCATTCACTTTTACCTGTCCATACCACAAATAAGCATGCCAACCAAATTTCAATTTGTGGTCCTCTAATTCTAATAACCTTTTATTTCCCAATGTCACCCATTCTCTAACCCATGTTAGACATGCAGCTTCAAAATATATCCTCAGATCTGGAACTCCAAGTCCCCTTCTCTTTGGCATCTACTAAAATTTTCCATTTTATTCTAGGTTTTTTCTCACCCCATAAAAATTTAGAAATTTCTTTATGCCAATTTTTAAATACAGTATTCGAGAAAATAATAGGATTGTCTGAAAAAGATACATCAATGTAAGTAAAACCAACATTTTAATTACTGAGATCCTTCCAAATAAAGAAATATTTATTTTCTCTCATCTTCTAAAGTCCCCTTTTATAATTCCCATATCTTAACATAATTATTTTCATAAAGTTGTTGGTTTTTTGTTGTTAATATTTAACCTTCTTTACAATCTCAAAACCAGATTTATTATATAATTCCTCCTCCTCTTTATTACTCATATTCTTAGTCAATATCTTAGTTTTTTCCACATTAATTTTAAGGCCAGAGACTTTCCCATATTCCTTAATCGTCAATAATAATAATAATTCTATGCTATTGTTTGGCTCTTCTAAAGTAAAAACTAGATCGTCTGCAAAAGCCTTAACTTTAAATTCTGCTCTTCTTATTTTTATTCCTTTTATACTTTATTATCTCTAATTGTTCTGTTCAGACATTCTAATATCAAAATGAATAACAGGGGCAAAAGAGGGCAACCTTGTCTTGTTCCTTTTTCTATATCAATATACTCTGATAAATTCCTGTTTATATTAATTTTAGCTTTTTGTAAAGAATATATTGTTCTAATCTACTTTACAAAATTATTACCAAAATCCATAGCCTCTAAAATTTTAATCATAAACAACCAATTTACATTATCAAAAGCTTTTTCTGCGTCTATAAATATTAATGCCTCTTTTATCTGATTATGGTTGTTCAAGTATTCTATTATAACAAGTGTTCTTATATTGTCCCTGATGTATCATCTTGGTAAAAAACCATTTTGATCTTCATGGATAATATCTTGTAAGCAGATTTTTAACCTATTTCCCAAAATCAATGTAAAAAACTTATAGTCTACATTTAAAAGTGAGATCAGCCTATAATTCTTGGCTGACAGTATATCTTTATCTTCTTTTGGCAATAATACAATATTTGCTTCTCTCCAACTCTCTGGAATTTTCTGATTTGTTAGAATTCTATTCATAATGTTCTGTAGTGACTTTTCCAGTTCCTTATAAAATATTTTATAATACAAGGCTGTCAAACCATCTGGGCCGGGTGATTTATTTCCCTTCAACTGTTTAATTGCATCCCTTATTTCATCTATTGAGATCTCTCTATTTAGCTCTCTCTTTGTATTTCTGTCAATTTTGGAATCTTATGTTCCCTAATATATTTTTCTATTTGAGAGTCAGTCACTTTCTGTTTTTTATATAATGCTTGGAAATAATTATGGCATACCTTAAATATTGCTTTTTCAGTAGAAATTATTCTATCTCCTTGCTTTAATTTCATAATCAATCTTTTAGTTCTCTCTTTTCTCAATCTGTATAATAGACATCTTCCTGATTTATTACTGTATTCAAAATTCTTTTGTTTTACATAATCTAATTTCTTCTCCTTTCATCCATAATTGTCATTGTTATTTGTTTTTGCATTATTATTATTTGGTTCCTAATCCCATCATTTGCTGGATTTTTAAGTAGTTCTAATTCTTTCATTTTAATCTCCTTAGAAATTTCATTTATCTTTTCCTGTTTGTTTCTTTTCCATTCACTGTTTAATTTCATGAGGCCCCCTCTTATTATTGCTTTTCCTGCATCCCATACTATCACATCCTCTACCCCTTTGTCCATATTAAATGCAAAATATTCCACAAGTGTTTTCTTATATTTCTCAACTACTTTTTCTTTGTATAATAACATTTCATTCAATCTCCATTTATAACTTTGATATCTTTTTTTTTAAACGACACTCTAACCAGATTATGATCTGATATTGTTTTAGGTAGTATCTCTATTTTCCCTATATTTCTTCCTATAGTGTTAGAAAACCATATCATATCAATTCTGGAATATGAATTATGGATATTAGAATAAAAGGTAAATTCTCTTCTATTTCCTTCTTTTAACCTCCAAACATCAATTACCTACAATTCTTCAACTAACTCAAAAAATTCTTTCACTAATATACCTTGGTTTCTCCTAATTAACTTTGTCAAAAACCTATCCATATATGGATCTACCACTCCATTAAAGTCTCCTAATAAACATTAATGTTCATAATTAACTTTTAATAATACCTCCTTTAACGTTTCATAAAATGAATTCTTTTCTGTTACTGGCACATATATTCCTATTACCAATATTTCATAATTATTTATCTTAATTTCAACCCCTACATATGTTCCTTTCTTGTCTGTAAACACCAGCTTAGGCTCTAGATGTGGCTTGACATATAAAACCACTCCATTTTTTTTACTCGGACCGACCGACATAAATTCTTCTCCTAATTTCATCTCCATCAACAATTTCACATACTTATCTTTGATCTTTATTTCCTGAAGACATATTAAATCTAATTTTAATTTTTGTAAATAATGAAATATTAATTTACACTTTTTTAATGAATTCAAACCTTTCACGTTCCAAGTAAGAATTTCCATTTAAGTGTGTGTGTGTGTGTGTGTGTGTGTGTGTGTGTGTATAAAAATATTCCCAGGTAGTTTAGATATAACTTTTTACAATTATCCAAATATTTATATAACTATAAACACAAATATAATTAATTCTCAATTCTTTCTTTATACTCAATCTTAAATACTCCTCTTCAAACTTTCCTTTACCCTTTTATTTCCAAACTTCCCATCCCACTAAATCACACCACCTACTTATTAAGTCGTTTGTTGTTGTTGTTGTTCTCCTTCTCCTGCCTTCTACTCCTTGTCTGAGACTTCCAGATCAAGAAGGTTTCCTTTTTCCTGTGTTGTCCTTTCACTATCATCCTTTTCTGAGTCTTTATTAAGATCTTCTTCTGGAGAGTCACTGTTATTTGATTCTGGGTTATCTTCTTCTTGATTCTTAGGTACTTTTTGAAGTTCTTTGCTTAATTTTTTCAGGAATTCTGTAGCTTTCTCTATTGTGTTTATTCTATATTTTTCCTTTTTATAGGTGAGACTGACCCCTTCAAGTTTGTCCCAACTAAAAAGAATACCTTCCCTTTTAGGACATCCACCAGGAAAAAAAAATCCTTTCTCTTCTTCAGTAATCATGCTGGTACTTCCTTCAATATTATTATTTGCTTCCCATCAATCTGGATTCCTTTGCTATAGTATACCTCCAAGATCTTATCTCTTATTGTTTTTCTTACACATTGTACAATTAAGTCTCTTGGAAGATTTTTCCTTTTAAAAGTTAGGAAGCTAATTCTATAAATACGATCCACTTCCATCTCTAGGAAGTCTTCACTACAGTCGAAACTCTTTGCCACCTCTTCTATTATTTTTTTCTTACATTTTCATTCAGAGTTTCCATCACACCTCTAAATCTTAGACACAATTCCTTCTCTCTCTGTTCCGTCAGTGCTTGCCAATCTAATTGTCTTTGTAATTCTTGGTTTAAATCTTTTGTTTCTCTCTTTAGATGATGAATTTCTTCCGTATTTTCTTTAACATCCTTCTTGACTTGTGTTACAAGTATTTACATTGTATTGAACTTTATATTCAAATCTTCCAGTGTCTTGTTTCCTTCCTAAAATCCCGCATCTCTTCCATAAATTTTCTCATGTAAAAGGGAACACCTTCTTCTATTGAAGCTCTTCCAAGTTGTGTCTGTGAAGCTTCAGTTCCTTTGGATCTTGTTTCGACACTTGTGATCTTCCTCTTATCCCAACTTTCTTCTTGCACTCTTCCTGGACTTTCCTTCTTCTTCTTTGGCTGCACACCTTCCTCTATCACACTCTCTCACCTTCTCCAACCTCTTTCTACTTGCTTCGGCTTTCTTAATTATTCTCCTCTTTCCTCTTTCCTATTCTTTTCCTGCTTTCCTCCCATTTCTCTCTCTCCCTTCTTCCTTTCAGTTCCTTCCTCTTCCTTCCATCCTCCTTTCCTTCTATTCTTCATTGTCTTCCTTATCACTTCCTCTGAACTTCTCCTTTTTTTCTTAAGATTTACTTTATCACTCTTCTTGCACAAAAAAACAAACACAGCAAAAAAGAGTCTATTGGTTTCAAGCCCAAAAATCCGTAGGGGAAAATAATAATAATAATAATAATAATAATACTTCAAAATCGTAAGGTTAACCGAAACATAGTCCAGGTTTGGGATATAATACCAGCTCTACCACAAGTCCAAGAAGATCAACAACATGAGGGATTCACCAATTCAGATTATGCAAGAAAAAAATTTTTTTTCACAAAATCAAAAATTATCCACAAAATCAAAAATACATAGATACCTATAGGAAATACCTGCTGGGTTACCAAAAGAAAGAGAAAAAGAAGAAAGAAAGAAAGAGAGGGAGATAAAGTGGCTGTTTATCAGTATTAAAGAGACACAGTCTCTACAAGTCAACACACCTAATCTGCTATTAGGAGGGAGCCAGTTTGCTTTAGCAAATAAATAATACATTTCAGTGTACAAAAGCTTCTATGACCGCCCAACTTCTGGCTGACATGTCGGCACCTATGGCAGCCAAGTTTTATTGTCCCGGGCTGTTGCTGAGCCTAGGAGTAGAGAAAAGAACCAGAGAGGATCCAAAGGAGATCTAAAAAGATCCCCCCGGTAAAGGAGATCCAAGTGGCTCATGGAATAGAAGGGCGAAACACCAGCAGCGACAAGGAGAAGGAGGAGGGAGACGCGATCATGAGGATAGGGATCAAGTTGGCGGAGCGGATGCCAGTCCGCTAAGTCCAGGGAGAACCTACCTTGTGCCGGTGAGGCCTTGCTTTTAACTATACAAAATAATAGTAAGTAGCCCCAACTCTGCACTTTAGATAAACAAAAAGCCAGCCTTACCACAGTCATTGACAAACTAGAACAAAAGAGAAACAAGAAATAAAGTAAGCGGAAGCTAACAGGTATGGGTCCCATAACGAAAAAGACAGCATTGTAAAAGAAAATAATAAGACAGAGAAGATTAAAACAATAAACTAAAAGAAGGAGGTGGAATGCTGGAAAAGGGAGAGAAAAGGAATTCATCGGACAAAGGGGAAAAAAGGGGACTTGAAGAGAATAAAAGAGACTATTTGCATCAAATATTAAAGTATTAAAATAAAATAAAATAAAATGAAATAAAATACAGAAAATAGCGACAGAAGGCAAGGACTAGAACAGGATAATGGCGGAGGTGTAAAGACACAGAGCGCTGACAGATAAATAAAGCAGAGAAACATGAACGGGACTGTAAAAGAAGCTTAAAACATTCAAAGCAAGATTGAATACAAGAGAAGAAGGACTAGAGATTGATGAGAGAGAGAACAGAAATTCAACGGTGTGGAGGAAGCTCATAAAAGATTAACAAAATTAGAATCAGGATGAAGAGGTATTAAACACTATATTGAACTGAAATAGAATTAATTGGACAAGGCTACTCAATATAGACTGTGAAAAAAAAGTGACAGTGAAAGTGAAAGTTAGGTCAAAGAATGGACTAAAAGTGATTGTATTAGAACTGTAATGGGGGGGGGAGGCTGGGAGAGAGGGGGCAAGGAATGACAGAGAGGGAGAGAGAAATCAAATCAACAGGCTGAGAAGTAGAGTCCAACTTGCCGGGAAGGAGCCTTTCCTCTTTTTCCAACCTCCAACACTGAAGGGAAAGAGAAGGAGAGGAAGAAGAAGATGACAACGGGAAATTTTGGGGTTTTGCGGGAAGGGAGAAATGGATTAATTAATTGATAAGGGGGGAGGGAAATGAGTATTAAAGGGAGGCGGGAGAGGATGAGGAGAAGGGCTGGGTGATTAGATCGGATCTGATATGAATTGATGAATTGTTTATAGAAGAAGATAAAATAAGAGTATATAAGAGTATAAATATATTAAGGGTCGATCACATATATACAAATATATTCATATAGATACACATATAGAGCTAATATAAAAAATACTTAAGATAGATATTTATATATATGAATTAAGTGTTGATTTGATAAATTAGACTGATAAATTGAAATATATTAAATTTGTGATGAGATCAATAATAGGATATATTTATAGATAGTATTTATGTATAGATGAATTTATAAGTCTTTTAGAAAATTATTACTCTGTTAATGACGCATGTTAGGTAAACCAGAATAGAGTAATTTATAAAAATATAAGACAATATTAGGTCATAATAATTCTTGGGGAAGCATAAAGGAGTGTAAAAATATTAAGGGACTGATTGAATCCTAAAGATTGATTGAATTGTAGGGGAGTGATGGAAAGGAAGAAAAGGAAGAAGGATTAAATTGATAGAGTACTGGAGAAATTTAGAGGAGGAGAAACTGAACGTGAGAAGGAGTGAGGGGATGGGTGTTTAGAGTAGAACAGTTTAGGAATCAGTGGGAAGTTAAAAGGGAAATTGATAAGCAGTAAGGAAAGAGAGGGGAGAGATATAGGATAAAGATAAAGACCAAGAAAAAATTAAAGATAAAATTAGCTAAAAATTAGAGGTAAAGAAAAGAAATATAGAGTGAGGTGAGGGAAAGAGAAAGAGAGGAAAGGGAGAAAGAAAAGAAAAACGGGAAAGAAAGGGAGAGAAAGATCATGGTAAATGAAAAAAGAGATTAGATAGAGAATCAAAGGATAGAAGAAGAAAAAGAAGGAAAGGTAAGGAGGGAGACGATTGAAATGAAAACAAATATGACAAAGAGTATGAATATGGCAACTGGACAGAAAAAGACAGCACAACTGTTGTTGCAGACCACAAGCACAGGGGAGGAGACCGTCAATAGAAGGGAAAACATGGATGGGATATTATTAGAATATTTGTAGAAGGAAATTCAAAAATTAAGAAGTGAAATAAAGAAGATCTAAAGAAACTCGTGCTGAAAATGAACAAAAATTCAAAAAAGAAATAGATAAAGTAAATAGGAATTTGAAAAAATTAACACAAGATGACAATTGTAGATAAAAGGTAGAGAAGATTATACAAGAGAAGACACAAAAAAATAGAAACGGAAAATGATAGTTTAAAAAGAGAACAAAGAAAGCCGAGGCTAGATTGAAACTAAAATAAAATAGAAATAAATGTGCAAAAAATGAAGGAGTTACCGGAACAAGCTGAGGAAAATTTATATGAGAGAGTAACGGAAATATTGGCCACCTTGTGTGGGACAAAGAGTGGGGAAATTTGAATTAGAAATTGATAAAATGTTTCGAGTGGATTCACCTATCGCTAAAAAGAAACAATTGCCACGACATATGGTGTGTGTCTGAGAGAAGACCAAGGACCTTATGCTAGACAGCCAGCTATGAAGAAAAACTGATAATAGAAAGATGACAAACTTAAGATATTTAAAGACATTCCAGCAGCACTATTAAGACAAAGAAGAGAATATTTCCTGACGAGACAACTGCAGAGATTAAATAAGATATAGGTGGAAAATGCAGAGGGGATCTTCTTTTATTTTAAGGATAAACCACAAAAAGTGACAACAATAGATCAAGCAAAAGAATTTTACAGGAAATATATGCAAGAGAACGGGGACAAGAAGAAAAGAAAAAAGGAAAGAAAGAACCAATAAGAAATCAAAAGTACAAAAAGGAAACAGAAACTCAACAAAAAAAAGAACAAGAGAGAAGAGAGGAAATTATAAAGTGTCTACTCGGATAGGAAGAGGACCCAACAAGAGAGGAAGAAGAATTATACATAGAGAAGACATTAGAGTAAGAGAGAAGAAAGGAAGGAAAACAAATAAATAAGTAAATAAACAAACAAACAAAAAACTAGAAAACTAGAGATGAAAATAATAACGTGGAATGTCCATGGCATTAATTCACAATACAAAAGAAGACAAATTTTTAACGGCTGGAGAAATTAAAAGGGAAGTTTATACAGGAAACAGCGTGACTTTTAAAAAAAAGCAAATACTTGAAGAATAAAAAATTAGGAGAATGTTATACGACACTATATAAAAAGAAAAAAGAGGAGTGGCTGTGTATGTTCACAAAAAGATACAGCAAAATTAATATTCAAAGATGAAGAAGGAAGGATTATAGGGCTAGAAATACAGATAAATAACAAGAAGGTACTTCTGGGTATGTGCACCAAATGAAAAGAAGGGAGGAAATTTATAAAAATTTAGATTATCTGATTCAAGAATATGAATATAGAGAATTTGATATTGGCTGGAAATTGGAATGGGGTTTTGGATACAGAAAAGATAAACAAACAAATAAGAAGAATAAAAAGAAAGACCAAGGGAGGAATGCAGAAGACTTTTTTGAAATGATACAAAATTTAACAATAGTAGATTCTGGAATTACTAACCAATGAAAGAGACATAAACCTACTATCCAATAGCATCAGAACATTCTGAATAGATGTGATTTATTTAGTATCAAAGAATTTATTAAAAAAAAAAAAGGCGGAAATATCCCCAAAGTTGCATCACATCATAATCCAGTAACTTTGATCTTAAGGATATGAAGAAACAGTTTAACTAGAACTAAATAAATAATGTTAAGCACCAAAAACATTCAAAATGTTAAAAAAGGCGAAGGAAAACTTGAAATTTTTTTTAAAGAAAACATACAAGAGGGGATTAAAATTAGTATAGAGGTATGGGACACAGCAAAGCAGTAATACAAGGTTTCTTTCTTACAGCAACAAAGAGAGAAAAAGAAAAAAGAGGACAGAATTCAGGAACTCTCAATGCAACTGCAAAAAAGAACAAGAAGATTCAAGGGAAATACAGATAAGAAAAGAATAAATTATGAAATAAAAATAAATCCAAAAAGAAATATCCCAATTAACAACGGAGGAGATAGAAAGAAAATTGACATATTTGAAGTGTTATCACTTTGAGCATGCTAATAAATTGGGAGGTGGCTTACATATATAGATTGAAGAAAAAGAGGGAGAAGAATATAATTACAGAAATAAAAGAGGGGAAAAACAACATTACAGATCAAGAGAAAATTATGCAAATATTGTAAAATATTATGAAAAGCTATCACAGGTAAAGAGATAACTGACAAAAAAACAACGGAATAGAGAGTTATTTAAAAAATCAAAAGATAAAGAAGTCTCAAGGAACATAGCAAATATTTGAACTCCCCAATCACCATGTATGAAGTGTACAAAGCATTCGAAAGAATTAAAAGAGGAGAGTGCAGGACCAATGGTAGAGCAACGTACCTACAAAAAATTACAAGATGAATTGACAACACCATATTACCAGATGATAAAGATATTATCAATAGAAGGAAGACCAAATACATGGGCGGACTCAAATATCATTTTGATTCCCCAAAGAAGGGAAGGACCTAAAGATGTGAGAAACCATAGACCGATATCACTATTAAATATCGATTATAAATATTTCACAGCAATATTAAGCAGAAGATTAAAAAGGATACTCCAAGATTATATTCACAGAGAACCAAACAGGGTTTTTACCAGGTAAAATCTCAAACAAAATATAAGAACAGTTTTAAACTGCAGAGAATATTATGATAAAAACCCTGGAAAAAATTTGCAATGGCTTTTCTTCAATGCGGAGAAGGCCTTTCACAATATCTCTTGGGAATTTATGAAGAAAATAATATTGAAGAATATGGCTGTGGAGGAAAATTAAAGATCGGATAGAGGTTATATATAAAGATCAAAGGGCTAATTTGGTGATTAACGGGGAAAGATCCAGAGTGTTTAAGGTTTCAAAGGGGGCGAGACAAGGATGCCACTCTCACCACTTTTATTTATTATGACATTGGAGATAATGAATAATAAATTAGAGATCAAATAGGATAGAGGGGTAAGGATAAAGAAGAATGAACACAAAGTAAGAGCCTTTGCAGACGACCTGGTTGTATTTTTTAGAACCAAAAGAAAAGCCAATTTACTAAAAATAAAAAAATATAAAGAACAAGTAGCTGGCCTAGAATAAAATCAAAACAATCATCGAATTTTCTTATCAAATAGATTTTGATTATCAATAGAAAAGAAGAAGAAGAGCTGAAAGAAATCTGGGATTTAATATTGAGAAAAAGGTTAGGTATTTGGGTATTTACATTACAAAGAAAAATTGGGAACTTTATGAAAATAACTATCAAAAAACTTGGAATCAAATAGAAACAAACCCAAAAATGGAATGAATTCAATACTTCGTTATTCAACGATATAATACTATAAAGATGACGGTACTCCAAAGATAATATTGCCTTGTCCAAAATATTCCAATAATTAATAATAAAAAACCATTTGTAAGCTGGAATAAAGAAATATAGAAATCCATTATAAGCAAGGAAGAAACCAAGAATAAAATGAAAGTATTACAGGACAGTAAAGAAAAGGAGGATTCGGACTACCACATTTAGAAATTTATTATCAAACATGCTGTCTAGAATGGATGAAAGAAAATAAATAGATTGAAAAATTACAAATTATTGAATGGACAGCTGGATATGTAATTTTGGATGGCATGGATACTTATGTTATAACAAGGCAGAGATAGATAGAGAGTCAGAGACCATTATATTAGGAGAGCCTTGATGAGATGTGGCAGATGATCAACAAAAAATTCTACAGTAAAGTACCAATGTGGACATCACCCCCAAGAAGCTTTAGAAAGACAGAATCAAAACAAGGAGAGACATTAAGATATACAGATATAAGATGGGAAGGAAGAACACCTGTGATGAAGACCTAGAGAAGAACTAAAAGAGCAGAACATCGATTCAATTGAGTTCCGTATCGACAAAATAAAAGAAAGGTATAAAATGGATTTAAAAAACAGAAAGAGATAGGGAATGGGAAAAGAATAAATTGGATGAAATTTTAATGAAAAATGAGGAAAAAAAACAGTTTCAAAAATTTACAAAATTGTTTTGGAAAGAGAAATGGATCAGGAACAGATCAAGGATTATGATAAAATGGGCACAAAATGTTGGCCACAATATAAGCTGGAAAAATGGGAAGAATACAAGAGGAAGATATAAAATTTACACAAGTTAGAACGTAGAAAACCTTTAGATCAATGCATCGATGGTGTGTTATTGACTCCCCAGAAATTAAAGAAAATAACGAAAAGGAAATGGGCAATGATGAAATGTGGAAAAACAATGGGAACCTATTTTCATACATGGTGGCTATGTACCATGGCACAAATTCTGGAAAAGATTAGTGGATGAGTGTAGAACCAAGCTGCTAGAGGTGAAGATATTTGAGATGACTCCAGAGACATATCTATTAAACATGAATGAATAGTCAAATGAAGAGTGAAAAGAAAAATATGCTAAATTAAATAAACAATGACAACAATTATCCAAAGTATTGGAAAGAAAGAAAGAGACCCACCCACACCAAGAAGAATGGAAAATAAAAGTGATGGACATAATAGAAATGGAAGAACTATCCAACAACTTGAAAGACAATTCAACTCAACAATTTGAAAAGCAGTGGAAAGAATATAGATGGGTGAAAGGGAAATGGAAAAAAAGGTAAAAGAATAAAATAAAGAAACTTAAAGGGTAACATATACAGTAGAGAATGAGAAGGGAGAAAAATCAAGGGAGAATACAACAACAAAAAGAGATTTCACATGAAAGAAGGTGACCAAAGAAAGTAAAGAGTTGGAGTGGAGAAAACGCAAATGGGAGAAAAGGGAGGGAGAGAGAGAAAACTGAAGGAAAGGGAATGGACTTGTACAAGTTTAGAGATAGGGGAGGAAAAGGAGGGTAAAGGAGGAAAGATAGGGAGGGAGAGGAAAATAGGGATTGAAATATATAAAATAATAAGAAATATTTGACAACAATGTTTGAGAAGAACTAATAGAAAACTATGTAAGATTGATGTACAATACGGAGCAAGGTAAGTTATTTGTATTGTGTATAAACTCCCTCACTTTTTATAAAAATTAAATTTTAAAAAAAGCTTCTTATTCACAAGTTTAAACTTCTCTTTCTCCAACTATCATATTAAGGTGTTCTGCTCCTTGTCAAAATACTTTAAATTCTTTGGTAACCACAGAGGAACAAAAAGCAAGTAAAAAGGAAACTCTGAAGACAAAAGAAAAAAATTATTCTGTTTAAATCCCTTTCAGGAACTCGTATGGGTTTTTCCAACTGTATATTCCCAAGATTTAATTCTATATCTTCAAGAAAAAAACAACAGCCACAGCAACATCAACAGGAAAAAGAACATCCCTGCAGGCTAGGAGACTATAAGCCTCTAGTTTGTAGAAAAAAAAACCAGCAGAGAAAGTCAGTATCAACAAGAGCATTCAACAATAGAGGTATTGTTCCAGCAGACCGATGAAATCTTCTTGATTTTAATTAGTTAATCCACTCACTCATAAATTTCAAGAGGTTCAGTGGACTTATGCAGTGCGGGCGAAGAAAAGAATTTTCTCCACCCGTTTGGTAGAATGGCGGCTCCGCTCCTGTACTGCCATCTCCACGATCATCGTTCTTCTCAAACAATGATCAGCTGGGGCTTTCACAGTCCGTACAGGGCTCTTCAGGTACCCCTACGTCCTGGGCACCTCCTTGCATGTTCTATATCTTGTATACCTGTGGATTGCCACCACTACTGTCAGGTGGAAGATTAAAGCGCAAAGCATGATCTCTCTGCTGTCTTTGCCCATTCCTCGCTGAACTGGAAGTCCAAAACAGTGGTCAATCATTTTTCTTTTCTTTTTTTTTAAAAAGTCCTATGTTATTTTTAAAGTGTACAGTAAAGGGGCCATATTTAGTTCCTAGAGGAGAGTATTCCTTGAGTACAGAATAGCTGCCAATAGGCCTTTCTCCCAGTAGAGCTTGACTGCTAGATTTAATGGTCAAGTGGGTGTAACTTGGTGGCCTCCAGGGCTACAAAGTCTGGCATTAGCTTAGCTTCTTCCTTCATCAGACTCCTTCTAACTGTTCACTTTCAAGCAGTTAAGCCTAAGGGATCCACACACCTCTCACCTAAGCCCAGTGTTACAGCTGAGAGGATTGCCAGAAGTTACGTTTATGCATGACTAGTTTATAGCATTGGCTGAGCAGAAAGGAGGGGGAGCTAATCAGATTTTACAAACCAACAAAAGGAAGCAATCTGTGGCCTTTGCAGATCTCCAAGTTGTGCAGTCCTGCTCCCTCTTCTCAACCACAGAGACAGGCTGAGCAGAACAATGCCCCCTATTAGCCGTGTCCAATAGCCCTGTCACAGACCCCACCATTATAGTGACGGAGGCTGCTTTGGAACACCTTTGCTTTACCAAGGAAATGCTCTCCAGTTTAACATACATAATGACATGGTGACTGGGATGTTTGATTCAGGGCACTGCTTTATTTCCACATTCAATGTTGTTGTTTGACCTGGCCCTGACTCTCCAGAAAACATCTTTATCACAGAATTTAGACAAGTACCCCCCTTTTTTTTTACTGCTAGTCCCTGAACCCCCCAGTCAGTATGGCCAACACCATAATGGATAAGGGACAAGGGGAATCTGGTAATTGTTCGTAAAAGGAACTGGACTGTGTTCCTCCTTCCTTCCTTCCTTCCCTCCTTCTTTTAGGCTCGAATAGTCTTATTTATTTAATTCATGTATACTTCACCTTTCTCTCAGTATGGGAGCCAAAGTGACTTCCTAGTCTTTTGCCTTCATCTGTTCTGCATATTCCCATTCTGAGTTCCTTTTCTTTGCATTAAATTAAGAGAATTGTAGGATATCTGGCATGACAAAAGGGAAGGTCACAGAACCATCCCTTCCTCTCTCAAAAAAAGAAAGGGGGAGAGGTGGTGGCAAGATTGGGTAAGTTAGCCCTGCCTTTGCCCACCACACATTGTGACTACACCTGATGCCAGCAGTTGAACCAACAACTGACAACCTGAATGTTCAGGCAATAGCTGAAAGGTTTCCACACATACTCATGTATATAGATACACAGGACTCCTCTTCCCAAGGCTGGTTAATCAGGGTTCCTCACTACATAGACAGACTCTAAATGCATAGGTTGAAATGCATCAAAAATTCTTTCCCATTCTATCCTAATAGGCAGAGATCAAGAAATATTTCCAATATTTCTATGGCTGCTGCGGGCTGGGGGTGACATGTCTGTAGTAAACGGGCACAGCTTCTGTCACTTGAGTTTGCAAAGTGTGATACATATGTGCATATTTTCCTAACCAGACTTTTTTCATACTACCAACACTGGATCTTTCAGACAGCATGACTTCTGATCAGGTTCTGTCAATGATTTCTATGGGCTCTGGCCATGCTGGTTGAGAAAGTCTGGAAACTGTGGTACAAAAAGTGACAATTCCAAGCTGTGTTCAAGGTCTCACAGAGGTGTAAATTTAAATCTGGGCTTTACTCACATCGTTTCACATTCTACCATTTCCCTCCCTACCCTCAATGATCCTAACATGGAAAACAGGTTATCAGGATGGGATCAAGGCAGGCCAGAGCAATCTTTCCTTGAAAGCAAGTTTTCTTTGTGGAAAATGGAATTGGTATGAAAAAAAGTATGCAATCAAGTGACTTTGAAATTGTTTACAGTCCAGAGAGTGCTGCAGTACATGCCTGGTATACCCTCCAGCATTTCACAGATGAAAACCAGGAGCTGTGGCCAAGCAACATCAGAAGTGGTCAAGAGGAGAAACGTTATTTATGAGAAAGAACATACAAGCCGGGAGAGGCTGCAGCAGTTTGTTTTTTCCTGAGTTTACAGGAAATTGGAAGATTCCCTACCTTCTCCTCCTCTCCTCCTGCTGAGCTGAGTACAAAAAACTCTGCTCTTTGAACTCAGTTCACAGGAGCAAGTGGAGGACAATGGGGAGACGGGAATGGGACGAGGAGAGGGAAACTAGGAAAATTTAAAAGCAGCTGAAAAAGTGGCAGACAGAGGCTTAATCAGGGCTCTCTGCCAAATTGGAATAGTTGCAGAGTGTGGCCTAGAAGGAGTGCATGGTGCACTGGTTTGAGCATCAGACTATGATCCTGGAAAGCAGGGTTCAAGTCCCTGCTCGGCCATAGAATCCCACATGTTACAGACTCTCAGCCCCAGAAAATCCCACGATAGGTTCACCTTGTGGTCACCATAAGTGGAAAATGACTTGAAGGCACACAGCAACAACAACAATGGTCTAGCAGAGGAGGACAAAATAATTTACTCAAAGCATATCAGAATATGCTTGGTTGTGTCCCTAGATCAGAGCTTTCCAGAGCTTTCCCCTCATGTTGGTGACACACTTTTTAGACACGCATCATTTTGCGACACAGTAATTTCAGTTTTAGTAGCTAACTCTTTGTAAGAGATACAGACACATACATAAATTGTAGTAACAAATGTATGGGCACACAACATATCTCATGAAAACCTTTCATATATTTTAAAAAATATATGATTTATAAATAATAACATACATTTCCAAGATTGTAGGCGACATACCTACACACTTCAGGTGACACACTACTGTGTTGTGGCACACCGTTTGGAAAGCTCTACTGTTACTCTGATAGAGAAACCCTATCCCAGGGTCTACAATTTTGATATTAAAATATGATTATGTGTGCCTGAGAGGTCCCCCGAAGGGGCACGTAGGCAGGCACGGTCGAGAGACCGAAAACTAGGTCATGCCAGTATAATCCCTAGTCACGTAGCCCCAGGAAACCTCAAGATGTGTAAACCCACAATAAACAAAGGGTCCTCAGCCCCGAGATGCTGACTTGAAGGGATTAGCGTGTCTGCCCCAAGTTGAGCAAATATTCCATCAGGCGAGGACCATTTACATGAAGTCACACCACAAACTAACGCAGCCGAAGATCTTGAGACTTTGGCAACACCTTGCAATCCCATCACACAAAATTACCAGTGTGGAGCTTCATCCCCACTGCAATACTCATTATTCTCCCTGGGAAAGGATTAGTCCTCCAGGTACTTTTTCCCCTACAAATAGTCCCAGTTTTTGAGCAGTTCTTTGGATCACTCCCAGTCATTCCAGCAGACCGTTTCTCCGTCCGTTGAGTGATCCCCTCAGCCCTCTCCATGCTGAGCTCCACTTCTCCGCTGCCTTCTCAGACCCAGAACTTCAGGAAAAGGTGCGGTATTACCCCAACTACACCCCTTCAATACCCCCCTGTCCAATTTCCTCTCTTTTGCTTCTTAATAGCTCTTGGGTGTGTGTGTGAGTGATTGCACTGATGCATGAGATTTTCATTCAATAAAATCATTTATTGGACATTTTTGTTTGGTTTTTGGCTTGGTCTGACCCCGTAAAAACTGGGTAAAAAGACTCCACTAGGTTACCCTGCCTCTCGCATTGCTATTGCTTGTGCTCTGGTTAGTTTCCATTCCCCATCACGTGGAGCACATTGAGGTCTCCCCAAGGGACCCCAGATATCAGGGTAGCACTGCCCTAGATGAAAAGGGCTGAAGAGTCACATTATTATAAACAAAGCACGGTTCATTTTCAAACAAATAAAAAGTTATTTATTCTGAGTTCTTGGGAGCAAAGTCAGTTACCAAACAAAGAGAAATATAAAATACAGTATAAAATCATGCCAGACATTACTAACTCTCATCTACACAATACCACCACCTCCATATATGGAGCTACCAAGGAAGAGTTCTGAAATGGATTTTTTAAAAAAATTGGCCTGCAGTTGTGGGAACTGATCATTAGTAACCTGGCTGTACTTCATGTTTTTTGGATCCAGTATACCAACAGTTTCTCAAAAGTGGACTGTGTGCTGCTACCTGCTGAGAAGGAAATCACGAGGATAGAGAGTACTGTCACCTGTTGGACTTGTGGCAATCAGTAATAAATATGTCCCTTGCTTTACATGAGGGTGTCTGAAGTGTTGCCAGGAATACTGTGCAATATCTAGTCAAGCCGAATTTCCTTTCCAAGTGTTGCAGCTTTCTCAGAAAGAGTGCCTAAATCCCACAAGCAGGAAGGCAGGGAGGAACTGTATTCAAAAGGCTTTGGCACAGGAGCTGGGCTGTCTGGTGGGATTAGGCAGAGAATGGAAATCCCAGCCAAAGTCCTATTGAAGGCCAGTGGGGGGAAATCTTCACCAGCAAAATAAAATGGGATCCCACCACTTACTGCTGTGTCCACAGTAATCCCCAGAAATGTGACCTCTGCCTGTGCGTTTGGCTTTGAATGCCTTGCACCGGTGGGGAAATCTCAAACCACTCATGCTACAGTCTCTTACATGAGCAATTTGACTCAAGGGGATCCCAGCCTATGAAAACTGTAATGTACATAATGCACACACACAATGGCCTAAATCCTTTCGTATAGTTCTAGCTAAAGTAGACCCATTGGATTAATTGTTGACTCATGGGTCAATAAACAGATAAATCCCATTGATGCCATAGTTCTACTCTAGTTGACTCATGGCACCAGTAAGATTCAAACCAAAGTACGCAGCGATACTCAGAGCACATGACTGCCAGTTGCACAGTGACATTTTGGATGCCTTGCAGGAGTCGTAAAAAAAAAAAAACCAAGCTGCTGATGCTACAGACTTTGGTTAGACAGTGAGACTCAATAGGATCCTGCCCTATGAATATTTTCATACAAATAATAGTGCACATACAGCCAAGTTGGAAGCTGTAATGTTGCTGTTTATACTCAGCCTGTCTAGAGAACCACATCGTGGTCAATCATTCTTTTGAGGAAAGGGATGTGGAAAACAGAAGTGGTGAAACAAAGATGACTGAAATGAAAAAAAGAAAAAGAAAATGTAAAGCTTGTCTTGAAGAAACAGGTAAGAATCTGACATGTGTGACAACAAACAAATCTTGCTGAGTTGTTCTCAGCTTTATCAACCAGTACCCTTGACTGTGCCAATTTGTCAGTTACAGCCTTGGTTAATTCCTTTTCATCCCACATTTTTAGTTGCTCTTAAAATGTCCCAGTTTCTCAATTCTTTCTCCCACTTTTGGCCTTCATCCTAGTCTTCCCTCAGCTGCCACATATTGAGTTCAAAGTCAGATGTTGGTTGCACTAGTTTGCACTAAACTAACTCAGCAGAGAGGAGAGGAGAGGAGAGGAGAGGAAAGGAAAGGAAAGGAAAGGAAAGGAAAGGAAAGGACAGGAAAGGACAGGAAAGGAAAGGAAAGGAAAGGAAAGGAAAGGAAAGGAAAGGAAAGGAAAGGAAAGGAAAGGAGGGGGCAAAGACCATTTCAGCCCTACACAGTGCTATTATTCCACTTTCAGCATCCTGTGGAATCCTGGGGTTTGCAGTTCAGGGAGGGGCCTTTAGAATTTTCAGCCAGAGAGCTCTTTGGTCTCACTAAACTACAAACCCCAGAATTCCACAGGATGTTAAAAGTGGAATAATACCACTATAATAAGGTAGTGCAGAAATCACCAAAGTCTTCCTCTTTCTAAACTAAGCATACACATCCCAGGGTTTCTCTGCTTAAAATAGTAGTTTTGTTGGGTTTCCCTCATAAATAACCTTTTTGTCCTCTTGTGGCCTGGCCACACCTTTTTGATCACCATGTGATGTAACTTGGGCTAACATGTCCAGGTGTTCATCTGTGAAATAAAGAAAGGTTCCTGCTCCAAGGATCATCCAATCTGAAACCCAGGAAATTGCTCTGAAATCCAATGCCTTCCCAGTGTGTTGGACTACAACACATAATAATTCCTACCCAACATGATAATTGGCTGTGGTGTCTGGGGATGATGGTATTCCCCATCAAACACATCTGGAGGGTACCAAGTTGAGAAAGGCTGTGAGGGAGAAAACAAGTGTGTGTCACTTCCAGTCTTCCCAATAACAGGGAGACTGGATCCAAGCCAGAAAGTGGAAAGCAAACTGCTTCCATGCCCCAACAGACCTCTTGCAAAAACAGTAGGGCTCAACAGACTTTGTTCATGTACAGTGCAGTTAGTGGCAGCAGAAGTTTATATTTTCTTCGAATATGGTGAGGCAAGGATATCTTCATAATCTAGGCCACAGCAAGTCTTGAGAAAAAGCAATCAAAAGCACATTATTGGATCATTTCCTTTATTTCTTGAAGGTAGAGGAAGCAAAAAACATGCCACATGTTCTCTCAAAGAGCGGAGAACAGAAGCTTTGCAAACAACCATTAATTTTTTATTACTTTTGAGTGCTCCTACTGTTGTCACGCTCCAGAAGTTCATAGGTACAGTAGTCCACTTATTAAATGGTCAGAAGGTCTGGGCAGAATTCCTCACATGATAGAGCTGAAGGCATTGGCATTGACTTCTAAATGGGAAAATAAAATCTTAGATATGGATTTTGTAACTCTAAAAACAATCACACTAGAAACTAAAGCTTGTACAGAATGCTACAGCCCAAAGCATTGTTAGCGTCTTTGTTTCTGAACTCATCAAAATTTCCAGGCTTCAGAAATCAGAGTTATGCTCTACCAACCCATCAACTGGCTCTGGGCCATAGTGTCCCTATGGCCCTTTCCACACGGAGGGTGGCGAAACGGGGGGAAATGGGGCTGCACACGCGGGGATGGAGCTTACCTTGCAGTGGCGTGCTCCGTCCCCGCAGGAAGCAGCGCGAGTTCGCCACTCTAAACGTCGGCGGCGCTTGGCGGTGCCCAAAATGGCGGCCGGCAGCTTCCAGCGCCGCTCTGCCAATTGGGGCAGCGTGCCAGCCGAAGCCCGCCCCCGGGCAGCTCTACAGGGACACACTAGTGCATCCCTGCAGTTCTAAATGGGGCGCTGCGATGGAATAGCGCACACAAGTTTTAAAACGACCACTTGAAAAGTGGTCTTTATAAAACACGGAGTGCCACCCCCGTGGCTGCGCAAGGGCGGTTTGAGGTCTAGAACCTCCCCTTTTTTCACCGCTCTAGCGCACCCTGCGGTGTAGACGACCTCCGTGTCCGGTCATCCCAACATGGGGATTTACCCCCATGTGGAAATGGCCTATGTGTGGGCATGTGCCCTTAAGTCTGCTGTCAACTTATGGTGATCTCATGAATTTCATGGGATTTTCTTAGACAAATAATACTTAGAAGTAGTTTTTCCAGTTCCTTCTTCTGAAATATAGCCCATACACTTGGTATTCATTAGTGGTCTCCCATCCTAGTACTAACAAGGGCTGATTTTCCTTAGCTTCCAAGCTCAAATGAGATCTAGTGCCTTTAGAATATTTAGGGGGGCAATACCCCTATAGCTATTTGGAAAGTCTTTATGCCCTTCTTATCTTGTCATGGGTAGGGGGGGTTCAATCAAACACCCAAATTAAACAGATGCATAAGAATACAAATTTGATTTCTGGGACTATACATATCCTAACACATATGCAAACTCAGTAACTCCTTTGGCCAACTGGGTCAAAACAGAGATGGTCTTGCATATAGTAAAGTGAGGAGGTTGAATTGGGCTGCACTGTGAAATTTTGCTCACTTTGTACCCATCAAGCTCCTCTAAACATGGATGAGAAGACAAGGACATTAAAATGGAGGGAAATATAATTAGTCATTCTCATCTCCTATTTCAGGTTTCCTTAATGAAGACATTATGCTTATTAACAAGCATAAAAATCAGAATTTGATCAAAAGGAACAAAATGATGCTTCACAGATACAGCACATGGAATAGCAGGAAAATGACAGGAGAAATCTTAACCCCGATTCTGAGTGAAGAATTATTATTAACCCTAGCTGATGCACCATGGCAGTTCCTTGACAATTTTTCCTATGCCTAGAACAAACAGTTGGGTGATCATACGGCCTGCTTTACAAAGGGAGTCCTCTACTTCAGGGGTGGATAACTGTGCAAGGGGCAAGTGCCATTTTTCCACTCTGTGTAAGCTAACACATTTCAGCACACTCAAAGTGACACAACATTAATCCTGATCTTTGGCTGATTTTTTTAGATTTATTTTTTGTTTTGGGGAGATTCAGGGGGCTTAGGCACCTCTGGGGGCAAAAATTGCCTGAAAATCAGTCCAATCTTTTTTTTTAAAAAAAAAAAGCAGACTTGAAGGGCTTCTAAGAGGCTTCATGGGCTGTACTTGGAGGTTGCAAGGGTTTTGTGTGGCTCTTGGGCTGCTCTTGCCCACCCCTGCTCTTTTTGAAAGGCTTTCAGAGGACAGACCTCTGTTTAACAGGCTGTTCAAGTCCAGTTTCACAGAAAAGACCAGGGAACAAGAAGTTATTCATCAACAGGTAACATCTACTACTCTATTCCACTTTGGTTAGACCCCACTGGAATCCTATGTCCAGTTTTGGGCAGCACAATTCAAGAAACATATTGACAAGCTGGAACATGTCCAGAGGAGGGCGACCAAAATGGTAGAAGGCCTAGAAATCATGCCCTATGAAAAGCATCTTAGGGAGCTGGGTGTGTTTAGCCTAGAGAAAAGAAAGTTAAAAGGCAACATGATAGCCATGTTTAAATATTTGAACAGAAGTTCTATGGAAGCCTCTTTTCTGCTGCTCCAGAGACTAGGACATGGAGGATTGGCTTCAAACTTCAGGAAAAAAGATTCCATCTAAACATTAGGAAGAACTTCCTGGGAGTAGGAGAAGTTTGACAGTGAAATACACTGCCTTGGATTGTGGTGGAGTCTCCTTTTTTGAAGGTTTTTAAACAGAGGCTCGATAGCCACCTCTTGGGACTATTTTGATTTTGTATTCCTGCATGGCAGGGGGTTGGACTGGATGGCCCTTGTCTCTTCCAACTGTACCATTCTATGATTCTATAATCTAGGCAGGAAACTGAGCTGGCAGGCACATATGTTACCTGGTTGCTCACTGTCTTTCTAACTATGGTGAGATGCTCTGCATTTCTATTATAAATTATATGTAGATTTGTATCTACATACCAATTAACACATGAAAGCTGATTAGTGAATTGTGAAAATGCTGAATTGAGCACTGGTAGGAGTGCTCCATCAGGCCCTCCTAATGTGTACTGGGTCCTTCTGATGTCCATTGGGCACTGCTGTTGTGCTCCAGAACTTCCTAGCTGGTGTACAAATGTGCATCAGGGAGCTCCTCAATATACATAACTGCTCCTTGAGCACTGGTGCATTGGAACATTGCACATCAGTTACTCCATGCCTGTACATTATAGGCTCTTTCTGCAGCTTACCTCCGTCCAGCACGGTTATGCGGGGATCATGTGAGCAGCCTCTTCCGTGAGGCACTCATGTCTCCTCTGCTCCGTTTCTGCAGCAGTTACCTGCCGGCTGGCAGGCAGCAAGAGGGCTCCGCCTCTTCCCTCCGCAGCGCAAACTGGATATTTTCCCAGGCTGCGCTGGGGGAGGAAGCATGAGAGCCGAAGCTCCAGAGGCTCCATACAGATGGTAAGTTTATGTGGGGCCCCAGAGCGATGCACAATCGCACATAATTTTCAGCCAAAAGCCGAAAATGATATATTGCGCAATCGGCATCTGATGGCCCCAGCAGCGTCACGCGATTGCGAGGACGTCATGTGAAACGCTCCTCACAATTGCACGACACTCTGGAGGCTCTTTTGCATGACAAATGCCATGCAAAAAGGGCCATAGTGTCACAGCAGCCCCTAGGTGTATAAAGATGTTGCAAATCTACTCAATTCAATCATCAAATTCCTGTCTAAACAGAAACGTTTAGTTACTTCTCTGTGAAAAAGAAATAAGGAAGGTGCTAGTCTAACTTCTTTGGGAAGGGAGTTCCAGAGGCTGGGAGCAGCCACTGAGAAGGCCTTCTCCTGTGTTCCCAACAGATGTACCTACAAGGGTGGTGGGACAGAGAGAAGGGCCTCCACAGCAGATCTCAATGAACTGAGTGGTTCAAAAGAGAAAATACAGTCTTCCAAATAACCAGGACCTGAGCTGTGTAAAACTTTAGATGTCTAACAAGCAGTTGGAAGGCTTCTAAATAAATAACCAGACTGGAGTAATGAGCTTTGTATGAACATCATTGTCAGTGTTACAATGTGGTTCAGACCATGCCAAAATATGACCTTGGGTGGTCAAGCTGGCTAGGAGATTCTAGGAGTGGTGCAACTATTCCAAGCTCTGTTTTAAGGTTTGCATGCTACTTGAGTAGTTGTATTCTTAGCTCTTAGAAGACTGTTTCTCTTAAGTAGTCCATAATGAGTCTCAGGAGACCTGACTGTTTCTTCCCCCCTCCACCACCCCCAAACAGTAGTCAGTGTTTGCCACGTCTTATCCTCCATCATCCGACATAAACACTTTCTCTTCACTTTAAATGTACTAGCACTATCAAAATGAATTGTGCCAAATACAGAAACACTCACTTTTAAAAATTTGGGAATCTGAAAAGACATCTCTTCCTAGGTCGGGTCCCTTTCTCAAACCACATTTCCCTTGGGGATGAAATGGGCATTAAATTTGACCAGAATAACCTAATACTTGCACTTATTGCCATCTTCAGTAATGCTAAAATATTTATGAGAATTGCAGTCATTTTTTTAAAAAAATGTTATTGATGATCTATGGATTCTGTTACTATTCCTTTCTCCTTGTAAAGTTTTGAGACTAGGTGAAAGCAAGCAAATCTTTTGTTTCGTTCAAGCAATATAGATGGATTATTAGTTGAAGATTTATAACACAGGGAATTGCACTCTTTATTTTGGTCCTTTCCTCACCCTACCTTCTTCCAGCGTCCTCCTGTGGGGACCCAAACAGTGACTTTCCTGGGAGGAGAGCACTCCTCTCCACACTAGCTGCCGCTGTGAATGAAGGAAGTGCAATGGCCTCACCTCTTCCTTCCACAGCACATCAGGGTACTTTCCCAGGCTGTATTGGGGCAGAAATTGCAGCCATTATGCTTCTGGACCCTCCTCAGACCAGGTAAGTTCACAATGGTGGCGTGATCACAGATCATTGATAAGGAAAACCTGTCAACAATTTACTCCATGATTGCGCCACCTGCGGATGGGAGGACAGAAGAACAACAACATCATGAGTAACCATTGTCGTGGTCCCATCCTTCTCCCATCCCCATGGCGGGATGACAACATCCTGTGGAAAGGGCCTTTGTCTTGCTTGGAATGTATGAGTTTGAAATTTGCCTTCTTGCACTGTCAAGGAAGGCTTGGAAGTCTCGAGACTTTATCTCCAGGAAGAACAGGGCACAACAGGAAACTCCTGCCTCTATTGAAATACAACTAAGTCCAGTGCCATCTAGTGATCAAACAATAGAATGAACTTATCCACTCCTGAAAACTGATATGTACTTGGGAACCATTCTTCATTCACTTCTCATTAAAAGTATGATCATGCTATCTACTGTGCTTTGGGCTCCATAGAAAAAGAAGGAAACAGAATGACCTGGAAACATCCAGTGTGGAAACATCCAATTTGCACCTTAAACTGTTATAGTGCTAGTATTCCACTTTCAACATCCTATGGAATCCTGGGCTTTTCAGTTTAGGGAGGGGTCTTTAGAATTCTCAGCTAGAGAGCTCTTTGGTCTCAGTAAACTATAAAACTCAGAATTCCACAGGATGTTGAAAGTAGAATAATAGCACTATAACAGTGTAGGGTAGAAATGGCCATAGAGTCAGTCTCTGGAAGTTTAAAATATTTTATGTCTCTGCTCAATTTGAAAGGTATTTTATCTTTCTTCCGTGGGTCCACAGGATAAGGACAAGGTATCCATGTGACACACATTCAGTTAAATGAATACTACTTCCAAAGCAAAAGAGGCAAAAACAAGTTTGTTAGCCTCATGACCCATCTCAGGGTGTGGCTATTCATGTGTGAGCAATTTATTAGGAGTGCTTATCATATTATAGTAATTGATGCATATATGATTATTATCCACATTGCTAATTGGACATTCATTGTTGTCATGACTGTTCCTTCTTGCTGCTTACACAGTAACTACTTTTTTGTGAATTGAGTCTTTGTAGTTCACAGCTGCTTTTCCCAAATACATGAAATAAACTGAGAAGGTGGTGGATAAAGGTCTTCTAGAGGGGAAATTAAACAAGAGAGGATGAAAAGAAAGAGGAGGAGAAGAAACTGAAACTGTTGGACCTTGAGTAGGCATGTCAGGGAGACACAGGCAAGTATATTGTTGGCATAGTTATGACTGTAAAAAAATAAAAACAAAAACAACCCACACACACACACACACACACACACACACCCCAAATAGAGAATCTGTGTGCAAATTGTGGCTAAGCTGAACTCTCAAATGCTAACTGGCTTGTTTCCACAATGCCTCATTATGGTTTAATTCTTCCTTTGGCTAATTTTAATAATCTCAGCAATTACACGGCAAGAAATTATATGTCTCTTTGGAAAGTAGAGTAAGAGCAATTAGCATTCACAAGAGGTTTCATGTTGGCAGATTGAACCCCCTGCACATCTGGAAAATGTGAAGTGGCTCTAGTTGTGTTATCAGCCTGCTTAAGGGCTTATAGAATCATGCTTACCTTGCAGACTTATCATAAAGATTGCTCAGATACTGTATGTTTAGGCAGATTGGGATGTTGACTCCAAGAAAAGCTTGTTGAGGGAAAGTAGGGATGGCCTATCGGCTGTTACCCTGAAAGATTCCATAGCATTTCCACTTTGGCCATTTCAGCCCTAAACTATTAGAGTGCTATTATTCCACTTTCAACCTCATGTGGAATTCTGGGAATTGTAGTTTACTGAGGCCAAAGAGCTCTCTGGCTGAGAAGTCTTAATTCCCTTCCCCAAACCACAAAACCCAGGATTCCACAGGAGGTTGAAAGTGGAATAATAGCACTATAACAGTGCAGTGTAGAAATGGCCTTAGTTACACAATTTGTCATGGGCTCCCTAAATAGACAAAACAGGCAGAGACCAGGGAAGGTTTTCCATGCTATGGGGATTTTATCCTTGCAGGAAAACAGGAGGGCATGAAACACTTCTCACTTTAGTCCTGTTCTCTAAACCCAAAGCGTACAAAAAGATAAACATACAGCAAAATAAAGCAAAACATTTAAACCATTTTAAAACATCTGATTAAGAAATCATATATGTTTCACCATCAGATTGTTTTAATAAAGGCAAATGGTTATAGGACTCTTTGTTTATTTCAGTTCATAGCTGGAATGTTATAGCTGAGTTGAATCCAAGGCTAGAAAACTTTAAACCAACATCGCAAAGGCAGCTTGGAAGCGAGTTGTCATTTCTTGAATTCTAGGAGCTCCTCATCTGCCCCCAAAAACAGAATTTTGAAGCTCTTAATTCTGGTACATTGCTGGATTCACATGAGAATCAGTAAACTAAATAAAGAGGGAGGATCAGTAGATAAGATCATAAGGAAATAGACAGGGAAAACCAAGGCATGGGTTTTTGGTGGGGTGAATGGGGTCTTGAAAAATTGATGCATCTTTTTCCTTCTCTCATGAACTCAAAACATAAATAAGTGTGCAGAGGAAGTAAAATCATGATTAAGATTTTTCATCTCCATTCTGTTAAAGCATTTAGTTCAGGTATTTATCTTCATTTTAAACAGTAATTTAACATAAGCCTAATAGTTGAAATGTTCCCCTTCCCATGTAAATGTAATTGAATTAGATTTTTTTCACCTTGTAAATGATTAACTAACTAAGCACAGTAACCCTTTCTGTCTAACTTTCTCATATCTGATGGAGGATTCAGTTCCTAGCAAAAATATACTGCTGAAACTAAAGCTAATCCCAGTACATAAGACTCATGGAATCCCTATTGGGGGTGTTTGAAGACTATTAATCATTTATCTATAGGAGCCCTGGTGGCTCAGTGGTTAAATGCCAGTACTGCATTTAAGGTTGTGAGTTCGATCCTGCCAGGCTCCAAGGTTGACTCAGCCTTCCATCCTTTCGCAGGTCGGTAAAATGAGTACCCAGCTTGTTGGGGGCAATTAGCTAAAATACATTGTAAATCGCTTAGATAACACTAGTTGATAGGCGATATAGAAATAAATGCTATTGCTATTATCTGGTGTGAAGTGGGACACACCCGCAACCAGGTTTTACGTACCCTTGGCAAATATCTTTCTGATATCTCTTTGATGCCAACCCTCCTTCTGCTGTCACCAAAGCTACGTGGCACTGCATTTGGGGCAACCTCAAATGGTAGCTACCAGACACTGAAAGCAGTGAGGTAGCCATTATGTTCCCATCAGAAACAGACTGATGGAAGAAGGTAGTCAGCAAAGTCAGCAAAGGCCCAATTGATGGTGTAGTACCAGGTAGGGTAGCTATCTGGGCACCTCAGCCTTGCTAGGACATGTGGGTCACTACAGGTGCCTCAGGATGCAAAAAGTAAGCCTATAACACAGAAAAATAATGAAAACACCTCTTAAAAGCACAAACATAAAATAGACAAGGACAGAGGTGCAGAAAACTGCAAGATGCTCTATAGTTTGGGAGGGGTTGCAGTTCAGCATGTGATCAGATGTTTGTACGCTTGACTCAGTCAGGACCACTGTATACATATAGTAACAAAGTGTTAATCTCTCAGGTTATCAGAGAAGAAGGCAGGGTCTGAAAACTCCTCAGCTGGAACAGGAAAGAAAGTAGGTTTCCAAACTCCACCTCCACCTGCAGATATCTAGTTGTTCCACGTGCATATATATATATATAGTATGTGTGCATATATATATTTAAATATATATATATATACACACACACACATACAGAAAGAAAGTGAGAGAAACAGAACACCAGCATCCTTCCATGATCTGCTAGCATCTACTACCAAGCCAGAGAACTGAGCTGAGGGGTCAGCCTCCACTCTCCTGCACAGCCCTCACCCACGATGTGGGAACTCCGCTCCGTGGCCTTTACCCGCGCTGTCTTTGCTGAATTCATAGCCACGCTGATCTTCATTTTTTTCGGCCTGGGCTCAGCTCTGAACTGGCCTGCTTCCCCACCGAATGTACTTCAGATCTCACTGGCATTTGGTTTAGCTATCGCAACCTTGGTTCAGGCCCTGGGACACATCAGTGGGGCCCATATTAACCCCGCTGTGACTGTGGCATGCCTGGTGGGCTCTCAGGTCTCCTTCCTGAGGGCCATCTTCTACATGGTGGCACAGATCCTGGGAGCAGTGACGGGGGCCGCCCTTCTGCATCAGCTCACACCACCCCATATCCGGGGGAGCTTGGCCATCAACAAGGTAAGGAAACTAACTATGCACAGAAATGGGAGGGAGGGAGGGAGGACTGTGGAGGTAGCATGTATCCATTGAAAGATGTTCCAGTAAGTTCTAGTAAGTTTAAAAAGATCCTTCACATAGGTCAGTTCTAAAAGAAGGCAAGGATCCTAGGCCATTTCAATACTATACTGTTATAAAGCTATTATTCCACTTTCAACATGCTATGGAATCCTGGGGTTTGGAGTTTGGGGGGGCCTTTAGAATTCTAGCCAGAGAGCTCTTTGGCCTCAGTAAACTACAAACTCCAGAATTCCACGAGATGCTGAAAGTGGAATAATAGCACTGTAACAGTGTAGGGTGGAAATGGCCCTAGTTTTCCCCTATTATCTATATTTATTTTTTGCTTTTCTTTCATGGGATATTGAAGCCAGCAATCATTGTTCTCCCCCCTGCCTATTTTATCTTCTTAACTGCCCTGTGAGTTATGTTAGGACAACAAGAGTCAGTGACTGCTCAAAGATCACTCCATGGCTTTCATTGATAGGTGGAAAGATAGTATCTGCCCACTCCTAGTTATATTCAAAAATATTCAAAACTTGATCATGAAGCAATGGAGGTTATAGAAAATGTAAGGTAGCTTTACTAAACTGGTTGATATTATTATTGTTGTTGTTGTTGTTGTTAATTATCATCATCATCATCATGTTTGCTGAAATGGTTAATAGGAGCTTGGCTGAAACAGTCAATATTGAAACTGCAAAAACAAGTTCACAAAAAGGGCTTGAAAAGAAGAAAATAAGTCGACAACTAACTGAGCAGTTAATGAGCAGCTGCCTGAGATCTTAACTAGCTAAAAGAGTTAGATCATACCTAACAAGGAAGATCAAAGAATTCTTAGTAGGAAAAGCCAAACTGATATAGGTTAAGAGAAAGAAGCAAAAGTGTCAATTGACCTGAGACTGTTACAGCTATGAGCTAAAGGAGGAAAGATGTGTTAATGACAAGGAGATAATACACTTCTGAATTAACCAATCAGATTTGGCTTTGGGAAACCAAGCAGGTCAATTAGGCTTGATATTGGGAAGTAGTGATTCTTCACTGTGCATCCACAAGTAGTAGATCCTAAACTTTTAACTAATCAAATAATGCTTCAGGTTTTGGCAAAAAAGTGTATTTAAAGGATTGCAAACCCTTTGTCTGGATTCTGCAATTGCCTAAGAGCCCAGAATCTTTACTGTGCAGTAAACCAATGATAGTCTCTGTTGGAAAACACTCAACTGACTATCTGTCTTTTGAGCGTGCCAGGCATGAACCTAGAAGGGTCTTTGCCTCTTTGCTATGACAGTTAAACAGCATGTTTATCCAGTGCCATGAAACCCTAATGAGGAGACTCTTGAACTGATGAGGATCTTTGCAATTCAGGACTTATTCTGTGCAAAATTTGCATATGGGTTTTTTTGTTGTTGTTGTTCAGGAAACAGCATTTTCTGTACAGGAAACAGGACTTTCTGTGCAGAAATTATTTTCTGTGCAGAACTGTTTGCTTTACCAAAAAATCCACATGTGAATTTCACACAGAACAAATCCCCAGCTACAGCATTTTCTTCACAGAAAACAAGACTTCTGCATGAAAGTATTATTTTCTGTGCAAAGAAATGCTGTTTCCTGCACAGAAAGTGGTGTTTTCTGTGGGGGAAAAAAGCGTGGGTTATGTGCAGAATAAATCCTTAACTGTGGAATAGTCTTTGAAAACCACATACTGTTCAATGACTTTCTTGCAGTTTGGAGAAAATGGTTAAAACTACTTGTTACTTTTTTCAAGAATCTAATCAGTGAAGAATCACATCCCTGTATTCCACTACTCACAATATCACACCACACTGACTTGTTACTGAAAGGCAGTTTTGTTATGCCAGAAATACAACTCAGAAGTGTGGCTTTGGATGAAATGACATAAATCTCCTTATTATTTGGGGGTCTGTAAATGGAACCTCCATTAAAGTAAAGTAAAAGAAGAGAGGACTTTGCAGTGACACATTAACTTGAGAGGTGTGTCCAGGATCCACTGTGGTACTGCAGGGTGTTCCAGGATCCAATTCTCAGAACATGTGGTGAAGCAGCTGTTTTACACACACTTGTCAACATCAGTAGTTCTTCAAGGACCATAAAGGCTCCTTGCATGTATATGACTCCTTCCCAACCTGTTTCAGGGCCCGAGTACAGCTCCTTGATTCTACCTGAGAAACAAGGGTAGACTGGTAGTTCAGTCACACTTAACACTTGCTCTTGTTTTGATTTGAGATGGGAAGATGGTATCCACAGCATGGTTCCTTTGGATCAGGATGCTGGTTTTAGTGATGCTCTGGTTCCTGGGAATAGAGATTGCAGGAGTCTGGATGCTGTTAATTAAATGAGCTGGAATGTTCTAGTAATTCCCATTTTATAGATAAGGAAACTGAGATAGAGATGCAAGTTGTTTCCAAGTTTCTTAGAGAGAAAACCAACTTTCTGATGGACCACACTGCACTTCTGGAGCTCAGAGTGGGTGAGGTCTTTGTTCCACCCAGATTTTACTATGTGGAAGTTGGTGGTTAATGGCATCCATGTCAGTAGGGGGTGAGGCATCTACTCCAGGTTGTAATCTGATCAGGAACTATCCCAGGTGCTGAACTTATTTTACTGAATGTAGAAATCTCAAGTTAATACTGTCTGTCAGTTGCTCTCAAAAGTTGTCAGTTAGAGATCTTCCCTTTTCCAGTCCTGCTGGGAGGCAGTAGGGAAGAATCTCCTGCATGCAAAACATGAACACTACCAGTAATCCTGCATGTGATGGGCAGACTTTGGGCTTGCAAGATCTGCTTTGCTTTCTGCTAGAGCTTTGGGAGCCACATCACTTGGAGCCAGGTGGAAAACAGTGGCTGAGGAAGCAAAGCACAAAGTATTGTGCAAACACAGCCCAGGAATTTGTTTTCAGTATCCGAACTTTAGTTTCTGCAGACAATTACCTTCATACCTGGATCTCCTTCCTGCCTAAAATCTTTTTACTTTTAGCAGCTTAGTTTAGGAGAGAAAAGGGGGTGTCTTCATTTTTGTCAAACCACAAGTTGAGGAAAATCCCTACTAATCTGGTGCAAATGATCAGTTAGTAGGTCCCAACCTAACTCATTCTGTATGCTTCCACTAAACTACACCCCCCGCACTGTTCCTGGGACAATAGGGTGTGTTTTCATTCCTTGTTCATTCACAGTTCTGCTTTCTGTGATTTTCAACACTAGGTCCAGTGGCATTTGGTGGTTTCCATGTCAGCAGAGTGTTGAATCCTCTTTGAGTTTAGTCTAAACTGTACTAGGTGGTGAACCCCATGCCCAAAATGGGTTCAGCATTTTGGATCACTCCTTTAAACTAAAACCTGAGGCTGCTTCATTACCCCACTGCTCTTACAATAGAGACCTCAGTCTCTTTCAGGCCATGCCGGTCTTAGTAAGGATGGCAGTGACTATGCTGATGATGACACTAGCTAGTTTCCATGTTCCTAGAACTAGACATTTAATCCTTCTCTGAAATTTAATTGACCTTTGTGGGTTTTGTTCTCTCACAATTGTGGCAGCAACCTCTCTTTTGAGTAACTGGAACAGGCTCAGTTTGGGATTAAAAATAAACCTGGTTCCATGACATGTTTCAACTCTCCTGCCAAATCCAGCCTGCTAGGCATTGTGCTGGCATGAGATGTCTTTTCATACAATTGCTGCTTTTCTTAGTCCTATACCATTCTTTGAAAGGTGCTACCAAGCCTGCTGATGATTACCCTTCTCTTGGTGTCATGAATGTTCATTTACCAGTTTCACCAGCTTCCAAGCCTAGCATCAAGGCAGCCCAAATGCTAGTAACCATGGGTGCACTACAGTCACATAACTATGCTGGCATAGGTGATAGCAGCAGAAGGGAGAAAGACCACAGTTGCAACAGCTGTGAAGGAAGTCAGGCATGAGAAAAATAAGCTGTCAGAAGGCTCACCAGAGCTGATACAATCCCCCGCCTTCCTCCATCTCTTTATTGTTTCTTTTGTGAATTTTGGGAAGAAAGAGGTAGGTGTTCAAAGAAAAATGTCAGATGAACCAACTGCAGCCACCATCTTGTTTTCCCCAGAATTTCCACTGCCTCACATTCTACAGTATATGTTGTGGCCGAAAAGCATTCTAGGATAATGAAGATGATACCCACCAAAATCACTTTGTCCATCATGTCTCCACTGAGCACCATCAACTGTCCCCACAGCAGTTTGGCTGGTTTATGTTAGCAGAAGAGGCAGATGAGAGTGCATACAACCAGGGATGGTAAATGATATTTAGCAGAAAAGTGCCAGGCGAGGCAACTAGAGCAGCCATTATTGTTAGGGAGTCAAGGTGCTCTAGTGAAGACAGGAGTGAGCAATTGGCCTAGTTCACTGTCCCCTGGAAAAAAACAAAACAGGCATTGACCCTGCAAGTTCTTAGTGTCCAAAGAGTGACAAGTTTAGGCGTGGATGGTGGACCAACAAAGCACAGAAGTTCATTTTGAAAAAAATCTTCAATGCTTTGATTTGTAGGCATGAAAAAAAAACAACTATAGAGACACCTGTCCCAGTCCAGTCTCTGACACACAGGACTCAACCTAGACAATATTCTACACACTTTGAAACCTTTTTAATTAGCTGAAGTAGCAGCCTGGGGGCGGAAGCTTCCATCACCAAAGCATTCTTGACTGAGAAAATACACAACTGGAAGCTTATGATGATCACCTCAAAAAGGTGAGAAATATGGCTGCATAATTCTTCTTCAGTTCTGATTATAATAACAGCACCCAAATTTGGGGGGAGCCCTAAATATGTTGCTGCAGAAATGAGGGCAATTGGAAGGATGAGAAGAATGGAGGAGGTTAACCCATCCTCTGCTGAGCTAGAATGGTGTTTTCCACTTTTAGAACTGGAGAATGCTGATTTTCCCAAAGCTACTGACATTCTCAAAAGCACCTGGGGGAAACTAGATTGTCTAGGATTGCTTGCAGCTGGTACACCATATATCACCATTCCAATAGCAACTCTGAAGCAGTGAGTGTTCATTGTTCTCTGGCACAGTAAACAAAAGGGGTCAGGAATGGACTGTTTGTCTTACTTTGGGTGACAAAACATTGATGGGAGTCTTGGTTGGGTAATGTGAATAGGGAAAGTTTTGGTCAGAAATGCACACAGTAGGGGTGTTTGCCTGGCACACCTCGGCAGTTTCACTAACTATTGTATTTAGATATCAGGTTGTTGACAGGATTACTGGAAGTCTATTTACTCCTGGCTTTCTCGTTTAACTCTTCTTGACCTTATGACCTGGCCATGCTGAGGCCATGATGACCTAGCCCAGGCATATGGCCAGAGTTCCATTTGCCACATGTTTCCCAGCCATAAGTGTCCAATATTTAATATTTCATGCTGATTAAATGATATATCTTGCCAATCATGCTATGCCACGCAATAGGGGTGTAAGGCGTGGTAATAGTGGTAGCTGGTGAGCCCAGTCAGTGGGACATGAGTCCATTCCAGATCACAGACTGAACTTTAAAGGATCTATCCAAAGTAGCAGATTCTACCCACCCCAGGAATAAAGCCCAGATTGAATTCACTGCTCTGTAGACATGAAACTTGCCACAAATGACCAAGTAAGCAGATAGAAAGGAGTTTGGCTTGGAAAGTGACAAGGAAGAGGGAAGGAAAGAGAAAGTTTAGAGCAGTGATTTCTAAACTGTGGTCCTCTAGGTGTTTTGAACTTCTGCTCCCAGAATTTCTGATTGTAGGCTAACTTGACTGGAGCTTCTGGGAGTTGAAGTCCAAAACACATGGAAAACCAAAGTTTGAGAACCACTGGTTTAGAGACTTGAGATTGTTACTTTAAACAATGCAACAGCTGGAAACATTGACAACTTTTTGGTGTAACAAGCATCATTCATTCAGTACCTCTAAAGCAGTGGTTCTCAACCTGTGAGTCCCCAGATGTTCGTGGACTTCAGCTCCCAGAAGCCTTGAGCATTGACCATAGTGGCTGGGGCTTCTGGGAGCTGAAGTCCACGAACATCTGGGGACCCACAGCTTGAGAACCACTGCTCTAAAGCATAGTTCCAAAGGTAATTTGGGGGATTTTTGACCATTTTCCTATTTGTTGATGATTCTTTAGTTTCTTTTTTTTAAAAAATAACTCAAAATAATATGAGTTACTGGACCATCACGTTTACAGTGCAGGCCTCCCTCCATATTCATGGGTTTGGCCTTCACAAAGTTGATTACTCATGAGGCACGTAAGTGGCTTCCCTTGCCATTCACCTCCTCCCATTCCCTTGCCCTTTGCCTAGACATGGAGAAGGAAGACACATGTGCCGGAGCAAAAAGCAAGAGAATAGGAAGGAGAGCCCCAGAAAGAAATGGGAGAGGGAACGAGGGAGGAGTTGTTTACAGTTTTTCCACTTTTGTTAGGGTCCTGTACCCTGACCTCTCACAAAAGTGGAGGGACCACAGTAATGTTAACTTATAAAAAGATGGTATGAATCACAGACACCTTGTGGATCAAGGAGCACCCACTCTCATTATTTTGAGGTGACATACTATCTCATGCATGGTCCACAAGGCCCCTGATTGTGAACTTATTAATTTTACAGTACCCAATCAAAAAACAGAGTCAGGCATTTATCTTTGTAATTATATACAATGAGGCTACAGGGATGCCATATGCACACTTCCAATCAAATGTCTTGATGGGTGTTCTAAAAGGGTGGAGGTCACAATTTGCAAGCTTTTGCAATTACTAATTGCATTTTGATTTGCTTTAATCTTGCGTAAGATGTCACAGCATGGCTATAAGTCATTGGGTAACAGAGTCATTTGCAATATCACCAGCACTGTAGCAATAACAAAAGATTTTTATCTGTTGACGCACTTGCTCTCCTGGACAAAATAAAAACATGCTTGATATACAGAAATTGTGAATACCAAATAATCAGATTCTTGATACAATCATACTTGGCTTGCAAGCAGACATACCTCCATGACTCAGGCTTACATAACATGCAACCCACCAAGTTGAACACAGCTCATCAACCAAGTATTGTGGCCAATCAAGTGCTGGTGAACCTCCCTATTTTTGAACAATCCCAAGCAAGCAGCAAAAAAAGTTTACCAAGCCCCTGATAGGCCACCACCCACAGCTGGTTGAGCATTCCTCAGCCAGGCTGGAGGGTTCATGTGAAAAGTATATTACAATTGATTAGCATGAGTCAGGAAAATAGTCCTAACTCATAATATAATACTTATGCAGCCAAAGTGGGCAACATTTTCAGGTAAGATAACTCAACAGCTCAAGGTGCAGATTCCAGGTGATCTCAGTACAGAAGATTTGTTTACAGGCATGTTTCTTAGAGCAGCTCCTACAGTAATCATGTGGAGTGGACTTTTATCTGGCTTACACAACTGGTGACACCACTCCAAGACAAATCAGGGCTTGCAAAAGTTACTTTTGCGGCCTAGAACTCTCAGAATCCTCTAGTCAGAAATGCTGACTGGGGGATTCTGAGAAGTAATGTTTCTGAACTCTGAGACGAATGCAATCAATACAATCAGCCACAGATGATAGCCCATCAAGGAAGTAATTAACCTCTTTTTTTCCTGCTTGCCTGGGAAAACATAAAAACAGGAGGTTTGCAGGAGCTGGTAGATCATGATACCTGGCTGGTGAATTGCGTTCAGCTTGGCGGATCACAAATTATGCAGATCTGAGTTATTGCCATGTCTATTTGCAAGTCAAGGATGACTATATCAAAAATCTGACCATTCAAGTATTCAAAATTTCAGTATTCAAGCATATTTTTATTGTGTCTAGTAGTATAAGTGCGTCACAGATTTACATCCTCATGATCACTCAAATGCCACTGGTGGCATGAGGTGTAGGATGTTTATCCAGTGGCACTGGGCCATTCAAAGTGAATCAAATTGCAGCTGAAATTGCAAAAGAGTCAAATAATGGAGATGTTATCTCTGTGCTCATCCAACATTTTCCCCCTCTATAGGTATAATCATATCATTATGGAATCACCATGCCAAAGAGAAGGTAAAAGTTCACCCAAGTGCAGGGCAACCAGTTCTTTTGATCTTGCAATATTATATTTCCTTTTGTTAAAAAAAAAAATCTAACAAGATTGATAAACCAAAACTAGGCACAATATTCTATGGACATTTTTGGAGCATTGAAAATCTTTGATCATTTATATTATTCCTTGCAAAGAGTTTAATTTCTTTTCTTGCCCTCACTTATAATTGCCATCAGTTGCCTTCTGTAACATCCTTACACAGCCAAATCTTAGTGGCTATGCAATGGTGTACCGACCATTTATCTCTTTACTGACTGAGCACTTTTATTGGCAGAAAAATAGGACAGAAATAAATCATCCATGTGATTAGTCCAGGAAAATGAAGCAGCAGGGGACAGTGGGCAGGGAATGCCCCAAATGCAGCAAGCAAGAAAAAATATGGTACTAAACTGAATTGTTAAAGCAAGATAGATATCATGCACTCTAAACTTTATTTGCTTGGGGCGGAGAAGGTTTATAGTTACTAGTCCCACCCCAAAGCTGAAATTGGACAATATCCAACACAGCTCAAGTTTCAATCCCACCTAGTCCTGGAGTCTCAGAATGGGTAAATATCCCATTCATCCTTGTAAGCACCCTATGAAGCATAGAGCTGAATGGCATACGACATTGCTTTGCTTTTTTTTTCTTCCTCTACCTATTCATTTTCTTTTGGTGAATTTCTATGTTGCACTTTGCACATTTGCAATACACATTGTATGAACAGTAGTAGAGACATTATAAATAGTCCAGCTAGCCCGGTGCAATAGTTACCATTCTTTCTTCAGATGAATAAGCAATGATAGGGGTTTTTTAAAAAAAAATCCTTGGGGAAAAAATCTTAAACATCTGACATTTTAAAATGTTTCATTCTCAGTGTCAAATCTTAGAAAATTTGTAACGAAAAGCAACCTTGGGCAATTTTCAGTATAAAAATAGCCATATTTCTTTCTGCTTCCTTTACATCAACCAAAGAATCCTACATTTTTAGCTTAATGGTGGACCAATTTTGAGCAAACTACTGTCTATTAAATCTCCCAAAATGTGTGACTGTTGCTTATTCCTCCCACTAAGTGTGTGAAGGCTGCATTTTCTTAAGCCAGAGATGGGTACCTGCTGGGGATGTGAAAAATATGGGGGTCTTTCCTCCCCATGGGCTGCCTCCCCTACACACACATAGAAGGTCTGAATACCTCGGGGGGGGGGTTCTGTAGTCTTGCTGAAAATGGAAACAGGAAGTGATGTTGCTTCAGTTCCTGCAGCCGGTTGGAGAGGAACTGCAAATGAAAATGCAGGAATTTTAGGAGAGTATAGGGTTCTGGGGCATTTGTGGGGTGGAGTGAGGAGGTTCTGCACATTTCCAAATGTTTGAGGAACTTTCTGTGTGGTTTTGGGGGAAATTGTATGAAAATCATGCCTTTTGAAAAAAAAAATTCTGGAGGTTTAGGCAGCCCTAGTGAGAGCTTCAAGGGCCATAATAGTGGCTTCCAGAGGCTGTATGTGGCCCTCAGACTATGCTTTGCCCACCTCTATTTCAAGCCCAAGAAAGGCCTTTCTTCTTCTAAACCAGAGGTGACTGGAAGTCACTTTAGATTTTAGAGGGCATAATGAATCTTTCTGTGTAAAATTCAGTGGGGATGTTAGAGGGATATGGTTGATGCTAAGGGTACAAAGAGATCTTGGGGTGCTTGTAGGACCCAGGCTTCAGATTGCCCACCTTTGCTATAATCCAGATACCAGTCACTCCCTTACTTCCACAAGCCTAGAGAACTCAAAAGCATCTTTGAGACCGAGGTGGTGGCTTGTGAAATTCATGACACTGATAGGGATTTTAGCCTTTCCCTCTCACCACTACCACCACCACCACCACCAAAGGTAAGAGCCTTCAATGAAACATTCCTTCTGCTTGTTTTTCAGGTGCACAATAACACAACATCAGGGCAGGCCATCACCATGGAGCTGTTCCTCACCTTCCAGTTGGTCCTTTGCATTTTTGCCTCCACTGATGACCGCAGGAAGGATAATGTTGGGTCACCAGCTTTGTCCATTGGTTTCTCTGTTGCCCTGGGTCACCTGCTTGGGGTAGGTATCTAAATCAACAGTATTTCTTGACACAGGCTAAACATGCTGGAGACACAATGGCTGGCATCTAGGATCAGAAGACTCGTTGCACATGTGTAACTATGAACTATGAGCCTACCAAAAACCCCTTTTTTCTCCTGTAGCCCCTCCCAAGTTAATGGAGAACAGGGAGAGCAGCAGTGAAGAATCTCGCTCTTTTCTAGATGCAGTGACAGGCACCTTTCAGAATCTTCAGCCCATGGAAGTCCCAGATGATAAAGATGTCACTGCTGTGTATCCAGCTATAGGAAAAGAGCTGGACACTTTCCTGCCACTCTCCACTAGCCAAGAAATGGTTGTATTGGGGAAGCAGCAGCAGCAAAGAAAATGTGGGCTGAAGGGTTGTGTGGTCAGTACAGAATTCTGACCTCCACAACAACCAAAAAACAAAAAAGTGAGCTTAGATGGCATAAATTGGACTTGCATTATCATCAAGATGATCCTATGCCTCTGTTAGTCTCTGAGAGTGAACTCTAATGCAAGTCCCACCATGTTCATCATGCTGAATTTCCATGGTATTTATTTCCTAAGACATGTTCTGGAATTACTCTGAAAGCTCTGGTCATGGTCTTTAATCCATGGTAGTATACAGTGAACCATTAGCAACATTCTCTTATAACAGCTGCAACCATGCTTAAATCTAATTGCATACTTTCAACCCTTGAGCCAAACTAACAGCTTTTACAGGAAGATGTAAACATCCAAAGATCTGATAAAAGATATTTATTTATTCAAGAATCTCAGTGCAGGGTATACATGGGCACATATTCACCCATTTTTATCTTTACAACATCCTTGTGAGGTGGTGAGGCTGAGAGATAGTGATTAGCCCAAGATGACCATGGCAATTTCTGCGCTACACTGTTATAGTACTATTATTACATTTTCAACATCCTATAGAATCCCCAGGATTCCATAGGATGTTGAAAGTGGAATAATAGCACTATAAAAGTCTAGTGCAGAAATGGCCCATACAAATTTCATGGGCATGCAGACATCTGAATCCAATTCACTCCAAACCTAGCCTGTCACACTAGTGGCTGCACCAGAATTTCTTGCAACATTTGACCTTTAACAGCAAGCTTTTGACCAGCAGTGTGGTGTCATCGGCAAGGTTCTTTCAGGGTACGTTCTATGACCTTTAAATGTGACTCACATTAATCTGTAGGTGCGCTGATTCTGCAAGAAAAAGTCCATGGAAGTGACTTGCTTTTGCTTTTGAGGAAGTAGCATGAGACAAACCTATAACAAATCATTTCCCACAATCCTCCTCCGCCACTGAAAGGGCAGCAGACTCTAAATTTAGGGACCCTTTGAGGCAGGGACTTCCTGGTAGAACAGAGGAACCATAGTCACGAAGAGTCCAGTCACATGCCTCTCCTCCTGCTGGCTCTCATCAGAGGTCTAAGGTTTATGAGGAAAGACTCAAGAGCTGATGACAGTCCTACATCAGCTGTTGTGTATGTCTTGGTGTGAGCAAATGAGTAAACGGGATTTCTAGTATAGCCCTTGGGGAAGTTCCTGTTGTGTCATTAACTGCTGTCAAGTCAACTTTGACTTATGGTAACCCTATGAACGAGAGACTTCCATGTCACCCGATCATCAACTGCCCAGTTCAGATCTTGCAGATTCAGAAATGTGTCATCCTTGATTGAGTCTATCTATCTGTAATGTGGTCTTCTCCTTTTCCTACTACCTTCTACCTTCCCAAGCTTTCTTGTCTTTTCTAGTGAGTCATGTCTTCTCACGATATGGCCAAAGTAAAACAGTCACACTTTAGTCATCTTTGCTACTAGGGAGAGTTTAATTCCTTTTGTGAGTTACAAATTCCGGAATTCACCAGTGCCTGTAAGATTCTGAGAGCTGTAGTTCAAAAAAGAAACCTTTCCAAGCTCTCTTCCAAGCAGACTCTTCCAGTAGTTCATGAGGGTTGCAGTGGCAAGAAGAAATGTCAGAGATCAGGAAATTCTCAGCAGGTTTTGTCGCTTTCAGGGACTAAATAAGGTTTGGGGGCAGGGTCTTCAAGGTCATTTGCTGTGGTTACTTTTTATACCACGTAGTAACTAGAGCAATGCCACAAATCAATCCCTAACAGTCATTTTCCTAAGCAAATGGAGTTGTACCTTTAGGATATATACCAAGTACACAGGCCCAAATCACAACTTATTGCCATAACCTCCTTTTCCATGTAGAAACAGTCAGTTAGGCTAATATATATGCTTCTGAGGAATGCATAATTGTTGAAGAAGCAAGTGGGGGAGCCCACTATATATGTACCCTGATCTCACTCCTGAAACTCTGGCCACAACTGTAGTCCTATGTCCTCCTTAACCATTCAACAGGCCCATTCTACCCACAGGGTTCCAAGATCCCTCCCACCAATGTCTATTGGCTCCATGGAGCTTCATATCCCTGGTGACTGACTGGCTGCAGGCAGGTCCCTTGAACACCTCTTCCCTGAATGTCCATCTTCAAATGCTCAAAGGTGGACATCATGTGCCCAAGCATGCCTTTCCATCCCAGTGCTTAGTGCATTCCCTTTTTCACCTGGTCCCACATGTAACAGACTTTGTCCTGTTGGAATTCCCCATTTTAAGAAAATGTAAGGGAGAAAATATCTCATATCCTTCAGCTCTCCTGATTTGGCAGGGACAGTCATGATTAATCCCCTGTCATCCTACTTTTTTGGCTGTTTTTAAATTGTCCCAGTTTCCCTCTCTTTCTTCTACTTTCCCAGACAGAAGATTGATTGGAACCGTCTCTGACAAATTGGGACAGTCGCAATGTCACAGCACTTCAGCCAAAAACCATTGAGCCTACTGGTAGAATATTAAGTGTGCACCAACACACTTAGGTTGTTGTCTGGGGGCACAGGCTGTTCTCTCTTGTGGCAGAGAGAGGTCCTCCATGGAGTTTCATATCCCTGGCATATCCACTGGCTGCTGGCAGGTCCCTTGAACACCTCTTCCCCAAATGTCCATCTTCAAATGCTCAAGGGTGGACATAATGTGCCCAAGCATGCCACAACAGCCAATCAGATGGAGGCTCTTTCTGCTCCAACCTCCCAACTCACCATAGGGACAGGAAAAGGATGGAACTGCAACAATGCTTATCCATGATGTTGCAGTCCTGTCCTCCTGTCTCCAGATGGTACAATCATGCTGCATGCTGGTGCAATCATGCTGTAAACCATTGATGGGTTTTCTCTGGTGATGACCTGCAATTGCGCTACCATCCTGCCATTCTCCCACACTTACTTTCCCTGCAGAGGCCTTGGAAGCATAATGGCTGCACTTCATGCCCCAGCGCAGTGTGGGACAGTACCCAGCTGTGCTGCAGCAGGAAGAGGCATGGCCATCATGCTTCCTGGATCCCGGATGCAGCCGGTGCAAAGGGAAGGTTTCCTGTTGTGCTCCCCTTCCGGCAGGGCCGACGCTGGGATCTATACTGGATCTCTCCGGGACAAGGTAAGGTGCAAAAAGGACCAGAGTTGTATATCAGAGCTAACTCAACTGCAGTTGCACACTTGGCCAATGAGGATTGTGCAAGGAGCAATAACAATAGCATATGTATTTCTATAACGCGTATCAGCTAAGCGGTCTCTAAGCAGTTTACAATGTGTTAGCTAATTGGCCCCAACAAGCTGGATACTCATTTTACCAACCTACAGAAGGATGGAAGGCTGAGTCAACCTGGAGTCCGGCAGGACTGAACTCACAACTTTGTGGCTGCAGTAGTGGCATTTAACCTATGCGCCACCAGGGCTCCCTGAATACCTACTGAATACCTCCTTCTGCAATGGATCAGAAAGCATATACACTGGTGTAACTAGGGGTTATGCTAGAATGTGTATGCTAGAATTTACTAAGAGTAAATGTATCTCTTTTCCCTAGATCTACTATACTGGCTGCTCCATGAACCCTGCTAGATCTTTTGGTCCTGCTGTAGTAGTGGGTGACTTTGACAACCACTGGGTAAGTAATACTGCAAAGAGTTTGTACCCCTAGTTTACCCTCTAACACAGGGGTGAGGAAGCTATGGTTTTCTATATGTTGCTGGACTTTAACTCTCATCAGGTCCAGGCATAATGACCAGTGGTCAGAGCTGTTGTCCAGCAATATCTGGTGTGCATATTCTCCACTCTTGTGAAATTGTTTAGTATTTAGAATGCCCCCTCCTCACCCCAGGGAACTGTTCCTGATACCCCCACACAACCCCACACACAATATGTCACATTATTCAAAGTCCCTGCCCCATACACCATGTTCATATATTCAGCAATAGTTCATCCTGAACTGGTTTAAAAGTTGAATACATGTATGGCTCAGGTTCCTGGGCTTTGCTTCTTCAACAGAAAAATTGGTACCAGAGGCAGAAATAACAGGGAAAGAATAGGAACAGGCTCCTGCACCATGAAAAGGAAGAGTAGTTCAACATGTCTGAGCTACCTTTTTATTCAGAATTAACAATGTGAACTGAAACAACCAGATCAGGTAAGCGTTACATAAATAAACAAAAACATACTGGACAGAGACCACTTGAAACCTTTTTCCAAACTGAACCCAGGGATTAACTTTTTCTTTCACCAGCCTCCACTTTTCTTATGACTGCTGTTTTGGTGGCCAAACACAATAGGTCTATTAGGTCTATGTTTTTTGTTTTTGTTTTTAATACACTGGAGGCAGCTGGTAAGGCAGGCTTATTTGTTCCCCCTTCTCCCCTGTTTTGCTGTCCATACATGCTCAGTAAGGGATTCTGCTATTTACACAGAGCTTATGTTAGGATTGGCTAGAGTAGAATCCCATTCTGCTCCAACTCAAGCTTGATGGTCTTGTTTACTTCAGGCATGTTGCTGCAGTTCAAGCTCATAAGTCTCTTTTTCTCTAGCCCTCCTTCACCATAGTCCCATTCCAATGTTGCTTTAAAAAAAAAAGAAAACTTTCAGCTAGACAGAAGAAAGGGGGTGGCAGGCAGGAGCTTCTTTTTCAGAGGCTCAGATAACTAAAGGATGTCTGTGGTTCAAGACATGCTAGAATAACAAACCTTTTCAAAAGTATAGGAAGAGTTCAGAAGGAACCTTGTTGGCTGCACCATATGTGAGAAAGCAGGCTACAGAGTATGTGATGACTTTCTGCAGGCCTTGTATCAACAGGGCACAATTGCCAAGGTGGATCAAGGACCTACCAGAAAGCTTCACGCTGCAGACCTGGAGGCTAATAAGGTGTCTTCATACCTGGGCGTGCCATTTACCCCTGTGTGCAGTACAGCCAAGCTGTGACAATCCCTACTGAGGGAGAGATTGTTTTAGGTTGCAGAACTTATGTCCATTTACCTAGAAAGAAGACCTATATTTAATGAAGCTAACACCTCAGTTATGATGTACAGGATTGTGCTGTTAATAGTCCAGAGGAATAGGTGGTGAAACAAATGGGAAAAACATCAACTTTAGCAACATACACAAACACTTTCTTAAAAAGTAAATCCCCAAAGTAGATATAAACCAGGAGACAAGGAGCAGCAGCTGAAACCTTTTCTGGTTGAACAGAGACCAGCACAAATGAATACCTCCAGCCATGCAGCCCTGTGGATTTTGTGTTCCTCAGATCAGGAGACCTGTTTGGCATTGCAGTGATTAGTGGAATAACCGGACTGTTATTACACAAAGGTGAGAGCTGCCAAATGAAAAAGAAGCATAGCAATTGGCCACGATAGGTGTGGTGAACCAGAGGCCATTATTGCTTGCCTGCCTGGGCTGGGCTGGGTTGCAAGAAGAAGAGGCTTAAGTAGTTTACTCTTCGTGACTTGGCAGTGGACTAAGAAACCCATTTGGATTCCAGTTAAAGCTGTGTGAACTCTTTGGACTCTGGCTGGAGCCAGCTTCAAGGCAGTTTCTCCCTAGATCTCAATATTTTTTTTGGTTTCTTTGTTTTGTTTTGTATGTTTGGAGATGACTTAACAGTTGTATTCAAGGTGGTAAAAGAATGGAGGGAGTGAAATGTCTTTGGCAGATACTCATGAGTTCCTCAATTTCTTGCACTGTAGATCAACCTCCAGTCATCTTAAGAGATTTGTTTCATTGGCCTCCAAGGTTTGTAATAATAACATAGCTGTCAGTAACTTTGTTTTTGGCTATTGCACCTATGTATTTATAACCATCTCTTCCATCATGCCCCCAACATTAGCTGCATTCCACTGATAAGCCTCACTGCCATCCCTCACCAGGAGAAAAACGTGATAGAATTAAGAACTTGAAAAATCCACCTGTTGTGTTTGAAGAAAAAAAAACTACCTGCTCTGTTCTAGCATGAGACATCCTAAAAATGTCCATCTTGGTCTGCCAGCAACCTGGGCCCCTTTCACACTATACAATAATAGCCTTATGTTTCTGCTTTAACTTCCATGGCTGTATGGAATCCTGGGATTTGCAGTCAAAGGTGCCAGAGGAGATTTCTGTCTAAGGAGTCTAAAAGCCTCTCTGTAAACAGCAAATCCCAGGATTCTATAGGAGACAGCCATGGCAATTAAAGTGGAATCAAAGTGTTATACTTCTGTCATGTGAAAAGCCCTCCTAATCTTTCCCACGCTCTATTTTCCTCCCTCAGATCTTCTGGCTGGGTCCAATGGCTGGAGCAGTGGTGGCTTCCTTGCTCTACAACTATGCCCTCTTCCCCCATTCTAAGACCCTCTCGGAGAGGTTGGCCATCTTCAAGGGCTACGAACCAGAGGAAGACTGGGAGGATCGTGAAGTCCGCCGGAGGCAATCGATGGAGCTACACTCCCCACAGACCTTGCCTCGGGGGGTGATGGAGAAAGTCTAGATCAATACCAATGGCCAATGAAAAAAGCCAGCCACCACATGCCACGTTCCCTGGCATTTACTCCGAAGTCAAATGTTACAAATGTACCTGCTACAAAGACCTAATACATACCAGGCTTGGGCGTAGCTTTTTTATTTGTGAGGGGTATCCCTGGAGCTTGACTATTAGCTCATGTTGTAAAAGATGAGGCTTCAATTCTGAAATATTCCACCCCTCTCAAGAGCTTGAAACTTCTGTTTATAGATCACATAGCAATATCTTTTGCATCCCTGTGAATGAGTCTAGCAACTATTTATCTTTCTTGGATCCACTGACCTGTTACATAAATTTCCCCTGAATTTCAATGTCAGTTTCTGTCATGTTGTCGATGTTGTTAACAAATAATAATAACAACTGCCATGTAAAGCAAACACTGAGCATTTTCTTAAAAACAGTATGCACAACTTTAGGAAATCTAACACTGCCATCAGTAATAAAAGAAAATCCAAGGAAGTCAAACATTTTGCCCCACGTTGTCTTAAGAAGTGAGTTCCACTTCATCCCAGAATCAATGCTAGGAATTAAACTCCACGGAGCAAACGGGGGCTTCAATAAACCTACGTAGGATTGCATTGCCAGACTCTCAGACTAAGGCAGTGGTTCTCAACCTGTGGGTCCCTAGATGTTCGTGGACTTCAGCTCCCAGAAGCCCCAGCAACTATGGTCAATGCTCAGGCCTTCTGGGAGCTGAAGTCCATGAACATCTGGGGATCCACAGGTTGAGAACCACTGGACTAAGGGGAAGGCATTTTGTATCCTAAGTTCCCACTTTGAACACAGTGGGTTTCTTTTTATACTTGAGTTCCGTTTTTCAAATGTGTGCAGGCATATTAAGCTGTAGCCTACTGATACATAAGCAGCATGTATGGCTAAGCCATAACTGGGATAAGCTAGTATTTACAAAAGAAAGCTATGCTCCATATTTGAAAAAGGTGTCTGTGTATAATCCTGAGCTCTCTTTTGCATCACAAAGTGGTCTCCATGGCTTTCTTAAGCTTCACTTTTACTGATACACACTCAAATGGTCGTGTGGCATGTTTTTGCAAAGACAGAAAGAGAACCACTTGCCTTGGCTACACAATGCATTGACTGCTTCATCTTGCTGCAGGTTTCTTTTAAAATCCACCTGTATGTGTGCATTAAATGGTATAGCTGTCAGGCCTACATTTTCAAATCTTGTACAAACGATCAGTAATAAGAGTTATTTCTACATCATGTTGCTTTGGGACGTTCTTCAGCATAATGGGGGGGGGGTATGAATGTTTTTTAGCCTGGGTGGGCATGTCTGTGAGTGTGTGTATATTCATAATTAAAATGCATTGATAAATGTGATCTGTTTGTATCTTTCAGGTAGCCTCTTTCAAACAAATGTGGTCTTTACTCTGATAATTGTATGCACACTTCATTTTATTGCCTTATTCTCAACCTGTTCTCCACTTTAAAAAAAAGAAATCTTATACTTGGCACACTGTGGGTCATGTACACCTGGCCCTTCCTGACCACAAAGTTCAACTTCTGACAATAATGAAGATGTTAGAGGGTATCATTCAAATAAAGCTGAAGTTGTAATGCATTAAACTGAAACAGTTACCTGCAGATATTTCCACATTCTTTGCCACAGGCATCTTTTGCGCCCTTATTAACTGGTGGGAATCCAACTGATATTCCTTCCAAGCTACTGCATTCCTGGACTTCTCCCCATTGTTACTACCACCACCCCTTGCCCCACAAAGTGCTTATTTCTTGAAAGTGCTTCCAGTGGCATTAGCAGTGGCAGTGTGGTATTACCAAATGTGGAGGCGTGCTTTTCTGACACAGTTGGTAACAGTGTTCATTCCTCCTTTTCTTAATTACTTCTTCACTAGCTCTTTAGGATCATAGAATCACAGAGTTGGAAGAGACCACAGGGGCCATTCAGTCCAACCCCCTGCCATGCAGAAACACACATCAAAGCACTCTCCAGAGATGGCCATCCAGCCTTGAATTAAAAAACTCCACAGAAGGAGACTCCACCACACTCCGAGGTAGCATATTCCACTGCCGGACAGCTTTCTTCTGCCGCAACGACTGCTGGCCTCCCTCCTGCTCACATTCTGTTGGGAGGCTCTCATAGAAGCTATAGGACAATTTCACTTCAACACTGAAGCTACATTTCCAGAGTTGATGAAGGTGTGTGAGGAAGCCATGTGAGTTTCTCTAAAGGATGCGCTCTGTTGAGACATTCACTTTCTCTCAGAACTGGCCTTGCCTTTAGGCAGAGTGAAAGAATAGCCTCAGGTGACAGATGCTGGAGAGGCAGTTGCAGTAGCATGACCTAACCCTTCCCCTTTAATTTCCCAACTCTTTCTCCATTATTGACAAACAGAGTTGAGTATGCAACATAGCATGTTACAAGACCTCTTAACAATGCTGTTGCTTTAACTAACCTAACCAACCTATCTCCTCACAGGTACTGGAGAAAAATTCAACTTCTGTTTTGTGATATGATCCAGTACGGGGACAGGGATGCCATCTTGTACAAGGCTTGAGGCAGCCAAATGTCTTGAATCCATCCTGATTTCTGCAAATCTTTCCCCCTTAGAGCAAGATAACAGGGGAATGGGAAAAATGGTATTGGAACAGTTGTATTTTGGAGCATTTTTGAAGATCCTCATTGGTAGGAGACAGAGATTGTCTGCCTTCCACCACCACCCTAACATACCTATGCCATTAGATAAGGAATTAACTATGCCAGCTTCAGGACTAACTGCTGTTGAAGACTGGGGAAGTCAGGGGAATTACAAAGTTTAAGATCCTTTGGATCTTTGGTGATCTGCAACATGGCCTTCACGTGTCATGCCCCATTCCTCCCCCTTCCACTGACAGCACATCTACAACTGCAGATCTTTCTGCTTAAATACGGGGGGAAGAAGGGGAAGGTCTTCAGACAGAGCGACATTCTTGATAGCCGATGATCTCCCTCCTTCCACGCCCTGTGAGTAGTTATTGGATTGCATATTTACTTCAGCAAATATTTCATTGGCATTGCTATAAAAAATAATGTTATATGATTTTTTTTTAAAAAAAAATAATACCCTCAAATTTCGTTTTCTAAGAAACATTTTTTAAAATTTTTAATTTTTATTTTATTTGGGGGTTTTTTTTTGAAATCCCATTTCCATGTAAACAGTTTTTATTTCTTAAATTTTAGCAGCTCAAAGAAACTCAAGGTGTCATAGAAATACACAAACAGCACAAATCCTTTTCATAAATATTTCGATCTAAAATCATAACATATCCTATTTTTAGATCTGAAGTAAGGAGCATCACCTCATACTGCAAGCTAGATATAAATATCCCCTTTGTTTTGGGACAATAGCATGGAAGAAAAAGATTAGATCTTCCTTCTCTGCATGCTGCCCTTCCAAATCAAATTCATCCCTCCCACCCACCTGTTGCTGCTCTTCAAGTTCTGCAATAGGATGGGAACTTTTAGTCTTACAGATGCAATGCTGCAGAATTTACAAGACAATAGACCTACAATGTAGTCCTTCTTGCACTTTTTAGTACATACACTATTTCTTTGCCCCAAACTATTTAATATAAGAGAACAAAAACTATGATCCCATGGCAATCTAGTTGTCACTGGGTTGGTCTTTAATTATGAGGGACAGTGAAACCTAAACTCTGTTGATAGATAAGCTAGAGTAGATACAGTGGACTAAGACTTTACATTAAGTGCTGACTTACTGCTCTGGGGTTTGCAGTTTAGGGAAGGGCATTTAGAATTCTCAGCCAGGGAGCTCTTTGGTCTCAGTAAACTACAAACCCCAGGATTCCACGCCATGTTGAAAGTGGAATAATAGCATTATGACAGTGTAGGGTGGAAATGGCCTCAGTGAGTCTACCAGCAATAGGAGTTAGACCTGAAATTCTGTGAGCTCAGAAAAGTAGTACACTGCCACTCAGAGTGGTGGTATGTGGACCAGTGTCAATCCACGAACCGTTGACTTCTAGCCCATGAAGAGCTTCCAGGAAAAAAGGAAATTGTTGTAGGCAATTGGCACAAATATGATACTGATCTTGGCTCACATAGGGGAAAAATGTCAGTCTCCTACCTCAGATAGCATGAGAAACACTGGTATGTTATGCATTTCACATATATACAGGGTGTCCAAAAAATGTATGCACTCTTAACAGGTTATTTAAAAAGTATGCATCCTTAACAGGACTAACGATTCCAACAGTAGAGAAGTGTAGCAAAATCACAAGAGAAACTTTAAGCGAGGTTTGAAGCTCTGTGCTTCAACAATGTGAGCAGTGCATTGCTGTGCAGCGATGACAATTTGAACACCTCACATAAAATTGTAATTTAAGATGGAATTTGTAACTCTGATTAAGATGGAATTTGTAACGCTGATTAAATAATTATTATAACATTTCTTCTTGAACATAAGTGGATTTATTTATCCTTCAGAGAAACACCATAGCTGCTACTGACTGTTAAAGGGTATAAATGTATAAAAAGAGTATAAAGGTGACACCCTGTATATATACATATATTACCTTTCCTATTAAAAAAGCAAACAAACAAAACATTAAAACAACAGCCAAGATCCTACAATGGAGTTATATCGCATAAGTCTCCAGAGGTATTTGTTATGCGTTAGTTGTGCTATGGAACACTTGTGCTGAAGGGCAACATCGCACAACTGAATAAGAAACTCAATGCATGTCCACATGTGTAACACCACACATGCAACTCTGCTTGTGCAAACTTAAACTGAATTTGGATATTCCACATTGGACAAAAATGTCCATTTGTGTCTCTAAGGGAACTTATGTATGTATGGTACATCAGCAGGATTCTAGCCAATAAAAGACAGTGTTTATGTATACATATATGTTTATATGTGTATACAGATAGAGGCACAGATGGTTTAAGTATATTGAGGAGTTTGTATGGTTGCACACAGGGGCACAAATCAGTGCTGTTATATGAATCGCACAAATATAGGATGGGGGACACGTGGCTGGATAACAGTACGTATGAAAGGGATCTAGGAGTCTTGGTAGATCACAAGCTGAACATGAGTCAGCAGTGTGATGTGGCAGCCAAGAAAGCCAACACGATTCTTGGTTACATCAATAGGAGTATGGGGTCTAGATCAAGGCAGGTAATGGTACCACTCTATTCTACTTTGGTTAGACCTCATCTGGAATACTGTGTCCAGTTCTGGGCACCTCAATTCAGGAAGGATATCAACAAGCTGGAGCTTGTCCAGAGGAGGGCGACCAAATGGTGAAGGATCTGGAAGCCATGAGGCCTTATGAGGAGCGGCTTAGGGTGGTGGGTATGTTTAGTCTGCAAAAAAGAAGGTTAAGAGAGGACATGATAGCCATGTTTAAATATTTGAAGGGGTGTCATGTCAAGGAGGGAGCGGGCTTTTTTCCCACTGCTCCAGAGACTAGGACAAGGAGCAATGGATTCAAGCTGCAGGAAACGAGATTCCACCTGAACCTCAGGAAGAACTTCTTGATGGTCAAAGTTGTCCGGCAGTGGAATATGCTGCCTCGGAGTGTGGTAGAGTCTCCTTCTTTGGAGGTTTTTAAGCAGAGGCTGGATGGCCATCTGTCGGGAGTGCTTTGATGTGGGTTCCAGCATGGCAGGGGGCTGGACCAATGGCCCCTGGGGTCTCTATGTGGTCTCCAACTCTATGATTCTATGAAACCAAAAGTAAGTGTTATCTGGTGGATGGATTTGTCCTAGCACACAGTCTGAGGCAGTTCAAAAGATAACTAAAAGGAACAGAGATTTGGTCCTCTCTTTAATCTCCAGGGGTCACTCCTTTTCTTTTGATGCAAGTATAATCATATATAATCACCAGTGCAGGTGACTGTAGATTCAAATGACTCACTAAACCTTGCAGCAATGAAGCACTTGTGTGTGACAAGACTCGACCTGTTTCTGTGGCCAGAACAAGCACTGACGCTGAAAATCCAAGCCAGTTTTGGATTTAAGAGCATTGTGCGATTTTTGTTTTCCTGATGGACCAATGCAACATGAGTGTCTGCTTGTGGCCAAAAGTGAAACCAGTCATACAGGCAGTACTGAAACCTGAGCTGCAGCATGAACAAATGTTCTTTGTGGCCTTCAGATGGTGATATGATAGAATGATAATGTGCCCTCTGTTGCCAGCTTTGCTCCTTGACCTTGGGTAAATCAGCAGTGGCCAGCTCCTTTTAAGTCATTATCTCATCAAACTGCATGGCAATTCCAGACCAAAGGGAGTGGAGTTTATCCCAAAGTGATGAAGAGAGGGAAACCCCTTCTTACTCCACATAGCCATAGCTGGCCATAGTCAAATTAGAGGTTACGATTGTTAGGACTGGAGTGCAATGGCTGCTGTAACTTTGTCAGGGCACTGTGAGTTGACCATCAGTTTCTTCCCATTTATAATATCTTTCCAACACACTGTTTGAATTTGGCATGCCCAGTAAATTTGTTGCTTAAGCTCCTCTCGCATGTCAGTTTAAGAGCTAAAATCCAAAAAAGTTGAGGCTTTTGTGATGTATTTCATACCCCCATAGACTGATATCATGACAAGAGGTGACTTCCCACCGCCACTATCTAATTTGGAGCCCAGCATAATGAAACTCGCAGAAAAGGACCAAATTCAAGGATGGCACTATGCCTGATAGATGTTTAATTCCGTACAGTATTTTTGAAAGTTTTGTCCAATATATTAGAATATTCAAGTTTTCTTGGTGTTCGATAATAAATGATTTTCTGTCTGTCTGTTCACCCTATTTGAGGGGACTGGAACCTGAGAAAAGCTCTTAAGGAGGTTATGACAAAAAGAGAGAGAGAGAGAGAGAATGATATAGACTAAAGCAGAAAGCCTGGATGCCCTTTCATATTACACAGCTATAGCACTATGATTCCACTTTGACTGCCACAGTAACATGCTGTGGAATCCTGTGATTTCCAGTTTAGGGAGGGAAAAGAATTTGATAATATGACTTACTGGTTAAGCGGAAAAATACAGGAGGAAAATTATGTAGAATGGGAACCAGCAAGGAATTTCTTAGTAAATAGTTGGATAGATAGACAGATAGAACAGTTACAAGCTGCTAATGAAGAGATCATTATAAACTAAAGTAGAATTACTGACACAAGCATCAGTCTAAACAATTGTTTTTTCCCCTTTGTATGATCTATGTTTTACGTCGAAACAAGAGTGAATTTATTCAAAAAGCAGAAAATCTTACTATAAGTTTGTTACAAATGAAAAGAGAAGAAATGGAAATTAAGCAGTAAGACTTCTAACGATAGGACAACCAGAATAGATTAAATAGGAGTGTAAGGAGAAATCTGTTGATATTTATGTATCGGAGATAGCTGCTCGCCTCATAAGGCTGAGAAGCTACAGATAATAAATCTCAAATTATTTATTTTAATATAAGAAGAATATAATTATTTGTAGATGGATATGTATACACATGTATATACATCCTTGTGTTTTCTGAAATGCTGTGGACACACACATATAAACATATTCAGAAATATATATATCAGAAAAAAAATAAAAGCAGCTGAGAAAGTGGGAAAAGAGGGGCTTGATGATGACTGTTCCTACCAAATCAGGACAGCTGAAGGTATGCTTTGCACCTGTGTGTATTACAGGTAGTAAAGCCCCTAGAAGTATTGCAATCATCTTTTTGAATACTGCCTCTCTGTGCCAATTTTGGACAAGAAGAGCACATTCAAGCCAAGAAGAGCACACGGAAGGGCAACGAAGGACAACGCTTCTGCACCTTTAATAGTTGTGCAAGAAGAGGAAATGTCAGCAGCAACAACTCTCCTTCTCTATATCTGCCCAAATTCCCTCTTTTACAAACCTCTTGAAAGTGCGGGCATTCTTTGCCCCAGGACACAGCCATGTTCATGTCTTCTCTGTGACGATTCAGCATTCTACCTTCAGCGTTTACCAGGCATGAATCACCCAAGATTTTTCATAAGTAGAGCCTACGTTACAGATCAGTATCAAGCTGCTACAGAGCAATTCTGAGTGGGTAAGGAGACAGAAGCAATTGTGCTTTAACTACCACACTGTGGCTTGCACCTGATAGGGTAGAAGATGAAACAGCAGCTGGAGGGTAAATAATGCTTCTAGACCTAGCATATTTCCCCTCCTTTGTCACAGGTAAAGATGTAAAAAAAAAATACAAATTTGCTTATACTTGCTGAGAAAGCCTATTTAAAAATGGTCACCCTCCATGAGATTTTCTCTCCTTTATAAAAACAAAAAGACAATACGGTTTTTTCCCCCATTCCATTTGGATATTTTTATACAAAAATACAAGAAATTATGTATTTTTCACAGCAAACCCTGGATTTTGCTTATAGAAAACCAAACATTGTTTATGTGCAAAAACATTGCTTAAGATCCTGCATGAGAAACATAGCAACGATTCATTTCCCAACCTAACCCCCCAAAACCCAGCTTAAATACCAGGTAGCTGCACCAGCCAAAGAAGTTCTGTGGCACCACTGCACGAAGTGCTGAAGGATGATGTATAGTTAGCCCTCCATATTTGCCGGTTTCACTTTTGCAGATTTGATTATTCATGGATTATTTGCTGTCACCTCTGCTGCTTCCCTGAGCCATTTTTAATAGGGACTGCAAGCCTCATGAGACTGAGAAAGTGCAAACAAGGCTTGTAAGTTCCTATTAAAAATAGTGTGGGGCAACAGTGAAGGTGGCCATAAGCCTCACCAGCCACCCACTTCTGCCTTATGAAGGAATCCTGAGGCCTCAAGGATTCCACAGTGGGTTGAATATGAGGATCTTACTTTTTGTGTGTGTTAAATATGGTTTGGGAGGACCTGGAGTTATTCACAGTTTTTTTACTTTCAGGGTCCTGTGCCCCTAATCCTAGTGAATGTGGAGGGATGACAGTGGTCAGACCCCTCCCATCAGTGAATCACATAGCAGCAGCATGAGCAGCAACTGCTCGTTGCAGCACAGCTCATTAGCTGGAGGGCGCTGAACACATCATCTTTCAGCACCCTGCTCTCCAGTGCTACAGAAATCTTTTGCTTGTTGTGGCTGCCTGGTTTTCAACAGGCATTTCTAATCATGTCAGTGGTTTCAGGATTGTGAACGTGGGCAACAAAATTTATGAGGTTGTAAGTCTAGTTTACTACATCATAAATATTGACCAGGATGCCAGCCCTTGTATTTTGGGTTTTGTACCCAACAAATTTAGTTTTTGCACCCACAAAATTTTCTCCAAAGACCTCCTGAAACATGGGAGGGAAAATGGCCAAAAATGCAGGGATAACATTCCATCCACCTGGGGAAAAAAACCTTTTATTAGTGTCACAGTGAAGAATATTATTAAGTCTAGATTTACATCCTTAAACGCTCCATGTTTGGAAAGAGGAGGCTTTGGATCCCTCAGACCCAAACTTTATTCCCATCCATCTGCCCCAGATGAAAGAATGCCCACGCCAGACCTGGATCATGCCAGATCTGGAGGTTTCTGGGTCTAAACCTAAGATGGTCCTGGGTGATGTCATTAATTGTTATATCTTAATACCAACCACGGTTGCTCACAGCTTGTCATTCACACACACACACACAAATAAAGACACAAACACAAAAAAATTTTTACCAGAATCTTGGAAAGGCGCAAACATTGTATTAATTCCAAAAGAAGGGAAAGATCCGACCCTACCAGAAAACTACCGGCCAATTTCTCTGCTTAATATAGATTATAAAATATTTACAATGATACTTTCAGAAAGATTTAGGAAAGTTTTAAATCAAATAATTCACAATGACCAAAATGGTTTTTTACCAAATAGACAATTTAGGAATAACACCAGAATTTTGCTTAATGCGATAGAATATTTTGAGAAAAGAAATGAAAGAAAACTGGCAATAATGTTCCTGGATGCAGAAAAAGCATTCGACAAGGTCAGTTGGTCATTTATGTTGGAAGTATTGAAAAGAGCGGGGTGTGGTAACAATTTCGTTGAATGGATTGAGGCTATTTATAAAATACAAAGAGCAAAATTAGTTGTAAATGGAGAGCTAACACAGGAAATACAAATCGACAGAGGAGTAAGACAAGGATGCCCAATTTCGCCTTTGCTGTTCATAGCAACGCTGGAAATATTAAATACAAGTATAAGATCTAATCTGGCCATTAAAGGGATAAAGATTAAAGATCAAGAATATAAATTGCGGGCTTTCGCTGATGATTTGATTTTCTTCATGGAGGAACCAACAGCAGGCATCAAAGAATTAATGATGGAAATAAATAAATCCGGAAATGCAGCAGGATTTAAAATAAATAAAAATAAAACTTATATTATGACTAAAAATTTGAGACAAAAGGAGAAAGAAGAAATTACAAAGATATCTGGCTTGAAAACTGAGAAGAAAGTGAAGTACTTAGGATTTTGGTTCACCGAGTCCAATAAAGATTTATTCGACAACAATTACAAAAAAATTTGGAAGGAAATTGAGATGGACTTAAAAAGATGGAAGAACCTTAATTTATCATTACTAGGAAGAATCGCGGCTATAAAAATGAGCGTTCTCCCTAAATTCAATTTTTTATTTCAAAACCTCCCTATTATTACAAATGAGAAACCTTTTAAAGTCTGGGAAAAGGAAATATCTAAATTTATATGGGCAGATAAGAAACCACGAATTAAAAGGAAATTGATGACTGAATTACCCAAGCAAGGCGGTTGCGGCTTACCAGATTTAAGACTATATTACTACGCAAACGCCATGATGTGGATAAGTGACTGGATCCAGTTGAAAGATAGAAGAACATTGACAATTGAAGGGGCAAATATGAGATTTGGTTTTCATGCATATTTGTGGTATGGGAAAGAGAAGATTGATAAGGAATTTAATAATCATTATGTACGTAGATCTTTAATTAGAATATGGAAAAATATAAAAAAGCGAACATACGCAAAAATACCCTTATGGATATCTCCCCAGGAAGCGTTTTATGCAGATTGGACAGATAAAGAACACGACTGGCTTAGATATAAAGACCTTGTACGGACTGACAGGTTTGGAACGAGTCATCTACTGTCACGGGAAGAGTTAGAAGAAGAGGGGCACAAATTAAACTGGTTTCCACACTTACAATTAAAAGAGAGATTTATAAAGGACTTACAAGAAAAAGGAATTTCTGCTCAAAAAACTTATAATGATTTGGAGTCCATTATATTTTTGAAAACCAGACAGAAGATTTCTCTTTTTTATAAATATTTTTTGGCCAGAAATATGGAGGATGAAAAAGTAAAAGACGTTATGATAACATGGGCTAAAAATTTTCAGCATGAAATTTCTTTAGAAAATTGGGAATTGGCGTGGAAGGATACACTGAAATTTACCAGCTCACAAGATTTAAAAGAGAACTTTATTAAGATGATGTATAGGTGCTACTTAACACCAGAAAAGATAAGTAAAATATACAATACTGGAAACAACAAATGCTGGAAATGTAAAGAGAACACGGGTACGTTTTTCCATGCCTGGTGGACGTGTTCCATTACTAAAAAGTACTGGGTTAAAATACACGAGGTGATAAAGGAAATTTTTAACGTAGCTTTTCCTATGATGCCCGAATTATATTTGTTAAACATGACATTTATGTTTAATAAGAATTTCCAATCGACAAATAAGAGAATTATACTTTACTTAGTGACGGCAGCAAGACTTGTGTTTGCTAGAGCATGGAAGTTAGCGATTGTCCCTGAAATATCACATTGGGCCCAGAAAGTAGCTGAGTTAAAACAATTTGATACTTTCTCGTTATATTTAAAAGGAAAAGTGAGTGGTACAACTGGTACAAAGGGAAATGGGTGGCAACACGTGGTACAGTACATGTTGGATAAAGGGTATTGGGCCTGAAGGAATTAGTATAAAAATGTTATTTAGACCGAAGTTAGTAAAAGAGAAGAGGAAGTAATGGGTACTGCATGAAGTTGTGTATATTGTAAATGTATAAAGGAGAGAAGACTAGAGAGAAAGGTGAAGTCAAAACGTTGTTAATGAAATTGAGATCGTCAAGCTAAGTTCTTGGATGATAGTAATAGGTATTTAGGGAGCTTCAAGAAGATATTCTAGTCAGTAATTGATTCCGGTCAAGTAGACATGGAAGTCAGGAAATGTGTGAAGATAACTTGATAATAATGATATTAATGTAGTATAAATTACTTAAAATACATTTCCATGAAAATGTAAATAGATAAATAATGATATTCGTAATATAACTTTGACAGAATAATGTGTATGCTATGGTTTTATTATATATTTGTTTATGTAAAAATAAAGTATAAAAAAAATTTTTTTTCTGGTTTGGAAATTAAAAAAGGGCATATTTCCAGACCAGGGTGAAATGAGGGGATTATTCCTAGGGAGATGTTAAATGTTCCTTAACCTGCTTGCTTCTAGCCAGAAGGCAGATGCAAGGCAGAATGGAAAGTAAGATTTGGCACCACACTGACTAGGAGGGAAAGAGGATTCTAACTAAATAAATACAGCCAGCCCTCCAAATTTGTAGAGGCATTCATGGATTTGATTGTTCACAAATTGTCTCTCTGGCAGGAACTCAAACTGGCAGGGTGGCTGGGCCTGGCCACATGCACATTCCCTCACTCACTCACGTAGGCAGGAGGGATGGGATGGGATGGGATGGGAGTAGGGAGGACATGTGTGTTCACTCACTTGCATGAGTGGGACAGGGATGGCACAAGAAGTGGGAAGGAGGGTGCACACATTTACTCACTCATGTGGGCAGGAGAGGGAAGGGGATGGGAGGAAGGACAGGGATGTTCACTCACTCGTGTAGAGTGGGAAGGGGGAAGGGGATGAGACAGGTGTCCCCTTTTGCCCTCCTCCCACTCTCCCCATCCCATTACCCCCTCTCATCTGCATGAGTGAGAGTAAGAGAGCAAGGGAACACATGTGCACCTGGGCCAGCCACCCTACCAATCCAGGTACTTTTGTGTGTGTGTGAAATATGGTATGGGGGACTTACAATAGTCACTTTTTTTCACTTTCACAGGGGTCTTGTACCCCTTACCCCCATGAAAGTGGAGAACCGACTGTACAGCCAACCGGGAGATGATCCATGAAAACTGGTGACTCGGGCTCAGGCCTTGCGATCTGGCAAGTCTGCTTCTAAAATCTCTTAATCCCACCAAGGGAACACCTGAGCGTGGACACCTTTTAGAACAGTGGTTCTCAACCTGTGGGTCCCCAGATGTTTGTGGACTTCAGCTCCCAGAAGCCCCAGCCACTATGGTCAGTGCTCAGGGCTTCTGGGAACTGAAGTCCACGAACATCTGGGGACCCACGGGTTGAGAATCACTGTTTTAGAAGAAGCATTTTAGCTCATCTGACATCCATTCCAAAGCCAGTCGAAACTAAGGCATGGATATGCGTGGCTGATTTGAAAGGATTTTTTTTTATTTTATTTTAAAACACGAAATCTTAAAAAATACAACACTCCAGAGCTAACATGAAATTTAAACCTTCTAAGCATAACATCCTTTCAATTTAAAAAATATCTAATTACTATGAAATTTTTCCAATCATACAAGAGAACAAATATCAATTCCACATTTCTTAATTGAAAGATTTATCACTTTTAGTTCATCTTGTATCCTTATCAATACTTCCTTAACCTCCTCTAATTCCCATTCTAAGTATTTAAAAGTTTCCCAAATAACCCCTCCCTCCCTCAAGGGGAGGAACCCCTCTATTTCTAATAACACATATTACTTAGCACCATAATGCTCTTGTACACTCAACTTACTGCAATTTTACTTCAATCAGTCTGTCGACCGTCTCAATCACCACCTCTATGATATTTGTGGTGTATTATTGATGTCCTGTTATTTTGTTTATATTAACATTTGTCATAATATTAACATTTATCATAATATTTTATGTCTAGTCAATACCTCTAGATCTTATCTAATAAGGTCTGAAGTTTTTCAATTTTATTACATTCTTCTTCATTTTTACTCTGATTTTTACCTCTTATCAACATTGTTAAATTATCCATTTCTTTATATTCCATCACTTTAACCATCCAATCCTCAATCTTCGGGGTCTTATTATTCTTCCATTCTTTCGCAAAAATGATTCTAGCCGCGGTGACCATATACAAAATGATTCTCCAGTATTTATTCCTATTACTTGAATCAATTTTATTTAGAATGTTCAATAGAAATAATTCTGGCATATAAGGTATCTTTATTTCTAACATTTCTTGCATTGTTTCTTGTATTTTCTTCCAAAAGGTTTTTGCTCTGTCGCAAGTCCACCAAATGTGGTAGTATGTACCATTGTCTCTACCACATTTCCAACATTTATTTTCTTTTAGTTTGTATATTTTACTTAGTTTAGCTGGGTCTAGGTGCCATCTGTAAAGCATTTTTAAATAATTTTCTTTCAAATTTTGAGCTGCTGTAGAGTTGATTGTGTCTCGCCAGCTCCTTTCCCAATGTTCTAACAATATCTCGCTTCCAATATTTTGTGCCCACACAATCATATTTGGCTTTACTTGCTCAGACTCCAGTTCTCTTTCCAAAAGTATATTATAAAATTTGGAGACCATTTGTTTGTTCGAATCAAAAAATATTTTCTCAAATACCTCCTTTCTCTGCTGCTATACCTTCTACCTTTTTATCTATAAAGAATCTCTCTTTCAATTGTCTGTACAGGAACTAATGGCATCGGAATCCCTCCTCCTCCAATAATTCTCTTGACTTTAAATCTTGTTCATGATTTTTCCCCTCCACAATTATATCCTTATAACGTATCAGTTTTTCCTGAGAATTTCTCCATCTTGCATAAAACGCTTCGTGGGGGAAATCCATAATGGGATTTTTCAATAAAAATTTTTCTTAATCTTCCACCAAACTAGTAGGAGGGGCTTCCTTATGAAATGGTTAAAGATTTGAAAGGATTTTAATGTAAATCCTGTTTCAGACCACTGACAACTGCATTACATGGAGAAGCAACAGCCAGCATGATAAAACGTGTCACAGGTGAGTGACCTTTTGAGTTGCATTAGGTCTCCTTTTTTCCTCTACAACCCTTGGCAAGAAGCCTCTTGTCTGGCACTGGCAACATCATCAGAGTTTTGAGTAGAAGCTGACAACTTCAAAAACCCCCAAAAGGGAAAGCAGCCTTATTGGTCATCCATTTGAGAGATCTTTTATCACGCAGGCTTATGCATCCTTGCATTATGTCAATAACTGCAAACACAAATTGCTTTTAAATTCTGTAAAATCTAGTGGTGCATGACCGTCCCCTCCGTTAATGACACAGTCAGAATTCACTAGTTGCTGGAGAGGAGTGAAAATAAGTTTGCATACTCAGGTCTGAGTCAGGAAAAAGGGAGGGAGGGGAACAAAGAGGGCAAAGTTAGGCCAAGTAATTCAATTGCCTGAGGCAAAGGATAAGAGAGCTACCTTTCCCAGTTCATCTACCCAGCCATCTAGATTGGCAGTTGAATCCCTTTCACCATCAGCAATGAAATAAGGTCTTCCATCATGCCATGGGACACGCATAACTCTGTCCTTCAAGGGAGGTAGATATGCAAGGGACTGTAGCCTTTGAAACTAAGGCCATTCCCGCACTACCTTGCTCTTATTATGCTCTTATTCCACTTTCAACATCCTGTGAAATTCTGGGGTTTGTAGTTTACTGAGGCCAAAGAGCTCTCTGGCTGAGAATTCTAAAAGCCCCTTCCTAAACTGCATACCCCAGGATTTCATAGGATGTTGAAAGTGGAATAATAGCACTGTTAACATTGTAGTGCGGAAATGGCCCAGGGTTCAATTCCCAGCTTGGCCATGGAAACCTGCACTGGGTGACCTTGGGTACCTCCTACATTCACAGCCTCAGAAACCCCTGTGATAGGATTGCCTTCAGGTTGCTATAAGCTGGAAACAACCTGAAGGTGCACAATAACCAAACCAAGATTTTTCATTGTTTTAATCTTCTGCTTTTAATTGAACTACTATTTACTACTACTACTACTAATTCTTTTTTTAAAAAAATTGAATAAATAATGATTTAACTAACTTGTTATTTTATATACTGTTGGATCCTGCATGGCGAGAAATGTGGTATATAAATCAAATCAAATCAACTGCCTGGAAGGTGTCCCAAGAATCACCATAGTTGCCCACCCTTTCCATATCGGCTCTCAGGGTGATAACAATAAATTACACAAATCACCAAGTCCCATATAACAGTGACAGTAGTACACCTATAACTTCTTGAAAAACCCAGAATCACATCTATCAGTTCAATGGGAGAAGAGCAAGAAGCTATAATAAAAGAAATATAGCTGTACTGTATAAGTCCACTTGGCTTACTATACTAAGATTCCTGGACTGCTTGCGTTATTTCTTCTAGTTCATAAAAATATTCAGTGTGTCTCTGATGCCTCTTATCTTTGCCAAAAAGCAGGTCTGGTCTTCAAAAGGCCGTCCAGAAGGCACAAAACAAATAGCAAATTTAAACATCAATGCTTACTGCTAAAAGGCCATGCAACAGAGTGGGGGAGGCAGAGCTGAAAGAGAAAATGAAAGCACAGGACTTGAAAGCCGTCTCTGATTCTTCCTGATATGGTGAGATACGACAATACGGGTGGGGAATATGGAGCCCATGGGCCATATTTTGCTCTGACTCATTCTGTGGTCTCTGGAGCTCCCCCAACTATGATTTTGTTGTTGATGATGATGATTTAAAGTGTGGAGAAGCATGCCGTGGCAAATTCAGCTCTCAGAGGTAGGCTTTCAGAGCTCTTAGCTCAATAATAGGTAGAAAATAAGAAGTTTTAAACCATGGACTTCTGGCCACTTCCATTTTCAGCTGGAGAGCACGTTATGGTGCTCAGTAGGGCTAGAGTGTATCTGTTTGTAAATTTGGCTCCCATATTGTCTGAAGTTACTCACCTCTACAACTTCCACTAGCATAAGCTGACTTCTACCGTACCAAACAAAAGGCCCATCTATTGTCTAATCCTGTGTTTCACAGGGGCCAGCCAGGGGCCTACCACAAGCTCACAGCTGGTCCCCTGCTCCCTTTTCCTTACTCAACAACTTATTAGCAATGTCACCTTTTAAAAACAAGGGTTACAAAGGCACTGCTCTTTGGTCTCTTTGGAGCTTCCTTTTCTTCAGTTTTGTAGCATCTCACTCTGACTTTTTTTGTTTTCCATTTATTCACATGCAGTGAATAATACCAAGAGCAACATTTAGGCTTCCAAGACGTTTCCGTTTGAACTGGCCATTCTTCTTCCCTTCTAAAACAGAAACTGAGTTCACACAACTTCAAACTTTCATCAGTATTTCAGAACTGAAATCTAATGTGTTTGACTGTCAAATGCTACAGAAACTTACGTTTGAATTTCAGTTCAGAAGGACACATTAAACATTTAAATCATCAATCTGGTTGATTAATTCTGAGACAATAATATTCAATACCAGCTCACTCAGTTACAAGTGTCCATCTTGCTTCCCACCTTCTCACTTTCGAAATCTCTAAAGTCAATGGCACCCAAAACTGGGAATGCAATTGGGAGAATGCACAATTGAGTGATGGTAAGCAAATTTTACAAAGAATTCATTTGAAGGTATTTCCTGCACTTTTAATCTGTAAAAACTATTTTACTTTTCCACTGATACTGCTAAAGACCATTGCTATTGAGCAGTGGCTCATATGACATTAGACTAAGTGCTTGCTCAGTAGTTTATAAAGGTATATATATCCAGGGCTTCAAAAATGAGCTGCTATGAGATTATGCTGAGATTTATTGAAAATGCAAGCCACAGGAAAGAACACCCATGTTATATTTTGACAGAAATCCAAAATACCTCGCTGAGCTATGCAATGAATGAGAGTCAGAAACAAAGAGAAGCAACAGAAAATAGCAGCAGAGAGCAGGAATGAAAAGCAGAGGGGCATTTTTACGGTGTTACTCCTTTTTCTAGATCTGCCATCACTGGCTGGTCCATGACTCCTGTTGGATAACTCAGTGCAGCAACTGTATTAGGAGACTTCACAATCCAGTGGGTAAGAGGCTGATTTCAGAAGGCAACTCAGAGCTAGACAACATGTCACTGAGAGACCGTGGGCTTCATGCAGTGCATCCAAAGTTCAATTCCCCACACCTCTGTCTTTAAAAAAGGGAATAAGTAGCTCCCGAGGTGAAAGACACTGCCCTGTCTGATCCCCCAAAGAGACCGGCTGCCAGACCAGAGTGGGTCAGTCAATAGCCCTGCTGTCTGGGGATGGTGGGAGTTATGGCCTAATGAATTCAGAGGGCATTAGGTTAGGGAAGGTGATACTGGGCTAAATGGACAAGTAAAGTCAGGGCTAGGCCTACTGTTAGACAGAGACCTCTGGCATGGTACCTCTGGCATGGGATTTTGGCATATCATGAAAGGGTAGCAGATTTTAGCTATTTCATTGATTACTGACATTTTGAATTGCAAGGGAAGATGAAAAGTGTATACAGGACTCCTCTCCCTCCCTCCTCCCTCCCTCCCCCCCTCCTTCCCACCCTCTCCCCAGGTGTCAAATGGAACTTAGATGATCTCAGGTACACAATTGGTAAGGTAGGGCCTGCCCTTCGTTTGAGTATTCAATGTTTCAATGGACATTTTGGCTCCTCATGGGACACAGCCAGCTTCTTGGTTTCAGAAGCCCTTGACTCTTGTTCACAGACAAGAAAATCACTCACAAGTAGATGGGTAAAGGAAGAAAAGTAGAATGAATGTCAAGTAACCTCACAGGCTAAGCTTGCAGTGGGAAGGAGGGTGGGATCAGAATTTGTTTCCTGTAAAGCTTGAAAGCCTAGTTCTGAAGGGTCTTCGGACCCAAGGCAGAGAGGGAAGTGTGATCTGAAAAATTTTCTGTGTCACAGAAGAACTGTAGGTGCCTAGGTGAGGCAGCGGAGTTGGCCCAAGACATTTTGCTGCCAGGAGTGAAGAACAAGATGGTGTCCCTCCTGTTTCATGTGCAAAAGATGACCAGACTGACAAGTGAATTTGCATCAACACCGGGGATACAGGACATCACCTTTCACAGCACTTGAAAGCAGCTGGCTATTTTATGGAGCTCAAAGAAGACTGTGAGGCACACACAGTAATGTCCTCCAACACCTTGGCTGTCACTCCCCAGCATCTGTCACTGCAGGAAATTGCCCTGTTGTATGCAACAGTATCAATCAATCAGTCAATCTCTTGACTTAGATAAAACTTTTTCCCCAAGAGTGGAACTAAAGGCAACTCAACAGAATAAAAAGAAATACAAGTAAAACTACACATACCTAAAACATTCAAAAGGAAAGAATTTAAAACCATACAAAGCATCCATTTTGAACGCACAGATTAAAAACAACACCAAAGCAGAAAACTAGGGACTTCGAGCAGGTGGAGTCAATGGGGTCATCATACGCAGAGCAGGTTTTTGTAATGCTCTGCAGCCACAGAAAGTGAAAAGTGAGGCATGTGGACTTTTCAGGTAGATGAATGCAGAGTCCTGGCAGTGGAGGAGGAGGAGGAACCACACAGCCTCACAAAATCATTCCTTCAAGCCAAATTCTCCTGGTCAGAAACACTGGCATGGCACCAAGAAGAAGCTGAATTAAATGCCAAAGATCACGAGTGCAAACCAGGAATCAGGGAGGATGTTTCACACAAAAACATTCCTTTGGAGCCACATTCTTTTGATCCAGCAACACCCCAGATTGAGCAGAAATAAGAAACTGGAGGAGGGAGAAATTAAACAAAAAAGAAAAGGAGAAACCAATACACACATACAGTCGATCCCTTCTTCTTCCTCTTGCTCCTTCTCTCTCTCTCTGTTTCCTCTCTCTTGTTCACTTAAGCCATTTCCACACTAGAGTGTTAATAGCCAGCCAGTCCCTCCCGAAACTGCAAACCCCAGGATTCCATACAATGTTGAAAGTGGAATCACAGTGCTATTAAAAGTCTAGTGCGTAAATGGCCTTACTCAAGTAAAAGAAGGATGGCGATCCCAGTGCTTTCCTCTCTTCTAGACTTTGCTTGCATCAATGAAAGTAAGAGAAAGTGGGAGACTAGAGAGGACTGCTGGCCTGAGCATACTGACGGATTTTTTTTTCCTTTTCAAAACTCTCGGTTTCACTAGCTAAGGGCAACTTATATGCATGCCATTTTCTAAATAGAAATAGTGGGAACCACTCAGGTGGAGTATAGGCATTCATGCCTGTTTTTGGGAACACAGACCAAGAGCTTCTCACTGACATACCCTCCCTAACTCCTCTGATTAGCCCAGTGGTGTCTGCAGAATGCGGAAGCATATTAGGCATCAGTACCCATGCTCAGTCTCAGGTCACTTCCGTACTACGTTGTTATGGTGCAATTATTCCACTTTCAACATCCTGTGGAATTCTGGGGTTTGTAGTTCACTGAGGCCAAAGAGGTCTCTGGCTGAGAATTCCAAAGGCCCCTCCCTAAACTCCAAACCCCAGGATTCCATAGGAGGCTAAAACTGTAATAATAGCACTATAACAGCATAGTGCGGAAATGGTTTCTCTTCCAGAAAACACAGAACATCCAAAATGCAATGGGACTTTTTAGGGTGACTGCCTAATGTCATGAAGGAAAAGAAGAGGATGGGTGGGAGGCAAGTGCAGCACACTAGCTAAGGAGAACAAGTAGATGAAGTTAGGTTAAGTGTTGCAGAGAGAGGCGGGGGGAGCACTCCTCATTCATATTGTAGAATTGCCACCTTGTGCTAGAATCAGTGTGGTGTAGTGGTCTGAGCATTGAACTACAACCTTGGAGACCAGGATTTGATTCCCTGATTGGCCATGGAAACCCACTGGGTGGTCTGGGCATGGCACATACTCTCAGCCTTAGAAAACACTGTGATAGGTTCACCTTACAGTTGCCATAAGTCACAAATGACATGAAAGCACACAACCAACAACAACAACAACAACTTATGCTGCATATCCAGCCCTGAATGCTGGGGTGGGGTTAGCCTAGAGTCCTCCAGCATCATCCCTTTCCATGCTATGTTTTTAAGATTATTCAGAAGCAAAAGGGGGGCATTTGGGACTTACAGCAGTCTGATGACCTTGGTAACTTTCTCCCCTGTGAGCCCTGTTTTCTTGGCTGATTTGGTGTGGCATCATTTGGCATCTCATGAATTCTTCCCTTTGGTACTGGATATGCAAGAGGATAAAGTGGTAACTTACACCCCATTGGAATCTGTACCTATGCCAGCTCCCCTTTGGAAACACAGCTCGAAAGAATCACAAGCCATCCATCAGATGACAATGGGAAGGGCGTTCCCACTGGTTGGTGACTCTCAATTCCAAAGACGTGGGCTGTTATGAGAAATGAAAAACCAGGATAGCTTTGCTCTGGTTGGACCAAGAAGTAAATGGATTTTATGATCGGTACAATGCCAAAATGGCTGATCATTCAAACTAAGAGGGGAGTGTTGCCCCCTTGGTAAACCCTGTCCCGGAGTCTACAACTTTGTTATAAAATTAATCTAACCCACCAGAGAGGTCACTCGAATGTACACATAGGCAATAACGGTCATACCATCAAACAAACCAGGTCAGGCCAGTAAAATCCCTAGTCATGTAGCCACAGGAGACCTCATGTTGTGATAGCCCATGGTGGACAAAAGGTCCTTAACCTTTAAGGAGTCCACTTGAAGGGAGTAAAAGTGTTCCCGGAAAGTTGGGCACTGGAGGCAATAAAACCATCTCCAGAAACTCACACTACAGCCTCAAAGTGGAGGAAGATCCTGTTACTGGGATGACACCTTGTTCTCTGCTGATATCAGAGAAATGCCAGTTGTAGAGTTGTTTTTCTTTTCTGTCCCTGTTTGTTCTCCCTGGAAAAGGATTTGCCTTCAAAGTAAATTTTTCCTACAAATAGTCCCTGTTTTGAGGCTAGTTAGGGCAGGAGAGAAAGGCGAGGCAAGGAGAATGAGTATGATGCCTCCCGGTCATACCAACTGACCGGACCCCCCTCCCTCCTCAGCGTCCCTTCACTGAGTTGCTGTTTGATCACTGCTTCCTGGACCAAGGACTTCAGGAAAAGGTGCAGTATCACCCAAGCTGCGAATCCCTCAACAATCACTCTATCTTATTTCCACTCTTTATTTCTGTTAGCCCTTGGATGTGCGTGTGCGTGTTTGCGTTAGTGCGAACTATTACTATTCAATAAAGCAGTGGTTCTCAACCTGTGGGTCCCCAGATGTTCGTGGACTTCATCTCCCAGAAGCCCCAGCCACTATGGTCAATGTTCAGGGCTTCTGGGAGCTGAAGTCCACGAACATCTGGGGACCCACAGGTTGAGAACCACTGCAATAAAGTAATTCATTGGACCTTTTTGTGTGATTTCTGACTAAGCCTGACCCCGTAAACATTGGGTAAAAGATCCTTAATTACCCTGCCCTCTTTGCATTGCTAAAGCAGTGTTCATAGCTAATTTTCCCCACAAGTGATAATTTTGACAGGTGTTGAGAACCCCCCAAGGGACCCCCCAGCAAGCAGGGTAACAGGAGAACAAAAGCTTAAGAAAGTTGCCCTAATGGTATTCCCAACAAGAGAAGACTTATCAAATCAATGGGATTTCTGTAAGTACTGATTCATCATCCAACATTTGTTCCAAAGGGGCTACTCTGGTTGGGACTGAGTATAGGATTCAGGTCTTGGACTACAGCTCCCAAGGTCCCCCTGTGGAAATGCTGGCTGGGATATCCTGGCAGTTGTAGTCCAAACAGTAACTTCCCTAAGGTCTGGTTCAGATGCTACAGCTGGATTTCCTGGGGGAACATTAGAGTAGTCTCAAATAGAGCAATTGTATGTGTTTGGCCACAGTACCTTGCAGGTTTGCAGAGGATAAAACTAATGTCTGATTACCTGTGTAAAAGAGAAAAGAAACTCAGGGCCTTTCCACACTACACTGTTATAGTGCTATTATTCCACTTTCAACATCCTATGGAATTGTGGGGTTTGCAGTTTAGAGAGGGGCCTTTAGAATTCTCAGCCAGGGAGCTCTTTGGCCTCAGTAAACTACAAACCCCAGAATTCCACAGGAGGTTGAAAGTGGAGTAATAGCACTGTAACAGTGCAGGGCGGAAAGCCCCTCAGAATGACCATTTGTTTGTATATATCTTTCCAAGCTGCCCCATTTCATTATAAAATCAGGCATCACTTTAGATCAGCATTAGCATTAATCTCAAACAGTGAGAACAGGAGAGAGACAACCACATTGCAACTTCTGTTGTTTTTGAATTTGGGAGATAGGATCTCCCTGCATTCTAAGGCTGGCCAGGAATGTGAATGGCCTCCTCTGGGAGGTGGGGCAGTCTCCAGCAAATGTGCCAAAAGCTGTCAGGAGAAAAAGAAGCAAAGAACAGAATTGGAAACTGACATTACCAGAGGATTCCCTCCATAAAAAGGAAGGCCTGGAGGCAGAGGGTGGGAAATTCACAGAGCAGGAAGAGCCAAAGGAGATAAAACTCACTTCACTAGATGTGTGAATCCAAATGAAGCTGTATGGCTCATTTCTTTTGGAAAAAACAGGAAGCAGCCAGAGAAAACTGAGCAACCATGGGACTTTTAAGAGGTGAGGATGGCGCATTTAACTTTTTCTGACACAGTCCTGACAGAAACTGTTTTCTTGGAACTGACTTTTGAATTTCAAGGGAAGCTCTTAAAGGTGCCAGTCCATTAGGTTTCTCCACAGCTACTGGCTACATAAAAAGAAGTGCATATATTAATGGCATCCACGACTGATACCATATTTAGTCTGAGGCCAAGGAAGCTTGTGTTAACAACATATCCTGTTTTGGTCAAACAAATATTGAGCTAAGAACTAGAGATGATTCATTGGAGATTATGGTTATTCTTCTCAACTTTTAAGAGTTTGATTACCTACAACAATAAGGACCAACTTACATCCCTCCAGATGCTGGGCCTTCAACTCTTACCATCTCTCAACACTGACTATGCTGGCTAGCACTGACAGCTATTTTAGACCAACAACATCTGGAGGGGCACAGGTTGCCCATGTTTGATCTATAATAATAACTATAAAAAATAACAGGAAGAAAGAAGAATAACTTAAAGTTCAGTACTTCAAAGTTGATCATATCTATATTTTTCAAACCATCTATTTGATTGATCCAGCCATTCAGGAGAAACATAACTTCTGTGTTTCTGTTACTACATCCTCTGCAGAATGACTGAGAGGCTAGTCTTATTTCCAATGAGGAGATTATGATTTCTTTATACCCCACTTTTTTTCCTGGGAAGGAAACATAGGAAGATAGGAGATAGGAGAAAATTACCCACAGATTAGAAGGAAATAAGTGATGAGAAGGATGGGATAATGTGGCATTCAGTTCTATGTGAGAGCAGGGCAGGAAGTCAGATTTTTGGATACTACAGGTATCTGATTTAGGACAACATTATCATAGTCCAGAAAAGCACCTCATATGCCACTAAACCTGAGGAAGGCATTCCTCTGTGCATATGGTACCCGCACCCAGTCATTCATGTGGGGAGCAGAATTTCTTAGTGTGAAAGACCAGTGACTGTTTCACTCACCACACAAGATTCAGCACGAAAGATCAAATGCCAATGTACCTGTCAACACGTATCATCCCAATTATAATGCGGCCACTAGATGTGATTAGATGTGCCTTAGCATATGGAAGAGGATGCACTTCCCCAACCTGGATAAATAGTTGATCATTAATTACTCACTTTTCTCTCATTACATCCTAGGTCTCCTGGGTAGGACCCCTGGATGCTTTGGCATCAATATTTTATCATTTCATTTTGCCATCTAATAAGAAAAAACTGTTTAGACACCATGAGGGCTCGACAGGGAATCTGGTGACCACAGAAGAAACAGAAACAAATAAATAAAACTACATACTCTCCAACTGTCCTAATTTGGCAGGAATAGTCCTGATTAATCCTCATCCTGCTTTTTCAGCTGCTTTTAAAATGTCCAAGTTTCTCTCTTCCCCTCCCACTTTCCCCCTTTGTCCTCAGCTTACTTCAGTTGCTGCAACCGGAGTTTGCACTTAGTGCCTGGAACGGGTTGAGAGGAGAGGAGGGTGCAGAGCCTTGCCCTTTCCAAACTGCTACAGCCTCTCCTTGCTTGTGTGTTCTTCCTCAGTAATAACTTTTATCATCTTGCTCACATTCGGATATTTCTTACCCTTGTGCATCCAGGTTTCCATCTGTGAAATGTTCAAGCATATAAAACAAGTGTCATTTTTCTATGCCTGAAATCTTTTTAGGTGATTGTAATATAGAGAACTATATGTGTAGCTTCAATGCATCTAGTCCTCAAGATCCACAAATGCCAGAATGTGATAGAATGTGCCAGTCAGACTTCCTACCTGCCTGTGAAAGCAGCACATGTTGACCCAAGGGGAAAGTGAATAAAGTGAGCAGTAATAATAATAATAGCCTGAATTTTGTTCCTAGTCCTACCTAAAGTATGCCCATTAAATCAATGGGATTTACCAACATGTTGTCATACCATTCAACAATTCATTGAATGAGCCTTCTCAAGTTGGGCCAACCAACAGAGTTCCAACCATTAACAACCACAAGAAATGAGAGCGAAAGAGAACACTGATCTACAATTGCAAATGCTATACAAATGCAATTACGGCCTTATGCTGTGCATAAGTTCACCCACCCACCCTGCTATTGGAATGTGGTCTCTGAGACCTTCCTTAAATTGGAATTCATCTCCTTGACCATCTTCATCTCTCTTTCCACCTTGGACCAAGCTTCAGAACCTTCTGTTTCTTAACATTCTCACTTTGTAAATGCTGGGTGGATTGAGGGTGCCAGAAACCAAGCCATTCTTAAGTGTTTTATATGACGCTGGAGTTTTTTTAAATATATCATTAGAACCAAGAATATTTGGGAGCTGATCTGGAGTACTAAATAGTTGATACACAGAGATAATTATTGCTATTATGTAAATAGAATGTCATACATACCACACAAAAAAAGGAAAGACTGGGGAGGGGGAGGGGAGGGGGGAGCCACTAAAATCAGAAGCCTTAGTTTCCTGCTTTGGTCTCTCATGAAAGGAGCTAAGAGAGAACGCTGTTTTGTAGACCTCAGCTCTCTTCCACTTCTAAGGTTTACATGAGTTCCATACAGTGCAATTGGAGAAAGTGAATATGCAGAGGAACTGGTGATCTGTGAATTTTATGAGTGTCCTCACATAACCTTCTAAATGGGGAACACACAGACAAAGAGGGGGACCAAAAAGAGACTTTGTCTTAAATTTCAAGGAACTGTGAGCAAAAGCATAAAGGGGTAGGGTGCAGCACAGTCAATTTCAGATAGGATGAGCAGAATTTGTCCTGAGGGTTGGGGCTGTTTACCACATTTTGGTAACAGCTACCTTCTCTCCCCCTTACCCCTCCTCTTTTAGGTGGAACACTCAACAACAACACCAGTCTGCTGCTCATCGCTTCAGAATGCCCTGCGGAAGAGCACAATGGCAGAATCTTCTTAGTGATATATGCTAGTGTAACTGGGATACATTAACTTGAGTATTTTTTCAGCATCATGCAAAGAGGTATCTGTTACCTCCTTGCACAACAACTTTCCCCAAGTATGCAATGGCTGCTAGGTGGTGCCAGTTGCAAGTCCACTGCACCCCCTAAAAGAAACAGGCACTGGTTGGCCATGGGATATATAGGGAGAGGTCTGTTAACTGTTGCCTAGCTAAGCAGCAGTCACAGCTTTGTACTCTATCAGCACTAAATAGGATGGTGGCCTATGGTCATGATGCCGAAGTCTCTGACAAGACTTAGGAAAGGAAAAGGCCAACATTTCCACACAGAAGACCTTTCACAATATTGTTTCATTCCCGATTTTACTTGCCAAGAAGAAATACAGTGGCCCCTCCACTTTCGCAAGAGTTCAGGGAGCAGAAACCTCACAAAAGTGGTAAAAAATTAGAATAACTCACCCCCCACAATCCCCCTCCCATTCCCTTGCCTTTGGTACTTGCCCTCATTCTCTATGTCCAGCAGAATGCAGGGGAATGGGAGGAGGAAAATGAGGAGGGAGAAAGCACACACGGACATCTTGCAAATAATCAAATTCGCAAAGGTTAAATCTGCAAATTTGGAGGGAGGACTGCAGCTGCAGAAAATGGCAGATGGAAAAAGAGAGCCAGCCAGACCACCACCACACTGCAAATGGGACAAGCAATCCCCCAAAAACTATACTATAAATCACATTACATCCCGTACTGGAAAAAGGTGGGAATATAAACTAAATAGATAGAAGATAGATGGATAGATAGATAAGCCATATGGATAAATTTGATCCACCCCACTGCCCCAGAAAGGAACAAAATACATCCAGGATCACTACTATTAAGTAGAGTGAGTGTCTCTGTCATTTTCACAAACATTCATACCATCCAGCTCTAAACAAAGTATACATTCCATTGTTCTGGGGAGGTATCAGTCCTAGAATCCCTGTGACTCAGAGGGTGGATCCAAGACAGTCCAGACCACCAATTTGCTTTTGAGAAAACAAACAGATGAACAGACTGACTGAAGAGACAAGAAGTGGGAAAGACAAGCCACAGACTATGAGGCAAATCAAATATATAACCACAAATATGCACAATCTTGCTATGGAATTAGGCATATGAAGTCACTTAGACATCCTGTTTTACCATGCAAGATCCTGAGGCTCAGAGCCAGGTGCCTATTTCAAGCAGCTTAGGCAGTTCCTATGTAGAAATTACAACAGCCCTGCTTCCAGATGGCTGATAGTAATTCTATCCTTCAGGCCATTTCCGCACTAGAGTGTTATAGCACTATGATTCCACTTTCAACATCCTATGGAATCCTGGGGTTTGCATAGGATGTTGAAAGTGGAATCATAGTGCTATAACACTCTAGTGCAGAAATGGCCATAGTTAGGGAATCTTGAGACTGATTCTCCACATTGTCCTGGTTGGAATACCATGTGACCCCCCCATTCCCACCCCACTCAAATGTGTCCATACGTAGAAAGTTGCTAAGAAAATCCAAAACACAACCCATATAATATTTGACTTCAAAGGAGGAAATGTTCCCTCCTCTCACCTGGCAACAAAACCAAGAGTTTTACAAAGAGAAAGTGGAGCATGAGAGTTAAGAGATCATATTCCTCCAAATACGTTATTTCTGTATGACATTTCTATAAGTGTGGGACCAAAGGGAAGGAAGAATTCTCTTGGCTCTACCCCATAGAGACCACCCTTGGTAAGGAGATCTGTGCATGCCATCTTGAGCTCACTGAAGAAAACTCAGGATGGAAATGCTGTTTAGTTTTTGCAGCCCATGGTTTTGTTCATTTGCTTGAGCCACCTGGAACTCCTGGTTCAGCAAGGGCCTTTGTGGGAGGATTAGCCATTTTCGACTTGCAGCACACTAAACATTTCATAGACTATTGGTGAAAATGCCTCCCCACTCCCACCCCACATCCCATTTTGCTAGTCTTACAAACTCCCCATTCCTCCCACCTGACCTCCCTGGAACATTCTCAGATGCTTCATTTGAGCAGCAGTCTTCAGATTTGCCTAAGGTTTCACTTCAGGTAAAACTTGCTGCAGTAAAGGTGCACGAGTTAAGTCTCTTCCCATTCTGATTCCCTCAGTCAAACAGTAAATAAAACTTTATCATTATAGGCAATGACCAGAAAGAGGACACAATCAGGTAATTAAAAAAAATGGACAAAACAAGAATAAAAGATTACATTTCCAAACAAGGCAAGGTGATGGCTTCTATGCAGGCTTATTGTAAAGTACATGCCATTGCTTGGCCTTTTGGTTAAGATGAAGTGTAAATTCCCTGAAAGAGAAGCCAGAGTCTGAAAAAATATATATTTTGGAATGACAGTTTGCCAAATCCCCTAGCCAACATGCCTGTTAGACCAGCAAAGAAAAGAGGTGTTTTTATTATCTTTATCTTTATTTTACAGCTGAGGAGAGTGAGATCGGAATTGAGGAAGCACACTCAAGCCAAGGCAACTTGGCAAACCAGACTGTAATACAATCCCCTCCTTATCAACCAGGTTGGGCATTTTAGGTGTTAACTGACCATGCGCTCTCTCTCTCTCTCTCTCTCTCTGTTTCTTTAAAAAGATTAACAAACTGTACACCAAGACACGACAGCAATAGAGCTCCCAGAGCGTTCATACAAAATGGACTGAGACCTTTGACTAATGAAGTAAAGGATTTGTATCTCGAGGGAAACGAGGAAACTCCCCCCGCCATCTGCTTTATATAATACCTGTGACACATAGATGCATGGCTTTCTGTCATGTTTATGAATCAAGGGATTAAAATATGTTAGGGTGGTTCTGTTGAACAAAGGACTTTTGTCAAGCCTTAGCAAACGCTACAGAAGGAAGAGAGATTTCATTCACACTTCCCACTCCAAAATGTGAATTGAAATATAGGTGTCCTTTTGTATTTGCACTTCTCTGAATTATGTGATAAAGTTCTCCACTTGAAAATATGAGTATAGTAGAGAAAAGTGAGCATACACTCCAAAAATGGGTCTATTCATGAAATAACAGGAAATGCAATGTAGAAGGGAATGTTGCTTTTAAAAAAATGTGTATAGTAAGCAAAATAGACAAATGCATATATTAAAAGAAACGCAAATATATTAAGTGAAAAACATACATATGACCAAAGTTACAAACTAATACTAAAACATGCTGCTGCTGTTGTTGTTGTTGTTGTTTGCCTTCAAATGATTTCCAAGTTATGCCAAAGCTTTAAGACTGGGTGGGGGGTGAGGGGCCCAAGAAACCAAAAGAAACTGAGGGCCTTTCCACCCTTCACTGTTATAGTGCAATTATGCCACTTTTAACATCCTGTGGAATTCTGGGGTTTGTAGTTTACTGAGGCCAAAGAGCTCTCTGACTGAGAATGCTAAATGCCTCTCCCTAAACTGCAAACCCCGGGATTCCATAGGATATTGAAAGTGGAATAATAGCACTGTAACAGTGCAGTGCAGAAAGGTCCTGAAATTGACAGATTCATCCTTTTGTAATGAATATATCATTAAGGGGGCATCTTTATTTTAGTGACTTTGAAAATCATGTTCAAAACCTCTTTCTCACTGTAGTACACAAACTGGATGCAGGAGGTTAAAAGGAGACTTGGGGACCCTGTCAGAGTAATGGAGCCCTGCAGCTGGCCAAACATGCTGGGTGCTGACAGTGGCTTGATGTGCATATTTGAAATTGCATTCTGCCTACTACTAAGGCTAGGCTAAACGAAAACAAATCTGGGCAGTTTGCAAGGGGGAAAAAATCTACCCAAGCCGGTTTTAATCCAATCAGGTGGTAAGACTATGTATCTGCAGACACACAGGAGCAAAATCAGTTTCAGAAGGACTCTGACATGGAAGACAGTCTAAGCTTGTTCCTGAATGCAGGACCCAAACTAGTGAATTCAAATTACAAAACAGAAAAGGGCAATTGAGCATTAGGAAGAGGAATAGCCTAGTGGCAAGGGCTGTTTAACAGTGGAACAGACTACCTTTGAAGATGGCAAACTTTCCTTCATTTGGGGTTTTAAAACAAGAGCTGGGATGCTTTAGCTGTGAGATCCTGTGCTGGCAGGTGCTAGACTAGTTGACCCTTGGGAATTCTACAATTCTGTACTTTGAAAAGTTCAGATGGGAAACACAAAGTTCATGTAGGAAGACTTGTGAATACCAGGGATGCTTAAGAGCACAGTGATTTCAGATTTCTGCTCTGAACCAACAGTTTTCAGCTGTGTGAAGGGGGAAGTTGTTTCTCTTTGGAAGCATATCAACATAGTTCCAAGAGACGCCTGGTAATGAGGGAAGGATACATTTCTCAGAACGGCTGCTTGTTCCCTATGTCAGCTGTGTTGTAGGTCCCAAAGGCTCAGCCACCAGCATCTCATGGAAACTTGGAGCCTCCCTCTAGCCTTTCTCACTACTCTGTTACAGTGGTATGATTCCACTTTAACTGCCATGGCAACATCCTATTGAATCCTGGGATTTGCCGTTTTGGTGTGGGAGGTCTTTAGAATTCTCGGCCTGGCAACTCCACTGCTGCCTCTGACCAAATCCTCTGACCTCAGAATTCCATAAGATGTTGCCAAGGCCGTTTATAAGCACTATTATTGTGTTGTGTGAAAGGGTCCCTGATTTCTTTCCAGAGTCTACAAATATGGACGATGTTTACCAGCAGTTATGCATGAGAGAGAGTCAGTATGGTGTAGTGATTTGAGCATTGGACTATGATTCTGGAGAAATCCCCACTCAGCTACGGGAACCCACTGTCACACTCTCTTGGTGAGTAAATCTTACCAAGAAAACCCCATGACAGGTTCACCTTAGGGTTGCCACAAGTCAGAAACAATTTGAAGGCACACAGGAGGAAGAAGAAGAAGAAGAAGAAGAAGAAGAAGAAGAAGAAGAAGAAGAAGAAGAAGAAGAAGAAGAAGAAGAAGAAGAAGACGACATGATTAAATTAATTGTAATAACCAGGGGTACATCAGGTATTGCCTACAATGACAGTGCCCACATACACACACACAGTTGCACCTACGCTTCATCTTCCTTCTCAGCCACCCCACGGTCTACTAGCTACTACCTGGCTGTGGAAGGAGGCAAAGGAAGAAGGTAAGTTGTGGTGGGGGAGTAGCCACTGTGTGAGCGAGGATGATAATTCAGACCTCCACAATCACCCCACAAAATAAATGCACAGATATAAAGCTGGACTTATGCCTCCCTATGCCACTAAGAGGTTGCCAGCCAAAACCTGGCTTCTGGCCCCACTAGTTCACCACCCTTAGCTTATAGGCTGACCTTTAAGGCCTTGCTTTTTCAATTTGATTTGCACAAAACACATGCAAAAATTATTTCAATTGAATATAATAATATTCCATAGGCCAGCACACTGTACTCATTTGTCACTAATATAAATAACTAAAAGAAGTGATATAAAGCCGATGATTTAAACAGAGTACAACAGCAGCAAATCTAAGAACTGAAATACAGGAGCCATGAAAGCCAGCTGAAATGCACAACACTGCATCCTAACCAAAATAACTCTGGATGAAATGGTTTTCACAGCCTGGTTAAATATTAGGAAATGTGGGATCAAATGAATGTTCCTTGGAAAGGAGTGGAGCCACCATCAAAAAGGCACCATCCCTTTTTTTTTTCATTATCTGTTTACAATCAGAAAAACAGATGACAAACCAAGAGGTTAAAATCAGTGTTCATGGATGGGAAAGGGGGGGCTCCTGTTTGATAACAAAAATAAGCTTCAAAACAAGAGGTAGGAATCACACAGCCTTTAGATGACATATGGTCTCATCACCCCACAAAAGAATCAGGCATAAAAGCTGACCAAAAAGAAAAACTCTTGGAATAATAAAATTATGCTACATAGTGCGGCTGGGAGGGCACCCCAAAACAGCAGGGGGGAAATCCCACTCTAAAATGGCCTGAGAAGTGACTGGAAACAACTCACCCTCACTTCTGGTTGCCCCAAATCATGGCCGCACCAGTGTGTGGCACATCACCAGAGCTCCAGAGGGGCCAGAAATCAGACACTGCACCACTTGGCTGAAGGCATGTTCCCTTCCTTCAGTGAGTTCACAGGGGCTGGTCCCATGGTTGTTCATGGTTCTTCTCTCCACCCCACCTCTTTTATTGAAATAACAGTCCAGCAAGGGAGGTGAGGCTGAGGCCCAGAGGCTAGTTCAATGTCACCTAATGACCTCCATGGTTTTATAGGGATTAAACCCACAGTTTCCCCAGTTCTAGTATGATGCTGTTAACAATCATGACTTGTCAAAGTTATTTCTCAAACTACAATTCTCAAAACCCAGTGGCCATGAGGTCTGGAGATTCTGGGAGTTCTAATCCAGCATGAATAGTAACTACACCACATTGGCTTGGCCCTTGCACGTTTCAGATCATAGTGCCATTCTGTATACACATCCTGACAGCCTGAATACAAAAGGCAGCAGTTCTCCTGGAAGAGAAGACAGAATTAATCATAGAAGGTAACACGTGCGTTATGCTGACTCCCTCCGTACTGCAAAGTCCACACCCTGTCCTGAGCACAGCTTGGCAGACACATGCTGTACAGAGAAAAGGGTGGCTTATTTGGCCTTTGTGTGCGTGGCATTAGAGCCCATAAAAGATTAGAGTGGAGTACTGTATGTCCATGTGTGTGTGTTTCTGTTCACCTGCAGCAGGCTCCCAGTTTTCTCCACAAGCAGGGTCAAAGCCTCTCACCTGATACACTTGCTATTATGATTTGGGACACGAGCAGCAACTCTAACAACCTGCTAGAAACCCCACTGAGGATGTCAGTTCTACCCAGAGAGATGTATAAAGAGCAGATGTCAATGCTCATCACAGATGCCTATTAATACTTTCAAAAATTAAGATGTAAATGTGATCACTGACTAACATTAAAACTAAGCTTAAAAACTGACAGGGGCAAACCTCACCTCACTGGCCTATAGTATTGATCAGCCACTGGATTTATGCTATAGTCTTTGTTTATTTCATTTTCACATGTGAGAACAAAAGAAAAAGAAGAAAAGGAGGAGGAGAAGCCTCTTTTTTTCCTCCTCCTTTTGTTTTTCTTTCTTTTTTTTTCACATTTTAGGACATTTTTGTGAAATTTTTGCAAAATTTGTGAAATTTTATGTAAAAGAAAATTCTTTACAAAATACAGTCATGTCTTTGACTCAAAATACAATGTTTTGCACAAATGTGGGCAATAAAAACACTGAAATACATAAAATCCTTGAAAAGTGTTCAAAGCCTCTCACAGTATACCAAGGCACCATTTCTTATCAATGACAAGAATTTCTGTGACTGGTTTTTTTTACATCCCTATATAGTTTTACATAGAATCATAGAGCTGGAAGAGACCACAAGGGCCATCAAGTCCAACCCCCTGCCATTCAGGAATACATCATCAAAGCATTCCCAACAGATGGCCATCTGGGATAGGCCAGTCTCAGTTCTTTCCCTGTAAAATGGACATTCCAGTAAACTATCTGATAGGGATATGGTTAGGACAGATACATCTGTTGATATATAGCTGGAGAATAAGCCCATGGCCAAAAAACGGATGTGTTGTTGTGCCCCGTCAAGTCTTTTCCAACTTGTGGTGACCCTAAGGCAAAAGTTGTTGTTGTGTGTCATCAAGTCCTTTCTGACTTATGGCGACTCTAAGATGAACTTATCATGGGGTTTTTGGGGGCTGAGAGTGCGTGACACACACTTGATCACTCAGTGGGTTTCCATGGCTGAGCAGGGAATCAAACCATGGTCTCCAAGGTCATCGTCCAATGCTTAAACCATTATACCATACCGGCCCTAAAAAAAATGATAGTCCACCTCAATTCAACACACAGCCCCAACAGATTTTTGGACCTTCTTGCTCTTTTAGGGATCTCAGTTCCTAATCACAGAGTGACAGTTGAAACCATAACTTCTCACCTTCGTTTCCTGCCACCTCTGCTCCCCTTCCTTCAGCTTCTCAGTCATTGCTGATCCTTAATCTTTCCTTTCTTCTCCCTACTTCTACAGGAAGGGTGGGCAATTGTGTTGGGGCCAGAGGCCATTCTCCTACCAGCCCTCCATGAACCGCACACACACACACACCAATTCCAAACGCTTCCATTTTCTTCTGCAATTCCTCTCAAAATGGCAAGTGACATCCCATGCCATATGGGGGTAGCTTCTTGTTGCTATTCTGAGAGGAACTGCAGAAAAAAATTAGGTATTTGGAGGTAGTACAGGGTTCAGAAGAAGAGTGAGGTATTTTGTGTGTGTGTGTGTGTGTGTTCAGGGATTTTCTATATGATATTGGTACAACATTGCCTGAAAATCATATTAAAATCATATTTGAAAAGAAAATCATTTTTTAAAAAAGTGGTTGGTGGGTATGAGGATGCACAAAAATGGGTGCCGGGGGGCATATTTAAACCCCAGGCCTCACTTTGCCCACCTTTCCTCTACAGCATACAGTCTCAGCTCCCTACCCATCTCCTTCTCTATACTCTTGCCAATTCACAGTCTTCCTGCAGAGAAGTTTTAATCACTGCTTGATTCCATGTCCTCAAAGAAACTGACCTCTGGCAAATTATTGATTTCCTTGAGCAGCAGAACCCACTGAGTACCCACCATGCTAGACTTGCCAGTCTGTGTCAGACAGTCGATTGCCACAAGAGCAATGGTAATCACTGCTTCAGATTAGTCATATACAACAGGGGATCGCTGATTAGGATCACTCTCTTTTTTAAAAAGCACAGAAACAAGTTGGCAACGTGAACGTCTTTGTAGACTGAGGAAGTAGCGCTGCAAGATGGGGTATTTGCTCTTTCCCTGGTTTCTTAATCTAAATGGCCTTCCTCAAAGCTGTTATTAGTCCCGAGGAAGACATATGGGTACCTTACAAGGAGCTATATACTTTCCCAGGTAGAATTAATAGCAGCCTTAGATCAGGAAACTGGCACAGGAGAAAGTGTTATATTGCCTTTCCAGTGCCATTCCCACAGTTTAGGAAGAAAAGAAGGGGCAGATGGTGAGAACGGGAGGACGATCCTGATCACAATCCAACTTTATTAAATATACAGTAAGCCCTCCACATTTGTAGGTTTAACTTTCACAGATTTGATTATTTGCAAGTTTCTCCAACCACTGTCCCCATATCTCACGTGCTTCTTTTTTGAGGAACCTTCCCCCTCAGCAGCTCCAACCAGGCGACACAGCCCTTTAAATACTCACTTCTGGTCCTCCTCCTTCACCTCCACCAGCCATTGCCTGCCAGCTAAGGATGGATCACAGCCCAATTTCTCAGCACCGGAAATCGTCTCCTGATGCCGCCTCCGCACACACCCAAGGAAGGAGATGGACAAGAGAGAGGAAGTATAGAGCCACCATATTGACCCACCCCTTTTCCCTCTCCTTTCCCTGTCCTGGTCTGGACTCTGGGTGCCCACTCTTTTCACCATGCCTCAGCCCCCTTCCCCCCACACACACACATACACACACACATTTTGATATCTGTGATTTTTCTACTTTTGTCGGGGTCCTGTGCCCCTGGCCCTAGTTAATGTGGTTGGCTGGCTGTAGTTGCATTCTTGAGCCTCTACAAGTCAAATTTATCCTGTTCAGGACCCTGTGAAAGCCTGCTCCTGTTGCCCTCAACGTCTGCAGAGCAAAGATAATAATGTTATGCTTCCCTCCAAAGGGGCAGTCTACAAGGGTGTGCAAACGTCCACCAGGAACTAAGAAGAGCTCAAAGGGAAATTAGCTAAGCTGAGCAAACAACCGCATGAAAAAGGTTCTTTGGAATTATACAACAGTTAGCTGAAACTGAGCTGTTGTCTCCTAAGCAAATTGAGAGACTTGGGCTGCCATGCCAAATTTCTTAGGTTCTGCAACTGTCTCACTTCTTTGCGAGCTGTAAACTGAGATGAGTCTCATGCTAAAGCCCTCTGCTGCCAATGCCTTTTACGGCTCTGCATACATTAAAGTGTTAAATATCTTTTTACATATCGTTCAAGCCCTCCAGTGAGCTCAGAAAAGCACACAGATAAAGGTCTGGCTTGAGGGTAAATGAACAGCAAGTCCAGTGATCAAAAGAAATCCATTTAGGATTTTTCTTTAAAAATATAAGATGATTTACTGAAGAATCCAGTTCTTCAGAGCTGTCCACAGATGTTTCCTGAAGACTCTCCTCTCTTCAGGAGGAAAAAAAGGAAACAAAGGAGCAGCAGCAGCAGCAGCAGCAGCATATTAAAAGCATAATATACAAGTGCCATAAAATTTTTTATGTTTTTATGAAAATGAAGCACCTGACATTATAACCAAAGGAATATATAAAAGGAAAGGGGGGGAGCAAGATAAACAGACAAAGTGCTAATCTGTATGTCATTATGCAATATTGTGATTATCTAATGACAGCAGGGCCATTCAATAGGGCCAGCATTGTCTGCAGGGGAGAAAAAAAGAAAATCAGCATCAGGGTTGAAGCCTCCAAAAGGGGAAGGATCAGATGCTTGCTTGAAGATGGAAACTTTCCAAACTCCACAGGAGCAGGTGAGGGGGGGTTGAGCAGAGAAGGACTGGCCAGCTTTTTGTCTCCACCCACACTTGGGTACAATCCCTTCTTGCTACACCTGGTGAGAGATAGACAGATATATATATATTGGGAGGGCCCTGAATTTTGCTGCAGTCCCTTAGCATCCGTGGCAGAGGAGAATCCCTTGCATCACACTTACAACTCCACCTCCTCCATCCCAGCCATGAGGAAAGAAGTCTGCACCATAGCTTTTCTCCGAGCTGTCTTGGTTGAGTTCTTAGCCACTGCAGTTTTTGTCTTCTTTGGCCTGTGCTCAGCCCTGAAGTGGCCGTCAGCCTTGCCAAGTGTCCTCCAGATCTCCCTGGCTTTTGGCTTGGCCATTGCCACTTTGGTACAGACTTTCGGTCCCATCAGCGGCGGTCACATCAACCCGGCAGTGACCATTGCCTTCTTCGTCGGGAACCAGATCTCTTTCCTCCGAATGCTCTTCTACATTGTGGCCCAGCTGGTAGGAGCCATTGCTGGTGCAGGTGTTCTTTACGGAGTGACTCCCGCCAATGCCCGTGGCAACTTGGCAGCCAACGGGGTAAGTCCTTTCAGCCATAACATTCTGGATCTGATTCTTAATGTTGGTAGTTTGGCACCCTGTACATGGAATTTTTAGGCAAGAAAGGATGCCTACAGCGGAAATCAGTATCTAAGGAGAAGGGCCTCAGGCTAATAATCAGATATTCTGTACCGGGCTAGCTTGTCGTGCTGCCTTTCCACCCGCACATCACGCTGAAGAGTTAAGATGCAAGTTTGCACTTGAGGAGTTTGTTAGCGTGATAGGTGAATAGGGCAAAGTAAATTACAAGGCGGTGTTTCTTCTAAATGCTTCTCATATCCTAAGGGAAGGAAAGAGTCACTCCCAAAAAGGAAAGAAAAAAAATGCAATGAATGCTTTAACTCCAGCATTGCCTCTTGAAGAAGGATTGGGGAAGGAGGTGCGGAGACCTGCTATGTAAGATGCTGCAATAAAAGGATGAAGGAAATGGGGGAGGGGGGAGGAAAAATGTAGCAGAACCTTTAAGACTAATTGTTGTTGTTGTTTTTTAAATCACATGAGCTTTTGTGGAGATAAACCCACTTCTTTGGATGCAGTGCAGAAATACTGGTATCTTACAAAGAGTTGTTTTTTGGAAATCACTTGGAACCATTTCAAATTTATGCTGCTGAATTTTTGTACATTCTCCTAGGAAGGTGGTCGAAGCATTATGTGCTCACTGCAGCTGTGAGGGTTTTTGTCAGGGGATAGTGTCTCTCTTGTCTTACTATTTCCCCATATGTCACTCTTGGGGATTCGTAAAACTCTCTTGGGCCTCCCTGCACGCAGGATACACAAAGGTGCCTCCCATCCCCTGAACACACAATCTGACGCCTATGGGTGCAAAGATCTCTTTAGATCCCTGTGAAACATCAAAATTAAACCTGCTAATCCAATGGGCTCTGATACACTAAGTTCTGGGCTGGGCTGTGGCTTAGTTAAGTAAACTTGACTGAGGAGTCACATTAGGCTTGGACAGAGAAAGCTATGGGACCCTAGCCAAGCTACTATGAGGATGAGAGCAGAAATCTTGCATAGCAGAAGCATAGGAGATTTCTTGGGTCAGCACTGAAAGCAAGTGGAAGTTCCAAATGCCCACTGTAGGGGTCGTGGTGTGACAGAGGGACTGGACTGAAGAATGCATTCAGTCATGTTATCTAAGGATTTGAGCACCCACATATTCACTGCCATAAGAGATAAAAATCCATTGCTCCAAACAATAACAGAGAAAAGAGATACAACTGTGCAGACAATTTGTCTACGCTAATTTGTAAAGATACAAATTTAGCACTGATCAACAAAATTCAAACAATGTTCATCACACTGGGGAAGACTGGGACCAGGGGCCTTTTCACATGTCACAGTTATATAGTGCTATGATTGTACTTTAAGTGCCTTGGCAGCATCCTACAAAATCTCTCTTTCTGAGAATTCCAAATGCCCTTTCCCACAAACTGCCAATCCCAGGAACCCTTTCACGTCACACAAGTATAGCAGTATGATTCCATTTTCACTACCATGGGTCTGTCCTATGGAATCCTAGGATTTGCAGTTTAGGGAGGAATATTTAGAATTCTCAGCCAGAGAGCTTTGCTGCTTCATCAAACTACAAATCCCAGAATTCCATATGAAGCAGCTATGGCATTCAAAGTGAAATCATAGCACTATAACTGTGTGACATGAGAGAGCCCCATATACCAGCACAGTTTCCTGTATCTGCCTTCTTTGGAAGAATCGTATTGTTAATCGACAGCTCTTCAAATAAAGAAGTAATTGGTGTGCAAGGCAATGCGCAGGTTTAAAGGTGATTTGGGTGGTGTTTTCATGAGTTCTTGAACCCCTTTTGCATGATGTGTTAACCTCTTCTTATTCTTCCTGTCAAAGAGTGGGCTAAGGAGATGATATTTTTTTTAATGCAAAGGAACTTAAAATTGCCTAAAAAGCCATGTAGCATAGATACAGTGTTAGCCAAGGAGAAAAATATCTCAAAAGCTGCATTTGGGAGCAGAGTTCACATGTTATACTGTGTAAGTCTGTATACACTGTGTGTGCACATGCTCAAATGTTTGTGAGAATCTCTATGGTACTCAGGTACAAGAATCCTCTTAGATCCAGAGTATGAATCAAGTGTATAGCCATACCTGGGTAGACTTAACATATGTACGTTTGAGTGTTGTGATGAATACACATTCCTTTCATGTAAGCATGTACAAGATAGCTTCCTGCAACTTGCATGGAGCATCACTCTTTCTGTCCATAAGGAGCTACTATTTACAATTCTGAGGAGGAGTGTGTACGTGTGTGTGTGTGAGAAAGGGGGGCAAACAGACAGACAGAAAAGTGCAATTCTGAAGGAGAGACAGGAAGATCTGAAACAAAAAAGACTGAGGGGACTGTGGGAAGAAAAAGTACCAACTAGGGGCAGAGAAAACTACAGCTAATATCCTCAGCGCAGCCTTCACCCAGGAGCAGCTTGAATGAGATCTCAAGCTTCATTTCTCAATCTCTTTGTGCTAGCTACCACAACAGCAGGCAGCCCTGAGACCCTCAGAGGATATCTGATTTATTCAGCCCCACCCTGCACTATTTTTCTTCCATTTTGACACTTAGGTCATGTAGTTTTCTTAATTATTCCCATTGCTTTTTTTCTCCTTTCCCCCAGCCCTTTTTGCACAGCATTCGCCATGCGAAAGGGCCTCTGGAGCAATGCACAATTGTGAAAAGCCATCCACATGACATCCTCGCAATTGCGCGATGTTACTGGGGCCGGCAGGCGCCAATTGCACACTATTTCACTTTCGGCTTCTAGCCAAAAATGGTGCATGATCGACCATCGCTCCACGGCCCCACATGCACTTACCATGAGTGCAGAGCCTCCAGAGCTGCAGCGCTTGCACTTCCTGCCCCAGCACAGCCTGGGAAAATCCCAGGCTGCACTGTGGAAGGAAGAGGAAGAGCCCTCATGCTACCTGCTCACTAGCAGGCAGCGGTTGTGGAGCAGAAGCAGCGGGGATGCAAGAGCCTCTCGCAAGAGGCTGCTCATGTGATCCCCACACCCCTGCGCTGCAAAAAGGTAAGGGTCAAAAAGGGCCCCCATCTTATTAAATAAGTTATATTGTGAGGAAGTATTTAGACTTTCATTAGCATTTTTATTCCCACAATTACTTTCATCATCATCATCATCATCATCTTCTTTATCTTCATCTGTTTCGGATGGGTAGATTTAAAAAAAGTCACTCAGCTCAGCTATTTATATTAACAATAGTTTGGGCAGAACAAGTAACTTTTCCAGAGAATAAAATCTTATGCAAATCCCACTTAACAAGCTAGGATTTATTTCTGTGTAGAGCAGCAGCAGTCTTTTTCTAAATAAATGCTTTCAGTTAAAAAAATTCAATTTACATAAGACCCCAAATTCCATTTTTTTTACTCTTTGTTATGAGAAGTTAGAATCATTGAACAGCATCAGAAAATCTGAAACTGACATATGAAGACATGCAAATTCCACTCTGTATGAATAACCCTACTGATATTACACATGTTGAATGTTACATGAAAAATACTTTACCTATATGAGATCACAGATGGGCAACTGTGGCAGATTTTGCTGTTGTTGTGTGCCTTCCAGTTGCTTCCAACATGGCAAGCCTAAGGTGAACCTATCATGGGGTTTTCTGGGGCTGAGAGTGTGTGACACAGCTAGGTCTCTCCCAAGGTTTCCATGGCTGAGCAGGGAATCAAACCGTGGTCTTCAGATTCATAGTCCAAAGCTCAAATCATTACATCATGCTGGCTTCCTATTAGCGCTCCAGGAAAACTTGGAGTGCCACACACGCCACTCTACTGGCTTCCACAAAATAAAATCAATGTTTTTGTCCCCAAATGCCACCCAAATACCCTCTATAGGACCTGGAGGCATGTTTGGGCCCCTAGGGGCCATTTTAAGGCAAAAATAAATCTTTGAAATTTTGCAAAATTTCATTTTTACTCTTGGAGGTCCAGGAGGCTCCAAACATGGTGGAAATACCCTTCACACTCTTTAGAGATCATTTTTTTTAAAAAAGATCCCTTGGACTGCACCTGTGTTGAATGCAACATGTGAATATCGCTATTGTGTGACATTACCGGCAAAAGTGAGACAAATGAAAGAAACAAAGGGGGCTGGGTTGTGTTTTTTTGCAGTAATCCCTTTGTTTACTGCACTGACCATGAAATTCCTGCCCTCTTTTTGGGCTGGGAGAAGTGGGGTGAAATAAAGTTCCATTGACACTTGGTGAATGCAGTTGTTTATTTAGCATTAAGGACCACACCCACACAAGCTGGGGAATGCCCAGAACAGCACAAATTTCAAGTCCCTGCCACAAGGAATTAGAATCCACTGAGGTCTTTTTTCACATTCCCAGAAAGTATTCAGTTAACCCAGTGTGGTATAGTAGTCTGAGTGTTAGACTACATCCCTGGAGACCAGGGTTCAGTTTCCTACTCAGCTATGGAAACCCACTGGTTGACCTTGGGCACATCACATACTCTCAGCCCCAGAAAACTCCCATGATAAGGTCATCTTAGGGTCTCCAGAAGTCAGAAACAACTTGAAGGTACACAACAACAACAGCAATTCAGTTAACACCATCACCCCCACCCTTTAAGTATCTTTATTCAGTCAGAAGCCATCTACTTTGATTTTTCAGGGGGAGCTATTACTTCCAGATACAAATATGTTAAAATGGAGTCTGAGTGTCTTCACCTCCCTCCCAACAGCTCAGCAACAACACAACCTCTGGCCAGGCCGTAGTAGTGGAGATGATTCTCACCTTCCAGCTTGTGATGTGCATTTTTGCCTCCACTGACAGTCGCCGAAATGACCATGTGGGCTCCCCAGCTCTGTCCATCGGGCTCTCTGTCACCCTGGGTCACCTGATTGGGGTGAGTATTTCTTGAGCTGTGGTTTCCAGCTTTTGTGCAGGAAGGAAGAAACAGAGAGAAGGAAAGGTGAGGTAGGAGATCATAAAGTTCACATATCACATCAACCTTCAGCTGGCAAGCACTTAGGGGGCATGTGGTGTTGTCACTCTTAGGCTGCACTGATGGAAAGGAATCATTTGTGTACAAACTCTAGTTTAGGGCCATAGAAACCTCACCCCATTACACTCACATAGATATGTATACACATGTATCTATCTGTTCAAATAGTATGTATTTTTCTGGTAACACAGCTGTGGGACCTTAGTTTGAGGCCTAAGGATGTCTTAATCCAGCCAATATCTGTTGGAGGAGAGTAAGGGATAAAGGATGCTGCCTCCTAAATTCTTTATCCATTTAGCCCATTTTTGTCTGTTCTCACTGGAAGTGGTTCTCCAGCCACTGTACCAGTTCCTTTTAATAGATAGGAAAAAACAATAAAATAAAAATAAAATTCTAGTCTCAATTCTCTTCCAGACAGAGGCGTTTTCCTCCTAAGAATTGTAATTCATAGGATTCAGAAGTTCTGATTCTCCAAATCTCTGCTAAGGTTGTGCTGAACTCCATGTAGACTGGCAAACATCAGCAGAGGTCACAAAACCATTGTGCACAAGGTGGCTGTGCCCACATCCCTATCATAGACAGGACAGTATCTATCACAGGCACTTTCTAGTCTTTCCTGTTCTTTGCTGCTGTGGCTAGAATAAGCAGTTGCCACGTAGCTCCTAATCTTCTTTTTGCAGTGCACTCCTGCAGGTAGGGAGTTAAGAGAGCCATGTCCATGGAAACTTTCTACTTCCATTTCCAAGACCATTTCCGCACTAGACTGTTAATAGCGCAATGATTCCACTTTGAACATCCTATGGAATCCTAGAACTTGCAGTTTCAGGAGGGGCTGGCTGGCCCCTCCCAAAACTGCAAACCCAGGATTCCGTAGGATGTTCAAAGTGGAATCATAGCACTATTAACAGTCTAGTGCGGAAACGGCCCAAGACAAAATACCACAAAAATTGCATGGGGAATGCAAGGTGAAGGGAGAATTCACAGCTGAAGTCAGAGGGGAAGGGATTATGGCAAAAGGAAGGTCTGACAGAAAGAAACTATACTAAGCTTATAGTTAAATGCCTAATTCTCATTAAATCCCTAATTATCCTGTATTGTTTCCCTTTTTCCCATGCAATAGATTTATTTTACTGGCTGCTCTATGAATCCTGCTCGGTCCTTTGGGCCTGCTGTTGTCATGAAAAGATTCACCCCTGCTCACTGGGTAAGAAACTAACTTTTCACCTTGTGGGAGAAAATAAGTCATGCAGTGGTGAACTTGCCCTTAATTGCTGCAAGGGTAGCCTTTTATGGAAGAGAGATCAAAGTCCAAATATATAACACCAAAGTATTTTGATGAGCTTTAATGCTTGGCAAGTTTCATTTGTACAGTATTTACTGGCCTGCAGTGGTGGGACCATAAATTTCTTCAAGGTCCACAATGCCATAATAGTAAGGTTGATGATGATGAAATCTGGAATTTGCTCCCGTACAGCTCACATCAAAGGTCATTTTGTATCCCTGACCTACATAGTTGAGAAGTTCAAGGAAATCTAGGGAAATGCAAACCTTTCTTTATAAGAAATGCCTTATTGAAACTGTTTTTTTTCCCCCTCCTCAAGTTCCTGTGCTCTTTTTAGTTCAGCCAGGAAGCTCCATATTTATAGTGTGAGCACATGGATGCAACCTCGGGCTAGGTGCAGAGGCCACACCCTTGAAAATTACTTGGCTCCTTTTTTTTTTTTTTGGCAAAAGTCAAACTTGCTGGCTTTCACATTTTTCACATTTTATTTTGCCTGTTTTATTTTGCTTAATCAGGGGCCTTTCTGTTTCTGGTAAACTTTAGAGGTAATTGTAATATACACCCTGGTTCATTCCTCAGTTGTTCTTATTTTAGCTCTTAAAGAGATCAGCCAAAGCGGATGAAATTGCACTTTTGTTGTTTCAGCTGGTCCTCCCATCATATGCACTGTGGGAAAGACTTTGTCTTACTTTGACCCACCATGGATTGGAAATGTTTGGAAAAGTCTGGGCAATTTTTGGACTGTAATTGCCAGAAAGTGTAAAGAGATATAAAAGAATTATGTGGCTCCCTTGAGACTGAGAAAAATAATTGTCTAGCATAAGCTTTCATGGACTCCAATCCAGTTCCTCAGATGAATGGTGTTAAGCTTCCATGGACAGACATACATACCAAAGTAGGAGGAGTGTGAACTATAATAGAAATACAAAACATGTGGGTGTGGTGAAGTCTCGAAGATTATTGAAGAGTAGTTTAAGGTACAAAGGTGGGAAACAGAGGTTAGAATCCAGTAGGTTAATTGGAACTAGAGTAGACCTATTCAATCAATTAATCATTGTAGACAGAGTCAACATATAGAACAGATCCACTGAATCAATTGGATGTACTTATCTCGTTAAGGTTTTAGGCCAGGTTTTACATACAGGTCAAGATAAGCAGGTAAGTATGCAGGAAGTAGACATGCTGGATAAGAAATTCTGAGTAGTCCAAAAAGTGAGAGCCAGTGTGGTATAGTGGTTTGAGTGATAAGTTTCAACTCTGGGGCCCTTTTCCATGACATTTTCCATGGGAAAGGGCCCCTCGAGCGTCGCACAAATGTGAGGAGTGGTCCACATGGCGCACTCACATTTGTGCGATGCTCCAGGGCCTGACATGCACCGCTCATGCACTTTTTCATTTTCAACTTTAAGCCGAAAATGGTGCATGGTCATGCATTGCTCCCAGGCCCCGCATGCACTTACCCTGCGTGTGGAGCCACAGAAGCCAGGCCAGTCGCGCCTCCTGTCTCAGTGCAGCCTGGGAAGGTCCCAGGCTGCTCTGCGAAAGGAAGAGGTGGGCTCTCACGCAAGCAGGAAGCTCGTGTGGAGCTGAAGAAACCTGGATGCGAGGGCCTCTCACAAGAGGCTGCTCGCGCGAGCACCGCACCCCAGCACTGAGAAAAGGTAGGATGCAGAAAGGGTCTGGGAGTCCAGAGTTTGAATCCCCACTCAGCTCTGGAAACCTACTTGGTGATGTTGAGCAGATCATCCTCTCTCAGCTTCAGAAAAAGGCAAGAGCAAATCCCACGGAACAAATCTTCCCAAGAAAACCCCATGACAGGTTCCCCTTACGGTCACCATAAGTCAGAACAACTTGAAGGCCCAAAACAACAACAAGGTCCACAAAGGAACTTGTGTGGGTTCTATTTGCATTGAACATACCATATAGAAGAAGTATGTACTCTGCTCTGGCCAAACTGCTTCTAAAAGTGAGTCTGAAAATCCTAGAATTGTTCTAATTCCTTCCCTTGGATTTTTCCAGGTCTTCTGGGTGGGTCCAATTGTTGGAGGTATCCTGGCTTCTCTACTTTACAACTACTTTCTGATGCCACACTCAATGAATATGTCTGAGAGGGTAGCAATTGTGAAAGGTACCTATGAGTCAGAAGAAGAGTGGGAAGAGAAGGAGAAGAGCATGGAAATGTCCTCCCCATGAACAAAAGAGCTCTGGACAAGAAGGAAAAGACAGAACTCACAACCTCTGATGCTGAATGAACATTTGACTGTATACTTTGTAATCCAAAGAACAGGTAGCTTCTGCTGGTGCAGAGGGTTTAAGGAGGGAAAGGGGAAGACATTATTTGTGTAAATGAAGTGTCTTGAATATGTGGCTGTTAGTGCATGGGAAGAGCACTTTTGAAGAATGGGCCATTCCAGCATGGCTTCGTTTTGGGAGCAACGCATCTGAACAGCAACACCAGAACAAGAACAGTGATCTTAGTCTCCCAGGGCTTGCAAAGGCTTGTTCTAGAGCTGCGCCTGGGAGATCAGAGCATTTGCAACCTTGCAAAGTTTTCAGTTTTATTGTTTTAGCTACAGATGTTTGACTTCCTAAAAAGATCCCAGAACAAGTTTCCCCAGGTCTGTATATACTTTGAGCTTTCAGGGTTTGGAAGGCAAACATGGCTTGAGCTTGAGTTTCCTAGGCTTGATCTCATTTCATATAAGCAATAATGCTTACCAACTGCTTTTTCTATGGTCAATTAGCCAAACAGCAAAAATAGTAACACAAATACCTCTGGGTGGGCTACAGGTGAGCTTATTAAAGCAAAGAAAGACTTGTGGCAGCCCTTCCTATGTCAAGGGGTATGATACTCGAATGAGATGCCACAGAGGCCAGAAGACTGGACTTCACAACCAGCTGACATAGGTTCATCACTGGTTCTTTGGAAGCAACAAGGTCATGAGTCTGGATGGGTTGGGGGTGGTACGAGCACAAGCTTCCTCAGGAATTGGAGGGATCGTCCCAAGTCAGAATTGCTTGGACATTTAAGGATTAAAGCAAAACACAGTCAAGACCCTTGCTGTGACCTGATTTCACTTCTACTTTGGTTCAAAGAAGCATCCAGTGGAGATAAATGAATGTTGACACACCCTACATAGCATGTTATTCTTTCTGTAGACACGCTTGTATCCTAGCTTTGCTGGTCTGTGTATATGTTTGAGAGAGAGGGAGAAAGAGGGAGGAGACAAACAGACAGAAGTGGAGGTAATAGCAAAAGCTTGAGTCTTGCTTCTGCGGCTGATGCCAGCAAAGCTGGTAGGCCTAGACCCTGCTTATATTCTAAGCAAAGGTGATGGAGCTATACAGAGAACATACAAGAGCTATCCCCACATTTGACTACACAAAAAAATCCAGGAAGAATGAGACAACTCCTGTCCCATTCCAAAGCTTTTCAACCTGAACAGGGAGAGGAGCAGACTGCTGTTTTCTGCACAGCTTTTGTGTTTACTTTCTGCTGAAGAAGAATGCAACTTGTTTGGGGCCTTTATTATTATTGGGGTATCTGTAATATATTGTATTATTTATTACCAATAATAAAAGACTGCACAACAAGAACAAGGTCTCAGAAGTCTGTGGGATTCAGAGAAGATGGAGCTAGTGGTAGACTTTTGATTCAGGCTTCATGCAGGTAATGTAATTGGTCTTTAACAGAGGGTTTTATATTGCTCAATAGCAGATTCCAGATTCAAGCCTCCAGCAGGTTTTCCCAGTCCAGAAAGCTACAGCACACTTTTAATTTACTGTGTCTGCAATGGAAAGGTGGCAATTGCTATTGCACTCCCACATGGGGATCACATGGCTGTACCATGGAGATCCACATCTTGACAGTGGCATAAATGCCAGCCAAGCTCAATCACAATTCAGATTTTTTCCTCATCCAAAGGAGCCCTGCATTCATTTGTGACTTGACATAGGCTCAAATATCTGTATGGTTACTGTAGAGTGGCCAGCAGTTTCCCATGCTCTGAGGTTCCAGAGCCAAAACTTAAGAACTAGAATAGACCCTTATGAAGTCACAGGGAGCAAACTCTAATGGAACAATTGCAAAATAACATCTATACATATCTATATGCTCATGAAAGAATGAGATAAACAATGTGGATTTCATGTACTACCCTGTAAAGAAATATTAAGTACTTTGTTTCAATGACCAGTGTGGTGTAGTGGTTTGGGCATTAGACTACCACCCGGGAAACTGGAGTTGAATTCCCGCTCAGCTGTGGAAACGCACTGGGTGACCTTGGATGCATCACACACTCTCAGCCACAGGAAAACCCCATTATAGGTTCACTTCGGGGTCACCATAAATCGGAAGTGACTTGAAGGCACACAACAACAACAACAACAGTCGACGGCCAGAGGGCCCAATCCTATATAGGCTGATGCTACCAATACTAATGCATCCACACCAATTTTAGTATGTCCATAGAGCTCTGCTTCCAATATATAGTCATTGCCTAGACATTGTCACTTGATATTACTTACAGCTTATCCAGAAAGGGGAAAGTCTCAGGAAGTTTTATCTGCATATTCATGGTTTTGCAGCCAAACTCTTTCCTGAAATCTCCCAGGTTTCCCTCACTCCCCCTTCATTGCGTTCTTCCTCCTCCCCTTCCCACTGATCACATGCCACGCCTCTACTCAGGCAACATTTCAAAAAATGCCTTTCACCAATTTCCACTGAACCCTTTTTAATTATTATTCAGGAATTATAGTCAAAAGTGTTATAGTGCTTTAGCAACATTACACTGGTTAAACATTAGGATCTTTTTCTTTTATTACTAGAATTCTTCTTTCCCTCATTTGATCTCTGTTGAATCTGATGCCCTCGAAACAGTTACTGTGTTTCTTGGTTGTGGCCATCTTAGTTCAAGGATAATACAGACAGACAGCCATGGAGAAATACATTTCATTGCAGGAAATAATGGGTTAATTTAAACCAACCTGGGGAGTGGGAATGAAAAGTCCTCGGTAATGCCAGAAGTTCCTTGAGAATATTTCAGGATGTGAAAACATCCTGTAGATCCCGCCACCCCCTGCAACAAATCAGAAAGGACAGGAACAAAATCTGGTTTTTCCAGTCCCTCTGGGTGGGTCCTTAGAAGCTTACTAATTCAGCTAGTTTTCCACCAATTCATCTATGTTACTAATTAATTTGACATTTGACAGTGCATTGATACAGAAACATCTGTATCCAAACTGCATATGAACATGTTCTTCTACAGAGTGGAATGACAGACAAAACACATTAAGTCATCACTGCTGGTAAAATAGTGGTTTGATAACCAGTGGTCCAGAGGGGTCACTCATGGCTTTCATAAATGTGAAGGCAATCATAATTACTAGTCTTCATTAAACATGTTGTATAGAAAATAACTCTTGAGGAAGACCCCTCCTTTTTGAAAATACAAAATACTGTTCCAAAAGGCAGGTTAAAACATGCAGATAATCTGTGCGTTCATACTTGTCAACTTCAGGCAAGCTCTCCTTAGGTGTACCCACAGTTTTATCATCAATACAGTGGTTGGCATCCTGTTAGTGGCTGTTATGAGGCTAAAAAGAGGGATACACTACAAGTCTACCTTAAGCTTACAGTCATCCCTCCACATTCGCTAGGGTTAGGGGCACAGGACCCCCATGAAAGTGAGAAAACCGTGAATAACTCTAGGCCCTCCTAAACCATATTTAACACACAAAACCACACCCTGGATTCTTTTGAGGCATCACGGTTCCTTCATGAGGCAGAAGTGGGTGGCTGGTGGGGCTGACTGCCACCTCCACTGCTATAACCCCACACCAGTTTTGATAGGGACTTACAAGCCTCGTTCACAGTTTCTCAGTCTCACAAGACTTGCTGTCCCTATTAAAAATGGCATAGGGAGGCAGCAGAGGTGACGGCCAATAATCCATGAATAATCAAATCCGCAAAAGTGAACCCTGCAAATGTGGATGGATGGCTGTATCGAAGGAATGGTAGGTGGTAAATGCAACTAACTAATGATTAAATACAGAGGCCATAAGCCTCTATCATGGTCTGTGTTATGTAACTTTAGTTAGCTATATAGCAGACAAAGGAGCTATGAAATCTGTGGGTGAATTGTGAAGATGTGCAACAGGACACTGGCAAGAGTGTCCTGAGGCATATTAGGCTCTGCCAATGGGCACTGACACTCCCTAGCAGGTATCCTGAGGCACAATTGTCCCTGCGTACCTTGGTTCTATGCACATCAGTCGCTTTGCTGGCTTTTTATGTAGTAATGTAACAGCAGCCCCTTGCTGGATACGGATGTTATAGAACTTCCCAATTCTACTGTATACTCATGTATAAGGCTAGAAATTTCAGTCAAAAGATCAGCACAAAAAACCTGGGTCATCTTATCTACAGGTACAACAGTACTTAATTCTTATCAGAAAGGACCATCCCCTTCTCTGAGTAGAGTGGCAAAAGGCAAGAGCTTAGTCCATCCTGGAAAAACCTAAAAGAAGCACCAACCCCACCTCTACTCTCTCTGTCACGGTGCCACTTCTGGCCATTTTGAATGCCTGGATGGGAAAATGGTGGTGGCAGCAGCCAGGAATTGCTGGCCTCCTGAAACACTGCTGGAAGTTTCCACCTCTACAGAATGACCCTCAACTTAGGCCCTTTTCACATGGCGTTTCTTAAGCGAAAGGGCCCCTTGAGAATCACGCAAATGTGAGGAAGCGGTCTGCATGACACACTCACATTTACACGACGCTCAAGAGCGTGACGCGAACCGCTAACGGATTTTCTTATTTTCGGCTTCAAGCCGAAAATGCCGTGTGGTCGCGCAATGCTCAGGGGCGTGGAGAGCACTTACCTGCCGTGCGCAGCCTCCTGAGCTGTGCCTGTGGCGCTTCCTGCCTCAGCGCTAGCCTTCAACTCCCAGGCTGCACTGTGGTAGGAAGGGGCAGGGCGTGGGTGGGGCGCTCGCACGACCAGCAAGCAGCAGGGACATGACAGCCTCTCACAAGAGGCTGCTCGCGTGATCCCTGTGCTCCAGCACCGAGAACAGGTAAGTTGTGGAAAGGGCCTTATTCGCAGGTTATATCAAAATCAATTTATACGTGAGATTGACTTACACATGAGCATATACATGAGTAAGTCTCCAACAGGATTATGGCCATAAGTACAGAGAGCAAAGAGTGAAAATGAGAAGAGGATCACTACTTTGACCAAAGTGTTTTCCTCATGCCATGCCAAAAACTGCCTCGCCAACACAAATACACATTTGTTTCTGGAAGCAACCGGGGGAGAAGGTACTGATAGTACTTATGTCTGGCTGATGGAACTCTGTGGGAATCAGGATGGTGGGCTAGAAAGACCTTTAGTATGAGCAAGTGGAGCAATTCTTATGACATGACTAAGGCCATTTCCACTCTACACAGTGATAGCGCTATTAGTGCCCTTATTCCACTTTCAATATCCTGTGGAATTCTGAGGTAGTTTACTGAGGCCAAAGAGCTCTCTGGCTGAGAATTCGAAAGGCTCTTCCCTAAACTGCAAACCCCAGGATTCCCATAAGATGTAGAAAGTGGAATAATAGCACTAAAACAGTATAGTGCAGAAATGGCCCATGAATCTATTGCACGCTATCAGTTTCACCAATCTGGCTCCTAACAGATGTGTTAGACAGCCACTCCTATCATCCCCAGATAGCATAGAAAGATATCGGGTTGGATACACCTTCTGTTAGGCCTCTAACAGGTTTTGCCACAGTAGGTTTCTAGATGGGTGCCCAATGTAGCACTTTGCAAAGAAGGACACTCATTTGGGCTCAGCTGCTCAAAAGCACAACGGGGAACACCCATTTCCAAGGAAGTGGTGCTGCTGTGTCTAAACGCACAGAGAGCAGCCTGAAATGCTGATGGACAATGAAAAAAAGCACACACATTGCTATCTTAAGAACTACAACAAGGCATGCTAGGGCAAGCAGGTGCTGAGACAGCATTTGCAGGTATCTGAGGTTGGGATGATGGTTTTGAGACAGACAGAAAAGTTAGTACCTTTAGAAAACTAACTGGCTGGAGTGGGTTTTCTCTTATTCTTTTCAAGCATCTTGGGAAAGATTGCTGATGGCTAATGCTAGCTTTTAATTGTTAGCAAGATGGGGGTGATCTGCAAAATGTGCATACCATATAAAATCCAGGTGAGAGAACCACCTTAGAAAGGAATAGTTGTCTGAGCACAAGGAAAAGCTGGAGAAATCATTGTGGGAACATGACTACCACATTGATACAGAGATATTAATTTTATTTCATGGAAAGTGAAACTGCCAGCCTCATCGGTTTCTTCATGTTGAGTTAAGGGAGAGAATGTTATCCTTTTCTTCAACTATCTTGGGCCAGGCCTGTGGCTTTTCCTGCTGCTGTTGCTGCTGTTGCTAGTGTTGTTGTTACAATTAAAACATAGTTAAAAATTGAAAAGTTGAAAAGCAATTAATCTATCAAAAATTAAAACCATTAAAAACATAAACCATTTTGAAAAAACAAGTAAAACTCCAGGGTATTGCACAAGGCCAATTTCCTCTTTAAAAAGCCATTTGTAAAGGCTTGCTGGAATTTTTTTGCTTGCAGAAAGATAGTTAAGGAGGGTACCAGTCTAGCCTATCAGGGAAGAGAGTTCCAGAACCCAGGGGCAGCCACTGAGAAGGTCCTCTCCCATGTTTCCACCAAATGCCTGTCAGAGTGGTGGGATAGAGAGAAGGGCTTCCCCAGAAGATCTGAAAACATGAGCAGATTCGTATGGGAAAATGCAGTTCTTCAAATGATGACAGGTCATTATTTCTGTAACTTCTGTATTCAGTTAACAGCTAAGATCTTACAGTATTCTTCTATAAACAGCAGGATATTTTTATGCAATGTATCCCATGCAGACAGTGTTCTCCCTTTTTTTCACGGAACATGAAGGTCATGTGCACAATAGCAAATGTTAATAAAGATTATGACTTAAATCACATTGCTAGTCTCAACTGGAGTAGGTCCATTGATTCAGCGGAATATACAAAAGGGTCAGCTTTTGTCTATCCCACTGAACTGAGTCTGCTCCCTGCCTCACCATCTTCAAAGGTACTTCTGGTGGGAACAATGGAGAGGGCCTTCTCAGTGGCTGCCCCAGGCTCTGGAACTCTCTTCCCAGAGCAGTCAGACTGGCACCCTCCCTACTTTCTTTATGCACTCAAGTAAAGACTTTCCAGTTCCAAAAGGCCTTTGATGAATGACTACCTGAGACCTGTCCTACGCAATACACTGGATAATGCTAATAGTTGTGCTGGTGTGTGTATGTGTGTTTGTATTAATTAGTGTACTATGCTTTAACCTGGTTTCAATTGTTTTGATTGTTTAACCTTGTTCTCACTTTTGCATCTTGCGGATTTTTAATGATATTTTGTTTAATTGTTATAAGCCACTTTGAGTCCTGATCTGGGAAAAAGGTGGGATCATCATCATCATCTGCTTGAGACTAGAAATTGGCTTTAGGCCCACAATTCTTGCTTCTTAAGAGAACTCTACCCATAAAAGTCATACACTGCTTAAATGTTTGCAAGACGATATTCAACTCAACCATCTTTAGCAGGGAAAATATGCTGTCTGACCAGGTAAGCTTAGGGAAGTAAGTTCCAAGGAGCCCTAAACAAAGAGGACAGCTTCTTTCCAAAATCCTGTTTGTAGATTAGCATTAGCCAAAGTCTCTTTGTGACTATTTGAAAATATCAGTCCATGCATACAGTATGTGCTAGCTGAACAGCTGAGAGAACAGTTTAGATACTAGCACGTACTAATTATATAATATGACTGCTGACTATGATGCACATTAAACAAATACGTGAAGAACAGCTGTTCTGCACAAAGGCTATTATCCCATGATTCCACGATGAAGCAATATAGTGCAGAACAAGTTTTTTGTAGAAAATGCTGGGATTTTGTGCAAAAAAGTGAGAATTTTGCACAAATATTTATGCACAGAAATAGTGACTGGCATTCTATTAAGTATTTATGATATCATAAGCTGGACATGCAACAATATAAATGTTTGAATACAGATGGTGTTCCACTCCTTTGCAAAACCCAGGTTTGCAGCTTGGGTGTGTTCCTGGATTAGACTCTGAGCCTTGTTGTGCTGGTGTGTGAGTGTATGGGTATGGGTGTTTAATGCTGTGCATTTTCAGCTGCTTTTAATTTTTTTTAATTGTTTAATTTTTTTTTAACTTTGTATCTTGTGGTTTTTTAACAATGTCTTTCCTAATCGTTATAAGCTGCTTTGCATCCCAATCTAGTGAATTCAAGTCTCCCGGCTCAGAGGAACTATCTTGAAAAGTATTAAAAGAACTGGCAGAAATAATCTCTGAATCACTGGTAATAATCTTTGAAAATTCCTGGAGAATGGGAGAAGTCCCAGCAGACTGGAGGAGAGCAAATATTGTCTCCATCTTCAAAAGGGGGGGGGTTAAAAGGACCCAAACAATTACCTCCCAGTTAGTCAGACATCAATACTAGGAAAAACCCTAGGGCAAATAATTAAATAGAAGTCTGTAAGCACTTAGGCCCTTTTCGCACGGCATTTGCCATGCAAAAGGACACCTGGATCGTTGCGCGATTTTGAGGAGTGATCTGCATGATGCACTCACAATCACGCAACTCTCCAGCGGCCGGCAGGCACCAATTGCGCACCTTTTCATTTTTGACTGGGAGCCAAAAATGGTGCACAGTCACGCATTGCTCCTGGGCCCCACGTGCACTTACCTGGTGTGTGGAGCCTCCAGAGCTGTGCTGGTCACACTTCCTGCCCCAGCACAGTCTGGGAAACTCCCAGGCTGCACTGCAGAAGGAAGAGGCAGGGCTCTCACACAAGCAGGCAACTCATGTGGAGCTGAAGCAGCAGGGACGCAAGAGCCTCTCACCGGAGGCTGCTCGCACGATCTCCACACCCCAGCACCGGAAAAAGATAAGGTGCAGAAAGGGCCTTTAAAAGGAATGTCACTATCACTAACGTCAACGTGGGTTTCCCAAAAACAAATCATGCTAGACTAATTTTTTTTATATAAAGTTAAGCTTGGTAGATGAAAGGAATGCCATGGATGTAGCATATCTTGATTTCAGTAAGGCCTTTGACAAGGTCCCCCATTACATTCTTGCAAAAAACAAAAAAAGGCAAGTAAAATGTGGGCTAGACAATGCTACTGTTTGATGGATTTGTAATTAATTGGTGAACCAAACTCAAAGGGTGCTCACCCACAGCTCATCTTCATCCTGGAGGAAAGTGACTTGTGGAGTATCACAGGGTTCTGTCCTGGATCCAGTGTTATTCAAAATCTTTATCAGTGATTTGGATGAGGGAATAGAGGGCATTCTTATCAAATTTGCAGATAACACCAAGTTAGGAGGGTAGTTAACACCCAGAGGACAGGATCAGAATTCAAAATGACCTTTGGCTGGGCCAAAGCTTACAAAATGAATTTCAATAGGGAGAAATGTAAGTTACTAAACTTGGGCAGAAAACTTGAAATGCACAGATATAGAATGAGTGACACCTGGCTTAACCACAGTACATGTGAAAAGGATCTAGAAGTTTTAGTAGACCACAAGCTGAACATGAGTCAGCAGTGTGATGCAGCGGCTAAAAAAAGGCCAATGTAACTCTAGGCTGCATCAATAAGAACACACTGTACAGGTCAAGGGAAGTAATAGTACCACTCTATTCTGCTTTGGTCATACCTCACCTAGAAATACTGTGTCCAGTTTTAGGCACCTGTGATAATGGTCTCTTCCCATTATGTGGGCAACATGGCTGAAGGGGGATAGTTCTCGCTCCAGGTAATGAGGTGTAGGGTTTAGGTTATATTTATTGGGGGTCAGCATTACAGAAGGACATCAGAAGTCATGAGAGTCAATTGCCCAATCAGCAAGTCCAGATAGGAGAAAAGGTGAGAAGCTTCAAGATGCTGCTGTTGAGAAGTTTTTAAAAGGCCTGAGAGACCACAAGGCAGAAGAGAAAGCGACAAATTACTTTTCACAAGAGACAGAGAGCTGACGGTTGGCTGGGCAACATTAGGCCCAGCCTCCTGGCTTCCTCTTCCCACCCACCCCACACCATCTGGATAACAATGTGAGCAGTTAAGAATTTTCTTAGCTAGTCACTTTAGGAAGTTTCGTTCTTTTAAAACTCTGGCTGAAATGATGTAGGCTTGTCTGTACCTTTTTTCTTTTCTTTTTTTTTGCCATTCTTTTTGAATCTCATCGTCTGATTTCCCTTTTAATCTCTGAGAGACCATATCAGCATTTCTATTTTCAATAAGTGTTCCCCATCATTGTTCTATTGTGGGTATTTGCTGAGTTTTCCACAACTTTGCATACTCAATACGAGCCATTGTTATCATATACAATATTATTCTCCAGTACTTCTTTATACCAGTACCTTCTAATACATCTGTCATATTTAATAAGTACAATTCCGATATCTTTGCAAACTGAACTTTCATCAAAGCACTCATTTTGTTATGTATTTCAGTCCAATATTTTTTAGCCTTAGGACATGTCTACCACATATGATATATTGTACCAACCTCTTTCTGACATTTCCAACAAAGTCCAGTACCTGTATTATAAATCTTTTTTAATTTCTTTGGTGTCATGTACCATCTATGGAACAGCTTATAATAGTTCTCTTTCAAATTCTGGGCTACTGTAAATTTCTGTGTTTTTTTCCAACTCTGTTCCCAGGATTCTAACTGAATTGAATGTCTAATATTCTGAGCCCATGAGATCATTGTTGCCTTAACTGTTTCTTCTTGCCTCTCCTGCTGTAATATTTCTTGATAAATATAAGCTAGTAGATGAGGCAGGTTCTCAAACAACCATTTAATTACTCCAGTTTTCTCTTTTGTTTCAATTCTATATGTTTTTAAGTCCATCTGAAATCTTTCAGTTAGCTGTCTGTAAGGGAACCAACTTAATATTATTCCTTCTTGTTCCAGTTTTTCTCTTGTTTTGATTTTCAGATTATTGGAAGTTGACATCTCTATTATAGGCTTGTCTGTACCTTTAACAACTAAGTAATGCCTGGAGGAAGTAGCCGCCATGAATAGTATACCTTTTGTCATTGTATTGCCTGTTTAGAATAAAAATCTTTCTTTAAATATCACCTTGCTCACTCTCTTTCTTCACGTGCCTTTGCCAGATACATATGCAGATAGAGTTCCTCTCTTCTACAGAAAGTGGAGGAGGAAGAGGGCTCTAAGTTTAGAGATTCTTTTCCCCAGCGGCTTCCTACTGAGTCACAAGAAAGGGGGTTAAAATCAGTAGGTGGTGGCAGCAAGGATTCCAAGGGCAAGAGGGAGTTCCTGTCTCCTACTTGAAGACAGGAATCAGCATCGAGTGGGAGAAAAAAAAACCTTTTCCTTCACAGCACCACAATTCAAGAAGGATATTTACAAGCTGGAATGTGTCCAGCGGAGGGCAACCAAATGGTGAAAGACCTGCAAACTATGCCCTGTAAGGAACAGCTGAGAGAACTTGGTATGTTTAGCCAGGAGAAAAGAAGGTTAAGAAGTGACATGATAGGTATGTTTAAATATTTGAAAGGATGTGATATGGAAAGTGGAGCAAGGTTATTTCCTGCTGCTCCAGAGAATAGGGGCTTTCCACAGTTTAGGGAAGGGCATTTAGAATTCTCAGCCAGAGAGCTCTTTGCCCTCAGTAAACTACAAACTCCAGAATTCCACAGGATGTTGAAAGTGGAATAATAGCACTATAATACTGTAATGCAGAAAGGCTGTGGGACATGGAGCAATGAGTGCTTTGACTGTAAGGCAGGGAGTTGGTCTCAGTGGCCCTTGTGGTCTTTTCCAGCTCTATGATTCTAAGAGAAAGAACATTATGTCTTTCATAGCTACAGGAAGGGGTCATTCCTTCAAAAGGGGGAGCAGCCAATTCAGAACAGATGCAAAATGGAAAAGAAAATAAGAATTTCTTCAGGTAATGGCAAATTTTTTAAATAATTATTTTCAGCCACAGGGCGTACTGATTCCTGGCTTAGAAAGCTTTTAAGGGGAATAGCCAAATTAATAGTCACTGTGTCTATTGCCTTCTAGCAATGCTAGTGAAAGAGAACCTCCTTTTCTAGAACCAGAATACATGTGAATACACTGTTGTTGCATGATGAGCAATGGAGAGGCCATTTGCCTTCAAGAATTCCTTTAAGTGTGTGAGATCTGAAAGCCACCACTGTGGGGATCTTGGTCGTGCCCAGCAAAACACTTCTTGCATTCTTGCAAGACTTCACCTGCATTCCATTATTGCCCATATGCCTGGAGCTCTTACCCAGAACATCTATGTGACATTGCCTCTCCCTCTTCCTTCTGCTCCTTCCATAATATGTACTTTTACCATGAACCTTAACATTCTTTCTCACAAGATACATCTGTATCCTCATCTGAAGCTATAGTGAGGAGTAACCGTATCACTGAGTCTATCGCACAATCAGGATGCTTCAAACATCACAGAGAATGCAGTTGCATAGGGACGGAAGGTGGGGGATGGTTCACCCTGGGTTGCAATGGTTTGGGGGCATCTCGGCCCATAGCCACACCCCCACATGCCCTAGCCACGCGCCTGTGCACTGCAGCCACACACCCCACACAGCGGCCACACCCCTCATGCCATCGCCCTGCCTCCCCTCCCACCACTGAGAGAATGGCATGAAAACAATTAGATAACAGAGGCTTAAAAAGTATGAAGAAGCCGTACACATATCTTACGTTTAGCTACATTTACCCTTTTTTTAGCCTTCCTCAATTCTTCCTTGTCTTTGTGGGTTTTGCTTCCCATTAAGATTTCAACTATAAAGTACTTAGGGCAGGGGCCTGGGTGCTATTCTTATTTTCCTTTGAGTCCTCTGCAAAGAACTAGTGCAGAGTGTTACTTGATACTAACATCATGAACATTGTTATCCTCACCATCTTGTAGTCTGCTGTTTCCCAGCCTTGGATCCCAAAACGTAGATGTTCTTGGACTACACCATCTATAATCTCTAATTGTTGACCACATTATCTGAGAATGATAACAGCTGTAGTCTAACAACTAGGGGGCCAAGGTTGGGAAACACAGGTTTAGATCACAGCTGAGGAAGTTTCGGTACTCCAGATGTTTTAGATGAAGAAAAGTCTCACAGTCTTTTACCACTGACCACACTGGCTTGTGGAAACAGAAGTCCAAAATACCTTAAAGACCAGTGTTTCTCCATCCCTGTTGTAGATATTGGCCAGTTTGGAGAGGCAGAAAGAGCAAATCCTCTTTTTTGAACAAAGCTGTGTTCATACAATGTTGTTTCAAACAACGAAGTTCTCCCTGTCCCCGTGGATTTTAGCATATTTGCACAATTGTTCCAAATGCTGCTCTGAAAAGGTAAAATTTTCCTTCCTCATCTTATCATCATAGGAGATAAAGGCTTACTAGCTGGATGCCTGTAGATCTGGTCGTGCTTAAAAGCCCAGGAGCAGGAATGGGTTTAAAAAAAAAAAGACTTGCAACTATGATTGGAGTCCACTAGCAAATTCTTGTGAGAATTCTCCAAAAACATCTCCAGCAGAGCTCCCAAACTCTGTTTCCTAATTAGAAATTATCCTACAGCCTCCATATAATTAAACAAGCCTATCCCTGTCCTACGGGCCTTTCTAGTATATCCATCTGTGTCTTCCCTGATGAATTCATCTGTCTTACTGATTAAGTTTTTACAGATTCTGATCTAACAACTACAGCTGGTGCCTTTGTATCTGTACCATGAAGCTAGCTCAGAAGATGATTATTGAGAAGCACAGATAGAGGTTACCTTTCCTCTTGTGGTCCATTCCCTCCCCTAAATTGGTGGAGAACACCATCTGACAAATACTATACTTTCCACTCAGTTTCAAAATTAAGAGCACATGCAGGGCATTGGCATTGTATTGCCGGGCACTCAGGCATGAAGCAAGTATCTTGGATAATGATCAAGGAAATAGCTCACTGGGTGGGGCTGTGGCACAGAAAGAAGACCTGTAGCCTCCTTGAGTAACAGGTTTCACACACAGGAGAAGGTGCAAAACTGAGGAGTCTTCATGGATGGCATCATTATATGATCTGGCCACAAGGTGAATTACACTGAATTGCACAAGGAAAGCATCTTATTCCTGTTCTCTTCTTGTCTTAAGAGAGGTCATAAATTCCTTCTTTTAACTTTCTGATTTGGTATGTTCTCTGATACAGATATACCTCAGTTAATGAAGTAGATATATTGCTGGATATTATTCATTCAAGGTAAGTTTTGCAACCAGAGGCAGAAATAACATGGAAAGAATAGAAATATACTCCTACACAAATCAAAAAGAACAGTTCAACATGTTTCAGGAAACTTTATTCAATAATAACAATATGTGCATGGAAAGTGAAACAACCAGGTCAGGTGAGTCTTGCATACGTAAACAAAAACATTGTGAACCTTCTCGAAATCACTTGCAAACTTCTTCCAAAACACATCCAGGGATGACTTTTTCTTTCACTAGTTCTGACGTTCCTTATGATTTCCATTCTGATGGCCAGACTTTACACTTTTGAAAACATGCGGGGGTAGCTAGTGAGGTAGGCTCATCTGCTCTCCCCTTTCTCTCTGTTTTGCTAGTTCATACTTGTCTAGTAAGGGAATCCCACACTTTCACAGCTCAGGCTTTGTTTACTGCATTGTTCACTGCAGACACAATACTGCAACATGACAATGAAAGTCTGTGTTTCTCCAGCCCTCCTTCACTGTCCTGTCAATACCAATGCTGCTAAAAATGTCCAGCTAGATAGAGGGGAAGGAGAAAAAGGGAGGGAATGGGCAGGCATTAAATAGCCATTCTAAAAAGGGACTTCTTCATGAGAAGCTTTGTTAACTGAGGTATGCCTGTACACTATATAGCAATGGAATTAGATTGGTCCCACGTCCACTGTGAAGGCAACAGCTATTCCTTTCTCTCAGCTACACAGTTGCTGACTATGCACCGCCTTTGCTCTTCTGGCCGCAAGAATATGCCCCAGCATTATCAAGCTGTGGTTGTACTGGTTGGTGTGGCATTGCACAAGGAAATACTGGATGTTACCTACAGGATTCCAGTGCATGCTATCTACAGGATTCTGGCTTAATACGACAAGCTGTATTTACAAATCTCATAAGACTCACACAAACACACACTTTTCTTGTCTTGTCTAAGAGCTCACATTTGTTCTTAGGCAGGTGGCTCTTAGAGTCCAAATAAAATTACTAGAATCACTAGAGTCCAAATGAAATGTCAAAAATGCACTGATTAAAAGCATTGATACCATCTGCTCCATAGTGGCTCTTTATGAGTCTGACCTGATGAAGCTGTCTTACGTCAGAAATAATCACATTTAACCTTGTGGCAAGGACCTCTGACATAATCTTGATCTTTGTCATCAATAAAGATTGTGACCTGTAATGAGTGTTTCACTGTTGTGTCGTGTGCTGAGAAGATTGGAAAAAAGGGACCTTGCCTCTGAGACACTGGGGGAGGAATTCCACTCTTACAGTTGGAAGAGACCTGAAAGGTCATTGAGTCCATTTTTCTACTGATGGAGGAAATCCACTGCTAAACCAAGCGGCCCCTCCCAAACTGCAAACCCCAGGATTCTGTAGGATGTTAAAAGAAGAAGAATAACGCTATAATAGTCTAGTGAGGAAATGACCGCAATCTCTGTGTAGCCAGTGTGATCAAAACTAGGGGTGTAATTCACTGCTAATCGAATTCAGTTAGGGGTGTAATTCATTGCGAAGGAAGTAGCAAGTAATTTTAGCTGTTTTTCACTCTCATTTGTGAGAAGGAATACTGCATATTTTTCAAAGACTGTTTGCAGTTCAGGACATGCTGTATGCAAAATATACAGACTGGATTTCTTTGGGGACATGGGTTTTGGTTTGGTGTTTTGTTTGGTTTTTGTTTTGTTTTGTTTTGTTTTTTGTTTTTTGGCACAGAGATCAGCATTTCTCATAGAAATTAAGAAATGCTGGTTCCATTTTTTAAAATGCTCATTTAGGATTTATTCTGCACAAAATGTCTAAAAGAGCCTTTTATGTTTTAAAAACTGAGATTTTTTTAAAGAAAGTTTCCAAAGTTAAGCCTTTGGTCTACCCCCCATGGTTTTCCCACCTTGGAAGAGCCTTGGTGGGGGGGGTTTGAGCATGTGTTAATACAATAAAATATAATATATATTTCAGATTATATCATTTTATTTTGTTGGTGTGGGTGTGTTTATATAATCACTTTAATTGTCTAATGAGTGAGAAGGCAGGTCACTAATCAACTAAAACTCCCTAAGTAGCAGAGGTGAGCCAACAGCGAGAAAATTTGACCCAAAGGTGAACTATTACGAGATAAAGGGGGCGGCAGTTTAAAAAAGGCTTCTCGCTCTCCCCTGTGGCAAGGGCAAATCTTTAATTTAGGAAAGCCACAGCAGCTACCAAAAATTTTTTCCCAGGTTGAGCCAACTGCTAATGGATGGAGCTTCCTGATTTCTTTGTACAACCCCTAAAGAATATATGTTAGTGGGTGGGCAATTTTTTTTCCATGGGGCCTCTGAGAAACTAAAAAATTTGTGGGGGGCCGGGGCCCAAAAAGGCTGAACTCAATTCTGCATAATATTAATTGTATTTCTTTATAAAAAACAAAATAGCATTGTTTTACAAGCGGGTAGAGTAATTTTAAGTTAAACAATAAAAAAAGTAGGTTGCCTTACAAAAAAAGTAATTTATTAAAAAAAATTCCCCAAAACAATGGTAAAAAAAATAACATTTTTCACTATTTGTGACTATTAGTGAAAATTTCCAGTCACATTCACTCAAACACTTTTTGATTTCATTTACTTTAAAAGATTTTTAGCATTCTAAAGACATCACAATATTGTCTTTGTACTCCAAATATTAAGCAAGATACATCATATTGAACTGTCACTAAAATCACTGAATGTGATTCTAAAAAGGCTTCCAAAAAAATTCCCCCAGTTATGCTATTTGGGGCCCTTTAATGCCAACATTTGTGTCAATCACCTCTTTTGGTGTTTTTAAGTTCTTTTTTCTTGTTCAGTGAAGAAACTTTTCTGCTGGGCTTTAACAGTGCATCGAAGTCAGCTTGAATGTTGAGGTGGAGATGCGAAGCACAGCTGAAGATGATCATGTGAGAGGGGTCTATACCTGGATTTCGTGAACTTCATCATTGAAAATGTTTGTTCACTTGTATGAGAGCCAAAGAGAACCAACATCTTCTGAGCATGTCTCCTCACGTTTGGGAAAAGTTCTCCTCCTTGAGAGAAGAGTAAAAATTTAGCAGAGATCCTGACTTAAAGTGCTCTCCCGGGTCTGCATCAGACTGCAGGTCGATGATTTCCAGCTGAACATCACTGGGTGCATTATCCACACTGCAGGTAAAGGGAGAGGAAATGGTGTTTTCATCTTCATTTTTTTGAGTTTAAAAAATACCTTGAAAACTCACCATGGAATGCTCTCAACATGGATGATATGCAGAGGTATAGCTGGTGGTGTGACTTCTTTCAGGGTTTGCATGTGAGTGGGGTGTTGCTCTCCAGTTGGCTTGAAAGAAACTGTATTTTCGTCTAAAAGCCTTCACCACTGTGCATTTCATGAACAAAAAGGCCCTTGCCTTGCAGTTTGGTGTTCAGGTCATTCATCATGCGTAATCAACAAAAAATGCAAAATCTGCCATCCATCCTCATCTGAGAGCTCTGGGAAGTCTTTACCTTTCTTCTCACCCCATTTTGCTTTCAGGCCCCAACTTTTTTTAGCACTTTGCCCAGGCTGAGCCATCTGATAGCTGTGTAGTAGCCGATTTAGATGTGGTTCATGCTCCTCCCAAAAATGCACAAAATGTTTGGTTTAATGCTCTTGCCCCGATAAGTTTTTATTTTAGTAACAACATCGAAAGGTCAATTTTTTGCGCTGATTTGCATAACACATGTTGGTGTATAATACAATGCAAAAATACCAGTTTTGTCCACGTCGATTTCAGTCACTTTTTTCATTTGTTTCAAAAGTCCGACATTTTTTCCGGTAAGTTTGGAAACCGTCCGTTGTGACGCCTTAGGTTTCCCATTTCAGTCCAGCGTGTCCATGCATCTTTTCCTCCATGAACAGTGCTCCCCGTTTGCCTTTTTGCGACCGCATTCTCCCGCTCCTCTGTAATCTTTAAGTCCGGGGGTTTTGGGACGAATGAGTAAATGGGTGTGTCCAACATCACAGCTCTCGTCCCAAAACCAAGGAGAAAAAGTCAAATTCCACTTTCCCCTTGCAGCTGAACTCCAGTTTCCCCCCAGTGTCCTCATCCCTTTTTAGCACGGTTCACCTGGACAGCGGGACTTGCTAATGCCTTTTTTTTGGGGGATATTATGTCAGAGTCCACCAAGCACTCTTTGACAAACTCCCCCCCCAAGAACAGCTTACTGTATTTAGCGATTTTGTGGGATATCACAAAGCTGCTTGGGTTGCTGCATCCCTGGGTCGTGAACTTTTAAAAAGCCCCTGCCAGGTTAGCTAAAAGCTTCCAAAGTCCCGCCCTTTTAGCTAGTAAATTTTTATATTTCTCAGCATGTTTTGTCTCGTAATGCTGACTCAAATTGTAGTCCTTAAACACGGCGATTGCTCCCCGCAAACTAAACACCCGGTTTTACCTCTGACTCCGGTAAAAAAAACTTACAGTCCCAAATTTTTTTTGAAAACCCTGCATTCAGCATCTACCTTTCTTTTTTTACGGACATTTTAGGGCTAAATTCTCTTGTGACAAGGGTAAAATTAACTGTCATTATGAATAATAAAAAAAACAACTTCAAAATAAAAGCAATGCACTTTGCCATCATGAGGTAAAGTAGGCCATTTCCACACGGGCAATTGCCCCGCTAAGGCCCCCCTGGAGGTTTTTGGGGTTCCAACATTTAAAAAAAATGAGGTTCTAGACTTCAAACTGCTCTAGCACAGCCACGGGGGTGGCGCTGTGGTTTTAAAAAACCACCCTCGCAAGTGGTTTTTAAAATTACCCGCTGCCCCGTAGCAGCCCCCGGGGACGCGTTGCAGTTCCCGGGGGCAACTTTCCCGGGTGTCACGCTGTCCTGATTGGCAGAGCACTGCCAGAAGCCACCGGCTGCCATTTTGGGGGCCCCTGGCGCCGCTGAAATTTGGCGGCGTTTGGAACGGCAGTCCATGCTCTCTGCAGGGGCGGGGCAACCCGCTCGTGGGTAAGCTCTCCCCCGCGTGCGCGGCCCCATTTCGCCCCCCCCCTGAGGAAAGGGCCTAAAGCAGTGGTTCTCAGCCAGTGGGCCAGGCCCGGCCCCTTAAAAGGGGGGAGGGAGGGAGGGAAGGCCACCTCCACCTCCCCCCCTGGCCCTCGTGTTGCCCAACCCCGCCTGGGCCCCATTACCTGGGGAGGGCACCCGGGGTCCCGCGTGGCTCGCGGGTGCCCTTCCGGGGGGGCTCCCTCTGCAATGGCTGGGGGACCCAACTCGGGCAGGCTCGACCCATGGGGATGCGGTGGGGCAGGCAGCGGCGGCGGCACCCGGAGGGTGGGCGGGGCATTTCTCCCGGGAGCAAGCCTCCTTGCTGTCCCCTGCCACCGCCTCCCCACGCCAGCCAGCCCGCTGGCCCTCCCTTCCCCCCATCTCCATCCCCATCCCCGAGCCGTGTTTCCCGTGCTGGAGCCCCTGCGCCCTCCCGCCAAAGTGGACCTGAGAGCGAGCGAGCGAGGGTGCTGCTGCTGCTGCCTTCGTCCGGCCCCGGCTCCAGTCCTGCCCCGGCATCCCGCGGTCCCGCTTCCCTTCTTCTGCCGGGCGGGCCACGGAGGCGCCGGCGCCGTCCATGGCCAAGGAGCAGAACAGCTGGTGTGGGTGGTCCGTGCCGGTGGGGAGCCGAGGTCACCCCATCGCCCCCACCGCCAGGCCGGGCTTTCGTCTCCCCTCCAGGCTGAGGAGCCCAGCCAGGCCAGGTGGGGGAGTGGCGATGGAGCCGGCAGCAGGAAGGCAGAGGAGGAGGCCCGGGGCCTGCCTGCCTGCCAGGAACAGAGCGCTTTCCTGCCTTTCCCTCACCGGTGAGGAGCCGCACCAGGCCGGTGCTGAGCCGCCGGGCCTGGCCATCTCCGCAGCTGGGCCACGCCAGCGCCGCGCCGAGGCGGCGGCGGCGGCGGAGGAGGAGGAGGGCGGCGGGGAGGCGCGGCACGGCCCAACGGGGGTGCCCAGCCTGGCCCGCTGCAGCAGCAGCGCTCGCCAAGCCACCGCCACCGCCACTGCCATCGCGGGGCCGCTCCAAAAAGATGCAGCCAGAGCCGGAGGGCAGCATGAGAGGCTGGGGGCAGAGGCAGGCCTTCCCTCCCTCCCGAAAGGGGCTGGGCCCGGCACAGCATCCCCAGCTGAGGCAACGCTGAGGGGAAAAGGTGGCCCCGATGGGCCGCGACGGCCTTTCCTCTCCCGCAGGGAAAGGAGCTGCAGTTCCGCCCAGCCTCCCCATCACCGCGCTGCCCGCCCAAGGGTCGCTGGGAAGCACGGAACTGTGGCTCCCTTCCTGGTAAGTGAGGAAAGGCCGCCGCCCTCGCAGCCAGCCAAGAGGGGCCTGTTAGACTGCGGCGGCCTTTCCCCACCCACCAGGAAGGAAGCCGCAGTTCCGCCCAGCCTCCCCGTCACCACGCCCCCTGCCCCGGGGTCGCTCTGAGCCGCAGCCGCTACCTACCTCACAGCCAGCAGAGAGGGGCCCAATGGATGACAGTTCGTCCCCCGGTGTCTGTGCCTCACTCCAGGGGGAGAAAGAGGGAAGAGTGAATGCAAGAGCCGATGTGGGCCGTCCACTCCTCCCCTTCTTCCTCGCCCGCCCACCAGCTCCACGGGGGGGTGAGGAGGAAAGGATGGTGCCAAGGAGGAGGCGGCCCAAGTGAGAAAGGTCGCTGGCGGTGGCGGCGGCAAGGGGGAGCGGCGACCCCCGTGAAAGGGTCATGCGACCCCCGGTTGAGAACCACTGGCCTAAAGTATGTTTACTACACGGGCCGGTCAGAGCCAATCAAAGGGCCATATGTGGCCCGCGGGCCGTACAATGCCCAGGTCTGTGTTAGATCCATACCACTCAGTTTGCTTCTTTGTATAGTTTGATAGAACTGCCTATCTCTTTCATTCCCCAGAATCAGTAAGCATGGAACGCAACAAGTCAATACACCTGTTACTAAAATTGATTCACTTAAGCTGGTAATGCCTCGTGGTCCTTGTTTAAAAATCATCCTGGAGGGTTCCTGTGCCTACTCAAGATCTGAGCCCTTTTCGCACGGCATTCGCAATGCAAAAGGGCCTCTGGAGCATAGCGCAATTGCAAGGAGCCGTCCACATGACGTCCTCACAATTGCGTGATGCTGCCGGGGCCAGCAGGCACTAATCGTGCACTATTTCATTTTCAGCTTCTAGCCAAAAATGATGCTCGATTGCGTGCATCGCTCTAGGGCCCCACGCACACTTACCTTGCGTGTGGAGCCTCCGGAGCCGCGGTGCTAGCACTTCCTGCCCCAGCACAGCCTGGGAAAATCCCAGGCTGCACTGTGGAAGGAAGAGGCGGAGCCCTGCTCACCAGCAGGCAGCGGCTGCAGAGGTGAAGCAGCAGGGACGCAAGAGCCTCTCGCAAGAGGCTGCTCACACGATCTCCGCACTCCAGCACTGCGAAAAGGTAAGGGCCTCAGTTTCCTTGGAATCAGATCACTGAAGACTTACTAGAGCTTGTAATATTTGCTTTGAGTTACAAAAATATGAGTTGAGCATACATGGAGGCTCACAGTTTCAAGCCCTCCTATTGCGTTTCTAGGGTGGGACAGCTCCTCCAAAGCTTCAAAAATATTCCTCATCTTTGACTTTACCTCAGATTGTCTCAAGTGTAGTTACTCAGCTGCCATCTTTGGTCTCACAGAACTAAACCAGCACATTCCACAGCTCAAAAGAGGAGTGGAGCGGAGGTAAGCTCTGATTACCAAATGGCTTTTCCCTTCCAAAACAGCCCAGGCACTGAGATCAATCAGGCAACAGCCTTACTCACTCTGAGAAGTGTCACTGCACTGGAAGCAACTGCTAAGGAGCCATATTGTAATGAATACCCTTTGAAGCAAGACTGGTACCAATAATGGTGTCATTCTGGTGCCTTGTCAAAACATGGCTTTTTAAGGACATTGTTACCCTGTGAATTGGGGGTCCCAGGAGGGCCACCCAAATGACCAAACAAACCAAGCAAAGATGGGGAAATTAGCTGGAGCACTCTCTTAAGCAAGCGAGAGGCAGGGTAACTTAGCAGGAATCTTTTACCCTATGGTCAGTGAGCGGTCAGACAAGTTTAAAACTAGCGACAATGATATTTCTTAACAAGCAGACGAATTATTAAGAAAACACAACCACACAGCTAACTAGAAATAGGAAATGAGAGTTTTGGGGGGAAATGGGTGATACAACATCTTTCTCGTAGTCCTGGAGAGGTCCAATTGAAGAGAGGAAACTTGGCGTGGCGGCCGAGGGCAGCTCGCAGAACAAAGTGGCGGCAAGGTAGTCCAAACAGGCGGTCCAGCAAGAGATCCGAGGTGCTCTCGGGACAGGGGGTTTTTATCAGGGAAAGAATGACCATGGGCTAGTAGTCTTGGGTGAAAACAATGAGTTTTGGGCTGGAGACAATGTCCCCGAAAGGTCAGAATTTACATGATTGAGTTAAGGTCCGAATTGACAATAGTATGGCCGGTATGCAGACGCAGCTAGCTTGGCAGTTGAGCACTCAGCTCACCAGGGTGCCCGCTCGGGGCAGGGGTCTCTTTGTTTTGACGCACATCTGTAATGAAGGTGTTTGTTTCGGGAGGTCTCCTAAAGCAGATCTGGCAGTTTCTGGCTTGTCTTGGTGTAAACAAGTGTGAGTCAGCATATAATAGCCATGCCTAGCTTGGTGCTTGTTCGGTGGCCTCACAAACACGTGGCTGAGGGTGGCAGAACAGGGCCGAATTGTGATATCAAAAATGATACCTCAGGTTTACCAAAAGCCAGGCCAGTTCACGGTGATAACAACATGTTTGCTTGTTTTGTTGTCTATTATTTAATCTTAGACTCGCACTTCAGGAAAATAACAGAACCTATAAACATGTGATGAAAACATAGCCCCTTTTCAATGTCAAATGTTCACAAAGAAGAAGGCTGTTTTCTGAGAAATCTGTGTATATGTGCATGCACATGTGTGTGTGTAAAATAAATTAAAGACATGCCCAATATCTTGAATGGGGATATTTACCAGAATCTAAACCCTCAAAACCTACCTCCTAAGCAGTGCAATTCCCTGCCGCTGTATGACCATGCATTCCCATGTTGCCAGAGAGCAGGGGAATGAGTAAGAATGTGTCCAGGTCTTTTCAAGTAGCTGAACCTGCTACAACAGGCATCCACAGAGACCTCCAAGGGCCAACCCCCCACTCTCTAGCAACACAGAAACCGCCATGTTGTGGACAGTGATTGCACTGCTTAAAAGGTAGATAGGGAGGGATTTTTGGTCATTGGGCAGTCATAAGAGATTTCCAACCTATGCAGTGACCATACAAAAGTGAATCGCGATGAGGTGAGTCAAGCTTACACCACTGTTATTATTATTATTAAAGCCTACAGAGCCTAACTGATGAGTTCTCACAGTTGCAGCAAACTTTTCAATGACAATTTTAAGGCTCAGTAAAATTAGCACTCCAATCAATGTGTGGTTCCATTCACAGACTATAAGAAGCGGGAAGGGCCATTTCAACTTTATTTCAGAGGAAGGATACATGATACTCCTTTATGCTCTTTCCAGCTCCTCTGAACCTGGGTGTAACAAATAGCCACTATGATTACGATCAATTAAGGTGATTACAGACATGCACACCTTTGGAAATGGTTTCTCACAGTGGCCAATCCAATGCCCTTGGGAAGCCCAAAAGCAATAATCCTGTCCTGATGTTGCTTTCCAATAACCAGTGATGGCTGGAGGCTTCCTCATCAGTGGGACAGTCAGTCTGCTCCAAGGCCATTTCCACACAAGATCCATATGTCGTAGTTGCCTCAAATTCTTAACCTCTTGTCTGCATGTTGAACCATTTTAGCTTCACGGTTCTCCTCATGGTTTTGCACGTTTTCAGCTCCTAGCATCATTCACTGCGACAAGAAACCGCGGTATGTAAAAACCGGAAAAACTCCGACGCAAACCTCTCAAACTGGTTCTGCTTTGTTTTCATCTACATGCAGAACTGTAACATTGGTTCACAGTGCAGAAGCAGCCAGCTAGGGGTGTTCCCAGGCTGTCCCTTCTGCCATTTCCGTTCCTACCAATCTCTGCCCATCAAAGGACAGCCTGCTGTCATTACTGTCTTCAGGCATTAAATGGACAGCGGGAAGAGAGTGGATTTGGTAATGGATCATTGACGAGTTTTTTTCCAAGTATCAATGAACGTACATACCTACACACAAACGTAGCAACACAGAAATGTATGAGTATGAGCGAGGAAGACACAATCTTTTAGCACTCTGCTAGAAGATCACCACCATTGCAGGCTACTGATCAGTTCTAGGGATAATCAGTTCGTTCTGCACCCTGGATTTTGGAGGTGGAGCCAGACTGTGGCCAGCGACATTACAAAGCTGTCCCCCGCTCAGCGACCAGCCAGATCATGATCCTTTCAATTTACCAAAGTAGGCAACTTATTTCGACAGTTTAATTTGACAGCTTTAAATTACAATTTAATTTGATAGCTTAATTTGAAAGAACAGTTTGGAGTTGTTTTGTACAGCTTTGCCCACTTTCTTATTATATACATATATTTTTTTGCTCTTCAGATGTTGCCAGTGGATTTTTTGGATATTAATTTTTTTTTCCTTTTGGACTCTTGATGTTTGGTTTAGCCTGGACGTTGGGGATGTTTGTTTTTTGACCCAGCCATTTAAAATGTGTTTTAAAAAAACAACAACAGACCAATTAGCGATGGTGGGAATGGGTGGGGGCGGGGAATGGGAGTGACCAGGGACTTGCTGTTGTAGATGCAGTAACCGCTCTTCTCTGCATTAGTTCAAAGTAAACCGGAGAGCAGAAAAGAATCAGGGTAAGTCAGGGTAAAAAACACCACTCATGACACACAGTGAACCACTCCTCCACTCTCATGCAGAAATGGCCCAGATTCTATCCCGAACTTCAGAGGAGCAATCCAAGATGCTGAATCCCCAAATAGGTTCAGTACTCTGAATAGCTCTGTTTGGACTGAAGTTCTGGATGGACTGACTGTTTTACTGTCATGGGAGCCATCTACAGCCCATGTCAGCAACTTGTATTTATCTGTACACTTGCCTGTGCTCATGAAACTTGTGCCTAACCATTGCACTGAACAGCTGCTGATAGATGTTCTTTCATGCTATCTTCCCTTTTTGTTGAGGACGAAGAGCTTATATCTTGAAACAAGATGGTAGTTGGCAGCACTCTGATATTTGTGCCTGTACCGCTGCTAGCATGTAGACATGAACAAAAACATCCTCAAAGCCTCCTTCTTTGTTCCAGAATTCTCTTTGGACCTTTGCTTGGGAATGGCTTGTTTAAAAAAAAAAAATGAAGTAACAATAGAACAGGTTGGGAATCCAGATCTTACTGGACTGCAGCTCCTCCCAGCATTCCTCAATGGCTGGGGGGATCCATGATTCCCACCCTCGATTTAAAGCTTACCTTACCTGACCCCGGAGGGTAGTCAATGAGTACAGCCTGCAAATGTCTCAACAATTGTCCACAGACTAACCTCCCCTTGGCCTTAATTAGAACTCTCTTGTGTCACTCTCCTGTAAAGTCTGTGTGTGTGCGTGTGCATGCACCCACATGAGCCTTCAAGTTGCCTGACAACTTATAGCAACCCCATGAATTTCACAGGGTTTTCTTAGACAAGGAATAGAGGTGTTTTTTCAAGTTCTTTCCTCTGAAATACAGCTTACAGCAGCACCCAGTATTCCTTGGCAGTCTCCCATCCAAGTACTAACCAGGGCTGACCCAACTTGGCTTCCAACATAAGACAAAATCTAGTGCCTTTAGGGTATTTAAGTAATACTAGCCTCCAATTGCACTCAGTCACAATGAGACACATCCTCCATGATGTGTCCAGCTGCCTTTTAAAGGTCAATCAATTATCACTACATTTTGTGTCAGTGAAATTCATAGGCCAGCTATGCATTCTCTGAGGAAATACTTCTTTCTATCTGTCCAGAATCTCCTTCCTGTCGATTTCATAGAATGACCTCAAGTTCTGGGTCATCTGTAGATGATAGTACAAGATCCAGTCTTGACTGATGGTTTCTGTGTCAGTCAGGCAGTGAATCTTCACTGGTCAGAGGAACTATCCAAAGTGTACAGCCCTACTCCCCAATATAGAAACAGCATCTTTGGTTGCTTCTTCTAAAGTCACCATAAACACCAGCATGGATTCACCATCACCATGGACACGGAAGCCACCGCTACAATTGATGGGATCAGTATGATAACATCACATAAATACAAATGCATCTGCGTGCTAAGCACTTCAAAAATGTTGAAGACGCACATTTTGTTTGCTTCTGTCAACACAACATGATGATGTAGAGGGTGAACCAAGTCCCTGAGACAGTCCCAGGAATGGCTAAACTCAGCAGAAAAAAAAGCACAAATGTTGAAAGTACAAAGCAAAATAGAAACCTGGAGTGGACCAATATTTGCAGGAGTCTTTTCGACCCAAACGGGGAATATAAAATGAGTACTAAGAGAATCATTTTCATTTTGTACAGCATTGACTTCCAGATGGTGGGTAAGATCCACCTGGAGATGATTCCTTTCCAAGTTAGCATCAGAGTTTGGAAAAGTTACAACTGGACTGCAAGTCTCAGAATCTCTCCATCAACATGGACATCAGTTATAGGATTGTTGTGTGTCAGTCAGAGCCTGTGGGAATCCTAAATTAGCACAAAAGGGTCCCTGTTGAGCACTGGACTATGACCCTGGAGAGCAGGGTTCAATTCCTTGATCAGCCATGAAAATCTGCTGGGGCACCTTGGGCACATCACACATTCTCAGCCCCATAAAACCCGATGATAGGTTTGCCTTAGGGTTGCCGTAAGTCAGAAACAACTTGAGGGCAAACAATACCCAAAACAGGGTACCTCACCTGTTGCCCCCACTCTGGCCAAAAACTCACCAGGAGTTGCATATTTCCACTGCTTAACCTCCTGCAGCTGTTTCTACCACATTGTCAGTTTCTGCCATTGCTACAGAATAACAGCATTTTCAGCAGGAAACACGGTGTATGGGGAGCACCCCTCTCTAGCACAACCATGCACCCAGCATTCCACTGGAGTGCGACTCCATCAAGGATATGCTTTGTAAAAAGCTATGTGCAGTACTGGAAGAGGAAGGCACTGGATCTTAGAAACCCTCAGTACATACTCTGATCGTCCAGTTTCCTATGAAGTGTAATATCTGAACATGTCACAGCATTTGCTTTTGTAATTTACACTGTTTGATTGTCATTCAGTTTCTTTCAATCATTCATTCCTCTTCTTTTGGCTATTTCTATCAGCCTGTCATGTTAGGATAATTTTACTTCACATGGAGGGCCAAAATACCGTATTTGTGCCAAAATATGGTATGCAGTCTTCATCTTTATCTGAATGGCTACTCAGGCATGGAAACTAATAGCATCTAATAGTACTTTCTGCGTATTTCACAAACAGTTTCCGCCCCTGAAAAGCACTTTTATTTGGGTAAATTTCTAGGAGTGACAGCTGTGAGAAGAAAATGCTATGCATCTGACTCTTAAACACCAATTCAAGCTGAGAATAACATTTTCTGACCTCAATCTGAATGGACATTCTGCTGGTATGAAAATATTTAATATGGTCCCATGTGCAAGAATGAATAACTTCAAAAGGTTCTCCATTCTGGGCAATAAGGTTTTCTCAGCACATTTCAATGGTTTTTTGCATTTAGGTACTTTTTTGCAACAAAAATGTGCAATTTTTATTTTAATTTTTTTTTCCATAAAAGCTTGGTTTCAGGACAAAATACATTTTTGCACAGAAAACACTACAGTGCATACACTATCTGCTCTTTCCACACAATAGTATTGTTTTGTGTGAAAAATAAATTCTTTGTTCATAGAACAAAGATGTTACAAGATGTAGGAAATCTCACGGGCCATTTGCCCATTGTTCTTGAAACAACGGATGTGTCAAGACAATCTTTTCCAGCAAGGACCAAAAACGTTTGAGCATTCCTTACATCCTCAGCTTTGTAACCCTGCCAGCAAACAAACAAACATAATTGGATGTATATCAAAAGGAATGATGGTTTTAAGGGTTTTAAGGTTTTTAAGGTTTTAACCCTTAAAACACAGAGAATGAGAATAACACAGCAGGGTGGCACCAGCAGAGCAGAAGAAGAGAAACAGTATCTGTGAGCATCAAAACAAGAACTGAATAACATATTATATACTATAGAGAGAGAGAATTATTATTTCAAGAATTATTAATTTTAATATTGAATAGAATAAGGCGCTAATGATTAAAATTGTTATGCTGTTATTAAGTTCTTAAACACGATATTTGATAATCAACTTAGAATTGTTATTAACCATTTCTTAGAATGGTTAATTATTAACTAATTTTGTAAGTCTAGATTTACTATGAAAATAAGTAATAGGCAACAAGTATGAACCTTATTTTTTTATTTTCATTATTGTTTGTTTGTTTGTTTGTTTTAGGAACTAATGCTTATTTGGTACTGCTGGATTACCATTCACTGTTTGCAGCAGGGGCAAGATCCAATTTGTAGTTATGCATAGTTATGTTATTGTTTTGTAGTGTAGTTTGATATTTATAGTTTTGTTTTGTTTTTTATTTTTTTCCTTGGTATTGTATTGTTGAGTAGTTTATTTGTATATCTTTTTTCTTTACATTACTTTGTCCTCTGTAGTGTTATTGTGCTTTTTTATGTTCCCTTTTTTCAATTTTTTGTCTCCTTCTTGTTGATCAAAATAAAACAAAATGAGAACTGAAAAGAGTACAGTGAAAAGTTTTTGAATGAAACTTTTCAGACTATTTTTTTCACCTCAAGTTAATATTCAGCATAGACACAGGACATTTCCGCCCTACACTGTCATAGTACTATTATTCCACTTTCAACATCCTGGGGAATTCTGGGCTTTGTAGTTTACTGAGGCCAAAGAGCTCTCTGGCTGAGAATTCTAAAGGCCCCTCCTTAAACTGCAAACCCCAGGATTCCATAGGAGGTTGAACGTGGAATAATAGCACTATAACAATGGCCATTTCTGCACTACAGTGTTAAAATGCTGCTATTCCACTATCAACCTCCTATTGAATTCTGGGGTTTGTAGTTTAAGGAAGGGCACTTCAGATTCTCAGCCAAAGAGCTCTTTGGTCTCAGTAAACTACAAACCCCAGAATTCCACAGGGCATTGAAAGTGGAATAGCAGCAGTTTAACACTATAGTGCGGAAATGGCCACAGTCTGACACACACGCTGTCTCTCGAACTCTCTCTCTCTGGAAGTGTGTGTGTGTATGTGTAAAAGAGAGAGAGACAGAGACATAGAGAGAGACTGACTTTATTAACTTTATTTATACCACATCTTTTCCACAAAATTGGGATTCTAGGCATGAAAGATAAAATGTGTAAAATACCACTTCTCATACTTGCAATTTAGAAAGGGTAAACAAGCTACTATTCTCCTGCCATTTCAAGAATGCGTTGAAATATTAGGAATCTAATAATTTGAAGATAAAGATCGGAAATACTGCTCAAAACCATTTTGGCCTCTGACAATTAAAATGTATTTTGATTATGTCAACCTCAAAACATTTCTAATTCCAAAGCAGCATCCTGGATGACTTGACTAGTTTCTTGGCTCCACCCTGCACAGAATTAAATGAGTCCCTTTCTGGATATATAAACTCATGCAAGGCTCTGCAGTATATAAGGCCAGGGAACGTTCCACATCACCATCTGGTTTGCACCTACCTCTTTTCAGATCTGGCAATGGCTGCCACTCCACGAGGACAGCAAGAATTTTTCAGCATAAAGTTTGCCCGAGCTGTGGTGTGCGAATTTGTAGCCACTGTCATCTTCATTTTTGTTGCCCTGGGCTCAGCCTTCCAGTGGCCCTTAGAGCTGCCCAGTGTCCTTCAAATCTCCATGGCTTTCGGTTTAACGATATCTACCTTGGTTCAAGCTTTTGGTCACGTCAGTGGCACACATGTCAATCCAGCTGTGACCATTGCCTACTTCGTAGGGAACCAGATCTCTGCCATCCGCCTAGCTTTCTACATCGTTTTACAGCTTTTAGGAGCCATCATTGGTGCAGGAATCCTCTACGCGGTGACACCAAGGGATGTGCGCGGCACCTTAGCCCTCAATGACGTAAGTTCTTCTGTTGCCAAAAAAATGATTAAGCTGATAGGAGCTTGTGCAAGTGACTCTCAGCCTCCTGAGCTGGGCAAAGGAGAGAACGGTAAACAAAATCAGCAATTCTGCAAGGTCTGGCGCTAAGTGATGCATGTTCCTGGATTGCAATAGGGAGCACAGAAGCTGCATTCAACATTGCACAACAGATTCCATTGAGATCTTGCCAAGGGCCCTTGGGATGCATACAACAGGCTTCTGCTCCCGTGAAGAATTAAGTCAAGGCTGATCAGTTTATGATCCGTTTTCCCAAGTCATTTCTTGTCAGCCTTGAAAAATTTTTTTAAAAAAACCAATACCGTGAAGAAGAAAATTGTTCTATGTTGGTCTGTATGTGCCATGTAATTTTAGATTCCAAGATGTATTTTAAGAAAGGTTAGGCAGATTCAAAAAGGAAATGCTTATCAATAGCCCTAAGCCATGGTAATCAAATGGAGCCTCTTTGTGCCAGAACAGTATACCCCTGAATACCAGGTCCCTGAGCACAAGGAAAAGCTATTTCCCTCACAACTCTGTCTACGTTCTTCCCAGCAGCATTTCGTTTGGTAGCGTTTTGAACCCAGTGTAGACCTCTTCTGATAGGTTTTCTCTTTTGTCCTGGTTGTGTGGCTGGTCCATGGATAGAGAGCAGAAGTTGTGAACACAGGGGTTATGGTGCTTTTTTTTTATTGATCACACCTGTCATAAAGGTCTATAATATCTGGGTGGAAAATGGACAGGTAGAAGACCCCTCTGAAGGTTCTTCCAGTCTGAAAGAACTTGGAAAAAGTCACCAGGCCTAACAGGTTGGGTTAATCAACTTCTGACTCCCACGACCAAACTGAGAAGACGAAAAGAAGACATTCACTGGAGGAAAAAAAGTGACGTGTTAACAAGTGAACAGTTCACAGAATGGCTTAGTAGACACGTAAGAGTGGTTTTAGGAGCCACTGGTGGGACCTAATGGGAGGAACAATAGACCACTCACAGAACAATTCTGTCTATGTTTACTTGAGAAGAAATCCCACTGTGCCCAGTGGCACTTTGCTGTTGTTATGTACTTTCAAGAAAGTTCTGATTTTGGGCAATCCTATCCTAAGGTGTCCTTTACAAGATTTATTTTGAAGAGACTTATAATTGCTTTCCTCTAAGGCTGAGAGAGTGTGACTTGCCCAAAGCCACCCAGGGATTTCCCTGGTAGAGGAGGGATTCAGACCCTGGACTCCCAGAATCCTAGTCCAACACTCAAATCTCTACACCATCCCAATGAGCTGTACCCCAGCCTGTGAATGCAGCCATCCTAACAGTGTAATCTGAAGCACATGTACCAGGACCCAAATTCCAGTGAGCACAATGAAGCATGCTTCCTAGTAAGCAGTAGAGATGGATGGTGCCCAGTGTCAGTGACAAATCTCCACTGAGATTTAGGTAATTTCCTCACTACACTGTTATAGTACCATTATTCCACTTTCAAAATCCTGTGGAATCCTGGGGTTTGCAGTTTAGGGACAGGTGTTCAGAATTCTCAGCCAGAGAGCTCTTTGGCCTTAGTAAACTACAAACCTTAGAATTCCACAGGATGTTGAAAGTAGAATAATAGCACTATAACAGTGTAAGATGGAAATGGCCTCAGTCTGGACTTTAATGGAGCTGTCCAAGGCATTTGATCTGTTGGGGGGGGGGGTCCACCAGTGGAAGATGGTCTCTGCTATGTTGCTAGAAGGGTGCTGAAGAGCACAACATTGGATGTGTTGTTGTGGGATGTTTGTGAATACCTATCACTGATACTTGAGTATCTCATGACAGCAATTTCTTATTTTTGTTTTCAAGACATTATTATTTTATGTTTCGTTTGCTGTTCTTTCTAACACCTTGGCAGCTCTCTGTGGACGTATCTCCAGGTGAAGCCCTGGTGGTAGAAATCATCTTAACCTTCTCTGTGGTCATGGTCATCTTCTCAGCTACTGATAAACGCAGGATGGACAGCAGGGGCAACTCAGCGTTGTCTATTGGACTGGCAGTCACAATGGCTCACCTCACTGGGGTGAGTGCCTGACCTATTATTTTTCCACTATTTTTGTAAATGGAAGGAGTGACTCATTTCAAGGTGGGCAAGGCAGAAGAAGTGATTTTCAGGCTAAGTTTCTAAAATCTTTAGAAATGGTAAAAATGGAAGGGAAAGGAACAAAAACTTTTCTTGTTTTCTTCAATTAGAAAAATACTGGGTGGAAAATTAGAGATTTGCCGTCTTTATCTGAATGTCTGGCATACAGCCACACGAAGAAAATTAGAAGTGCCTAGTGTGTCTGTTTCCCTTTATCTGTGTGTCTGTGTTTCTCCTCAGGTAAAGATAATTTATGGAATTTCAGTCCTATTTCTCTCCCCAAGTATTTGTACCTTCAGAGGTATGGAGAAATATTTTCGATAAAGCTAGGGCAATTATCTGGGGACAGGAATCAGGACAATTTCAACTCACTCCTCCATCACTATCACTGGATTTTGCCTCGAGAGAAATTCAACACGAGGCTGGAGGTGAAACCCCAAACTGATGTTTCTCACCAAGTCTGACGTCAAAAGTGAAAAGGCAAGAGGAGGAAACAAAAGTACCCATCCCAGCACAGAAGCAACATTTTAATAGGACCAGTTCTAACATCAACATTCAAGGAAACTCTCACTTTTTGCAAGCTTTTCTGAATATCTATAGCATTCAAATCTATTTGTGGGATATTCTTTTCAATTCCCCTCACATCTTCCAGAGATTTCTTTGGAAGCCATGTGAGAACATGTATAAATGGAGAGGGAAGGCAATCTCCAAGCCATCAGTGTTTTCTTTGAGACCTATTTAAACACAAGTTCATGTGGTGTGATGGGAACATTTCTGTCTTCTTTATTACTTATTCCTCTTAAATATTTGATAGAAATAGGATGGCCTGTTACATAATGGTAAAAAAAATAGGTGTTTGCCTAAAAAGTGTACATGCTGTTCTGTATGTATGCATGTAAATTATTTACTGTAATTTTGAAATAGAAATGTCAGAGCTTGCAAGCAAGTTCCTAGTTGTAACAAGTTACATTGGTAAACACTTTTTGCAGCAAGAAGCTGGAATGGTGTTACTTTTTTTTTTAATGTAATGGCTGTCCAACCGGCAGCACAGAAGATGCAGTTGAACTAGCTACAATGGAATGAGCCATCGTAGGGACTTTAGAGGATGTGAGGATGTTTCTCCGCAGCTCATTTGAAGTTTTATTTACGCTTGCTCAAATATTTAGAAAATAGATATTCTCAACTGATTATTTTCCTGACCACAATGGATGAGCAACATCTTATCTGCCGTACAGTTCAATGTGCTCTTGCATAGTCAAATCCTTTCTTCTTGATTTCCTCTAATACTAGTCCCGTAGATGTCATTGAGTTTCCCCAACTATGAATGTTAGAATGAAACTTCAATTTGATATACAAAATTGAAAATTTGAAATTAATCTTATTTGAATGCAATTTGTTTTGGTTTTTTAATTTGAGTGGTTTCAGTTTCTTGACAGCCTGATAATGTCTGACACATGTCAAATATGAAAGCTAATGAGCTATCACATATCTCATGTAGTACTAAGTGCCATTCCACATTAGCAGTGGAGTATAGTCAAATATCTCATGACAAGGGTAAAGTATTGTCAAAGGTAAATAGGACTGCAAGTAAGTATAAAATGGAATTGCATGTCCACCATTCAACACTGTCCAAATATCAAAGTTTAAAAAAAGAAAAGAAATCAAATGCTAAAAACATGTATCACTGGAGGCCCAATAGCAATAACAATCTAGTGTCTACCACAGGTAAGAATCAACATTAAGGTTTGCAGAGAATTGAGGTGGAGCAAGTTGACCTCAGTTCTGCTTTAAATTATGTCACGTGTATCTCCTATGAATGCAGCAGAGCAGGAGCACCTTCTGTAATGTGTCATCTGTGCCATGACTCTCTCTAAGAGGAAAGAGTTTTTAAAATAAAGCTTAAAAACTGTGGATTCACAAATGGGATTGCATGGAAGGACCTGGAGGGCAGGATTTTGTCAGATAAGGACAACCAGGAGGCACACTTGAGGAAGTGATCTTGCGTATCTTTTGTTGTGTGCCCTCAAGTCATTTCTGACTTATGATGACCCTGAAGTAAACATATCCTGGGATTTTCTTGGTAGAATTTGTTCAGAAGGAGTTTGCCCTTGTCTTCTTCTGAGAGTGTAAAAGAGTATGGCTTGCCCAAGGTCACTCAGTGGGTTTCCCTGGCTGAGTGGGAATCTGATCCCTGGCCCCCCCAGTGTCCCAATCCATCATTTAAACAGGTACCCCCACGCTGGCTCCCCTCTTGAGTGCTACAGGACAAGAATACATGAAGATTCAGAGAGAAGAGTATAGCAAATCTAAATCCCTGTCCTTTCTGTTTTTAACAGATTTATTATACTGGCTGCTCCATAAATCCGGCTAGATCCTTTGGCCCCGCTGTCATCCTGGGAACATTCAGTAGTGCTCACTGGGTAAGACTCTGCTTTTCTGTGCTATAAGTTACAGCATCCTTTCTCAATTTCTTTTTTAACCTCAGATGAACCCTTGAAAAAATTTCCAGATCTCAAAGAACCCTTGCATAAAAATCATTATATCTGTAGCTCAAATCCAATCACGATCTCTAATGGAACCCCTAGCAGTCTCTCACAGAACCTTAGAATTCCCAAGAACCCTGGTTGAGGAACTCTGAGCTACAATATCACTTAGCCAACCTTGTCTACCTAATTTCCTTTGATCCCAGCATTCAAGTTTTCAGGATAAGGATGTCTCAAGGAAGAAGAATTCATTGACAAGAACTGTAAATCTTACCCTCACCCTCACCCTCACCCTAGTGTATTCTGCTCTGAGGAATAAAGCTACCTTCTTTTTTCATAGAAAGACACTGTGGTCAAGGCAGCTTTTCTATTGGGGCTATGGGCAGGAAGAAGGGGAGAAGCAAGCTTCACTCACCCACAACTCTACCATGAGTAACCATTAGCAACAACAAGAAACAGCAACTGGGTTTGCTCAAAGAGCAAACTGTTGTTCAACAGCCAATGTTCCCAACAAATGTCCTAGCTGTGAAGCATCTGACACAGGATGTAAAACAGATTCCATATTAGACAGTTGATAAGAATGGATGAATGAAACCAAGCTTTCATGGTTGCTTCATTACCTTGTCTTTACAGGTCTTCTGGTTGGGACCCATCTTTGGGGCTAGCTTGGCTTCTGTAAGCTACAACTACCTCCTGTTCCCACGCAAATTAAGCATGGATGAAAGATTGGCTATTGTGAAAGGTTTGTTTATTCCAGAAGATGAATGGAGAGAAACACCAGAAAATGGGAGTGAACCAAACTGGACTTGAGCTATAATGAGTTACCAGACCAAAGTGGTCTATTGGCAGCCTTGCATTCTTAACAAAATTAGGTTGAATGCAGGGAAATAATGTCCAGCCATTGCATTGGGGGGTGTTCTGTAACAGTAATTAAAAAACTAAGCAGCTGTCATGGCTCTCTATGTGTCACACCCATCTAGCTCACACGCAGCCGAAGACCATGCCAAGATCAAGCCAGAGCAACTGATATTAGAACCCTCTGTCTGCCATAGGTTCAATAGATTCTATCTGTTATGCACAGAATGGGTTTGGGTGTGATGTTTATGCATGTAAGTATGGATGCTGGCATTGCCTCTAGCCAAAATTCAAGCTTGTCTGGCTTATAATTGTCATTCCAGGAGGGACAGGCTTCTAAATGTCCTTGGCCCATCAATTAAAGTATAATAAGACTTCCCCCACCAAGTGCAAGGCCCTGCCTAATGAGTGACTCAGACTCATGAGGTCTGCATGCGTCCACATCTCCCATCTGGCTCTGCCAAATGGCATTGGAAGCCAGAGTTGAGCTTCAGCATCAGCGAAGTAGAGGAAAAGAAGTATTTGACTGTTACCAGAAGAACCTAGCTTCAGGACAGCCATTTACTCAGGGTCTAATAATGTGGACATGTACTTCCACTGCTTTCTCCATTTTGATTTTCCTCTTGTCTGAGACTAAGGGATGAGGGAACCCATGTGTTGCTGGAGCAAGATGCCTGTGATATTGAAGAGAGCTTTGGCTCTACTTAGCACACTGTTACAGGAATTTCCTGATTATTTATCTAGTCCAACAAGACAAAAATTCTTCCCGGAGGAGTCAATCCAACTTCTGTTCTTTACCTTACTCTCTGATATGTATGGATTATTGAGTATGGGCTTTGGTAACTTTTGTTAACATGAGTTCGCATTGTCAATAAAATAATGAAGTATCTGAATAAAACAACAACACCAAAAATGAGTGTCAAGAATGAGAAACTCAGAGCACTGAGAAGCATAACACAATTCTCTTCATGACTGACATAGCTGCTCCATTACCCAGCCTTTGCTGTGCCAAGACAGAGGATGTTTTTGTGGTAGTTTGCCACCTTAAAGAGTGCAAGAGCCTTAAACAATTTCACCGGATGCAATTTCAGGAGAGACACAACAAAGCATTTATTCACACATTGTGCAATTATGTTACAGAATTTGCTGATGATGATGTGGCGATAGCCCCAGCCACAGGCTTAGGCGACTGTTTAAAAATGCATCAGTAAAACTCAGAGTGGTTAATTACGTCAATAACTTATTAGCCAAGACATCAAAATGAAATCTCAGGGTGCAGAGGCAGTGTGTTTCTGAATGAAGTTGCTGGGGGCAAACATTGAGAGGTTTCACCAATGGTCTGTGCAGGTCATTTTAAATTCCTGACTTAATGATCTCCCATTTCAGATGATTATGAGTATTGTACCTCATTTACCTCAAAATGTAGCAAGTCCAACCTGCTGCTTTGAGGACTCATTCTGCTGAATTGAGTCTTGTAGTTCTGCCTCAGAATTCTGTCCTGATAGTGGATTACCTGTAAACACTGGGTTGCCTGTGCTGAGAGATGACATGCTGGACTGGATGGGCAAGTATGGTTTTATGAGAATGTACATGCAAACTCAAATTTTCTGTAGAATGGGATGGGTATCTTGGTAAAAGACTATAAAAGCTATAGTCCAAAACATCTGGAGGTCACCAAGATATTTGCCCTGCTTTCTAAATAGGAAAATATGTGAAGCCCTGGCAGTTGTGATCCAATTATTTGTAAAAATGAAAGGAAGCAGACACTTGTCTTATCCTAAAAGGTAGGGGACCTTGGGGTCCATCTGCAGTGCCAGCTTCTCTTTAGAAATAAGGGAAATTATAGCTCAAAGGAGGCCTGCAAGAGGAGGGTAAAGGCAGGATCTTTTCACCTATGTATACCAGTACTAACTGCAGAGATGACTCCAGTTAAAAGTTAAATGAGTGTTTTATTTGGAAATAACAAACACACAAGAAATCAGACACTCTCAGGAACCATACAAGGCTATTGGAAAATGAGGCAAGAAAGGCTAGATAAGGAGAACTTGGGTGGAAAGGGTGATAGTTCTCAATCCTGAAGGAGAAGGTTAAGGTGGAGTGGCTCAGACAGCAAGAGGAACAGAGATCTGGGCACCATATACTACATCCAAACTACTACAAATTACGAGGGTTGGAGGTAGGATTTTTATACTCTATTTCCTGCCTGAAGGAGAGTGCTTGGCCAAAGCAGTAATAGCTTTGCCACAAAACTGACAAAGGAGTCCAGAATGGCTGATTGCCTTAACTCTAGGTGACAAAACTTTGGTGGAAGTCCTGACAATCTCTTCATGTTTTCGTCAAGTGGTGTGAATGCAGAAAGTCTCTGGAGGATATGCTTACAGGAGGGTTCTTAATTGCTTCACCTGGGCAGTTTTGCCTGCTATTGTTTTCAGGAGTGCTCGCAACTTGCAGTTTTTGAAAGGATTATCCCAAGCCCATCAGCGTTGGGCATTTCTGTCTAATCCTCTCTGAACTTATGACCTGATCATGTCTGAAGTTATCCTGACCTGGCATGTGCTCCAAACATGTGCTCCAACTATGAAATATGTCCAATTATGAAAATAGGACATCCTATAGGGTGGGAGTGTATGGTGTGGTAATGGAGATCCTTCTCATGAACACTTTCATGCCATCTGATAACTTCTGAAGTGCAAAAGAAGTGCTAAAGCTAGGAGTGGTTTTGTTGAGACAGAAAAATATCCAGGAAACTCAGCTTCAAAATTTGGCTTAGTGCTGCTTTCAATAGTTGTTAATTCTTGCAAGCCAAGGGGAAGAATGCAGAACATGTGTTTTCAATAGAGAGAACATATCTGGAGGCAACGGCAGCAGGCCACAGTAACAATCATAGTAGAGAGGTGCAAAGAATTTTGCGAAAGACAGGTAGGTTATAGGGAAGGAAAGCATTTTCACTTTCTGTAGCCATTAATTTTCACATCAAATGTCAAACATCACAAACATGTACAGTAACATTAACCAATATCGTCAGGGGGTGAGCAACCTAGATGGCTATGTTGATGGTGCCTCTGTTGTGCCACCTTAACCTCTTTCAAAAGCAGCTACCAGTTCTGTGTCATTTTTGCAGACTGCAGCGATCAGCAGAACCACACCCAGCTTTATGGTGTGTCTATGTATCCTGCCAAGGTGTGTGGCCAATGATACTCGGGCATCTCCCTCCTGGAAAGAGACAAATCCACCAAGCCTCACTTCTTTATTCAAAATCATCAGGATCAACCAGGACTGAGCAGGGTATTGTATATACAAGAGGCAAAACAAGAAGCACTGCAAATCCTAATAAGAAAGCCACTAATCTGCCAAAGCCAATCACTACCCACTCAAGCTGCTCTTTTCAAGCCCTGTCAGCACCTTACCACTGTCAATTTCTTCAAAAGCATGAGTCGGGCCCTTTTATGGATCAAGAAATCATCAGAAGGTGGTTCACAGTTTATTCTGCATATATTATGTTGACTGGCATTTACAAATGAGTTCAATCTGACAGTTGCTATCTGTTTCTGTGTGATCCCATTCTATCCTGTCCTGTCCTGTCCTGTCCTGTCCTGTCCTGTCCTGTCCTGTCTTGTTCTGTTCTATTCTGTTCTGTTCTGTTCTTAGTGATAGATTTGGGCCATTTCTGCACTAGACAGTTACAGCACTATTATTCCACTTGCAACGTCCTATGGAATCCAGCCCCTCTCAAAACTGCAAACCCCAGGATTCCATAGGATGTTGTAAGTGGAATAATAGTGCTATAACAGTCTAGTGTGGAAATGGCTGCATTCTACACCCACCTATCTTGGAATATAACCCACTGAGTCCAATCACATCTAATTCTGAAATTATGACAAGAACTATTCATATGGTTCTCTTCTTTTATTATATCCAGCAAGATTTGCTAGATAAACAAACAGTACAATGTAATCATAAAAGTACAAATGATGTTGACTGTTAAAACACATAAATCTGTACAATTTGGCATTGCTAAAAATAGAATATGTTACAAATTTGCAACAGAGGAACTAAAAAAATTGTTACAGGTAGAAAACAAAAACAATACAGAGACAGAACCTGATAGGTTTCAATAAACAGTAAACATCAGAGCAATCCTTCAGATATCTATTCTGTATTGAAATCTTTTCTGTTCTGTTAATTTTTTCGATTTAATTTTTGTAACATAATTTCCTTTCTTCCTTTTGGACTCATCCAGAATCCCTTTTCAAGGCTGGCTGAATGTGTGGATGGTAGAGAAGCATTTCAGTTTTGTACAATGCCTCCCAGGGGAAGGTGGCTGCAATGCACATCAGTGGGGATGGAAAGAAGTTGTTCACACATGCACAAACACCCCATGCGTTATTTCCAGGCATGAGGCAAAAGGTATCAAACTCCTGAAGGTAGGATCAGGAATGGCTTTAGGCAGATTGAACAATAACCAGCGTATTTAGTGGTGGGTGAACACCAAATTGTGAGACAATGCAGAGGATGTGACATCAGTAGATATATCCTTTGGGGCGAGGGGCAATCCAAATGTGTATCAGTTATGCAAAGATTCAAGGTCAAGTTTCCATAGACTTTCGCAATTTGTGAAATAACAAAGCCACAGAAGGGTTTTATATATTTACTTCCAGTAAGTCTGGCTTAAGATATCCACTCAGCTCCCAACCCCTGGACTTCTGCCCTTAGATCGGCACCCAGAATACAGATGAATTATAGCAAAGATCTACTTATTAATTCAAACACATATAGTAAGACATCCAGCCAGTGTACATTTAGATCCAGACAAAAGCTCCATCCTACAAGGCCAAATCAACTGAGGGATCAGCAAGAGAAGACACTGCACTGTTGTATTACAGTCCTTGTGAGGGGCCCAAGTTTATAACACAAAGGGAACTGAGATGAGAATGGTCGAACAGGATGCCAGTTTGACAACAGAGAGGATGGGGGCACCACTGGGAGAGCCGGAGCCAGCAGGGAACCTAAGAGAAGCCTGAACAAAGAAAGGCTAGCAGAGGGAGGAATTAGGACAAATCTAGACGGCGCCAGGAGAAGAAAATGGGATGGGGTGGCACACACCCATAAGCCATCTTTATGGTCTCCTTTCCTTATACTTTCTTACCATCTGGTGCACATCTCACTAGTCAGTAATCATGCTCCTGTGAGGAACCGTGTCCTACCAAGGATAATTGATGTTAAGCCAGGCAACCATAAAATTCAGCAAGATGTTCGCTGCCATGATACCTGGCAATTAAGTGGAATGGCTCATTTAATTAACTAGGTGGTTTTCTTTCAATGCACTTCTCTTATCCTACAGGCGTACATGACTCATTTGCCAGCAAAACTAGTTTTAATTTGACTTCTCCCATACTCTGGCCACAGTTCAAAAAAAGAAAAAGGAATATACGGAGGAGATCAAAAACCTAGTTTGCATAGACTGGGGGCTTTAACTGCATACAGTTTGAAGTGATGCCAGTTGGTTGGCTCCAGCTTTCTACTAGTGACCTGGACTGAGAGTCAGGAATCCAGCACAGCATTCCAGTAGCAGGGGACAAGATATATCGATTTCATAGGATCATAGAGTTGGAAAAGACCACAGGAGCCATCCAGTCCAACCCCCTGCTGTGCAGGAACACATATCAAAGCACTCCCAACAGACGGCCAGCCAGCCTCTGCTTAAAAACCTCCAAAGGAGACTCTACCACACTCCAAGGCAGCAGATTCCACTGCTGGACAGCTTTGACCTTCAGGAAGTTCTTCCTGAGGTTCAGGTGGAATCTACTTTCCTCCAGCTTGAATCCATTGCTCCTTGTCCTAGGCTCTGGAGCAGCAGAAAACAAGCCTGCTCCATCCTCGACATGACATCTCTTCAAATATTTAAACATGGCTATCATGTCCCTTCTTAACCTTCTTTTCTGCAGACTAAACATACCCAGCTCCCTAAGCCACTCCTCATAGGGCATGGCTTCTAGACCCTAATGTTTTATTTCCAATTTGAGCATTGGACTAGGACTAGGACTCCTGGTCCAATGCCCATTCACACAATGCCCATTCACACTATGCAATTATGGTGGTGTGATTCCACATTAACTGCTTCTATGACAGAGCAAGGATTCAAACCTTCATCTCCACAGCCACAGTCCAATGCTCAAACTGCTACACCACACTAGTTCCTTTATTGCTGTTAAACATAGTGGTTAGAATCTTCCTTCCTTCTTTCCTTCCTTCCTTGAATTTTTCATTTTAAACCTATGTCCAAAAACTTGAAAACTATAGACATAAGTACATAAGAGGAAAAGAACACATAGACTCAGTAGACCTACCTGTGGTCTACTTTCTTTTTCTCCATTTTTATGTGTTTAAAAATATTCAATCATATATTGGAAAAGATAGAAATATATCAACATGAAAGAAAATGAATATATAAACAGAAGGCTCTTCTCTGCCTACTGCTGTATCTTTCCTTCTTTTCAAATGCTTTTTATACTGCTTTTCTGAGCTGCATGTCTATCAACCAGAAAAGCAATATAGAAACATTTAACAGAAAGTGTGTGTTTATGTGTGTACATGCTCATATGCACACATCAGTTTACAATAAATCATCACAACGTTATAAGGAGCAAGCAAAAGGATTTAATGCAGTGATGCCAACAAGGTAGGCATCTCACAATCAGATAAAATCCAGCACACACCAATAAAGACAGCATCTTTCAGTCGCCCATTAAATGTTCTGGAGATTTGAAACAAAAAAGACAGTCTGTCATCTCAAAGTAATATTGGTTTGCCCTCCAATAGCCAGCAGAGGTTTCTGAAGCCAGGTCTACTAGCAAACTCAGCACAATAGTTTCTTTTTGGAAAGAAAATATTCAGCATGTTTAATTATCTCACAACTAATTTGGCTGTAGTTACTTATTATAGGATAGCCACAAATTAAATATAGAAACATTTACTGTCTGGATAAAGAATGAGGTGAATGGAGAGGAGACAATCCACAAAAGGCATATCTGGGGAAATGATTTTGCTCTGGTTTCCACACTATTGAAAGCTAAATACACACAGAAACAGTTTACAATCTAAATCTGTATATTTCTGGTTTGCAATGCAACTTAAGGCCAGCTCAGTGTGGGGGTTTGAGTGTTAAATTTGGACACTGGAGACCAAGGCCATTTCTGCACTGGAAATGGATGATTCCACTTTCAACATCCTACGTAATCCTGGGGTTTGCAATTGGGGGGGGGGGCGGCTGGCCGCTCTCTAAACTGCAAACTCCAGGATTCCATAGGATGTTGAAAATGGAATCATCGCACTATAAGAGTGTAGTGCGGAAATGGCCCAGGGTTCAAGTCTCACTTGGCCATGGAAACCTACTGGGTGGCTTTGCGCGAGTCACACTCTTTCAGCCATGAAACCCTTGTGATAGATTCACCTTAGGGTCACCATAAGGCACACAATATGACACATACTAAGATGTACATATTTGTTTAAATGTGCATAAAACGTATACATGTTTAAAGTGCGAAAAATGTGTACAAAAGCAGCTTTATTTTTTGGGAAATTGCTTGAAAAATGCATCCATTTCAAAGATTGCATACTTTTAGCAAAAAATGCCTATACGGCTGGAAAGGTTTCTTTTTCCACGACATGAAAATATATATAAATCTTTGTGCAGTCTTTAAAAAAAAGATCATAATCTGATCCAGAATTAGGATAAATAAGAATTAGCACTGGGGACATAAGAATGTGAGCCAAATTGAGCTTGGCTATGTCATTGTTCCCTGGTTGATGTGGAGTTTAATATCCATGGCTGTGCTTTGATATGGCACAAAAGAGAAGAAGTCAAGCTGCATCTAGTCGAGAAATACTTCCCAATGAAAGAAGGGTATTGGAGTATTCATAAAGACATTAATACTTCTTTCCAGGAGTAAGGAAGGAAGGAATTCTTTTTGAACCATAGATTCAGTTTTGCCAGAGGATGTACTAAGGACACCCTTTTCAGATGTTGTTAATGGGCACACAGACAGTGTACCTTGAGATTTCTCTACAGTTTGACCCTTTTGAGTATCTGAGTGAATGATGAATGCAACTTGGCATCTATTCCTTTGAAAGTATATGACTGTGTTTGACTGGCACAGAAAGTTGTAATAATACTGCTCCTATACATTCATAAGAGTGACATAATCACAAACAAAGTCCTCAAATGTAGGGCAGGATGTAAATATTTTAATGAATAAATAAAACAAATGAATAAGGCAGTTGAGTGTTTTGAAAAGCCAAGTGACATGAAATGAAAAACCATCAGAAGGTGTTATGGAACAGTTTGTGTTACTGAGTCATGCCCAGCTTCCTGTCTCCTCCCCTTGTTCTATTTGTTTGTTTCTTTGTTTTAATATTTAGGCAAAGGCTAGGGAAGAGGCTTCCAGAGGAGTGTACATCTTTGTGGTACAGGTTCTGAAACAACAACCTGAGTCCTGCTTCAGCCCCCCACAAACAGCCAACCATTCCACAAACAGCTGTTACCCAAATGGTGTTTTTAAAAAATGTAGGAATGGATCCAGCAGCAAGTCTAACTTCTGGATAGATTCAAAGCAGGAAAGGGGAATGTGCATCCTTCCAGATGTTGTTGCAGGTCCCATCAGCCCTTAACCTTGGCCATGCTTGCTATGGTTGACGGAAGTTGCAGTCCAGTGATACCCAGAGAGCCACATGTTCTTCACCCCTTTTTTGAAGGAGTTAGGTTCATAAAGAAGCTTTCAAACTGGGATGAGAAGACTATTCAGAGATATTCCCAAAAAAAATATTGAAAAACATGTTTCTCAAGTGAAGAGAAACCCTGGCAAAAAGAATTCTGGACTGAAATTCAGGACTTGTCCTATACATTTCTGCACAGGAAACAGCATCTTCTGTAAAGAAAATAATATCTTGTGCAGAATAAGTCTTAAACTTTGAAAACTGCACAGTAGTTGACAGTGGCATAGCTGGGGGGGCAATGGAAGCAGTCTGCTCTGGGCAGCACTTTTTGGGGGCTGCTGCCATGGCATCCCCAAATCAAACAGAACTTGCCTCCATAGTTTACCAACATCTTCCCCACCTGCCTTTCTATTTTGGCACGCACCAGCCAGCCACTTCCACAAGAGGTGCATAGCTCCTGGGGCAAACCAAGTCAGAATGCCCAGAGGGGGCACATGAAGGAGGCAGAGGGAGGATCCACCAGCCATTTTCCCCCTTACTGTTGGCGGCATAGCTGCTGAGGCAAGCCATTACCATTGCGACCACTGCCCTGGGGCAAAGAACAAAGTGTCCAGCTGCCAGTTCACTTTTTTCCCACCTCCTGATCAGTATTATTGAGCTGGCTTCTTTTTCTGTCCCCCTTAGTGCCGTTCTCACTACCACATGCCATCATTTCATTTTGTATTTTATATTGAGAAGGGTGGCAAAAGCTCTAGCAACCCACTGATAGTTGAAAACTTTCTGGCAACAAGAAGAAAATTATTCAAATAATTCATTGCTTCATTTGAGAAGAAAATCAGCAAGGAATTATATCCCCCTTTTAAAGAGCTTGCCCCCATGGAGCTTATGATCATGGCACACAACATAAAATACTAGCTTAACCTTCAGGTCACAGCAGTATCCATGAATGACTCATGGACAGTTAATGTTGATGGTACCACCAGTTCTAAGGTGATTGACTGGTGCTGGTCAAGGTGAAATGAGGTAGGGGTGGCTTTCTTCCCTTTGAATTCCATTTTATAGAATCACAGAGCTGGGAGAGGCTGCAAGAGTCTCCTAGTCCAATCTCTTGCCTTGCAAGAGCTCATAACTGTAGCATTTCCAAAGATGCCCATCCAACCTCTGCTTAACACCTCTAAAGAGAGTCCACCATCCCCTGAGGCAGCCTATTCCACTGTTGAACTGTTCTTACAATTGAAAAAATCCTTCCTAATGCTTAGATAGAATCTATTTTCTTGTAATTTGAATCTGCTTATTCATGTTCTAGTCTCTGGAGCAGCAGGAAACAAGCTCATTCCATCTTCTACGTGACATCCCTTCAGATATTTAAAGACGGCTATCGTGTTACCACTCAGACTTCTCTTTTCCAAACTAAACAAAACCAGCTCCCTAAGTTGTTCTTCATAAGGCTTAATTTCCAGATCTTTGGTCATCTTGGTTGCTCTTCTCTGGAACACATGCCAGGTAAGGCCTGATCCGGAATAACTGTGTCTAGTTCTGGGCACCACAATGTTGGACACCGACAAGTCAAAACATGTCAAAAAGAGGTCTGATGTTGGGGGCATGCAAGGAGAAAGAACAGGGCTTTGAGTTCTCTGGGTCCAGATCCTCCTATCCCAGTTCTTCCCTAGAAAGTCCCTTCACTATAAGAGCACCAACAGTACTGAAGCAACAGTAGCAATAGTTTCTGTTGCTACAGTGAGGAGGTCTCCTCAAATGGACAATTCTCCCAATAAAAAGGAAGTTTTCAATATAATTCAGAATACCTTCCCAATAATCTCATCTTACACTGACCTTCCATTATTCCTCCCCCGACACACTCACATGTAATTCAGGACTCTCTATAAACATTGAACCACTTTACCTCCTTTTTCTCCCTTTATTTTTTATTACACTGCCATCAGGACTCTATTAGTGAAGGAGACAGGCAACTCCCAAAGATATCGCACAATTTTAGCATGAAGAGAGAGAAGGCTGTTTCCTGTGGTGAATGGCTATGTTACCCTGATGACAGACGCCATCCCAGGGGGATATAAAATTGATATCAAATATGCCCGCCATGCCAGAGGGGTTGCCTGAGTGGGTGTGTAGACAGATAGGTCAAACGTCGAAAACTAGGTCAAGGCCACGAAAATTCCCAGTCATATTTCCCCAAAGAGACCTCAGGCTAGACACGTCTGCACAAACAAAGGGTCTTCAGCCACGAATAGCCAACTTGAGGGCATTACTGGGTGTTCCCCACACTGAGCAGCTCCGACTTTGGAAAATCCTACAGGGCGAGGTCAATCTGCATGAACCAATCATGCAAACTATCCAGTTGCTATTGTGAGGCATTTTTCCTTTTATTTCAGTCATTATTCTTCCCAGGAGAGGGCCTGCCCTCGAGGTACGTTCCGCCCTATAAATAGTCCCAGTTTTGAAGAGAACTCCCCACCATGCTAGCAGACTGGCACTCTGTTAGTTGAGTGATCCTCTCAGCCGCCTTTCTTCACTGAGCTCCATCCTTCTCGTCATTTCCCAGACCGAAGACTTCAGGACAGGTGCAGTATCACTGCCATTACACCCTCTCTGCTAAATCCCCTATCAATTTTCACCTCTTTCCCTTCTCAATAAGCCTTGTGTGTGTAAGTGAGTGACTGCATTGGTGCGTGAGAACTCATTTATTAATAAAATCCATTTATTAGTACATTTGTCTGACTTTTTGCTTGGCCTGACCCTGTAAACATTGGGTAAAAGATTCTGCTGGGTTACCCTGTCCCTTGTTGTACTATTGCCAGTGCTCCACTAGTTTCCCCAATCTCTATATTATTGGAGTGAGGTGTCCCCCAAGGGACCCCCAGAAGTCAGGGTAACCGCTATCTAAGAGCCTTTTGGATCAGAGCAAGGGCCCATCTCTCTCCTGGGATCCAGTTTTCTGATAGAGGCCATCCAGCAGTGGTGGCTAGTAGTTCTCATGTCAGTAGAGAAGTAAATTCCTACTAGATGGTATACTGAACTTTAAAAGGAGTTATCCGTAGTGCTGAATCAATTCTCAAGATGGACTTCAGCACCTTGGATAGTGACAAATGGAGCAACCATCATCCCACCTGTCCCATGGGGAAAGATTGCAACATTTGAACTCTTCAGCTTGGAAGGTAATGCGGGAGAGACATGGTAGAGGTTGTTACCCCAAAATGTAGGTGCCACAAGGGGCACCCTGCAATGCCAAATACCTCCTTGCAAAAGTGGAGAATGAATTAGCTTGAAGAGGAGGCTTGCGAGAGTGGAGTAACTTAACGAGACCTTTTCTACCAATGTTTACAGGCTCACGCAGGAAAAGAACCAGCCAGAGATTCAAAAGTAAGCTAAAAATGTGTTTTTATTGGGGGGAATTCACCCATGCATGCATACAAAATACAAACAGTCAAACATTCACACAAGAGCTAACTGAAGGATAAAAGGAGTGGGGGAAGTATATATAGAGAGGTTGAGGGTTGGGGGGAGATTATAATTACCAGTCCAGAAGAGTATGAAGAAGCTGAAATGAGGCATGGCTTTGGTAGGACCTAAGGATAGTTGTTGTTCAGGAGCCAGACGGACAGAGTGACGGGTAGACTGCACTGGGCATCCTGAAATCAGGGGTATTTGTACCCAAAACATAGCCTGCGGCAGTGGAAGGTATGTGCAGTTCCAGGTGTGGAACAATGGGAGTTGCAGCACAGACAACAGACTATCAACCCACTAATGTTCACAGTGTGTGGATGATAAAGACATCATGTGTGTTGAAATAGCTGTCTATTGTGGCTGCTATGAGGTGAGAGGAAGGAGTCTAGATGCATAGAGGATGGGTACCTGTCAGTCAGTGCCCTGGTGAGCTTGTCACAATTACATTCCCTGGGAAAACTCCAGCTTCTGCTTAAGTCTATTATCCACAGGAACTGAGTTTATTTGCCTACAAATGACTTAGTCTTACCTTGAGGGTGTTTAGGTTGACCTGCCTCTCTTGTTTATAGTCAGGTTTCTTCCCTCACTCGGTTTGACCTCTCAGTCATCCCACAGGCTTTATTTTGATATCAGAGCCAACTAACACAGTTGTCAATCCAATATGGTGCCTATTAGATATGGTGCCCATATCAAGGACCCCCAAAGTGGGGCCTTATAAATCACCCCCCCAAAAATGGAACCTTCGTGGACCTTGCAAGGTTTCATTTTTCTAGAAGGGACCCACTTTGCATAATTTGAAACTTTGACAAATTTCAGAGGAGGGGGTAGGAAACTTCGGGTGGGAAAAGAGAGTTAGGGTATGCTGTTTGACCTCCATCATGCTTGTCAGCCAAATACTTGGTTGGGCAGACAATTTAGTAAAAATGTTGCCAATTAAGTTTGCAAAAACAAAGAAAATGGCATCTAACAGCACACATATCATGATAAATAACAATATACAAAACTCACTAGCAATTAGAATCTCAAATTCAAATGCAGTACAGACACATCAATATACAAATAACTCAAAGTATTAGCAATGTCCAACTGGAAATCCTTCATCAATAAAGCACAGGAAAAAAAGTTCACTTAGCAAAGTCTGTTGGTTCTGAGCTCAAATCTAACACCTTCAGGTTATTGGTATACATTTCCACAAATCTTGTAGAATTGATCCCTAAACTAACTGTTGAGCATAATGAGAAAGGAAAAGAGAGAGAGAGAGAGAGAGAGAAGGGGAGAGAGAGAGAGAATAAGGCCTCTAAATACATGCATATATTACACACATATAGGGATTCCACTCCAACAATTGAAGCAGAAATCACTAAAATTATACATCATGTACATATAGCAACAATTCAATTGCTTAGATAAATGCATTAGAAAGTAAAGGCAGTGATCTGGCTATCGAGATTTCAAGGAGATTGATATTGCCTTGCCTTATGGGTATGCAACACTGAGAGAGACGGAAACCAGTTTTGCAGACTAAAGTCAAGACTGAGCCTTGGCTGCTTTGGCCAATTCACCAAGAGTTCTCAATTTTAGCAGCTGGCAGCTCATTCAATATGCTAAGCCAGCAAGGCAGAAAACTAACAAAATTTGAAATGCCAGAATGACACTGTGTTGTTCAAGTCTGGAGCCAGGTTGCCTTTGTTGCAAAAGGGGAAGAAGTTTAAAATCTACAACTAGAACTACAACTAACACAAACTATATACACAAAAAGGGGGAAACTTTGTTGAAGTGTGTCTCTTCAAGATGGCTGGCAGCCCATGAAGGGAATTAGAGCAGTTGCTTTGCTCCTCTGCTGCTCCACAAAAGAGGGGGTTGCCCAGTCTGGGGGCTTTCCTTTCCAGTCCTCTGAATGTGCGTGTCTGTGAATCTCTGAAATTGCTTGTAAGAGTGGCAGTATCGGTTCATGGCTTGAGACCCTTTTGGACAAATCAAAGAGGAGGCTGCTGTCTGGCCCAAATGCCTCCTGAAGTAATGTCTTTCCTCTTGGCATGATGGTGACTGAGACAGAACCATGGACTGTCTTGGCCCCTCTCAAGATCACCAGAGTAAAAATGTATAGATGACCACAGAACATGAATGCAACCTGGCACCAGTATAACTCTGCAGAGGAGAAGGCAGTAGGCACATCCACCTCCCTGTGGTATTTGGGGCTCGCAGTGGTGGCTGTTGAATTCTCACTTGATGGAATGCAATCAAGAGGGGTGTGTAGCGTCAAGGCAGGGTGTGCCACAGTGAGTGCCTTTGAACTCCAGTGGAACTGACTGGCAGGCAACTAAATTCAGACAAAATTTTTTAAAAAGACCTAACATGAGATTCACTTTCTAAATATGCACTGCTGCTCACTGGGCTGAGATTTTCACTGAGTTAATCCCCACATCTGAAAAGCCATTCCTCGTCAAGCAGCATCACTGCAGCCTTGTTCAATATATAGCTGAAGGCAGGATATGTATACGTATGTATGCTCCACTATATGTCACTACACACTTGCTTACCTTGAATTGCACTGCTATTTACTCACCCTCTAATGAAGTTTGGAGATATCTTTTTGGTGCTCTTCTTAGGTCATACTGGTCCACACTGGACTGCACAGTTTGGTATCAGTGGCTGCTTGGCTGCTTCCCTCTCCAGATGATCCCGTTACTGATTCTTAGAGGACCCCATAATTCCATTCATGAGATGATAGGGTGAGAGAGAACAAAGTTTTGGAAACTTATTTCAGTGCATGGTGGGTGGCAGAAAGACAGCCCCTGCATTGGCCCTGTCTCATTTAGAGTTTTAAATTTCAAAACCAGCACTTTCAACTGGGCCTGGAAACAAACATATAAAGTGGGAGCGATATGCATACTGTAGTCTGGTCACAGTATACAAACTTTGAATTGAATTCTGAACAAGCTGCAGTCCCTAAACTCTCCTAAATACTCTTCAAAAGCATAGAGTTCCTTAAAGTAGGATCACTTTGTGTCTTTATTATATAGGACACTCTTCTGTTTGAAGATTCCCTCCATTTGCCTGGTGGTCCAGACCAGATTAACTTAAAGAACTATAAGAAGGGAGAGCAAGGAAGGTCCTTAAAATTTCCAGTCAATAGTTTCTACCTGGACAGGATGCTGTGCGTGCATACAGTCACTTTGTCACAGCATTGCCAATCGTGAGAGAAGATCCATGGCTCACTCACACATGCGTGTGCAAAACTAGTCTCCCTTTTGACGAGACTTAAAGAAAATCTTGTAGATTCCTTGTTCTGATGTTTCATTTTGGGAGGAATCTCCAAACCCACTTTGAATTACACAGTACAGTAACTACTGTTGCCAAGTCTGTACCATCCCATTCCCTGAAATATCAGTTCCAAAACCTGAGATTATGGGAAGGCCCTTGTGAAGCCACAGGTGCAAGAGAGGCAAGAGATGAGAGGAAGCCTGGTATAGGTTCTGGACCAGTTGCTTGTGGAAACGGGCAGGTAAATCCAGCTAAGCAGGTAATATGGCAGCCCAGACTCTCAAAACTGGCACTCAGGTCCAGATTTGCTCCAAATGGCATGACAGGTCCAAGTGCATGTATCACCTACATCTCTTCCCAGTCCCTTCTCCTCCCTCTTGGGTGTTTGGTGCTTCAAGTTTACACCATGAAAACATACATACATGTTGTTATATGTACATGTGGGGATTTGCCAAAAAAATGGAAAGACAAGGAAATTCCATCAGAAGAAGAATGGGCACTTAAATTATTTGATATGTACCAAATGGATAGACTGACTATGCTGTTAAATAAAATCAAAATTTGAAAAGAGTACATCAAGTTTGGGATTGTGTACTGCAAATGTGGGGAAAGAAATGGGAGAAATTGGCAACTAGAGGCTTAGAAGATTAAACCTTTGAAGTTAGGTTTGTTGTTCAGTGTAATTTTAATTAATAAATCTAAAATATGTAAGTATAAAATATAAATACAAGTAAAAATGATACAAGAATCATGAACCATCACAGAGATTAGAATAAATATCTAATAATGTCTAATGATAGTGGTATTTTTAATTATACTGGATATATATATAATTTGTATTTTATAATATGGTAGATCCAGACATATGGTGAAAAATGAAATTATGTAATAATTATTTTATTTTATTTTCTCATAGGTGAAACTTTTAGAAAGATCTGAGATCCTGTGTCTCTAATGCCCCAAACTGTCTTGTCCAATACCTGTAACTTGTCCCTGTATTCCCTAATCCAATCTGTACTCAGAGTTATTAACATGCAGATGTTGGGTTCCTGAGGGAATGCACTGCCCTCCTCCTTGCTGCTAGACCTTGTCTCCATAGCAACTGGCCAGGTTCAAGAGCTCTCTTGTTGAGAATTCTAAAGGCCTCTCCCTAAACTGCAAACTTCAGGATTCCGTAGAATCTTCTTAGGCAGCCAATCATATGAGGTCTTAGCCTGACACAGACAAACACACAAACTTTGACTTTTATATATTAGACATTATGTGTGAAAGTATTTGATAGTAAGTAACATGTACTTTTAAATCTTTTATTTTAATTAAAAAACATACATACAAACATTCTCAAGCTGAGCCAGAGACCTTTGGTGCCAACTGAGAGTCAGTGGCACACAAAATTTCTGCTTCATCAGGGCACCCTCTCTGAGATTTGTCTTCAGCTTGGACACTATCTAGGGAAGTATAGCGGTTCCTTTGCTTTTCAGCCAAACTCCTAGACTTGGTTACCCTAGTGCAGTGGTTCTCAACCTGTGGGTCCCCAGATGTTCGTGGACTTCAGCTCCCAGAAGCCCCAGCCACTATGGTCAATGCTCAGGGCTTCTGGGAGCTGAAGTCTACAAACATCTGGGGACCCACAGGTTGAGAACCACTGCCCTAGTGAAACCCGGTAACAACTTAAGGATATGCAGACGAATCCCCTAAAATAATACATTGAGTCCACCATATACATATGGGATTGGTTCCAGGACCCCTTGTGAATACTAAAAATTGTGCATTTTCATGTCCAGGAGAGGAGCAACTGATATTGCTATGCCCCTACCAAAGCCCCAGGGTGGCCAACAGTGTCTGGACAAAGCTCCTTACTGCCCAGCAATTCTTGTTGGTTCACAAGCTGCTGCTACAAACAATCGCAAGGTGGCAAGAAGTTTCCTTCGGGAGCTGCTGGCTGCCCTGGGATTCTTGAGGGCATGTTTCCAGATTGTGGTTGCTCATTTGCAAATAAGTGACCATGACTGGGACCATCACCGCTGCCACATCCCTGCCTAAGCTCCTCCCTGCCCTGCAATTGTTGAGGTGAGAGAACAGCAAGCTCACTTCCTGATGCTCCACCTCCAGGGAACATCTGACATACCCACATTGCAGGACTCTTGGGCCTTGGCTGGCACCTGGGCCTTGCCACCCTCTCCCCTGCTGCCCTGGGACTGCTTCTGCACTGGAAGTCAGGTAAATTAATTTTTTAAAAAGTATTTTTTCACTTTTTACTTCATGCAGGGTTAAATTTGCAAATGTTATACTCACAATTTCCACAGGACCATTGTATTTGTCTCTGAATTCTGTTTTTTGTAAAATTTTATTAAGAAAAATAACACACTTCAAACATACAAAACAACAACAAAGAATACATCCATACAAATATTAACAGGCATAACTGAAACAAACACTAACAAAACATAGCTAAAATTGGTTCCTGCCCTTGTTGCACTACTGAAACATTCATACCTAACTATTAAGTCATACATTTTATCTGATAATTATTCATTGTTGCTTATCACTTATTATTTTAATTGCTTGCTTACTTAATTTCTCAAGTTCATAAATAATTGTTAACTTATTCTAGTTTACTAACCTTTGAATTTTGCTTTGATCAAAAAAAAATGGGATACTTCAGCCACACTAGACTGTTACAGTGCTGTTATTCCACTTTCAACATCCTATGGAATCCTGGAGTTTGCAGTTTAGGGAGGGGCCTTTGAGGACTATAATAATATAGTGCAGAAATAGTCTTGGTGTCCACTGCCTTGAGGCTCACTTTAAGGAAAAAGATGAAATATCAAAATAAATATTTTTTTTAAAAAAAAGTGATATATTTTGGTTGTGATTTTGGGCAATCTGGATTGTAGACAGTTTGGCTACAATCAAGTGTGCAAAGGCCACATGTGGTTTACAGGCCACATACTGCCCACACTTGATACAAAGTGCCTTGGAAGTGAGGTTGGTCAGTTGGCTTGAACCCTGAAGAAGAATGATGTGTAGTGCAACATTTTTTGTGGCAGGTCCCATATATATTATCACAGTGCTGGAGCAGGCAGGAAATAAAGAAGGAATTTGGTGGAATCAGCTACTGCTAATGTCTCCGGTCTCTATGATGAGCGGGTACACCTACCCCCTCAGTGATAACTAGAATTGATGTAACTTTCTAAGAAAGTCCCTTGATTTCTGTCTTCTCATATCCTTACATAGCATATTTGGGGCACTTATCTGCAATGGTGGATCTCAAGCTTTTGCAGTGCAGATCCAAACCATTGCTATGCTCCTCTATGATCTACCACAGCCTTTGTGGAGCTAACTCTGGACCGTTTCAACAGAGACATCTCTTTCAGCAAAGGTAAGGTAGATCCAAATCATTGCTGTCTTTCACGCACATGTGTAATTAGATTAATTGGCTCAATAAATCTTGCACATCCAAAGACAGCTTCCTTGATAGAGCCAGTGATAACAGTCTCAGTGCATCACTTTTGCAGGGCATTTATCTGCAAGAGTAAATATAAGAAGGCCGTTTCCACACTAGACTGTTATAGTGCTATTATTCCACTTTCAACATCCTATGGAATCCTGAGGTTTGCAGTTTAGGGAGGGGCATTTAGAATTCTCAGCAGGAGAGCTCTTTGGCCTCTGTAAACTACAATCCCCAGAATTCCACAGGAGATTGAAAGTGGAATAATAACTCTATATCAGTGTTGGGCGGAAATGGCCCAAGATTTTTTAAAGGCCAGATTCAGCATAATAATTGACATTAAAACAGAACTAAACAAATAGTGGCTGGTATTTAGTAATGCAGTTACAAATTCATAATCTAGAGTTACGGATCTGTAAACAGTCTGTGTTCAGTAAGACTACGGCCCTTTCCGCAATTTATCTTTTTCTGAAGCCATCGCGCAAGGATCCAGAGAAAGCCTCTTCCGGAAGGGAATCGCTTCTGCTGAGCTCCGCTTCCACACTGGCTGCCTCCTGGATGGGAGGAAGCGCGATGGCCCCGCTCCTCCCTTCCACAGCACAGCCTGGCAGTTTCCCAGGCTGCGCTGGGGGAGGAAGCACAGCCATTCCACTTCCTGCCATTCTGCATGACAAGTAAGTGCAGAAGAGAGGCAGGAGGACTCCACAATTGCGTGTCATTTTCAGGAGAAACCTGAACATGATTTAATCTGTGATTGCAATGGGATGGCCATGGGATGGCCAAGGGATGGTGACAACATCATGCAGAACCATCATTGCGATCCCGTGGCCATTGTGAGTTGGAGGTGGTATGCAAAAAGGGCCTACATTAGTCTTACTGGGTACCTATGTAGATGCCACTCCAATCCCCCTGAAGAGCCAGCCAGCCAGCGAACTGGACAAAGAAGGTCCACTTAGCTTCCAGTCAAGGCAAAAGGAGTACAATGTTTCTACCCCCTCCCATAAACAAGTGAACCTGCAACCATCAGAACCCTGACCCATGTCGCAAGTGAAATTCAAAAATGAATTTCGGGGGGAGGAAGTCTGTTTGTGAAAACATTTATCTGTTGACTTATGAGATGCTCATTCACTTGGGGTCTTTCCACACTACACTGTTACAGTGCTATTATTCCATTTTCAACACTTTGTGGAATTCTGGGGTTTGTAGTTTACTAAAGCAAAAGAGCTCTCTGGCTGAAGTTCTAAAGGCCACTCCCTAAACTTCAAACCTCAGGATTCCACAGGATGTTGAAAGTGGAATAATAACACTAGAACAGTGTAGGGCGGAAAGGCCCCTGGTTGACCGCAGTTGCCTTCAGTGAGGTAATGCGCTAGCTAAAAAGGATTGGCTATATAGAATCATGATGGCATCCCCTTTACTCCATGATCACTAGTGGACTGGGTCCACCCAGGAGGACAATTGAAGCAGAAAGAAATATTAAGCACTACCCTCACACCCCTGGCAACCAGTCTTTTCCATTTCAGTGAACCATTAGAACCATCTTGGGTTTTAGTTTGGACTTTAAAGAATCTCTTCAAGATGTGGAATCCTGTCCACACAGATTCACCGCCTCACTGATATGGAAGCTGCCAATTGCCACTGCCACCATCTGAACCAGCAGGATTTTTAAAATAAAAATAAATATTACAAGTATTAACAGCCTGCCAATAAACACTTCTACTCCCTGCTAATTGTGGCCCTGAATCAAACCAATCAGATTTTCAGAGCATTTCTACCAGTGTGATAACAAGTGTAAAAGAAGAAGAGGAAGAAGAGGAAGCGGAAGACACAGCAAGGGCTAGATAGGATATACTTTAATGGCTGTTTTTCACTTAATTCTAGAAGCATATACTAGAAGACCTCTTCTGAGGCACCAAAAATTAAGGTTCCTACCACAGAAAAGGCTCAGAAGGCCCACCAAAAACACCCACCTGATGGTGAAAATGGAAGCACAGATTTTTTTTTTTTTTTAAAAAGCAACTATGTATACTGCTTTAGGGAACAAATAACATGTTATGTCATCTTGCTTAACAATAAGGCAATCCTTTTCATTCAATTAAAAATTGTGACCCGATCAGGACTAGTCCAAGGGGAACAAAAGGCCAAATGTCACCGTGACACTCCTTTCCATGTGCTCCCTTCTATAAAAACAATTGACACATACTTTCCCACACATTAATCACACTGAGTATTATGCCTATAAAAATTAATAACCCAATAAACATTCAGTGGTCATGAATGAGAAATTTTCTTTAAGAAAAAAATAACTTGGGATTTTTCTAGTAGAACTGCTAAGGGGCTTGCATGTCGTTTTGTGGGATGGAGGTGGATTCAGAGGTAAAAGGTTCTAAAATGGATGGTAACTTAGCCAGTCTGTTAGTATTTGGAGATGGAGAGAATGCTGTCATCATGTCAGAATGAGTTTCTTAAGAACAAGACATCTTAAAGGAGTTATTAGCCTGTGAGATCAGGAGTATCCCTTGGACACAGTAGATTTTGATTTCAGCAAGGCTTTCAAAAAGGTCCTCCATACCACTGTTGGCTAAACTTTAGCAACTTTAATTGCTATGGCAACATCCAATGGAATCCTGAGGTTTGCCATTTATAGGTAGAGGCCTTTACAACTCTCAGCTAGAGAGTCTTCTGGTGTCTCTGACCCAATTAGAAACCCCAGGATTCCATTGGATACAATCATGGCTGGGAAAATATTACTATAACTGTATATTGTGAATGGGCCCCAGATTGATGGATCATACCTAAAGAATGTTCATCAAAAGTTTCTTGTTGTCATAAAGAGAGAAGCAGTTGTGGAAGGTTTGGGGAATGCTGAAGGGTTCTGTTATGCATTTGATTGCATATTTGTTTAATAGCTTCGTAAACATCTTCAGAACAAAAGGAGTGTGGATGTTAATCAAAATTGCAGAAGATACACAACTGCGTACAGCTGCTAACATCTTAGTAGAGATAAAAAGGATCCAAGATGATTCTAGCAGGGTGGAGAACAAGGCCAAATTAACAAAGTTCTTTATATAGGAAGAATCAGTACCTAAAATCCAGAATGGTTAACACCTGGCTTGACAGCAGTACACACACACACATATACACACAAAAGATCTAGGGAGTTTATAAAACAGAATAGTGGCAGATATGAGTGATACTACTGCTTAATAAACTTTTCAAGGCAGAGTGCAGGAGCTGTTGAAAGGGAAAATACTGTATTAAGAATTAACAGGAAAGGGATCAAAAATAAAATTGCCATTATCATCAATCTATGTTGTTTCTCCATCTGGAATACAAAGATTCTAGAATATGCACTACTGAACACCATACCTCAAAAAATATTCTTGCAGAGTTAAAATAGGTGCAGGAAGAAAAAGCAACCAAAATGGTCAGGTTCAACAGCTTCCCTATAAAGAAAGGCTGCAACATCTGGAGAGTTCTAGCTTAGGAAAAAAGTAAGTAAAAGAGCATATGATGGAAGAGTAAAATATCATGTTTCATGTTGCAATAATGGGTACAGATAAGCTTTTCTCCCTGTTCTAGGGCTAGAACGCAGAGTCACACTACTGGGAGATTCAAACAGATTCAAACAGCTTGAAAAAGTGGGTTGTCGGTATTCTACACCCCACACTTAGTTACCCATGTGTAACTAAATAATGTCTCTTAGTGTGAGCCCCCCTTGCTCATGTTAACAGCCAGAAGCCCAAATGAGCAAAGTAGTGTTCAGACGCCAGTCAGTGGATAACGTAGATGACATTTCCAGTCCCTCCCACCAGTGAACAAGCCTCTGACAATAAATTGCAACAGGGCCCTGCTTTGACCGTCCCAGCCTTGTTGGCTGGTGGGAAGAGGCAAGAAACCTCCTCCCCCTTGTACCCTTAATGGCAGCTCCTTCACTCAGTTTGGAGGCTGGCTGTTAAGGCTGGGAGAGATGTGTATGTCGTCTTCCGGTAAGACTATATAGTCATTCTGAAAAGAGAACAGTTAGATATTTGTAACTCTGGGTTACGAATCCATCATTTCAATACAGAATGCCAGCCTACTGTTACCCTAAGAGATGGGGGACACGGGGGTCCATTTGCACTTCCAGTATCTCCCTAGAATCTGGGGAAATTTCACCTCAGAAGAGGCCTGCGAGAGGAGGGTAATGGCAGGACCTTTTCACCTATGCACACCGGTAATAACTGTAAAGGGGACTTTGCTTAAATTTAACCAAAGTATTTTACTTGAATTAACAAACATACAGGAAATCAGTCATTCTTAAGAATCATACGAAGCTGTCAAAAAGCGAGGCAAGAAAGACTGGATAGAGAGATTAGGGGTGGAAAGGGTTAGAGCTACCAGTCTTGAAGAAGGAGGTGACAGAAGAGGGGCTCAGACAGCGTCTGAGGTTAGCATGGAGGAACAGCAGTCTGGACTTAGTATTTGGAGATGGAGATGGATTCTACGTATTGCAGTTGCCCGGGATTGACTGTACCCTATTTTATACCTTGAGGGGATGCATTGACAAAGCCATAATGGCTTTACCATGGGACTAAAAAAGGAGTCCAAAATGGTGTTATTGCTTTAACTCTGGAGTGACAAAACATTGGTAGAATTCATGACAATCTCTTAATGTTCAGTCAGGTAGGGTGTGTAGGGAAGATCTCTGTAGGGTAAGATAGAGGAATGATAGGCAGGACCCCTATTATGTCCTCCCGTTATTAATAAGTCCAATTTACGAAAATCACAAATCTCATAGGAGGGGTGGTAGAGTATTTACTTTTTTAATATTATAATTCTCATAACCCTCTGGAAGCCTTAGAACTCCAGCTCCAAAAAAAAAAAAATAAGTAATGCTTCCAAGATCTGCAGAAAACAGAACATACAGTAGGAAAATTCATAATCATGAGATGTGAGGATGGTCACCAACTTCAATAGCTTTAAAAGGCAATCAAACAACTCCGTGGAGAATAAAATGACGAGTAGCTACTTGTCATGAGGAGTATATGCTGCCTTCAGTATCAGAGACACTGGTTATCCATTTCTGGGAAAGAACAATGGGAAAGGGCTATTTGCGTTTCAATTTTTCTTAGACGTCTCGCTGACAGATGTAGAAAACAGGAAGCTGGACAAGATAGATCTTTGGCCTGACCTTCTTGTATTCTTGACTTTGGAATTTACAATTTTGCCCAAACAGCTTGCTTCCCTGATATGTGCCTAATGTTACAAAAACCACAAAACCCTGTAATGAACAAGAAAAGATATCCAGACCTTAAACTATGTTTCTGTGCATCCTCTTTGTCTGATGGAAAGATTGGCTTTCATGAAGAAGGGAGAAAACTTTACATCTAAAAGGTTTTCTGTTTGGCATTTTTTAATGGTATGAAAATAAAAGGGAAATGTAACTTTTAATAATCATATTTTAAGACATGCCATATTTAGAGTGTGGAATAAGTGTAAACATAGTTGCGTTTTAAAATGCCTGCATGAACCTCATGATGCTCTTTTTATAAGACAAATAATGGTCAAAGAAAAACCAAGACTTAATTAAGGTAGAAGGAGATTTAATGCAATTAAAGTCAAATGAAGAGTTGAATTCAAACTGCTGTGATATAAGATGCAGACTATTACCATGAAGGACTTAAAATGGATAAATAATTGTTTGGTTTTGATATCAACAAGACTGAGAATCAACTCTTTAGTGATGATGAATATTTAATAGCACAAATGTATAAGAGATTATTGAAATCTGAAACAGAGGAAGAACAAGTAAAAGAATGTATAATCAAATGGGCCCAAAATGTGGGTCATGCAATTCCATTAGATCAATAGGAGAAGATGTGGGTGAAGGGTTTGAAATTCACATTTGAAAGTGAAATTTAGGCCATTTCTGCACTATGCTGTTATAGTGCTATTATTCCACTTTCAACTTCCACCTTTTCAACTTCTGGGGTTTGCAGTTTACTGAGGCCCAAGAGCTCTCTGGCTGAGAATTTTAAAGGCCCCCTCCCTAAACCCCAAGATTCCATAGGATGTTGAAAGTGGAATAATAGCAGTATAAGCAGTAGAGCTGAAATGGGCTAAGTTATGGCTTGAAAGAAAACTTTTATGAGATGATGTATCAGTGATATCTTAGTCCTGAAAAACTTTCCAAAAATGTAGAAAGGCTCTCCAGCTAAATGTTGTAAATGTAACCAGTTGAAAGGACAATTTATCATATATGGTAGACATGTGAGAAAGCTAAGAAATTTTGGGTGATGATAGATTGACAGAGAAAATTTTGAAAATTAAATTCCAAATGAAACCAGACTTGTCTTTATTGGGATTAATCATAGAATCATACAGTTGGAATAGACCCAAGGGGCCATCCAGTTGAACCCCCTGCTATGCAGGAACACCCATCAAAGCATTCCCAACAGATGGCCAACCAGCCTCTGCTTAAAAACCTCCACAGAAGGAGACTCCACCACACTCTGAGGCAGCATGTTCCACTGCCGGACAGCTCTGACCGTCAGGAAGTTCTTCCTGAGGTTCAGGTGGAATCTCCTTTCCTGCAGCTTGAATCCATTGCTCCTTGTCCTAGTCTCTGGAGCAGCAAAAAAAAAGGCTGCTCCCTCCCCAACATGACATCCCTTCAAATATTTAAACATGGCTATCATGTCTCCTCTTAACCTTCTCTTCTGCAGACTAAACATACCCAGCTCCCTTAATTGTTCCTCATAGGGCATGGCTTCCAGGCCTCTCACCATTTTGGTCACCCTCCTCTGGACACATTCCAGCTTGTTGATATCCTTTTCGAATTGAGGTGCCCCGAACTGGACACAGTATTACAAATGAGGCCTAACCAGTGCAGAATAGAGTGGTACCATTACCTCCCTCGATCTAGACCCTATACTCCTATTGATGCAATCGAGAATTGCATTGGCTTTCTTGGCTGCCGCATCACATTGCTGACTCATGTTCAGCTTGTGATCTACCAAGACTCCTAGATCCCTTTCACATGTACTGCTATCCAGCCATGTGTCCTATATCTGTGCATTCCATTTTTTCTTCCTAAGTGTAGGACTTCATATTTGTCTCTGTTGAAATTCATTTTGTTAGCTTTGGCCCAGCTCTCCAATCTGTCAAGGTCATTTTGAAATTTTATCCTGTCCTCTGGGGTATTAGCAACCCCTCCCAATTTGGTGTCCTCTGCAAATTTGATCAGCATGCCCTCCACTCCTTCTTCCAAGTCATTGATGAAGATGTTGAATAGCACTGGGCCCAGGACAGAACCCTGTGGCACCCCACTAGTCACTTCTCTCCAGGATGAAAAGCAGCCATTCGTGATCACCCTTTGAGTTTGGTCGGTCAACCAATTACAAATCCGCCTAACAGTAGCCCTGTCCAGCCTACATTTTACTAGCTTCTTTGCAAGAAAGTCATAGGGAACTTTGTCAAAGGCCTTACGGAAGTCAAGATATGCTACGTCTACAGCATTCCCTTCATCTATCAAGCTTGTAACCCTATCATAAAAAGAGATAAGATTAGTCTGGCATGACTTATTTCTGAGAAATCCACATTGACTTTTAGTGATTACGGCATTGCTTTCTAAGTAATTACAAACTGGCTGTTTAATGATCTGCTCCAGGATCTTTCCTGGTATTGATATCAGGCTGACCGGGTGATAATTATTTGGGTCCTCTTTTTTCCCCTTCTTGAAGATGGGGACGACATTTGCCCTCCTCCAGTCTGCTGGGACTTCTCCTGTTCTCCAGGAATTCTCAAAGATTATTGCAAGTGGTTCAGAAATGACTTCTTCCAGTTCTTTTAATATCCTTGGATGTAATTCATCTGGCTCTGGAGATTTGAATTGATCTAGTTTAGCCAGATATTCCTGTACTACTTCTCTACTTATTCTGTGCTGCATTCCCCCCCTCACTTGCTCCCCACTCCCCCAGGTTAAGTACTTTTATCCTTTTGGGAGAAAACTGAGGCAAAGAAGTTGTTGAATAGTTCTGCCTTCTCTCTTTCTCCCATTATTAATGGGCCATCTTCTCCACCCAGTGACCTTATCATTTCCATGTTTTTCCTTTTGCTGCAGACATATCTTAAAAAGCCCTTTTTATTGTTTTTAATGCCTCTGGCAAGCCTGAGTTCAGTCTGCGCTTTAGCTTTTCTGACCTCTCCCTACGCATCCTGGCTATTTGCTTGAATTCCTCTATGGTGGTTTCACCATTCTTCCATTTCCTGTTCTTTTAACATTTAGCTCAGCTGAGAGTTCTTTAGTCTAGTGGTCACCAATCTTCTGGACCTCAGAGACCAGTAAACTCACAATTTTGAATCCCTTGGACCACTAACATGATTTTTTTTAAAAAAGTTGCAAACATCTATAAAATAATGATCATAAAAGTTCCATTTTATTAATATAAAATGCACTTGTTTAATGATAAAAAATTATTAAAGCTTGTTTAATTATAACAACTCATTAATGTGATATTTGTTGCTGCTTGTTTGAAATAAGTTTATGGGTTCTTGGCTCCAATGACGTCACTGCAACATGGAGAGCCATTTGTATTTCAAGCCGACAGCGGTACTTGTTTTTGATTGCCGTAACAGATGAGAATGTCTTTTCACACAAATAGGTTGTTGCAAATGGAATCAAAATTTTGATAGCTTTTCCACTCAGCACTGGGTACTCATTTTTTATGGAGAGCCAAAAATGATGTTTTGATGAGGACAAGTGGAATTTAGCTTTGAGACTGTTGTTGGATGATAGATCGGTTAGGCTTTCTTTTTATTTCAAGCTCAAATTGCTATCTTCAACTTTCACAGAAAATGGATCTATTACCCACATATTGCCATGTCAGGGGGCCTCTTCCTTTGGGTAATAACGGCCAAAAGATTGTGAGCGACTGTAAGTGCTGTCAAACAATGGTTATTACCTGTTGGTTGACATCCTCCTATTTCATATACTCAAGATACGGGAACATTTGCAGATCTTCTTCAGCCAACCGTGTTTGCCACAGCAATATATTCTTTTGAAATGCATCCATTTTACCTCGCAGTGCGAACATGTCCATCCATAAGCTGTCCTTGCAAGGATGTGTTTAGCTCGTTTAACAGTGAAAAAATATCTGCCAGGTATGCAAGCTTGGCTAGTCAGTCATTGTCAGACAAGAGATCTTGGAATTTTGAATTATTTTGTTGCTGGAAAAATAACTTGACTTCTTGGCGCAGGTCAAACAATTGGGTTAGTATTTTGCCCCTTGACAGTCATCTTACCTCAGCGTGAAGAAGAAGATGAGTATATTGAGACCCCAGTTCTTCACAAAGTGCTTCAAATATTCAAGAATTGAGTGCTTTGTTCCAAATTTCATTTACAATTTTAATTACATCAGAGAGTACTTCGTACAGTTCTGGAGACATTCTTTTTGCCACAAGTTGATCACGATGTATAATACAATGAGTAAACAAGATGTCTGGGTGTCCAACCTCTTTCACTTTTGTAACAACTCCTGAACGATGCCCAGTCATGCTTGCGGCACCATCTGTGCATATCCCAACATATTTCTTCCATTCAGTACCATGTCTCAGGAAATAACCACTAAGGGCATTGAAAATCTCAGAGCTGGTTGTTCTACCTGGCAAGTCGTGAGAACAGAGGAGTTCTTCCTTTAGCTCTCCTTGACACTCAAACCTCACAAAACAAAAGAGAATTGCCTTGTTACTTATGTCTGTTTATTCATCGAGTTGAGTTGAATAAAACATTGATTTTTTCACCATTTCAGTCACTTAATTTTCAATATCTTCGGCCATGTCTTCAGTTCTGCTCTTCACAGTGTTAGCAGACATAGGAATTACTTTCAGTTTCTGGACAGCCTGTTTCCCCAAAACCTCTTCACATGTATGTAGCAAGCAAGGCCTAATTAATTCTTCTCCAATCCTATACGGCTTTTTACTTTTTGCGATTTGAAGTGCTATCAAATAAGAAGCCTTTACTAGAGACTTATCTTCAGCAGTCATTTTTGCTAATGAACTTATTTGCTTTTGCATATTTTCACACGTCCTTTGAAAATATTCAACTGGCTTATTAGCTAACTCTGGGTGTTTTGACTGCAAGTGCCTGCCAAGTTTCGAAGGTTTCATGGCATCATTGTGTAAAGTCTCAGAACACACAACACAACGCGGCGGTGGATCCAGCTGATTTCCAGATTCTTGAATAAATCCAAACTTCAAGTAGTCCCCATCATATTTTCTTGCAACTTTGAACTTTTTCTTCTCTCCACCTCCAGTTCTAACATCCTTCCTGATGGTGCCTGGTGGGGGCTGTGAAGGCTCTATTCATTGATCAACTCACACTTTCACAAAGTATTACCAAAGAAATGCAAAATGCTTGGTTGCTTTTTCTCACTCATTGTGGGTTTATTTTATTTGCATCTAAAACCAAACAAGAAATGAGGAGAGGAGGAGCGATACAGTAATAATAGGAGATTTCAATTACCTGGATATATGCTGGCAGTCAAACTCTGCCAAGACAGCAAGGTCCAGCAAGTTTCTTGCTTGTCTTGCAGACAATTTCATGATCCAGAAGGTGGAAGAGGCCACAAGGGGATCAAGTATCTAGATCTGATCCTGAACAACAGGGATGACCTTGTTAATGAGGTAGAAGTGGTTGGATCTTTAGGGAGGAGTGACCATGCCCTGTTGGAATTTGGCATTCAGTGGGAAGGAGAAGATAAGTGTAGCCAGACACTCATCTTAGATTTTAAAAAAGCAGACTTCTGTAAACTTAGGGAGCTGCTGGCTGGAATTCCATGGTCAAGAATAGTGAAAGGGAAAGGAGTTCAGGAGGCATGGGAGTTCCTTAAAAAGGAGATACTGAAAGCACAGTCTAAAACTGTGCCAATAAGGAGGAAAAATGGAAGGCATCTGAAGAAACCAGAATGGTTGACTAAAGAACTCTCAGCTGAGCTAAGTGTTAAGAGAAACATGTATAGGAAATGGAAGAAGGGGGAAACCACCAAAGAAGAATTTAAGCAAGTAGCCAGGAGATGTAGGGAGGAGGTCAGAAAGGCTAAAGCACAGAACGAACTTAGGCTGGCCAGAGACATTAAAAACAATAAAAAGGACTTTTTTAAATATGTCCGCAGCAAAAGGAAAAAGAAGGAGACGATAGGGTCGCTGCGCAAAGAAGATGGCGAATTACTCACAGGGGGAAGAGAAAAGGCAGAACTACTTAACACCTTCTTTGCCTCAGTTTTTCCCCAGAAGGATACAAGCACTCAACCTGGCGGTTGGGGAGCAGGTGAGGAAGCAGGGGAAATGAGGCACTAAATAGGTAGAGAGGTGGTACAGGAATACCTGGCCACACTGGATGAATTCAAGTCTCCAAGGCCAGACGAATTGCATCCTAGGATATTAAAAGAGCTGGCAGAGGTCATTTCGGAACTGCTTGCTATAATCTTTGAGAAATCTTAGAGGACAGGAGAAGTTCCTGCAGACTGGAAGAGAGCAAATGTTGTCCCCATCTTCAAGAAGGGAAAAAAAGAGGACCCAAATAATTATCGCCCAGTCAGCCTGACATCAGTACCTGGAAAGATCCTGGAGCAGATCATTAAGCAGTCAGTTTCTAATCACTTAGAAAGCAAGGTGGTAATCACGAGAAGTCAACACTGATTTCTCAAAAATAAGTCATGCCAGACTAATCTTATCTCTTTTTATGATAGAGTTACTAGCTTGATAGATGAAGGGAATGCTGTGGATGTAGCATATCTCGATTTCAGTAAGGCCTTTGACAAAGTCTCCCATGACATTCTTGCAAAGAAGCAAGTAAAATGCAGGCTGGACAGGGCTACTGTTAGGTGGATTTGTAATTGGTTGACCGACCGAACCCAAAGGGTGATCATGAATGGCTGCTTTTCATCCTGGAGAGAAGTGACTAGCGGGGTGCCACAGGGTTCTGTCCTGGGCCCAGTGCTGTTCAATATTTTTATCAACGACTTGGAAGAAGGAATAGAGGGCATGCTCATCAAATTTGCAGAGGACACCAAATTGGGAGGGGTTGCTAATACGCCAGAGGACAGGATCAAAATTCAAAAGGACCTGGATAGATTGGAGAGCTGGGCCAAGGCTAACAAAATGAAATTCAACAGAGAGAAGTCTAAGGTCCTACACTTAGGTAGAAAAAATGGAATACAGAAATATAGGATGGGAGACATGTGGCTGGATAGCAGTACGTGTGAAAGGGATCTAGGAGTCTCCATAGACCACAAGCTGAACATGAGTTGGCAGTGTGATGCAGCAGCCAAGAAAGCCAATGCAATTCTCGGCTGCATTAGTAGGAGTATGGTGTCTAGATCGAGGGAGGTACTGGTACCACTCTACTCTGCTTGGTTAGACCTCATCTCGAATACTGTGTCCAGTTGTGGGCACCCCAATTCAAGAAGGACATGGTCAAGCTGGAGCAAGTCCAGAGAAGGGCGACCAAAATGGTGAGAGGCCTGGAAGCCATGCCCTATGAGGATAGACTTAGAGAGCTGGGGATGTTTAGTCTGCAGAAGAGAAGGTTAAGAGGAGACATGATAGCCATGTTTAAATATTTGAAGGGATGCCATGTAGAGGAAGGAGAGGCCTTGTTTTCTGCTGCTCCAGAGACCAGGACAAGGAGCAATGGATTCAAGCTGCAGGAAAGGAGATTCCACCTGAACCTCAGGAAGAACTTCCTGATGGTCAGGGCTGTCCGGCAGTGGAATATGTTGCCTCGGAGTGTAGTGGAGTCTCCTTCCTTGGAGGCTTTTAAACAGATGCTGGATGGCCATCTGTCGGGAGTGCTTTGAGGGTGTTCCTGCATGGCAGGAGGTTGGACTGGATGGCCCGTGTGGTCTCTTCCAACTCTACATTTCTATGATTCTATGATTCCATGACAGTTATCAAACTCAAACTCTTCAATGCCATTAAATATTACACTGTGCAGTTAAAAATATCACTGGTCACTTACCTAAGAAGAGTATCATGAGGAATAAATACCAAAAAAAGAATGAGTGTAACAGTCTTGTTTTTTTAAGCTGGCAAATATCCAAATATCCAATCAATATTTAACTGATTAATCACAGTTGCAATTAAGTGATCATTGTTAGTTATCCTTTAATTATAGTTAATTCATTTACTGTGTTACATTAATCAGCAAATATGAAATCCTTAATTATAAACCTTTAACTATTGACTAACTTACTAAAAAGATTATTATTCTGATATTTACTCTAATATTTACGTGTAACTCAATTCATAAGGCAAATACTATAAAGATAAATCCAAATATCCATTCATCATACTCTGGAATTTACAAGCAACTTAAATCGTCAAGCAGATATTATAGAGATAAATCAAAATACCAATTGATTCATATTCTGATATTTACGGACACTTCTTAGTTCATCATGCAGGTACTATAAAGATAAATCAAAATATCAGTTTGTTCATTAGCCACTATGTCAATTCATTCAAAGTATCTATCCTAATAATATATTTAGAATTTATTGAGTTTTCTTGTCAAGATTTCCTCAGAGGGGGTTTGCCAGTGTCTGCCTCTGAGGCCGAGAGACTGTGACTTGCTCAGCGTCACCCAGTGGGTTTCCATGGCTAAGCAGGCATTTGAACTGTGCTGGGAAGAGGGGTCATTTCTCTCCACCATACCCTCTTAGGGAACTGCACAGGAGTGTTTTGGCATGCCTGCAGTGAGGCCATGTTACTTCAGTGGCCATTTTGGCTGATTTTCTGTGGCTGTTTTGACTAATTTTCAGCAGCACTTTTTGACTGATTTTCTGTGGCCATTTTGGCTTATTTATTTATTCATTCTTAAATAAATATATTTTTATTTATTTTACTCAAATAAATGTATATATTTATTTATCTCCACCCGAACAAGGAGGTGCAAAGGAGGCTTTGGTGGGGAGGGGACTGAGACTCACCTCCACCATGACCCTCTTCCTTCTACTCCCTCGCTGAGGGCTTTTTTTGCACACACACACACACACACACACACACACTCTCACACACCAGTTTTGGCATAGAGAGCTTTTTTTGTGAAGGGACTTGGACTTGGCAGTCGAAGGCACAGCGGTTGCCCCTTCCTTTCCCCAACCCCTCTCGTCCCTTCAGATATTTGATTCTACTTGAGGTTGCCCCTTATTTCCCCCCCCTTTGCCCTTTCTCCTCGTTTCTGGAATCTTTCTTTGTTTTTGGCCCTTTCCACACGGGGGGCGGCGAAAGGGGGGAAACGGGGCGGCGCACGCAGGGACGGAGCTTACCTTGCAGCGGGGTGCTCCGTCCCCACAGGGAGCAGCGCTAATTCGCTGCTCTAAACGTCAGCAGCGCTCGGTGGCATCCGGCGGCGCCCAAAATGGCGGCTGGCGGCTTCCGATGGCACTCCGCCAATTGGGGCAGCACGCCAGCCGGAAGCCTGCCCCCGGGCAGCTCTGCAGGGATGCACTAGCGCGTCCCTGCAGTTCTAAATGGGGCGCTGCGATGGAGTAGCGCGCACAAGTTTTAAAAAGACCACTTGAAAAGTGGTCTTTATGAAACAAGGAGCGCCACCCCCGCGGCCGCGCGAGGGCGGTTTGAGGTCTAGAACCTCCCCTTTTTTCACCGCTCTAGCATACCCCACGGTGTAGACAACCTCTATGTCCGGTCGTCACAGCGCGGGGATTTACCCCCGTGTGGAAATGGCCTTTGTTTGCAATTAGACTGGTTGGGTTTCCTCAGTGATTCAACCTGCTTTTATTTCTTATTTACTGCCTCCTCAGTTGTTCTTTCTCCCCTTTTCTTTTTTCTCCACCATGTTTTCCCTGGGGAGGTTTTCCTCACAATGTGTGTGATGCTGTGACCCAGTGCTGAGCAATGCTAGGTGCTGACCCATGCTGGGCCGAAGGGGCCTTGCTCCTACTGCTGCTTCTATTGCTGCCAACTCAGGAAAGAAACAAGCACCAGCAACCACAACTGCCTATCAATGGGGGGGGGGGGTTTCAGTGTCCTCTGTTGGGAGCAGGTGGAACTTTGTAGTGGTGTGTGGGAGAGGAGCGAGTGGCCCTCCTTCTCCTCCTCCCCACTGCCAAAGCGATCCCACTCGGCCTGAGTGGGGGAGGACAGCGAGGAGGGGCAGGTTGTCCCCTTGCTGTCCTCCTCCCGCTGCTGGAGCGAACTCACCACAGACCACCAAAGTTTTCTTGAGGACCATCAGTGGTCCGCGGACCACCGGTTGACAATTGCTGCTTTCTTTTGATACCTGCCATTTTTCCTCCTTATTGGCACAGTTTTCAATTGTGCCTTCAGTATCTCACTTTTAAGAAACTCCCATCCATCATGAACTCTTTTCACTTTTAGTATTCTTGACCACGGGATTTCAGCAAGTAACTCCCTAAGTTTAGAGAAATCAGCTTTCTTAAAATTTAGGATGTGTGTCTGGCTACACTTGGCTTCTCCTTCCCACTGAATGACAAACTCCAAAAGAGCATGGTCACTCCTCCTCTAAGGATTCTACCACCTCCACCTCATCAACAAGGTCATCCCTGTTGGTCAGGATCAGATCTGAAATAGCCGATCCCCTTGTTGCCTCTTCCAGCTTCTGGACCATGAAATTGTCTGCAAGGCAAGCGAGGAAGCTGTTGGACCTTGTGGTCTTGGCAGAGTTTGACTGCCAACAAATATCAGGATAATTGAAATCTCCCATTAACACTGCGTGTCTCCTTTTTGAATGTGTAGTCATCTGCTCCAGGAGGGCCTCATCCAAGTCCTCAGGCTGGTCCAGAGGCATGTAGCAAACCCCCACAATCACATCCCTATTGTTTCTCACTCCCTTAATTTTTACCTAGATGCTCTCGACTTGGCTTCCCAGATTTAAGTCATGGTTAAAACACAGGTGAAAACATCCTTGACATATAAGACTACTGCTCCTCCTTTCTTGTTTGGTCTATTTCTGCGAAATAGGTTATACCACTCTGTTCCTATGTTCCAATCATGAGATTCATCCCACCAAGTTTCAGTGATGCCTACTAAATCATATTTATTTTGTTGTACTAAGGGTTGGAGTTCCTCTTGCTTATTTCCCATGCTCTGTGCATTAGTATAGAGACACTTGAGACCATGTGCCTTTCCTGGAAGTCCTGTACTAAAGTTCCTTTCCCCTCCCCCTGTTGGTCTCTAGTTCTACTTCGCCTGCCCTATCTATATCATTTGGGCTGTTTTTCCCAGCACTCACTGAATCCTTGCCCAGAATAATACTGTCTCCCTCCCCAGTCGAACTCAGTTTAGAGACCTCCTGACCCGTTTTGCAATGATCAGATGAACAAGAACTGTGTAAGAGTAATGTAACACACACTGATGTGTTATACTGGTGGTGAGAATACGCTATGCTTAGAAGTGGAAGGATTTTTGAAGGATTCTGAGATTCCATTGCAAGAAGACTGGATGTTCAAATTATTAGATATAGCAGAAATGAACAAGTTAACAACTTTAATAAGAGATGGTTCTCTTACCAAATATAACCAACAATGGTAGAAGGCCATAATATACTTAAGATCAACTGAAGGCAAACAAGCTGTAACAAGTTTTGATTGAAGAATCAAAGATTGAAGAAGCCATAGGAATATGGCGGTTTTGGTAGAATAATATCAGTATTATATTGATATTAAAGTAATAGAAATGTAATAGGTCTTCAAGTTCTGCCTTAATTTAGTAATAGTAATACTTTATACTGCTATATTAAGAAGGAAGTTTTCTTCATTTTTGCTTAACATTTCTAGGTACATAAATATGATCTTTGGAGGCTGTGTACTATAGTACAGTCATCCCTCCACATTTCCAGGTTTCACTTTTGCGGATTTGATTATTCACAGATTATTTTCTGTAAGCTCTGTGCCACCATATGCCATTTTTAATAGGAAGTGCAAGCCTCGTGAGACTAAGGAACTGCAAACGAGGCTTGTAAGTCCCCATTAAAAATGGGGTGGGGCAGCAGTGGAGGTGGCAGTCAGCCCCACCAGCCACCCACTTGTGAAGGAACCTTGATGCCGCAAAGGAATCCATGGTGGGTTGAATATGGTGATCATACTGTTTTGTGTGTTAAATAAGTTTTTTTCACTTTCGCGGGGGTCCTGTGCCCTTAACCCTAGTGAGTGTGGAGGGATGATTGTAATAACATCTACATTTTTAACAAAGTAGCTGAAGTCAGACTTACATCCTTTATTGTTAACGTTCTTTGTAGTAGAGTTTACTTTGTTAGTCTGTTGATTCTTTGTCTAGGACGTTTGTCTTCCCTATAAGTTGTTTTAGATTATATCAATACTATGATTATAAAAAAAAAATTAAAAAAAATTCTTTTGGAAAGTGGTTTTCCTTCCATTTTTGCTAACTGACCTATCAACCTTAGATAGGGAAAGAACAGCTTTGCTTGTGAAGTTAGAAAGCTTCAGCTATGCCAGAAGCATTCAATAAGGAACGTCAGCTTCTTATCTCTATCCACACTTTCATAAAACAGTACCTGGACCCACAAGTAGGGTAACATCTATGTCTAGCTATCAGATATATGGCAGAAATCCATCTGGTTTATGCATATTAATAAAAATTTTCATAATACATATTAATACATAATATGCACGTTAATGTTTTTTATCCATATAAATACTAGCTGCCCTGATTTATACTTTCAGAGCCAATATATCATTCAGCCCTCAATTATTCTTTGATATCCACATGTTTTCAGAATGCTGCGAGGCAGTTCTCTGAACAAAATAATGTGTTGATTAAAGAAAAACAGAGTACAAAAAGGCCTTCAGCAGAGAAGATGGGATGGCCATGGGATTGCAATAACATCACACAGAACCATTGTCACTATCCCATGGCGATCCCATGGCCATTGTGGGTTGGAGGTGGTATGCGAAAAGGGCCTACATAGTCTTACTGGGTACCAATGTAAATGCCACTCCAGTCCACTTGAAGAGCCAGCCAGCCAGGGGACTGGACAAAGAAGGTCCACTTAGCTTCCAATCAAGGCAAAAGGAGTACAGTGTTTCTACTCCCTCCCATAAACAAGTGAACCTGCAACCATCAGAACCTTGACCCATGTCACACATGTATCCTTGCTCACTGACAGGAAGTAGATGGGAACAGCATCCTCTTCACACCACAACTGCAAGCTGAAGGGACCTCCTTTGCCCAATGCAGCTGCTGGCTTTTAAAAGGGACTTGTGGGGGGAATTGGCCCATGTGAGTTTACTCAATTACGTCTCCTTAACTAAGTAACCAGTCTCGATTCTGGCACGTATTAAAAAAAAACTGATTTTTTTAAAAAAAATGGAAAATCAATTCAAAAAAATGCCACACCTACTCATCAAAAGCCCCTTGCTTCCTTTGGCAACAGATGAGAAAAATGTGTTCCATCCTTCAGCCTCATAAACTTCTATGGTGTGGGAAAATGTCCTAGCATCCTTGGGCAGCACTGAGTCTCAGGAGTTTCTGCTGAACCTCAGCAGCAACAGTCGCAGTACTGGCTGAAAAGGGAGGAGGAACAAGTGTAACCCACACACACACAGACATAGACACAGACAGAGATAATGCCACAAAGTTGTTCATCCCATCATCATCTTACCCCCCCCATCTTGGACCATTTCCACACTACACTGTTATAGTGCTATTATTCCACTTTCAACATCCTGTGGAATTCTGGGGTTTGTAGTTTCCTGGGGCCAAAGAGCTCTCTGGCTGAGAATTCTAAAGGCCCCCCCTAAACTGCAAACCCTAGGATTCCATAGGATATTGAAAGTGGAATAATAGCACTGTAGTGCAGAAACGGCCTTGGTTTTCTAGTTTCTACCCAATAGGAACACAACATTCTATGGCCACTGAGCTCAGCTCTTCTATTACTCTGGGGTTCACTTCACCTTAGACGTATTTCCCTTCTAAAACACTTTGGTTCTAGAAACCATGAGGCTTCCTTCATCATGCTTATACTCTTCTTGATGATCTCATTTTGACTACAGTCTTGTTGGTACTTGTCTGCTGTGTTCACTCTTTTTCTTATAATGTGTTTGTGACATACAAAATACCATTCGCAAAGTGATATACTGCTTAATTTTTACTTCTTACAATTTTCAAACTATTCCTAATGATGTAGGAAATCAAATATAAAACAAGGATAAAGCAATAAAAATATGCAATTAACAATCAATCACACAACACTTCTTTTCTTCACACTTGGCCATTGGTGTGGAAGAATCATCAAATGCAACATGACTTGAGTCTTCAGAAACTTGAATTTGGGCATGTTGAAAAGTTTGGCCTCGAGATGAATGAGAAGAACTGACGCAAAACAAAAAATGTTGGCTGGATGTCAAACATAATAATGCTGTCAGTTCAATGTCAGTTCATGTCAGTTCAATCTTACAAGATCATATTCTTGCTTTTGGCTATCATGCATGGAAACACTTGAAACAACATGTAAATAAAAGCTGTTTGGATTCAAAGTTAATTGACTTATGTTGTATCATCATCATTCATTCAACAATAACAAGTAAGATAAAGAATATAATCACATACAAAATGTAAGTGTGGGCTGCTATACACATGACATTTTCCTTACAAAGCTGTACATTAATGTTGAAATAAAAACACATGAGTGTTTGTGGTCATTTCATTCAGTGGTTCTAAATCTTTGATCCTCTACATGTTTTAGACTTCATCTACCAGCATCTCTGACCATTGGCACAGCTGACTGGGGCTTCTGGGAGTTGAAGTCCAAAATACCTAGAGGACCAAAGTTTGTATACTGTGGATCTAAGTGACTGCTTCTTCTGGATTACCACCTTTTGAGAATCTGTGATTGGCTCAGGTTACTTGTGCATTAATAAGAAGGCAGATATACACTTGCATTAGCTTCACACATCCAAGGAAGTTTTCCATTGGAGTCTCAATTAAGAAATCTTTATAAAATAATAATTCAAACATAAATGTTTAAAGCCCTACAGAGCTCAGAACGAGGTTGTTTGAAAGACTGTATTCTCCCTTATGAACAAGCCTGGGCTTTGAGATCTGCTGAGGAGGCCTTTCTCTCTGTCCTACAACTTTCACAGGCGTATCTGGTGGGAACATGGGACATGGAAACAGGGGAACTGAGGGCCTTTTCAGTGGCTGCCCCAAGGCTCTGGAATTCCCTTCCCAGAAAAGTCAGACTGGCACTGTCCTACCTTCTTTCTCTAGACAAGCAAAAACATTTTTATTTTTTTATTTTTTTTTATTATTAAAAATAATTTTATTATCAGATTCACATTTAAAAACATACAAACAATTAATTACATACACTCAAATACAATATACAATACTATACTATACAGTAAACACAATAAACACAATTATACCAATTTTTTACACAAACACACATACACACAACAAAACGTTTACATACATTCTTCAATTCCATACATACCTTGACTTCTTTCTTTATCACCATTGACTAAATTATGTCTTTTTTTTCTATCCTGCTACTATGTATAAGATTCCCTTAATCTTTATAGCAATTTCTATGCTCTAACTTCTACGTTTTTCTTATCATATCTGTTACTTACATGTTCTGTTACCATAAATTTTGATTTTTAATAAATCTTAAATGTCTTTATTCAAATATTCCAACAATTCTTAAAGTCTTTACCTCTCTTTTTCCTATTTTCTCATATTCTTTTGTCTTATTTCTACCCATCCTATGCCTACCATACATCTACCGTACTTCATACATTATACTATTATATTATATCCTATTCATACAAACCCAACATTGCTACTTTCCCCCAATACTCTTCCCATAAAGAGTCTAATATCCCCATTCTTCTTTAAATGCATTGTTATTCCTATTTTCTAATCTTTTTGTCAGTTTATCCATCTCCGCCAGTTCATATAATTTATTTATCCAATCCTCTATTGTTGGTACATTTATATCCTTCCATTTTTTAGCAAAAACAGTTCTGGCTGCACATGTCATATAACATAAAATTTTTGACTATTTCCCCCTTATCTTTTCATCTATTTTCTCAAAAATGTTTAACAAAAATATTTCCGGTGACATTGGAAACTTGATTTTTAAATGTTTCGTTATCTGTTCATATACTTTTTCCCAAAACTCTCTTGCCTTCTCACATGTCCACCAGCAATGATAAAAGGATCCAATTTTTTGGCATTTCCAGCATTTAGCTATTGACTTTGTTCTCTTCATCTTAGCAATCTGGATTGGAGTTAAGTACCATCTATAAAAAAATTTAAAAAAATTCTCCTTTAAATTATAACTCTTTATAAACTCGTGATTTAATTTCCATGCACATTCCCATTGTTGTAATTTTATTGAATACCCTATATCTGAGCCCATTTTATCATATTATCTTTTATAATTTCTTTTTCCAATTCCAAATTTAATAATAACATAAATTTTACTCATAGGGCGCTTAACATCCACTCTCATCAATTTATCTAATTCTGTTTCTTCTAATGATATTCCCCATTCTTTATTATCTATTTTATATTCCTCAACCAATTTCCTATGGAGAAGCCAATGTGATCTATACCCCTCTTCAATTAATTCTTCTTTACTTTTAGGTCTTATATTACTCCCCTCTTTTTTAATTATATCTTTATATGTTATCCACTTCCCCAATTGATTCTTTTCTAACCGATAAAAGGCTTCATGCGGGGACACTCAGTATGGCATTTTTATATACAATTTATTTTTAACTCTTAACCATATTTTTAAAATTGATTTCCTAACATAGTGGTCCAAAAATTCTCTATTTATTTTGTGTTTATCATACCACAGGTATGCATGCCAATCAAAGTATAAATTAAATCCTTCTAAATTTAACAGTCTTTGATTTTCCAATGTCACCCAATCTTTTATCCAACCTAATGCTGAAGCTTCATAATAGAGTTTTAAATCGGGCAATGTTAACCCTCCTCTTTCTTTTATATCTTTAAGATATTTTATTTTAATTCTTGGTTTTCTCCCATTCCAAATAAACTTACACAAATCCTGCTCCCATTTTTTTAATGGTTTCTCATTATGTATTATGGGTATACTTTGAAATAAGAATATCATTTTTGGGAGTATATTCATTTTGATTGCTGAAGTTCTACCTAATAAAGAGAGATGTAATTTATTCCATTTTTTTCATTTCGTTCATAATCTCACCCCAAACCTTTTTATAATTATTATTAAGTAAGTCTGAATTATTTTTTGTTAATGTTATCCCCAAATATCTTATCTTCTTAGTTGTTTTAAATCCTGAGATTTCTATCAATTCGTTCTCTTGTTTTGCTATTATATTTTTAGTCATTATCAGAGATTTCTCCTTATTAACCCTAAAGCCAGCTACCTCCCCAAATTCTTCTAGTTCATCCATCAGTTTTCTAATACTATTCATAGGATCCTCCAGAATTATAACTAAATCATCAGCATAAGCTTGTATTTTATTTCGAATCCCCTTACTCTAACTCCTCTTATTATCTTCTCATTTCTAATGTTATTATTTAAAGTTTCTAAACAGATAATAAATAACAAAGGTGAAAGAGGGCATCCCTGTCTTGTACCTCTATACATTCCAAATTGTTTTGTTTTTTCCCCATTTATAACTAAACATGCCTTTTGGTCATTATATATAGCTTTTATCCATTCCATGAACCTATTTCCCACTCCCATTTTTTTCATTATCGTGAAAATAAAATGCCAATTAACATTATCGAAAGCTTTTTCAGCATCCAAAAAAATTAAAGCCAATTGTTTTTGATTGTATTTCTGATAATATTCTGTTGTGTACATGATTATTCTTATATTATTCTTCAGATGTCTTCCTGGTAGGAATCCATTCTGATCCTCGTTGTTCCATTTATCTAATATTCCCTTTAACTTATCTGCTAATATCTGTGTGTAAATTTTATAATCTATATTCAATAGTGCGATTGGTCTATAATTTCTTTTATCTGTTGGATCTTTCTCTTCTTTGGGGATCAACGTTATATTTGATTCCTTCCAAGTATTTGGAAATGTATTACTTTTAATTGAATTTAGAACTTGAACTAACAAAGGTATTAATTCCTCCTGAAATGTTTTATAGTAGAATGCCGTAAAACCATCGGGTCCCAGGGCTTTCTCCACTTTCAATTTACTAATTGCCTTCTTAACTTCTAATGATGTTATTGGGTTATCTAAATTCTCTCTTTGATTATCCGTAATTTTTACTATCTTTGTCCGCTCTAAAAATGCCGTTATCTTAATTTCTTGTTCCTTTGATTGTACTTTTTTTTTAAACAATTCCTCAAAATATTTAACAAAAATATTTTTGATCTTATCTTGTTGATAAAAGGTATCTCTGGCCCTCCTTTAATCCCTTAATATAACGTTTTTTCTTTCTTTCTTAAATTTAAATGACAACCATCTTCCTATCTTATTAGCATGTTCAAACTGTCTTTGTTTTACGTATTTCATTTTATTTTCTATTTCATCTGTCATTAATAGAGTCACCTGTTTCTTTAATATCTGTAATTCTTTTAATGTTTTGTGATTTTTTGGGTCCTTTTTTAATTCTAATTCTTTATCCTGTAACATATTATATATTCTAGCTTCTTTCTATTGAATTGTATATTGTATTTGTTGTTAATTTGTATCTGATTATTTAATTTGTGTTTTAACTTCTGTATTCTGTGCTTTTTCACTGTTCTTTTAAATTACTGTAAGCCGCTTTGATAACTTACCAGGAAAAAAGCAGGATGTAACTAAAGACAAGATGATGATGATGATGATGATGATGATGATGATGCCATACAGATTATGCCTAGGAACAATTAAACAGCAATAGTACAGCATGGCATAAATTCTAACCAGGATGTTTCTATCAGCCAAAAACTGGGCTGAGCAGACCTGTTACCATTTTCAATGGCAATTTTTGAACAATATTGAAAAAGACCTCCTATTAAGAATTAATTTTGCGGGGAGGGAGTCTGCTTGTGAAAACATTTATCTGTTGACTTATGAGATGCTCATTCACTTGGGGCCTTTCCACACTACACTGTTACAGTGCTGTTATTCCATTTTCAACACTTTGTGGAATTCTGGGGTCTGTAGTTTACTGAGGCCAAAGAGCTCTCTGGCTGAGAATTCTAAATGCCCCTCCCTAAACTTCAAACCTCAGGATTTCATAAGAAGTTGAAAGTGGAATAAGTGCACTAGAACAGTGTAGGGCGGAAAGGCCCCTGGTTGACTGCAGTTGCCTTCAGTGAGGTAATGCTCTAGCTAAAAAGGATTGGCTATATAGAATCATGATGGCATCCCCTTTATTCCATGACCTCTGGTGGTGATCCACCCAGGAGGACAATTGAAGCAGAAAGAAATATTAAGCACTACCCTCACACCCCTGGCAACCAGTCTTTTCCATTTCAGAGAGCCATTAGAACCATCTTGGGTTTTAGTTTGGACTTTAAAGAATCTCTTCAAGATGTGGAATCCTGTCCACACAGATTTACCACCTCACTGATATGGAAACTGTCAGCTGCCACTGCCACCATCTGAAACAGCAGGATTTTTAAAATAAGAATAAATATTACAAGTATTAACAGCCTGCCAAGAAACACTTCTGTTATCACTGTGAGCTGGCCTGACTTCAGTAGGCATTAGATATCATTTTGATATCACAATTGGGTCTTATTTTGCCACCCTCAGCCAAGTGTTTGTGAGGCCCCCGAACAAGCACAGAGCTAGGCATGGCTATTAAATGCTGAAACATTCCTTTTGTAAACTGGGGGTCCCGGGAGGGCGCCCAAATAACCACACAACACAAGCAAGATGGGGAAATTAACCAGAGCACTTTGCTTAAGCTAACGTGAGGCAGGGTAACTTTGTGGGGATCTTTTAACCCTGTGTATACGGGGCCAGGTCAGTTAAGCAGTCAGACAGTTTTAAAATAGCAAAATGATGTTTTATTAACAGACAGACAAACAGAAAAGTCAACACAACCACACAGCTAGCTAAGAAATGAGAGATGAGAGTTTTCAGGGGAAATGGGTGATACGACACCTTTCTCGTAGTCCTGAAGAACTGAAGACGATAGTGAAGAAACTCAGTGTGGTAGCCGAGGGGAGCTCGCAAGACGAAGCGGCAGCAAGGCGGGATGGAAGTCCGGAGTGATCCGGGCATAGTCAGGGAGCATTCCGAGGAGCTCTCAGAACTGAGGTGTTCTTATAGGGAAAGATATGACCATGGGCTAGTCTGGACTTGGGAGAGAACAATGAGTTTGGGCGCGAGACAATGTCTCCATAAGGTCAGAATTTAACATGATTGAGTTAAGTTCGAATTGACAGTAGAGTGGCCAGTATGCAGATGCAGCTCACTTAGACAGTTGAGCGTCTAGCTCGCCAGGGTGCCTGCTCGGGGCAGGGGCTCTTTGTGTTAGTGTGCATCTGTAATTAGGTGTTTGTTTCGGAAGGTCTCCTAAAGCAAGATCTGGCTGTTTCTGGCTTGCCTCGGTGGGAGAAGAAATGATTCAGCATTTAATACCATGCCTAGCTCCGTACTTGTTCGGGAGCCTCACAAACACTTGGCTGAGGGTGGCAAAATAAGACCAAATTGTGATATCAAAATGATATCTAATGTCTACCGAAGCCACACCAGTTCACGTTGATAACACTTTCTCCACCTAGGCAAGCCAGATTCAGCCAGATCTTGCTTTAGGAGACCTCCCGAGACAAACACCTAATTACAGATGCATGCTACTACAAAGAACCCCCTGCCCCGAGCAGGCACCCTGATGAGCTAGAAACTTAACTGCCCAGGCGAGCTACATCAGCATACTGGCCATTCTATTGTTAATTCGAACTTAACTCAATCATGTTAAATTTTGACCTTTTGGAGACATTGGCCCTTTTCGCACGCGGTTTTTCTTGCGCAAGAGCCCCTTGACCGTCACGTGAATGGGAGCGTCGCTCCGTATGACGCACTCCCACTCGCGCAATGCTCACGAGGCTAAAGCAATGTGCGAGTGCATTTTTTTATTTTCAGCTGTAAGCCGAAAATAATGCACGCTCGCGCAATGCTCGCAGCGCCCTCGCACACTTACCTGCGTGCGGTGCCTCGTCCCAGGCAAGCTGGTTGCACTTCCTCCCCCAGCACAGCCTACAGCTCCCAGACTGCACTGCAGAAGGAAGGAGCGGGGCGCTAGCGTGACGGTCGCTCTAGCAGGAAGCGACCTGCAGTAGGAAGGAGCAGGGAAACGGCAGCTTTCTGGCTGAGGCTTCTTGCGCAAGCCGCCTTCCCCCGTTGTGCAAACAGGTAAGGTGCGAAAAGGGCCATTGTCTCGCGCCCAAACCTCATTGTTCTCTCCCAAGTCCAGACTAGCCTACAGTCATATCTTTCCCTATAAAAACCCCCAGTTCCGAAAGCTTCCTCGGATCGCTCCCGAGTTCCAGACTGCCCTGCTGCTGCTTTGCCCAGCGAGCTCCCCTCAGCGAACCACGCTGGGCTTCTTCTCCTCATCTGCAACTTCTCCAGGACTACAAGAAAGGTGTCGTATCACCCATTTCCCCCGAAAACTCTCATTTCTTATTTCTTAGTTAGCTGTGTGGTTGTGTTGTCTTAAGTGTTTGTCTGTCTCTAATAAAACATCATTTTTTGCTATTTTAAAACTGTCTGACTGCTTGACTGACCCGATCCCATATAAATAGGGTTACAAGATCCCTGCTAAAGTTACCCTGCCTCTCGTTAGCTTAAAGTGAAGTGCTCAAGTTAATTTCCCATCTTTGGTTGTTGTTGGTTGGTTATTTGGGCCCCTCCCAGGACCCCCAGCACACAGGGTAACACTTCCACTCCCTGCTGATTGTGGCCCTGAATCAGACCTATCAAATTTTCAGAGCATTTCTACCAGTGTGATAACAAGTGTAGAAGAAGAAGAGGAAGAGGAGGGGGAGGAGGAGGAGATAGCAAGGGCTAGATAGGATATACTTTAATGTCTGTTTTTCACTTAATTCTAGAAGCATATACTAGAAGGCCTCTTTTGAGGCAGCAAAAATTAAGGTTCCTACCACTGAAAAGGCTCAGGAGGCCCACCAAAAAAAACACCTGATAGTGAAATGGAAGCATGGTTTTTTTTTTTTAAATAGCAACTATGTATACTGCTTTAGAGAACAAATAACATGTTATGCCATCTTGCTTAACGATAAGGCAATCCTTTTCATTCAATTAAAAATTGTGACCTGATCAGGACTAGTCCAAGGGGGAACAAAAGGCCAAAATGTCACCGTGACACTCCTTTCCGTATGTTCCCTTCTATAAAAACGATTGACACATACTTTCCCACACACTAATCACACTGAGTATTATGCTTATAAAAATTAATAACCCAATAAACATTCAGTGGTCATGAATCAGATTAATTTCTAAGAATGGAAAATTTTCTTTAAGAAAAAAATAACTTGGGATTTTTCTAGTAGAATTGCTAAGGGTCTTGGGGGGCTTGCATGTCATTTTGTGGGACGGAGGTGGATTCGGAGGTAAAAGGTTCTAAAATGGATGGTAACTTAGCCAGTCTCCTAGTATTTGGAGATGGAGAGAATGCTGTCATCATGTCAAAATGAGTTTCTTAAGAACAAGACATCCTAAAAGAGTTATTAGCCTGTGAGATCAGGAGTATCCTTTGGACACAGTAGATTTTGATTTGAGCAAGGCTTTCAAAAAGGTCCCCCATACCACTGTTGGCTAAAAGATGCTGCACTTACATCAGTGGTTCTCAACCTGTGGGTCCACAGATGTTCGTGGACTTCAGCTCCCAGAAGCCCCCGCCACTATGGTCAATGCTCAGGGCTTCTGGGAGCTGAAGTCCAAAAACATCTGGGGACCCAAAGGTTGAGAGACCACTGACTTACATGGATTTGTATCTGGGGCTCATTCAAACTATGCCATTATTATGCTGTTATTCCACTTTAATTGCTATGGCAACATCCAATGGAATCCTGAGGCTTGCCATTTATAGGTAGAGGCAAGAAAAAGCAACCAAAATGGTCAGGATCAACAGCTTCCATGTAAAGAAAGGGTGCAACATCTGGAGAGTTCTAGCTTAGGGAAAAAGTAAGTAAAAGAGCATATGATAGAAGAGTAAAATATCATGTTTCATGTTGCAATAATGGGTACAGATAAGCTTTTCTCCCTATTCTAGGGCTAGAACGCAGAGTCACACTACTAGGAGATTCAAACAGATTCAAACAGCTTGAAAAAGTGGGTTGTCAGTGTTCTACACCTCATACTTAGTTACATATGTGTAACTAAATAATGTCTCTTGGCGTGAGCCCCCCTTGCTCACGTTAACAGCCAGAAGCCCAAATGAGCAAAGTAGTGTTCAGATGACATTTCCAGTCCCTCCCACCAGTGAACAAGCCTCTGACAATAAATTGCAACAGGGGCCCTGCTTTGACCGTCCCAGCCTTGTTGGCTGGTGGGAAGAGGCAGGAAACCTCCTCCCCCTTGTACCCTTAATGGCAGTCCTTCACTCAGTTTGGAGGCTGGCTGTTAAGGCTGGGAGAGATGTGTATGTCATCTTCCGGTAAGACTATATAGTCATTCTGAAAAGAGAACAGTTAGATATTTGTAACTCTGGAAGATCTCTGCAGGGTAAGATAGAGGAATGATAGGCAGGACCCCTATTATGTCCTCCCGTTATTAATAAGTCCAATTTACGAAAATCACAAATCTCATAGGAGAGGTGGTAGAGTATTCACTTTTTTAATATTATAATTCTCATAACCCTCCGGAAACCTTAGAACTCCAGCTCCAAAAAAAAAAAAAAAAAGTAATGCTTCCAAGATCTGCAGAAAACAGAACATACAGTAGGAAAATTCATAATCATGAGATGTGAGGATGGTCACCAACTTCAATAGCTTTAAAAGGCAATCAAACAACTCCGTGGAGAATAAAATGACGAGTAGCTACTTGTCATGAGGAGTATATGCTGCCTTCAGTATCAGAGACACTGGTTATCCATTTCTGGGAAAGAACAATGGGAAAGGGCTATTTGCGTTTCAATTTTTCTTAGACGTCTCGCTGACAGATGTAGAAAACAGGAAGCTGGACAAGATAGATCTTTGGCCTGACCTTCTTGTATTCTTGACTTTGGAATTTACAATTTTGCCCAAACAGCTTGCTTCCCTGATATGTGCCTAATGTTACAAAAACCACAAAACCCTGTAATGAACAAGAAAAGATATCCAGACCTTAAACTATGTTTCTGTGCATCCTCTTTGTCTGATGGAAAGATTGGCTTTCATGAAGAAGAGAGAAAACTTTACATCTAAAAGGTTTTCTGTTTGGCATTTTTTAATGGTATGAAAATAAAAGGGAAATGTAACTTTTAATAATCATATTTTAAGACATGCCATATTTAGAGTGTGGAATAAGTGTAAACATAGTTGCGTTTTAAAATGCCTGCATGAACCTCATGATGCTCTTTTTATAAGACAAATAATGGTCAAAGAAAAACCAAGACTTAATTAAGGTAGAAGGAGATTTAATGCAATTAAAGTCAAATGAAGAGTTGAATTCAAACTGCTGTGATATAAGATGCAGACTATTACCATGAAGGACTTAAAATGGATAAATAATTGTTTGGTTTTGATATCAACAAGACTGAGAATCAACTCTTTAGTGATGATGAATATTTAATAGCACAAATGTATAAGAGATTATTGAAATCTGAAACAGAGGAAGAACAAGTAAAAGAATGTATAATCAAATGGGCCCAAAATGTGGGTCATGCAATTCCATTAGATCAATAGGAGAAGATGTGGGTGAAGGGTTTGAAATTCACATTTGAAAGTGAAATTTAGGCCATTTCTGCACTATGCTGTTATAGTGCTATTATTCCACTTTCAACTTCCACCTTTTCAACTTCTGGGGTTTGCAGTTTACTGAGGCCCAAGAACTCTCTGGCTGAGAATTTTAAAGGCCCCCTCCCTAAACCCCAAGTTTCCATAGGATGTTGAAAGTGGAATAACAGCAGTATAAGCAGTAGAGCCAAAATGGCCTAAGTTATGGCTTGAAAGAAGACCTTTATAAGATGATGTATCAGTGATATCTTAGTCCTGAAAAACTTTCTAAAATGTATAAAGGCTCTCCAGCTAAATGTTGTAAATGTAACCAGTTGAAAGGACATTTTATCATATATGGTAGATATGTGAAAAAGCTAAGAAATTTTGGGTGATGATAGATTGACAGAGAAGATTTTGAAAATTAAATTCCGAATGGAACCAGATTTGTTTTTCTTGGGACTAATAGATGATCAGATGAACTGTGTAAGAGTAACATAACACACACTGATGTGTTATACTGGTGGTGAGAATACTCTATGCTTAGAAGTGGAAGGATTTTTGAAGGATTCTGAGATTCCATTGCAAGAAGACTGAATGTTCAAATTATTAGATATGGCAGAAATGGACAAGTTAACAACTTTAATAAGAGATGATTCTCTTACCAAATATAACCAACAATGGAAAAGGATCATAATACACTTAAGATCAACTGAAGGCAAACAAGCTGTAACAGGTTTTGACTGAAAATAAAAGTTAGGAATATGGTGGTTTTGGTAGAATATTATCAGTATTATATTGATATTAAAGTAATAGAAATGTAATAGGTCTTCAAGTTCTGCCTTAATTTAGTAATAGTAATATTTTATACTGCTATATTAAGAAGGAAGTTTTCTTCATTTTTGCTTAACATTTCTAGGTACATAAATATGATCTTTGGAGGCTGTGTACTATAGTACAGTCATCCCTCCACATTTCCACGTTTCACTTTTGCGGATTTGATTATTCACAGATTATTTTCTGTAAGCTCTGTGCCACCGTATGCCATTTTTAAAAGGAAGTGCAAGCCTCATGAGACTAAGGAACTGTGAACGAGGCTTGTAAGTCCCCATTAAAAATGGGGTGGGGCAGCAGTGGAGGTGGCAGTCAGCCCCACCAGCCACCCACTTGTGAAGGAACCTTGATGCCGCAAAGGAATCCACAGTGGGTTGAATATGGTGATCATACTGTTTTGTGTGTTAAATAAGGTTTGGGAGAGCCTAGGGTTATTCACGGTTTTTTCACTTTCATGGGTGTCCTGTGCCCCTAACCTTAGCGAGTGTGGGGGGATGACTGTCATAACATCTATATTTTTAACAAGGAAGCTGAAGTCAGACTTACATTCTTTATCGTTAACGTTCTTTGTAGTAGAGTTTACTTTGTTAGTCTGTTGATTCTTTGTCTAGGACGTTTGTCTTCCCTATAAGTCATTTTAGATTATATCAATATTGTGATTATAAAATATTTTTAAAAGAAATATTTGTTTTGGAAAGTGGTTTTCCTTCCGTTCTTGCCAACTGACCTATCAACCTTAGATAGGGAAAGAACAGCTTTGCTTGTGAAGTTAGAAAGCTTCAGCTATGCCAGAAGCATTCAATAAGAAACGTCAGCTTCTTATCTCTATCCACACTTTCATAAAACAGTACCTGGACCCACAAGTAGGGTAACATCTATGTCTAACCATCAGATATATGGCAGAAATCTATCTGGTTTATGCATATTAATAAAATTTTGCATAATGCATATTAATGCATAATATGCATATTAATTTTTTATCCATATTCATGCTAGCTGCCCTAATTTATACCTTCAGAGCCAATATATCATTCAGCCCACAAGTATTCTTTGATATCCACATGTTTTCAGAATGCTGCCAGGCAGTTCTCTGAACAAAATAATGTGTTGATTAAAGAAAAACGGAGTACAAAAAGACCTTCAGCAGAGAAAGTTGCTGGCAAAAACGCATACACTAGGAGGAAATACTTGCAAAAGATATGTGCTAATTTTCAAACACTTACCAAAAAAAGCGTGGACATTTTCATGACAGAGTTTTAAAACAGTTTTTCAATCCGGTATGGAAAGAGGATGTAAAAAAACAGGTGTGGAAGAGAAGGGAACTGTGAAACTATTCATCCATTCTTGATAGGAATGGATAGTGCCACATTGCAATCCATCAGTGCCAACAAAGCTGCTGGGAGGGCTCCTTTATCCTGGACAGGCCATAACCTGGTGAGATGTTAGGTCTTTTCACCTCTGCAGATGTGGAGAAGGGATCAATTAAGATGCTCCACCTTCAGGGGCTGAAATCCAGCTGGTTTCCAGAATGCCTTGTGGAGAGTTTTATGCTGACAGTGCTGACCTTCCTGTTGAAACCTCAATTGACTTCAGAAGGGGGAAATGAGTCAGGCCATAAACATGAGCGCTATTAGACATGCAAGTGCCTAGGAGCCCTTTCTAGCATGTTCCTCCAATGGGAGAATTATGCTAAATCATTCCGATTTTCCATTTGAGGACTTGGTTTGCCTCATTTATTTTTTAATGCAAAGGGGCATTCAAAAATATGCCGCATAGTACCTTAAGGGCTGACTTCGTACAAGCCAGTGTTCTCCTACTTCATTATACCACCTCAACTGGTGTTCAGTGGTGGGAAACAATGTACATTTGGGTGTGTGAAAAAGTTAATGCACATATCCATGTGTAGGCACGCATGTGCAGTTTCTTATGGGTCTCCAGCTGTTTGCTCAGATTGCCAAACTCATGGATTCCTTGTTATAACATCTGGGTGGAGTTTCCTCAGCCCAGGAAACAGATGACTTTGATTCTCTTTTTCCTCCCTGTTACATCCCTCCCAGCAGGGAACTGGCAAATAAACTGGGCTGGCCACAGTGTATCCTAATTATTGCATGCATAATAATTGTTAGGAACCACACATACCTGTACTTTGATATGATCTAATTGTTAAATAATTGGCATGAAATTAAGTCATATACATTTATGGCTGAAAGGCCATGTGAAGAAGGGACACTGACTGGGAAGATGTGCAAAAGTAGGTCAGAGGTGACCTCAGCATGGCCAGGTCATAAGTTCACTGTGGGTTAGCTGGAAAAGCCTGAATTAATGGCTCTAAGCTAATCCTCTCAACTGCCTGACCTCAGAAAACAACAGTCAAAGGAAATACCCAGATGCAGCAGGCAGGCACCCCTGCTTTGCACATTTCCTACCAAAACTTTCCCCAGTCACCTTACCCAATCAAGATATTAAGAGGCTGTCAGGATTCCCATAAGAATTTCGTTACCTAACAGTAAGCCCATCAACCCATTCCAGATCCCATTGTATCTCTTGCAGACTCCTTTGTTTATTCAGCCAGAGAGCTATTTACATTCATGCCCTCCAGGTAAAAATTGGGTATAAGAACCCTCAGTTTTGAGCAGCAGTAAGTCCCAAGGGAAAGGAGACGGGAGATGTACTGTAGTTCTGCCTGGGCAAAACTTTACACAACATCTCCTGGGGCAGAATCATGGCCAAAGTGTTTATTTTAAAACTTTGCTCTTTCCAAATAGTTTCATTCCTGATAAGTTCTGTAACTCTGTGTCACCTCATTTTCCCCTCTGCTGTTTTGCTGACACTCTTCAACTCCTCTGCCCCAAGAACTCTTCTTACCTGACTTTTTTTTCACACCTTTGTTTTGACAGAATGCACTGCCTCCTGGCCTATAGACCTTCCCATCTCTCCCCATACTGAAACAATGCCTGTAGATCTCCTCTTCATCAAACCTTCCCTTCCCAGTGATCATTGTCTAATTTTGCCTACTCACTTGTGCCATGCTTCTAGTTTCTAATCACTAGCTTTTTCACATTGTAAGCTTGAAAGGATAAAGACAGAGAGATCACACCTTGATGGCAAAGCACATGTTTTGCACACAGAAAGCCCCAGGTTTTTGTCCCATCATCTCCAGTTTCAAAGGATCCCTTCCTAGGATGCTGAGGGAGAGCTGCCATCAGCAGTAGACAATATGGGAAGTTAGAACTCACCTGAAATTTCTCAGAAGGCTTTGAGAAGTTTCCTGCAATTTCCTTCTTCTAATTATCTCCAATCCCCACAAAAAGTGCCCACTTTGCAAGACTGTCTTTTTTCAAATTCCTCTGTGGAATAAGACGACCAAGTTGCCAATAGAACTGCTCCTGCTGCCATCACCACCATGTTCAATAGCTGCACCATGGCTTCAGTTTGTTACATCTTGTATCACTCCATGAAAATTCATCTGCAGTTTTGTACAAATTTCTCCTTATACACACAGTGCAGGAGCAATGTACATCTGTTCCTATTAAAATACTCATTTTGGAGTACACATTCCCCAAATATATGCATCTTTGTATGACTTTTTCACTTGGAGATTGCATTACAAAATGCTGAGAAGTATAAATATTGGAAATGCAAATTTAGTAAGTTTTTATCAAAATGTAAACCGGATGAAATTCTCTCCCTGCTCCCTTTCTCCAAAGGGTAGGTATGTCTCAGGACCTAGGATAAATTGTGTCTAGGATAAACAGTAAAACAAGGCAACTTCAAATGTTCAGCTACATAGTTCCTTGAAGTAACTGATAAATCATAAAATCCATTGTTGTACTGATAATGATAGATGAGGATGAACCATGTAGTTAGCATTTGCCCATAATTTTCATAACAGAGGCTGTGATTATAGTGTACCTCATACATTCACTGTGAATAAGACTCCAGAAAATTCTGACTATTGCTAATGTACTCCAGTTAAATGCGGAAGTCAACATGATGACAAAAGCACTTAGGCCACTGCAAACCTTAGCCCCACACTGAATTTCGCTTCCCCTCCCTGAACTGTACAGTTAAAAAAATGTCTGACATGATATCACCATATCATGTGTTTCTTCTCTCTGCTCCACATGATCAGCTACTCTGAGGCAGCCATGTTCCCCATCCACCCCCCAAAAAAGTGGGGAGAACTTACAGCAATCTCTAGTCCCACCCTTAGTAACAAAGAATAATTCTGGCTATTACTATGAATGACTAAAGGTAAAGAATAGAAAAAACACACTTCTTATGCAATCCTTCCCAAAACTAATACAGAATTCTGACAGCATATTTCTGTCTGAGAGCAAGCTACCGTGCAGCCTGCAGAAGAGCTGAGTTTCAGTAAACATATGTTATTGAAACTCAGCTCACCTCTCCATGTTATGTTTACTTTAGAGATGATCCAGACCTCCTCATTTTGAATGGATCAGTTGCTTTAAGGTGTGGAAAGGGCTTTTGCTGTTTAATCACATCACACTGTCTAATCGCATCAAGCCACAGTCTGATACAAAATTGTGAAATCGCTGCTTGGTCATGCATATCCTTATCATTCACGCTGATCCCTCCCCTGCTGTCAGCCTCCCAAACAACCTGGCATGTGAGCAAACACTTCTCTTTTCATGTTATTTTAGCTTCCTGTTATGGATATATGAAAGCAAGTACAGCAGAGGTGAAAAAATAAAGGCTATATACACATATCGAAGTAATTTGTCCCATCCAATAAGTGGGCTTTTCCGGAAAAAGCAATAATGGCTTAAGCTAGCAGGTAGCTTAGCCTAGACTACTTGTGTCTGTTCATTAAAACAAAGCTCCAAGGCTACATGATAGTGAAAAGGAATCCACAATAATAGGAAAAACATCCCATAGTAATCACGGTTACAGAGAAAGGTTATAGGGAAATGATAGAGCCAGAGAATGGAAAAATTACTTTTTTGGACCACATTGCCCAAAATTCCATGTTGGCTTGGAATGCTGAGAATTGTAATCCAAAGAAGTTACTCTTCCAAACTCTGGGTTCAGTGCATGCTTTCAGTGCAACAAGGAGTGTCTGTTCTTAGCCTTTCCTGCCAAGGTTGAGAAATTCTGCAAAGCAGCTGCCAATCAGTTCAGACATTACTGAATTAGAGGAACGGGCAGCCTGACTTGGGGTAAAGCAATTTTCTTTGTGTGTGGTATTGAGGGGGGAAAATGGTTGCCAGCATGTAGATATTTTTTAGGTTCACAGAGACTCATACTGGTCTTTGTTCTCTATTCTGACAGCAGCAACTCTCCAGACTCTCAGGTAGTTCAGGTTGTCAGCACAACTATTTTGATTCTTCAAGTCTGAGATTATCTGAATTTGGGACTTTCATACTCAAGGCATGTGCTCAGTCCCTGAGTAGCAGTCTGTGCAGCCATGCAAAACTGGAAACCAAATGAAGAAGCAAACAACCTTAATAGTTTTTTAAAAAAAAAAAATGATATATTTGGCCAGCACCTTTCTGGCAATGACAGAATTAAATGAAGGAATGCAAGTAAAGAAACAAATCCCATAAGTTGAATTCATTCATTCATTCATTCAATTTGTATCCTGCCTTTCTCCTTGTACAGGACTCAGTTTTCACTAGTTTGACAGGAAATCTCTTTGATAAATTTTGCTAGCCTACAGAGATCAGAGGTCTTGCAGCTAGTCACTCACCACCCAAACTTCAGTACACGAGATAGGGCCTTTTCAAAGGTGTGGAACCCATAAGTCAAACACAAGGCCCATAGACCAAATCTGGCCCGCCAGGCCATTTCATGTGGCCTTCACACCTCTCCTGCAGCTATGGCTGGAGGGCAGAAAGAGACACAGAGAGGGTCTGGGGAGCAGGAAGTGGCACACTTAGGCTATACTGACCAATTCTATGTCACTTTACAGGGGTATAGGGACCATAAACTACAATCAAATTGCCCCAAAATGTCCAAGAAAAGAAAAGTTGATGCAATTTAAAAACCAGTAATAATTGAATGCAGAGGCAATTATTTCATATTATAAAAGAGTAGATACATTTATATAGTCTTACAGAGACAACTGGCCCTTTGGGAGCAACCATAAGGCTGATGCAGCTCAAGTTGAAATTGAGTTTGACACCCCTGATGGAATCTTTTCCATTGGAAGGCCCACCTGACTTCACCTCTGTTCGTCATCCACTGAATGGCAACAGCACCAACGTTCTGCAAATTGTGGGAAGGCAGCTGAAGTAAACAGAGATTTTGGGGGGCTATTGTTTTCTGAGCTCTTTGTTATTGTGACTTTTAACAGTCTGGCTGGTTTTTATGTTGTATTTTGGTTTTATCTTCTCTCTTGACCATTGTTAGCTGCCTTGGATGCTATTTCCTAGAAAAAAGGGCCAAATAGAAATATTTTAAGCAAACAAGAAAGCAGAATAGTCCTGCTAAATCTCTTCCGCATTCCTTGAAAGCAGATAAGTCTCTATGTGGAGGATATTTCCTTGAATTTTAATACTTTCCTAAAATATTTTGTAAAGTTCTAGACCTCAAGTTATGTGGTATCCCCCAGTATAATTTCACTAATCTTACTGAAATCTTTTTGGCTTTTTCTGAAACATTTTGCTTGAGAGGAAATCTCAAGTTTGTTTCTTATTACACTTAAGTGAAAACAATGTTGTGAGCTCTTGCTATTAATGTCTGGAGTTTTAAATTTGATGTTGATCACTTCATTTTAATAGTTTTATCTAGGGATGGGCCAACCAAATCCTCAAATCCTCAAATCCTGGGTGAGGATTTGAGATTCCTGAATCTGAATCCCTGTGCCAAAATAGGCAAACCAAATCTTTCAAATCCGCCAGTCAAATAGATTGATGGAGATTGGGACGCCTGAAAACCTAGGAGACCAGATATACGAGGGAGGATAGTAAGTAAGTGAGTTTTTTCCTTTGGAGTAATAATAGCCTTTGCTAACAATTTCAGAAATTACATCTGGGCTTGTATTCTAAGATATTTCAGTTGAATATTTAATATTTAAGTTCAGCATTTGACTAGAAGCTACAGGCTTGAGACCTCTTTCAGACACAATTCTGGAGTTTGGAGTATTGTAAGGTGTCACAGCATTTTCTGTCAAAAGTGTGCCGGTGCATCATCAAACTACAAACCCCATGATGCCAGAAGGAACTATGCAAAGAAAAGCCAGTTTTGACCTGGATTATCTCTGTACTGTAGTGGTCCTGTTTACACAGGCAGAAAAATGTGAGATTCATCCACATTTTCCTGCCTATGTAGAAAGGACCTTCATGTCATTTTCAATCTGGGGAGATCCTGAGGCACAGCTATGACAATTGTCCTAGCCACATTTCTTTAGAGGGAGGTTTGCCTTTGTCTAGGCTTTTGCTAAGGCTGAGAGAGTGTGTCTTGCCCAAGGTTATCTTCCTTCCCTTGCTTTTTAAACCCTTTTTTTAAAAAGGATTTGAAACATTCGAGCTTCGTGAGATTTGTGGATTCCCAGAATCTTCCAGGGATTCGGATCCAGATTTGGAAAATTCTGGATTTGTCCCATCCCTAGTTTTATCCAATCCTGCTCCATGGATAGGACACTTTCTGGAAGTGACTTGGATTCAGTAGAGATCCCTGACACAGGAAAAAGGAAATAATATTTTGCCAATTTTCCCTTTCTGTTCCAACCACCAAATCTGGGTATATACATGTACAAGAATATTGAGCTTCAAAACATTCAGAATTTCATGTCTTAAAATTTGGGGTGGGGTTCTGATCACATGCCAGATTCAGAACTGATTAGAACGCATATTATGCACATATACTACTGTCAAATTTTCCAGGCAATAAATGTTTGACTAAGATTCTTTCTGGCCCTTTCCACACGGGGTAAAAAAAACGGCTTAGGGCGACCTCATCCGGAGGTCGTTCACACCGTGGAGCGCGCTAGAGTGGTTTGAATAGTGGAGGTTCCACACCTCAAACCGCGCTAGCGCGGCCGCAAGGGGTAGCGCGTTGCGTTTTTTAAAAACCACATTTTATGTGGTTTTTACGAAACGCGAGTGCACTAACCCGTTGCAGCGCCCCGTGTGAAGCTGCAGGGACGCGCTAGTGCATCCCTGCAGAGTTGCCCGGGGGCGGGCTTCCGGCTGGCGCGCTGCCCTGATTGGCGGAGCACCGCCGGAAGTCGCCGGCCGCCATTTTGGGCTCCGCCGAACGCCGCCGAAACTCGCCAGCGTGTGGAGCGGCGAACGCGCACTCCCCGCAGGGACGGAGCAACCCGTTTTCAGGTAAGATCCGTCCCTGCGTGCGCTGCCCCGTTCCCCCGTCCCCCGTGTGGAAAGGGCCCCAGTATATAAGTCTCTCCAAGTAATAGGTATAATAGATAAAGTCCCTCAATGACCATTGTTAAAACTGAACTTGTCGCTCATCAAAATACCTACAAGTTTTGGAATTCTATTGCTATTTTCTGTTCATTCATAGCTATGAAAATCTGTTCATAGGCGTTTTACTCCACGCTTCTAATGAAGTAGACTTAAGTCTGTGAAAGCTCATGTTGCCAACTTCTTTCTCTCAGTTGGTCTCAAAGATGCTACAAGATCTTTTTGCATACAGTTGTGGAGGAGGTGGAACACACACTGTCCAAACATTTGTTGTAGGTTGAGACAATGAAACTTCTACGAAACTTCTTTAATCTGTCTGGAGCAACTGCTAGCAACCCAAGTATCTGGTAAACATCCTAAAGCCAACCTATAAGGGAAAATCCACAAGCCAAGAAGTTTAGTTGTGTTTCCAATGTGATTCACTCACTGAATTCAGTGAACTTCAGTTATAGTCTTCACTCTGGGTTCAAATTCCTGAACAGTTGTAAGAGTCATTGAGTAGTATGGGACAAGTCAATGCATCTCAGCCTCAAATCCCATGTAAAAGTGATCCTCGCTGTTTGTGCCAGAACAGTTGAAACATAGTTTTGAATGAAGAGTATACAAAGTCTGTGTGAGAGAGAGATAAAATCTTAAACTGTTGCAAAAAGTTACCTTGGCGTGACTGCACTTTTTTTGGTTTTTGATTTTGTTTTAATTTTTATCAATACACAAATGCATGTGTGAATATCAGTAAACTCCAGGCAGAAAAAACAACTTGATCCAAATGCTTTACTAACCGTTTTGGGTATTGGGAGAGGGTGTTTTTAGTGGGAGGTGGGGTCTGGCAGTTGATTTGTTCAACAACAGTTGGTAAGGGGTGGGGTTAAATGGAATGAATTCTCTGGGAAAACATGCATGCTCAGATTCCAGAATTCATTTCAGAAATTCTCCCAATTAGATTGGAATTCAGGTGGTGTGGAATATAGGGAAGGGGTTATCCACGGAGCCATAGAAGAGAAGAAACTTGCTCATCCCTTTTAATTATATAGGAGCACTAGTTGTTCTATTTGTCAGGACAATTAGCCTGCTGTCTTTATCAGTGCAGAAGGATTTGTTTTAGAGGAGGAAATTGTTCTAAATAAAAGGAAATTCAGAAGACAAAGTAGGGTAAGAGAAATAGTCTTTTATATATTCTAGTTAAAAGATAAAAATAGCATATAGGTTCTTAATATACAAAAGGTTAAAAGAGAACATGAGCAAGTTTGACAAGTTAAAATATAACTACAAAATATATCAAAATATAATACAACACCACAGTGAAGTAGGATATGATACAAACTGCAGCAACAGTAGATCAGAGCAAATCAGGAAGTGAGTGTTCACTGAGAGAATGCTACTCTTATAGAGTCTTTACAACTGCTTCCAATAACAATAGCAGGTGAAGGTCTTCTGTAACACCAATAGAAGAATTAACCCCATAATAACTAAAGTTGTAAGTCTTGTCAGTCCCAACAACCCCTTCTCAGATTTTACAATGATGTTATTATAATCAGACATATTCAACAATTCATGAAAATATATAAATTTCTGTGTTGTCAATGGCTTAGTCAAAATATCTGTTATCATCTCATCAGTGGGACAATATTCAACATCAATCAATCTCTTTTGATACAAGTCTTTTACTAGTTGACATTTTAATCCAATAGATCTACTTCTAGGTTTGGTATTTTCCCCCTTACATATTGTAATACAGGTTTGATTATCTTCAAACATTGCAATTGGTACAGGTTCAACTTATGGCAAAGTCCTTTAACAGATGAAACATCCATTCCAACTGACTGCATGCACTTGCTGATGCATTCAGCTTCTGCTGAAGATTGGGCCACAATGTTCTGTCTTCTGCTAGTCCAGTTGATAAGATTGTTGCCATAATATAACAGATATCCACTAGTTGACTCTTCTCCCCAACTAGCATCCATATACACCACTAGTCTAGGGTTCTTCCAAGATGATAATTTTAATTTTAAATCCTCTGTCTCTTTCAGATATATCACTAGTCTCTTTATAGCATACCAATCATAATAATTTGGTGAAGTTGTTTTTCTACTTAAAATATTAACAGCTACTGAAATATCCAGTCTGGTAGTTTTACTCAAATAAAGTAATTTGCCTGTAGCTTCTTGATATTCACCATGATTTTTAAGTAATTGCCCATCATTTTATCGCAAATAAGCTGGTTCTAATGACGTACTCACTGCTTTACAGTTTTTCATACCAACTGACTCTATAAAATCTATAATCTTACGTTTCTGACTTAGAAGAAAACTACCATCATTGAGTCTTTCAGTTTCCATCCCAAGGTAACGTTTCACTTCTCCAAGCCTTTTAACCTCTGTTTCTGTTTTCAATTTATTAGCTATTTGATCCATATCTTTCTTATGTTGACAACATGTTAATAGATCATCTACGTAAGTCAAGATGCATTGATATTGTTCATTCTTAAGCCTCCTGTATAAACATGGATCAGCCTTTCCTTGTATAAACCCTTGTTGATATAAAAGTTCTGTTAATTTATCATACCAACTTTTGGCTGATTGCTTAAGCCCATATATACTTTTATTGAGTTTACAAACAAGATTCTCTTGCCCCTCCTTTTGAAACCCTTCAGGTTGTTCCATATAAATCTCTTTCAAAAGGTTCCCATTAAGAAAAGCTGTTTTGATATCTAGATGTTCTATAAACATATTTCTTGAACATGCTGCACTAAGGAGTGTCCTAAGTGTTGTAAAGTTAACAGCTGGTGCAAATGTATCTAGATAATCAATTCCATATCTCTGGGTAAAACCTTTTACAACCAGATGTGCCTTATACTTATCTACACTCCCATCTGGATAGTATTTAATTTTATAAACCTATTTTTTTCCAATAGCCTTTCTATCAGGAGGTAGCTTAGTAAGGGTCCAAACCTGATTTTGCTTTAAGGATTGATATTCCTCCTCCATAGCTTCCATTCACTTTTCTCTTTCTAAGGGAGGTAATTTACTAATTTCTTTCCAACTTGCTGGTTCCTTTCTTGTTTGTAAATTCTCACAAAATCCATATTTTTCTGGAGGTTTGCCTTTGTTAATTCTATCTGATCGTCTTACAGCAGTTGTTCCTTCTATTTCTACTTCACAGTTTTCCTCTATTTCTCTTTCACATGGTCTGGTCCCTATTTCCCCTTCTGTTTTAATAACATCTCCCAAAGGTGGAACTATTGGTTGACCAGGGTCCTCTATAGGTAACCAACTGACCAATTCTTGTGAAACAGTATCTACATGCTCTAGTAGACCAATTGCCATCATAGAGTCAACTGTCTCTTGCATTACATTTCTCTCATCTACATGTACAACATTGCAACATTTAACTTCAAAGGTTTTAGAGTTTAAAACTCTATACCCTTTTCTTCCAGATGGATATCCAACAATGACTCCAATTTCAGCTCAAGGATCAAGTTCTCCTCTCCTTTCCTTCAGAATGTGATAATATGCTTTAGCACCAAAGGTTTTTATATGCTTTAAACCTGGTTTCCTACCAAACCATAATTCAAAAGGTGTTTTGCTTGTTACTCTGCTAGGGATTCTATTGTGCAAATAAGTTGCTGTAACTACTGCTTCAGCCCATAAAGACTTAGGTAGTCCAGCTTGTATTAACATAGACCTAGACATCTCCTGTAATGTCCGATTCAACTTCTCAGAACATCTATTTTGTTGAGGGGAATAAGATATAGTCACTTTATGCTCTATACCTTCCTGCTCCATAAATCTTTTGAAATATATATTGCAATATTCTCCACCTCCATCAGTTCGTAATGTTAAAGGTGCTTTGCCAAAATGGTTCTTAACTGCAGCTACATAGCTCTTAAATTTCTCAAGAGTCTCATCCTTACTTTTAAGTGTGTATGTATGTGTGTGTGTATAAAAAACTATTTGCTCCTGGGTTCTGTAAAAGTAAGAATATACTTATTTTTGCCTGCAGATAATGGCATAGGACCCACTAAATCTGAATAAACTTCTTCCAAAAAATCCGTATCCTGTATACTAGATTGTCCTATATAAGTAGGAGCTGTTTTCTTTGCTTTTATACAGATTTCACATCTTTCTTTTGCTCTATCACACTTAATTACATTAATTCCACATTCTGTCAATAGCTTTTCAACACTTTGCCTATCTCTGTATCTCAACTTCACATGCCATGAGTATAAACAGGCTTTATGATCACAAACATCTTGTCTTATTTGACATACAAGTCTTTCCACATTTGTTATAGTGTCATCATTAACATCAATAATATAATGAAACCCGTTCTTTTCATCAACCTTAAGTATGAGACCAGTCCTTTTATTGATAATTTTTCCTGAGTCACCTTTAAGTACTATAGTATAGTCATTCTCTGCCATTCTTCTAGTACCAGTCAGGTTATTCAAAGCTTCAGGAACAAAGCAACATTTGTCAATGTAAGATTTACCACTTCATTTTTAGAGGTGAGGACTCTGAAAGCACAGTTCCAGTTTCTAGCACATTTAATCTTTGTTGGTTTGCTTGTAATATCTCTGGTCTGTTTTGTGTATCAAGTTCACTAAAGCTTTCTCTAAATTGACAGATAGGAATAAAACTACCACTATGTAGAAGAAAATGTCTTTTATCATTTACCCCTTGATGATCAGATATCTGAAATGTTTTGATTATTCTTAAGAGGATTTATACTGTTGTTAAACCTTTGCTTATACCTTTCATTTGATCGTTCACCATTTGATTAAAAGTTTCCATGACCTTTGGGATGTCTTTGTCTACTAAAAGGTGTGCTTCCTGTAGAAACATTTACTACTCTGGGCTTTTGATTTTCTACAGCTTTAAACTTACACTATTTGGCAGTATGCCCCACCCTTGAACATATGTAACATTTCCTTTCTTTATAGTCAGGTCTTGTCCCCAACACTGACATTTTCTCAGGTATGTTGTCCACTGTCCTTTTAAGTCCAGAGTCTCTTAAATAAGTGATTATATAATCTGTAACAACTTCTGCAAGACGCTCAAAAATGGCCTTTTGATTTGCAAAAGGTGGTGGTAAACTAAGCAATGTGCAGCTGTGAAACTCAGAGTCAGATATCTCTGTTCCTGCAGATTGAAGCTCTGAAACGATCCTTAATAGTTCATCTAAATGCATATCTATGGTATTTTCTTCTTTTATCTTCATACTATATAGTTTCTCTTTCAGAAATAGCACGTTCTTATTTGATCTGTTGAAATACTTTTTTTTTAAAAGGCACTATATCATTCTTTAGCTGTCTTGTACTTCATTACTAAAGGGCTCTCATAGTCTTCTATACAGGAATATATCACCATTAAAGCTTTTGCTTCTTTCATTTTATATTCATGCTGCTCTGACTGATTTTTAGGCCTATCTTGATCTTTAACATTCAAACAATCTTGTACTTGTAGGGAAACTCACAATCTTGCATCCCACATCTGAAAATTATCCTTATTTAACTTTGGGATTACAAATAAGCCATTGTTAGTACTTGCATCCTACTGGAAAGTAGGTGTAGTAACTATAGGTGAATTAGCTGAGGTTACAGACATTTTAAACTTATCTATATGAGCTTTCCTGCTAATATAGACTTCAATTTTAAAACTTTGTCACAAAAAAAATTCTGCTAGATAAGAATTACTTTATTACTGAAAAAATTTCTTGCTGTGAAAAATTAATTGCTCAGTTCAATAATTAGGGCCAAAAGGCAAATACAACACATATTTAAAAAGTTAATCTGCTTCATTGTGCAAAAACTCCTAAAAGAAAAAAAGAAAAAAATTCCAAGGCTCAAAAACAACTTTCTTTTGTCTTTTGTTCAAAACAACCATTTAGGCAACCATTGGACTAAGAAATTTCCATTTAGGCAACCATCCTCTGCTACCAAAATGTTTTGTAAATAAAAGGAAATTCAGAAGACAAAATAGGGTAGGGGAAATAATCTTTTATATATTCTAGTTAAAAGATAAAACTAGCATATAGATTCTTAATATACAAAAGGTTAAAAGAGAACATGAGCAAGTTTGGCAAATACAAATACATCAAAATATAATACAACACCACAATGAAGCAGGATATGATGCAAACTGCAGCAACAGCAGATCAGAGCAAATCAGGAAGTGAGTGTTCACTGAGAGAATGCTACTCTTATAGAGCCTTTGCAACTGCTTCCGATAACAGGAGCAGGTGATGGTCCTCTATAACACCAGTAGACCAGTTAAACCCATAATGACTAAAGTTGTAAGTCTTGTCAGTTCCAACAATATTGCCCAGCTAATTGAAAAAGCCATGTCATGAAATGTAGTTATTGATAGTGCATTGGTCTTTTTATTTCCTCCTCTTTTCTGGGGGAAAAGAAATAATTCGGGAGAAAAAATGCATACTATAGAATCTTGCCCGTGGAGATTTTCTTTGTAAATATATGCACTTTCAATATCAACATGATTATGTAGCTTTTGTAGTGGCACTGCTGTCTTTTGGCTTGTGGTAAAAAAAAGGAGAACATAAGAATCTCTTATTGGCCTCTGATGAAGACTGTGAGTCAAAATGTGTCTGGCTTCTTTCTGTATGAAGAAGCTGACAAGACCTTGAGCCATCTATTTTTCCTTCAACAATTGATTTATGTCGTAACAATCTTCTCCTATATTGCTACTTATAGGTTAGGGCTGTGTGGCTTTAATTTAAACTATCCATTATTTTAGAAACAAACCAAGGAGATAGGATATAAATATAAAGTATAAATATGAATGTAATATATCTGTGTGTGTATGTGTCTGTGAACATATATAAAAAATATAAAAAGATATCATATAAAAAGATATACTACATTCATATTTATACTTTATATTTAAATCCTATCTCTTTGGTTTGTTTTCCAAATCAGAGCAGACCTCTTGAATTAACTGCTGCATGGTAAGGCAACAAGTTATATAGCTAATTAAATAAGTCTCCTCTACTTGGATTTAGACCTCTGGTGTCATCCCCATACTGACTCCGCCTGACGACTTCACCAAATGTTATTGCTGATGAGGACCTAAAATAGAATGTCTATATGATATTATGTTATGCCAATTAATTTTTATACCTTATCCACTCCTTGTATTATGTGCTTCCTTGAATCTAACAACATAGGACATCTCTCTATATTTTTTCCAGTGAGTCAGTTCAGGACAGCTTTCTGATTCTGAAATGTCTGTTTGTGTTTGGGAGCATCATTTGCTTGAGAAATGACATGCAGTTGTTCACACCCTTTTACTCACACACCTCCCTCTGCATGTCCTCAGGAAGCACGCACTACAAAGAACACCATTTCAACAAGCCTGTTTACCCTTCATGCTTGTCTTGTTAATTGGATTTTCAGAAAATGGAAATGGGATTCTCAACTCTAGGGAACAATGATCTCATAAATAAAAGACGTCATCTAAGTATTCATTTTAACCTTCCATGCTGTATGGGGGATGGGAGTGTCGGTTTAGGTTGTGCTACAAATATATCAGTAAGTCAGCTTTGCAGGTTTGCCCATACAGGTGTTGGGTTAGGCCCCAGGATGTGGAGACCAGAAGAGAGCTGTAGTAGAGTTTGGAAGGGAATTGTAGGTACCAGAGGGCACTGAAGTGCTGGACTCAAAAACACAATTTAGGAGAGCGTGCAATTCCATGTCTAAGTTCTGTAGCCCCCTATGAATGTCTGGAGCTTGTCTCCCTGCCCCCAGTAACTGTGGCAAGTATCAGAGACAAGGAGCTTTTGAGAAGACTATGAATTGGGAGAGAGGGAAGAGACCGAGGCCATTCCCACACTGGACTGTTATAGCGCTATTATTCCACCTTCAACATCCTATGGAATCCTGGGGTTTGCAGGCCCCTCCCTAAAACACAAACCCCACGATTCCATAGGATGTTGAAAGTGGAATAATAGCACTATAACAGCCTAGTGTGTAAATGGCATGAGACAGAGAAGTCCTGAGGAGTGCTGGGAGAACACAGGGAAAAAGTATCAGTCCACCTTCCTAAGAGTAAACAAGTGCAGCAGTTACTTCACCATCAACTAAATGCTAGTGATTGAGGCCTATCACTTCCTCTGAGCCCTGCTGTACATAGCCAGGGCATAGAATTAAGTGATAACTCCACATTGGTGACTCATATAACTTTGGGGCTTTACACAAACACACCACAGTTTTCTTACCAAGAATGTGTTTGTTCATTGCAGTGTTCCTCTTCTCCTTCCCACCTTATCCACCCTGCTTGATGCATTCTAGCTTTCCATTTTTAAAAACTCAAATGCTGTTCACTATCTACTCATGTTACTCCCTCTGTTATCTATTGGCAGGCTGGAGGCAGTGCACATGACTGAGGTGGGACGGCAAATTCCTCTCTTCAGCCACCCTGCTAGAGCAATGAATCCAGAGGTTACCATTTCAACACACATACACACCACACATAAATCCACTGGTGCTGAGTATCCAGCAGGATAGGAGGCCATCATGTAATCATTGCTCAAAGAATATTGCCAACAATGGTACAAAGGAAGCCAACAATATCCCTAAAAATGATTTTATCATTCTAAGTCTAAGCCTTGCATGGCTTAAGTCCAGGATATCTATTCTATCTTCCAATATGGGCCTGCCCAGCCCCTGAGATCCACAGGAATTCATACCAATGCACAGATCATCAGTCTGTGTACAGTGTAGTGAACATGTGTTGAACACTACACGTGAAAAACTCCATTAGCGTGAATGTCAATGGTCTGTGCACCCATGGAAACAAAACTGCACCTGTAATGAGTGTAACCTGGGAATGTCCCTTTGGTTTCATTTGCAGCGCTGCTCCAGGGTGGAATTCCAATCAAAAGTGGGACTTTTTCCAATCTGTGAGCTGTGACATCAGGATAACCACTCCAGATCCACTAACCAGACTGTAGTGAGGACTGGGCACAGTGAAATGGCCTCATAATCCTCAGCACCTACGAAAATCCACTCTCCACATCAGATTTATGAGGGATTTGTGTTTGGACCATGGAGCAAAGAGGAAAGTTTAGGTCCCTCACATACTCAAGGTCGCTGTCTGGCTCTCTTCCCCATATCAGCAAGCTTTTATTAAAAAAAAAAAAAAGCAGAAAGGAGATCATGCATTTCCTCTCTAGATTTTGTTTTTTGAATCAGAGGGTGGTTTTGCCTTGTTGTGCTATGGTGACCCCTTCTGACAAAACTAGGAAAGCTCTCCACAGCACGGCTCAAAGGCAACCAGGGACATTTTTTTCTGAAACAGCATTCAGTGTGCTTGCTGTGAGTACAATGCCGCCAGCCTCCGCACACACATAAATCCAAAGTGTCAATTGAATTATTTCAAGCTAATTTAAAATATTTTCTGAGGAGAAAACTTTCAGAAACCCAAATCATATTTTAAGGTGGCATAGATTGCTCTTCCTTCTGTGTAGGAGTTTAAAACACTGACACACACAGACACAGACATATTGCCTAGTAGAACTGTAGCAACATTTTCCAAAGAGTACACAAACCACAGTCAATGTGCAACACATGCATAAATCCAAAATGTCAGTTGAGTTAAATTAATTGAAAATGTTTTCTAAGGAGCAAACTATTGGCTGTATTTGAAGATAGCATAGACTGTTCTTTCTCCATGTAGGATCTCTTCGTGAATGGCAAAGTTCAGAAGCCTCAATTCCAACAGCTGCAGGGAAAGGCTAGGGGTGTTAACAGGCATCAAGTGTATGTTACTGTCCAAAACACTGATATTTTTCCAAATGTCTTTCCTTCTTACTTTTTTCTGTTCTTCCCATGCTTAAACTGATTTTATTAGACACTGCTCAGGATCCTAGGCAGGACAGAAATTATTCCATTCATATACAGAATAAAACAATGCCAAAACCAAATTCTGAATGGTCCCCACTAGTAGTGTATGTAAGGTAAGCTGAACAACTCCTGAGTTAATCATGGCCCCCCAGGTGCTTTCACTACCAAAGATCCAAAGTTTGAGAACTGTGGGTTCAAATATTTCTATTACATTCCCTGTGGCATCCTACACAAGTCGCACCGCATTCCTATACTGTGGGCATAGGATTTCAGCTTCCCTACACTCACTCACTGGAATCCAAAAGGACAGGGCACTTCTTTCAAGTGCCAGGAAAAGAGTTTTCCCACCTTTTTTTGTAAAAACAACCCTCCCAAGCCCATTCCACATGGCCTCCTGGGTCAGCTCAACAGGTGAGATGGTAAGCCCCCTGCAAAAGGCCAGGTGCTCATGTCCCAGTCAGTGTTCTAGGGTAGTTGAGGCAGGCCACATGTTGACATTACTCATGTACTAGCCTAGTCAGCATCTAGATGGGAGGCCATCTCAGATATCCACACCATTTCTCCTGAACATCAAACTAAAAGCATGCAGGGAAGAGGCCTTTGCTTTGTTTAAGTCAGTGATTCAACCTGCTTCTCAACCAAGAAACAATTGAAAGTTCAAACCCAACCCAGAAGGATCTCACAAGAATGGGGAGCCAGCTCTGAAGGACCTGATACTTTGACCTCAGCCAGGATAGCTGATGACCTCACAGCCATCTTGAAGCTCTGCCCTCCAGGGAGTGTGACCAGAAACCGCTGTCACTCAAGGGATGGGACCTGCCAGAACTGCCTGGCACAGAGGGATGAAGGAGACCCTCAGAAGAAAGCCGGTAGGCTGGGCTCCATCTTGCCCTATCTTCTTCCCTTTTCAGCATAAATTAGATGGCTCTTTGGATTTGTCATACTGCTCTCTTCTCCTCTTTCACCCTTCATATTACATCTAGCAGCAGCAACAAATATTTTCAATTTTTATTAGCCTTTATTCATAACCCCTTTTCTGGTAGATTATTTTAAAACACACACACACTTCACAGTCAAACTATATACATTCACAAATATATTCTGGTAGAACTTTAATAACATTTTCCAGAGAGTGCAGTCCTACACAGGCCCCACTGAACATGCTAGGATTTATTTCAGTCTAGGGTAGAAGCAGTGCATTTATGAATAACTGTTCCTTAAAAAAAAAAAAAGTCTTATGCCCAAAATTCCTTACTTTTACTCTGCATTAATCATGACGTTTTAATACTTGAAGACCAATTAAAAAATCTGTATAAGATAGATATGTACATTCTACCACTTGTAAATGATTCTACCAGTGTAAAGATCAGCAATCTCTGTATAGTATAAGCCTGTTGAATGTGACAAATGAAACAGCCAGTCTATAGCTCAAAAATATATACAGGTATGTACAAAGGTGGTACCCATGTTGAGCATAACACATGAATACCTCTTGATCTGCATTCTGGATTGAAAAGCATTCCTGTAACTGAGTAGGAAGAACAAAGGCATCAGAGAGTTTTTCAGAAAAAAAATTCCCATGCCTTCCAATGGTCCTAATTTGTCAGAGAGACACCTGCTTAATCCTCTGTCATTCTACTTTTTCAGCAGTTATTAAAGTGACCTGATTTGTCTAACCTTCTCTCAGTTTCGTCCTTACTTCTGCTACCGTGAACTGAAGTCAATGTAGAAAAGTAGTTTGCACTCAACACAATGGAGGGAGAAGAGAAAAAGGCAGAATCTTGCCCTTCCTCATAGGCTTAGACAAAAACAAACTGCTGTAGCCTCTCCTAGTTCATCTTTTTTCTTATTTTTGATTAACATTTGTCATCATGACGATACTCTGATGTTGCTTGATACATGTATCCTAGCAAAGTAAAATCAGGGTCCAAAGGAGAGGTTTTTTGTTAATGAGAATGTCAATTTGAAAAGTGGACACATAAATACATACAAGTATTCTTTCCTGTCAAGAACAAGAACAACAAAAATTGCACAAAACTAAAATGGAACAGACTTGGAAGTGGAGAAAAGGGGATGCTCACAGAAATAGTACTGAGAATTCTTCCTAACTTTAGAGTGACTCTGGGACCTTTTGCATTGAAAGTCCTGTATATACTCTTACACAGAGCTATTGTCTGCCCCACCCCAACACATACTAAAGGCCAATTAACATGTAAAAATCCTGGATTTTATCTAAATTCAAATTTAGCTTCAGGATAGAAAAAGAAAACCATAGTATGATCTTGCTGTAGATATCTTCTTAATCTCAAAAGATCATGTGTGTGTTTATAACTGGTGTGAGGCTACTTTGATTTCTTTTAGCTGCATCTGGATTTTTAATATCAGTTATGAATCACAAATATGAGAGAATCTTTGCCACACATTAGTCAGTAAAGAAATACTTACCAGTTTCTAATAACTGCCATTCTTGATATCTATAAGGACAAAGGATCAAGGTGCCATCTGGCACTAGAAATTGTGCAACTTGATTTGACAGTCACGATAAATAAAGAAGTTTAATGATGTCCTAAAATATCAACATAACGAAAAAGTCCAGTTCACCTAAGGTGGCACTAATGAATCTATTACCCAACAATTTCTGATGGTCAGTTTGCTTGCCTAATTAGCACAATCTTTATGTGCTCTACCTGGGCAGTGATATTTTCAAGATGGTATTAAAGCTTAAAAAGTTTTTTTAAAGAAACCTGAGTCGGAGGGAGCAGTCTTATTATTTTCAAAAATGAGAGCACATTTAGAATGTAAAGCGCAGGGTGTGAGTAAGAGAGAAGTTCAGAACTGGAATGGCTATCTCCATATTAGGTCTGGGATTCACAAAACTCTGATTGTGAGTCCAGCGACTGGGCAAGGAAGAGAGGGTGAATTAGTGCTCTAATTAAGTGCACCCTGATGCCATTATATTATGAAGAAACAAGTATCCTTTCAAAGAATCTGTTGTAATGGGCTGTGGCCCTGTCTCCTGCTCTTGATTAGGAGAGGGGACTCCCAAAGGGTATCTAGCTGCCGCCACCACAATATCACTCCAAGTAGCCCAGTAACCTAGCAGGAGTTATCAAGTGGTTTAGCTTGTACTTTTTCCACCTCTGATTTACATCTGCCTCTCTCTGGGGAGATGAGAATCCTATACACATACACAAACACACACCAAGCAAAAGCACATGGAGAAAGCATGGAAAAGAGGAGGTCTTTACAGGCAGGCTTTTATTCCAAGCAAACAATCTTACATTAGCAAAACAGTATCCTATACATGAAGGTTCCTTCCTTCACGTATTACTTAGGAGTTACGAACAACAGCCTAAGTCATATTCAGCTGAAGTTAGACGACCTAACACTACAAGTTGTACATTCCTACTCTACTCACAATACAAATGGAATTCTGCATTCATGAGAAGCTAGGAGCCTGGAGCCCTTTGTCCAGTCTATGACCAAGTCTCCCGAGGTACAGTGAGGCAGGTACCTCTCAAACTCTCTCAGTCTCATTCAGTTTCTCTCTAGTGCATCATGGCACCATGTTTTTATAAGCTCTCACTTGGAAGCATCTGGAATCTTCCACACTTCTGACTAAACTGGCCGTTCTCAGCGGCCAATTGTCTCTCTTGATCTTTGTTGCTCCTACGTGTTGACTCCCAATAAGTGTAACCTAAAACCAACACCTTTGCTTACATGGAGGAGAGGCTATACCGCTCAGCTGTGTTGCCCATATAATGGGGAGAGCCCATTAGCAGATCTGTGTACAGGTTCAAGCTCCATCCCTTTTTCCCTTCCTCTCCTGACATGTTCACATCTGCGATCTTTGGGCCTATAACTGTTTCATTCAAGTACTTCAAATCTATTGTCGCCATTCCCCTTTGCTCAGTTTTATGGTCTAGGTTCTTTGGTAGAATACCCAAAACACTCCATAAACTGTCAGTTCTTGGCTTAATCATTTCATTTTCATGCCTAGACAGAATGAAGCCTAAGATTAACAGGGCTGCAATTATAAGGAATTGCAGCCCTGTTAATCTTGCCCTTCTCTTCCATTCCCTCTACAAACACATGGTGCCACTGTGGACCCACAGACAGAAGTTTTGGAGCCCTGTGACCCATGTGGAGGGAAAATGCCATCCATTGCCATTTTTGCGCTCCCTGCATTGCTCCAGCATGGTCATGTGCCCTTTCTGTGAGGAGTCACATGACCCCAAGACACACGCTCTCCCCAATGCAATTGGAGAAAGTTTTAGATTTCTGAGACTCAGATGGGCTGAAATGGCCAATCAGGGACTCCTCCTCTCTGACACTTTTCCTGAGTTTCAGCAGGTTCCACGTGGGTTCCACTGAGATCACACTGGATTACACCTTCAGGAATATGTGACTCCTTCTGTAATTCCACTCTCTTTTGAACTGAACTGAAAGAGACTGAGGAGTACTCAAGGAGCAGGCAGAAAGAAAAAGAACCAACTGGAAAAGACTTCCAACCCAGCAGTCCTTTGGTAACCACTTGAAAGCCAAAGAGTTATACCTACAGCTGCATTCCAGCTGAGGTCTGTGTGGCAACAGATAGGTTGGAAATCTCTCAGTGGGTGGGGCTTAGTAGTCTTGCAACTTCCTTGAATTTCCTTATCTATTTATCTTTCTCTGTAAGCTATATAGCAGAGGGAAAATTGTGTGTCCCTCCAGATCTTGTTAGCCTGTGAGTTGCAGCAGCCCTGCCCAGCATAGTCAATGGTGAGGAATGCCAGGAGTGGCAGTTCAGCAACACCCCCACCACCACTACAGTGTAAAACTATACCCTCCAACATTTCAGAGATGAAAATCAAGGCATGCATGGCCAAGTAACACCTGAGTCTGGTTTAGATGGCAAAAGGTATTAATGGGAAAGATCTAAGCTAAGAGAGGCTATAGCAGTTTGTTTTTGCTTGGGTCCAAAACGAAGGTTCAGACCGCTCTGTTTCATGTGATTCAGATTACCAGTAAGATTGAAACTGGAGTCATATTTTTTAAAAAAATTAGGAGCTTCATTTAAACAAGTTTGCAATCAACTCTAAGCAGTCTCTGTCCCTCCAGCTCAGTCTCTTCACTGGTGTGGACTGAGCAACTTTCAGATCCCTGTTTTCTTAAACAGTCTGTTCCCTCTATGTCACTAGAATTCTCTTCCTGCTTCCTGTCTTAATCTTCCTACTTAGTCCCATATATATTGAGAGACTCTCCTCTCCTCTCCTCTTCCCTCCCCTCTCCTCTCAAGTTAATTGAGTGCAAACTACTTTTGCACTTTGAAATCAATTTGCACCAAAGGAAGCTGAGAACAAAGGGGCAAAATGGGAGGAGGAATGAGGAACTGGGTCATTTTAAAAGCAGCTGAAAAAGTGGAAATACACAGGGTTAATCAGGACTATCCCTGCCAAATTAGGACAGTTGGGAGGCTATGTAAAACATTGTGTACATTTATTGCTCACATTCTCTGTCCTGTTGCCATGTCTTTTTTCTTTACATAATATTTTAGGTTGTACATTGGGTCCTTTTATACTGCACTACTTTAATTGCCATGGCTGCACCCTGTGGAATTCTGGGATTTGTAGTTTGGTGAGGCCCTCAAACTGCCTAGCTGAGAAATCCATGTGGTCCTCTTTAAGCCATAAACTCCAGGATTACATGGGATATTGCCATGCAGTTAAAGCAGAATCCTAGCACTATAACTCTGTAGTGTATTAGGGCTTATCATCCCCCCCCCAAAAAAAGAGGAAATGGGTCACCAAATAGAATAAAAGAGGACCTAGTATGCATAAAATTTTCATATGGTAACATAAGTGGGAAAAGATTTCAGGACCCTGAATTCAGGACCCTCTCTCTATAGCAGTGGTTCTCAACCTGTGGGTCCCCAGACGTTTGTGGACTTCAGTTCCCAGAAGCCCCAGCCACTATGGTCAGTGCTCAGGGCTTCTGGGAGCTGAAGTCCAAAAGACATCTGGGGACCCACAGGTTGAGAACCACTGCTCTATAGGGATGCTAGAGATTCAGAACTCTGGACAGTTCAATTCATGGAGGGTATTGCCTGTTTAATTTGTGCAAACTAAAGGAACTCGCTCTTTCTCTGGATTTCCTTAGCTAAAGTTCCTCCATTTTGAATTCTAGACAACTTTAAGGGCTGTTCCTGTTGCCAGCCCCTTGTCCTATTTAAAACTATGCTGATATTAATTAACAAAGTCAATGTCTGGGTTCCCAGAATCAGTTTCCATGCTCTGTTATTTTCCTAGGATTTTCTTAGGCAAGGAATACGCAGGGTGGTTTTACCAGTTCCTTCTACTGAATAGCCTACAGCATCTGGTAGTCATTGTCAGTCTCTCATACAAGTACTAACCAGGGCTGATCCTGCTTAGCTTCCAAGATCAGATGGGATTTGGTGCCTTTAGGGTATTTACGATTTTTGAATGTGTTACTAAATTTTATCTTATCACCTTCATCTTAGAGACTTTGCATTTCACAGCAGTGTCCTGGGAACTATTTTTTCCCCATTCCTTTCAAAATGATGCCACTTCCCCCAGTGCTGCGTGTTGTTTGTCTCTCTTCTTTTTTGGAAGATACAGATGTTTCCAACAGCAGTCCTGCTGGTTCAAATGGGACATGGTGCTTCAATAACATGAGAGAGGAGGAAGAAAGAAAATTTCCTCTGGTAAGAAACTCATGCTTGACTTGGTTCATCTGAGAACAATGGAGACAATGTTGCTAAAGGCATTGTTAAAGAATTCTGGAACGGATACCTCTTCTCTGTGAAACTACTTTTTTAAAAAAGAAGAAAGATCCGGTAATGATTCACAAATGACCCGTCCAACTAAAACCAGAACACCAATGACCCACCTGTCATCTTTTAGCATTCCACTAACAAGCTTAAAAGCACAGGTAAAGGGATAGCATTAAGCCACAAAACAGCTCGTAGAAAGAAAAAGGGACTCAGGATTAGAGGAGAAACTTGCATCTTATGGAAGGTAAGCAATATTCATTTCCCTACCCCCCCCCCAATAATCCATACCGCATTGAAGAAGGCAGTAATAATGTCACAGAGATTAGAAAGTTTTGTCTTAGCTCCACAATCCGAAGTGGTGAAAATACTGTATTTATTTTACTAACTTTCAACTAAGTCAAGAATGAAGGAACATCATTTGTTTTAAGTTCAGACAAAGTCCTAGACAGGATCAGCCATTCTATTCAGGGAAAGAGATAGGATAAGCCGGAGTTTTCTGAATTGTCACTTTGACTGGGAATGCCTCCCCAAACTAGTCATCAATAAGTCTCACTAAAATGAGAAAAGCATCATACTTCTTAATAGCAGTCCTACTAAGCCTTTAGGTAGAGCTTGGGATCCTAAACACACATAAGCCACAGAGACAGGCAGCACTTTTTAAGAACAATGAAGATGGTGTCTTAGAGACAACTTGTATCTATGGTATACACATATATTTATTTCTGCCACTTACCTACTGGATTGGTCAGACAACTTTCTAAATAGGCTGAAGCAACTTATTTTAAAAATCATATTTACAAGAGTATGGGGTATTTTTAAGTGATAAACGAATGTCTTTCATACCGCTGGCTTCTCCAGTTGCAGGTTTTGAACCATGGAGACAATCAGAAGATGAGACTGCATACAAAAGGTGGCAGCACTGTGCACCTTAATGCCATATTAATTCTTTTATTGTCTGTCTTCACATGTATAAGACTGGGATGCCTGCTTCACTGAAGTGAATGGCCATCAACTCACCTATAAATCAGCTACTTTGCTTTAGCTATTATGTGGAGTATGTTGAGGAGGGTTTAAAATTTGTCAGGATCCATTCTGAGGTTTCATCCTCTCCTCTGTGTATGTGAAATCAAGAAAACATAACTTGATGGGGAGGAAGTGAGGTGCAACTATAAACACTATGATCAATTCCTTATTTACTTCTTTAACTTGGAGCAGGAGGCCTGATGAAGAATGCACACTGGCTTTTTGTTTTTGGACTGGTCATTGCTGCGTTCCTACCAGGGGGCTGGCAAATGGTCCTGAAAGATTCAACAGATGAGGCAAGGTAAGAAGTAGCATTTCAGAAAAGCAACTAGAATTTAATTGAATTTGGGATGTGGTAATTGGAGAGACCTAGCTGTCTTGTGATTGCCTATAAGAAATCAGCACTATACTGCACAGTGAAAACTGACTCCTACAAAATGGAAATATTTTTCAATCCTGTAACAGAGGTAATATGATAGTTTATCAAAATATGAGGGAAATGTCTTTTTCATAGCCACAACCTTATTAAACCAGGATGTTTGAATGTATGCCAGGTGAAATATGTATTACTTCAACCAGAAATAGACTGATAGCATATACTCTGAACTCTAGTGATTTATGAAAAATTGAATGTTGTGAGTCCTTTCAACTTTTTACAGGACCGGGCCGCAGATAATCACTGGAGCCCTATTTCACATGATATGCAAAGGAAAAGAGTCTCATATTGCATGTCCCTACCTCAGCTTTTTTACATTCATTAGACCTTGTGAGCAAACACTGGGAGCACCCAACCTGTACACATACAGACTATGGATGTGTGATCTGGATCCCTACAAAATCCAGAGTTGCTCTCTGTGGTTATTTTCTAACGTTTTTTATAACTATATGTTTCTGTTGACAATATATTGTTAGGCTCTTTGCATTAGACAAGAAAGGTTTTGCACAAGGCAGAATATCCCATACCTTTTGGGTAATTGTATTTTGTTCTTGTGCACCTTCAAGTAATTTTTATTCATGGTGACTCTAAGGTGAACCTATCACGAGATTTTCTTGGCAAGATTTGTTGAGAGGGGATTTGCCCTTGCCTTTCTCTAAGGCTGAGAGAGTGTATCTTGTCCAAGGTCACACAGTGGGTTTCCATGGCCAAGGAAGAATTCAAACCCTGGTCTCCAGAGCCAAATACTCAAACTATTACATCACACTGGCTCTCAGCTGCCTGTGTACTGCCTATGTATACGAGCTGGTGTAAGAAACACACCTTGGATTTGACATCATAAAATGGTGCGATTGCCCATGAAAATGCATCACTATGGTAGAATAAATGTATTTCTATCCATTCTTGCCTTCTTAAACAGGTGGCAGTCTTATGAAACAGAGAGTGCCCATAGTTTTACTTCCAATGTCAAGCGACACTCTGAAGGCACCTTTACCAGTGATTTTACCCGACATTTGGACAACATGAAGGCCAAGGATTTTGTGCACTGGCTCATCAATACCAAACGTTACAGGTATAAGGTGGTGAGCATGTCTAGTTTAGTCACTTTTCCAATCAGGGAAAAGACTACAATTCAGCACAAAGGCAAAGCAGAACCCAAAAGAAAGCAATTCCTATGCAACTAAGGAATCCTTTCTTATGCAGGATTGCCAGATAGTATGGGGTATGATAGCAAGCGTTTTTGGTTCCCAGTAATTTAATAATAATAATAATAATAATAATAATAATAATAATAATAATAATAATAATAAAAGATCTTCCCCATTTCTAAACTGAGCTATTAGAATCCATCATCAAGTACCTCACATATAAACTTATATAGTTCTTGGGGATGCAGCAGGTATCTGAATCCATCTTCAGCCATCATTTTGCATACCTCACATTGTTCTCCTCTCCACATATCAAATTTTATATCTGTCTTGGTTTTGCATCTGTCTATGAGCATCCAGTAAAAAATGATGTAGATCTTACACAGGTCTATGCACATCTTATTTAATGTATGTGCAAATAGGTGGTATCTGGCAATTCTCAAGACTTTGTGGTGGTGGGCAGACTAATGAAAACATTGTTTCTAGATCTCTCAGCAGATTAAATACTTCTGAGCTAATTAATGATCCATTTTTTTAATTCCCTTGTGGACTTTCTGGAATGGATTCAAATTTAAAGACATTTTGAAATCACCATTATAGGTTCCTGCACTAAATACTAAAATAAACATTGAACTTATAAAACACCGAACAGAATTATTACAAAGAAAGATGACTTTTAATATTTATTTTCCTTTTCATTTCCTACCATGGTGATGCACTGTGAGAGCTTAATCCTCAACCCTTTTATTTAAACCTCCCTCCTCACTTAATTTTGCTTCAATTCAGCAAGATTTAATTGATGGATTTAGTGATTGAAGCTTGCAGGTGTTGTTCTTCCACATCTCCATCACCACCATTATCACAACTGCTACAGCAGAAAACATGAAGACTCTGATTGATCATTATTCGCAAGTCAGGGAGAATCAGCAGGGTATGAATCATTTGGCAGGCTTAATTAATAATGGATCAAATGACTTCCCTAGAGTGATGCTTGAAATGTTTTGGTAATTTGGAGAGTGATTTAGTATTCCTAGGATATAGCTCTTTATACTTTATACCTGGGAGCAGAGGTACTGGTAGGCTAGGGAATGCTCCTTGAAAATCACTCCTTACATGACAATTAAGCTGAGGGGGGGTCTATAATATCAATGGCTACTCAGAAACTATGAGGAAAGAACCCTGTGATACAGATTTGAGGTCCATGGAAATTAATAAATGCCATGAACCTAGGTATAGCTAGAAGTAAATTCCAATGAACTAAATTTACTTTTAAGAAGACATACCTAGGACTGCATGTTGATGCCATAACCATTTTTTCCTTCATGTTATTCACAGTTCTACAAAAAGGTTCATTAAAGAAAAACCTGACATTTTAAGAGGCCCACCTCGTGTTTTCTGGTTCAGGTAAACCTTACAACATCAGAAAATGTGATTCCTTGTTCTTTATTGTGCACACCCTTGACATTGCTCTAATTAAGTCATGACTGCACTTCAGTGTTCAATCAGTCATGACATAAGCAGTCATGATTACTTTATGAAACCTCTTTTTTACATTCTCTAACCCTGTCTTATTTTTGTTAAAATGTCTGTAAGGAGCAATCCTGATGACAGTGATACTTACAAATGGTTCTTGTGACACTAAGAAGGAGTGTGGGAAAGGGTGACAAAAGTCTTTCATTAAGCAAGAGGGTGGCAACCAGCCTAGCAAGAAAGCAGGCCTGGCAGGATTGTCAATAGTGGGACTTCATCTCCATCTGTCTGGAACTGCAGTTCTGAGAGAGGGGGAGTACTTGTTTGCTAGTAATAAAGGGGAGTCATTGAATTTTCACATTAATGCCACATAGTTCATCATCTGTGTTAACCTGGGAAGAGTTAGGCATGAATGGACAGTCCTAGTGAATTGATGATCATCCACATATTAATAATCTACTACTTTCCTCATCCCTCAACATTAGCTAGACTGATGAAGGTCAGATGGGGATCAAAGTCCAACAATATCTGGAAGACCATAGGGCTGGGATCCTATAGGCACAAACTATCAGTGTAACAGGCACTCTCTGTATTCACTGATGTAGCACCAGCAATGGTGCCAGTAGCAACAGGAAAAAGAGATAACTAACTCTGAGCCACTTATTCCTTGAATACTTTGCTTCAGGGTGTCATCTGCATACTGATGACACCAAACCCCAAAACTCCAGACAACCTCTTAAAGCCAAGGTCTTTAAAGCCAAGGCATTCTGGAAGAGCTGGCTTGGACAATTCTCTGCGCCATGAGACAGGAAGTTATCCAAGCCACTTATTCCAGAGTAGCTTGGCTCCAAGGACCTCTGTGCCCAAAGTCAGATTGATGATCTCTTATCAATCTTTCTGATACAGCTGGGTATGTAAGAATTTCCCAGCATTTCTATTAAGCTGATCATGTGCTTAAATAAAGATATCTTATAATATGAGATGCTCCCAGCTTAGCAAGCCCAGGCAGTTGTTACTGGAGTCGAAGTAGTCTATCAAAATTCTGTCCCCTTACACAGGTGCCCCATCCCACAGTTCTCTGGGTTTGAGTGTGTTTATCTGAAGCTGGATGGCTGGGACAGATTAGGGATTCTTTTGGTGTACTGCCCACCCCACTGCACAACAGTCTCCTTTCCTGAGCTAGCAAGTGTGGTTTCAGGGTTGATGTTGGAATCCTCCTAGCTTGTAGTACTGGGGAATCTCAACATCCATGCTCAACCACTCTGTCAGGAGCAGCTCAGGACTTCATGTCTGCCATGACAACCATGAGTCTGCCCCAAGTGGTATCTGGCTCTACCCATGCTGCTGGGCACACTCTAGACTTTGTTTTCTGTGATGGGTAGGGTGAATGTGATCTGGGAGTAGAGGAACTATCCATAGTTCCATTGTCGTGGACAGATCACTACCTGGTGGGGTTTAGACTTACTGGGACTCAGATCCTCCGCAGGGGTGGGGGACCCATTAAGATGGTCCACCCCAGGGGGCTTATGGATCCAGATGGATTCCTGATGGCTCTTGGGGAATTTCTTGCTGCTTTGACAGGCGGTCCTGTCAAGGTCCTGGCTGATTTCTGGAATACAGAAATAACCAGAGAAGTAGACATGACCGCCCCCAAGCGTCCCCTCTCACATAGTGGAGCCAAACTATCCCTCTGGTCTTCCAGGAAGCTGGTGGTGATGAAACATATGAAAAGGAGACTACAGCGACGTTGGCAGAAAACTTGTAACACATCCGACAGAACACAGGCTAGAGCTTATTTGAAAGCCTACTCTGTGGCAATAGAGGCAGTAAAGGCAAAATTATTTTCTGTCTCTATTGCATCTGCAGAGAGCTGGCCAGCAGAGTTGGTTCGAGTGGTTATACTCAGGCCAAAGAAAGTAAAATTGAGACCATTTGACGGCCCACTGTGAACAATTTGCCCAGCACTTTACAGATAAAATCATTCAGATCTGCTCTGACTTGGATGCCATGATTGATACAGATCCTGTGGATGTAACTCTGGCCTCTGCTTGTCCAGTGATAATGAATACTTTTCAATTTGTACAGTCCAAGGATATGGACAGGATCCTTGGAGATATGAGAGCTACCACGTGTGTGCTAGATCCTTGCCCTTCCTGGCTTATTAAAAAAGCCAGAGGGGGAGTGGCCAGGTGGGTAGAAGGTGTGGTTAATGCCTCCTTGAGAAGCATTAAAATTCCAACTTGTCACAAGGAGGCTGTTATAAAACTACTACTAAAAAAGCCATCCCTTGATACCACCATTTTGGATAATTACCGGCCCATCTCTAATATTCCATTTCTGGGCAAGGTTCTGGAGCATGTGGTGGCCTCTCAGCTCCAGGGGTTTCTGGATGAAACGGATTATCTAGATCCATTTCGATCTAGTTTCAGCCCTGGCTATGGGACTGAGACAGCTTTGGTTGCCTTGGTGGATGACCTACGCCAGGAACTAAACAGGGGAAGTGTGTCCCCGTTGGTTCTGCTGGACCTCTCAGAGGCTTTCAATACCATCGACCATGATATCCTTCTCGGTCACCTTGCGAGGATGGGACTTGGGAGCACTGTTTTTCAGTGGCTCCATTCTTTCCTGGAGGGCCGAACCCAGAAGGTGGTGCTGGGGGACTCCTGTTCGGCCTCCTACCCTCTGGCCTAGGGGGTCCCTAGGGTTCGGTCCTGTCCCCCATGCTATTTAACATCTACATGAAACCACTGGGAGAGGTTGTCTGGAGTTTTGGGGTTCAGTGTCATCAGTATGCAGATGACACCCAACTTTATTACTCTTTTCCACCACAAGCCAAGGAAGCTGTCTTGGTCCTAAACCAGTGCTTGACATCAGTAATGGACCGTATGAGGGCAAACAAATTGAAACTTAATCCAGTCAAGACAGAGGTGTTCCTGGTCCGTAGAAAGGCAGATCAGAGAATAGGGATCCAGCCTGTATTAGATAGGGTCACACTCCCTCTGAAGACACAGGTTCGCAGCTTGGGAGTGCTCTTGGATTCAACTCTGAGCCTGGAAGCCCAGGTCTCAGCAGTAGCCAGGAGTGCATTTGCACAATTAAGGCTTGTGCGCCAGCTGTGCCTGTTGCTTGAGATGTCAGACCTGGCCATGGTGACACATGCCTTGGTTACATCCCGGTTGGATTACTGTAACACACTCTACATGGGGCTGCCTTTGAAGAGTGGTCAGAAGCTTCAACTGGTCCAAAGAGCTGCAGCCAGGTTGTTAACTAGAGCTGGTTACAGGGAGCACTCAACACCCCTGCTGCAACAGCTCCACTGGCTGCCGATTTGTTTCTGGGCACAATTCAAAGTGCTGGTGATGACCTTTAAAGCCCTACACAGCTCAGGTCCAGGTTATTTAAAGGACTGTATCCTCCCCTACGAACCAGCCTGGGTGTTGAGATCCACTGGAGTGGCCCTTCTCTCAGTCCCACCACCCTCACAGGTGTGTTTGGTGGGAATACAGGAGAGGGCCTTCTCAGCGACCACCCCCAGGCTCTGGAACTCCCTGCCCAAAGAGGTTAGACTGGCACCCTCCCTGCCTAGCTTCATGAAACAGCTAAAGACATTCCTCTTCCAGCAGGCATTTTATATGTAATTTCTATTGGATTTTAATTGTTATTTAATTGATATTTTAATGCTGTTTTATATGTATTTTAACATGTTTTAATTATTATTGTGGTTTAATCTTTGTTTTAACTTTTGTATATGAAAGTTTTTAATTATGTTTCTTTTAATAGCTGTAAGCCGCTTTGAGTCCCCTCAGGGAGAAAAGCAGGATAAAAATAAAGACAATAATAATAAAATAATAATTTTCCAACCTGAACTGATTTCATCTTTTTTTATATAGATATGATTAGAAGAGAAATACAAGAATCAGAAGTCCTCTGCTTTGATATCTAACCACAGCTATTCTAGTTCTGGACTCTTTTGTTTAAGATGATCTACCATCATTCTTTTGCTCTTCATTGTTTATAAGTTAGGGGCTCCAAATGCTTATTAAACTTTCTGTGAAATAGGTGTACAATAATAAATGATGCCACATTTAAAAGCTGTCAGCCTCTGTCTTACTTATATTTTCCCTACATTACTTGGCAAACATTGTACGTTAACAGAAAAGGGAGATTAAAACATTATTGGAAATATTTTTTTAAAAATGAGAACAATTACACATTGTGTGGTGATCTGAGTGCAGCACTAGGGAGACCAGGGTTGAAATCCACACATGGTCATAGAAACCCACTGGGTGGCCTTGAGCACTCGTGTTCTCTTAACCTCAGAGGAAGGCCGCGGCAAGCACACTCTGAACAAATCTTGCCAGAAAAATCCCACAGTAAGGTCAGCTTAGGGTATTCATATGTTGGAAGTGACTTGAAGATTTCATAGTGTCAGTGTTATCAGTCTAAAGCAGTGGTTCTCAACCTGTGGGTCCCCAGATGTTTTTGGACCTCAGCTCCCAGAAGCCCTGAGCATTGACCATAGTGGCTGGGGCTTCTGGGAGCTGAAGTCCACAAACATCTGGGGACCCACAGGTTGAGAACCACTGGTCTAAAGGCAGTGAGAAACACAGAAAGCCAAACTCATGTTGAAGTTAGGACGGAAGGAAACAGAGAAGAAAACAGAATTCTGATAATAGTATGGCTTTTTCATACATCACATGGCTCAGACTGAAGAACCAAGCTAAAGCCAGAAGCTTTGGAACAGGGGTGGGCAGAATGCAGCCTGCATGCACCCCTAAGGGCTATTTTTGTGGCCCTCAGGCCCCCAAGGGAAAAAAATTGCTCCAAAATGACCTCTAGGGATGTGCGGAGGGCATTTCCTCCACTTTTGGAGCCCCCACAAGCCAATTTATGCCCACTAGAGGTGGTTTTTGAAACAGAAAATGACTTCTGCTCACTTCTTGTTGTTAAAAAAAGGCCTCCCCTGAGCCTAAAATGAGCCAGGAAGGCCCAAAACATGGTGAGAATGCCACCATATCCCCTAGAAGACAGTTGGGGACATTTGGAGGCAAAAAATGTAGGGGTTTTGCTGTGGGGATATAGCCCTCCAAGGTCTCCTGGGGGGACTAATGTGCTCCCCTATCTTTCCACAGTTTCCCACCCATGTTTTAATGATATAGGTATGAATTAGAAATAATAAAGTAGAAGTTGGGGGCTTAGGTCAGAGGAACGGAGAAAGATTTAAGAAGGGTAAAAAGGTCACGAGAGCCAATGTATCACGTAGCTAGGATGTTGATCCCGCAGCCAGAGTGTCGTTTATTGACTGGCTGCGGTAATTGCAGATTGTAGATAAGCACTTTCCGGGGTCTGAGTGCGGGGGTAATTAGCTAGTAACAGCATGTGGTATTTGTGACCCCGGAGGGGCGACCGAGACATGCCTGTGATCTTTGCCTGTGATCTTTGTGTATGCTGTGAACTTTGTCTATAAAAGAGCTGTGAAACTTGAATCCAGGGCTTTTGGTCTTTTGGAGACATCCAGCCAAAAGCCCGCGCGTATTAAATTACTCTTTTTCTTGCTCTGTGGTCTCTGTGTTCTCTGGGCTCCTGCAACATAAAAACCCTAATCAGTTGCCTACTTCCCCCACCACCACCACCACCACCACCACCACCACCACCACCACCCCCCACACACACACACACACACCCCTGAGCTGTGCTGCTGACTTCCTTTTATGGGTGGGCCTCTGCCCATCCAAACAGATGGTGCTAATGACAAAAACACAGCCAAATTTTCCTCCTCCCACATTCAATGTTTTTAAAACCTCAAGCTCTTTTCATCTCCACAAGGAAATCTGCTTCCTTCTAAATCCATCCCAAATTCTTCAGGAACAACAGTCTCATTTTATCCCATTTGCACCAGCTGGCTTCAACAGATAACAGCTGTATACAGGTAGCAATGTTGTGTCTCCCAGCCATACAGGTGTTAAAGATGAGGAGCCTCTGAGGAAAAAAAGAAAATTTCACATGGCAAACCAGGATTCAGACACAGCCTGGATGGGCCAGTCTCTTAATTCTGGCTTCTCTTACATTCAGATGTTCCTTCCAAAATATTGAGTTTGTTGCAAAGCTGCGAAGTTTGCAAAAGTCTAGTACTTATTATATAGAGATTTCTAAAAGAAATGAAATTCTTACGTGGCAAGAGCTCCCTCTGTAGGCAAGCTGTCACAAGGATCTCTTAATTGATTTACTAATTAATTAGGCCATAACAGCCCTCACCCACCCTTCACAATTACTGACAACTTACATTTAGCTTTTGTACAGACAGAGAGCAGCTGGCATGAACATTCAGCACCCATGGAATCTGGTTGTTCACTGCTTCATAGCCGTAACCACAAAATAATGTTGAGATCGGCTTTGAAGCAGTGCTGAGTCACAATGTGCGGAATGGAAAAAGTATTGTCATCAGCTTGAGATGGCTGGCTGATAGCTCCTAAATGGAGTGAAGGGGTAGAAGATAGACATCTTTCCTCGGTAATTAGAAGTGAGATGCTGCTGGAATTGGGAAGGTGATTTATCTTTCCCTTCCCTGCGTCTAGCCTCAAGGTCTGCGTGTGCAGTTTGAACAACTGAATCACTGGGAGGTTGGGAGAAAGAAAGGATGAATCACACACAAAATGAGAAGAAAAGAAGGAGAAGAAGAAAGCTAAGTGTGACCTCTGGAAGGCACTTGCATCCTAGGGCTGCCTTTCTCTGATGTTTGGAAGAAGATCTGATGTCCACCTTCCAACTATGTTCTACTTGTAGATTTGAAAAAAAATATTACACAATGCCATATGACTCCAATATGGATGGAAAGGAGATTCACTTTAATCAAAATCTTTTGAACAGATTTCTCCAATTCATGGCCTGTGAGAATGTTAACAAAATGCACAAGTCATTTTTCCTTACTTTCAAGCTAAACCTTCAAGTATCAGCCTTTTATTTATCTTTCCTTTTCAGAATTATGCACCAGTAAATGTGCACAAGCATGCTTTAGTCAATAGGAGAAATAAGATGTTTAAAAGTCAGGGGTGGGGGAGAGAGGGAGACAAAGGTGTTTAAAATGCATACATTTGGATGTGTGTGCATGAAATATATAAAAATTTCCAGATCAGAAGAAAAGAAGTTTTGTAACCCAATATTTATTTATTTTATTTGTATCCTGCCTTTCTCCTGACAATCGGACTCAAGGCAGCTAACATTAAAGCAGTACAAATTAAAGCATACATAAAAGTATAAATATAAAATTTTTGGAAAAAATAAACAATTGATAGACTTAAAAACATTAAATACATTGAAAACAATACCAACCTTAGTGACAGAATCATACAGCATTACAAGGCCAAAACCTATCAATTTATAAAAGCCTAATAGCACAAAAATGTTTTAATCTGCATCAGAAGGAGAGTAAGGATGGGGCCATCCTGGCTTTCCTAGGGAGGGAGTTCCAAAGTCTGGGAGCAGTCACTGAGAAGGCCCTCTTCCTTGTTCCCACCAAATGTACCTGAAAGGGTGGTCGGGAAGAGAGAAGGATCTCTCCAGATGATCTTAAGACTCTAATGGGTTCATAAAGGGAAATACAGTCCTTCAAATAACCTGGGCCCAAGCCATACAGGGCTTTATAGGTCAACAAGCAGTGTGAATTGTGCCCAGAAACAGGCTGGCAGCCGGTGGACCTGTTGCAGCAAAGGAGTTGTGTGTTTCCAGTAACCAGCTCCAGTTAACAGCCTGACTGCAGCTCTTTTGGCCAACTGTAGTTTCTGAACACTTTTCAAAGGCAGTACCACATACAACTTATTACAGTAATCCAGAACAGGATGTAACCAAGGCTAGTTCCACCTTGGCCAGATCCAACTTCTTCAGGAACAGGCACAGTTGGCACACTAGCTTTAACTGTGCAAAGGCATTCCTAGGCACTGCTGAAACCTGGGCCTCTAGGTTCAGAGCTGAGTCCAGGAGTACCCCGAACCAGCATTTTCAGGGGAAGTGTGGGTCTAACACTGGCTGAATCTGTATTCCCAGATCTGTTTTTCAGCTGACCAGAAACACTTCTACCTTGTCTGGATTAAATTTCAATTTGTTTGCCCTTATCCAGTCCATTACAGCTGCCAGACATCAGCATAGCACAGGAACAGATTCCTTGGATAGGTGGAAATAAATAATATAGCTGGGTATCATCAGCATACTTGTGAGACCCAACTCCAAAACGCTGAATCACCTCTCCCAGAAGCTTCATAAGGACGTTAAACAGCATAGGGGACAAGACTGAACCGTGAGGGACTCCATATGTCATGGCCAAGGAGTCAAGCAGGAATCCCCCAACACCACCCTCTGAAAGTGCCCCTCCAAGAAGGAAAGAAGCCACTGTAAAACAGTACCTCCAAGCCCCATCCCAGTGAGGTAACTCAGAAGGATACCATGGTTGATGACATCGGAAACTGCTGAAAGGTCCAGCAGAGTCAACAGGGAAACTCTCCTCCTGTCCAGTTCCCTGTGTATGTCATTCTCCAGGCAACCAACGCTGTCTCTGTGCCATAACCAGGTCTGAAGCCAGGCTGAAATGGATCTAGATAATTCCACTTCATCTAGGAACCCCTGTCATTGAGAAGCTACCACATGCTCTAGTCCTTGCCCAAAAATGGTAGGTTAGAGACTGACCTATAGTTATCTGGTATAGCAAAATCCAGGAAGGTTTTTTCAGAAGAGGCCTTACCACAGCATGAGTGTGTGTTATATATTCAAGGTCACCCAGTGGGCTTCCACGGCCACTTAAGGAATCAAACCGTAGTCTCCAGAATCATAGTTCAGTGCTCAAACCACTACACCACACTGACACTCTTAACAGCAGTGAGAAAATAAGGCAGCAGAAAGAGAAGAAGTGGGAAAATCCCTAAGAGTACAGTCAGCCCTCCACATTTGTGTGTTCAACTTTTACAGATTTGATTGTGTGCAGGTTTCTCCAACCCCTTCCCTGTCCTACCACCTCAGGGGCTTCCTTTCTGAGGGACCCTTCCCTTTCAGTGACTCCAACCAGGCTGCATAACCCTTTAAGAACCTGCCTCTGGTCATCTTCCTCCTCTACCAGCCACTGACTGGCCAGCTAAGGAAGGCTCACGGCCTGATTTCTCAACACCACAAACCCTCTCCCAATACCCCCCACACACAGCCAAGGAAGGATATGGGTGTGAGAGAGGAAGTATAGGGCCACCATGCCAACCTATTGTCTTTCTCTCACCTGGTTGGGACCCTGGATGGCCATTTCCCCTCACCATACCTTGGCCACCTTCCCATAGACACACACTTACATCTTGATATTTGCAATTTTTGCACTTTTTGCAGGGGTCCTGCACCCCTTACCTAGCCAACATGCAGGGCTGTAATAGTTTACGTGTCTCAGGAAAGTTGGATGGGAGCTGAGGAGACTTTGGATCACTTGTAAGAACTTCTCAACTGTGTGGCTCCTGTTCTAAGACATTTTTAACTCTTTAAGTAGAGAGCACTGTTAAATTCCCAAATACTTTCAACACAAAGTTACCCCAACAGCTAGTTTAAAAAAAAAAGCCTATTTAGGATTACAGCGTGCATTCCCCCCTCAAAAAAAAAAGAGTTAAAGATTATTACAGATAAAAAACAAGGAGCAATTTCAGTCAGAAGGGAGGAAAGTAAAGACAAAAGCAAGTAAAAAAGAACCAGCCCAGCTTGTGGTGTCGCTTAACTTTTGTGTCTCACCCTGTTTTCTGTTTTGCCCGCAACTGAGCCACTAGCACGCAGCTGAGTCATTCCTATTACCAAGCCACCTGTGCTTCCGGGTGAAGGAAGCTGTCCATTCTCCTGGTAGCACCTGGGGCAAAGGTCTCTTTTTTGTGACATTTTTGCTCCCAATTATAATTCATCATTTTCCACCATAAGGCTACATGACACATCCCCATCGACTGAGTTCTTGTACTCCTCATTAATTAATCTGGAAGGAGCGGCACAGCCAGTAACCCACCAAGCCAAATTCAGCTCATGTTGAGCTTAACAAATTCAGCTGTTTTCACCAACTGCCGGGGACTGCAGGGAGAGGAAGGGTTTTGAATTAAGTAGCTGTGTGTGACTTGAAGGCACACAGCAACAACAGCAACAACAACAACAACAACAACAACAGGCCATGTACATCTGCAGTGGCTATATGTGGCTCAGTTCATGCTGCCAAGTTTTCCCAAAACAGCGATAAAGGACAGTCAAAATGCATGACGTGCAGCGTTAACAATCAGGAAGTAGCTATTAGTAAGTTTGTGTTCCACACAAATACCCAGTGAAAGTGTTGATTTCAGTTCACTTAGCCACACTCTTTTCTGTAAAATTAACATTCTGTCCATGCTCACAAATTACACAATGCACACGTTTCCGTCTTTATGAAGGACCCATACCCCAAAATACAAGATTCCTTTTGGCATCTTTTTCAGTCTATAGTAAGAAACACTTTCCAGTCCTCAAATAGGGCAAATCTGTTATAATAAGGGGCACCTGCCAGCCTGATTAGAAGTTTTGCAGCCCTCAAATAAAGGACATCCCTCATAACAAGAGAAACTTGGTGACCCGAGGCTCAAATCACAAATTTTACGAGTATGATTCGTTGGTACTGCTACTCCTGGTTACTGCCACTCATTGATTTCTCTAGGTCAGCTGAGTGAATTCAGAGCTAGGAAAATTTAGAGCAAAGCTTGGAAAAATTAAGTTTTGTACTACAACATCATTCTAAGAGTTATAGTCCAAAAATGAACTTTTTCAAGCTAGGATGAATATTGGATTTAGCCCAATAGCTATTACACATATATATTATAGATATGAGTTGAAACAGCAGGGAAAATTCTCTGACATCTGGTTAATTGTTTTGTTTTGTTTTGTTTTGTTTTGTTTTGTTTTGTTTTGTTTTGTTTTGTTTTGTTTTGTTTTGTTTTGTTTTGCAAAGGCTATGGACACTTTTGTTATCCACCCAGGCCAAGATTCGGAGCTCAAACCTGAGTAGCATTTTAGGCTATTTCCACACTACACTGTTACAGTGCTCTGATTCCACTTTCAATCTCCTATAGAATTCTGGGGTTTATAGTTTACTGAGGCCCAAGAGCTGGGGAAAAAATCTGGCTGAGAATTTTAAATGCCCTTCCCTAAACTGCAAATCCCAGAATTCCACCAGATGTTGAAAGTGGAAGAATAGCACTATCACAGTGTAGAGTGGAAAAGCCCCTAGACTAGACGAAGGATTTTCCAGGACTGAAGCAGTGGCTCAGCATGCGTTCACATCCTCCTGCATCTGCATACCTTTCAGATTTACCCATTTAATAGCAGACACAAATGGTTACTTCCTGTGCTCTGTAGTACATACCTCCTTATTTTACTGCATAATCTAGGATATTTACCTGTCCAGCTGATGAATGCCAGAACTTTATCATTGATTTTGTCTTTGTATCCAATCCACATCTCCTAAAGGAACATCCAATTAGCAAAGGAAAACTCAGTCTGCTAAAGAAAAAGCCAGTTGGCTTTCAGTACGTAAATAGCAGCAGTGGGGAGGGAGGCTGATCTAGACTGGGGCCTTGGGTTTGTACTAGTTCTTTAACCCCTAAAGCCCCAGCTGAACTCCTGCTCCAGACAAGGGAGACATATTTCCTGTCTGGACTGAAAGAAAAGCTTCTATCGTCAAGAAAGATAATTTTTCTTCCAGTTATTACCCAGGAGAAGACGTTTGTAAGCACTTCAGAGCACCTGTTGAGTGAAAGGAGTTCATACTACCTCTCCTTTGGGTTTAGGATCAGTGGGTAGAGAGTGGAAGTATCTTTGGAGTTGTTTAGAAAAGGTTTCCTCCTGGCTGCATCTGGAGATTTCCTATGGGTTATCTGTCCCAGGGTGGCTTCTCGAGTTTGTCTGGCTGGCTACAGGCAACGCTGGCTTGTCAGTGGGGCTGGAAAATCCACTCCCAGTGAAAGTAGACCAAAAGGGAGAGGGAAAATTAGAAACTTAGAGAGATCCATGATTGTCCATCCCTACCTATTACGACTCAAAAGATAGAGATGCTTGTTACTTTTATTGCTGTCAAATTAAATAAAATCAGTTATGTCAGGATAAACTCAACTAAGCAAGATGGTTCAATTTTGTTTGACAGGACAATCCGTTTGTACACTGCTTGGCTTTAACATTTCAAATCTAAACAACACCACTGAAAACAGAGTTTGGTTCTAGGTTAGAGGCCAAGGCCCTCTTGTTGAAATGAAACAACCAGTGATGTGCCTGACAATGAGGGGAATTTGAGAGCTGTGGCATTTTGAATTAAAGGAGAGAAGTCCAGTTTTCTCTTTCCCTATCACCCTTTCCTGCTATTGAGACAGGATCTGGATTTGATACTAAACTGCACTGCATTTCAGATTAATAGTCTGGTTTCATTCAAAAGGGCAGATGTGTAGTCATAGCTTGGCAAATCTTCCAATTGTACCCATGTAATAAAGACAGAATCTGGTTTTGGCAATCTGTATACCAATTAATGATGTGTGTCTGAACATGTAATTGTTACTGGAACATATCCTTCAAAGAGTACCTTTTGGACTGAATATTGGATTCCTGTTTGTTCTGGTTTATTATGAGATCTAATGGCTTTTCTCTAGCATTCACTGAAATGCCTTTCTAGCCCAACTCACATCTGGGCTGGCAAAACACAAAGCGATTTCATACTCTTTTGGCAAGGAAAATATCTAGAGATCTTCCAGGCATCAGAAAAAAGGAATATAGGGGGGGAAAGGAATCATTTCAAAGAGGCAAATGTTATGGGATATGCCCCGGTAGCAAATACAAATGAAGCACACATGACCAACTTGTACATAGACAAGAATGTGCCTCTTAAATGGGTACACTTGAATGATATGCAAGCCGTATATGACAGTACAGTAATATCTGGGTGAAACCAAATTAGTAATCAGAAATGTGATCCTGCATAAACGACTTATTATAAAAGCAGGCCCTTATCCTGCAGAAGATAAGAATGAAAAGAGGGAAGGAGTAGAATGCTATTGGAGTTTTTTTCCATGTATCTTCCAAGAGTTCTTCAGCTGTCATGACGTTTCCTGATTTTCTTTGAGGCTATTAATGGTTGCAAAGTTTTCAGGGTTCAGAACTGGAAATAGGCTTTGGAGAGCTCAGTAACATTGTCCTGAATGAACAGGGCTGGTCCTACCCATTTGACAGAATGAGAAGGTCACCTCAGGTGGCACATTCTGGAAAACTGACATCATAACCTTGGCTGCGCCTCCAACTGTAGTGAAGAACATGATTCCATCATCAGGGTTGATGCCTGTCCAGTCCACTTCTTAGCCTAGTTGGTAGAGTGGGAGAGGCCACCATTTTGTTCGCTGCCCACCATTTTGTTCTTTGCCTGAAGCAGAAAAAGTGTCTTGGGCCAACTCTGTCAGTGAGAGGGAGAACTTCAGAAACAGTGAAATTCTTTCACAGCTCAGATTCTAGATGGACTTGGAACAGATTTCCTGCCTTCATACCACCCTCGTTTAATTGGCATTGAAGTGGAGATGGATTGTCCTCTCTGTCTGAAATTTAGCAGTTCTGATCCCTGGATGAGGTTGTAAAATGTCTTCAAATGCTGTGCCATTTGGCTGAAACCATCCAAGTAACAGGCAGCAAAACTTTGGCTGGGATTTCTATAGAACCCAATGAGGAAAGCATAATGAAATCCAGGATTGTACAGCGGTGGGGGCACTCAAGACTGGCCAATAGGCCAACGTGAATTTTGCACAGGTGCATGTATGTTTTTACAAATCAGTGAAATGCAGAACATAGTGAACACCATGATAAAAATGAGAAATACGACCAACTATAGTTATACGTGTATAAATGTGCCTTCCAGTTGTCTGTCAATTCATGGTAACCCCATGAATTTCATTCTTTTTTCTTAGGCGTGGAATCCTCAGAGGTGGTTTTGCCAGTTCCTTCTTATGAAATGCAACCCACAGCAGGTAGTATTCATTGGTGGTCTCCCATCCAACTAACCAGGGATGACTCTCCTTAGCTTCCAAGATCAGTTGGGATCTGGTGCCTTTATTACCATGAAAACAATGACAAAATAATACATGAAATATTATAAAATTGTTTAAAGCATAAAATTAATGTAACAGGGAAAGAGGAAAATATATGAGACTGTTTTAAGCAAATGTAAATATGGTTGTATACTAGGAGCCTTCTGATTGGTTAGTTCGGGTGGGGAGGACTATACAGGAGTCTCAATGTTCCTGATTCTTGGGACCTGATCATTTCAAGGGGATTCAGCCCCCACCCCAAACCTGGCTTTAGGAAGGCTCAGTTCCTTTCAGCTCCCCACCCCCTCTAGAGTCCACAGAAAGAATGAAATAAATGGCATGGATTAATGAGTGTATGACCTAATGAATGCTGATAAACATATAGGCTTGGATCCTAAAGTATGTTAATTGAAGGAAGTTCATGAAAGGTAGCATTCCTAATCCTTCCACCTCCCTGTGGGCACCTACAAAAAAAGATCAGATCCACCACTACCCTTTTGAATGACGGTGTCCTGTGGATTCTTAGGCAGGGAGCAAGTAGATTTTCTCTCCCTAAACTCCTTAAGAAATCCAACGTGGTGTAGTGGTTTGAGCATTGGACTACAACTCTCAAACCAGGGTTTGATTCCACACTCGGCCATGGAAACCCTCTGGGTGACCTTGGGCACATCAACATTCTCAGCCCCAGAAAATCCTGTGGTAGGTTCACCTTGGAGTTGCCATAAGTTGGAAACAACTTAAAGGCACACAACAACAACAAACCTCTTTAAGTTAACTTATCTTGGGATTCAAGCCTGAATTGGAGCAATCTCCTTTCACCACAGCAGCCCTCCTCCCATTCTTCAAGTGTTCTCCCTTCCATCCTTCTGGAGGGGCTTTTCAGAGGTGTGCTTTGGGAGACAGAGGTGGTATTCACTTCCCTTCATGAACACACTTAGACTAACTCATCTTAGGATGGGTTTGTGTCTGCAGTCTTCTCTTGCATACAGATATATCTGAAGCAGTGCTTGTAAAAGTTACTTTTTCAGCATACTAGACACAGGCTAGGGACACACACGAGAGCATTCTGAATGCTGTATTATCAAAGAGTAAATTTTCCAAGATACAGTCTTCCAGTACACTCTGGGAAAACATTTGGCAAAGTGGTCTTGGAGAGCGGAAGGTACTGATTGATAGCAGAATGGAAATGAAATGGGAACAAGGAGTGGGAGGGATTTGTGCAAGAAAGACAAAGGAGCTGTGAGCATCACATAAAGTGAAACTTGTTTCTAGGGTTTCTTTTCTGACAAAGAGTGTGAGCTGCATCTTCAGAAATTAACATTTTAATCTGTTTTGTAATGGGGGGGTGCGTGCATGCATGCATGTAAGTGCATGTGAATGAAGAAGAGAAGATGAATAACATCCACTGGCTGATGGGATTTGTGCTGGTGATTGCAACTTTACTGCGTGTGAGCTGGCAAATGGCTGTTGAATCTCGGTAAGGAGAATTTATGAATTACTCTGATATGATTGAGCTAAACTGAAATGATTAATATAAACAGAAAAATGAAACAACTGAAGAAAGCAGAAATGCTTCACATATATGTTTTTATTTTTGTTAATCATCTCTCTCTTTCCCCTCCCTGTGTGCATGTACAGATCCACACACACACACGTGTGTGTGTGTGTGTGTGTGTACTCACATAGAGAGGAGGAGAGAAAAAATTAGGGATTCATTGTATCCTTCTGGGATCCAGGACAAACATGGAAGAAGTACTGTTGGTTTGCTTTTCAATCACACACACACACACACACACACACACAGAGTTTGAGAGAGATTAGAGAGAGTGTGTTACAGATATGTCTACCACTACACGGGTCTGGACTTTGTATTAGTATTATGCTTTTAATTTATTAAAAAAATCCCAAGGCAGTTTCCATTGTTATTATAAATTGCTAAAAATTATGAACAATAAAATGATGAGTACAACAAAACAATTCATTAAATTTTTGGAAGGAGATAACTGTTATGTAACTAATATGTAACCCTAAGCCGGTGCGTACTCTTCACAGGCAGTGTAGCTCCCACAGTAAAGATTGTGATGCAGGAAACCCACATAAGAGGGGCAGGGAACCTTGACAACTTTGATGTTTGAAAATTTCTGTGTGAAATGACCTGATACACAGTGCTGAGAACAACATATGGATCTATTTCTGCATTTCTCCACATTTGGATCTTGGCAGTCTAAACTACCAAAAAGTGCATTTAAATATGCATTTTGGAAGAAGATACACATTTGAATCCATACTAAAATGCATATTTGAAAACGGTTTTGATTTTTTTAAGTGTAGATCAGTTTAAAATGGAACATATTCCAGATTTTTTAAAAAGATATTTTTATTACCAAAAAGAACACAAAAAAGAATAAAAAATAACCACAAACCTATATGTCCTGGTCAATAAATGTATCTATTCCTGTTCCAGCCAATGCTGGACTAGAAAGATCTTCGTTCTGATTCAGAAAAATTCTCTTCTTGTGCTTAAACACACTCTTCTCCAGCCTGGTGTCCTCTCCATATTTTGGACTACAGTTCCCATTATCATGACTGCTGTACTTTCTCACTCACCCTGGCAGAGCTCTAGTCTAAAATCGCTGTGAAGCAGCATGTTTGAAAACTTTAGATTGATTTTAAATTTCGGTTAGATTACATTAGATGTAATTTAGATGAAATCAGTATTAATCATTGCTGTATGCTTTTCAAGGCGAAAAATAGGGGGTAATGCATTGGAGAATATTTTTATTACAATAAAAATATCACAATACATACACACATATATACATATATTGTATTAATGCTAAGGGTGTTGATCATTCTGATCTAGTTTAGGGTCTCATAATATGTTAATCTTGCCTACCAATCCATTACGCCAAGGTATTTAGAATGTCTTCAAGACAAAATGTTGAGGAAGTTGATAAAAAAGTCAGAGCAGAGGTTAGATGGACCACAGGGCAGGTGCTGGGAGAAAAGTCAGAGCAGTAAAAACTGGATTAACACCTGCTCTACACAAGTTGCCTGATGAGGTGTTAAGAGTCTTCTTAAAGTTGAAACAAAATGTAGGTATCACCATAGTAGCCTAAATGGAGTGGCCATGTTGGTTTATTTGTTTTAAATTTTCACCTTAAAATAGTAGAGAGAAGAAAATTCAACAGGTACAAAGGTTCTAGATCGCACCACTTCTTCTTGTGGTAGTTTTCTAGTCAGTTAAAAAAGTGGGGGTAGGAGAGCATTCATAAATTGCACCACTTATTTGCATTCCTAAATGGTATAGCCTGTTTCCTTATTGCCTTATAATTCTACCAAATTCTTTCTTAAGGAAGCCCTGGGCAGGTTAGCAAGTCAACAAAATAATCTTCAGAACTGACAGCTCTTTAGAGCAACTCCACTGATGTATGAGAAAGGAGATAAGGCAAGGGACAGAAAGATAGGTGGCTTTCCCCAGATTTCCTCTGAGATCATAATTAAATTATAATTATAAATTAAAATTATAAATCATATAAATTATAATTTATATTATAACTTAGAAAGTATTTGATGACACATTTTAACCCGAAATGGTAGAGGGGAAAACTGATCTTGCTGGCTAGCAACCTTCTGCAAACTGGTAAAGTTCATGGTCCATCAATTGCCAGTCCTTAAGCTAAGAGCTTATGAATGACTATTAGTCCAAGTAGCTTTTCATCATCTTGTGTACGCTCTGAGGTTTTTTTGTTTTTCTCTTCCCAAAGCATTTAGTAGTGGGCAGTTTTCACATATGGCAGTTGCATGAATGAATGTGGGCTATGGTAGCCAATGAAGCCTAGCCCTCAGATAACAAGTATTAATTTTGTTCTTCTCTGGTTCTTTAAATAGTTTGTCTTCTGATGACTCAAGAAGCACTCAGAGCTTTATTTCCAAGATTATACAACAGAGCAATGACGGGTCAATTTCCAGTGCTGATGAAAAGACATTGAATGACAAGTTAGTCGAAGCTCATTTGAAATCTTCTTCAAAAGTACCAGACTCACCGTTTATATGGGAGTGAGCACTTCTTGAACCTTTGTCGAGTCAGCTGAGCTATCCCTACCAAGTTTTTAGATAATTGACTTTATTTTGGTGCTTGTATGTTCTGCTATGTAAGTGGTGGATGATGGGATCCACTGATGGATGGGAGAGCTGGAAACACAGAAATGTTATTGTAATGATCTGTGATAAGAGAGTAAGCAGGCATGGCTGCAAGTTAGGACTGTTGGCAAGCTGAGTGAGAAAATGGAAGAGGAACAAAAAGCCTTGGAAATGTGTTGTTTGGATAAACCATCAAATGGGATGTTAGTGCACACTGATTTTGAAATGTAATGGTTTATATAGCCACTGCACACTCAATATTCCTTTAGTTTTGGCAATGTCAAGGTGCGCTGTTGTTTCATTGATGTTCCTGAATAAAACTTTTGAAACCTCTAAGCTCAATGCCTTGAACTTGGAGCTATCCTGTACATCACACCCTTGGGGGCTGGTTTTTATACAAAAAACAATGTATTAGTTTACATCAACAAAATAACCATTTAAAATGATAAACATAAATACTGCACTATTTGACAAGGATATTCTTTTTAAAAAAAGTCATAATCTGGTTTTGAGCACAATCTAAATACGTATTTTTTTCTCCTCCCTCGCCAGTGAATACTTCTGACTCTTCAGTTTCCAAAATGTAAAGTATGAATGCCAGCTGGTTGTAGTAGTTTGAGTGCTGCATTAGGACTCTGGGAGACCATGGTTCAGTTCCCCACTCAAACATGGAAACCCACTGGATGACCTTGGGCAGGTCACACTCTTTCAGCCTCAGAAGTTTGTCAGCAGTCAGGATCAGCTTTGAAGGCACATAACAATAACAAAATTTCAAAAAAAAAATCCTATAATAAACCTTTTTAATATTTATATGTTGCAATTCTAATGGTCTCAGGATATCAGAGGCATTGTTCACAAAAGCGGTGAGTAGTAGCTGTATCTCGGTGTACATATGTGACTCTAGCTTTGGCTCTGAAAAACTTACAGATAGCTGTTAATTTTGACCCTCGGAGATTGAATTTAAATGCATCTTCAAAGAAGGATGAGGTCTGTTCCAAAAGAAAATCATAGGAATAAGGCGGAAAAGTTTCCCATCCTTGAGTCGATGGAGAAAGCACATGCAATTAATTCTGTAACAATCATTCAAATTAATATGATAGCTATGTATGAGATTTTTCTCATTCCTCTACTTTTTGTGGAAGATACTAATGATAACAGGAAGTGAGCTCTCATCACTTCCCCACTGTCTTGTTTCTATAGTATTTCTCTCAGTGTCTTAAAAATTGTACAGCCCAAATATTTTTATCTCTATGCTCTCTTTCCACATTGAAATTGTCACTCAGGTTAAAGTAGTTGCCAATCTGTGTTTTAAATAGTTGTCCAAATATATTTCTCATTGCTTCCTTTTTTTGTCAGGGGGAGAGGTGTTTTCTGCTGCCCAGTATAATGTGCTGGATTCTCTATTTGTTATTTTGCTGTTCTATTGTACAGTTTATGGCTTTAAATAGTTTTTTTTCATAGTTTAATCACTTTTTAACTTTTATTTTGTGATTTTTTTTTGTTTAATCTGCTGTAACTGCCTTGAGCCACAAACTAGGGAAAAGAGTGAGATATAAATAAATATCATAATTACCTTTATCATTTAAGCCCCACCCCACCCACCCCTCGTGTACAAGAACAGGGGCATGTAGCAGGAAACACTTTGCTGGGTATGCCTGCAAAGACTGTGATGTGATGTGAAGGAAAGGGATGAACTGAAGCAAGAGAAATGGGACTGATGGAAGAGAGCTGGCAGAGCTGAGCTGGAGCAAAGAGCACAAAAAGCTATATAAAGACATCAGTCAAACACTGTTTCTCCTACTCCTTTTCTCAACTGATGGGTCTTTAGAGGTCATCATACAGGTAATCTCTTCTGTGTCATTCGATTGCACATACACAGGACATGTTGTTATTGTTATAGTTTTATTGTGTATAGCCAATGGCCTTTACAATGCTTAAAATAAAACATGACTAAAATTAAAATAGATTGATACAATTAAAAACGGGTTATTGAAAGATACATATAACTTTAAAACTATTTATCCATTTAAATCATTTTAACAACTACTACAACTACTGTGATCTGATTAAAAATAAACTTATTAAGGTTTATATACAAGTTTAATCCAACATGATAGCCCCAACAAATTGGCCAAAAGGTGTAAAAAGATGAAGTATAAAATTAAGGTGCATTATGTTACAATATGTTCCTTTGAGAAATGAGCCCACAATTTTCTGGCTGCCAGTGCAAACTGAGCTACTAAGTATGTTACAGATGGCAATGTGTCAGATAACAGTGCTGTAACTATTTTCTGGGATGTGCAGTCAGTAAAAAATTGAATAATGGTAGACAGGAATCTTTGTCTAGGGCCAGAGTAGAGGGGGCAGAATAGCAAGTAATGAGTTATGTCCTCAATCTGGTTACAACCAAGTACACATTTTCTATCTAAGACTGGAGTACATTGATATCTCCCTTCAAGATATGCAGAAGGCATCTGTTCAAATCTAAGTTCCATAAAAGCTCTTTGGAGCTGAAATAAAGTCAAGGTTTCAAAGTACTGAGGCTTTGCATGATTAATCTGAATCTATGTGTACCAGATGGAGAATTTTGTGCCAACTATGGATGCTCTGTCTTGCCTGGCATCCTGATCAAAGATTCAGTTTTTAAGATCATGAGGACTGAGTCTTAAATAATTCTCTGTTTTAAGGTCGTAGGTCTTTAGCTTATCTTGGAGCAATTGTGCCCAACCTCTGTTCCTCTAGCCAACAAAGTTTGCTGAGGAAGTTATCCTCAAGTCCATTTAATCTGTGCCAGGATCTTAAGAAAGACAGGTCAATTCTAGCTGCAACTTAGGGTAAGCCCAACTCAGCCCTAAGGTGGGCGCTAGAACCCCAGAAGGCAGTCCCAGAATCTGCCACATGAATTTATTTTGCACAATTTCCAAATCAGGCTTTGCATCTTTTCCCCAAATTTCAGCTCCATACAACATTTGTGCAATAATTTTATAATTGACAGCCAGCTGTTCCTCTTTGCATAGCCTCCCAAATTTGGCTAGCATCCTTTTGAGACCAATTTTATTCAAGGATAGCAAGACCAGGTCATCAGCATAAAGCTAGATTGAGATCTTGCAATTGTTAATAGCTGGGGGAAGAATGTTGGGGAGGTCATTTTTGGTATCAAATTATTAACATAAAAGTTAAATAAAAAGGGTGCTAAAACACAATCTTGTTTCACATCCCGGTTAATGCGAACAGATTGTGTTAAAGCACCATTTAAACCTGTTCTCACCTGCAGAGAATTATCTTGGTGTAACAGCTGGATGAGCCACAACAATCTTTTATCAATATTAGTTCTTGCCAGTTTATACCATAAACGTTGCCTATCTATCAGGTCAAATGCTGATGAGAAGTCCATAAAAACTGCATAAATAAACTTATTTGAACCATTAATGATTTTATGTACAAGATGCTGCAATATAAAGGCCTGATCCAGGGTACTTCTACCTCTCCTAAAACCCGTTTGTTCCTCATAGATAACAGAGTGATTATTATCCCATTCAAGCAGCTTGTTCAAGGGATACTGTGCATAAAGTTTGGAGGCTGCATCCAACAGACTGATGAGCCTGTAGTTTCTGGGGCTGGATACTTCCCCCTTCTTGAAAATTGGCACAACAATCCTTGATTGCCACCCTGAAGGAAAGTTACCAGTTAAGTTGATATATGTGAACAATTTTGCAAGAATAGGTGACCACTCAATGTCTATTCTAAACACCTTAGGGAGAACCATATTTTCTCCAGGAGCCTTGCCACTCTGGAGAGTAGAAATCAGATTTTTAATTTCAGCAAGAGAGATAGGTGGCTATTCAGGCAATTTATCAGGCGTCTGGATTGTAATGTGCGACATAGTTAAATCACTTGCGAAAACGTGCCTAAAATGAACGTCCCAAACCTCAGGTGTAATTGAAGAGGGCTCACATGTCTTATTGGAAAGACCTCTCTGCAACAAATTCCAAAATTTGTTTTCATTGCCTTTGATGAGGGCCAGACCCAAAGATTTTCAATTGTTAACGAAGTAGGCCTTCTTTTTGTCCTTAAGAAAGGTTTTATATTCTCTCTGTTGTTGTTTTATGTAAGAAATGGCATCATTTGTGCCTATATGTCTCACCTGCTCTGTGAATTTACTCAGCAACTTTTTCTTGGATTTGCATTCTCTATCAAACCAGGACTGAGAGACCATAGAGGTTCTACCTGAAGTGGTAGTAACCACATAAGGCCTAAGACTAGCAATTATGTCTTGATAAACCTCTCTAATGTTATGAGATCCTGCAAGAGCATGCTGGCGTAGCTCTTGAAGCTTTTCTGTTCCTAGCAGCTGTCTAATGTTGGAGTCAACTGTGAGAGACCATTTGAGCCGTTTTTCACCTTCCACCTGACTAGGCATTTTAAGATCTGTCAGAACCCCAGAATGAGTCACTTGGAGTTTGAGGGTCAACCTGAGCAGACAATGATCACTTTCAGCTCTATCTTCAATTTCCAGTGCCTGAACATAGGGAATAATTGTATCTGACCCTATAATATAATCAACTACACTTGCACCTTTGTCAGTTAAATATGTAAAATACCCATTTGAGTGGTCTAAATAAGTACTATTAAGGCAGATAAAGTTGAATTTGCAAATTAGGGTGATAAGGGCCTGACCAGTCTTATTAATTGATTTGTTCTGTGATGATTGAGGCACAGTTAAGATTTCTCCCACATCAAACCCTAAGACTTTTCCCATCATAGAGTAATCACTGCCTGTTCTGGCATTAAAATCACCACAAATTAGCATTAAATGATTATGGTAATTTATACACAAGCTATCAAATAACTCCTCCAACTTGGCCCAAATTTCTATTGAGATTCTGGCATATCCTGGGGGGAGATAAATATTAATATATAACAGGGGGCCTGGTTTACAGCCATGAATAGTTAATGCTTAGCAGTAGTTTGAAGCTGGACTTACTACTGTAATCTCACCCACCTCTATGGTGAAAGAAATCAGTAAAGCCAGGCCTTCACTACCACTGCCTGCACTGAAGGATTTCTGGGCAGGCTGTTCCCAGGATCTGAAACCTCCTAATTTCAGGGAATTGTTCTCTGTAAGCCAGATCTCTTGGAGGCAAATTATATCAAAGGTCTGAAGATACTGAATGAAGTCAGCATCAACTAATTTATTTCTCCAACCTGCCATATTCCAGGATATAAGATTTATAGGTCAATGCAGCTCCTTGCTATCTAACAGTCAATCTTCAGATAAATTGGCCAGGGAAGTGTATCTATTACCCAAGCACCAATCAAGATCTATTACAGGGGGCTGCTTAGTAGATTGTGTTTGATCAAGCAAGGAATCATTCCCTATAACCATTTGTTGGCAACGATGACTCCTAAAGGGCCACATAAGACATGAAAAATATCAGATGGACTTTTTTTTTTAACTCTTTATAACAACTTTACCCCTACCCCCAAGCTGGCAAATGGCTGATGAATCTGGATAAGGAGATTTTGGAAATGTACCGTACACAAGTGTTAAAGGTATCAATCCTCTCATCTAATATATAAAAGTCAAAGTTTGTTTGTCTGTGTCAAGTGAAGACCTCATATGATTGGCTGCCTAAGAAGATTATATGGAATCCTGGGGTTTGCAGTTTAGGGAGGGGCCTTTGGAATTCTCAGCCACTGAGAGCTCTTGGGCCTCAGTCTCTTGAATAGGCTGGTTGCTATGAAAATGAGGCCTACCAGCAAGGAGGAGGACAGCGTATTTCCCTCAGGAACCCAACCTCTGTATGTTAATTACTCTGAATACAGATTGGATTGGGGAATATGGGGGAAAGTTACAGCTACTGGACAAGACAGTTTGGGTAATTAGAGGCACAAGATCTCAAATCTTTCTAACAAGTATTACCTATGAGAAAATAAAATTCCGGGCATCACCAGGTATATACGTTAGTGTTTTATATGTATGGTTAGTTATAGCACTGTTCAGAACAGTCAGTAAACATAATAAACAATCTCTCCATTTCAACTGCTGTGGAGGTTGAGTGCTTATCTTCTCTGAGGTGCAAATGTTCTTCATCTTGCATGTCAGCTTCGGTTGTCCTTGAGAGGGCAAGCCTCTCCCAATTGGCTGCCAAACATACCTCCTATTGGTCATCCCTTTCATTTTTCCTTAAAACAGTCTTCTTCCAATTTGGCTGGGACAGTCCTGATTGATCCTCACTCATACCACTTTTCCAACTGTTTCTAAAAGGTCCAAGCTTCTTTCTCCTCCTCCTTTTTCCCTTTTGATCTCAACTTACTTCAACTAACTCAATTAACTCAGCGAGAAGAAAGGAGGGAACTGAATCTTGCCCTTCCTTGTAGATTCAGACAAAAGCTAATTGCTGCAGCCTCTCCTTGCTTGTCTGTTCTTTCTGATTAGTAAATTTTGCCAACCTGATGACACGCTGATGCTGCTTGGCCACATGTGTCCTGGTTTTCATCTGTGAAATGTTAAAGGATATGTCTCTCCCAGTTCACCTTTAAGTAGTCATCCCTTTCGGACTGATTTTTGGACTGTATTAAAATTCACTTTTCTTTTAGCTTTTGTTGATGTGGAGCTAAGATTTCTTCACCTTTAAGATGACTTGTTATCTGACATAATTTCTTATGTGTACTCATAGAAAGACAGCCAGTGCAGTGTAGTAGTTTGAGCACCGGACTATGACTCTGGAGGCCAGGGTTCACATCATCACTCAGCCATGGAAACCCATTCCTATCTTCCAATGTGTTAACCAACCCTCCCAGTTTTGCATCATCAGCAAACTTGATAAGAATTCCCTCCACCTTATCATCTAAGTCATTGATAATAATATTGAAGAGTAATGGCCCTATCAGAGAACTCTGAGGTACTCCACTTGAGATCTACTTCTAATTTGAAGCACCGCAATTGATTATGCCTCTTTGAGCACGGTTTTCTAACCAATTATGCAATTATGGATCCATCTGATGGTCTTTCCATCTATTCCATATTTAGTCAGTTTGCTCATCAAAATATTATAAAGGATGATATCAAAAACTTTATTGTAATCTAGAAAGACTGACATCCATACTAGTGTCCTGAGGATATAGATATAGACATACCTACCTACTATATAAAAGTCAAAGTTCGTCTGTGAGTTTGTCTGTATCAGGATGGCAAAGACCTCATACGATTGGCTGAGTGAAGCAAGAAGACCTCATATGATTGGCTGGCTGTGACAATTCTGTGGAAACCTGGGGTTGGCAGTTTAGGGAGGGGCCTTTAGAATTCTCAGCCAGAGAATAGGCCAGTTGCTATGGAGATGAGACCTGGCAGCAAGAAGGAGGAGGGCATTTTACATTGTACACTAGTATGTGTGTGTGTGTGTTTGTGTGTGTGTGTGTAGTTTGGTAGGATTTGTTCTTGACAAACCATTCTGACTTCTACTGATCACTGCATTGTCATCAAGATACTTGCAAACATATTCCTGTATAGTCCATTCTGATATTTTTCCTGGTATTGAAGTCAAGCTGACTGGCCTGTAGTTTCCTGGAATTTTTTTTAATCCTTATTTATTCATTTGCCATTTTTGAAGAGAGGGACAAAGTTTGCTTGTCTCCAGTCCCCTCGCAGCTCACCTATTCTCTAAGATTCCTTAAAAAGGATGGCAAAGCAGTTTTGTGAGTACATCAGCAATTTCCTTCAATCCTCTGGGATACAGTTCATCTGGTCATGCAGATTTGAACTCCTTTAGTGGTTCCTGACTAACTCCTTAACAATCTTGATTTGCAACCTGGATTCCTTGCCAAAGTCTCTGCTGACGCAAGGAAACACACAGTTCTTTCGGGGGGTGGGTGGAGCAAAACAGCTATTGAGCAGTTCTGCTTTTTCACTGCAATCTATTAGCATTTTACCATCCTTGTTGAGCAGTGATCCCAACATTTCCTTGGCCACCTCTTGCTTCGGATGTATTTGAAAAACCCCTTCTTGTTGCTTCCTGCTTCCCCTGCCAGTCTCAGCTTATTTTGAGTTTTCTGTTTCCTTATCCAGCAGGAGAGAATGGGGAAAGGAAAGGTGGACTGTTCATCAGGCCAGTCAACTTTGGAGCAGAAGGACATTTCAAGTGATCTTGATTGTAGGTCTGGGCCAAATTACTAGTGGTAGAATGATGCTCCAGAGTCCCAGAGTATCATCCCTACACTCTGAAGTTTCAGATGGCATGGCCTGTCAGCCAATCTTTCTTCAAAAATAACTCTCCAAAATTGCTTCCCATCCCTTTATGTGCCATCTGAGATTATTGCCTCTATCTGCTCCATTTGGTGAGACATCATTTCTTAGGAACTTCTTTGATTGTAATTAGGTCATAATTTTAGCAAGAACTCATTAGGGTCACAATCTCTGCATGTCTCCAGGGGCCACCTTTAGAGTTCAGGAAAGTAGAGATGTGTGATATGAAAAATCTGCTATTGCAAAACCACAGTCCAAATCCACAGTTATGGAGAAAGGAACTTCTCTAACAGCTTTGAGGGAAATGGTATCAGGTCAAAGGGGGGAAAACACAACAATGCAAGAAAAACACTGGTCAATCTGAACAGGTCCAAATTATAGTGGTCATCCGAGGGACAATTAGTCAAATGAGCATCTTCTTACAAGGTTTCCTTAATGGGCTAGGTCATATTTCACCTGTCCACAAATCATTGGGAATGCTAAAAATGACCTCACTGTTTTATATTAATGCTTAGACATTGCAGTACACCCATGGAAAAAGGCCTTTCTAAAAGTGCACAGAGTCATCTTGTGATGGAAAGAGACCAGTCCATGAATTTCAAGTTTGTAAAAAACTGTCTGATATTTCTAGAGAGACATAGAGCATGTAATATTGCAATATAAACACATCTCTCTCCCACAAGACCTTAAGAGTCTCTTCTAGCTCTGTCATTTGGTTTGTATTGGTTGTACAGCACTAGTTGTCTGTTGATAACCATGTTCCGTAGTAACACGGAAGGATTATTTCAGTTGCTTGACAGCTTCGGCTGCATATACTCTATGTGTCCATTCCAGTCCAGAGATGAATCTGGAAGTCAGGAACTGATTTCTTTCAGGAGGGGTGTATCAGCCTCCAAGTCAATTGTCCACTTATGGCAAGCCCATGAATTTCATAGGGCTTTCTTAGACAAAGAATATTTGCAGGTGGTTTTACCTACAGCACGTGGTATTCATTGGCAGTCTCCCATACAAGTACTAACCAGAGCTGACCCTGCTTAGCTTCCAAGATCAGAAAGGATCTGGTGCTTTTAGAGTATTTAAAGTATTTGGGTCTCATGAGGGGAATGTTTGGGTATGTGATAGTGGGGCTTCCCATTATCCAAGTAATAGTGCTTCCCTTCAGGCATACAAAGGGTTAATGAACTGTTAGGGTTAGGTTACATTTTTGGGGGGTTATGAGTCATGAGAGACAGTTGACCAATCAGAGGGAGAAAGGTGAGAATCTTTGCGATGAAGAAGTTATAAAAATCCTCGTGAGACCACAAGGTGGGCGAGAACAAAGGAGACACCAAGACATTAGCCAAAGGGGAAATGCCGGTGGCAGACAGGGCAACAGCCCATCTCCTGGCTGCCCAGCATACCAGCGCAGAAATGACCAACTGCTGTGAGTAGCTTAGAATGTTATCCAGCCAGCTGCATTAGGTCTTTCTGTTATTTTGGAAGTTTGGCTAATCTGCAGACTCTACCTGTTCTTGTAACTACTAAACATGCCTGAGAGAAAGAGTTTTCATGAGTAATATTTCTCTTGTTTACCTTGCATGTCTTAGAATAAATACTTTTCTGTAAAAGCCTCTCTGTTTCCTCTCTCACCCATTCCTTGGCAACATGTGTGGATAGGATTTCTCTACCCAGAAGCCGGGGCGGGGGGAGGAAAGGGATCTCTAAGCAGAGAGGCTGGCAATCCTCAGAGCAGCGTCCCGCTGTGCTTCTCAGGTAGGGGTTAATCCAGTGGGTGGTGGCAGCTTGTAATTAAGAGAATTTGGGGGAAGTACCTAGCTCCTATTCAAGGCAGAAGGCAGTACTGAGTGGGAAGAGGGACCACCTTTCCCCCCATTTTTCTCCACAGAGTATCATGGGAGAATGTTTCTGTTGAAGAATTCTGCAGTACTTCTCCCTGTGGATCCTCTGGAAATCAACTACACCAAAGATTTGTAATTAGGCACATCCCAAACAACTAGCACCAGTCACCAGTCTTGGATTGACTTCTGGTAATTTGTTGGACAATTTAAAAGCAACCATAAGGAGAAGTGTTCAGCTACAAAGCCGACAGTGATGGAATGGGGGAGGATCCTGTTTCACTCATAATGCCCTTCTGGTGGTCACCATCAGCAATATTCACTAGTGTGTGTGTGAGTGTGCATGTGTTTTGTGTGCTTCATGTTGTTTCCGACTTATGACCACCCTAAGACAAACCTATCACAGTGTTTCCTGGGGATAAGTGTGTGTAATGTGTCCAAGATCACCAGTGGGTTTCCATGGCCGAGCAGGGAATCGAACCATGGTCTCCAGAGTCTTAGTCCAATGTTCAAGCCACAACACCACACTGTCTCTCAATATTTACTATTACCTTACCATTTTTAACTATTCCATCTACCTATCTTTGAAAAAAGATGGAGCTGACACATAAAATGTAATGTTGCATAAAACATAAAAAAATTTTAATGCCATAGTATCTAAAACTAAAAGGCGAGACAGAGTGCCTATTTGTGCACATACAAGCCTTCCAAGATATGTAGGAAAATCAGGACGTGGCAGGAAACATTTCACAAATCATATCTGCGAAGGTGTGATGTCGACATATAGGCACAAGCTGAACTGTAGGAGGACAAGTAGGAGAGGCTGAGACAGGTTTGTTGGTAGAGCTTGGGTGGAGAGCGCAAAAGCTGTTCAAAAGAACACAAAAGTTGTTCAAAGGTACCAGATATTGTTTCTATTACTGCTCTTTTTTTTCTTTTCTTTTTTTACTGGTGGCTGTTTAGTGATCAGTGCTCAAATAACCTCTTCTGCAAAGGTTGTGTTTGCACAGATAGGACATGGAGAACATTAGGCAGCTGTGTGTCTTTGGACTTCTCATGGCAACTTTATTCCCTACTACTTGGCAAATGGTTGATGAATCCAGGTAAGAGACATTTGGAAAATTTATATGTATATGTTAGATACGCTAATGTTGACTTGGTTTTGAGAGCACTAAACAGAAGTTCAGAAATGTCTGTTCTATATGCCAGAATGATCCAGAAGGAACTGTTTTATTAGTCACTCATACTCACTTCAGTTGGATAGTCCCAACCAGAATAAATTGGATAGTCTGAACTAAAATAAACCCATCCAACCAAGTCCTGAGTGGTGAGTCAACACATAAATAAATCTGATGAATTCAGTGGAATTACAACAGTCAGAACTAAAATTGGATTTAGGCAAATAACTTTCAAAACCTGAAATTTGATCTCAACTCACAGAACAGAAGAGTGAACAGGTTTCTGCTGCTGGTAGCCTCTAGTGGTCTAATGGATTCCAAAAAATGCACTGGTCCCCAATACACTTCCAGTCTGAATTCAAGGTGTTGGTGATTTCATTTAAAGTCCTAAAGATCTTTGAATCTCAGAGGAGAGCCTATCCTAGACCGACACCAGACTGAGCACTGAGGTCTACAGAAAGTGTCTTCTTTTCTGTCCCATCAGCAGGGGTGACATGAAATGAGAGGAGGTGGGAGAGGACTTTCTCAGTTGTGGCACCACAATTATTGGAATGCCTTCCCCTTGGAGGTCTGATTGGTTCCAACATAGGTTTGTTTCCAGTACCAAGCCAAAGCACAGCTTTTTATTAAAACCTCCAGGAACTAAATTACTTCAAAGTGTACCATGTATATTGTTTTAAACTGTTGTAGCTTTTAAAGTTGTTTTAACTGTTGGTTTGTTCTGCATGTTTCTATCTGGTTCAAATTATTTATGGTTTTAATCTGGAAGTGGTTTACATTATTCATATTCTGTGCTGCCCTGAGATCCCATGATAAAGGTCGGGATAGAAATATTTTAATTTAAAAAAAACAGCGGTCAGATGGCTATTTCTGGTTCTGAAGAAATGGGTAATGAATTGTCACTCTCTGAAAGCTTGCAGGAGCCTATTCATGCCTTTGGCAGGCCAGAAAAAGGTTAGTCCAAGAAGTCTGGAGGGGTCAAGGGCCATACTTTAACACATGCACACCCAATGATATAGAACAATATGGTGTAGCCTGGAAGGAAATAGAGATCAGTTGACCTTCATTATACCTTCTCCATAGTACGTCAGTGGTTTAAGTTTATCCAGGGTCTAGAAGATGATGAACCTCACCTGTGAAGGCCTTAATTTTCATCCTATCTGACATCGCAAACAGGTTCTTTTCTGAAGATTCAGAAAGCATCCAAAGCTTTCATTCCATGATTAAGCGACAGGATAATGGAAAAACATTTACAACTGAGAAAAACAGAGTACTAGCCACTCTGAAAATACTGAACACTTTAAAAAAGGCCTTCGAGAAGCTGTGAGACAATTATCTATATTTTCTACTAAAGTTCTAATGTGAATGTCTCTTCTTAGCACAGTGAAGAATGTATTCAGAAAGAAAGCTATAGTTATGTAATTAGGAAATGATCTTCTGGATTTGAAACAATTGGCTTCTATCATGTCTCTACTGTGTCTGGATGTCATGGACAAAACCATCAGTCAGTCATTCTGTTTAAGGTGTGGGTATTTCTTTTAGCAGCCATGCTCATGCAAAAGCAGAGATTCAAATATGGACACTGATTTCCAAGGGAAAGATGAGAGGCAGTTCCCAAGGAAGACAAGCAATAGACTGGCCATTTCTGCACTATACTGTTATAGAGCCATTATTCCATTTACAACCTTCTGTGGAATTCTGGAGTTTGTAGTTTACTGAGGCCAAAGAGCTCCCTGGCTGTGAATTCTAAAGGCCCCTCCCCTAAACTGCAAGTCCCAGGATTCCACAGGATGTTGAAAGTGGAAAAACAGCACTATAACAGTGTAGCACAGAAATGGCCACTGTTTCCATCCCAATAATTTTTTTGCCTGATGGGTTTACTTAGGGTGGCCCAACTAGAGGGGTGGACAATTTTGAAGGTACACTAAGAGCTGGCTCAGGATAGGTCAAGAGATTTGGGCTCTTCAGATATATAATGCTTCAAAGGATATTGTACAGATTCAGCATTATCTCACAGGGAACGTAAAAGGCTGTGGGCTTTGGGCAATGTATTGCATTCCCCTTGAGACATCAATCCATTGAACTCTGTATATTTGAGAAGTCTATCTCATTTCCGTAGAGTAGCAGAGCCCTCAGGGACATTACGTGGACTCTAGACAACAAATGGGAGGGATATGAAAATTGTAAAGTGAGCCCTCAACTTCCACAGGGGTTAGTGCAGGATCCTGGCAAAAGTGGGGAAATTATGAATATTTCTAAAAAAAAAAAAAAAACCACACATGCATGCAACAGATTCTGCTGCTGCAAAAATCTCTCCTATGACCTCATCCGTCTCCAGGAGAAGGAGAGAAGGAGAAAGACACTGAAGGAGATTTTTGCAGCAGCCACCAACAGCAACTCCTACTACTATCTTTCCCACTTTTGGCACCAGGACATTTCTGCCTTACTCTGATGCTGCCTGCCAGGACCCATGGCCTCCACCAGTCTCCAGGCCTTTCCCTAGAAAATGTCCCAGATCCTCACAGGACTTCATTTCAGTATGGTCAAGTCCCTTTCCGGACAATCCTTTGCAATCCCCCTCTTCTGGGGAGCAGAATTATTGACTTCCATGTGTGCAAGTCCCTTTCTTTTATGATTTCCCCCCTTTCCGAGGAGCAGAATTGTTGACTTCCATATGTACAAGTCCATTTTTGGACAATTATTCATGACACACACACACACCTTTCTGGAGAGCAGTTTGTTGGCTTCCATATGCACAAGTTTCTTTTTCAACAGTCCTTTGTGATTTTGTCCCCTGCTCTTTCTAGGGGGACAAAATCACTTCCATGTGCAGAAGTCCCTTTTTGGACAGTGCTTCCTGATCCCCCAGTTCTGGCAGGTGGTGAAGATGAGTAGGAGCAAACACAGCCAGAGGAGGAGAAGGACAGAAGGAGGAAGGCAGATCCAGCAGCCCCAGGAGCCCATCCTTGTTGTTACAGTCCAGTGCTATCCCCACCTACACCTATAGCTACATTGCTAGTTCAGCAGCAGGTACAAAGTCACAAGTAATCAAATTTGTGGAAGTTAAATCTGTGCAAGCTGAGGGCCAACAGTAGTTTAAAAATATTTCTTCTAAAAGGACACATTTAAACTCCCAGTAGAGAAAGCCACATGGATCCTTTACCCTGGATATTTTCAACTAACTTCCTTCTCTCTTTGACTCTCGTTTTTACAGAAATGCAGCAAACACTTCCTAGCTCTGACTGGTGGACCCAAATCCACTTTTCATTCAGTGACTACCTTAAAGAAAAGATTCCAGCACTACTTGACACCTCTTTTCCCTGAAAGCTAAAGACTTACAAAAGATTAATTGATGAATAAATGGAGGTCACAGAACCACTAATAGTTGCTTTGCTTTTATTTTACATCTTCTGTGAACTTTTACTTTGAGGTGAAGATAAAAAGCCACATGACTGAGGAGCAAAATACAATAACTGTGGTGTCATCTGAGTTTTAATGGGGTATACGCATTTCCAAAAGTTAAAGAGAATATTAGCTGAGCAGCCTATTCTTCTGGAAGACAAGCACAAGGAATTCAAAGACAGCTTGGGAAAAACATCGAAGGGCACTGTTACTGTGGTAGTTAGCCCTATCCCAGGGTCTACAATTTGATATTAAATTATATTTCCACGTGCCTGAGAGGGTCCCCCGAACGAGCACACAGGCAAGCACAGCCGAATGGCCGCAATCAGGAAAAACCCGGTCTGGCCAGTAAACAATCTGTAGCCCCAGGAGCCCTCCAGACATGCACATATTAAAATTAAACAAAGGGTCTTCTGCCCCGAGAGGCCAGCTTGACAGGATTAGCGATCCTGACAAACAGCCCGTCAAGCAAGGACGATCTACATACAGTCGCGGCTTTTGACAACCCCGGCAAATCTAATTACACCAGGAACTTTGACATTTTGGAGCTTTGTTCTCCCAATCATACACATTTTGGAGCTTTGTTTTAGCTCCTCAACCCATTGTTCTCCCCGGGAAAAGATTAGCTCTCCAGGTACATTTTCCCCTATAAAAAGACGCGATTTTTGAGCGGTTCCTCAGATCGCTCCAGTTTACTCTCAGCTCCACGTCGCTCTGTCTGGCAATCCCCTCAGCCCTCCACGTGCTGAGTTTCTTCTCTCGCTCCACTGCTGTCTCCGACTTCAGACTTCCAGACCAGGTGCAGTATACCCCGACAATACCTCTCCAAAGTCCCCTATCAATTTTCCTCTCTTATTTCTAATTAGCTCGAGTGAGTGAGTGCGTAAGTGCAAACGTGCACAAGGACTTATTTTTAATAAAATCATTTTATTTGACAATTTTGCTTGGTTTTTGGCTCAGGCTGACACCATAAACATTGGGTTTAAAGATTTCGCTAGCTTACCCTGCCTCTCCTAGCGCTACAGCTTGTGCTCTGGCTAATTCCCATTCCCCTTTGGACGAGCGCATTAAGGTGTCCCCCACAGAACGCCCAGAAATCAGGGTAACAGCACATCCAGACTTATTAAAAAGACCTGTTCTTTACAATGTTACTTTGGAGATCCATACACATTTTGTTTACCCTAGAATATTTTCTGTCAGCTCCTAGTACTATCAGAGACTGTTTTTGTTTTGTTTTTTACCAGATCCCCAGTTCGGGTTTATTTTAACCAAGTATAAAATTGGAAAGACTAGGAACAAATTCTGGAAATTTTCCATCAGTCTGGATGTGCTCTAAATCTTAATCCCACATTGTTTTCCTTTGTCAAAATGGGATGAGGGGCAGGAAAGGGATGAGGCATCACACTGCACTTTTTCTGTTATTTCCCTACTGCCTCCACTGTTTTCCTCTCCATGTTTGAGGAACAATATCTACCGTGGGGAGCGCTGAGGATGAGGGACAATATCAGCTAGTCTAGTCTGTGAACCACCATGGTGTAGTAGTTTGAGTGTTGGACTAAGAATCTAAGACACAGCATCTGAATCCTTTTTCAGATATCATCATCATTAAAAAAAAAAATCCCACCTTGTCACAGGCTCATATGCCACCATAATTTATAAAAGACTACCATATTTACCTGGCGTTGCTCAGGTTATTGTTGTTGTTGTTGTTGTTTCCTCATAGCTGATACTTGTTAAAAATACCTTAGGAATTACAAACAGAGAGAAATGTAAAGTCCTACACTTAGGCAGAAAAAACGGAATGCACAAATATAGGATGGGGGATGCGTGGCTGGATAGCAGTACATATGAAAGGGATCTAGAGGTCTTGGTAGATCACAAGCTGAACATGAGTCAGCAGTGTGATGAGGCAGCCAAGAGAGCCAACACAATTCTTGGTTGCATCAATAGGAGTATAGTGCCTAGATCGAGAGAGATAACGGTACCACTCTATTCTGCTTTGGTTAGGCCTCGTTTGGAATACTGTGTCCAGTTCTGGGCACCTCAATTCAAGAAGGATATCGACAAGCTGGAATGTGTCCAGAGGTGGGCGAACAAAATGGTGAAAGGTCTGGAAGCCATGCCCTAGGAGGAACGGCTTAGGGAGCTGGGTATGTTTAGTCTGCAGAAGAGAAGGTTAAGAGGGGACATGATAGCCATGTTTAAATATCTGAAAGGATGCCACGTAGAGGAGGGAGAGGGCTTGTTTTTCGCTGCTCCAGAGACCAGGACAAGGAGCAATGGATTCAAGCTGCAGGAAAGGAGATTCCACCTGAACCTCAGGAAGAACTTCCTAACCATCAGAGTTGTCCAGCAGTGGAATCTGCTGCCTCGGAGTGTAGTGAAGTCTCCTTCTTTGGAGGTTTTTAAGCAGAGGCTGGATGGCCATCTGTCGGGAGTGCTTTGATGTGCGTTCCTGCATGGCAGGGGGCTGGACTCGATGGCCCCTGGAGTCTCTTCCAACTCTGTGATTCTATGATTCCATGATTCTGTACCTTACTTTACCTTAGGAATTAGATGTGGTTGAAATACACAGATTTGAGATCCTGTATCTCTAATTGGCCAAACTGCTTTGTCCAGTACCTTTTCCCCAGATTCCCCAATCCAATCTGTATTCAGAGTTGTTCACATGCGGAGTTTGGGTTCCTGAGGGAACACACTGGCCTTCCTGTCGTTGCCAGGCCTCATCTCCACAGCAACTGGCCTGAACCCTCTGGCTCAGAATTCCAAAGGCCTCTCCCTAAACTGCCAACGCCAGGGTTCCACAGAATCTTGTCTGGCAGCCAATCACGAGGCCTTCTTGCCTGACACAGCCAATCATATCAGGTCTTCACCTGCCTGACACAGACAAAAAGACAAACTCACAAACAGCCAAGCTGACTTTTATAGAGTAGATTTTCTCTTATGTCATTCCCCAAGAGATGTGCATTTTGGACAACATCTTCCCAGCTGCAGCTGAAACCGTTTGTTCTTTCTCTGGTTCTCTTCAACATTGTGTAATGGCCCTCAGGAATGATAAATAAATCAATATGGGAAGGGAGCTTGTCTCCTCAGTCTGCAGCCTATCCCTAGGTTGTGCTGGCCAAGGACATCATATACAGGACACGCTAAATTCACAATTCACAAAGGAAGGGTCTTGTGCCTGAGAGAAAAATCCAAAACTCATGTTCAGGCAATGCCTTTATTAGGCCAACTCAGAGGGCACTGAACATGTGCAAGTTCAACAGATCAAGATCACTGGAGCAGGTGAAGAGATACAAAGAGTGGCAAGGGAGGAAGGGTGAAGGATGGAATCCTTTACTCTTGACAGAAGCAACAAGCAATTTTAACAATGTTCCTCCTGCTGTAAGAAAGTCTTTAAACAGCTGCAGTTTTCAGTGACTGTCTACAAAATGACTATTCAATGAATATGCGCAAAAGTTGCACGCACTTTTTTGCACACGAAACAATATTTTCTGTTCAGAAATATTTTTTTTTAGACTGTAGAAAATGCTCTGTTTTCTCCGGACAAAAATGCTGCAGCTGGGAATTTGTTCTGCACAAAATTTGTATGTGGATTTTTGTGTGTGTGTGCAGCGTTGTTAGCCCTTAAAATTAAAAATCAAGTTATCTAATCTTTTTAACAATCTCAGGCTAAAATCCTATTGGTCACTGTCAGCTAGAGTTGATGCATTGAATCAGCTGTTATACAGTGCATCAACATATAGATTAATCCAATTGATTCATTGGTGTGTTTGCAGAAAGTAGCATTTTTCTGCAGAGGAAGCAGCATTTTCTATTTCTGTGCAGAAATATTATTTTCTACATAGAAAATGCTGGATCTTGTGCAAAAATAAAATGATCTCAAATTATGATACCATCCTGAACTGCAAAAAGTCTTCTCAATGATGGATTTTGCTAATCAAAGTATCCTTGGACTCAAAGAACACCTGGAAGTGTACCATTTTTTTAATATTTTTTAATATTCTTTCCACCTCTACTAACAATATTGAAGTTGTAAGGTCTGTGTGATCAGTTGTTAAAATACAATATGGGAAGATCTGGCTTTAGTCTGTCTTCAAGCTATATTTACATCTATGTAAGGAAAAGTCTATCATAATGAAAGAGTATGTTTTTCCCTCTGTATGTGTCTCCTTCAAAGTTGTAACATCATGAAACCAAGACCCTTTCTGCAGGACGACGCTTGTGTGCATTATCACATCCCAATCCTAGCAGTGCTTCCATCAGGATGAGAGTGTGTCCTCAGTGCTCCTCTCCACACCCAGCCGGCTGCCTGCAGAAGGGAGCGTGAAGGACTCGCCCATTCCTTCCGCACTAAAGCCCACCTTCTTCTATGCTGCAGTGGGGAAGGAAGCACGTGATCACACCTCCGGCCTTTCTCCATGGCCAGCTGTGATGGAAGGCTCACATGATAAGGGGTCATTGATGGAGTTTTTCTGTCATTGATATACCTCCACGATAGCATCAGCTGGCATGTGGGAAGGGCAGGACTGCAACCATGTTATGTGAAAGCATTGTGGTCCCACCCCTCTTGCATCCCCATGCCAGGACGTCACCCAAGACGCTCGAAATTTGATATGGATACTAACAAATTGGGATCTTAATGACAGTGAGATTTTAAAAGTATCCCTCCCCCTGTGCATCTTAAGAGACAGCTGCCAGCTCAGGCAAAGGAGGTCCATTCAGGTTCCATTTGGAGCTCAAGGAGCACAATGTTTCCACCCTTCTCCTGTCAATGAGCAAGGCTTCAACAAGGATTTGCAAAAGGGGTTGCTGCCAAGCCTTGTGCCCAAGTATTTCAGATGCCCACTTTTTATTATTAGAAGAAATGCCAAATTAGCACATGCTATTTTTGCTTCACCAGGTGAAAAATATTTTGACAATGACACTAAAACAGAGCTGGTGGACATGAGCAATCTAATTTGTTTTACAGGGAGCCATGTTGAGTGAAGCACATAAATGGTGCAGATAAAACATATTTAATAGTGCATTTGTTGAGTCTTGTTTTTGTTTTGGTATTATGCAATTAGATGTAGAATATCAACGTAAGCAAGGAATGCAGTTCACAGATATCTTCATTTGCAATTGTGCTCTTTGCAAACAGTCTAGAAACTGGTGCTTCTTGTGGAGGGAGAGGTTCCTCTTGTGTGTGGCTTGCAGGGTGCAGCTGGAAACATTAGAGCGAGCTTTTTTCCCCTCACCAAAGAGATACATGTGTTACCAAAGGCTCAGAAAGAACTGTTCCATGGTGAGTGGGAAGTGTTTACACAGGTAACTGAGCAGAACAGTGAGCTATATGAAAGGACATCAAGAAACAGATTCTAGAGCTAGATTCTAGAGCTAGATAAGCTGCTGTTTTTAGATTTGCTTTAAGAGACCTGGGTGTGTGATAGAGAGAAGCAGACAAAATGAAACATATACAGTGGCTTTGTATTTTTGGACTGGTCACCATTTCAGCTTTATTTCCTGGTAGATGTCATGTGGATGATGGGTAAGAGCCAATTATAACTGACAAATGGAACAGAATTTGAGACCAAAGGAAATACAAGGATTAGAAATTACAGGGAGTTCGAGTTTGAAAATTATTAGTCACATTTTATTGATCTGCCCCTGAATAGCATGGATGCATTCCTTCCAGCCACACAATGGTATGTTCCTCAAAGTTGTCTAAAATAGTATTGTGTGCCTGTCCAGAAATTGTGTACCATGAAATAGCAGTTTTGCTACTAAAACCAAAGCTGTAAATTAATATTTCCCTTAAGTAGGTCTTTCATATTATGAATCTTTCCCTGTTAAGCTGGAGTCTTAGAATTATCTCTATCAGCCTTGATGTTGTTGTTGTTGTTGAGCTGAACTTCTCAATCATTTCAGACAAGGAGAAGACAAGCTCAAGATCTGTGTAATGACATTATGGACAGAGTGAAGGAGGACCAGCTTGGAAGACTGAGCTCCAACTAGCTGAAAGGAGTACAACAGCAGCCATTTTAGTTGAACCTAAGGATCCAGATGCTAGCGCCATGTAATTGTTAGCCATCTGTGGTGTTTTCGTGTGATTTAATTGATCTTGTCTCACAAAAAGTTCTCAGGAACAACAACAACAACTGTTGAAAAAGCAAAAATGGAATGAAACCAGTAAACAATCAAAAGACAAACTGTTTCCCACTATAATGAATACAGCAGAATCTACCAGTGACAAAGTTAACCATAATAGATTCTGTCAGTGAAAGGTTCTGCTGTATTCATTGTAATTATATTATCAGCAATCAGGTGGGATTATAACATAAAGCCTATTAAGGTATTTATGCACACTACATTTAATAATTCACATGCTCAATATAGTAAAACAGTGATATATATTATGTTCATATAACATCATTATAGAGAGTTACAATTAGTCAGAATATTCACATCATTCCTATGCACCTGGATAGTCCTTCAAAACGTAATGGAACCAATGTAAGTATTAAGCATAGTTTATGCATGACATGTAAACATTATAAACTGTCTGTGTCCACTGTTTTGCATAGGCAAATATCCAAGGCAGCACGAATATGCAGTCCATTCATGAAAACAAATGCAAGCAACTCTTCCTCTGTGAAGGTTACAAAGAAGCAAAAGCAAGGAGGACAGTTCTCCTTGGGTAATATGGAATTGTTTCATCTTCTTGTTCAGCTTCCTCAGCTTCTCAAGTCTCTGTTTGAATATAATAATGCATCCTTGTGAATGCAACGGTGGCAAACCTAGCATGATAACTCTTTGAGCTGGTAATTACTTACTGTTAAGGAACTGTTTTACTCCTGGCTCCAAATGTAAAGACATATTCTTCCTCCCTCAATAGTAGCTATTGTAAAGTTGATAATTCTATGACTGTTAAGAGAAAGATATACCCATGACTCGATTTCTTCAGGGTTACCAGCTGTGGGCTGATTAAGAATTATGTGTCTTTCTGAAGGGGATGAATGAAGCAATAAATTAGTATGCTGGGATTGACAGTAAGTGAAAGTGCTAATTGCTTACGCATGTATTAGCTCTCTGCAACCAGCAGGTGCAACCTTGAAGGCTGCTCTGCAAAAGGCTTGTTTTGTACTTTTATCTAAGAATGGCTGGGAGAATTTCGGGAGGATCGGTAGGATGTATGAACCGGCCATGAGTTATAACTTGTATCATCTTCTAACTAACTCTTTGTTCTCTTCTGTACACGTGTGTGCTAAGTTAATGATGTAATGGAAAGTTAACCAAAGATCTTTGTTCTTCTGTGATGGGCTGGCTAGATGAATGATTGATTGCTGACATGGTAGATCAAAGGTATATAGTGATGCTGCCTTAATAAATCGGGGCGACAGTCCTGGAAACAGCTGTCGTCCATGCGCAAGTGATTGGTAAAATAAAAAGGCTTTTTTGATTTTTCCCTGGAAACCTGGTCTTCGTCTCTTTTCGGCCACAACATTTCTGGTGCGTTGGCCGGGAAACGGGGGAAGGGGCTATTCTGTCCCCCTTGACGGACGTTTGGACGTCGGGGATTGCAGCCCCCCCTTGACAAAACCCAGGGCGCCCTCAGCCTTTTGTCGAAGAGGTTTGGTTGGGGAAGTGGTGGCATCCCTGGCGACAGCGATCCAGTCAACGGACCTCGGGTTACAGCTGGAAACCAAGCCTCCCATGGCCCTTTGGTGAGTAGACCCCCCTATGTTTGGAAGGGGGAAGGGGGAACCGATCACTCCCCGAGTTTCGGCCGAGTACCTCTCAACAGTAGAGAGCGAAACCCCGAAGACTCTTGGTATGGCGGAAAAATAAATGAGACATCTCAGTTGTGGTTTAATGGGCCTGATGGGAGGTTGTTCATCTGAATGAAAGATGCATGTATGAGTTGAGTGGATACCGCAGTTCCTACGTCCATACTGTCGAACGTCCAGATGGCTAGGTCGGTATTAGAGTGACTGGAGTCGAACCCCCTTTGTGTGGGTGCACGGGACCCCTTACCCGTGCGTCAATCCCATTCCCATTGTGTCTTGTCTGGAACTTGGGAAGAAATGGGTGGGGAGAGAGCCGGCAGACTCCTCTGGGCTGTATGTTAAAGAATTTTAAAAGAGGATTTAGTGGAAACTTTACTATTGCTGCTGCAGTGTGGAAAAAATGGTTTGTTTCCTCTCTAGATGTTTCTCGGCGTTTGAAGCCATTTCCTGAAGCCCCTCCTCCTTGGGCTCTCCGGAGTAAGCCATGTAATCATTTGTTGTTTTAAGCCAGAAGTTAACTCAGCCAGAGGCTGGGAAATGGCAGAAATTAAGTCAGTGCAAAACCTCAGGTGTTAATGAGAAATAGTGAGGAAGCAATGCAGAATCTCATTGTTTTCTCTAAGTGTAAGAGGAAAAGCCTGATTTTGCAATTCAGGCAGTGGGAGTTTTGAGTTTGAATCCAAAGGGCTCCAGAGAACTATTACTATGTCAAATGCTTCAATTAACTGGAAAAGAATCCCTTTGTCCCATGCTAAAGGCAGTGGGAGCAACTCGTTTCAGCCTGACAGAAAGTAAGGCGTTTTCCAGGACCAAGTCTGACCTCTTTAATGGAGATTTAATTGGCCGGCAATTAACAGCTCAAAGGGTTTCCAAGGAAGAACGAGGAAAAGGCTAGCTCTCATAAATATGGTTGCCGTCTCAGAGTAGGAAAGTGGGGAGGAGGAGCTCAGAGGCTTTCTCTTGTGGCAAGTTGAAAGCCTCCAAGAAAGGGTTTAGAAGAGATGTATTTTCAAGCAGTTCTTTGCCTGGTTGGAGATAGCGGATATACACTGATTTAGTGAATTAATGTAAATAGGAAAATTTCAAAGGTTTGTGTATCTCCCTCCTGTTTTGCTGGAAAGCAGTACTGTCCCCCTGCAACCCCTCCTTCCTCCTCCAGATCTTAACCCTATAGTTGCTGTTTTCTTTGGGCTAGACGTTTATTTAGCCACAAAGGCTTGGGAATAGCAGAATTAAAGTTAGTAAGTTAGTGAGAAAACAAGTTTTTGCTTGACCAAGGCTCAGCAAATTACACAGCTCAAAACATTGCCAGCACACTTGCAAACATTTCTAAGCAAGATAACAACTCAATGTGCAGAGCTCAGCTTGAGGAGTCCCCTATTGTTTAAAAGCTGCATCTGAAAAGAAAGAAAGAAAAAGAAAGGAGAACTCTGTGTTCACTAGGAATTCCCCCTCGCTCCTCTCTGTTGAAAGTGGAGGGGAAAAACAAACCTGACAGCCCTTTTTGGCCATCTCTTGAAGCGAGGAGCCTGTTTTTGCAATTTTAATGCCCAGACTGGCAGCAGGAAAGTTTGAAAACTCATGCTCAAGGTTCCTTTTAGAATCAAGTAACACCGAAAGGGGGGACAGGCAGTTTCTCCCCCTTTAATGACAGAAGTAAGTCTGGTTAAAGGGAGAAAGGAGACTTCAGTGAAGATTTAACGAGCTGTCAATCTGCAAATTCCCATCCACACACCATTATTTAAAGCTGTGTATGCAGAGGTGGACAAGACTCAGAAGACAGTCCCTTTTGGCCTCATAGATGCCTATGTTCAGCAGCCAGGGGGGCTACCAGTGGGTTCAGAGTTATCAATATACACCCCTCATCATATCAGACCTACTAAATTGGAAGACACACTATGCAACTTATACGGAAAAGCCACAAGAAATAATAGAACTTTGCTCCAGTATCATGGCCTCATAGGTACTGTATTGGCAGGATTGTCAATAGTTGTTTTTGACCTTGTGAAAAGACAAAAAGCCCAGCTTGGGGGGCCAGCCCTTTCTAATCCAACAAATAGAAAGGAGGAGGAGAAGGGGGAAGTTCAGGAATGATGGACTCAAAGCTGCAAAACTCTATCTGACAATGAGTTTTTGGAGAAGCAGTTGACATAGGAATCTTGAACACATGGGAATTGTAGTACCTGAATAAATTTCTCGAAGAACCCTTGGGGATTCCAATGCAAAAGAACAGAGAAGTAGAACCCCCACAGAGGCCTTGAAGCTACAGCGGCAGCTCTTCAGGAGACAGCCACGCTTCACCCCCACCGGTTTCTTTACTCGGGTGCCTGCATGCCTGTTTGCCTGTCCTTCCCCTGAGGAGACAGATGGGGGGAGCAATAATACCAGCAATATGGAGTGAGAGCTGCTGCCAGCATTAGTATGTGTGGCAGATGAGAAGGGAGAAGAGGCTTCCTAGAGGAGAAGCTATGGCTATGGCAGCAGCCTCCCCCCAGCTGAGGCGCCGGCCAAGGAGGCCAGGCAAGTGACGGGGGGGAGAGAATGGAAGTGGTGGCAGATGCAGCGGAGGCTGCCCAGGGATGTGAGCAGCAGAGGCTGAGAGGATGCAGCCGAGGCTGGGGGAGGCAGAGAGGGAATAGGTGGCATACTCTCCCCCATGAGCGGCGAAGACTGGAAGGTATGGGCACCTTTAAGCCTAACAATAAGTAGCAGGAACAGAGGAGTCAGTCCCGAAAAGGGGGGGGTTCACCCCCTCCCTTCCTTAGTTCGTCTGATGTTTGGAATTTTAGAACCAGGCGGAAGAGAAAATAAAATGCAGCAGAGTCAAGCGGCTGACAGAAAAAGCTAGCAGGGCAGCCAAAAGTCCAGGAGCTGCAAGGGGCTGAAGAGGACAAGAGGAGCGGCTCAGCAGCCTATGGCCATACCACCCTGAACACGCCGGATCTCGTCTGATCTCGGAAGCTAAGCAGGGTCAGGCCTGGTTGGTACTTGGATGGGAGACCGCCTGTGAATACCGGGAGCTGTAAGTTTTTGTAAAATCCAAAATAAGGTAGAGGTCAGAAGATGAGAAGGTGGTAGGAGACCCCAGAAGAGGATGAGGGTCTCTGGGAGTGTGCCAATGTGCCCAGTGTGGGCAGAAGAGGCATAGGCGAGAAAATCTGGACAGATGGTGAAGACAGTCAGAGAAGGATGTGGATATGTGGTGGATGTGGAAGAGGACAGCAGAATAGATGGTCCAACTGGCATATGCAGGGACCAAGTGAGAGGTGATGTATGGTGAGAATCCTTTTGTGGAAGACAACAGCAGAACTCCATGAATAATGTCAGTGGTCAGCAGTTAAGAGGAAAAGTTTTGTTCCTCACCCCATAAACAGCACAGGGCAAGGGCTCGGAGTTGTGACATTCTGGTAAGAAACACTGGCAGCAGAAGTATGGGGAATACGGGAAAGGGCCGAGTCAGAACTGCAAAGTAGCGCCCCCTCACCAGTTCCTGATAAGGTGGAAACTGGAAAGGCTCCCTGGCGCAGTCCCAGTGGGATGAAGGAGGTGATGGAGCACCCCTACAAGCAAGCTGGAAGAAGAGGTGACGGTGCACCTCTGAGTTGGGAGGGAGAAAATAAGGGAGCATTTCTGAGAGGCGATAGAGCACCTCTCCAGTTTGGAAGTGGAATTGCAGTTAAGGGACTCTGGCTGAAGAAAGCAGAGGAGAAGGAAAAGAGAGATGCAAGCTGTGAGACAGCTAACAGACCGACAACAGCCCTGAAAAAGCCCACACATCATACAGGCTCAAATAGCAGACCTGCACACCTGCAGTCCTCAGAACTCAGGAGAAGTGGAGGAGATGGGATCAAGTCCTGAAGATACAGTAGTTCAACGTGAATGGCCCAAACAACAGCCCTGGCTATGTTTTTTTGGACTGGATGCCAGCATAGGGCAAGTGGCATGATACCACATTCATCGTCTTAGCCCATTTTATAGAAACCTCTCACTCTCATTCCATGTGCAGCCCACAACAGAGAAACCAGGAGTGTTTTTGTTTTTCCCCAGAGCCCCATTATGATGGGGAAGAAGATGCAGTACACACCTCACAGAGTCATAAAGCTGTCACCTTTCAGCAAAAGCCCTTTTGGGTGGATTAAAGGAACATAACTCTGCAGGAAGGAGTTAGTGCATTAGGGAAAGCTCTGAGTACAACAACGGAGGAAATGTTAAAACAGGGGCTTCTTTCCCTACAAGCACAGGCACACCCTCTCAAACCAGGAGACATGGGTGAAGGATTGGGGGCAACCTAGTCATGGGTGGAGGAGACCTATCAGGTAGTAGTGACAACCCCCACTGTGGTAAAGGTGGCCAGGATGCTGTGGTTGCAACTCGGGACACATGCATCATTCTATGCATGATCAGATCTTGAATGTGGAAAACAATAACATGGGTTGAGGCAGGTATAGGAGGGGCAGGAAGTCTGGTTTACCTATTTTATCACTAGGGATTGGAAGATATGTGTATATGGCAAACAGGCATGCCCAGGGAAATGTCTCAATGTTAACTTCTTTTCAGTTATAGCATTGGTTTTATTGAGTTGTATGAGAAAAGGGGAGCTGGTCCTCCATAGTCAGTTCTGGAAAGCAACCAGTTTTTACAATGGTAAATAGGTATATGGTTCATCTTCTGGGATGAATTGATTTGGCCACTGAGGGAATCACTTTTCACTCGGTGCACAAACTGACATAGTTTGGCTGGCCAAGAATGAAAAGGATTTACAATAAAAGCAACAGGTACAGTACTGACAACACATGATCCCCATGGAGGGAATTGGTTTTCATGTAAGGCAGATGCGTTGTTGGCTGTCAGCCCAGCATGAAATAGGTTTAGACCAGTGGTTCTCAACCTGTGGGTCCCCAGATGTTCATGGACTTCAGCTCCCAGAAGCCCCAGCCACTATGGTCAATGCTCAGGGCTTCTGGGAGCTGAAGTCCACGAACATCTGGGGACCCACAGGTTGAGAACCACTGGTTTAGACTATCTCTTCAGTTGTGAAGGGGTATTCAGTATTTCGGTTAAATACCACCTGTTGTCATTATGTAAATGAGTTGAATGCAAAAATGGAAAATGCATTTTGAAGTATACAATATTAGAAGATCATTCTAGTGGTCTGCAGGCATGTGGACATGATTATTGGGTTCCCTAAGTGAGTATGGGTAAAGGCACTAAGTACTTTGTACTAACATAATGGCCTTCCTAAATCTGCCTGTCTTTACTCTGCATGTTAAAGTGTTTTCTAATCTGTAATGCTCAAGTCAATGGAAGGAGAAAGCTGTTGTGTATGCCTAAATGGTGATTGCAGAAAAGGAGGGTCAGAAGAATTCTGGGCTAGACAATGCAACTGGCACTCCAGGGCTGCCAGGCGACGCATGTCAGATCCAGCAACTGCTGAGGAAAGAAGGATTCTGGGCTAGATGATACAACTGGCACTCCGGAGGCTGCCAGGTGTCATACATCAGACCCAGCAACTGCTGAGGAATAGAAGATTGGGGCTAGATTTCTGCTGGGGTTACTCCAGGAAGCTAACCTCTCTACACACAAATCAGACCACCTCCGTTATTGGGAACAGCGTGTAATGTGTGTTAGTGAATCCTAATGCTGCTATGTATCACTTGTGCTATAAGGAAATAGGAAATAGTACATGCTTGAAATTGCAAAGTTTTGAATTTAGCATGAAGGGGGGAATGAAGGGGACGAATGAAGCAATAAATTAGAATGCTGGGATTGACAGTAAGTGAAAGTGCTAATTGCTTACGTGTGTATTAGCTCTCTGCAACCAGCAGGTGCAACCTTTAAGGCTGCTCTGCAAAAGGCTTGCTTTGTACTTTTATCTAAGAATGGCTGGGAGAATTTCGGGAGGATCGGTGGGATGTATGAACCGGCCATGAGTTATAACTTGTATCATCATCTAACTAACTCTTTGTTCTCTTCTGTACACGTGTGTGCTAAGTTAATGATGTAATGGAAAGTTAACCAAAGATCTTTGTTCTTCTGTGATGGGCTGGCTAGATGAATGATTGATTGCTGACATGGTAGACCAAAGGTATATAGTGATGCTGCCTTAATAAATCGGGGCGACAGTCCTGGAAACAGCTGTCGTCCTTGCGCAAGTGATTGGTAAAATAAAAAGGCTTTTTTGATTTTTCCCTGGAAACCTGGTCTTCGTCTCTTTTTCGGCCACAACATTTCCTTGACTATTTCTCCTTAAAGTGGTATTTCCATGAAAATCACCTATAAAGATATTGTATACTAGGACTGTTCCTACCTGGAGTAACATCAATTTTACTTGGAGCAATTATCAACTTTACATATAATATATGATATCATTATTTTACTATACTGAGCATGTGAATTATTACATGTAGTGTGCATAAGCAATAGGCTTTATGCTATAATCCTACCTGACTGCTGATAATATAGTTTCTAGGGTATTGTTTTGGGGCATTCCTGCTAATTTTTGTTGGTATTCATTGTAATGGCAACCAACTAAATGTCTGAATGAAGAAGGATCTCACCCTGGTATCAAGATGGCAATAAAATGGGTATCCAGGGCATCCTTAGGTTGAGTAGGCATTCTAAAGTCAAAGTCCCACCATGAAAGGGGTAAGAAGGAAAATACACCCATGGGCTAGTATGAAAATGAGAAACAATTGGTGCATTTCACTAAGATTCTCTGCTTAGGAATATAAAGACGTGGCATAACTAAAATCTTTCTTGTCTTGGGATGCATTTGGAAAATGCATTTCAAACCCTCTCTTTTTAGCAGAAATCACTGCCTTTTGAAAATACACCAGAGAAAGCACACTTAAATAAATATGAGCGGCTTTTATTATCATTGGGAATTTTGGTGAACAACATACAAGTCAACAACAGGCACAATTCCGATTGTCAGAGTATGATCATCACTGACAGACATTTTACAGACATGAGCTATGAGGCAGAAGATACCTCTTCAATTTAAACAAAACAAAACTATACATGTCCACATCACTCATTTCTGAGCTAATACTCATTGGTACAGAGCGAGTAGTTAGAACCCATCTTCCTATTTCTATATTTATTTACAACATGGAGTGTTTTTCTTTTGAAATTATATCTCTTACAACAAAATAAATATTTTTTTCTTTATATCTAAAAAGAAAATAGTTTCTCTATTTCTACATGTAGTGGTTACAGGAGGAAGAAAATACACTAGAAAAAATGTGCCAGCACCTTTTCTTGATTTAATTCTCCCCCTTCCTCAATTGAAATTATGAAGCTCCACATGGGTGGTGATTTCAAAGACAATTCATGTGCCTTAAGAACATACACAGCTTCTATTCTCTAAAGCAGGAAAGAGCCCATACGTAGCCCTTCAGATGTTATTGAAATGCAGCTGTCATCATCCTTCACCCACTGCCCATGCTGATTTGGACTGCATACTCCAACTTGTGGGGCCACAAGTTGCCCATCCTTCATCTAAAACCTTTCAGATAGCAGGCCCAGTCTTTGCCCTGGCTTGCTCAACCTCAAAGGTCTTAGGGAAGCCTAGTTTGATTTCCAAACACATTGCCTTTGAAAAGGAACAGTATTCATTTGGCTATATACTGTTTTAACAAGGAAAAGTAAATTAAGCAAAATTTTCTTGAGGAAAAATAAATATTGCTTCCTCTGTATGAGTTTATGGTTGGCATCCTGGATGGTACAGTGTAGCGCAATAGTCCTGCATGCACAACTACACTACAGCTGGCCATTCAACACTCCTGCAACTTATTGTTGATCCACTGCAGCTCCACATCACCCTTCCATGCCTGCTGAAGAGAAGGAGGGGCTCAGAGAAGCATTTGGCTATGTCCCCATAGCCAGATGCAAAATGATTATCTCATCTGCCAAGATCCATGGAAATCCTGCAGAGGTCTCAGCAAATGAAGCAATCATTTCATGTCTGGCTATAGATACATAGCCAAATGCTTCTCTGTTCTCTCCTCCTCCCTCACCCTGCGCCAACCCCTGCCAACTCCCCATCAGTCACAGAATAGCTACTGGTGGAGGAGCTGCAGCAGCTCAACAGAAAGCCAGGCGGGAGGACTTTAGTCACTCCAAAGGGTTGAGAGGAATACCAACTTCTGCAACAATCTATGCCAGTTTATGTGGATTCATTGAGAGGAATGAAGTCTGCAGTCATTCTCTGCTTGCTTGCTTGTTCTTTTTGTTTCTACCTCTGCTGTTCTAAAGTCTCCCAGACAACAGCCTTTGGAAGGCCTGCTTCTGACTGATGATGCCTGCCTCTCCCATATTTTTGTTGACCCAGAACTGCCCCCAACACTCAATACTGTGTGTTTCCTTCCTTTTCAGCACCATCTTTCAATGCTGACCAAGGAGAAGTTATTTCCCATGATTTTTGTTTTATGCACATCCATAAATGACCTCTAGATACTGTGGGGATTATGTCCCTTTCAAAAATATACATGGACTTCCTTCCTATTAGCCACAGACACCCCTAGACCTACAAGCATTCCCACTTTGAATAGGAAACACACAGTTATCAGGCTTGTATTCCTCCTTCTTGCACTGTTCTGGACATATTCACTTCTATAGGGCTTCAGCAATCTATGGCTTGGATCCAGATTTAGGTGTGTTCGACTGGGCTAGTGGAAGTGGACCTCCCCGTAACCTCTACTGGCATCTCCTCCAGTTCCCAGAAAGTGCAACATATGCTGCTGAACAGGGCATGCAGGGGATACCTGAAAACCCAAAAGATGCATCTGCCATGGGCATGTTCACAGTTCCCCACGTTCTTGGGTATTAATGTGAGCTTTCCAACGTTGCGCATGGTACACCAGAAGAAAAGTCCATATGACACATTGGCTACTCCCAAGCCTATCAAAATTAGTCTTGGCAAACCTGAGTTGCTAGATGAAAAGCAGAGCTTCTTGCAAATTTATTTTAAAAAATAAATAAAATAAAATCCTTTACTAAATCTCAACTACCATATCAATAGACTGATGGGCATATCTTGAAAAATCTTAGCCTATTTTGTCGTTGTTGTTGCTGAGGAGGAGGACAGAAATGAAAACAAAAATAAAGCTAATGATGATTATGGATGGTATGGTATGACAGTGTGAACCATGTTGCTCTTTAACGCAGAATTAAAACTTTGGTTTATTTGAATGCAAATATTAACACAAGTACTTTAATTTTCCTGGCTTTACTTCCATCTAGAGGGCAGGTCAAGCTGTGAGGATTTCAAAGTTAATGTCAGGGGAGAGGGAATGCAATATTGCACTTTCAAACATTGGCACTCGACAGGCACAGCTGCATCCCTGACACAACCTGCAGTTCAGTTAAGACCAAGACCAAGCCGCACTCCTAACAATATTTTCTTGGGCATTCCACTGGTTTCAATGAACTGTCCAATCAGCTTTGAATGAGAATGCAGCAGTCACCCAAATCTGCATGCATAAATAAATATATAAATATTCGTGTAAAAGTTTTTAAAAACCTAAGGATTTGTTAACTGAAATTACCTTTAATTTGTCCAGCTAAAATAAATGTTCTATCAATAAGCACCACGAGTGGTGATCTGCCCCAGCCTAGCTCACCATTTCCTGCCTTAGCTTAGATCAAAGGCAAATCTAGTCCAGGATTCTATTCACACAATTGCAAGCCAGTTGTGAGAAACCCACAAGCAAGATATTGTCCCCTTCCCCTTCATGGCCAAAGCTCATGGTCTCCAGCAACTGTTGCACACAGCCACACTTCCTCTTCTGCTGGTACTGTGGCAAACCAGAATCTAATTCAACTTTTAGCTTCTTGTGCTTCAATATAGAATACAGTCTGGTTACTGATTTCTTGGCAAATAGTTTTGAGCCCAATGCACTGTAAGAAAGGCAGTACAGAAATAAATTGATTAGGGCAACGACTGTAGCCTAATTCTTCCATTCCCTTTCCATGCCACATAATACCCTCATACATCTACTCTAATTCTATCCCCTAGACTTATCCAGAGGACAGAATTAGCTGTTGTCGCAAAGGAAGCACTCTGCAGTGATTAAAACAACTTCAATTTTGCCTCAGAAAAAAAAGCACCCAGGTGTACAGTGTTGATTCTAGGCCTGGTTCCAGGTTAGGCTTGGTAGAGTCATCAGGATCAAATAATTGGGTCCTCAGGACTCTCTCCACAGCCAGTCATCTTGCTATCTATGTATATACATATTTCCTGCCTTTCTCCCAGGATAGCACCCAATTCACTCATGCCACAAGAATGATGGCATCTCTCAACTTATTCATTTCCTTCTTCTTTCTCACTCCTAATAGTAGTGATGAACTGATAGAGGAAAGTCCAGTAAGAACCCTGGCACAACAGGCCAGGTACTCTCTATAATGGAAGATGACCAAGCTTCCCATTAATGAACGTGTCTTTCTTGTCCACTGTAGAAACTACCAGTTGTGCTGCCTTGTTGAAAAGCATGTGTTTGTTTGTTTTTTTAAGAAATACAGCCCACTGACAACTGTGCATATCTAGGCTGTCTTTCAGTGGCCAGGTCCCATCTTTCCCACATTCCATGTTTATCTATTATCCTTCCACTATTCTTGGAAAAAGCTCAGATTAGCCCTCACCAGTCTCCAAGCAGTTTGTCAACTAGTCATTGATCAAGTCCTTATCTCCACAGGATCAACACTGCTACAGGATTAGGCCAGACTAACCAGCAGGATCTCTGCCTGTTTTAATGTGTGCATTTAACCATTTATATTGTAAAAGTTTGCGGTCTGCCTGCCTTACATCTCATTACTGGGCAGTCTAAAAAGGGAGTAGCCACCAAACAAATAAGAATGTCAAATATTAGGGATCTTTTTGAGTCAGCATGATATAAACAGGGGTAGCTTCCATGTGCTCTGGAATTTAATTACAATAATCTTTTACCTTTGACCAGCCTGATTATAGGAATTACAATCCAAATCTTCTGGAGGAGTGAGGTGGTTGTTGTTAATTGCTGTCAAATCAGCTTTGATTTACAGCAACCCTAGAGAGCTTGCCCTCTTATTAACAACCCTGCTCAGGTCTTGCAAAATCAGGGCTGTGGCTGTCTTGGGTGAGTCTATTAATCTATAATGGAGTCTTTAACTGCCTCCCACCTTGCTGAGCATTATGATCTTATCTATCAATTATGTCACCACATGATATACCCAAAGGGAAGAAGCTACCTACCGCTGATTTCAATTATCATTCTAGGCAAGGTTCTTGATGCCTGCTTGTTATGAAGGAATTCCCACAAATATACCTTTGCAGGAGCATAGGAAACTAATTCAGGTTTCTGTTCCTGATGCTACCGAAAAACCCTTGTTCCAATCAGGTTTGGATGGATGTCTGTCTTCCACCAGTCCTTCTCATTGGAGAGGCAGGTGGGTGAATTGTATCTTCTTGGTACCTTCACATGAGGGTGCAAAATAGACCAAATTGACCCATGCTCTGTGCAAGCAATTCTTTGATACTAACGACAGACAAGGAGAGAGACCAAAAGCATCACCGAACACACCTTTTGGCCTCCTCCCTCATAAAAATATCTTTTCAGATTGGATAATATTGTACTGCCTTAGGAGTCCTGAAGCATTACACAAAGCATTCAGCCCCAAGGTGAAATGTGTCCTTGATCTCCTAGGAAGCTTGGAAATGATACTTTTTTGAACTAGAGCTCTTGGAATTAGGCAGCTAGCAAGTGGTCAGTGGCCATGATGGCTAGAAGATTCTGGGAGATGAAATCCAAAGAAGTAACTTTTTCCATCTCTGGTATCCTTCCTGTCTCAGAGTTTGATCACATAGGTGAAGTGAGAATGGAATTCACACAACCACACCAACATTCAAAGAATATCATTTTGTCTCCCTTTCTGACTTAGTGCATAGTGGAGACTGGGAAGGAAGTTAGCTTCAGGGAAGGGAGCACATGGTTGCAAAGGAAAGTTGGCTCAGCTTCCAGAGATGGCAGTCAATAGGGAGGCCCAAGATTTAAAAGTGTATATTGCTGTTCTTGTGTGCCTTCAAGTCATTTCCAATGTATGACTACCCTAGGAAAACCTATCACAGGGTTTTCTGGGGGCCAAGAGTGTGTGATGCAGCCAAGGTTACCCGGGGGGTTTCCATGGCCAAGCAGAGAATCAATCCCTGGTCTCCAAGGTTGCAGCCCAGTGCTCAAACCACTACACCACACTGGCTCTCAAAAGTGTATATAGGCCGTTGCAAGTTGCTTCTGCCTTGCCTGCCTCCCTGAACCATAAATACAGAATGGCAATGAGACATGCACTCATCAGCCTTTGGACTAAGCCAAGGCTTCAACCCAGGGCTTAACAAACCCCAAAATGGCAAGTCATGATACATCCTGGATGTTATGGCTGTGACAAGTACTCACTCTACCAAAGGGAATAAAAACTGAGTAGTTTTGCTTACTTGCATGGTAGTTAAGTAACTTCAAGTCAATTATGACTTGTGACAACCCTATCATAAGATTTCCTTGTCCAAACTTGTTCAGAGGAGGTTTGCTATTGCCTCCCTCTACAGCTGAGAGAGTGTGACTTGCCCAAAGTTACCCAATGGATTTCTGTGGCTGAGAAAGGATTTGAACCCTGGCCTCTCAAAGTCTTAGTCTGACATTGAAGACACTACAACCACACTGACTCTAATCATTTTGCTCACTCCTGAACAATAAAGTAGTGCCCTCATCTTTAATCCAGTTTTTGAATCTCACATGTTCATTTTGGGACAAAAATTATTAATAATCAAAGAATGCAGACAATACATGTCTTATTCCATAGCATGAACTTTCCCTCTCACAACCCAGTGTTGGAGGGAAAAGAATCAAAAGAATAAGCTTCACTGGAGGAAAACAATTTGGGATACACAAACAAGATATACAATGACTGCAGTGCTTTAAATAATCTTGCAGCGGCTCCAGCAGAATTACACTACACTGAGAGAGAGAGAAAAGCTCTGTTGTTTTTTAACTACAGAAATATAGGCTTAATTTTAAATTATGTTTTTATAATATAAAAGTTTCAAAAGACATAGCAAAAAAACAAAAACTATGGATGTCCACTTGGAAAGGAAGCTACACTCTAAAGCTACAAAGATGCCTGCTAACAATCCCATTGGGTTCAATCCTTCCGAGGAACCACACAGGACAAAAGCCTAAGTATGCTTTTCTGCAGTCAAAAACATGTACAACTATATATGCAACAGAGAAAAGAACAGATGGAAAACAGTACATTGAAATGAAAAGACGAGACAAGGTAAGAATATGCCCTAGGCTAAAAGGCTGAAGTGCTTCTGTGGCTATATTAATAATCAACCTGCGGATATTCCCAGCCATTCTGTGTGCAACATTAATTCTGTTCCTGGACTAAATCCTAGGAGATATCAGGTAACCCATTCTGGAACACATTTCCCATGTTTATGCACTCACCAAAAGGCTCTCAAAGGTGAGCAACTTCCAGAGGACCAGAGGGTGCACATCCCTGCTCCAGCACACTCACTCCCTCACTCCCACAATACTCCAAGTGTTTCCCTATAACTCAGAAAGGTCCCTCGTGTCTTTTGGTGGTGGTTATTGCTGTGTGCCTTCATCTCATTTCTGATTCACAGTCAGTGGTTCTCAACCTCTGGGTCCCCAGATGTTTGTGGACTTCAGCTCCCAGAAGCCCCAGCCACTATGGTCAATGCTCAGGGCTTCTGGGGACCCACAGGTTGAGAACCACTGTACAGTGATCCTAAGGCACATCTACTGTGTGCTTTTCTTAGCAATATTGGTTCAGAAGGAGTTTGCCTTTTCATTCCTCTGAGGCTGAGAGAGTATGACTTGCCCTAAGCTACCCAGTGGCCTTCCACAGCTAAGAGGGAGTCAAAATCAGGACTCCAGAGTCCCAGTCCGACATTCAAACCAATACATGGCCTCTCTTTCTGGGGGTATGGAGGACAGGGAAATTATGACATATTTTTAGGCCTGAAGTATGAAAAAGGGGCATCACTATGAATGCTTGGCAGCCACAAAGCTCAAGCTTAGTGTTTTCAGACTGTGGAGGTGCTGCATGTTAAACACTGGAAATGGCAAAGATCACAGGCCCACACTGGGGACCCTGGGAACTACCCATTCAGGCAACAACGCTGCATCAGAACTAGGACTCTTTGATGGAGCAGATACAGATTCATACATCATGACAAGCCACACTTGCTCTGAGTCTTTGGTTTGTAGTTCACCAGCAACCTACTGGCTGGTACATGCTGCCTATGGCCTAACAAACCGTTCTCTTCCTCTGCAGTTTGCACTACAGCACTTGGCTTACCAGTCCTTATTGTCCTGCACTGGTTATCAATTGAAAATCTCAGAGAATTAGCCTAGGTGGGAAACCAAAAGCAAGCAAAATTTGCTCCTCATGGCATAACAAGGTACTGGAAGTCAGGAGACATTATAACTGGCTTGCTCTGGAAGCCAAATACAGTGCAATCTCCACATATGTGGGGGTTCCATTCCAGGAATCCTTATGTAAAACAAAAAAAATATGAATGCTCCATTCCTTTACCATCAACGGACACAACGTGCATGCACCCACACCAGCATGGGCATGCACCTTGGTGCTCCAGTGACAATAATGAGACACAAGGCCTTGTGTGACTTCACATTCACATGTGCAGAGGTCACACCAGCAGAGGATCACTGTTCGTCACACTCACTGTTCCTCTTTCTTATTTGTTCCAAATCTCTTAATTTCCCTGGGTTTTGAGAAGGAAACCAAGGCCCCTGTGTGCCACACTCTAATGAGACATAAAGGCAAGTTAGGAAGCACATTTTCCTTCCTCTCACAGTGCCATTAGCCTGCTGCCACACGCATGAAGCCACAGGTTTTGTGGTATGATCCTGCCCTGTAACTCAAGCAACTCTATCTCTTCTCATTTATACTGGTGGATAATACTTAGGGCCCACAGAGCAAATGCCCACTTTTTATAGAGACTGGTTTGTTTCCTTGAATTTCTGCTCTGTTGTTTCTCAAACCATGCTGTGAATTAAAACGGCCTGGCATCCTTTCTTTCCTTATAAATCCACATCCCTCACTGTCTAATGGTGGACCAGAAAAACAGCTGATCCATTATCCCTACTTTGCTAGCTAACACCTACATACTATTTCTTGATCTGAAAAGGTTCACAAGGACCATGTCTTTAGAATCCCATGTTCTAAATGATCACAGAGAACAGAAATACTAAGAATAAAATAGCTTGCTTAGTACATCAGTTTGCTTTGATTTTATTGATTTCAAGGGGACAGAAAATTTGTTAACAAAGTTTTCACACACTGAGGCACTAAGTCTCTTTCTGAGCCAAAACATTTTCCTCTAAGTGAATCTCCATGGGGTCACTTTTGCAATCAGTCATTTTTTTGTCCCCTCTGAGACCCTAATTTTGCTCATCTTTCCAGCCACAAGCATTCCTCTCCCTATACAGAGACACTTTTAGCCCCACACTCCATTGGCTGGAGGTAAAGATTGTGTGGCGTCAATAGCTGTTGAGCCAACCACATTTCTCTGTCCTGCTAGCTCATTTACATTGCTAAGGTCAATGGCTTGGATGGGTTCACCTACACCACGAACAGACACTTAACAAAGCAAGACACAAGATGTTGGTCCACATCTAAGTAGACTTTGACTGAAACATGGAAATGTTTAGATGAATTCCAGTCTTATCACACACACACACACACACACACACACACACACAAAAAGAAGCTGAACAAAATTTAAACAGTTTGATTTTAGAAAAAAATAAAAATGATCAACTCACAGGGACATTTCTTCCACCTGTTTGAAGACATTTACATTGTGTCATATCCCTTATCTGTTGTTTGTGTGATTAACTATACAAAACAAATCAGTGCAAAAATTCAGCTAAAACCTCATTGTGAACTGCTAGTCTTGGAAATAACAAATAATTATGGAGAATACTACCCCCGATAGTTGTGCTGTAGTGCTATTGTTGTTGATTTCATACATTCAAAGTCTAAACTGTTAATAAACAGACAGTAGGGAAAATTAAGTACTCAAGGGCAGCAATCCCTCTACAGCTAAGAAACCAGAACACAGCAAATGCACACGTGTGCATCCGCACACGCACGCACACTCTAATTTTAACACTGAACTTTCACGGACTGCATGTGCGTCTTGATTTGCTGGTCTGTAGATAGTTAAAATGCCCACTGAAGCACACAAAGGATAATCAAACACTTCTGAATGGCTTTAATATGAACCCAGCTACTTGTGTGAAATAAGTACCAGGGCAGTTTGTTTGCTCCCTTCTCCATTGCAAAAGTATTCTTCTTCCCTTGCCTGCACATCTTGGCTCTTCCCTGAGTCATCTTCATGTGCTGTTTCACCTCATCAAAAGCTGAGAGACCTGAATGGTAAAGCTGAAGAATCAAAACATCCCATTAGAGACACACAAGCTGCAGAAACCTGAAGGCACATATCAAAAGCACTTCCTCTCTATTCTTCATGTTGAGCAATTTTCCCATAAAGTCCAACAACACATCAGCAATGGTTATGCCCTTTGCTTAAACTTTAATTGGTTATAATCCTTAGAATGTAGAACTACAGTACAAGATAGAACAGAAGTACTTTCACATCTGAATCTCCTAGTGTTACACAATGACAAATTTCGCTTTGCAAGCTGTGAGATTGAAACAGACTTTAGAAAGCATAGCACTTTTTGTGAGTATACTTCTGATTATGAGTGCAGAAGCATACAGTCCTAAGCATACCATTTTTAAAATCTTTCTCTCCACGTGGTTTTAAAAATAAAATCTTTCTTCACAGCTGGACACGATGACTTGTGTAGGTAAATGTGAGCTTGCGTCCCCTGTTCTCCAATAAAGGATTGCCATACCTTTTCCCTTTGGAATTAGAGCTTTTCTGTGTTCATGGTGAGGGTTTTCCAAACTGTTGTTTTAGACATTTCATCAGATATGTTGATGTCAGCAGGATCAGGTCTGCAATAAACATTTTAGTTAAAGATTAGATCATATAGGCAGTAATATTAAAAACATTTATAATGTCACAAAGTGGTGTATATTTTCCAGTAGGTGGTAAGCCTCCAGTGACATTCAGATCCAAAGTCAAAGTGCTGGACCACTGTCAGCTGGTGGCTTGTCAGCTGGGCAGTGAACCCATTCTGAGTTTTAGTCTGAATTTTAAAGGAGCTATTGAAACTGCTGAGCCTACTTTGTGGGTAGAGTTTAGCACTTTGGACAGTTCCTTTAACACACACAGCAACCTAGTGCTCCACTGAAATGCAAGCCTCCACCTGCTACAGCTAATGGGTGCTGACTCTGAAGGCCTCAATGACGTGGGACGCAAGTACACCTCTCCCTACTGTGAAAGCCGACCCATGCTCACAATTCTGGAGGGAAGGCCTGCTTTGTTGTCTCACTACTGAGGAAAAACACATCAAGTGGTGCCACAACACAGGGACCTCTTTCACAGAGGCACCCTGAATCTGAAATGCCCACCACTGAGAGGTAGGCTTGGGAGCAACTCTACTGCCATTTCAGTTCAAGGGTAAGACCAATTTACTCTTCTTGGAACTTACAAGTATTAAATAATTTGGTCATGGATTAATTCATTTGCTAATTGTTCCACTACTGAGTGTCTTAATGCTCTTGTTACCTACCCTGAGATTTTGGGGGGGGGGAATTGGAAATAAATAGACAGATGGGATGGATGGATGGATGGATGGATGGATGGATGGATGGATGGATGGATGGATGGATGGATAGATAGATAGCTAGATAGCTAGATAGATAGACAGACAGACAGACAGACAGACAGACAGACAGACAGACAGGACAGATACCAATTGTTCTCAAAAGATTTCTTCCCACTCAGATACGGTAATATTGTGCATCCTGCACTGTGATCCTTCAAGGATGGATGCCATAAAAAATGTGATCAATAAATAATACATCCAGTCTCTTCTTTCTGCCAGCGAGCTTATCTAGTTACTCTCTCAAAGCATCAGGTCAAAGGCAAACAGGAAAGGCAGCTTCCTGCAAGCACATCTTGAATTCTCAGAACATTCTATCCATATCTCAGTGATCAACTTTTCAGAAGCTATCTTGTCATTTTCTGCTTGGGGGGGTGAAAGAATCCTCACTCAGTGTTCCTAGAATAAAGATATTCCCAAACACAACAGGGTCAGAGTTGGTATCCTTTCAGAACACAATTTCTGTTTCCCGGTTATTAAGAATGTTCTGCTGGATCACGCAAATGATCTACAAAGGATATCAACTGAAGGAGGACTGAAGTGGACACATGAGAACTGACTGAAAACAAAGAGTGCTGAATTCAAGAAGTTCATTAAAGGATCAGTGAAAAGATTATAACAAAGAAACAGAAATATCAACATAGTTAACTTTAATTAAAATATAAACTAAATCTAATTTTAATGGTTTTGGTTGTGAAAAACAGCTTCATTTTTCCTATTATAATGGTGTCAGGCAGCCTAAGCCTAATGCTCTCATTCTCCAACCTATCCTGAAAATTCAAACTTTTAAAAAAAATCATTTCTTTGGGAAAACATTATAGTGGATGAAAATTAAAAGAAAGGGTCATTGCCCAAAAAACAGAGGCATGATGAATGGACAAGGAAAGGTAGCAAGTATCTACAGTAAAGGCAAAAGCAGATGTTTTCAATCAGATCTCTTTTTTTGCTCTATTTGCAAGTGTTTTCACCACAGAATAGGGATATGAAGAGCATCTTACTAAACAGCTTGTTCCTCAGGAGACAGGCATGCCTTGTCATGCGGAGACAATGTGTTGGGAATCTTTTAACACCTGTGAAATTTCTCACTTCCAACTTGAGGAAGAGAGAAGGACTGTTGTTCCCTTTAGTCAAGATTTCCACAATTTGTTCAAAAATATCTCTCTGCCAAATGAGTGTCTTTTCCATTTGTGAAACACAGGGCACTTACACAATAAGCGCAGAAGGATAGACTGATTGATCAAACACAAACAAAAACCCCATCTGATGCTTCTGGGTTTAAAAAAAAAGTCTACGCAACAATGCAGTAACTATTGTAGCTTGACTGTGCAATCTCGCCAATTTAGAAAACACATTCTACAAGATGTAAAAAAATCTTGAGACAGACAGAAAATATCTCACAGGTAAAAAGAAAAATTCTGTGGTTTCTCATTCTCATTCAAAAATATCATACGGTGGCTTCAAGAGCTGACTTATATCGATCACAAAATAAATCAGCCAGTTTCAGACCAGCCTCATCCTACATGAAATGAAAACAAGAACAGAGCAATGAATTTTTGTTCATCTCTTTTTCACCTGTCATTTTGGTCACATCGCTCAACTTTTGATGTCTCTTCATGGGTCACCTAGCCCTCTTAGGACCCACTATAAGCTTCTTGCGTCAGTTTTTAAAGCTCTGCATCACCAAGCTCCCTTCGTCTTTCATTCCTTCTTTCTCTTTACCAACCCACTGGGATCTCTGTTCTACACATTCTGTGTTTCTCACCCAACTAAATACTTCCACTTCTTTGACTTAGTTTCATCCTTTTTCTCTCACTGCTCCATACTCTGGGAATTATCTCCTGGAATATTTGTGGACTGCTCCTGCTTTTAAATCTAAATTTAAAATTTTCTTGCTTCCCAAAGCTTTTGAAATTTCATTTTCTTAATCTTGTATGTTTTAATTATATGTATTTGTTAGTATGTTTTTATAAATATATTGTATTAGGGTTTTTTTATCTATATTTGGAAAGCTTGTTTTTTATCATCCTGATTTTATATTTATAATATATTTATATTATTCCTTCCTTCCCCTTGCCCAGACAGACTCTCTCTTTTATTGTTTTGTAAAGTGCCATGCACACTGATGGCAATATATAAATAATAATAATGTTGTTCTCACTGGGCATCTGACTTTTATTAAATACAAAATAGTAGTTCTATGACACTTTTATGAGCTCTATCAAATAATATTTGTACAAACTACAAAAAGCCAGTATACGTTTCAAAGGGAAACACGATACTTTCAGAAGTTTGGGATCCACCAAAAAATTTGCAGCCAGTCTTGTTTGCTGAAGAAGTATTTCAGAGAGCCAACATGATCCATGGATTACAATGCTGGAGCGCAAGTTGAGAGACCTAGGGTTTTGACCACACTGAACTATAAAACTCACTGGATCATCTCAGGCCAGGCACCCGTTCTCAGTGTGAACTGCCTCACACAGTTGCTGTCAGGATAAAGGATGGAGAAGGAAAGCCCTGTATGACTGTGCTTCTCAAGCTATCTGATGTGGGGGAGCAGGAATTTTTTTTCAATGTGCTAGGGACTGGTAATAAATTTGTGCCCACTGAGTACAACTGTTTCTTTCTTTCATGGAAACTTGCCAGAGACCTGCAGCTAATAGCTCAGGGACTGACACTGGTTCAGTGAGAAGCACAGGTGTTCATCACCTTCAGCTCATTGGAAGAAAGGCAAGATAGAAATAAGATAAATACACAGATACTTTCCCAAAGGATAACACCTTTCTCTGGCTTCTTGTTTCTTCTCCCTTACCTGGTTCTATTTGGTGAGGCATTCTGTGATGAAGATACTTCACTTCCTGGTACAGTCAGATAATTAGTTTTCATCACAGGTATTTCAATTACAGTATGTTGATTACTTTCCATCATCTTCTCAGCATCCTATGTAACACAGCATAAATCATTTTTCAGATGCAACAAGTAATACATCATTCTCCTGTTTATACACGAACCATTTTAATGTAATCAAGTATTTGATATGTGAAGTAATGTTAATACATGTTCTGCAATTTTATGAATCTTTGGATGTGATTTTCTTGTCAAAGCTCATCAAATATACCCACTTGTATCTGCAACAGCTATAACAAGAATTTGTTACACTTTGTAGGTATATTCCATCCTTTCCTTAAATAAGAAAAATATAAGAAGTAACTTTAGTCTTACTGTTTTTGCTCTTGACGTCTTTAAATGCTGGATACATATCACTGTTATTACATATTTTGGGTTGAACCAAAAATTATGGCAAACACTGATGGAATTTTCTCTGCCTCTGCAATAGGCTAGTTGATTACATTAACAGCACTGATAGCAACTACACAAGTTAAATGGTATCTTTGTATTGTTTGTCCTAGACCTACTGAGTTTAACGTGTTCATTTTCAGATTTAACAATCACAGTGAATATCCATCTCCCCCTCAAGTAGCTACATTCACCATTCTCTGAACTTAAGCCTCAGTCTCCCCAGTTAGGGAGTCTGTAAACTCCAGTGTAGTGTGGGCCCATTTTTCATGGGTACAACTTTGGAGGACCCAAAATACCATAAAGGAATGAGATTCTGTCTGATCCTGCATGGTCAGTCCTGATCAGTAATTGATTGCGAGACCATCAACAAATATCAGGTGCTGTAAGCTATATTTCAGAGGAAGGAACTGGCAAAACCGCCTCTGAGTAGTCATGGAGTCGCCATAAGCCAACAGGCAACCTGAAGGCACAAAGACACACACACACACATACTTTGATAGTTCATTTTCTTTGTGCAATTGCAGGCAAGCAGGTTAGGCATAACCTCAGGTACTGGCAGATCCTCCATTCAGTGTACAACTAGCTGTTTGATCCCATATCTAACATCCAGCCCTTTCACCATCGTGACTTGTCGTCATGTTGTTGTTGTTGTTCAGCTCTAAGTACTGGGGGAGCCTGACAGTTTGCACAAGTTTCATCAAGTTGTTCCTGCAGGGTGTCAGTCAGTGGCTCTTTACCTCTCATCTCATAACACAGAACTGATACTTTAAGCCACTGACACTCACAATAGAAAACTTGGAACAAGGGAACCAGACTCTAGCATTAGTACCCACTACATTAATTACGGTCATGTCATTAATACAATTGTGATGCCAAACCAAATACAGTGACAGCAGCATGAGCATCATCCATTTTGCAACTCCTAAGGCACAGATCTTACTTTTTAAAAACATGAAAAATTAAATTCAGCATAATATATCTGCATAATAAATAAATTCAGCATAATCAATAAATCCATAATAAATCTGTCAGCTTTCAATGTGCCACAGGATATCTTACCATTTATGTTGCAACAGACTAACCTGGAAACTGATTTCTGTGGGACTTGATTATTGCACTCTTTTGCTAATTTTGTGCCCATTACTTTTAGTGTACCCTATGGTCATAAATGTCTGGCTGGCTAGTGCTAGAGATTTAATTGTCATGCAAGTCTCTGAAATTTCATTTTTATTGCAATTATTTCAGTTTGTGTAGTGTTTCCTTGAGAGCCAGAGCAGTATAGTGGTCTGAGCACTGGAGACCAGGGTTTGATTCCCCACAGGGTGACCTTGGGTGCGTCACACACCATCAGCCCCAGAAACACCTGTCATAAGTTCACCTTAGGGCCATAAATCAGAAACAACCTAAAAAGTCACACAAGTGTTTCCTTGGTCCTTGCCACAAGGGGGCAGCATTCCACAAAAGATGGGCATTATATGAACCCTGTCTTGAGCAACCCTGGTGGCCCAGAGGAATGCTGGATTGGAATCATACACTCCGTTCTCGGTCTCAAGTTTTCATGCATTCTTCTTAAAGGCAGAGAAGAATCTACATGTATATGATTTTATTGGCCCCGTTTTATATTTTATAATTGATACATTATATAATATATTTATAGTTTATATTTATATTCATACTTACATATTCATATTCAAGCTTTATATTTTATTTTTTATGCAATGTTGTTAGATAATGTATAATCTACCTGCGTACGGTGTTTTATATATATATATATATATATATATATATATGGCCATTGGCCACAATAAACTATATTGATTGATCTACATGTCCATGCTTTCAACTTCTCCCTCCACAACTAAGAATGCTGCCCCTGGCTGGCTTACTGATTGCTCATGAATAGCCTAGAGATGTTGCATAGATCTAGGGTGGAGAACAATTACAGCCTTTCAAATGAGCAGTGACAAGAGGTGGAGAGAATAACATAACAGTGATATTAAAGGAGGAAAGTTAGAAAAGTCCTTGCAAACAGAGGAAGGGGGATTTAAAAGAAGGAAAAGGGGAGTCTTCAGGGTGAGATGGCGGAGGATATGTTCGATAAATATGTGCAAGCATATTTTAGAGCTGATACCTAACTCTGCTGCAGAATACTCAAGTTTTGAAAGATGGATCTACAAATTTAGAAAATGTTTACTTACCTCTACTTCAGCAGCCTCTTTTTTTTCATCATCCAGTTTTTTCTTCTTGCTCTCCGGCATGAGGTCATCAAGCCAACTGAGCTCCCGCTTTGAAAAGCAGAAATCCATGACCTTCCGGACAAAGACTAAAGCCAAAACCTTGTTGCAATGGAAAGAGAAATGAGAAGAAGAAGGGTGGCAGTCAGGGAGAGCTTACACAACCGGCAGAAAAAAACACACAAATGAAGGTCATGGAGATATATAGAGTTCTAGACAGGGAAAAAATAGCCGTTTTCTTTACTCTCTTCTCCCAGGAAGTTTCATTCACTTTCTGCAGGGCGTTTTCAGACAGCTGGGTAAGTTTGTTTACCCTCTGTCTGTCCATCTATTTATCACACTACTATTGAAAACAACAAGGAAAGGCAAGAAGAAGGAGAGAGCTCATTAGGAACACTGGTCCTACAAACACAGAGGGAAGGCGATGCAAAAATTAGATTTAGACAGCTTGGACCTACTTGGGAAGGACTTAAAAAAATCACTGCATGAAGAGAAAGCTCCCTGTTGCCTCAAGCATATGGGTAAGACTTGACTTACCACTTCTCTACCACTTCTTCCAGTGTGACTAACCCTATGGCAACAGAGACAATCACTTTCTGATATGACTCACAGGCACAACATATCAAGTTATTAAGCTATCATATAAAGGTGCCCAGTAATATGAATTCATTCCCAAACTATCTACAGTTAAGGACCACAAGAGCAAGCATACTATTATCTATCATGGCTAACCTCCACCATTACCCATGAACAAACAGGCAACTCTGATTTACACAGTCAGCCCTCCATTTTCACAGGTTCAGAATTCATATATTTTATTGTTTGTTTTATTTATTTTATTTTATTTATTTTATATTATTTATATTATATTATTTATTTATTTTATTTAAAAATTCTTACTGTATTTGCCCCTGCCATGGAAAAATTATGTTCCCTCTAGGAATCTCTAATCTTCCAGCCTGATTCTGTGGTCCACTTCCGCTAGACCACAGAGTCACACTGGAGGAACTACAGATTCCTAGAGACCACTTCTCTAGACATGCTAGGTTCTCCAACACGACTCTATGGTCCACTTCAACCAGAAGTTCACCATAGAATCATACTGGAGGACTTACAGAGTCCTAGAGAAGTGTTCTCAGGTAAAAAAAAAACTATTTGCAATTTTTATTTTTATTTGTGGTGCACCCTAACACTCATGAAAATGGAAGGCTAATTGTAATTCAAATTGTATAACAGGAGAATGATGTCTCTAATCACAAGGAATAAATGCCATAAGGCAGAGCTTCTTAAGCTGTCTGATTTTTAACCCCAGTGTGCCAAGTACCAGCCCCATATTTGTGCCCATTGACTACAACTGTTCCTTTCTTCTATTTTTTCTGGAAACTTGCTGCAGACCAGTAGTCAATAATTCACATACTAGCATTGGTCCAGGGATCACCACTCAGGCTTGCTTGGAACCACTGGTACATGCAAGCTGCTTGCAAAGTGAGCTGAGTGGGAGGACAGGTACCAAGTCAGCTGAGAGACTCTGCAAACAGTGCAACACAGCTGCTAACAAGTGAGCCTCCAAAAGTCCTTCATGCCCCCTACAATACAGTACATGGGTTCCGCTTTTCAACCAGCACTGCTTTCTGACACTGCTCCAGACCCTAACCTGTCAGATAAATGGGGGGCGCCTGTAATTGTGTTTCCTTTAAAAAGGGCAGCTGACTGTGAATACAAAACAACAGCTAACTTCTGTTAAAACAACTATAAAGTCTATTAAAAAGACTAACATCATTCTGTGTCCATGTGAATTCGAGAAGGGAGAAGACAAGAAACATAAATAGACAGTTTTTAGCACTGCTCCTTGTAGAAAATAGTGTTGCCTTCCTCCATTAAGGGGCCTATGTATGTGGAAGCAATGGTCTGAGAAATATAGAACAGTGGATATATGTAAACAAGTTGTACAGATGGACTTCCTCCCCTCAGCCAGCTGCCAAGCAAGCAATACAGAACCCTGGTCAGAAGACCTCACATGTTTGTAGCCCAGATCAGATATCCAGGAGCAGCACCAATAAGTTGTTCTCAACGAAGAGGTCAGGGCCAGCAACTAGCTTCAGGCCTCACCGTGGGGTGGGAGAAATGCAGATAGCTAAAGGTATAAATCAGTGTCTGAATGGCATAGTGAGGCTGTCTTAGGCCATTTCTGTCTTATGCTGTTATACTGCTATTATTCTACTTTTCAACATCCTGGGGAATTCTGGGGTTTGTAGTTGACTGAGGCCCAAGAGCTCTCTGGCTGAGAATTCTAAAGGCCCCTCCCTGAACTGCAAACCCCAGGATTCCATAGGAGGTTGAAAGTGGAATAATAGCACTATAACAAGTGTAGTGCAGAAATGGCCTTAAGTGTTGACTCTTTAAATGGGATAGGTGCCACTTGGCTCCATTTCAGGAGGCAAAATGTTTGGGGCTGTTTAGTTCAATTGATCTCCTCTCCTATGCTCCAGTCTTCCCAAAAGAAGTAATTGATAGCATTACCAGTAATCTGTGCTAGGGTACACAGACACTAAATCAAAGACTGTGTTCACAGCTGCTGCGAGGAGGTTGATGCCGTTGTTCAGCCTCTCATCCAAATTTGCATCAATTTATTTAATGACAAAAGATGTAAACTATGTATATTGCTAATATGCTTCCTATCATATCTGCTTGTTACCCATGCTGTACTATGGCTTATGAATAGTATGCAGAGCTTGAAAACATTAAATTTTTTGACTAAAATTCCCAGAATCCCGTACCCAGGATGGCCAGATGGGGATTCTGAAAGCTGTAGTCCCCCCAAAATATTTTTTTCTAAGCTCTGATACCATGGGAATATATATATATATATATATAATATATATATATATATATAAAATTTATGAGGCCACAGGAACCATTTGAAGCAGAATGTTCATAAGACTGTAGCCCTATGCCCTTAGTGAGACCAGGAGCCTCATCATACCCCAGTGTTACATGTCCTAGCATTGCATTAAGTCCTGCTTTTGCCTCAGCCTTATCACACAATGTCATTGCTCTCAAGATGCTGTTGCACTGCATTACAGAGTCATTGAAAAGTGGAAATAATCCATTAATTACCCCCTTTCATGCAACAATTCAGTAACCAATTTAGGTACAGATCTCTCATAGCACTTTCTTCTGCCCATGAACCATTAGTGGTTGTGGTGTGGATGTGGCCAAGTACTCCCTCCCTCAAGGATTCCCAGGGAAATCTCACACTGTTATGACATACTGGTGTCATAGCATCATGCCACTGTAATGCTATGGCACTATTATAGCAACAGGAATCTACCATGAAGCAAGGGACAGGGTACAGGAGTCAATAATAATGCCTTGGGGAGGATGAAAACAGCATGTTAATGATGCTATTAAAGTGTCGGGGCAAGGGTGCAATAGAGGGTGTCAACAATCAGCTATCCTCATAAGAATTGCTCATGCTGATTTCAAATGCAATAACATGGCATGAGGAGTAGTGCGATAAGTCTCTAAGTCCCACATTTGGATACACATGTATAGGATCACACAGTTAAATGGCAAACACTCTGCAATTGTACATGTGTCCACCTGACAGCTATGACCTGTCCCACTTCCAGCATTCTTACCATCATGGGAAAGACAATAGCAGCAGGAGAGGCCTTGATAACCCAGAGGAGGACAAGGCAGGTCAACTGGATTGCTGTGAAGAGGTGCACCTTTCTCAAAGGGACATGACGCAGATAGATAAAATCTGGTTGGTGTTTGGGTGGCATTCCAAAGAGCTTCAAGCGATCAAAGAACTGGGAAGGTTAAGAGAAAAGATCATGGATTGGGAAGAAGGCATAAATTAGAGAGGAGGAACATCGTAACAGTTACAGATTTCAGATGTGACACAGAAACAACTGTTCTTTACATTTTGCATGGTATGTTTCGGTTTTTCCACTATTATAATCCTCAAAATCCTACCGCTTATAAGGTGACAACTGTTGAGCTAAGATGTACTTGACTAAGTCTACAAATGTGCCATATTTCAAATCGGTCCAGCAGAACTGCCAGGAGCCAGTGTGGTGTAGTTTGAGCATTGGACTACAACTCTGGACACTAGAGTTTGAATTCCCACTTCAAATTCCCACCTTCTTCAAGTTACACTCTCTCAGGCGCAGAGAAAAGCAAAAGGGCGCACGCACACACACACACAGAATAAATCTTGCCAAGAAAACACCATGATAGGGTTGCCTTGGGGTCGCCATCAGCCAAAAATGACTTGAAGGCACATGATACATAAAAATTGCGACAATTACAGCTGACACAAAGCATTGATACCTTCATTGGGCCAACTAAAAAGCACAAAATGCATCATGCAAGCTTTCAAAGTTTCACTGGCTTCTTCATCAGGCAAAGACGTTAAAAATCATACAGGACAAGAAAAGTGATCATGTTAGAGTCACAGGCCTACATTTTTTTCTCAGATGTTACTTCTGTTGTCAATTAAAATGGTCTTGAAGGAGGCCACTCTCCTTCTTGGCCATGTGGGAACTTGGGACAAAGAGCAGTAAACACAGGCAAATTCAAATTCAGTAGCAGCAGCAAAATAACCTCCATTGAGAAGCAGGCAAACTCTGCCCTGCATGAGGCTAGCTGCCCCTTTCTTAGGCAGAGAATACTGAATTTCTTAAGGTGGCCCTGTACTGCTACATCTGGAAAAACATTTAAGTGCTGTATAAGTAAAACCTGCCACTTGTAGTCCAAATGAAAGAATCTTGTCTTTGTTACAGGTAGTGCTAGGGGTAAGAAGTTTTCCAAGCATTTAGTGTTTTGTTTCTGATTTTCTAAGCAATTCTAAGCAAGCCATTCTGTCTTCTTGCAAGAACTGTATCAAAAGTCAACAAGATAACTCACTGACAACATCTTTTTGTTTACAGAGAAATGTCAGAATGATCTGTTTTCTGTTCTCTGTGTTTATAATAAGCAACTTGTATGCATTTTCTCTTCTTTTGGAAGCTCTATAAAAATCCTGATGTTTCAATAAAGCTTTGTTCATCTGATCAGCCTACTGTTGCAGCCAAGCTGACAGGAGAGGTTGAGAAGATGTTCCCTCTTGGCTAAGACTAATTGTGTGTTTCTGTTTATGTGTGAGTGTATGTGACTCCTTTCCAATCTGATTCAGGGTCCAATCTCAGCTCCATGTTTATATACCTGGGAAACAAAAGTGGATAGATATTTCAGTCACTCCCCAGCAGTAGACACCTAAACAGTATGATAAAGCTTGCTTGATGTATTTTGTGCTTTTGAGTTAGCCCAATAACGGTATCACTATTTTGTGGATTTTAGATTTTGTTATATATTGCTGCGTAGTCAACACAGCTACCCCTGAATATGTTAAGCTGATCTGAGGTGCTGAAAGCACACATTTTCCCTTTTTCCTCCATTCCTTAAACAAACCTGGCCTGGCCAAGCCACTGCAGAGTCATCAAAGGGACAGTTCTGTCACTTATTTGACCTGTGAACTCTCTGTGTTATGCCATGGTTCCTGCCTACTAAGAATGTCCCTAAGAGAGCTGACCAGGGAGGTCTCCAGTGTGGTACTGGAGAATCTTGGGGCACTAGTCCTGGAGTACTCAGCACTTCGCAGTACCCGTGCTTTGGCATAAGTAGTTTGGGCTTTGCACCTGAATTGAGATAGCAAATCTTCTAATTTTTTTTTTTTTTTTTACCTACTTCAGGTTTACTAAACCTGCACTGCAGTCCATGAAAACACATACCTGAATTCCTCTCAGAGAAGAAACACCCATGTACAGGAACACTCCATAGAGGACAGGCATAGGTATAAACTAGAAGGAGAAAAAATAAACATGGCAAGAGACAGTTAAGTTTGTCATTTTGATTAGCAACACTATGGATTAACATTGATTAAAAAGCTGCCCTTTTTTTATGAGCTGAATTTGGCCACATAATGAGCTACTCCCAGGCTCTGGACCTCCCTTCCTAAAGAGACTAGACTGACTCTCTCTTTGCTCTCCTCCCATAAGCAGGTGAAGGTTTGTTTTGGCAAGCCTTTGGAGTCTAAACAGCAATGCAGAACGGGCCTTTACACAATGTGGTCTATTGTCTATATTTCTTTAAACTTCTGTATGGTATGAGAGCCAGAATGGTGTAGTGGTTTGAGTGTTGAACTACAACCCTTTAGACCAGGGTTCAGTTCCCTGCTCAGCCACAGAAACCCAATGGGTGGCCTTGGGTGTGTCATACACTCTCAGCATCCAGAAAACCCCGTCTATGTACGTTTTAGTTGGCCTTAGGGTTGCCATAAGTCAGAAATAACTTGAAAGCACACAACAATGATGTGAACAGAGCCAGCCTAGTGTAATAGTCTGAGTGTCTGACTAGGACTCTGGGAGACCAGAGTTCGAATCCCCACTTGCTCACAGAAACCTACTGAGTGACCTTGGGCCAGTCACTCTCTCTCAGCACTGCACAAGTTATATTGGATTTCTTGTGGCCTATTTTGGTTGCAGGGATCCCACTTGAGTCATGTCATAAATTGGGTGCTTATCAATCTTCTATATTATTCATACAGAACTTCAAGTGGAGGGGAATGTGCTTCTCAGCACAGAGAGAGCTGTTTGCAAGTGGTCTGTCCTAAGCCACCCTGCTCCTTTCAGATGAGGAAAAGACACCATCCGGCAGTCAGTCTTGAATAAAGATCCATCTGCCAGTCCAGCTGGCTTTTGTACACACAGCGGGAGGGGAAGCAGGTAGCAAGCTGTTTTGGAATTGCTCAAACATGACATAAGCCATCATGGACTACAGCCCAGTTGCAGCAGGAGGCAATTTTTTAAAACATAATGTTAAAATCCCCTCTTCATAAAATATTAAAGCCCAAAGGTACTTCTAGAAAGCCTGAAGAACCAGCAACAACTTGTGCATACAAGAATACACAAAGCAGCCTGAAGAAAATGCCGTTAGAAACAGATTTACTTGGTGAAATAACGTTGGTGAAATAACATCTAATGTAGGGGTCATAGAGATATTCAGAGGAAAGCACAACCTACAAAATGGAAGCTAGTGTCATTTCACAGACACTCACCTCCCTAGTTGAATTTTCTTAAGTGCCTGACTTCTCACCTACCTTTCCTCTTTCAGGGCAATGCAGTCTGCGGAAAGACAATCCCGTGTCTCCCCTGTGTCTCAACTTCACAGGTTGAGACACATACTTTCCAATTGTCCCAATCAAATTGCTGCCACCCCTTTTCCTTATCTGTTTTTACAACATCCCAACTTCTCTCTCTTCCTCCTACTTTTCTGCTTTGTTCTCAACTTATTTCAATTGCTACAAAATGACTTCAAAGCACAGAAGTAGGGGCTTAATTCAGCAGAGAGGAGAGGAGGAGGCAGGATGTTTCCCTTCCCAGCAGGATCAGGCAAAAGCATAATGTTACAGCCTCTCCTAACCTGTCTGTTCTTCATCAGTAATACTTTTGCTACCTTGATCACCCTCTGATGTTGATTGTCCATGAGTCTGAATTTTTATCTCTGAAATGTTGGAGAGTAAGCTCAACTGAATTCAACAGGATTTGCTTTCCGTGTAAACATGCTTAGCAGCTTTCTGTCCTTCATTTGGCTATTTTCTTTCCTATTATGTTTTTTTTTCTTTCTTTCTTAATTACCATTGTCTTGGACTGCCATCACTATCACACCACCTTCTCTTTTCCAACCTAAGCAGGGAAAAAAGAGTAGCTTTCTTATTCTTGTCCTCATAGGTCTCACACAGGAAATCAAGGACCTTAAGGTTTAATTAAATCAAATAATTACTGCTCTGAAGAAAATCTGGACTAAGTACATAGATGTTTGGGAACTGCTATTGTATCCTGACAGCTGGAGTACTGCTGTCCTTCATGTCCCCTTTGCTAATTTAATTCTGAGTGTGAAACTGTAATAAAGGTAAAGTGATTAAGCTTTTGCAAAAGTAGAAGAAGAAGTAAAGCTGTTAATACCTTGAACCAGGATGTCCCATTTAATCATAGCTTAAATGGGATCATAGCAGACATGAGACTAATGAGAATAAAGAATCTCATTTCCACTCTGATTCCATTTAACCTGCAGTTATTTCAAAGTGTGAAAAGACTAATTCAAGCTTATTCACAAATAGTTGAGTAATTCAACAAATAATGTTGAATGGGACACGAGCTAAAACTAATCTGGCCTAAACAAAATCATATAGTGTTGCTTTGTTGTTCTAGGTGTTTTTCTCCCAATGAAATTACCAGTCTGTGGAAATGCTCACCAACTTGACTACGGTTACTAGACACTAACTGGAATTAATCTTTTACTGCCATCTCTGTAACTTCAATGTTCTTTCAAAATGGTATCAAAGCCCAGGGCTATCACTTGGACTGTTTACATCACTGTTCACATTCAGGCAACCTTGTTTGGGTTTATGTCTGTGAACACTGGACTGGTTAATGGCTATATGTCTTGCCTTTATTGGTGACTGTGTTTATTGGATGATGATTATTTGATTCTTCAGCCATCCATTATCAGCCTTTACACATTTTGGTTTATATGTATTATGGGGTCTGGTTCACAGCTTTAGGTCCTTCTTCTTTGTTTTGGTTCATTTAGAGATCTCTTCATCTGCATGTGTCTGGTTTCTAATTTCAAATAAGAGTTGCTCCCACCCTCACTTTCAACACTGCCTTGAACGCTACTGAATAGGCAAAGGTCAGAATAGGGAAGGGAGAAAATATTAGCTGGGCAATCTTCCAGCTTCAAAAAGGTTACCTGCCCTGTGCTCTGGGAAGAGACTGGGAAAAAATATCTATCTTTCTGAGAGCACAAGAGGAACATGCAGCTCCAAGTTAGATATTAATAGTTTGGAGAACATGGCTATGAATGGAGTAAGACCCACTAGTATAATTATTTTAAAACACCACCGCTTTTCCTCAGTACTGTTTAACTGTGGCTCCCAAACCCCTTTTGCAATACTACCCAAAAGTGTACTTTTGGAACAAAAACTCAGTAGATATGTATTGCCAAGGCTGGTTTCTCAACCTAATGCCATCCCACCTATTTATGGAACTGTATAGAAAAGAAAAGAAAAAGACCAGCATGCTTTGTCTTTGCATGCTCTTGGATGATCCTCTCTGGTTTTACCTGTAACACACTGGTGATGAAAACTGAGAGGCCCATTAACACAAAGATCATGAGTCCAGTTGCTCTCTGTTCACGTATGCCCAGGAATTTTGGCTGCTCCCCAGGAGCTGCCACGGTAGACTCCACTTTGAGACTGTTCACGTGACTGATGGAAAGGACGGTGGCAGCAACAAACCAAGGCAACCCCATGACCGAACACACACCAAGCATGATGCCCACCATGAGAAGGTCCAAGTGATAGCCACACCCTTTCTGTGGAAATAGTAATTCATTAGCAGAGACCAGCTGGGAAACTAGTTCTAGACAAGAAATCATTGGCATGCACCTTCCAAACAAAAATTCAAAGAGCAACAAATGGCAAATATTAGATCTTATTACAGCTGCCAGCCTGGAAACTGGAGATGGCTCTTATATACTTAATGACTGTATAGGAGAGGGACCACTGGTATTGTCAGTCACACAACCGGGTAACAAGTAGCACCTACTGAAATGCAATCTTCTATACCACCATCGAAGATATACGACCTCACTCCATTTTTTACTTTGAAAACCCTAGATCCTATACCCAGGACCACTGAATGATGGTAGGGAGAAGAAGCAGGATTATCCTGCCCGCTTGTTAGATAGAAGATAATTTTTACTTAATTATTATGAAGAAGATAAGCAGAGAGGTCCATACATTTCATTTTAAAAGAGTACCTGCACCTGCACAGAGATCTACCAGGAAGGCTTTGCTTTTTCCCCCTGCCTCCCTTCTCAGAGTGAAGAACTGTGGTATGAAAGTATGGAACAAGACCTCTTCAGCTGTGAGCTCCCTTCCAAAGGAGATCTGTATATGAATGCACATTTACGTGCCCAAACACAACATATAGCTTTCTTTGCCAGTTCAAAGCAGTTCTGTTTTAGAGGCTGTTCGCTGTTTTGCTGCTGGTCTTGTTGTTGATCATCTGCAGCTTTTATTAGATCTATGCTTCTTTGCTGCTCTATTAATAATTTTTAATTATGATTTTTAGTAATATTTTCAAATATATACTGTATAGCTCTTTGAGCACATGTAGTGAACAAAAATGTCAAGCATTGGAACAAAAGGAGTACATTCAAGCACCGGAACAAAAAGAACCTGTATTATACTGAGACAGGCTACTAGCTCACTAATGGCTACAGTGAATGGCTTTAGCAATCCAGGGATCAGAGGAAAGATTTTTTGCACCTGTTCTTGGAGATACTAAGGACAGAATCTGGAGCATTCCAAATGCACAGCATATGCTCAGCCACTGAGCTTCAGTCCTGGTGAGTCATAATCTGGCTTTTAAAAAAGATAAAACAAGAACCACACTGAAAGTGTTCCTTTTTCTCTTTCTGTTTTTTGTTCCTTTTGTCTCCTATTGTCTTTTCAACCCCCATTTGTTCCTGTGCTGATCCTTGTATATTTGAAATCCATATAAACCAAAAACAGCAGAGAAACAATGAGGGACAAAGAAACTGCAAATCATAAATAGGACTTTATGTGGATGTAGGAGACCAATTGGCCCTAGCAATTTCATGCTGTCATCTACAATCAAAGATAGGCACACCTGCTTGCAGGGCAATTCATGGAGTGCTGGATTTGTCTTAAGTTTGAAATGGGAAAGAAAGTAAAGGCAAGATCTCCAGATTGTCATTTCAAGAGTTGAATTAAAGTGCTTATTCTACATGTATACTATGAATAAATCCCAATACATGCAAGAGAGTTTATGCCCATGTAGGTATACAGAACATTCAACCACATACAACAAAATCCAGAACTTTCGTTCTAATCAAGGAGGCTGCGAGGGCCATTAGCTAGACGTCATCCATTCAGTTGTAGCCCTTATGCATATCTGAAAACAAAATAGCTAGTACAGACACAGACACACATTCTCCTGATAGCAGCTTCCAGAAATTTATCAGTAAATTTGTATTACAATAACATCTTTGATTCTGAGTTCTAATATTCCTGTTATTAGGATATTATATACACACATATGTTAGTGGTAATGAGATTTCACAAGCATAATGCCGAATCATAATAGCGAGGTAGACTAAAAGAAATCAAGAACGTATTGCTTGAAGATTATGAAGAGTGTATACAGTGTAGTGAAGAGAAGAAGAATAGTATGCTTATCAGGGATGTAAATCTTTGTTCAATTATTCTTAAAATTGAGAATAAAACATTTCAAAAGTTTTGTCCACACAGTTCTTATGCATATAGGAGAATGATTTTTTATTCTCCACTACTTTCTTGAGTAAAAAACTAACACTACCTCCCCACACATCCATATAAAATGTGCCTGAAAAAAATCAATTTTATGTAGATTTACAGCACACTCCTACACAAATTTAATTCAGAGGTGAGTTCCATTGACCTCAGTGCAACTTAGCCCCAAGTAAGTAGGAAGGATTGCTGCATTAGCCAGACTTCAACCATATTGAAATCAATGGGACATAAATTAGTCATTGCTAACTTGTCCCAATGACTTCAATGGTACAAAATCACTATTTAGTCTGGATCCAAGCCATTGTATTTAATCTGAAGCTTTTAATCCTCCCTAGTGAAAGGCACTGCTATTCTAGCGAGCAACACGGTTTTACTTCTCACATCATAGCTACCAAAATAAAAACAATGCAGCCTGTTCTGGCTAGTTTGTCATTACCTTGAGTTTATGCTCTTTCCTGTTCACAATAACTGCTGTTATTTGCTGGTCCATAAATATCAGTATAGTACAGAGCAAAGCTGGGATGGTAGCCGCTACCACTGTCCACCAGGGGTTTGGCCCTATGGGACTATGACCAACCACGATCGTCATTTGTTGGCTGCAAAAAAATGCACAGACATAACAATGTACTATGCAGTGGTCTCAGATGCAATTTCTGTTTACGTCCTGGGAAAACTGACACATAGAACTGACACATACAAGCCTTCCCTTTCACATGCCATCCTGGAGTATAAATACATTATCCATCTATATTGGGGTTGTCAAACGATTGTTTGCAATCCTAAAGTCTCTCTAGATCAGCCAATCTCAACTGGGTTTTTGGCCCTGGCCCTCAAAGGAGCTCTTCTCAGGTTCCAGCCCCTCCTCCAGTCAAACGGGAGTACAACACAAACAGATAGAAAATCATAAGAACCGTAAGAATGCTTGATTGTGCAGTCTGATCTGCAAGTGACTCTGAAGTGAGTCTATGTGAGAGATCCAGTACGGCTGTTATGGGGAATGAAATATACAACAAAAGCCTCAACTTTTGTAGATTTTTTTAGCTCTTAAATTGAGATCTGGGAGGAGCTTAAGCAATAAATTTACCAGGCACACTGAATTCAAATGGTATACTGGAAAGATATAAATGGGAGGGAAACTATTGACTTCAGTTAAGGTTGCTGCTTGGGTATTTCATCTGTTCAGTCACTAGGGCCCTCATTAAACCCTTGGGGATCTCCTCCATACAATTTTCATTCTCTGATTCCCTTCAAATGTGCCAGGGCCCGCTTGGGGGCCACATGGTCCCCAATGAGAATGGCTGCTCTAGATTGTAGCACTCATCTGATCAAGTCTATATATCCCAACAAGAGATCAATGGAATAACTTCATCCTCATATGTCAATGTGTGACCAGCTTTCTTCATGCAATACTACAATAAGTCTTGATAACAGGAAATAGAGAGCAACATTAGTTGCAGCTCATGGCTCCTACGTCAATGGGTTGGTGAATCCATTCCAAGTTTGGGCGAGCTTTAAAGGAGCTGTCCAAGGTACTGGAGCTATTTAGGAATAGGGTTCAGCACCTTGGAGAAGTCCTTTAAAGCTTGGATTGAAACCTGGAAAGACTTCACCGTCCCCCAGCGCTGGCCTTTATATTATATTCTCCAAACTATTAACCAGAACTTATTGCCAGGATTCCTAATCAGTTTTTTCCTAGCAGTAAGACAATTAAGAACAGTAGAATATATTTGGAAGTGCTGAGAAATACTTAGAAGCATTCAGGTTCTGGTGCTAGTAATAAAAGAAATGGATTGCCACTGCTTATTTTCCTTGTGGTGAAGATCTGCAAGGGACCCCCTGCATCCAGCCAAGACTGTCTGTTTACCCCACAGCAGGTGTTCTTGATCTCTGGTCCTCCATCCTGAGCTCCCCAAAGTCCCAGGCAGCATGAACGGTGAGAAAGGATTTGGGAATTTTAAAGTCCAAAACATCTCGAAGGCCAAGAAGTGTGAACTACTGCAGTAGAATTTGCTGCAACACCCTCTACTGCATCCACAAATCCCGTTGCTGGCAGACATGTTCTCTTTGGCAGTAATGCTATGGTTACCCAAGTCATGGAAGTTTGAACTCCACTGCTTTAGGGCACATGGAATATAGGAGAGCTTTGCTGGGCTACACATTAGGCTCAAAAAGGAGCTTTAACTTTCACAAAGCTAAATTTCTGAAGGAAAAAAATAAACCTTGGACTTCGACTGTAACCTCTTGGGATATTTGACTTCAAAAGGGAGAAGACAAAGATGCTGCCATGTGGAAGCAGCTTTCAAGCATTCAGATGATTGACTGCCTTAATTATGAAGTTGCTAGTAGCTTTTACTAATCACCAGAGAGTCCCTTTTGCCTTGTCCTGGAAGCAGAGCTAACAGCTTCTACTTAGACACAGGCTTCTTCCACTTCAAACTCTTGTGCTGTTGTGACTCAATCTACCTGGCCCCTCCCTGGCATGCCTATATCCTGCTGCTTACTTCTAGCCATGAATTCCTATGCTCTACTCTGCTCATTCCTATGATCTGTATTCAGCCCACTGAAAGCTCAGAAACAGATTAGGAAACCTAAATCCCAGGTTTCCCTCATCCACACATGCTTAAGCAATAAACACAAGAAATAGAGAAAGATCCTGACACTGCTGCTCCCCCTCCCTGCCTTCCTCCAATTCCAAAAACTCAAGCATACTATGCCTTCCATTCCCAAGAGCTAGCTATGCCTAAAGACTTATCAGGTGTATCATTGTTAAAAGTCAAGCCTACCTGGAAGGAGCTGGGGACTTTTAGCTTCGGTGATGGGATTCCAATTAAGTAGTCAATCAACACCATGATAACGATGGTAATGAAAATAGCAAAGTCGCCTACCATGGAACGTACCTAGTGAGAGAAAGCAGGAATGGGCTCAGCAGGGTGTATGGTGGTTGGTCGGGGCACTCAGGAGACGCCACTCTGTTATCACAGTGGATAACCAGGGTTCATATGGCTAGGCCATGGGCTGAAAAGGACAACAGGCCAAAAAAACTAGTAAAATTAGACAGACCTGAGACAAGTCAAGTCTTAAATGATGATAAAGAGTGTAGTGTATGTGTTGTTTCATGCACCCCCACCTCCACACACACAATGCAAGTAACAAATGGCATCCAGCCTGACACACATTTAGCTTGTTAGCAGCTAAAAGTGTAGCCTAAACCCTCTCTATTGACACTCTAAAGATGGGTCTAAGAGGGAAAGGGGAAGGAAGAAAGAATGAGATAGCATGAGAGAAAGCTGTCCCTTTTCTCCAGGAGTTGAAAAGGACAACAAGCTAGGAAGCTACCAAGCTAAGTTCAAGACAGCATCCAGACCACAATACAGTATGAGCAGGCCAGGTCACATAGCGCAGTGGCATATTAGTGGACTTGTAGACCCAAATAATATTGTGATACCAAGGTAAGTGTGGAATGGGGTCGAAGTCAACAGAAAATGCCCTGTTTAACCCAATCCAGGCTATAACTCAAAACACAAGAAGAGGCTAGGAAGATAACAGAAGAAAGTAAAATGAGACAACCTAAATCTTACTAGACTAGTCTTTTGCTACCAATGCAAGAAACAAAGGGCACATACTCTGATACACTTTTATCTCCTTAGCTCTTGTGGGCAGCCTGGACTTCTCTACTACAGCTTTGCTGCTGAGTCCAAGTGAGAGAGAGAGTGCGTAAGAAGGAAGGAAGGAAGGAAGGAAGGAAGGAAGGAAGGAAGGAAGGAAGGAAGGAAGGAAGGAGGGAGGGAGGGAGGGAGGGAGGGAGGGAGGGAGGGAGGGAGGGAGGGAGGGAGGGAGGGAAGGAGAGAAGGAGGGAAGGAGGGAAGGAGGGAAGGAAGGCTGTCTGTCTTCTATGACAATTATGCAGATATATACTTCTGCACTACAAGGGAAGACAAGCAGAAATCTAAATATAAAGAAAAATTTGAATAGAGGGAGTAGCCATGTTAGTCTGCTGCATCAAAAACAATGTCGAATCTTTTTTTAATTTAATTTTCATTATAAAAAACATTTCAATAAAACAACATTTTGTGATTAATGCAATAAATAAGCAGTACAACAGATAGGGATACAAACCTAATCTAACTATATACTCTGTATCTTCATTCCTATCTTCCCCATCTAGACTTTGCTTCCAACTAGATTGTCTTTACAAAAATCTACTAACATGATAAATGAGGATCTGTTTTCTCAGTTTTAAACCCATCAGGACTCTACTAATATAAGCTTGAATGTAATCTTACATATTACTTTGTCACGTTTCTCACTTTAAAATCTAATGTTAACATTTATATAGATACATTCATATATTATATACATTAGGATAGGCAGAGTACATTTTAACCATATTTCCTTCATCAATCAAGAAAGCTTGCTATTGACAAATAAAAACAACGTCGAATCTTGAGGCACCTGAAGACCAAAGGCCAACATATGCATCACCCATGTTACTGCAATTGAGCTAGATCATCATTGTTACATTTGATGATGCCACTCCCAATCAATGTATCTTTCCAGGCTGGCAGCACCCAGTTGAAACATGTCCTCTGTTCTAGAGATTGGAACGCGGGGAAATGACGTCTGCAGTGCTCTCCCAGTCGGAGCGTGCATTGAGAACAGGCAGTTGGAGGGGCTCCTTGCAGTCCTGTCAACACTGCTTCTGTCAAGGCGCCAACTGTAGGGAAAGTGCTGCAGACGTCACTTCTTTTGCACCTCCAAAACACTTCAATCAGGGCACTGCCAGGCTGCAAAGGTAGGTTTTGAGGATCATGACTATAAAAGAGTCATAACTATAAAAGTGAACCCCAGCAGTTATGAGACCATCAGTCCAACTTAAGATCTTGTAACTGCTGAATCCAGCCTAATAAGTTTTATTTGGCATAAGTTTTCCTAGACTTCAACCCATTTCATCAGATGCCAAGAAAACTAGTTTGTCCATCTGAGTAGTGCTGAAGAGTGGTTTCCTTCCAAGCTCCCAAATGTGGTACTTAAGCGGAACACCGAAACCCATTCAGACAGTCATTGCTATTCAGAACAGACAGACAGGTTTTTAACTCACTGTGTTTCCCGCCACCAGCTACTTACCTTTGTTGGGAAATAATTACTGGTCTTAAATTTCTTCAGGAGGCTTGACAGGATAAAGGTGGTGAAGAATAAGATACAGGACCAGAAAAGAACATCAGGAGTGAAAGGGCCATCAGTTGCACACGTAGGGCCAGTGAATTCTCCATGCATCTCATGACATTCCTGTTCAAACAGGGATAGTAAGAGCATTCAAAGCACAGCAATGTCAACAAGCACATTGGATTAATTTGGGTAAGGGCCACTGATGTTTAGTAATAAAGACGCACTGTATCAGATGGAACAAAAAGAAGGCTAAAAATTATTTGCCTTTCATTAGCCATAAATTATATTATGAGGGCACGGATGCAATTTATTCTGAGGAAAATTCTAAATCTACAATCTTAAGAATTATGGAAATACATACATACAAAAACAAAACAAAATCTAGAAAAATAGTACCAGAACAATACAGGGCAGAGGTGGGCCAGGACCAGAAACAAAACATAGTAAAGTATATCAATGTACATGCAACCTAACTATTAAAGGAAATGCCCTTCCAAAAGACAAACCTGTGCTAAACAGAGCTTTAAAGGATTTCAAGGACTGAAGTCATGCCAGGAAGATACCACTATATGCAAACAAAGCTATTATTTCTTGATAGCAATGACTTAAGAGTGCAGTACTACCATTAATTCATGTACAAACAGGGCCCAGTCCTTACAACAATGAAAATTAAAAACAGCCACTGAAAAACTTACAAAGACAGCATATACTAGTCTTCATTAAGTCTTCTTGGAATTCCATTCATCAGGTTTCTAAATTCAAAACCTTTCTCTGATAAGTTCTTTCTGTGATAATGGGGCTTCCCATTATCTAGGCTTATCAAAGGGAGATACTTCTCTCTTCAGGTAAACCAAGGGTTAATGAGATGTTAGGTTTACATCAAGGGTCACAGGGTGAGAGTTGACCAACCAAAAGGAAAGGGTCAGCATCACAGGTCACAAGGTGAGAACTGACCAACCAAAAGGAAAGAGGCTTCCAGATCCTTCCAAGGAGGAAAAGATAAAAACTTCTGAGAGGCCATGTGGCCAGAGAGAGACACACAGAGAGAGAGAGAGAGAGAGAGGGGAGAGCTGGCCCAGTTGAGCTGGCAGGCATGCTGTGTCTCCTGGACCCCCTCTCTCCTCCTTTAGACCATCTACGCCTATAACCTAATTGTGAGTAACTAGAAATCAGTAGTTAGTCGCGTTAGGGATGTTGTTATTTTGGGAACTGGCTGATCTTAAGAATGTATCTGTGCTGTTATATCTGTTTTGTAAACTCTTGTAACTAAGTGTACCTGGGAGAGGGGGAGTCTCCCAAGTATGATATTGTTTATTTGCATGCCTTGATTAAAACACTTCTATAAACCTCCGTTTCTCTCCATTTCCACGCCAGGGTTGGCACACGCTACATAGGACCTCTCTCACTCAAGGGAAGGGGGAGGTGGAAGTTCCTTATGCTTAGAGATTGGGCAGGGTCCCTCCTGTCCTGTTCATATGATTCTTAATTCAGGGGGGTGGTGGCAGCATACCTGATAGAGTTGGGGAGACTGCCAGTCGTTCCATGCGTGGAAGTCAGCTTTGGAAGGCTGGCAAGAACCCTAGTAAAAGCACTGGGAGGGAATTTCCAGTCTTGCAAGGCTGGAAGTCAATTTAAGACTGGAAATAAACCTACAGTGTCACACTTTCATATTCATTTGCTATGGTTGTTTTTTAAGTTTCAGTGTTTCACGTTCTAGGTACCTGTCCTTTGCCTTTTGAGACTAATCTTGTTCCATCAATGTCCCTCTCCAGCAATGCAGGTGTGGCTGTTTAATTTTAGCAATTTTGGAAAATAAAATGCCTCTTGTTTTCTTTTTTAAAAAACACATCTAAGGACATCAATGGCTCTGTTGCAACCATTATAACTTTAAGGATAGTCTCTTTTTTTAATGGTCCAAAATCAACTGGTTTATGAAATCCAAAGGTAATAGCTCAATCAGTTTGTCACAGCTAAGGGAATCTAGTAACATCTTCATAATCAAGATGTTTCATTTGGCATTGATTTATTTTTATTATAACATGTCTAAATTTCCTCTCACCAATACGAATACCAGATGCTGTTCAAAAGTAATTAAAACAATAACTAAAGTAGAACAATAAAAATCTCCAGTATGGCATTAAGACAAAGAAAAGCAGCAAAAATAATAAAAGAGGCAGAGGCAGCTAATCCTGAAAGGCCGTGGCAGATAATCTTGCACTAAATTGGTAACACTGGCATCAGTCACAGATCAACAGGAAAGACATTCCATAGCTGCAGCTGAGATGGCTACGTCACTTGTTGATGCATGGTATGCCAGAGGTGATTGGAAAAGAGCCTACACTGATGATCTTAAGCCACAGGTAGGCTGATAAGGAGGAAGAGATGCTTCCATAGATTTTGAGGTCTTGAATTTTCTAGGGAAAAGATTTTGAGGACTTCAGGTCATCAGCTGCAGCCCAACAAGTTTTATTTGGCATACGTTTTTCTGCACTGCAACCCATCTCATGAGATGCATGGAGTATCACCTCAAATGGTAGGTATTTATATGCATATGTGAGTTGCGGGGGATGTGGAGAAACCAAAGTGGAAGTGAAATAAAGATATTGCTCCTTACCATCACAGAACCAGGACAGGATAAAGGCTTTTCATCACAATACCACCCAACTACTGTTGTTTACCACAGTTAAGATAATCACCAATGTTTGCACATTTTGCATTTCAGTTCCCTCACAGTCACCTCTCACCCAAGCATGTAAGAATCTGCCACCTGCAGTACTTCAAGCATCTCATGAAATGGGCTGCAGTCCATGAAAACTTATGGGACTACAAGGTACCACAAAACTTTTGGCTGGTTTAAGATATGTTTCTCTGATTACTGGATGAAGCTGTGCTAAATAAAGGCCATTTCCCATCTCCAATAATTAGGCTGCAAAGTCCAAAGACTTACAGAAACTGTGAGATTCGCCCATGGAACTGAGGAGGAACTGATGTTCATGCTATTCCAGTAGTTCAAGGTTTCAACACTGGGCTTCTGAGGGGCTGAACATCTGCAGCTGACAGGAACAAGAAAAGGTTAATTAAGCACATTCACATCTCAAAATACAGCCTTATTTAACCTCCTAAAGCAAAACAGAGTTCAATGAGAAGAGGAGAGATTCAGCTGGCCCCTTTCTTCTCTCTTTCTGTTGGAAGCAAAGACCTTTTTATTGAGGCAGGCCTTTGGCTCATAACTGATTGGCAAAAAAAGCCTTTAATGGGGGCTACATTTTATATTTTTATTCTGATTGAAATGTATCAATCTTATGTTTTAATTTTGTGTTTTTAATAAAATTGATTATTTATACTTAATTAATGATTGCTTATTAGACAAATAAATAAATTTTGTTGGGATGGGAGAAAGGCATATTGTACTATTCCATCTGTCATAAGCACTCACATCCTAAAAACATTTACCTGACGCTAAAACATGTCCATATCTCTATTTCAGGTTAATATGAATGCTGCTTGAGTTCAGACTTTACATGAACTGTATGGCAACTACAGTTCCATTTAACCCCTTGCAAAAATAATGGGATTACGTAATCAACTGAACTTGAGAAACTGCTGAACTTCTAGCAACTGCATTTTGTAGCCATGAATGGAGAAGCATGTTGGCCCAAGACAGTTTGTCTGTCTAAGGGGAGCCCAATTTACGCCCTGGCCAAGCTAGGGCCCATTCTTATAAAAAAAAACATTCAGACATCAATTGCTGCCTTTATTTATCCCAGCTCATCTTTCATAGAGCCAACTGGCTTAAGCCACATCATCCTCCTGAACCATATGGTCAATTCTGTCCTTCTTGCCCAGCATCAAGATGTGTAGGACTATGGCTGCCATCATCTCTCGCTGTTTGGATTAATCAGAATTGTAGTCCAATACATCCAGAGAGTAGCAGTTTGGAAAACAGTAGAGTAACATCTTCTCATCTTCTGTAGAGTAACATCTTCTCATCTCTGGAATGTCTCAGCTCTTACTCTTCAATTCCAAGGCAAATTGTAACACAGCACATGTGTTTAAAAATCTCAATTTTACAAGGGAAAGGATCTGGAGAAGCTGCAGATACATGCTTGAACAATGGAACAGTGAGAAGAAAGGGCTCCTATACACTCTCCCCTTCAGACATTTTAAAGCTCACAATTCCCTGTCCTGGGATGGGGAGGGGAAGATACAACTATTTTCCCTCATACGTCAGGTTCCCTTTACTTTCAACAGCATCCACACACTGGTCCAGCACCCACATAGCCCCAGCTGAGCTTACTTCCTGCTGTCATTGGAATTAGCCAGGCTCTGCAGAAGGAGAACCAGTGCCTGAATTCTGTAATCGGCTAGATGGGTGCCAGTAAACTGGCACTGCACTCAAGTAAGACAGAGGCTCTGTGGACTGGCAGCTCCTAGGTCTGAGAACTGGACAACCCATTTGCCCTTGCTGCTAAAGGAGCAAGTGCATAGCCTGGTAGTACTCCTACATCCATCTCTTTCACTGGAGGCTCAGGTGGACTCTGCAGTTCAGAAGGCCTGGGGACAGCTGACTGGTCTGCCTATCCTTAGTAGAGATAACCTGGGTACAGTAGTTCAGGTACTGGTAGTCTGATATCAATGCACTCTACATGGGTTACCACTGAAGATGACTCAGAAGTTGCAGTTAGTGCAATATGCAGTAGCTAGACTGATGACGAGAGTCATCATGCTGTAATGGTTTGAGCACTGCACTAAAATTCTGGAGACCAGGGTTCAAATCCCTGCTTGGCCATGAAAACTTACAAGGTAAACTTGGGCAACTCACACTCTTTCAGCCTCAAAGAAAGGCAAAAGCAAACTCCTTCTGAGCAAACCTTCCCAAGAAAATGCCATGACAGTTTCTCCTGAGGATCATCGTAAGTTGGAAATGACTTGAAGGCAAACAACAATAACAAAGACTGATGATGGAACCCTCTTACAGATGACACAGGACATGCTGGTTTTAAAGGAATTACACTGGCTTCCAGTATGCTTCTGATATGAATCCAAGGTGTTAATGAAAACATTAGCCTACGATACTTGAAGAAGTGCCTTTCCCTGTATATGCCTCCTGAAGGACTAAGGGCTGCTGAAGGAGCACTTTCCTTGTGTCACAGCAATGGGAGCAATACACTGCGTGGCGATGTGGGAAAGGGTTTTCCCTAATGTGGCACGCTAGTTCTGGAATGCTTTCCCCTTAAGAGGGCTGAGTGGCATAGACAGTGGATTCATTCCAACTTCATGGCTTTTCATAAAAGCTTAGAGAGCTTAACCATTTTGCCCATTCAACAGAGACAACATGTTTTTGTTTTAAATTGTTAAAGTGTTTAATATTCATTTAGATTGTTTAATTATTCTTTACTGTAGGGCTCTCCAAATGGTATATCATGACACGTTAGTGTGTCGCCTGAAGTGTGTAGGTGTGTCGCCTTTCCTAGCCGATAAGGACCCCCCACACATAGCTAAACTTTTCTTTCTGCCACCACTCTTGTCAGGGTCTCAGGGGCAGGGAATGTTAGGAGTGCCACTCTAGCACTCTCGCGCCCATTCGTGGGGAAGAGGGAAAAGAGTTTGCTTGCAACTCCATCCCCGCAAAGATAATCGGAGGGATCCAGGCAGCAACCACAACCCCCTCCACTTCACCCCCCACTCCGGCTTGCTTGGCCCTCCTCCGCCTCCTGTCCAGCCCCAGGAAAGTTTGACTAAGTAGCTGCCAGCCCAGCTTGAGTGAGAAAGGAGCAGCAGCGCCAGAGGGGCTTTGCTGGGGAAAGGAGCAAAAGAGCGCCTGGAAATGTGTGAGCCAGGGAGAGAACCAGAGAGCTCCAGCCAAAGGCTTCAGAGATCAAAGTAGCCACCAGCTGATTGACAGTGGCAGGCTGGGACTGGAGGATTCTCCTCTCACGATGCACTCCTGCCTCAGTACTCCCTCCCCTGGTACCACCCACATGGCCCTGCTTTCTTGGGTGGCTATTGATTTGAACAGAACTCGCAGAATCTGAGCCTAGTAAACTCCTGCATGCAAAGTCTGTTTTGGGATGAAAATGTGGAAGGGCGTATTTTTCTTTTTCCACCTGTCAGTAACGAAGCGCTTAAATGTTCAGGCAAAACCACAATTGCAGAGGCCTCTGGGGTTTCATTTGCTCCAGAGGTTCAGCCAGCACCAGGGAGCATCTCTGCAAGACTTTTCCCCTGCCTCCCCAGTCCTCTGGGGATTTTGCAAAAACACTCCCCCGTAGCCTGACACTCCTCCTCCTCCATTCTCTCTCTCCATCTCTCTCCCACCCTCCCCCTCTTCCACACAGTCTCCAAGGCACAAATGTGCTTTCAACAAGCGTACAGATACCTTATACAGGCTCCTCTCCTTCTCAAACACAGTCTCTTCCAGTCTCTGACACTCATTCCTCCCTTCACACACACACACACACACACACACCTTCCAACACACACAAAATTTCTCGCTTCATTTCTCACACACATTTTCCTTGGCAAGGGTGACAGGAGTGGGCCAGGATCACATAGGAGGATCTTCTTTCCTCACCCTAGATATACTTCTGGGTACTGTGCATGCATAATCGGTTAGTTTAACCTCCAGTTTGCCAGTAAAACTGAATTACTGTGTCGCGAAATAAGGCATGTCTAAAAACTATGTCACCAACATGAAAAGTTTGGAAAGTTCTGCTTTATTGCTTTGCATTTTAAACTTTTTTAAATTGTCTATGGTTGATTTCATTTATACACTGCCCTAAGAGCCTGTGATATAATGTGAGGTGTAAATAATTTCATAAAATAAGAAACTGTGGGCATAATTATCACTGAAATGGTTAAAAGGGAATGGTTTAAAAGCTTTTACAAGAGACTACATCTTCTATTAGACCTGCTTTTCATTTAGACTGAGCCAAATATTCTTAGAAGAGGAGGGTTTGTTTTCTGTCTTTTTTTCCTGGGATGAGTGGACAAATGTTGTCTGAAACTGTGCTTCCAGGACCTGCTTCTCTCAATGCCACACATTTAACAGCCCTGGAATCTTACCAGCAGACAGACACCTTTTTTTCCTCCCAGGAACTCTCAGAACAAGGGTAGAAAACATTGCCCTCACTCTGATTGGCTTAGCAACCATGCAACGTGACATAACACTGACATTAACACAATCAAGAGCAAGGGCAATGGATGTAGCCTTTCATCTTTAGCTCCTGGGAAGCCAAAAATAGGGATGCTGAGATTTTGAGGAGAACAAGTGCAGCTAGCAGTAAGTTCTCTGCCTGCTTTGCCCTCCTTAGCTGCCTCCCTGGGAAAAGATAAATCCAAGAATCCAGTGCAAACAGAAAACTCAGAGAATATCTCGGTTCAAACCTTAAAAGAAAAAAGGCCTAGGACATTGTGTTAAATATGTCAGTGACATTAACATTTGGTTGCCTGGTGCAATGAACGCAGCTCTAAGGAAGGCTACCAGGAATATATAGCTGCCACTGATTGTCTACTCTGAATAGTTCCAACAATATTTATTTAAAGATATGACACCTTCCAACACTTCACAGTTCAAAACCAGAACACATGTGGCCAAGCAACATCAGAGAGTGGTCAAGATGGCAAAATTTATTATTGAGGAATAACAGACAACCTGGGGAAGGCTGCTTTTGCCTGAACCTACTGGGAAGGGCAAGATTCTGCCTCGTGTTCTCCTTTCCTTCCTGCTGAGTTAATTGAGTGCAAACTATTTTTGTGCTTTGAACTTAGTTTGCAGCAGTTGAGGCAAGCTGAAGACATAGAAGGAAACTGGGAAGAGAAAGAAATTGGCATATTTTAAAAACAGCTTAAAAATTGGGATGACAGAGGTTTAATTGAGACTGTCCCTGCCAAATTGGGACAGATGGAAGGTATGAGATATGCAAGGTGTGAGCCACTTTCCCTGCACTTATTGTCTATCAAAGAAAGAAGGAAGTGCGGAGAATCATAGTGTGATGAAGCCACTTCACGTGTCTGTTATGATGACTCTGTACTTACCAAAGAGATAGGAAACGGAGACATGGGTCAATAGCAGGCAAATGTTCCTGATAAAGGCACAGTGGTCTCCTTTAACCTCTGCTGTTCTTATACACTTCCTCTTTCAAATATAAACTATCTTCAAGAGGAAGGGCTGTCAATCAATAGCAGGACACATGCTTTGCATGCAGAAGTTTGCAGGTTCAGTCTCTGGTCTCTACAGGCAGAGCTGTAAAAATGCCTGTCTGCATTGGAGAGCCATTGCCGGTCAATGTAGGCAAGACAGAACTGGGTAAAGCAACGCTCTGGCTCAATCTAAGATCTTGCAGTCTTCTAGCACTATGTTTCAGATACGTTACTAAAGGTTACTGAAAATTTTACTGGGGTATCGTACTGCCAACTTTGGGAAGACATTCTGCTGTTGTTTTTAATCTGCTTTATTTAGTTTTAAGATCCTAAGAATGCACAGCAACTGCCCCACTGCAATTGTTTCTGTAGCTGTTAGGAAGAGAAACCCACAAGTTCACCACCACTTTGCTCATTAAGCACTAGTAAGAAATAGCCATGCTTCTAAGCTGATGAATGATAGGACCATCTCTGGGACCAACCTTAATAGGATAGATAAATATTCCCAGTTAATCCAATTCTTGGCAATGATTTGGGCTATACTTATCTGGCTAATCAAATTCTTCCATAAACTGCTTTGAGCAATTAATTTGTTAATGAATTAACTGCTTGGTAATGAATAAGTGGTTTATTCTATTTATATTTATTAGAATATTTCTGTCCTGCTCTTGATTGTGTGATCCGAGACTACAAATTATATAAATCTGTACAAGTACAGATGCATTGCTTATAGTTTCCTTATTGTTAGGTTTCTCACCCTCAATTTTGTTGTTGAAATGGTATTCAAAGAACGTGCAGGCTACCTGCTAACTTAATTCTAATCATTTTTCAGCAGATATCTTTACTGGGTTCCGTCTTTGATTCTGTACCTTGAAATATTGTGGTTATGTGCCTTCAACTTGTTCCTGACTTAAGGTGGTCTTATCACAGAGTTTTCTTCTCAAGATTTGTCTAGAGGGAGTTTGCCTTTATTTTCTTCTGAGGCTGAGAGAGTGTGACTTGGCTAAGGTCACCCAGTGGGTTTCCACAACCAAGGGGGATTCGAACCCTCGTCTCCAGAACTGTAGTGCAACACTCAAACCACTACACCATGCCGGTTCTACAGTGTGAGATATTACTCTGAAGTAAAGCAATTCATACAAGCAGTGTTTTAATTTGTAATCCTGCTCTTTCAATTATAAAACTCAGGAAACTGACAATCTGTCCCAAGCTAACCTGTTTTCTGCTGTTGCAGAGACTACAATATAAAGCAACGCATTCAAATTACAAGAGATTCCACCTAAACATTAGGAAGAACTTCTTAACTGTAAGAGCTGTTCAACACTAGAGTGGGCTGCCTAGTGGACTCTCTTTTATGGGAAGTTTTAAAACAGAGGTGGAATAAACATCTCTCATGAGTGCTTTAGTTGTATACTACTGCAAGGCAGCGGGTTGGACTAGATGACCCTTAGATATCTTCCAACCCTATGGTTCTATGATTCTATTATTCAGGCCATTGCTTTTGCCACTTCCCTGCTGCTTGCAGTGGCTTCCAGAAACCCCAAACAATGTTTTCTTACAAGTGCACATGGGTGCATTCGAGGCTGCATAATATCCGGGCACTGCTGCATGAAAGTACAGCCATGGTGTCTACTTTCAATGATAGGGCTGGACTGCAGTATCAGTGAAGAAAAGTGCCATGGCTATAGGGCAGTGGTCTCAACCTGTGGGTCCCCAGATGTTTGTGGACTTCAGCTTCCAGAAGCCCCAGCCACTATGGTCAATGCTCAGGGCTTCTGGGAGCTGAAGTCCAAAAACATCTGGGGACCCACAGGTTGAGAACCACTGCTACAGGGAGTCAGTATTAGCCACAAGCCTCTTCTGCTGTCAGCTATGCCCTTTTGCCAGCTAGTCTCAAAGCTCTGCTGTCAGAGCAACCTACCAGTGAAACTGCTCTGCTGTCTAAAATATGCTGACAGAAGAGAACAAAAAAGGATGGTGGAGACGAAAGGGGGCAAGAGAGGAGCTAAGCTGCACCACATCCAAGCCTCCTCCAGCCACAGTGCTAACAAAAAGTCAGGCTAGCATGAAGGCAACTCTCCTAAGTAATTCTCATGTCATTTAGACTGATGATGGGGGAAGAAAATGGGCTCTGCACAGCTTCAGCTGGCCTAGTGTTGGTTCAGCTGGCCCTAGGACTTCTTGGCTAGTTAGGATGCTGCTCCAAGGCCCCAATGCTGGCTAGCTAAAGTATTTCTGTATCACTTCCCAGCACACAAGGGCTCCCAAAGCAATGAACAAATAAAAACCCAATTAAAACAGTACAAAGATAAAAACATCTTCAAAACAGATTAAAATATTCTTTAAAAGCTCCTAAAGGCAGTCTAAAAGCAATCCGAGAATCCAGTTTTATAACAGTTATTACAGCAATTTGTAACATCGAATGCATGTGGAACAGCACTAGTTTGGCTGCCTGCTGGAAGCTTAAAAGAGATGGGGACAGCCTAACTTCCCTGAGCAGGTAGTTCCACAGTCAAGGCGATGCTACAGGTAAAGCCCTCCTACATATACCCACCAACCTAACCACAGATTTCCACTATGAGTCCCACTGAATTCAATGGGGGTTGTTTCTGAATAAGCACGTATCGGACTGCACAGTCCATGAAGGCAACTCTGTCGCATGAATTTCCTATATCACTGAAAGACCATCTGAGATTATACACAGAATACCCCATACTGGGCAATGGAGATGCTTGATTGGAAAAATGGGCTTTCTAGATAAAAACTTGATGTTTTCAGACTGTCTTGAGTTTTGGCATCTCCTTTGCTAGAAATACCAAGCACTGAGTGTATCAGAAGCAAATCTGATGGCAGGTAACAGGAGGAAATCCTAGCACAGGAGAATTACCCCTATAGTCAGGAGAAGGGCCTGAAAACACTAAGAAGGAGGTTTGGGTGTAGGAATTATCCCCAGAACAAAGATGCTGATCTGCCCAAGAGCTCCATGACAAGAACCAGAACAAATGTATCATCACCACAGCTATGTTGCCCACAGAGATTTCTCTGCTCTACTCGTAGGCTCCCTTTCTAAATCTCAAATGATTGAGCATCACCCCTTTTGGTACCGATTGCTCCTGCAGTAGGGTACAGCTTGAATCTTGATCCACCTGCAGCCTTTCAATTGTGTCTGACAAGTGTACCAAACTATTTAAAAAAACAACTTTATTCATTAAAAATGCAAATAGCCATCACAGAAGGATTCATGAAAAAGGTAGCTTATAAATAAAATAAAATAAAATCGGGAAGTAAGTATGCTACAGTTTAGGGCTTCATTATATGATTCTTCTAAATGCAAATAAAATAAATGGAATCTTAAAAATCCAAAGGAAACCCTAGCCAAAATCCATATGTGAGTCCCAGCAAATGTAGGTGCACTGAAGCACTGGAACCTGCCTAAGTGTTGACTTATCAAGTTGTCATTTATTTTTAATGGGTCTAGTCTAGTTAGGACTAACAACTGAATATAGCCCTCCATTAGAACAAGCTAAATTCATGGGTCTCTTACACTTGACAGGGCTAAATTGCTCACAAGGTCTTTATCTGGTACAGAGTACCCAGGGGACAGCATAGGTGTGTCAGTCTGTTACAGCAAAAACAACCAAGAGCCTTGTGGCACTTTAAAGACTAGCACATTTTATTTCACAGAAGCTTTTGTGCACTGCAGCCTACTTATGCCAAATAAAACTTCAAGGTGACTCATAACATTATTTCCTTTACAATTCTACCCCAGTACCAAAAGAATTCCTTACGTTTTTCAATATATCATGGAGTGAATTCTATCTAGGTATATTTCTAACACCTTGGCTGGAATCCTGTTAGTGACATACATGGAAGTAACTTCAGCTTACACACATGTATGTGTTGCCTGGAGGGGTGCAAAGGGTTTTTTCCCTAGCCCCTTGGCCTCTGTCCAAAACCTCCTTCCCAGCAGCTCCCCAACCCCAAGTGCGCTGCTAAGTGGACAAAGGAAGGGGAAGGACAAATCAGCTGTGGCTGCCTTCCATCCCTGCTGCAGTTCTCCCCGTTACTCAGTCACTTCCCTCTCACCCTTCCCAGCTGTTTAACGGACACAGCAATGCACTCCAGAGCTTGACAGCTTCCAGGGGAAAGAGAGGGATGGAGCTGACACAGAGCACATTATCCTCCAAAAGATCAATGGAGGATATTGGCTAGCATGGCTCTTTCAATGAGATTATTTATATATCAAGTTCATGCTACTATTCCTAGGAGATGTAGTTCTTTTCTTTCCCATTTCAACACAACCAGCATTCTCAAAGTAATCAGTGAACACAAATAAATTGAAAACATTATTGGAAAAAACAAGAAAGAGTAACTCACTAATACAAGGTCAGTTTGTCAAGATCGCTGTGCATGTTAACTGCGTATTTCCTCCCCAGTTTAATCAATTTCTCTAGAGATTCATAGATGAAAATGAGGCAGATCAAAGAGGCAAAAGCTTCTTCTGTAAATCGGGTGATGTAGCAGACAAGGGAGCTGGCATCCGTTGCCACAAGCACGATGCACAAGAAAGTAGTCCACAGGCCGATGCACGTTCGTAAGGACAAATAAGAAAGATCATAGTCTCTGCAGAAGAGGCAGGAGAAATACATACACAGAGACACAAAGTAATAGGTAGAGGGAGACAGGAACTACTGAACACAGACCTGGTTCCAATCACAAAATCACAAAGTCATCAAGGTACAAAAGCTGTCTAGTCCTCTCTGTTGCCTATTACGCCATCAGCATACCTGCTCCACCCCGGCACCTCTATCCTAAACAATGCAGTAGTCCCATCGTGAAGCATTTAAGAAAGACCACCTGGATTTTGAGTAACCCATGCACATGATAACAATCTCATCAAGTACGAGATTCCCCTTCCTTTGACAGCTATCTCTTTGAAGAAATTAAAAAGCTACCATAGCCTAGCAGCAGCATAAGGGGCATAAATCCTTGTTTGTTTGTTTGTCTGTTTATTTTGGTCACTGAGGACTTTGGTATTTGCTTCTACCCTCCTGACCTAGTGAAGCCCCCTCACAGCCATTCTGTGGCAGGTGGAGAGTGGGGAGTAACCTCTGATGTATCTGGTTAATTCTCCATAGCCAAATGCAGAATAATTAGCTCATTTTCTCATCTTCTGAAACTACTGGAAAACCCCAGTGGTTCTCAGTGGATGATGTAATATTTCTGTGTCCAGCCATGGGGACATAGCCAGACATTTCTCCAATCCCACCCCCACAAGGCACACACGTGCACACACGTGCACACACACAATCAACCAGCCACAGACTTAAAAGTAAGTCCAAGACTGTTGAATGGTCAGTGGCAACACAGTTCTATACGCAGAACGATCATACCACACTGTGATGTACTGGATCTTGGGTAACGAAATGAGCTAACATGCCAAGAAAGTCCAGGAACCAACCACTGTCATGATATAATCACACTCATAAAAGAAAAACATTGTCTGGATATGCTTCTGCTCTTGCCACCCACTACCCTAGTTACTCCCTCTGAGCAGTGCTCCTTTCTTCTAATGTCTATATCCTTATATTACCAGAAGTTGTAATGCTGCCGTATGCAATTTCCATTCCATTGCTTTCAATGGGACAGAAAATTTGAAATGCAAAGATCCACCCAGAAAAGGATAACAAAAGAAACTAAAACAGTTGCATTCCTTTCTCCCAGTCTGGCCAGAGCAACTGCTGATGTTAATGATAGTATTCCCACGGAATTAATAGATATGCATAACTGTTGACTGAGCATTCAGCAATAAGGTCTATTCTACCTGCGACTATCAATTAGGTTTAGGCCAACCAAAATATTTGCAGCTTATCTAGCCAATTTTGAGATATTTCTGCCAATATCCAGGCGGTATGTCAAATGCACAGACAAGTATACATAATTATTTTCCTACTTATTTGGGAGTACAACTTTTTGCTTCTTTGTGTTTCATTGGGGACCCCATAGTTTTTGTGATGGCTTAAGAGAGAACTTTGTGGAAGGGGAGCTTCCTCTGCCTGTTTGTGTTAAAGCTTCCAGGTGGTCTATGCTTTGCCTCTGTTTTAGATTTTTGCTTTGTATTTAAAGAAATACATATTTAAAGATCATATATTTATGTTATATATGCTCTTGAGAAGTACTCTCCAGCACTCTAAAATGTGGACTCTAAAATGACTGAAGAAGAGCCAGAAAACTTTCATTAGCTTCATATACAAAGTTAGGTGAGCCTGTAAAGCAGGAGTGGGCAAACTGTGATAGCCCCCATGATGCTTTTGTGGCCCTTGAAACCTCCAGAAGATCCAGGCCAACAATGGGTGAACTGCTGCCTCAAGTCAAACAATTTAATTTTCAAATAACTGCTTTGGGTCCTGTGCAAGCAGAAGGGTCAATTAATTAAATAACTAATTTAGTTTCAAGACTTCCTTGTACTGTTTCATATTCAAAATACACACTTTGGGGACCTGAACTGGACTTCCAACCACTCTGACGTTTTGTTTTGTTTTTTGTAGTTCATGCAGACTCCAGACAGTCCTAGAGCATAAAAGTAACCCCTAGACCTGCTGCACTTGCCTATGCATTATAAAGAAAGTTTTCAAATCTAGTGGCTCATTTTATTCAGACATTCCACCAAGGTGCTGCGCATGATTTCCCACAAGGGTTACAGCACCTTGGTTCAGTCCAGTGTTTCCCCAGTAGAAGTAGAGAAGGTAGACCTGGGAAATTATAGGTAATGCATGGGTGGCATAACTTACACCACAGGCCACATTCTTTTGATGTTTGTGTGTAGTATGTTTTGCTTCCCTTTAATAAGAGAATGTTGGGGGGGGTGAATTCTTGTCATTTATCATAGATAGACCTGAGCCTGAAGAGATAAGAGAGGTGATTTCCAAAGAAATTACCAACAACTTAGTTTGTGAAATTCATCACAACCATTCCTAGAAATCAGGAGGAGATTTTATCCCCTGTCAACCAAGTAACATGAGCACATGACACCACTTACACCAATCATGTCAGTTACCACATCCCACTTCCTGCAGTTCTTCAGCAGCATGTTGTGATATTACAGCCAAATTACATACATAAGAAACAGAAGGGTGGTAATGGCCCACCCTGATATCTATCTGTCTATTTATCAATCTGTCTATTGCAAAGCCTTACTTGCAGAACTTGTACAAAATTTTTTCAAAGACCAACACCGGCCCAGTACTTCCCAAGATGGTGAGGGGCTGACCAGCAAAGAGAGAATACACTACTCCAGTCATTGAGGCGCCAAGCAAGGATTCTATCGCACTCTGCAGGTTGAAACACAGAGAAAAAAATCAGAAAAGGTGACAGAGAAAGGTCAGAGAAAGGGTCCATGCAGCTCACTCTTCTGACCCAGGCTAGTTCCAGAGTCTACAGAGGAGATGGAGTTAGAAACTTCAGAGGGCTTTGGACATATGGTATAGCCCTTTCATGATTAAGCTACTTTACATTTCTCTTTGCAGGGATGCCTGGCTTTTCTCCCAAATTTTGCAAATTTCTTTTTAGAGGAGGTGACGTGTGATGCAATGGAGAAAATCACCCTGTCAGAGAGAGCAATTTCAAATGAATTATATATGGAATATATTTTCAGGTTTACTGGACCTGGCTACTGAAGTATTTCTCAGATACCCTTTTATGGTGCATCAGCCAGTCCTACTCCTTAATCTACATTCATCATTACTAATGACCTTAAGACCTGCACTCTGTTCATAAGCACAGCAAAGCTGCTGCTTCTTTTCTTTTCAAGTCCAATGATTAAGCACTCTGGTTATAAATCTGGAAGGGTGGCTGTAATGTGTTCAGAGATAATTAATCAAGGTAAGCACCCTTCAGTATGTGGCCTTATTCTCTGTTCTAAAAGAGATTACGGAGAGGTATGTGAGGTACCTGAATGCTACATTCCTCAGATGACATTCAGTCTCATAATTTCAAAGATGCTTCTTACTGGCCCTGCAAACTGAATCATGGTGCCTGGGACTGTAAACTAGAAATACTGGCTCAATTGGTTTTGAATGGCACACATACCTCAAAGGCAGAAGAACAGTGGTGATGTTAAACACCCACTGCTTTTTTGTAAGGCCACTGTTTCCACTGCCATCTACCTGTGAATTACTCATAACACATGAAAGGAGGGGGGAAACTTTCTTACTATTTGTCCCTCTGTTGCTTCTCCAAGCAACCCCCAAAGGTGATCACAGGAGACATGCAGGCACAGTACAGGAAGAGGAAGGAAGCTAAACACTGGAAGTTCAAAGCATCTTTATAGTCGCTCCAGTACCAAGGAGCTTTCCGCTTCACGTCCAAGATCAAGCCACCAAAGAGCCTGCAAAGAAAAGACAGGTAGATTACTACCACAACACAGGCCAATACGTCCTTTCATTCCTGGGAGCAGAATTAATAAAAGAGATGTGGAAACAAAAGAATTCCCTCCCTCCCACCCCAACGATCCACCCCACACACAACAACAGTGGAAGCCAGTATAACATGCGCTATTGTATGCACACTCAGCTCATTACCAATGTCTGTTCACAGGTTCTGCAGATTTCCCTAGTGCTCCAAAAACACTTTGTGCTAAACTTATTTGAGCCCAAATAAGAGCAATATATGACCCAACGTGATGGAGTGGTTTGAGCATTGGACCTATAACTCTGGAGACCAGGGTTCAAATCTCCACTCGGCCACGGAAACCAGTGGGTGACCTTGGACAAGTCACATTCTCTCAGTCTCAGAGGAAGACAAAAGCAAACCCCTTCTCAACAAATCTTGCCAACAAAACCATGTGTTAGGTTCACTTTAGGGTTGCCATATGTCAAAAACAAAAACAACATGAAGGGACACAACCACATCTGTGTGTACAAAAACTATTGCAAATAATGCCTTAGCTCTCTTAAAATCTGTTTACAAACAAGACAACTGTTCTTGAGAAACAGGGACCCACATGGGGCACTGCTCTGACTTAGTCAGGGCTTATTCCAACATTATTTATAATTGTGGATTCGCATACAGTCATGCACCCCTTATCTGTGGTTTCTCTTTCTATAGTTTCAGTTAACCACGGTCAACCATGGTCAACCAGGAATCTTGTAGCACCTACTGGGAGGGTTGTGCAGCATCACAGAGGGGCAGTGACAGCCAGTCCCATGAAACCCACAACTCCTTCAGGCAGTGTCTTCATGGCCAGGAATCCTCTTCTCTCATAGACCCATCTTCTTCTCTCCCACCCTTTGCTTCAATCCATCCCCCCATGTCCAAGCAACAGCCCCTACACAGCCTGCTCCCGGTCTTGCCACCCACACTTTAACTGCCTGCCTGCCTGCTTGCTTGAAGTAGCCCTCTAGCTTCAGTACTAGGATTCAGTAATCTGTGGTTTCAGGCATCCAGGGGGGATCTTGGAATGTATCCCCCCATGAATGGGGGGGTGCCTATATGCTATAATCACATTTCCTTTTAAATCTTCAAATTATTGCTTTTTCCTTTAGGACCCAGCTTTCTGACTATGTCCCTGAATACTAGCAGTGGTCATTGGGACCAACACTTCAGAGAAGGAGAAGTCCATGTACGTTCATTATCTGCTCTTGCCACAATATACCCCATAAAGGTAATTTCCTGAATCTACTACCAGTGTCCCTGGGTCACTCTGAGTTCTACTGTTATGACAGAGAGCTGCCTTTACTAGAAATTCATCTGAGGCAGATAGAACAGAAATTCACCTTCCCGTTCTCTGGAGCTCTGGTCCTCTGTCATCTTCTGTTTCATCATGGCAAATACTTCCATTGGGGATTCCTGGTGTTCCTGGCATCTTTCTCTTTTCCTGCCAAAATGCCAACATTACGAACAATATCATTACTTTGTTTGCTTGTATTTAAAAAAATGGTCCTTTAGAAAAGACAAATACACACAGAGACACACAGAAGTGAAATAATTTTTATTAAAGGCTTTCATGAGGTGAGTGAACACAATGAGCAATAAGGCAGTTTTACATCAGACTGCTGCAAGGAAGGGGTGGTAGATTTAGCACTTTGTGGTTAATTCAAAGGGCTCCTATCTCTCTCTAGTTTTGAGAATATTCCCCTCTCTCTTTACTTACGCTCTTTTGTCTCAGCCTGTGGTTGCAGGAAAGGAGCACTGTTTTGTTCTCCATGGTCTGGCCTTTCCTCACTTCTTTTTTTCTTACTGTTTCAGCTGCTAAGGGACCTGACTAAACAGCTATTGTAACTGGGGTTGTTTTTAATACGGCCTGCCTAACGCCTTTAACTTGGGGATGGTAGTTTTCGCTGCTAGGTCAGCTCACTCTATACTGCTGCTATAAAAGCAGGTGGCTTCTGTGTTGTTGCCACAGTCTGTATGGAATGAGAAGGAAGTGAGCAATTAAGGGCTTTTATATGAGACTGCAAGGAATGTGTGCCTTGTACTGAACCCCCTCCCCAAAAAACCCTAGAAGTGACCAATGGAATGCTGTTAAAAATAACAACTATAAATGGCCCAAACTTATGTCCATGAAAGTGGCACTCAGTAACCATCCAAATGTAGCAGTGCAACAAAAGCCATACCATGTACACACATTCAGGGCTGTCACAGCTTTAACATAAGACTCAACACAAACAAAGTCCTTCCTGCAACTTCAATGTGCCAAAATAGCTGAGCAAGCTTTGTTCAGCAGGGCTGGCTCTAGGCAAATCGGTGAAAAGCATTACAACGCACTATGAGCTTGATTACACTGCTAACCTAATTTAGAGGACAAGTTCTCCAGCCTTAGACTATTTCCACATGAGAGGGGAGGAGCAGTTCACTGCGTTTCAAGAGCGGTGTTTTTATACTTCGATTTGGAAACTGAATTCAGAAATTCAGAAACTGTACTGTCTGCCCCCTGCCCCCATTTACATCATACTACTGAGGAGAACAGCAGTTGCTGCATCCACAATAGCAAATCCCAGCCACTCCCATTCCCTTCCCTCATCCCACCCAACCATCACTGATTGGTCTGTTTTTTAACAAACACACACATTTTTTAACACATTTCTGTGTTGCTCTGTTTGTGCGTGGGAATGTATGTTTGTTGATACATGGAAAAAACATATTTTCACAGTCTATGAATCCACTCTCTTCCCACTGTCCATTTAACACAGATCCACTCTCTTCCCGCTGTCCATTTAACACAGGAAGACAATAATGACGGCAGCCTGTCCTTTGATGCGTGAAGAGAGATAGGGACGGAAATGATAGAAGGGACAGTCTGGGAACGCCCATAGCCAGCCACTTCTGCAATGTGAATCGATGCTACGCTTCTGCACGTAGGCGAAAACCGAAGCGGAAATAGTTTGGGAGATTTACATCGAAGTTTTTCCGGTTTTCACATACAGCAGTTTCACATCACAGTGAACCGCTCTAGGAGCTGAAAATGTGCAGAACCACAAGGAAAACTACAATGCTAAAAAAAACGTGCAGACCGGAGGGTAAGAATTCAACACTGCTACGATGTATCAACCTCATGTGGAAATGGCCTTAGACTTAGTCATCCAAAACGGCTCTGCTTCTGAGCTTTAATATTCTCAGTCTCCATCACATAATTTACCTGAGAAGGGAGGTTTTTTGGTGGCTCTATTCTAATTGATGGATCCCATTCTCCAGGTGGTAGCACTGTCACCTGGTCAAGAAATTCATCAATCCCAGCCAGGAGGTCACTACGGTCCTTGGCTTTGTAAGCAACATCATGGAAAATCTACAGACACAAGGCCAAGAAGAACCATCAGTTAGTTATATTTAACAATGAAATAACAACAATAGCAATTTTATTAAAATTGACTTATCAAATAAATTATTTTGCATTGCAATTCGTTAATTAAATTGCCCTGAAGAGTAAGACACAATATAGATAAGGAGAAGTATTACACTGGAATGGTTTTCTTTTTTAGCAGTGAAGTCCATAGGTTAATAGAGTATTCTACCAGTAGTGGAGATGTTCTGTGTATCTCCACCAACAAAAAAGTTAAGGTAATAAAAAGAGCATACTTGCATATGCATTGGTTCAGAAAAAGATACCATTACTGGATGCCTTTATTGGCACTGTGCCTGCATCAGCCAGTTATCAATAGCTTCTGCTAAGTGCGTACTTTCAGTAACTTTCGTGATCTCCTGCCAAGAATAAGCATCCCTGAATCTATACTTTGAATTATTGTGCAAATATTGATGTCCCATTAAAAATCCACAAGTCCCACCCTTTCATTCCCCACCACCACCTTCCAAATCATCTAAAAAGAGTACCTTGAGGACCACAACAAACAGTTAAGAGGCTGCCCCTCCACTTGCCTCTTTGTAATTTGACTACTGATGTCTCCTGCTGTTGATGTTTTAAATCTTTCACCCCTATTTCCAGTTGCACTAACCTGCTTAGTTGGCATAGATTTCTTCTTTCATTATTGGTGCTTTTGAAATGCTACTCATGATATAATAACAGGTGGACACTTACTTGTTTAAACTGATTATTACAGATTCCCCCTTTGGGACGACAACAGCAAAGAACTAGAATTCCAGGGCTGCTGCCAAAAATTTCAGATCTGTGACAGATTCTCCCTGCTTCTCTGCCTCCTATAACATGTTGGCACATTTAGTTCTGTCATAACAATGTGATATTTTGTGTTTGCTCACCCCTGCAAGCAGCAGTCCTTGATATGGAGCAGAGGTAAAGAAAGGGAAATGTTTTTGTTTTTTACCTACATCAAGCATAATATTCAGACCCTGCATTAGATAAATTGCTGGCACCAGGTGCCCAATTTTTAAGTCAAAAACTGAATGAGGAACATATTAGACTTCTTTAGAGTGCTGTCTCTGCTGTGTGGGCTACACATGCGGAAGGCAGAGATGTTGGTGGTGTAGTGGTTTGTGTGCTGGATTACAAATCTACAGATCAGGATTCGACTTCCCCTCAGCCATGGAAACCCACTGGGGTAACTTTAGGTAAGTCTCTCAGCTGGGAGGAGGGCAGAGGCAAACCCTCTCTGAACCAATCTTGTCAAGAAAAGCCCATGATAGGTTCACCTTAGAGTTGCCATAAGTCAGAGATGCCTTGAAAACATACAACAACAACAAACCCTATTTTTGGATAAATTTAGAGTGAGACTACCCCTTCACTAGCTTAAAATTTCCCTAGATTGGATTGAGTCTCAAGAACACAGTTTTCAAAGCTGGATGTATTACCTATAGATCAGCACAAGGCAAATGTCCTAAAGAACTGAAATAACCTTTAGTATTTTACTATATACCTCATCAGTCATGAGGGTGGCCATGGATCTTCCAATCTCATGGTACTGCTGTCCTTTCCCTATTGGACCAAGCAAGATAAACAAGAACCTAGCCGGAGAAAAAAGCGTGAGAGAGAGAACTTTCATTGTACATTTGGAAACAATGTTTCTTCTAAAGTAACACAGGATCTGCAGCATTTCACACACAGCGTCAAGAAATATAAATGCATATAAAGTCATTTCACAAGTTTAAAAAGAGAGAGAGAGGAGGTAGGCAACTGGATGCAATGTTAGAATGTACTCCAAGGTTTCCCCATACTTCTGTATCTTTTATGCTAGACACCACATCCAGTCTGATCTTAAAAGCTAACCAGGGTCAGTCCTGGTTAGTACTTGGGAGACGGGCAATGAATGCTGTAGGCTATATTTCAGAGGAAGGAATTGGCAAAACTACCTTTGAGTATTCCTTGCCTAAGAAAACCCTATGAAAAATTCATGGGGTGACTATAAGTCAACAGAGGATTTGAAGGCACATACACACATAGCTTTAGGAAAAAAGCCAACATGGTGTGGTGGTTTGAGTTCTGAACTAGGACTTGGAGAGACGAGAGCTTGAGTCCCTGCTCATCCATGGAAACCCACTGAGTGACCTTGGGCAAGCCACACTCTCTCAGCCTCAGAGGAAAGCAATGACACATCCTCCCTGAACAAATCTTGCCAAGAAAACCCAATCACAGGATCACCTTATGGTCAACAGTAAGTCAGAAATGACTTCAAGTCACACAAGAATAAATATCTTTATGAGTCTTGGCACCAGATACACATCCCCCAGGCCAAAATTTCTTCACCCCTTTAGACATCAAGCTGAAATGCCATCTGCTTGCTTTCCTCCAGCTTAATTTCCAGCCACAACTGGCAGAAGATTCAAATCTGTACATTGACTTGGCTGTCACCAGTTTTGGGGAGTGGTGTAGGATAACAGCAATTTCAACAAGAGCAGCATAAACAGTAGAAAAAGAAGGGAAGGACCATTCTAGAACCTGGCACTCAGCAGCCTGGAGGATTCTCCATTATTTATTTGGGACAGCTCCCCAGAGGAAAGCAGCTAGGCAGCTCCATATTCCATACAGCAGCCATTTCACCAATGTTTTCATAAGAAAACAATGTGGCAATATATGTTGAAAGAAATTCATCTCCAGTCTATAACTTTGCATGCATAGGGCATCCTTATGCTTGCTGTTCATATCTTGCAAAAACATAAAATATGGACCTCATACATACATATAGGTACATGAATAGTCTTTTGCACAATAATCTAGAGATTACACAATCAAGTTTCCATGATGCTTGTGCAAAGGTGTTTCAAATTAATGTATGTTCATCCACATTTTTTGATCCACACATTTTAGCAATGTAAAAATGATGTACATACAAACTGTACACTGGCCACACAATGGATGGATCTGTTCTGTGTCTCAGCTACCATGCTGAAGTATCTGAAGGAAATTATTTTTGCAAGCATTGCTGGATGCAGGTGGTTAAGTGCTAGGAGCCTCAGATGGATTGCTGGATGGGAGGGGATGGGAGATTCAGTACTGTGAAGTACTTCCCATACAAACCATTTCGTTTGTTCAGAGTAGCTTGTATCAAAATTGCAAAAGCATTGGCTTGGACCCTAACTAGTTGTTCCACAGTCACCACAAGGTACAAGGTACAGAGAGCTACGTGTAACTTCAACACAATAGAAAGTGTACATACTAAAAAAAACTAAACTGACTCCTGAATTACTGTTGGTGCAGGCCCTTTATGCATAGACAAGAATTAGCCCAAGCAGTTCATCTAGAACTTCAAGCAAACACTTTGAATTTCACAATCCTGACCTAACGGCTGTTGCTAAACCCTGTAATTGAACAATTATTTCAACAAAAAGATTAAACTATACTTACTGACTCAAACTTTTTTTTTAATTTAATAGAACCTACAGGAACAGCAAAATCATGCAACAAACAGACAAAACAAGCAACTCCTAGACTGAAGAACTGTGAAGAGTTCTCCTGCTGGCATTATGCAGTGTCCTTTGTAAGCTTTCACAGGTCTGTGAGCTGTTACCTTTCTGGCCTAAAGGGTTCCATAACCTCTGATCTCATCACAAGCACTACTAGTTGATCAATTTTGGAGAGAATTGGAGAGGCATAAACTTTTGACTCACAAGAGTGGTAAAGATAACAGGACTGAAAATCTGTACAAAGGAATTTACCAGCTCAGTGCTACTCAAAGTGATAGCCTATATCAGTGGTTCTCAACCTGTGGGTCCCCAGATGTTTCTAGACTTCAGCTCCCAGAAGCCCTGAGCATTGACCATAGTGGCTGAGGCTTCTGGGAGCTGAAGTCACAAACATCTGGGGACCCACAGATTGAGAACCACTGGCCTATATAGACCAATGCAGGTCCCTGAAGAGTTTCCAGGAAGAAAAGAAGCAATTGTAGCCAATGGGCACAAACATGGAACCAGTCTCTCACACAGCAGGCATCATATGCCAGACAAGCCAGACAAGATTTCCAGCTTTTCCGATGCAGTCTGTGGTAGCAGCCACAGGCAAAATTCACTACAGTTCGTCAGCCAGTTACCATCTGTCATTGCTGCAGTCCGAGTAATAAAGTCCGAATGACAGTCCAAAGGGAATATTCAGTGGCAAAGTCAGCACACAAGGCAAGGGTCAAGGTTTCCATGAACACAAGTCAAAGAGCTGAGCATCAGGGGAGTTGCTTCTACCAGCAAAAGCAGTTGTCTCCAACAGATTTCTCCCCACACTATCCCTTGTGTTTATCAGCTAGCAGCTTCCCCCAGCTGCTTGCCTAATTAATATGTCTGTTCTGTATAAATGCTCTGAGTCTCATGGGCTCTCCCTTTTCTATCTACGCTGGCTGACATAAGTATTGTCCTATTCATGTCTCTGTGTTGTGGCTGTTGGAGAGAGTCCTGTGTTTGCACCTGAGTCCTGGGAATGGGATATGACACCTGGGAAGAATGCTGCCTCCCTCACATCAGATAGCCTAAGATACACTGTAGCAATTGATATACAGACATGATTACAAGCAACACATGTACCCACACTAAAGGCCTACAACAGGGGTGGGCAAAGTATGGCTTTCCAGATGTTGCTGAATGGCAACTCCTGGAATTCCTCACCATCAGCTATGCTGGTTAAGGCTGCTGGGAAATGAAGTTTAATAACATCTGGAAAACCATCTCTGTCTAGCAAAACCACCCTCGCCAGAGTCACATGAAACTAAACTGCACAGTCACATCACTGCAATGTTCTTTTGTGTTTGCCCCAATATCCCTCAGGTACAGAACTGGGGAATGCCCATAGACTGAAGGACGGTGTTCATGCTGTGATTGTTGTCCACTATCCACTGCTTATACTGTACCTCTTTACACAGAAGCTTCTTCATCAGCATATTGCTTGTTTAGCACGCTGCCTCTCAGTGACTGATTGCATCCCATGTTCTTGGTATATCCAAGGTTGTATTCTGTCTGCAATAAGCTTCTCATCTCCATTTCTATTGTTGCCATGCTCTTTATTTGTCTTCCTCGTGATACAGCAAACAGGCCTGGATGATGCTGGGATATAAATGTTGTACTGCGCCCCCCACAGCAACCTATTCTCACTCATGAGGAATGTACTCTGTGGCTTAAATGTGCTCAGGACAATCACTATATGGCTCCACTACCCACAACTGTGCCAGCTGCACCACTAGTTCAGAGTTATCAACATTATACAAAAATTCCATGTCAAATCCCTCACAAACAGCGACAAAACATGCTGAGCTCTCAAGGAATGTCATTCCCCAGAGATTAGATACAGGGATCTAAGTTGTAAAGAAGCTTTTGGTCTCTTGCTGCAGTCTAGCATTCCTCCATTCTAAGATAGCACCTTTCATTGATGTGCAGGCATCCCAGATTAAACTAGCAGTCCACTGCTCTACTTTAGCAACTTTCTGCTGCTTTATGGGCTACATTGGCAGTGGTATATCATTATCACAGCCTACCGGAAGAGACAGTGACTATCTAACTGAAAAGCTACCAGCTTTCACATGGCATATCAACCATCACCACAAGTTGCACCTTGACCAGTGTGCTTCTGACAGCCAGCTGCAAGGTTCTGCAAAGCATTGTATTTTTCTGAAGACACACACTCAGTTATGGGGCTGAATGCTTATAGGGCCAGGTGTAGTATCCCTCTGCTTGTGTCCATAGCCTTCTAAATGGGTTTAAAAGACACTAGAAGGCTAGTGTCTATAGTTACCAGCAAACTATGTCTTTAGGGGCCTCATTAATTTGAAGTCACCAGATTCCATCTGACCTTGGAAACTAAGCAGCCAGGTTAGCATTTGGATGGGAGATTGTCAGGGACTACCAGATTCTGCAGGTTATATTTCAGAGAAAAGAACTGGCAACTCACTACCTCTAGTATTCCTTACCTAAGAAAACCCAATGTAGTTCATGGGGTCACCAGAATTCAACAGGCAACTTAAAAGTATAAACACATGCATAATATATCTTTTCTGTCTCCTGTCATCATTTTAGAAACACTGCATTACAGCCTACATTGTTCTGGTGTCACTATTCTAAGTGTAATACCACACAACTAGCTAGAAACTATTATTATCTAGCAGACATAAGCTCTAAATGTGAACTTACTGTTGACATCTGGAATAAAGGAATATGATGTTCACTCTCGGGGAAGCATGCATAACATTTGCGAAAATTCCATTCTAGTTTCAAACCAACTGTGTCTTCACAAACGATGGAATTGCTTCCTGTTCCTATAAACTGCCTCTGAAACCTGCAGAGCAATTATAGGGGCCTTGGTGCAATCCACAGTTTTAATTCTATTAGGGAAACATGGAATGACATACCTAGCAGATACTCTTTTGGGGTTTTTTTTACTACCAAATACTCCAGTGTAGTAGGCAACTCTACAAACTCCTCTGTACATTCCATCATTGCACCAATGGAAAAAAATGAGTGACAGAGGAAGACTAAGCCCTTGACCAATAAGTGTTTGGAATGATAAGGTTCAAGTACTCAGCCCAATGGGGAATTTAGGCAGAGGAGATATACTGCCTGATCCTTACATTTCAAATCTTAATTCCAAGTTCATGCAGCAAGTTAGGATTTTTTAAAGCATACAAATGGAAATGAAACGTTCAGCTGGAACAATCTAGGAGGAAATGAAGACTTTTTACATGTACATGTTTATTAAGAAAGCAAAAAACAGCTCAGGCCAGGGACAGCCTGTTAACAAAATCATATAAATCAGACTGTGCTCAGCCAAATTGACTAAATGGTATTAAATCAACTTCTTCCTTTGGGACAAAAACACCTATTTTACCCCCTTCAGGCAAGTAATGCTTTACAAAATCATTGTAAACGCCCTTAGAGCACTCCAGTTCTGGCTCCACAGGTATTTCTTGGACCTTGTCTTCCTTCCTCTGCAGCCTATATAAAACATCTGCTCTGCTTTTCTGTCAGTCAGTGGTGGCAATTCAAGTTGGCAATATTATTGGGGGGAGGGGATAAGTAGGGCTTTCCATTTTCTTTTAGCGTTTCTTTTAAAGAGCATTTTTACAAGTACTTTTATAACAATCTTTCAAGTTCAATGCCATTCTCTTGCCAGCACTAAAATGTGTGTCTGTGTCAGTAAAAGAAAAGGAGCAAGTAATCTAAGTGGCTAGAGCAGGTATTTCAACATTAATAGTAACAAATTATTGGGGGTGGGGGCTTTGGCATGAATTATATAGTTAATTATTTTAAAAAGTAACTTTCCACACTCTGAGTAGAACTAAGGCAGATGGACGAGATGCTAGGTTAGGTGTAGGCAAGAGGACATCTCATCACTTTTCCCCCTATTTCTCCAAGTACCCTCAAAGTCCAAAATCACCCTCTCCTAGTTGTCAAGAACCACTGGGTCTAAAGTGGGTTTCTGTAGCACTGGCTGCATCACTGTCTTCTTAAGACCAGCTGGCAACACACTGTGGCGCAAAGAAGCAGACCAGGTGCAGCACTGCAGGCCCTCAGCTGGGCCTGGCTCCATGACAGCATCAAGGTCATTGCAGAGGTGGCCAATCGTATTCTTTTGTTTGGCAAAAAAAAAAAAAAAATGTCATGGAGGGACTGTCAAGGACTCACGCTAGAGTAAGTATTAATAATTTCCAGGTTTCTCTGAAGTGCTCCATTGGAGGGCTTCAGTGAAAGCAGCAAAAGGAAGGTTTTTGCTTTCTTTCTTTCCTCACTACCACCTAATCCACACAATCATGTGCTCTAGAAAGTATTCCAGCAGCTTCTTCGTGAGTCTGGCACCCCTTGTAATCAATCCATTATCAGACCTGCTTCGCAGTTCACAGCTCCCTAATACACCTGAGAACACTCGGCAGTGTTTTGCGGGTAATCAGGTGTTACAGGCTCAATTCCACCTCCTGCAGTTGAGTAGGAGAGGGGCTCCCCAAATTATATCAGCTGCCACCACACACTAATGTTCTGCACCCCAAGACTTGGTGATTCTGTGGGAAGTGACTAAGGGGCTTAATTTTTTTCCACCTCTGATTCTTCAGAGACTTTTCCTCTTCCTCCCATGGACGATAACACTCCTGTACACACATATACACACATCGATGGAGAGACAGAGCAGACAGAGATCTTTTAATGAAATCTTTTATTCTAAGGCCCTTTTCTCACGGGGGGGCCGAACGGGGCCGCGCATGCAGGGGCGGAGCTTACCCGCAAGCGGGTTTCTCCGTCCCTCCGAAGAGCGCGGATCCGCCGTTCCAAACGCCGCCAAATTTCGGCGGCGCTCAGCGGCGCTCGGTGGCTCCTGGCGGCGCCCAAAATGGCGGCCGGCGGCTTCCGGCGGCGCTCCGCCAATTAGGACAGCGCGCCAGCCGGAATCCCGCCCCCGGGCAGATCTACAGGGGCGCGCTACCGCGTCCCTGCAGTTCTTGACTGGGGGCTGCTACGGGGCAGCGCGGGTAAGTTTTATAAAAACCACTTTTGAAGGTGGTTTTTATAAAACTCACAGCGCCACCCCCGGGGCTGCGCTCGAACAGTTTGAGGTCTAGAACCTCACTTTTTTTAACTGCTCTAGCGCAGACCCCGGTGAAGAAGACCTCCTGGAGAGGTCGCTCTAGCGTGGGCAATATGCCCATGTGGAAATGGCCTAAGTAAGCATCTTACATTAGCAAAAAGGTATCAGCTACATGAAGGCACCTTCCTTCAGGTGTTACTTAGGAGTAATGTAAAGGTAATGCAAAGGTACAAAATCAGTAATATTCAGCTGAAGTTAAAAAATATAAGCTCTAATGCAACTAGCTAAACATTTCCTACTCTGCTCACAATAGTGTTGGTATTCTAGGCCTTTGGACACTCACAGGAAGCTGGGAAAGTAGACTCCTTCTCCAGCCTACAACCAAGCTTCTCTAGAGACAGTGAGGTAAGCAGCTCTTCCCCTACCTCTCTATCAGTACCAAAATCTCTCATGTCTATTCAGGTCTCAAAAGCCCTTCTTATACCTCATGGCACCATGTTTTATAACCTCTCATCTTAGAAGCATCTCAGAGTTTTCACACTTCTCACAAATCAGTCATCCTCAATGGATAATTGTCTCTCCTGATCTCTGTTGCTCCTTCATGATGCTGACCCTAATAAATGTAACCTAATCCATCATACCATTAACAGTTATTTACCTGAAGCAGAGCCCCTAGCCCCCAGCTGTGTTGCCTAGAAAATGGGAGAGCCCATTATCACACAAGGGTTTGTTACCACTGTGTACTGGCCTGGCCTTTGGTGAACCAAAGATATCATTTTGATATCACACTTCGGCCCTACTCTGCCACCAGCCAAGTGTTTGTGAGGCCACCAAACAAGCGCGAAGCTAGGCATGGCTACTATTTGCTGCTCACACCAAACCAAGCCAGAGATTGTCAGATGTGCTTTAGGGGACCTCCCAAAACAAACACCCTCATTAGACCCTCTGCCCTGAGAGGGCACCCTGGCGAGCTAAGTGTTTAACTGCCGAGCTAGCCGCATTTACATACCAGCCATACTACTGTCAATTTGGAACATAGCTCAATCATGTAAATTCTGACCTTTTGGAGGCATTGTCTCCAACCCAAAACTTATTGTTTTCACCCAAGACCAGACTAGCCTACGGTCGTTCTTTCCCTGATAAAAACCCCCAGTTCTGAGAGCTCTTTGGAACTCTCGCCGGATCGCCTTGGACTTCTACTCTGCCTTGCTGCCGCTCGGTTCAGCGAGCTCCCCTCGGCCGCCATGCCGGGTTTCCTCTTCTACAATCAGCTTCCCCAGGACTGCAGGAAAGGTGCCGTATCACCCATTCTCCTTGAACTCTATTTTCCCTTTCTAATTAGGAGTGTAGTTGTGTTGTTCTTGATACTGTTAAATAAATCTTATTGCTATTTTGAACTGCCTGACTGCTCACTGATCTGACGCTGTAGACATAGGGTAAAAGATCCCCGCTAAGTTACCCTGCCTCTCGTTAGTCAAGAGAGTGCTCCAGCTAATTTCCCCATCTTTGCTTTGTTTGGTTTGTTGTTTGGGTGCCCCTCCCAGGACCCCCAATTCACAGGGTAAGAGGTTGCCATTTATACTGCAATCTCTGAGGTGTGTCCTTCTCTGTAGGAACAATCCAACAGTGGAGGCACGTCAAGTGGGTTCTAACCTTTCATGATTTTTAGATATAAAGTAAAAAAAAAAACCTACAAGCATACCTCAGTTAACAAAGCCTCTGACAAAGAAATTCATTTTTAAAATGTCTTTTTTGGTCTTGCCAGTCCCCATCTTTCTCCTCATCCTCTACCTAGCTGAAAAGTTTTTAGCAGTATTTGCACTGAGATGATGTTGAAGGAGTACCGAAGAAACACAAACTTATAGTGTTGGTTTGCAGAAATGTGTGTGTGCAGCTGGGAAAGAATGGGATTCTACTCTAATTGATCTAACTATAGCCATGGTTGTCTGCCTACCACAGGCAAGATAAACAGCAGCTGCCTCCAGAATTCTACACTGATCACGCTTGCAGAGCAAAACAGAAAACAAGGAAAGGGAAATAAGCTTCTCTCACCAGCTATCCCCCAGCATGCTAAAAAGGCACAAACTATAACTATGGCCACTAAAGTGAACATCATAAGAAAAGTAGAAGTTAGTGAAATAAAAAAGTCATTCCTCAGATGCATTTTGGGAGAAGCTGATGGTTCAAAATGTTTGTCTTTATTTTTGCAAACCTTACCTGACTTGGTTGTTTCATTTCATGTGTGGATACTGTTAGTTTTGCATAAAATGTTTGCTCAGATGTCTTGACCCACTGTTCTTCTTTCTGGTGAAAGAACCTATCCATCTTTCATTTCTGTCTCTAGTACCAAATTCTCTATTAAAGTCATTCCCAGGATATCTACCTCATTAACTGAGGTATACCTGTACTGCTGCCATCAAGGGTATGATTACGATTATTTGTTACTGCCGTTGTTATTGTTGTTGTTGTTATGGTTACTATTTACTAAAGTTATCATTCTACCAAGCATTTCATGAATATTGTTTTAACTGGTTTTCAACAAGTCCTATAACTGAATTTCATGTGTGGTACAGCAGCAACCAGCAGCCAGATTAAAATGGCATCAGCCCCACGGCAGGCACAGCAACAAGCAGGATCAACAACATAGGTATAGTTGCAACCTGTATAGGAATGAAGAAGTGAACTGGCAGCAACAACAGCAGAAGAGAATCATTATTGTAGTATAAAACTATCAAGAAACTACTAATGTGGAGGTAATACTACAAGACAGAGCCAGTGCGGTGTAGTGGTTTGAGCACCGGACTGTGTCCCTGGTGTAGTGTAGTGTGTAGCGTGGTGTAGCGACTATGAAAACCCACTGGGTAGCCTTGAGCACATCACACACTCTCAGCCCCAGAAAATCCTGTGATATGTTTGCTTTGCTGTCACCGTAAGTCGGAAATGTCTTGAAGGAACATGACAACAACAACAACAACAACAACAACATGTGCTGCCAGAGTAATATTGCAAAATATTTCAGTGGAGGTTCTAAATGAAATAGCAGCATTACAGTAGCATCCACCAAAACACGGGAAGGGGAGCTGAAATTCTGAGAAGCCCCAAGCCAGCACGGGCAACAGCCATCCTAAATGGATGATACTGGGAACTGTAATCCAAATTAGTAATGCTTCCAAGTTCTGGCATCTGCCAGAAATATCTGAGCAGTCACAAGGGCCTTTTCACACTACACTGTTACAGTGCTCTTATTCCAGTTTCAGCAGCCTGTGGAATCCTGGGTTTGCAGTTCAGGGAGGGCCATTTAGAATTCTCAGCCAAAGAGCTCTTTGGCCTCAGTAAACTACAAACCCCAGAATTCCACAGGATATTGAAAGCGGAACAACAGCACTACAATAGTACAGTGCGGAAAGGCCCTAAAAGACACCAATTGATATCTCTAAGCACATTGACATCAACTAAATCCACAAGGGGTTAGTAACTCTTTGCAGGAAGAAAAGGATGACAACTGCAGTGCCATGACCAGAGGTGAAGGGCCACTTACATCAGAAACAGCTCCACCAGTGGAACAGAGACTGACAGTTCCAAGGAGGTCTCTGAGGTACTTAGCACAACCACAATTATGAGGAAGTGAACTGGCAGCAACAACAGCAGAAGACAATCATTACTGCAGCATAAAACCATCAAGAAACTATTAATGTGGAGGTAATGCTACAAGACAGAGCCAGGATGGTATAGTGGTTTGAGCGTTGGACTATGTCCCTGGAGATTAGGGTTTGATTCCCCACTCATTCATGGAAATTCACTGGGTGACCTTGGGCAAGTTATACACTCTGAGCCCCAGAAAAATCCCATGATAGGTTTGCCTTAGGTATTTAGCACAACCACAATCAAGGATTAACAGTAATACACAGACACCACACATCAATTCAACAGCTGTCTGTAATTTGTAAAAGCTAATATATTTTCAGGCAGGCTTTCTATGGTGCTCTGGTTCACAAACTCACCAGAAATATAACTGTCAAGATTTCAGGGATGCACTGAAATACATTATGGAAAATCCTTCCAAGTCTTGCACTAACAGCTGGACAATTATTTGCTAAGTCTTGCACTAGTCACTAGTGCTTGTACCACTAATAGAACAATGCCTCAGCTGCAGGTACCCATTAACAGCAGATCTCTGGATCCAAGCAAATATTTCCTTAAGTTGCCTTTTTTTAAATTACAGAAGTTTGTATTACCCCTGACTCAGAAGAAATAACTGACAATCTCTTTCCAAAACCTAGGAAGGCAGAGATTTTAGGGGTAAGCTGCTCAAGAAGTCGGAAAATTTCCTCTGTCGTACAACCATAGGCCTCTCACTCTCTATGCCCCCACTGCTGTCTGGCTAGCATTACTAAATCGTTTACCAAACAATCCCTCCTCCAGCCATGTAACAGCAAAATAAAATAGATCAAGATCCAAGGGTGTATTTCCATATCAAACATCAGCCAGACTGGGACTTTCTGCTTTCTGTTTTCTGTTGCTCCAGAGATTAGAGGACACAAAGCAATGGATTCTAGCTACAGGAAAAGAAATTCCATATAAATATTAACTCCCTGATGTAAGAGCAATTCAACAGTGGAATATGCTACTTCCGGGTGTGGTGGAGTCTTTTTCTTTAGAGGTTTTTCAAGAGAGGTTGGATGGTCAGGTTTTGTGCTCTGTTTTTTCCTGCACAGCAAGGAGTTAGACTCAACAGCAGGGAGTTGGCCCTTGTGGTCTTTTCCAATTCTATAATTCTATGATCCCTGCCACAGCTTTTCATGGAAACAAAAAACTGCTCTAGAGCAGTGCTTCTCAAACTCTGGCCCTCCAGATATTTTGGACTTCTGCTCCCAGAAGTCCCAGACAGCATGGCCACTATTCAGGAATGCTGAGAGATGAAATCTCAGATATCTGGAGGACCAAAGTTTGAGACGCACTGGTCTGAGGAGTTTTACAACCCTCCAGAGAGGTTTTTAGGGCGATGAAGCAGGAAGTGAAGATTGTTGATTTTTGATTAAGTGGCATGATTCAAGACAAGTAAACCTCTGGATCCTGGTCCTAAAAACACAATATTCCAAACTCTGAAGCAGCAAAAAACTGCAACAAAGAAACAGCGCAGTGGACTAAAATACATAACATGCACATCAGTTCTCATAATTATATGTTGTTATTGCTGTTGTCTAGTTCATATCACCACTATCATCATCACCACCAACTCTTACCTGGTAGGGAGTGGGACTTCAGTCATGCCTGGAAGTAGTACAGCTGGTGTTAAGCGCACGAAGGCAACAATGGGTCGAGTAAGAAAATCTACTTCTCCTATTAGAACATTTGAGGCTTCTGCTCCAACGGGGATCTTTTTCATAAAATGGAGTTCTGCCTAATTAAAAAAAAAACAACACCAAAGCATCATTTCTAGGAATGTACTGAAATGAAAGAGGGTATATTATTTTGTCCACAAATAATATATTCCCCTGTTTTCACAGTTCTTTCTCTGGTCCCTTTCCCTACTGATTTCCACCAATATTTATGGAAAGAGGGCACTGTACAAAGATCCATCACTGTTGTACCCCCACCTCTTGCAAATCCATGTTCAGCACTATGCTTGGCATTAATGAAATAACAGCAATGAACTTGTATGAAACTTTTTCCAGCCCCAAACTATTTGGTGCCAGTTTTTAATTCGAAAGGTAGCCTTTCTTTCTATTAACACCGAGCAAGACCCAATGTTACTCTTCTGTAAACCAGACCTACTGAACTGACTGGGATTTTTAGTCCCACTACCTCAAGTCCATTTATTTCAATGGACCAGGACTAGGCAAGACTTATGTTACATTTAGTCCACTGACACTATTACACAATTGATCTGGTTAAGGAATACAATTCAGAACGAAGGTAATGCCTACTCAGAGTTAGTCTGGCTTCACACAGGCAAAATTTGACTAACTGCGAGATGGAAAGAAGACTATTTTGCAAGTAATAGATAATACAAAATTTGCTGTCAATTGTTGCAAACAGCTGAAAATTGCTTCAGAAACTGACAAATTGTGGGTGACCTTTTAGCAATTTCAATTTCACATTAAAATATGTTTAGAGGAGAAGTTGCTAGAGAACATTTACTTTAATTCTAGTGATCATTTATTCATAATTTCTTTATTTTCAATGTTTACATGTCCTTTTTGATTTTAAATATTCCAAAGTGGCTCAAAACAAAAACATGCACAATAAAAAAGTGATTAAAAGGATGAAATGATGGAACAACAAAAACATTAAAATCTATAAAACGAATACTTAAAAACCAGGATGTACTGATAGAGTATACAATCAGATAAGTGAATATGAAAAGGCCTGGTAAACAGATAGGTTTTCAGTTAACCGTAGAAATACCTAACATTGAGACCTAACAGTGAGACAACCTACAAATCATCTTCACATTGATTAACAGAACCAAAATGCAGCTAACCTAGTATGGATGGAACACTGCATTAAATCAATCTTATTTCTTTCTAATTACTGGTGATGGGGGGCATGGGTGGAGACAGCAAAGAAGCTGGCTCTGTGGATAAGTCAGTTAGAAATAAAATGGAGCTGGAAAGTATTAGAAGTCCATGTATCTGACCCTTCCTCATCTACAGACACTTTAAGGTGATGTTGTCTGTTCCTGCTCAGAGCACACTATGATTAGGATTATGTATTTTCACGACGGTGAGAGAGATTCTACAATGGCTACCATATGCTGAGCACTTCTCTGCTTCTATTATCCTATTCTCCCCACAACTCTTATGATTCCCACTCATACTTCTACAGTCATTTTGACTTCCTGTAATCCAAATTCCACATAATGACACCCCCAAAACTATTTGTCAGTCTAAACACCATATGCAAATTTTCCAGATGTGAATATTTTGCAGTTCAGTATCAATTTATTTCCAAAAGTTAGGTTTGCCGGTGCAGAATTAGGACTCATTTCAAGAATACCAAAACTTCCAGCCTTAATTAGTTTGTAGTACTCTAACAATACTGCAACATTTGATTTTACCCTTTTCCAGGATGCTTTCAAAATTACCCTCTTTCTCTCTGGTGCCATTTTTTCCCTTCATGATCAGAATCATATTTGCAAGGAGCTTTTTTTAGACCTTAAAGATGAGAAAGAGAACCAACAGCCTTTTTCACACTACTCCAGTAGACTTGTTCTGGGCTGGTATTTGGAAAGTACTTTGCACTCACATGGGTCTCCTTCCATTTGGCAGCCCTTCAGAGGAAGGTTGCTCATGATGATGTGGAAGGGAATAAGAAAATGCAGCAATACAGAGTGAATAAATAAATACATAAATAAAAATATAGTGGTGGGAACTACAGTTATTGGAAAACGCTTTTGCTAATCCTTTCAGATTTCAGTTTTGTGCAACTGAAGGTTGAATATTTAGAGGAGACTTTGGTTGACCAAAAGATTAACATGACAACCATGAGGAAACAACGCAAACTATAGGCATAAGAGTAAACACTATCTTCTCTTTTTAATTAGGCTTTTATGCTTTTGTTCTTGCTTCCATTCTGAACTTGATTTTATGTTTCTGTATGTTATTGGACTAATCCTTGATCTCAGCTCATCCAAATGAATAAGCTGTACAATGAATAAGTAAGACTTCACCTTGCTCAGGTCAGTTGGAGTAGTATCATGTGTCAATCCATTTCTCACTTCCAAGGTGTTGGAAGGAGGCTGGAGATTCAGTGAGTTCATTCCTAAGATGAAAACAACACAGAATTTTGGGTAAAAGGATACATGAATAGTCAGTTTCAACACGTCCCCATCTCTGGGTGCTTTCACCAAGTATCTATTTATATATACAAAATTACATACACATACATACAACTGTCTTGGTGCCAGATGCATGGAACATCTGTTTTGATCTACATACCTAAGTATACAAAGTTGATATCTGTTCCTAAAAATTGTCAATATATAAAGAAGGGAAGGTCTCTTGAACAAACCCTTTAACAAGTGTCAGTGCTAAGGAAGATTTTTAACCCCTAATTTTTCATTTGGAAAACAGAGGGTAAGCAGTACAGGAAGCCATGAGCTTTTGACCCAATCCCTGCCCTATCTACAGAAACCAGTCCCTATGGCAGAGATAAAGAAACTGTTGGTGACAGACCCTCACACACACCTCTTCTTTGTTTCCCCAAATCTCCTCCAATTCAGCTAAAGTCTACAGAATTTGCCTAAAATAATTTTTCAAGTTAAAAAATTGCCCAATCCTGCCAAAAAGCATCTGTTTGCCTTTTATGCCCTGAAACTTCCAACCCAAAAAACAAAACAAAACACTAAAAATGCATGAAATACAAATCAGAAGCAGACCTTCTGTAACTTTCTGGTCACCTTTTCAGCTGATTTTTCGGTCTAAAACGTTATGGAACAAAAATTGGCGCCCACTGGACAGGGGTTACCCGTCCCAACTGTATGATCTTACTAAGGCTAAAGACAAATCTCCAGCCTCCTGGAGCTGGGCTGGAGACAAATCTATGAATTAAGATTTACACTGCTGCCTGTGGTGTTCATACACATACACATCTCTGTTAACAGGTTGTTCCAGCTGGTACTGAGACTGCCTTCAAGGAGCAATGGGCAAAGTGGCCTTGGTGGCCAACAGAGAGCAGGTCCCTCCCACTTGTGGTGCCAGGAGTAAATGTTGAGATTAGTGCACTGTGGCAAACAGAATCATAGAATCATAGAAATGTAGAGTTGGAAGAGACCACACGGGCCATCCAGTCCAACCCCCTGCCATGCAGAAACACCCTCAAAGCACTCCCGACAGATGGCCATCTAGGCTCTGCTTAAAAACCTCCAAGGAAAGAGACTCCACTACACTCCGAGGCAGCATATTCCACTGCCGGACAGCCCTGACCGTCAGGAAGTTCTTCCTGAGGTTCAGGTGGAATCTCCTTTCCTGCAGCTTGAATCCATTGCTCCTTGTCCTGGTCTCTGGAGAAGCAGAAAACAAGCCCTCTCCTTCCTCTACATGGCATCCCTTCAAATATTTAAACATGGCTATCATGTCTCCTCTTAACCTTCTCTTCTGCAGACTAAACATACCCAGCTCTCTCATAGGGCATGGCTTCCAGGCCTCTCACCATTTTGGTCACCCTCCTCTGGACTTCCTCCAGCTTGACCATGTCCTTCTTGAATTGGGGTGCCCACAACTGGACACAGTATTCGAGATGAGGTCTAACCAAGCAGAGTAGAGTGGTACCAGTACCTCCCTTGATCTAGACACCATACTCCTATAGATGCAGCCGAGAATAGCATTGGCTTTCTTGGCTGCCGCATCACACTGCTGACTCATGTTCAGCTTGTGGTCTATGAAGACTCCTAGATCCCTTTCACACGTACTGCTATCCAGCCACGTGTCCCCCATCCTATATTTCTGTATTCCATTTTTTCTACCTAAGTGTAGGACCTTACACTTCTCTCTGTTGAATTTCATTTTGTTAGCCTTGGCCCAGCTCTCCAATCTATCCAGGTCATTTTGAATTCTGATCCTGTCCTCTGGCGTATTAGCAACCCCTCCCAATTTGGTGTCATCTGCAAATTTGATGAGCATGCCCTCTATTCCTTCATCCAAGTCGCTGATGAAGATATTGAACAGCACTGGGCCCAGGACAGAACCCTGTGGCACCCTGCTAGTCACTTCTCTCCAGGATGAAAAGCAGCCGTTCGTGATCACCCTTTGGGTTCGGTCGGTTAACCAATTACAAATCCAACTAACAGTAGCCCTGTCCAGCCCACATTTTACCAGCTTCTTTGCAAGAATGTCATGGGGAACTTTGTCAAAAGCCTTACTGAAATCGAGATATGCTACATCCACAGCATTCCCTTCATCTATCAAGCTAGTAACTCTATCATAAAAAGGGATAAGATTAGTCTGGCATGACTTATTTTTGAGAAATCCATGTTGACTTCTCGTGATTACTGCGTTGCTTTCTAAGTGATTAGAAACTGACTGCTTAATGATCTGCTCCAGGATCTTTCCAGGTACTGATGTCAGACTGACTGGGCAATAATTATTTGGGTCCTCTTTTTTTCTCTTCTTGAAGATGGGGACAACACTTGCTCTCTTCCAGTCCAGTCCAGTCCAGTCCAGTCCAGTCCAATAAAAGTTATGTCTGTACTGGGGCTCCTTACAGTGCTAGACCAAACATTAGAGGAGATGTAAAGCCCCAACATAAGCTAAGATAGTGGGCCCAGGGCCCTGGTAGCTCCCCTAATATGCCTTGTTAGAGCACTAGGTCTTTTTGTAGCACCTAAGTAGCACCAGAAAAAAAAAAGAAACCCTGAGTGTATACACTTTATAATAACAATAGCTGTGGATTTGTCACCTCTTCAGAACTACTTTTTGTTGTTGTTCTTGCATTCCTTCAATCATTTCTCACTTATGGTGACTCTGAGGCAAAGCCATCAAAGAGTTTTCTGGGACTGGGAATGTGTGATTCACCTAATGTCATCCAGTGGGTCCACGGCTAAGTACAGAATCAGAACGTGGTCTCCAGCGTCATAGCCCAACACTCAAACCACTACACCATCACGGGCTCTAATCGATGTTCCATGAGAAACAAGCCCTTGCCTGATTATAGAAGAATTAAGAGAGAAAGCCTTCCTGGAAACAAGTCTGTGAGCCTGGTAGTATTCTTGCTTAAATCTATACGCATATAGCTGAAATAAAATCTGGAAAGCCCAATATGGCTACTAGCATGTCTATTCCAAAATAGGGAGCAACCATACCGTACAGAAACCTGGGATGCCCTGTGAGATAATTACCAGGGGCACACTGCCCACATGCCTGGTTCTGAAGAAGAACCCCTTAAAGCCAAGTATCTGGGACCTGGCTGACTCAGTGGAGAGCAGCATGAGCCACTTTGTACAGCTAGCTTTGCTCTCCACAGAGTTCACCTGTCTACCTTCTGTCTGCTCTCAACATAAGATAAATGGGGATGGTAGCAGTGATGGTGTGGCAGTGCCAGCACTTCTCCTGCTGCCTTAGGCAAAGGATGTAGGATTTTCACCAGGTACATCAAAAAGGAGCCATTCAGTAAATGCAATCATTCAGTATATCCAATCTCAACCCTAATCCTTTGTTTTTGCGACACTTCTCTTTCATAGGGTTCAAGATTTGAGCAGGCCTCACAATTTTACCTCACCTTTGCTAGCTCTGAGGAAGAGCTCTACAGATTGTGATCAGAGGATCAGGAGTCTCTGTGCATTCTTGAAGTGGACAACTCACATCACCTAATAAGAAGGCTGATGAGCACTGAAGGGCTTGGTAAGATGCCCCCTATGGGTTCTGCTTACTTTTGCTTCCAACCAGGATGCCCTCAACCTGTGGCTGGAGATAGCCAAAGGCTTCTGAACTTATACTAAATGATTTACAGGTGGTTGTGCAAGCTCAAACAAAGGATTCTCACCTGGCTTCTCCATTGTCTGAGCTTCAGCTTTTTTCTGGCCAACCTCAGCAAAAGAGCGAACTATAGGGAGAAGGTTGTTTTTCTTCTTCTCATTCTGATGATGATGCTTCTTCAGGAGGGTTTCCCAGACTTTTTACGAGTGACTTCATCAAACTCACTGGAAATTTCTTGCTGATCTAGAACCATATCTGCAAGGGTGAAGAGCTGAGTCACTCAAATGCAATGCAAATGAAATGTCATCCCCAGCTGAACCTTTGAAAGTGAATGGACAAATTCATTTCTAAAATGGCATCTTTGAGGGAGGAGACCAGCTGAGCTATATTAACTATTATGCTAAATGACCATGGTGTCTCCGGAACGAATGAACAGTTGGTACTTACGTGAACAGTCATTCTGGGATGACAGGAGGAGCAATCCACTACATGTGGGTTGTGATACTTGCACTAGCCAATGCAGGAGCCGTCCTCGTGCCAACAGAAAAACGTTTAACCGCTCCAGTCCCTCTCCGGTCAGTTCCTTTCCCCAGCATAACAGATAAGCCTGGTCTCTACTGCCTGCCTCCATCAACTCCTCTTAACCCTGTGGTGGGTGTGGATTGCTCCTCCTGTCATCCCAGAATGACTGTTCACGTAAGTACCAACTCTTCCTTCATGGGATGACAGCAGGATCAATCCACTACATATGGGAACTTCCCAAGCTGTACCATGGGTGGGTCTTGAACTATAACACTACCTGCAGAAGACGCCGCCCAAAGGCCGTCTGTGCAGACTTATATTTGTCCAACTTATAATGTTTAATGAAAGTTGTTGACTCCGTCCACCCAGCTGCACTGCAGGTGTCTTCCAAAGAACCTGAGGAAGCGAAGGCCGCTGAAGTTGCCATCGATCTTGTGGAATGTGGCCACACATTCACTGGCCACAGCTTCTTTGCATAATCATAACAAAGAAATATGCAGGCCTTGATCCATCCGGCAATGACAGATTTACTGGCCCACTGACCAAAAGTCTTTGGTTGGAAGGAAACCAACAAAGCATCCGATCGTCTGAATTCCCTTGTCCTTTTAATGTAAACCTTCACTACTCTTCTCATATCCAAAGTGTGCCATTTTTTCTCCAAAGGATGTACCAGCCTTGGAAAGTTGGCAAATGAATCTCTTCTAGCCTCGAAAACGATGACACACATTTTGCCAAGAAGGAAGGATCGAAGCCTAGTGTCAGCCTGTCTTGCTCAAACTTACACATATGTTCATTCACAGATAATGCTGCCAACTCCGAAACCCTCCAGGCCAAAGTAATCACGAGCAGAAAGGCTGTTTTGAAAGATAGCAGTCTCAGAGATTACTCTCTCAGTGGCTCAAACGGTGGCCCCATTAAAGCATTCAGCACTAGGTTCAAATCCCATGAGGGAAACCTATGCACCGTTGGAAACAAACTCAAAGTGGCACCCCTCAGAAACCTCCTAATACGAGGATGCTTCAAGTAAGATTCTCCTTCCAAATTCAGAATCGCAGACAGTGCCACCACTTGTCTCTTCAAGGTATTCGGACACAAACCTTTCTCCAAACCATCTTGTTGGAAGTGTAAGACATGCAAAACATTCACTTCCCCCACATGTACCGGGTTATCTTCGCACTACCTTCAGAAAATTTTCCAAGTTCTATCATATATCCTCTGGGTGCTCTCTCCACAGGACCCCAGTATCGTTTTGATCACATTGTCAGCATACCCATGTTGTGTTAAAAATTTCCGTTCAATTTCCATGCTGCCAGACTTAACCAACTAGGGTCCAGATAACACACTGGACCCTGGGTGAGTAAGTCCGCTCTCAGTGGCAACCTCCATGGTGGTGCTTGAGCCATCTGTAGTAACATCGGAAACCAAGGTCTCCTCGGCCAATATGGCGCAATCATTACCACTGATGCTTTTTCCATGTGAATCTTTGACAGAACTCTCTGGACAATCCGAATTGGAGGGAATGCGTAGTGTATCCCTTTAGGCCACGCCTCTGACTCTGCTTTCAGCAAGATATCGTCTAAATATGGATATAACTGTAGCCCTTGTACCCAGAGAAAAGCTATCAGTGGAATCAGTACCTTTGTGAACACCAGAGGTGCTGATGCCAACCCGAAAGGCAGTGCTTTGAATTGGTAGTGGCAATCCTGGTAATAAAATCTCAGGTATCTCCTGTCCTCTTCCATCATGGGGACATGTAAGTATGCCTCCTTGAGGTCTATGGACGCCATGTAATCCCCCACAGACAAATTCTCCCTGATTGTCTGCAGAGTTTCCATTTTGAACTTCCAGTATTCCACAAAATTGTCGAGGTACCTCAGATTCAGCACTGGTCTGTACTTGCCATTGGGTTTGGGAACGACAAAAAATATTGAATAAACTCCTGAAAACTCCTGTTGCTCTGGAACCCTCTCTATCACACCTATCTGTAACAAGTGAACAATTTCCTGGCAAACGATTTGCTGTTTGCTTCTGTCTTTTGACACCAGGGATGGAAGAAATCTGTCTTTTGGCCTCGTGTGGAAACGTATTTTGTATCCCTGAGTTACCACCATTAAAACCCATTGGTCTGATGTTATCTGAGACCACCTGTGTCCAAAAGACAGAAGTCTCCCCCCCCACAATTGCTGCTGATTGTCAATACTGAGGCTTTCCTCACTTGGAATTATTTCCAAGCTTTCCTTGTCCTTATCTAGAATATTGAAACTGTCTATTAAACTGTGGTCTCTGTCTATTCCACTGACATCTACCAGATCTGTAATCGGAGCCTCTTCCAGAGTAACCATATGATCTTCCCCCATGAAAGGAGTAGTTAGAGCTCCAAAAACTTCTTCTATCCACTTTCTTCTTTTGCAAAGTGGGCATTACCTGCTTCTTCTCCTTCATTTCCACTAAAACCTTTTCTAATGCCTGACTTTCAAACAGTAAGTCACCCTTAAATGGGACGAAGGCCAGATTATTGCGAGATTTCTGATCAACCTCCCAGTGTCTCAACCATAGCAACCGTCTTGCTATTGTTAACAAATTTATATTCCTTGCTGCAAATGCTGCAGAGTCATGACCTGCATCAGCCACATACTTCAGAACTCTCTGGATTCTCTCCACTGCTCTTATCAACTCTTGCATACTTAAATCCTGAGAATCCAAAATATCCTGTGACCAGAGAACAGCCGCTCTAGCAAACAGAGATGCAGCTACTGAAGCTCTGACTGTTAAAGAAGCTGCCTCATGCACCTTTCTCTGAGATGTTTCTGCCCTTCTCTCATCTACTTCTTTTAGTTGGGTGTCTCTCTCTCTAGGGACAATTGCCCCTGAAACCAACCCTGCAATTGGGGCATCCACTGCAGCACTTTAAGAAATTCAACATCTTTCTTTACAAACGAATATAACTTTTGACTGTAAGTTAAAAATTTCTTAGAACTCCACTGAGAGGACCACTCACTCGTTATCACATCCTTGAAGAAATCTGGCATTGGAATCTCCATGCCTCTAGACTCCTTCCTCCCAATTACAGAAGCTAGCTTACTTTCCTTACTACTATCGTCAACCTCTTGTTCCTTACGGCTGTCCAATCCTAATGTTTGCAATACTCTTCACAAAACTTTCTGCTTCAAGCATCCTATCAGTCCGTCTTATCCTCCTCCTCATCATCAGAGCACATGAAATCCTTTTCATCCATACTATTGAGTTTCTCCTGTACTACATTATCCTCCTCACTGTCTTCTTCTTCCTGCTGAAATCTCCTCCTTAAATTTCTCTGTTCCACTGTCACATGTGTATCCTTACAGCCTTTCCCTTTATCAGCTGATGATTTTTCCTTATTGCTTCTATCCCTTAAGTTGCTTACACTTGGCTTTTCCTCCTGTTCCAATCTTCTTCTTTTTGCTGCCAGCAATTCATTGTCATTTCCAGCAGAATCACATTCATTCAAATTAGGCCTTTTTTGTAAATTCATTTGATTAAAAAGATTGAATTGATTTTGTAAATTTGAATGCTTAAATAAATTCATCATATTACACATAGCCAGCTGGTTTTGGAAATCACATGCATTAAAATTCATTGGTGGCATCTGTGTATTAAAAAGTGCTTGAACTTGCGTTTGCACAGCTTCTTTAACCAATGGATTTATCTTACCCCGAAACTCATCTGTGGGGTGTTGCAGTGGCCCACCTCGTGAGCCTAACTGCGACTCACATGTCTCGCTGTTAATTTCATGTCTCTGAATCAGCACACTCTCGAACCATCCTGCTAGGAAGCTTTTAAATTCAGGCGTCATCTTTATCTGGTCGAAGAAGGACTGGCTAAGCTCGGCCGGATGCAGCTCTGTAGCAGAAAGAGCCGCCGCCCTTCCTACTTGCACGACGCTCCCTGTGATTGGGCCAGCATCACTGCTTGCGTGTGCCGCAGCTCCGTCCCTTGCACCCCTCTCAGAAGCCTCCAAGGCCCTGCTAGGAGTGCATGATGCCATTTGAGAACGACCACTTTCAAGATGGCACCCGGGAGTCGTGATTGTGAGTTTCTGCGCTACCACTGCCTCCTTCGGAAGCTTTTTACCGCTCCCGGACTTATCAGCTTTCTTTGCCTTCTTATCTGACACTCCCTTTTCTTTAACCAATAATTTTTGACTGTCTGGGGCTCGTTGTTTGTGCCCACCAACAATCTTTACCTCATCCGCCTCACTTTCACTTGAGCTTAAAAAGATTTTCCTTAAATCGGCTCTGTTTCCATCCTCCACAATCATCTGCGCTTTGGATCTATGGGCAGAGCCGCCAGTACCATCGTCCGTGACCCGCTAAACAGCAGTTTTCTGGACGGAATGCTGTTTTTCCTTGTCCGAGCCCAGCTGTATAGCAGTACTCCAGACTAAATCATCTTTAGCCATTCCATGACCTCTCACATTTTTCTCTGATGTCAATTTTTCTCCTTCCCCGCTCAAACCCTTCGTTTTTCTCTCTATATCCTGCTCCATTCTAATAAATCTAACCTGTCGTACCAGAGAGGGACAAAATGCACCTAGCTGGTTCGCAGGGGAAATTAAAACTGACCAGAGAGGGACTGGAGCGGTTAAACTTTTTTCTGTTGCCACAAGGACAGCTCCTACATCGGCTGGTGCAAGGATCACAACCCATATGTAGTGGATTGATCCTCCTGTCATCCCGAGAATAGGATTTTCCCTCCCAATGCAAATAACTGACTCAGAGGAATGAGCTTTGTTAGTGCTGTGACCAGGGACAAAATATTTGAACTCTCTTTTCTAAGATCCCAATTAGTAACACACATGCACACATACACGTGGTAGCTGCTTACTGGATTTTTTTTTTAATGAAGACGTTAAGTGCAAACGTGCATTGAATGCCACATCTAGTTTGGCTTTTAGCTGTGCAGGAAAGCAAATATTTTCCTTCCTGGATCATCGCAGGATCCATCCAGTCCATCTCTTTGTTTTAAAGAGGAGACAGATGTTTCTGGACAGCTCGCAAGCAGATGAAGGCAAGGGTTCCCCCTCTTGTCTATCTCCAGCAGCCTGTTTTTAGCAATATGATGTCTTTGAATAAGGCCCTACCCTCTCAAAATTTAGCTGACTTTGCCCTCCCCAACCCAGTTTCTCCAATTGTTTTAGACTATAATTTCAATTCTATCCATCTGGCGCAGCTGATTAGAAGTGATGGAAACTGTTGTCCAAAACACCAGGGGTACTCAAGTTAGTCAAGATTAGCCTAATCTCTCTTTAAACCATCTAAAATAAGAAGAGAAAATAAATATTAGAGATCTGGAGTGATAGGCAAAAGAGAATACAGCCAAAGAGATGACACAAATGTGACCAAAATGGAATAGTACGAGTTCAGGGAATGGGTGGCATACCTTTTGCTTGGATCTGTGGTGGGGGAGAGGGGAGTACACACTGGCTGTAGAAAAAGCATGGCTCATGTTAGAAAGCTATTTCCCAAAGGAAATGGTTCGGTATTGATTTCCAGCAGTACCCCGAGAGGTTTATATGCTTACTTTTTTTTCTTTTTTCTTTTTTTTCACTTTTCAAGATAGGGGGCAAATGAAAAGAGGACACAGCTGTATCTTGAATACTGGGGTGGAACAAGCTTGCACTCTCTCTTTCCCACAACTGTTTTAGGCACAGGAGCCCTGTTCCTGTTTTGGTGTGGTCACACTACATAAAGAGTAACCTTAAATTCTTTGTACCTCTGCTCTGCCCAGCCTAGTACCACCCAGCAATCCTAACAGCTATTAGCTGGTTGCTGTTCTAGGCAGTGGCCTTCCCTAGCCCTGACTACCAAGGTGTCCCATGAGATGGCAAGGAGGGGAATGTACACCCACATGGTGGTACTCCACAATCTGTAAGTAGGTTTCAAAGGCAGCTATTCTGCTATGTGTTTTAGTCTTAACCCAACTGGTTTCCATACCTTGGATAGCTCATTTAAAGTCTCAATAATTAACAGAAGCAGACTCAGAAGCCCACTGATAACCTCCACTGGGAGATTATCAGTAATTATGTGGTGGGTGCTTAAGGAAATTCAAATTGTTTACTTTCTAGCCATAAGCTTAGTAAGCTGAGCATTACTGTTTCCTACTGCATAATTTCCAGAAGGAACATTTCTCAATTTTGGATTTAGTTAAAGCTTTGAAAAGTTACTTGTTGGACAACAACTGCTAGAACCTCTGTGCTGGCTTGGAGTTCAGGAAAAGTGTAGTCTAAAAAGTGATTTTTTTTCAACTCTCTAGAAGAAATTCTCAGCAACTAAGCCAAGGATGCAATTGGTGAAACACAATCTGTCCCCTTACTAGGTAAACACAGAGTATTCTTTAAATCCTGATGCTAGACTGAAGAAAATTAAAGAGCGAGACACAATGGCATTGTGAGCCATCAAATATCAGCACCAAGGTGGCTTGTGTCTGCAGGCTTGTGTCGGTAGTAGGCTGCTGTGTAGTCGACTTCTCTATCATTTCTAAGAAGATGAGAGTTTTCCTTCAGCTAATAAGCCTTGCTGAAATGTTAAATCACTGCCTAAATAACACATCTGCAATCCCATTTTAGATAATGCAGTTCACTTCCTCAATTTCAGTCGCTTTTATTTCTCTGCACATCTAATAAAATTATAAGCAATCTGCAACACAATGCTTCACTAGAATATCTTACATAATTAACTGCTGTTGGCAACCTTTATGGAAAGGAAATGTTCTAAGCTGACATCATGAGATAGCAAAAGGTTTAAATGGGATCTTGCCAGTCAAAAACCTATTTCTACAAAACTGCTTTCCTGGGAGAAAAAAAGAAAAGAAACCTACATTATCTCTTCCAGAGGAACATATTATTTGATTATCAAGCAGAAGAGCAAATATCTGTGGAAATGAATGTTCCATTCCAAAACTTCTTCCTGTGTGATCAAAGAAGCCAATCTATGCCTTTGATCAATGCAAGGTACAACAATTCAAGATAACTTTCCCATTATTATCTGCTTATTAATTTTCCTAAAGTCTAGCTAGCTTCCATTGCAACCAATAAAACCACAGCTTTCCATAGGGCTTTGGCCCCAACCAGTACCTCACTGAATCCTGTAACAGGCAAGGAAAGACTGTCAAAGGTGATAGCTAGTTTTTAATTAAATTAATTAAAAAAAACTCTAATACATGTTTGCTTTAAAAGAACAATCACCACCTTTTATTGCTGGTACAGACAAACCTCAGTTAATAAAGCCTTGGATAAAGAAGCTCCTTCTTACAAAGTCTCTTTACAGTAGCTCAGCCCAGTCCCCCTTTTCTTGTCTTCTCTCTATCTGGAATGTGTTTTTTTTCCTCCCAGCATTGGCATTGGGAGGATGTTAAAGAAGGGTTGGAGAAAGACAGACTATCGGTTCTGCACTGCAGCAATGGATCTGTGGTAAAGAATGTATAAAACTTCACCTTGGGAAGAATAGGCTCATCCATTCCAGGTGATCCTACTGTGGTTGTGTGTGCTTATGTACAAGAGGCCAGGTAACTAGCTGCCTCCAGAATCACTTACTGAGCACGTGTGAAGAGCAAAACAGAAGGAAAAGGGGAAAGCAGATTAGTCTGTTTCACCAACTATCTTGGCATGTTGAAAAAGCATCGATCTATAACTTTTGCCACCAAAATAAGAAAAGTGAAGGTTATTCCAAAAAAAGAAAAAAAAATCACCCCAGGAAGAAGCTTTCAGGTGGTTTCTAGAAGATTCACAATGTTTTTCTTCACTTGTGAAAGGCTTACCTGACCTGGTTGCTTCGTTTCACATGTGCATAGTGTTACTTCTGAATAAAACATTTGTTGAACCATGTTAAATTGCTATTCTTTTTTGTGGTGTAGAAATGTATCCCTTTTCTTTCCATGTTATCTCTGGTATCAAAATTTCTATTAGAGGAGTAAAGGTTAGGAACACATCTACTTCATTAACCAAGGTTTACCTATATTACTATGGATCATTCATCACCCATACAGTGGAAACCAGAAGAGCATTATATGAGGAATATTAAGATGGCATTGCTTATTGTCCCATTAGGCTATACCTTCTTGGCTTGTTATGCTAACTTTCATAGCTTATTTCTCCCAAAAATTTTTACAACTTCAGCTGATGCTAAATTTTGGTCTTCACTGGTGTGAAATTTGTATAACTTTGGTATTTGACTATGCTTATGGATGCAACAAGGACTTGCAATGGTGTCCTGCTTCTGATGGCCACAGGCTTGTTTGCTGTATGTAGGGGGGGCAAAGGGGCAAGCTGGAAGTATCATCTTCCCTGTGCCTCAACCAGTGACTAACTCTTAAAGTAGACTGGGGCTGCTGGCTGTTTAGGTGGGCTGTGACTATGTAGGATTAGCAGTTACGGACCCGTAACTCTAGTTGCAAATCCCTAATTAAAACACTAAGTACCAATTCCCCACCTTCTTCCCAAAACAGGGAAAAGGCAGGCTGCAAACACAAATGATTAGAATATAGTTGAAGATACCCAACAAGTCCACATTAAAAGAGAATTGAACTATAAACAATATCAAAACAATTTAAAATATACTTAAGGAGAACAAATGTTAAAACAGCACAATTTAAAACACTATAGCACCCTATTACTGTCTCTTACAGAAAAGTCTTCAGTTCTAAAAATCTATCTCAATTTCTAAAAAGTCTTCACCTGCCAATGGAAGAACAACCAGGAGAGAGTCATTCTAGCCTTCCTCGGGAGGGAGTTCCAGAGCATAGGGGCAACCACTGAAAATGCCCTATCTCCTGTTCCTACCAACTGTACCTGTGAAGGTGGTGGGACTGAAAATGGGCCTCTCCTGCATCTCTCAATATCCAGTGAGACCCATGGAGAGGGAGGCAGTCTATCAGACAGCCTGGCCCAAAGTCATACAGGGTTTTAGAGGTCAAAGAAACAGACCAGCAGCCAGTGGAACTATTGGGAGAAGAGGAGTTCTGTGATCCCCAGTGAATACATTCTGGCTGCAACTCTCTATGCCAACTTAAATTTTCAAACACTCTTCAGAGGTAGCCCCACATACAGCCCATACAATCATTTAAACGGGATTAACTAAGGCACATGTCACCATGGCCAGAACAAACATCTCTAGGAACAGGGGCATAGGAAGGGACCTGTTAATGTTTAGGTAGGGAGGCTACTACATAAATAATACCAGTGATGTCCAGGAAGGGTGAGGAAAGAATCCTGCCTGAATAACGTGCTGTCAGTCAGAACTGATGGTACTGGGCTGGTCTGACTCAGTACAAGGCAGCTTCCATGGAAAGCAGGAGCATAATCTTGGATTCATATTTGGAACACCAAAAGGTCTTCAACTATCTCTGTTCCTCCTCCCTACATTTTTTTAAAACTATCAAGAACCAGAACCTGCAATGTCTTCTGTGGTGTTTGCAGACATATCCAGAAGGACTATCCCATTGATGATACAGCTCCTCAACTCAAAAAGGCTGTGCAATGACAGAGTAGCCACATATGGTTTACTCCAGCGCTCTCCACCATCTTCCACATCTTCTTCAAACTTCAGCCACCTGCAAGAGATGCCACACTGACATGAAACCACATCAAGAAGACCACGAAAACCTCTAGCAGAATAAACTTGATGCTGCCAACTGTCAAGTCATAGTTCTCCACAATGCTTCCAACAGGCTTAACAGCGCAGGGGATTTCAAATGTTTCATTTACATTAATCTATAAAATGCCCCATAGTTTCTCTGCCCTGCAACAACTGAAGAACTTTCAGGAAAAAAAATTTTGCACAAAAAAATTATTAAAATTGTGCATAACACATTTGTTTTCAGCACAAAAATTCTGCTTTTTCCAACCAACCCAAGATTTTTGGAGAAAATAATTTTTTCATATAAAAGTCCTTAAGTGCAAAAAAAAAACTGAAAAATGCACAAAACCACTCATAATCTAACAAAGGAGGCAGAAAACATTTGAAATTATTCATTCTTACATGCAGAGATTTACATCCCCGACAGTGATCAACTCTGTTTCAGCGTTTCAACTTTGTTCTGTTTGGTTTGAAAAATGAAAGCTATAGAAGGAGCAACATTTCCTTTGCCAGAAGGTGGCATCATCAAGTAACTAAGCAAGATGTACCATGAATGCACCATGACTTGCGCTGTGTCTGCTTGGAAATGGTATTTTCCTGTTTAGGTTATATTTACTCGTGTATTTTGAATGGCTTGGAAGTGCATTAAATGCACTTCTGAACCAGGGATGCCTCTGCAGCCCATTCAAAGTGGAGTCTGGCAGCAGTTTAGTAGTTCTGTTCTCAGCAGAAACAAAGCAATAAAAAAACTGAATTTAAATGGAATCCAGAGACTACTGATTGAAATCTGGAAACTTTCCCCAGTGTGGTACTGGGCACAGCGCAATGGCACTAGGAAATTTCTGATCATGGTCAGAATAGTCAACAACACTGGTAAAACTACAACATTTGGAATGATCCTGCAACAGGGACACAAAACAGAATGGAATTCCAGACAGTCCCACTCTAACAAACTCTGTCCAGAAACAAATTGGAAACTTGTGGTCCTCTTTCTTCTGAGCATTTCATTACATATGCATGGAACTGGGACAATTCCCCACTGTACTTCAGGTAGGTCATATTGTGGTATTGATCTGCCCGACATATTGATCTGTCCAGTTTTAGTATTCAAGAAGCAGTCTGTCCAACTGAATTTTCTGCTGTCACAGCAGCAAGGGAGTTACCTCCTCCTTTTAGAGCTTCTCTCTCTGTGCTTACATTGTGTTTCTGGCTTAATCCTGTGGAGCTGAACTGACTGTATAGGAAAGGTGGCATAACAATCATTGACTTTTGCTTTACCTTGCTGTTTCTTTCCACTCTGACTCCTCACTCTCTTTCACACAGATTTCATCCATCTCTGTGAACAAGTCATGTGGGACATGCTCCTCATCCTCCTCCATACCAAGGATAAACTGAACTCGCTGAGATGGAGTATCTAATAAAAAAGGAGCATTAGACAGACAGACAGACAATGTGTTAGCTACCCCTCTCAGTTTTGTATAATCTGCAATCTGATAAGGTTTCCCTCCACCTCACCATCTAAATCATTGATCAAAATATTGAAGAGCATGGGCCCCAAGACAGAACTCTGTGGCACTCCGCTTGAGACCTCCTTCCAGTCTGAAGCACAGCCACTGATAACAACTCTTTGAACACAGTTTTCCAACCAGTCATGGATCCATCTGATGGTGTTCCCATCTATTCCATATTTAGTCAGTTTGTTAATAAAAATCTCATGTAGAAACTTATCAAATGCTTTGCTGAAATACAGATAAATAACATCCACACATTATCACCATCTATTAAACTAGTGTCCTAATAAAAAAAAGATACAAGGTTAGCTTGGCAAGATTTGCTTTTGACAAATCCACACTGGTTAGTACTAATCAGTGTATTGTCATTAGGATACTTGCAAACAAACTCCTGTATAATCTGTTCTAATAGTTTTCCTGCTATTGAGGTCAAGCTGTATGGCCTGCAGTTTCCTGGATCTTCTTGTTTGCCCTTTTTTTCCCCATTTCCAGTCTTCTGGCACCTCAACTATTCTCAAAAATGATGGCGTGTGGTTCTGCAAATATGTCCGCAAGTTCCTTCAATACTCTGAGATGCAGTTCACTTGGCCTTTCAGATGTGAACCCATTTAGGTTAACTAGGTGATTTTTGACTAACTCTTCATCAATCTTGATTTACATCCCATATTCCTTACCATGGAACCATACAGTCCTCTTTTGGGGAAAAACTGAAGCAAAACAGGTACTGAGCAGTTCTGCCTTTTCACTGTCACCTGTTAGCATTTTGCCATCCATGCTGAGCAATGTTCCGTTTGCCACTTTCTTGCTTTGAGCACATCTGAAAAACTCCTTTTTGTTGCTCCTTGCTTGCCTAGCAAGTCTCGGGTCATTTAAGCTTTAGCTTTCCTTACACTATTCCTGCAACCTTGGGCTCACATCTGTATTCTTCTTTGGTGATTCACCTTACTTTCTTTAAACATGCTTTTTTTTCTTTTCACTTACTTCTCGAGTTTACTGTGCAGCCATATTGCTTTTTCAGACACTTCCCATTTTGATTCTTTGATTGAATTGTTTGTGATCATGCTTTTAAGCAATTCCTTCTTCGTGAAGTCCCACCTGTGCTGGGTTTCTTTTTCCTTTAGCATTTCTAACCACAGGATTCTGCACAGTATTTCCTTGAGCTTGATAAAATCAGCTTTCCTGAAATCCAAGGTTCATGTTTGACTATACTCTTCTTTTGCCTGTCCCACAATCATGAATTCTAGCATTACATGGTCACTCCCCTTTAAAGTACTAAATTTTTTGTTTCCAGCATCCAACTCCTCCCTATTGGTTAGGAACAAGTCCAGGATTGTGTATCCCCTTGTTCCTTCCCACACCTTTTGAAAGATGTAATTATCTGCAAGGCACATCAAGAGTTTCTTGGAGAGCATATGCTTAGCAGAGCTAGTCTGCCAGCAGAAATCGGGATAATTGAAGTCTCCAACAGCTACCACTTCTTGTTTTTTTGGAGATTTGAGATTTGTTTCAGAAAAGCATCATCTGTCACCTTGTCTTGGTCTGGCAGCTTGTAGTAAACTCCTACCACAATGTTGTTTTTATTTCTACCTTCATTTATTTTTACCCAAATGCTCTCCATTGGTCCAGTTTGATCACGATACAAGCATTATATGTCTTTAACTTATAATGCTACTCTCTCTCTTTTATTTCCCCATCTATTCTTTTTGAACAGATTATATCCCTATAGCCCACCAAGTCTCTGTTTATAGGCCTTATTTACCTTCCTGCATTAGGACTTCAATCTGTCTTGTTTGTTTCTGAAACCCTGTGCACGGTATAGATGTATCCTGTATTGTACTGTGAGGTTTACTGTGGCTCCCATTCTCTCCCTCAGCTTTTTCTCTATAATGCACATTCTTATGTTTAGAGCTTGCTTTTGGACAGGTGCTTAAATTATTATCTTTAATCCTCCAGGGATCTGGTTTGAAGCCCTCTTGATCAGATTTGCCATGCTTTGATCAAAAGCATTCTTCCCGGTCTTCATCATTAAAGCAGCAACAACAACAACATGTGAACTATTGACATGTAAACACAGATAATAGAAGTGTTTGCAAAGATGGCAACTTGCTGCACTTTTGGATGTACTACTTTCCTTTATTTCAAGAGCCACACTGCATCTGGACTGTGTTCCACTTCTGTTAACCCAATTATATTATTTGGGCCACCACAGGGTTATCATGGTTCCTAGCTTACTTGAATGACTCAGTTTGACAGAATCAATAAGCTAATATTATAATCCTTATAATCCAGAGAAGAAACCTCTACAAATTTCAAATTAAAAAACCCTTAAAGCAGAGGTGAGCAACCAACCAACTGTTGGGGCTTACGGGGTGCACTGGACTACAGGGACCCTGAAGGGCTGCATTCCTTGCCTCACCTTGGTGAAAGTTCAAAAAATACTTTGCCCTAAATTCCTGTCAAATGGAGACAACGTCACCCTATTTGGGATTCTCTCTGGGCCATTTTAGGCAAAAGAGAAACTTTCTGGAAGACAAAAACATGCCAAAATTGGCTCCTATCCTTCCTCCAGGGTGTTTAAGATCAAAAAATGGAGGAGCAGGGCTCCCTGAAAGACCAACAAAACAGCCCTAGGGAACACTCCCCGCATGTTCCCCTTGTAGAGTAACTGCCCCTTTGCACTTACCACGGGACTCCTGGTCTTCTGGAATACTTTCCTTCACCCGATCTCGTTTTCTGTGTTTCTGGCCATGGGTTCTGTGATGTCTGTGGCCTTGTCTCACCAAAGGCATCCGTACCCCAACATACAGAGTCCTGTGTCCTTGGGGGGGGAAGAAACAGTATATATGTTTAGGCTCTGCATTACTGGCACCAGATCCATGCTTTTCCGCATGGGGTGTAATTTCTCATCGAAGCTTTCAAGGATGTACAAACCGCAACCACGGCCATACAAGTTTATTTTTGACTTTTGAGAGCTCTGAATAGTCTTTCAACATTTCTGGAAAACAGGGATTGGGGGCAAAATAGACACAACCATGGTTGTTTCTTTCTATATATCCACTTTGTTCACAGGAGACACACTTTTGGCCTACTCCACAAACATGCACGCATACATCTTCATACCACCATCCCAGCCAGAACTCTCTGTTCTTTGTTGACTCCCAGTAAAAGAGAAAAGAATGAGGAAAAATTGTCCTAAGTCATGGACGGTGGGGGAAGTAACCTGCAAGAGGGGGAAGTTCAAGCCCCTCTCCTGCCTACTTTTTATTACTGTCAAGGTAAGGGCTACTCATACCTGTATTCTCCACTTTGCTTGTGAATGGAGTAGACACATGAAAAATGCTTGTCTTTGTTTTCAAGTTTTTATTCTGGAACTTCTCAGCCTTAGCATGATGACATGATGACACTGGGCAGGGCCATTCCCTTTTAGGAGACATCTTCCCTCAAAGATGACAACAGTTTTTATGTCCCCCTGCCTCAGGAACCTCTCACTCTAGGGATGTCTAAAATCTGCTTTCCCAGAACAGCTGTTACTCCACTGGAAAAACCCTACCCCGAGGTCTACAATTTTGAGATTAAATATAATTCCGTGTGCCTGAGAGGTCGCCCAGATGAGCACGTAGGCAGCAATGGTTGAACCATCAAAAACCAGGTCAGGTCAGTAAAATCCCCAGTCACGTAGCCCCAGGAGACCTCAAGCTGGGAAAACTCACAGTAGACAAAGGGTCCTCAGCCCCTGAGAAGCCGACTTGAGGGGATTAGCATGTTTGCCCCAAGTTGAGCAAATATCCTATCAAGTGAGGACCATTTACATGACGTCACACCACAACCAAATGCAGCTGAAGATCCTGAGACTTTGGCAACACCTTGTAATCCCATCATGTAAAGGAAGTTACCATTATGGAGCTTCATTCTCACTGCAACACCCATTGTTCTCCCTGGGAAAGGATTAGTCCTCCAGGTACTTTGTCCCCTACAAATAGTCCCAGTTTTTGAGTGGTTCTTTGGATCACTCCCAGTCATCCCAGCAGACCGTTGCTCCGTCCATTGAGTAATCCCCTCAGCCCTCTCCGTGCTGAGCTCCACTTCTTTGCTGCCTTCCCGGACCCAGGACTTCAGGAAAAGGTGCAGTATTACTCCAGCTGCAACCCCTTCAATACTCCTCTATCCAGCTTCCTCCCTTTTGCTTCTTAATAGGTCTTGAGTGAGTGTGTAAGTGATTGCGTTGGTACGTGAGACTTTCTTTCAATAAAATCATTTATTGGACATTTTCGTTTGGTTTTTGGCTTGGCCTAACCCCATAAAAACTGGGTAAACCATTAGGTTACCCTGCCTCTCGCACTGTTATTGCTCGTGCTCTGGCTAGTTTCCCTTCCCCATCACATGGAGCACACTGAGGTATCCCCCAAGGGACCCCAGAAATCAAGGTAACACAGCTCTACATAAAAAGGGAAAGGTATGTTGGCTATACAAGGCTCAAGCTGTTTAAGCCATTACACACTATGCCCAGAAGCACCTGGAATAGACTGGAGTTTTATAAAGACCAATGCAGTTCCTGCATTTTTGATGACCAATTTGATTTCATTAGGTGAGGCAGCATGCTTTGTATTACTTGCCTCTTCTGAATAGTCATTATGTAGACTTTCTTACAGTATGTCTATGCTGGGGCTACAAAAGTAAAACATTACTGTCACCAGTTGTGAATCTGAAAGAGATACAGCTATCTCTCTCACTGAAACAGGCCACAGGGAATGAGTGAATTAATAGGGGATGGGATTTTCATTATTATAACTATTTGGAAGCTGGTAATAATACAACTGTGGTACAAATGCTGCTGCAATGCAGACCCATTTTTTTCAGCTTATTGTGTCATCTGCCCATCTGGGAGCAAGAGCCAGTGGCTGCATCTCTGCAGCTCAGTTGCTCTTTAGCAGCCACTGTTCTAGCTTTTTGTAATTTTTCTTTTCATCAGTGGGGGAACTGTGAGAGAGCACTCTGCTTAATCTCTAGTGGGCATGGACTTAAAATATAATTATGCTTCCAGAATCTTGAACAGGATCAAAGTCTAGTGAGAATTTCCTGAGGCTAATGGCATAAACAGCTACATGTTATAAGCAGAGGGTTGTAACAATACAGGAAAAGGTTGAGGTGGGAGTGGCTCAACTGTAACTGTAAGCCCATTGTAGTGCTATTAGAACACTTTATTATCTATATGTCTGTCTATCCATCTGCCTAACATCTGGGATTTCAGTTAAAAAAATATGAAAACAGATCCCTACAAAAACTCATATCAGTAAAAAGATAAAAAAGTCAAAATATAATTAGATTATCAATAGAATTAAAAGCAATTTTAAAAACACCACCATTAAAAAGCAAGAAATAAGGTCAATACAGTACATTATTAAAAGCTCTTTCCCATAAACAGTCAGTTCCTGAAGGCCTGCTGAATTTTTTAAAGAACTGTTCACTAGAAGGAAATCCAGGAGAGGGCCAGTCCAACCTCTCCAGGAAAAGAGTTCCAGAACCTTTGCAAACAAGTTCCCACATCCATAGCAGACTGGGATGAGGGGGCTGGGATGAAAAACTACCTTGGTCCACACTGACCAGCTCGCTACAAATATAGAGAAATCATGCAAACCAGAGCTCAGGAGGCCAGATGTCTGGCAGAGCAGGTCAGTGCAGGGAGTTCTTCAAGCAGTGCAACCAAAAGTAGGGAGATGCACCATGCTTACACAGTGTGTGTCCAGCAAACCAAAGAAAGTTCATCAGCCGCCTAGGTGGCTTGTCATGTGTTTAGCACCCTCCTCCTCCTCCATTTTGCAGTCCCACACAAGAGGCTTACAGAGCTCTAGGTTATAATTCTCAAAAGATGCTTTTTTAAAATTAGGTTTTTAGCACGGCTGTGGACACCTGAGAAAGAGAAAGGGATCTACACAAGCCAACACTCAGGAACTGTGTCCTTTCCAAATCATATTGTAGCTCTCCAGACCTTGCACATTTCAGATATAGGAAGGTCTGCACAGATCAGTAGGTCAGTAGGCATCTGCCTCAAGGACCACAAGCTCCCATACACTCCCCAAGTCTTTCCATAACCAAATTTGATGGAGAAGAATCAATGAGAGAGAAAAAAATGTTTCCAGACTCTGTCCATGAGACTGGAAATTCTGACCCTTCAAGAAAGGAATCAGCATCCACAAACCTGTGTAGTGTAGGATGTTTGGTAAAAGGCAGTCTTTTGCAAGTTCCAGCTAAAAAGAAACAGGACACACTTGGAACGTACCCATTCACACCACCTTGCTATCCAAAGGGTTACTGGAGAGATACCAGATCGCAAGTCAGAGCTCTTGTGCATTTTTGCTGCCTTCTCACTAAAGATCAGAGCTTGGTTATCCAGATGGCCTGCTTCACATTCTAAGGCAGTCACTTGAGATCTGTTCATGGCTGAAGCAGAGTCAAGGCTGGGAGCTCTCCAAGGTCCTGTACTGACCAGCCCTGCTGAAGTCTACTTCCTTGAGCAGGCAACGTCTATTAAAGTTCAGTCCAGGTAACCCTCACTCAGGAAGGTGTAGACATCAAGGCTGACTAACACAAAATGCATATGCTCCAAACTTTGACAGAGGAGAATTGAGGTGATTGTTCTATTTCAATTACAATTAGCAAATGTAAGAATCAGAAATAAGTAATCCCTTTTATCAGTACCATTAAAGTACAACAAAAGTTATGTGCAAATTATGAACCATTTAGTTAATGCTTCAGCGAATGTGATAAAAGATACTACCAACTCATGATTTTGCTTATGGACCACACAGCTGATTTGCTTTTTAATTAATTTTTAATAACTGCGAGATCCAGTTAATAAGTGGGGAAATTGTAGTAACCAGTTTCAGTATAGATACATCGCAATATTAGGTACAAATTCAGTAGCGCCGTAAGTGCCAACATAGATATTTGCTTACCTACTTATTTGTAGACTGTGACAACTCAGTTTGTGGGCATAAACTCTGTTTAACATGATGATAGACACCCTATCCTATTTTCACAATTTTCTGGCAGTGGAACAAGAGAGGGGAAATCACATGAGAAGTGGGAGATACACCAATAGCAGGTAGGAGTGCATCAACTGTGGGTCGAAATAGTAGGTAGGGTGAATAGATAGATTAGTCTTGTGTTATGCTTGTAAGTAACAACACATTCAAGCTATCCATGATGGAGCAGCAGCAGGATGACAACCTGAGTCTCAAACCATCATCCTAGCATTGCTCACTTGTAGATAGTTCAATGTTTCATCACATTTATTCTTCTTAAAACACTACTGGAAAGGCTACCAACAGTCAGAATATTAAGTGAACAGGTGAACTGGGCCAACCGTGGAGCTGTCCATCAAAATCTTGAATTGGATTAATTAATCTATATGAAGATCTTCCCTGTTTAAATGTTTCTTCAGCAACTAAAAGGTGAAGAGTTAAACACTAGGACTGAAGGAAAGCAGACCTTGGTACAGGCCCATCATCACTTTTGGTAATGTGATCTTGAGGATAAGTAATAGGGGAAGATCTGGTACCAGAGTTGCGTCCTATCAGTACATGTGAGTGTCACAGCCTTCATCATCTGCTGTGGATGTCTCAGTCTATCCCTCAAGAAGTGTAAAATCCTCACAGTGAGAGCCTGAGCTCTGGACAATATTAAAGCCCTGTTCCTTCTCTCCAGAAGAGGTTTCATCAGGCTCAAGATCCAGACATGGACAGGTCCACCAGACAAATAGACACTACAGGCACCATCCTGTTCACTCTGTTCTTACCATTTTCACATTCTAGACTAGCCATTGCTAGAAAGAAATGTGCACTTCTTTTAGAAAGAATTTTCCACAATTCCATGCACATGTAAATTGGATCCTGCAGCTCACAATACACACAGCACCCCAGTGTCCCTATTCATACTGGATTTTTTAAAGCTCCCCAGAAAAAAAATGAACAGTAAAACCCTTTAACTGTAGTGAAATGACTCTCTTTGACTTTAGAGTTTTTAACAGAAAAATCTAGAAGAGTTCATTAGGCAGAAGGAAGGATTCCTTTAAAAAAAAACACATATGCAAAGTTACAAGACAATCTCCTGACAGTGAACTTGATAAAGAAATTCACAGTCATAAGGCTATTGCAATCTATTAAATTGTTCCAGGGTACTGTTGTAACTCTATGAATTTCATACAGTTTTCTTAAGACAAGGAATACTCAGAGGTAGCTTATTACTGCTTTCCTCTGAATATAGCTTACAGAACCTGGTGATCCTTGGCAGTCCCCCATCGAAGTAATACCTAAGCCTGAATGTACTTAATTTGCAAGTAAATATGCACAAGACTAGTCTACAAGACAACTTAGAAAGATCTTCCTATTGCTCCCTGTTGCTCTCCCAGCCAGCATTATTAAACTTCAGAACTTCGTGTCCATTCTTCCCAACACACCACACGCATACACAGAGAGAGAGAGAGTATAGCCATCCCTCCACATTGGCTAGGGTTAGGGACACAGGACCCCTGTGAAAGTAGAAAAACTGTGAATAACTCCAGGCCCTCCAAAATCATATTTAACACATAAAAAAGTAAGATCACCCTATTCAACCCACCATGGATTCCTTTGAGGCCTCAGGGTTCCTTCACAAGGCACAAATGGGTGGCTGGTGGGGCTCACTGCTACCTCCACTGCTGCCCCACACCATTTTTAATAGGGACTTACATGCCTCATTCACAGTTTCTCAGTCTCGCGAGGCTTGCAGTCCCTATTAAAAATGGCAGCAGCAGAGCTGACAGCAAATATAGCAAGAATAATGACAGCATGAAAAATCAAATCCGCAAAAGTGAAAACCACAAACGTGGAGGGCTGACTGTATTTAATTTTTACAAGAGAAAGAGGAGTACCAGTATCTAAATCTTCTGACCTGGAAGACCTTCTCTCCTGGTCTTAAACAGAGTCAGGTTATAGTTTCTTAGGGATAAGGAAAATGTACTCAGCTCAGGTTCAGAGACCTCTCCCTTTGCCAACAGTGAGCCCTAGCATTGAAAAGGAAGGCTTGACTTCTCAATTTTTATGTCCAAACCCTGCCAAACCATGACCTTCATTTGTCTAAAGACTGGGAAGGAGGAAAGATTTCATGACATTTTGTTTCTCTGCTCTTTATTACTAATTTAAGCACATTGTGGCAGACAGGAGCCAAAAAGAGAATAAAGAGACTGAAGCCTAAGAAATGGAAGAAGCCACAAAGATTTTTTTTCCCTTTTACCTTTGTACTGAGATTGGGCTTCCTCTTGAGAACGATTTCCCTTTGGTATAAAAAGGAATTATTTATAGGAATTGACTCCCTGCTTACTTTGCATGGGATTTGATAGAGACCAGAAGCACACAATAAGCACCACTGATTTCTAAATCCTGTTAGGAAGATTAGTCCTCTAAGCCACCTCAAGGGTCTGCCTGTAGCTGAAGTACAAGTTTGCAGTTTTAAATAAACAACTGACAGTACTGTCCTCTGCATGTCTACTCAGAAGCAGATGCCACTCCGTCCAATGGAGCTTCCTGTCTAGTAAGTTTGTTTAGGACCAGAGCCCAAGACAAGCAGAGGTGCCAAACCCAGATTTCAGGATACAAATGTGATACCACACATCTTTGAATCTGGAATGCAGTAAATTTAGAAACTGAAATTCTAACTCAAAATCAGTGCTGACACATTCCTTTAAGATCTGGTTTCCTTTTTAAGGCTTCCAGTTTCAAATTTCAAACAGCAGATTTTATATTCTATATCTAAAACTTAAGAATTGGGTATGAAGGGCCAGCTTAGCCTAGCAGTTCCTTTGCTTTCACAGCTGCCAAAAAGAACTGGGAATGGATATTTGCCCTTGTTCAATACCAAGGGACAGGGAATATGTGACCCTTCAGACATGATGGACTGCAAGATCACTGCTTGTAGTAGGTCTAGCCAGGGCAAATGTGAATTGGAAGCCCACGATATCTAGAAAGCTGTAAAACCATCCAAAAAAAAAAACACCCTCAGTTCTAGAGAAATATTCTTAACTCAGGTCTGTTCACTGTTCACTAATTTTCTTCAACCTCAGTCCAGTACACTTTCACAAAGCTGTCTTGGTGACAGGAAGAAAGCAGCAAATACATTACTTTGAATCTTTCCATAAAGAATTGGTTGAGCAATGCTAAAGGCTACAAAAACAAACATCTGGACAACCCAAATAACATTTGTGTAGCTCACTGAACTCCAAATCAATTCTTTGTAAACTTCTTGACATGGAATTCAAATCAGTTAAGATGATATCAGATTGCTTCTCTCTGCTAACAGAAGCTTGTGCATGTTGTCTACTCTCATGAGAAAAATCACGTGAGAGCAGTAAACTTACAATGGAGATGCAAGAATAACTCTGAGCTCCTCATAAGAAGACCGAATGAAGATTCAATAATAATCATGTTATGGTATATTTGCTTTATTATATTTCTTCTAAGTCTTGCCACTTTATTCATCAATCCTAAATTGCTATTTTATGTTGAGGTGAGACTAGAATTATTTATTAGTTTATGAATTTCTGTTAGCAACTTCCAGTGTCTCCCTAGGGATTCTTTTCTTCCAGATGATGAAAACTCTGCCTTTTTCTATTCTCTCTTGGGGCATCCACCTTTTAGAACACTCTGCAAAAAAATGGTCTCCCATGTTCTTACAGAAACAGAGGAAGTAAGAGCCAAATTTGGTCTCAGCCAGTGGTTCTTAACCTCTTTTTTACCATGGCCCCCCTGGGAGCCAAGAACTCCCAAGACTTCACTGTAGATTTAAATATTCATTCATTCATTCATTCATTCATTCATTCATTTATTAATTAATTACAGGCTTCTGGAGACTAGGATTCAAATACCCACTCAGACACTGGCTGACTTTGGGCAAGTCAGATTATTTCAGCCTCAGGTGAAGGCAAAGTCAAGCTCCCTCTGAATAACTGCCAAAAAAAAACCTGTGATAAGTTTACTTTGGAGTTGTCGTAACTCAGAAGTGACATGAAGGCACACAACAACAAAGTGATGCTGACAAAGGGAGGCTCTTTCTAGCATCATGTCTCCCTGCTTTGAAAACTGACATGGAGACCCTAAAGTGACCCTATGGAGTGGGTTCTTGGCCAGATTTCTCAGAGGCTGAAAGAATGTGACTAGCCTGAGGTCACCCAGTGGGTTTCCATGGCCAAGTGGGGATTTAAACCCTGGTCTCCAGAGTCATAGTTTGCACACATATGCATGCATGCCATCATGTCCCTTTTGTTAGGGATGTGGTAGCAGGGGTGGGGTATGAAAGCCAAAACTGCTCCATTGTTTGCAAACAAGGGAGCAGTTTGCCTGCACGTACATATCTGCTGCTGCATCCCTTCTGGGACACGGCAGCAAGCATGCCACCATGTCCCAAAGTTTCAGCACCCACACCGCTGTCCCCTTTTTGGGACACGGTGGCAGGCATGCATGTGCAGTCAAACTGCTCCCGTTTGTAGTTGCAGCATCCACCCACTGCCATGCCCCTGTTACTGGTGCTGGTAGTGGTGTCCAACAGCAGGGTTTCATGGACCCCCATGAGGTTAACCTGTGACCCCAGGTTAAAAACCACTGGTCTAGGTCAGCATTCAGATGGGGGTATGTACTGAAATTCGCCCGAACTGTTGCTCTCCTATATGTACAGTCACCAAGTTCTTTAGCTGGTGCTTCACGACATTTCTTACTGGCATTAACTGTACATCATCATGGTTGGGTGCAGCTTTGGAAATCTGTAAGTTTTTTAAAAAAACAATAGATACACGCCCACAAGGGCACACTCTCTCTATGTCTGAGAGACAATATATCTGTCTCTTGCTTAGAGTTTTTTGCCATGAAGAAGCCATATGAGAGTTTTGCCCATCTACATCATGTGTACATCAAAAAAATAGCACCAAGTAAATTGGAACTGCTTGTCCTATGGAATGGTTTTATTCAAAGGGACATTTGCCAGCAGAAGCAGCACTAGCCAGCACTCATAGGATAAATACTTGCTGCCCAGCAGTGAGAAGTACTCATACTGTCGCATAATACATGTTAAGACATTTAAAACGCAATTTTGCACCTGAGAGCTGATGCCGCTCCACAGAACTTCTGCACTCATGATAACAGGTCCTTATCACAAATGAGGAATCTTTACTCTGGGATATCCAACCATTTCATAAAGACAGAAGTCCAATTACAGAGTGCTCTGGGATCCCCATCTGAAGGCTTCTTAGATTCCATGTGCATGGGAGACAATCTACTATCATTTTCAACATTTATATTCCTGAGCATCAGCTTTCATTCATATACGAAAATCAAGTGCCTAGGCCTTGCAGTTCTGAACATATCTGGATAAACTACCAGCAGCTGCCCAAGTGAGTCAGGACTGGAATGCCAGCAGCTGAGCCACAGCAGAAGTAGAAAGGAATCAGAATGGAGACGCAGACAACAGACTGGAGTCAAATGCCATAGTAGGAATTGAAACCAAAGAGCAAGTAAGAACCAAGAAATGAAGTAGGAATTAGGAATAACAATTAAGTCTGAAAATACCCTTGAGCAAAGAAATTCCTGTTGTTCAAGCAAGTGCTAATTCAGACAAAAGGAATTTTTATAGTCTTTCCTATTGAATAGGATTCAAGGACTAATTTGAGAGAGTGAAGCAAATTTGCAACCTGAGTATTCTTGATAGCCTAAACCAGAGTGGCAATAATAAAGAGCTCCAGATGTTTTTTGGTTGCAATTCCCAGCAGTCTTACACAGAAAATCCAGTTGTGATGCATGTCCAACAACACCTGGAAGGCCACATATTTCCACCCTTGGAGATGACAAATGTTGCAACCTGCAGTTCTGTGGCTAACCACATAAAGCAGCCTCACACATCTGAAGGTTCACAATTTGAGTTAGGGATGTAACCTTTTGCTTACTTCATTCTCAGGCACAAGAAGGAATAATTTCAAAAGTTTTTTTACCAATGTGTGTGTTTGCAAGAGTTTTTCCTCATTTTTCAATGATTTTTCACATTTCAGGTCTTTTGTGTAGAATGTGTTTTTTGTAAAATACACTGTTTCCTGCACAAAACATTTTTTTTCTGCAAAAAAAAATCTTGCAGTGATTAACCATTTTCTCAATGGGGTGTCTCGATCTATTATGACACTCTTTCTTACTGAGGAGGAACCAGTGTATGAGTATTCTTAGTATCCTTACTTCAATCCCCATAGCAGGTCTATTTGAGTCATATCCTTGAAAACTATATTTCATAACAGGGCCTGTCTGAAGAACATATCTTGCTGTTCCTCTCTCTTTGATTCTAGTCCGATACCATACACAGTCCCACAACCTGTTAGGACATACTGTATACAGAAAGTAGCACTTCAAACCATTAGACTAAGACTATTTCCGCCCTACACTGTTATAGTGCCTCAACCACTTTCAACATCCTGTGGATTTCTGGGGTTTGTAGTTTACTGAGGCCAAAGAGCTTCCTGGCTGAGAATTCTAAATGCCTCTCCCTAAACTGCAAGTCCCAGGATTCACAGGATGTTGAAAGTGGAACAATAGCACTATAAAGGTTTAGCATGGAAATGCCCTATAATGCAAAGGCTCTATCCCTCCCCATAATGTGCACTGAGTGATTTGTCTCCTGTTTCTCAACTCTCATACAGTGTTGGTAATGGAGACAGAAGTGTATCTAAGAGAAAGCTGTGTATATATGTTATACACACTCAGAACAGTTGCTCTAGGAATGGCAACTTCTTGAGCTAGAAGATGATGCCATTTTCACTCACTGTGCTTAGATTCCTCTAAGCAATGCATTGATGTGCTTCCCCTTGGAGTCTCTTTTCCCTCCTTGCTCTCTGCTAGAAGGATGTTGGATTTTTTTCTGAGCAGCAATGGCATATTCTGAACTTTTCCTCCCAGGAGAATTTTATCGAAGGGCATGCAGCCTTCCTCCTCATGAAACGGCTGGCCTTATACACTATAGTACACATTTAAAAAGCAGGTCTTTTTATTCACATAGGATGAACTATGGCTGAAAATATGATACTTTTCTGGTTTTGCAAGACACCCTTCCTGCACTGTGGAAGAGGGTAAATAAGAACCAATGCAGGCTGAAAACAGAATCTTCTATGGATTGAAAGGGCAATTATGCACTGGATGTAAATGTGTCCAAAAAAAATTAAAAATTTTAAACAGAGCTGGGCAGTATGTGACTCTATAAAAGGTTTTTAAGCCTGAAATCCCATCATCCCGCACCGCTAGGTTAAGAGAGGCATTTTGGCTAGGCCTGAAAGGAGCTGCAGTCTAACAACATCCAAGGGCTACCAACTGCCCACTCAGCTTTAAAACCATCATGCCATAAAAATTCGACCTCCATTTCTACTTCGTTTCAAAAGGGACATATACCAAAACAAAGGTCAGCAGACTCGTTACACTTGAACTAAAGCACCATTGTTACCACGGCAATCCGGTCTGGCTTTGGTGAACTAAAAGATATCATTTTGATATCACAATTCGGCCCTCTTTCCTGCCACCAGCTAAGTGTTTGTGAGGCTCTGCCGAACAAGCGCAAAGCTAGGCATGGGTGATACTTGTGCTCTCATCAAAGTACCAGATATAGCCAGTTCCACTTCAGGGGGAAGCCACCCGACACAAACACCTTGATTACAAAAACAAAAGGACTCTCTGCTTGAGAAAACACCCTGGCAAGCCAGGTACTTACATACTGGCCATACTATTGTCAATTCAGCATATAATTTAATCATGTAAATTCTGACCTTTCGGAGGCTTTGCCTCCAGCCCAAAAACTTATTGTTCTCACCAGAAACCAGACTAGCCTGTGGTCGTTCTTTCCCCTACAAAAGATTCCCCATTCTGAGAGCTCTTTGGAACTCTCACTGGACTTTGCTGAAGTCACTTAAACTCTTGCTGAATCACTGGAACCGTCTGGAACTCTCACCGGATCGCCTTGCTGCCGCTTGGCTCAGCAGATTCCCCTCGGTCTCCACGCCGGGTTTCCTTCCTCTTCTTCAATTGGTGTCTCCAGGACTTCGGACAGGTGGCGTATTGCCCATTCCCTAAATTCTCTTTCTTTCCTTTCTAGTTAGGAGTGTGCTTGAGTTTTTATTATTTTTGTTTAATAAATATTGTTAGTATTTTAAAACTGCTTGACTCCTCACTGACCTGAACCGGTATACATAGGATAAAAGATCCCGCTGCGTTGCCCTGTCTCTCGTTAGCCAAGAGAGTGCTCCAGCTAATTTCCCCATCTTTGCTTGTTTGTTTTGGTGTTTGGGTGCCCCTCTCGGGACCCCCAGTTTACAGGGTAACACCATAATGAGGAACCATCATTAAAAATTAAAGAATTGCAAATCCTAAAAGCAGAAATTGCATTTTCCATGCAAAAAGAACTTCTGGTTTTACTGGATTCCTTGTTTTTGGCACAGAATATTGGTGATTTTCATTATGTGATATACACAATACCTTCCACCAAATCTGGAACCTGCTCAAAGAGAAAGCACATTTACTTCAGTATCCAAATTATCAATGATGACCAATGGCCTGCCACAAAAATGGTGAAAGAGAAAGACAGAAAAAGAAGTGCAGTGAGTGGGACAACAGAACATAACAGTCTCACCTTCCAGCTCTTCTGGTTCATAATGAATGTTGACAACATTGCTGGTGCCTCCCAGATCCACAACAGCCTCATCCTCAGGTCTCTGTTAGAAAGATAAATAGGACACATCACCCAAATTTATTCATGCACAAATCTATCCACCTCTGAGAACTAGATTGAAGAACATGAGAGTCTTATGCTGAATCTCATTTTGGGATCCTAGCAAAGTTCTGGTACATACATGAATACTTTCTCCCCTGTTGAACAGTCACACAGAAAAGTGGAACTATGCATGCATAACCAGATGTTTTCTCTCACACATACACATACACATTCTCTCTTACTCTCTCACATACATTCAGTACCTCTGGCAGATATCCTAGACCAGACTTGGAGGATTTACGATGAATCTCCCAGAATCCCTGAGCCAGTATGACTGTGCTTGCTCAGACATTCTGAGAATAGTAACAAGAAGAAATGATTTTTTGAATTTTCCATGGTCTGTCTTTAGAACGTTCTGCAATATAGGCAGCATTCTGGGGAAGCTGTGTGGAAAAGCTCCACGATGAAGATTATTCTAGAATGATGGGCTCAAGTAGTCATGGTATGTTCTTACTATTGTTATAGGGTTTGTTTTGTTTTGTTTCCACTGATGATTATTTAATTGACAGCATAGGAAAACCAGTTTCACCTCCAGAATGGAGGAAGAACATTGATAGCTTACAGTTGCTAGGCTGCTGAGCAAGTCTGAGCTTGTAATGCAGTACCAACTCTGTTCATTCCCTTATTTCAAAGTTGCAGTTTCCCCCAGAATGCAGTTGTTTATTTTAGAAAAGACCTGTGGAAATCAATTTATATATTTAAGGATTTCCTTTATGAAACTTGAGTTTTTGAAAAAAATACATTTCAACTGCTTGGCTTCTCCACTGTCTTCTATACTATCTAAGGCTCATACATCCATCATTATTAGGGTTGGAAGGATTAAATCAGTCTATTTCTAGTCTGAGTCAGTATTTCAGTGGATTCATTTAAAAATTTATTGTTATTTTTCCACATTAATCTGCCATTGTTTTTAATCCACCTAAAAATGTGGGTATTATTCTTAATGTATTCTCTTTTAAAAAATGAGTATTTATAACACGCCTTATTTAAATGTATGTATTTCTAAACATTTTTAGCTTAAAATAGGCATTTTAGAATACATTTTGGTACATTTTGAGAGCTATTACAGAACTACAAAACTTCAGAGAAAAGTAACATTCGATAGATCAGTGGTCCTCAACCTGTGGGTCCCCAGATGTTGTGGACTTCAGCTCCCAGAAGCCCCAGCCACTATGGTCAATGCTCAGGGCTTCTGGGAGCTGAAGTCTAGAAACATCTGGGGACCCACAGGTTGAGAACCACTGCGATAGATGATTAAATTCTGATCTGTACATTAATCTGATAGCTGCCAATCCAGTCAGGTCACATCCAAATTCACAAAGACTGAATTCCTCTGGCATTGCTAGTCGTGGTGGCCGCAGTTCATGAAAGGTTTATGTGTTAGAGCAGAAAAGGGGAGGAAAAATTGGTCTGGGAATAGATGTAATTGTTAATAAACTATGCCAGGCCTCACAAGACTTCATTCTGCAGGATTTTTATGCCTCACTTCAACATGTTGAAGGTCTTTCAAAACTTCAGATCTTCTTGACAAATCTTGCACCATAGAAGAATGGCCTTCTGTTTAATTCCTAGTCTTGTTACAACCCAGAGCATATTGTTCATATGGATCTCTGCCTCCTTTTACTAGCTGAGCACTGGACAGAATCACTGGCTGTTACAGTTCAACACAGGTGTTTCTTCACATTTGACTATCCAGGTAACACTGATGTATAATCATGAATCATACAAATAATCACAATAGCCGATGATGATATAAGTCCAACAACACATTTGGAGGACTACTAGTTGGTCACCTCTGCTCTAAAGCAGGTTTATGCAATCTCAGAGGGAAAAGCCCCTTCATAAACTCTCTACCAGGAAAAAGGCTGCAGGTTGCCAAATGCCACCTATTCTTTTCTCCAGTTTCAGTCTTCCACCAACATCTCTCTTAAAAGTATCATCCCAAGATATATTTGTGGTCCAAATTCCTGCTCTCACTCCTGTGCTAAGGCCATTGCTTTAAAATGTTGCCTTCATCTATTCCAGGGTGGGCCCTGTGCATGTCTTTGGTTTTGGATTTTTTGTTTTGTTTTGTTTGTTTTGTTTTTTGGCTGTGACTAACATTAACTGCTCAGTACTGGCTCTGCTACCTAGGGCACAGGAATACCAAGAACATCTGGAAGGCCATAATGCCCATTTCTGTTATGGAGGTTCTGTAATAGTTTAAAAGTAAGAGATTTGCAAAAGAATAATGGAATATGCAGTTGTATGTCTTCCTCACAATGCTACTTGAAGGACATCATTTTACCCATCTATGTGCCAGGACCAGCCCTGTCTCCACACCCTCCAGGCATCCTTATTTAGTAGGGACAGTCCCAAGTAATCCTCTGTTGTCCCACTTTATCAGGTGCTTTTAAAATGTCCCAGTTTCTCTCTCTTCCTCCCATTTCCACCTTTGTCCTCAGCTGACTTCAACTGCTGCAAATTGAGTTCAAAGTGCAAAAGTAGTTTCCACTCAACTTCCTCAGCAGAAGGGAAAAGGGGAGTAGGAGGTGAAATCTTATCCTTTCCAGGAAGCTCAAGCAAAAGTAAACTGCTGCAGCCTGTCCTAACTTGTGTGTTTTTCCTCATTAATAATTTTTGTCACCTTTACCCCCACTGATTATTCTTGGCCACACATGTCCAAGTTTTCATCTGTGAAACACTGGAGGGTATATATCCCTCTCCCAAACCACTTCAAGAATATTACTCTGAAATGTTTTCAATTTCCACTTCTTCAATCAGAGGAAATGATAGCTACCTCCCACAGCAGACAGCTAAGAAGGAATAAGTCACCTGCATATGCTTCTCAGTACTCACCGTTCACCTCTAATAAATTTCTGAAATCATGCTATACAATCTCTTAAATTTGTCTGTCTATTCCCCTTCTACTCTTCATTTAGTGAAAAATGGTGGTGGTACTACAGCAGGATGTAACAGAGCTATAGTGAGAGAAATAGAAGAGGAATAGAAATAGCCAGGGTTTTACAGACTGTGTAACATTATTTCAGAAGCCATGTGTGCCCAGTGAGCTAACAATCAAAATGTAGATGTTCACTGGAGTGAGGGAGGCTTGAAATGCAAACACAAATAAATCCTTCAAGTTATTAAGACTATCAAAGCTTTGCAGTGAATACTGAGTACAGCTATCTTTGGCCTTCTCGGTTTTCTGTCATGGAAGCTGGCTAGGCCAGAATGGGATTATTTCTCTATGATCAAAGAAGTGGAAAGTGGACACATTTCAGACTAGGCTGATAATGCTTCTTCTGCATAACCCAGTCTCTTTACCGCCTTGGTTCCCATCACCACTGTTCATGCCTGATTTCACTCCACAAACTGCAACTGGCCCTTCATGGGAGGAGAGAGCTGGTTTTCACTAAGAACAACCTCTGCTTCCTCTTTCCTGCCTCAACCTAAAAAGACAATTTCTGCATATTAATTTTGCACAGCTCTGCTGAAAGATGAATTTTCCCTGAGGTAGTGCATTACTGGCCACTCTGTTACCTATTTTTGCAAGTTGCCACATGCATCCTGTAAGAAGTAGAATCAACGGGATATTGAACTTTGACAGTTAACTCAAGGTAGTTTGCAACAATTTTTCTGGCTTGTTATCACAAACAACCATACAGATACATTCAAATTTGAAAGAAAAAGAACTCAGACACAGCAGAAGGCAAAGGGAAATTAGAAGGAATATTTGTGAGAGCCATAAGTAGGAATGAGCAAATGAACACAATAAAAACATTTAACATGGAGAAAGGAGAAATACATGGCTGAGCAAGGAAAATAAATGAAGTGAAAGAATGGAGATGAGAAACAGATATGTCAATTAGCAGAACACAATGATAATCCAGACAAAATGAAAGGAGACAGAGTATGAGCAATACTGACAGAAAGAACAGACTAGATTTTCGTACACACTGCATAGATGGGAGCCAGCATGATGTAGAAAGCCAGTGTAGTGTAGCAGTTTGGTGTTGGACTAGGACTCTAGAGACCAGGGTTCAAATTCCCACTCAGGCATGGAAACCCACTGGGTGACTTTGGATAAGTCACATTATTCAGCCTCAGAGGAGGACAATAACAGCAAACCCCATCTGAACACAGATAGCCAAGAAAACCTCACGATAGGGTTGCCTTAGGGTTGCCATAAATCTGACCCTTACCGCACCTTACCTTCTCTCGGCGCTGAGGTGCGGGGATTGTGTGAGCAGCCTCCAGAAAGAGGTTTTCAAGTCCCCGCTGCTTCAGCTCTGCACGAGCTGCCTGCTCCCAAGCAGGTAACACGAGAGCCCTGCCTCTTCCTTTCGCAGCACAAACTGGGAGTCTCCCAGGTTGCACTGAGGCTGGAAGCGCAACTGGCGCGGCTCTGGAGGCTCCGCTCGCATGGCAAGTGCGGACGGGGCCCTGGAGCAATGTGTGATTGCGCACCGTTTTCAGCTGAAAGCCGAAAATGAAAAAGTGCGCGAGCAGTGCCTGCCCTACCCTGGAGCGTCGCACGATCATGAGTGCGTCGTGCAGATGCTCCTCGCAATCGTGTGATGCTCGAGGGGCCCTTTCACATGGCAAATGCCATGAGAAAAGGGCCTCAGAAATGACTTTAAGGCAGACAGCAACAAGCAGTAAAAACTGAACAATGGGTTGAATCCAGAAAAACAAAGAGGCATAGGCAGTTTTTTTAAGTTTCTCTACTATTCTGTTCAAACAAGGATACTTCCTTATTTTTGGTTTCCACTGAAACCACTCTAGGACTGCAAAGCACATCAAATAGGTCAGTCACAAACTGTTCATCAACACTTCTCCCTTAAACAACTGGTTGCTGAAGTCACTTCTACTAATGCCAGATTTGCAAATAATCAAAACAAGACAGCCTACCCTGAAGTTTGACATCATTTAAGAAGTTTCCACCAAGATATTTACCCAGTCTTTCTAATACTGTACTTTATATAAAGATGTTTCAGCTGGCATTGGAAGAGAAATGTGATGCTCAATGCTTCCTGGCATTCAATGCTGTGCAACACATGCATGTTAAAAGCTGAAGTGTATAAGTACCTGAAACTACTGCACTGGGTAGCTTCATTGGGATGCACCTGTAAAGCAGACCTTGGGAGGAAATTCCTTGCAGTAGAATTCCATGCATGTCTAGTTTGAAGTAAATCCTGATGAATTCAATCTGATTCACTCCAAGATAAATGGACAGAGGAAAAAATACTTAGCAGTACAGGATGACGTGATACCAAACACATGTACATCAGACATATTAAAGACAACGGATACAGCTCTGTCTCGAGAAGGCATTTACCGTTATTGCAGAAGGGAGACAATCTGAGGAATATCCCTATTTTCTGATCTCAAAAGTTCTGGTATCTGGGCAAATGTGTTGCTAATTTGTCCTTCACAAGAATGAGCCTGCTTCATGTGTTACTTAGCAGCAGGCTTCTCATCTTTGCATAAAGGCTGATTTTCTATTTCCTAATTACTTCTGCAACACTCCAGTGGCTGTCCTTTCTTTCTTAGCAACAGCTACCCAGCAAACACACCAAGTATGGGTATGAGTTCCCATTGAGAACAAAGGATGAGGCTTTTGAGTATTTCAGAGATTGGGTTAATATGGTGGAAAGACAATTTCCCCATAAAGTCTCACGCCTCATCACAGACCACGGTGGTGGGTTCTACAATGCCAAATTTCAGAGTTGGTTTAAAAGGAGAGGTATAAGACATGACACCACCAGTCCATATACACCAGCAGAGAATGGGCTGGCGGAGCGCAGAATTGGAGTGTTGCAACAGATGAAAAATTGCATGATGCTTGACTCCAAATCGCCTCCCGGACTGTGGGCGGAGGCTGTTCTTGCAGCCAACCACGTCATCAACAGGATGTGGTGTGCCAGTATCAAGCAAACGCTTTATTTCATGTTATACAGAAGATCTCCTACTCTGAAATATCTAAGAGTGTTTGGTCAATATGTTAATGTCCTTGTTCCCAGTAACCAGAGATGCAAAGGACAGCCCAAGTGGAGGAAGTTGAAGTTTGTGGGCTACCTTGGGAACAAGAATAAGTTTCACTTAGGACATGGTAAACTCCTGTTCTCAAGGAGTGCAAATTTTGAGACCAACAGTGGCTGGGAGGAGTTGCATCGCAACAAAGAAGTGTTCCTACAGCCACTGGTGCTAGAGTAGAGTGAAAGTCCCGGGAATGGAGGGGCAGGACCATCTGCCATCATTCCACATACACTTAAGGAGCTACTGGACAGCTCGCCTGACATCTCCACTACTGAGGTGGAAACTGAGGATATTTCTCCACCAAGTGCTCAGATAGAAAGTGAGCCTGAAGTGGAGGGGGCGGCAGAAGAGTCTAGTGATGACAGCCTGTCCAGTTTTTCTCCACCAAGGACTCAGATAGAGAGTGAGCCAAAAGTGGGAAGGACGGCTGAAGCTCCCAGTGCTGATGGCCTAAACAGACTTGAGACCATCATCCCTAGGAGGAGTAAAGGCGGAGGAACAACTCCTGAGGGATTCATAATCCAGGAAGTCTCCAGGTTTCCCCCACCAAGGGGTCATGCAGAAAGGGAGCCAGAAGTGGAGGGGTCGACTAGAGCGTCTGGTGATGATGGCCTGACCAGGATTGAGACCACTATCCCCAGAAGGAGTAAAAGAAGAAAAAAGGCTCCTGAGAGATTTGTCATTCAGGAGGTCAGAGCATGCATGCTAGTTAGCAAGAAGCCAGGAAGCTTTAAGAATGTGCGAGGTTGCTCGCAAGCTGAGCAACAGCTCTGGAAAAAGACCCAGTTTAGGTCCATGGATACCGAGTTCGCATCCATGAAGGAACACCCAAAGGTTTTTGAGTTGGTAGAAAGAACCCAGGGACCACAAGTTAGTGGTGGGTTGTTAATAGGAATGCCAAAGTAAGACTTTGTCGGATGGCAGGGTGAAACACTAGGCTAGTGTAATGACAAAAGGATTTGCGCAGCGGAAGTTTGCTGAGCAAGAGAGTACGGAGAGTACAGAGAGTTTGCTGAGCAAGAGAGCACAGCAAAGGTCCAGAAAGCAAACTTGTGTGATACTGAACACAACGGGGTTTGCTGCAGTTGGTGGTAATGGCAGAGCTACAACAGCACTGACAGTTGCTAAAGGATGTTGGGGCAAAGTTATAAAACCCCAGATGTATCAAACCCCTGGGTATGTTAATGTAAGAGGGGGTTAAGTAGTTACTTTGGTACTTTGGTTTGAATTAAAGCACTGGGTGACAACACCAAAAGCATTTTGGAGGCGAACTGTCAGAAGAGGTTGGACCAAACCTCAAGAAAATACTTTGTGATGTAAGTGTAAATGTCATGTTGCTTTAATTGCTTTAATTGTTAAGTGCACCTGTGGAAAGGAATGTGACTTGAGTTAGTTTGTGCTGAGTCATGCTGATGAGCACCTGGTGCAGACAATGCAAGGGTTGGCCAGGATTGGCTAGGTGTCTGTATAAAGGTAGCACAATCCCAGCCAACAACTACATATGTTGCTTGATGTATGTTGCTGGAGGCTCTGCTGGAAAGAGCAAGCTAGATATGTTGAATCGCTATCTGGACTTTGTACATATTGTATATATTTTGTAACAAAGAATAAAGAGCCTCCACATTGGAAGACTACAAGCTGAGTGGGTGAGTGTTACTGGCTTAGTGCCTTTGCTGCTAAAGGTGTTCTCTGCAGCTTGGCATGCTTTGACAGCTGTGCGGAGCTATCTCTGCTTATCTATATAGAGTTTTTCTTGGCTGGCTTTTCTTTATTTTTCCCCTTGTTCTTGGGACAAAGTTTAAGTTTAGTGTCATGTCCAAGGTTATGTATAAATAGGAAATAAATAATAAACTGCCCATAGTTCATCCCAAGTCCTGTTGTGCGGTCTCTTCATTTTGAGGGGTGGGCAGCAAAACACATTCTCTCAATTCCTCCTTTTTCTGGCAATATCCCTGTGAGCCAATTGTAAACAACTTTAGTGTGAGTTTAAGACAGAGACAGGAACCATGCAGCCCGCTAGATGTTGTTAGACTGTACATCCCAGCTCCCCAGCCAGCACAGACAATGGTGAGGAATGCTGGGAGTTACAGCCCAATGCATCTAGAGAGCCACACACTCTGATTCAAGCTATGGAAGACAGAGGAGCAAAAAGGCTTCCCTACATTTTGTCTTCTCATTTCGTCTTCTCCCTCCTTGTTCTTTTCATCCTTTTTTCTTTTTGAAAAACATCTATGGAGTTGTAAGTGATGGAGCTGGCTGCAGTCTCATGGGCCACCAAGTGCACCCCCTGCTCAATGTAGAATTTCTAAGCTTAGCACCCCCCCACAGGTAGCTGTCTAGCCTTTTTTTAAGATGTGAGAGAAGGAACACACATCACCTCTTTAGGCAATAGGTATTCTTGCTGAACTGAGTTCTTTCTAATGTTCAGTCAAAATCTACTCTCCTGTAATTTCAAACCATTGAACCTGGTCCTGCCCCCTGGGGCAGCAGAGAATAGGCCTGCCCCCTCTTCTCTGTCTGCAGACAAGAAGTGTCTTGGTTTTCAACTTTTGTACACAACCCAGAAAATATTAGGCTAGGATGCACAACCTGTGACATTCTGGACTACTAATCCCAACTGACTTAGGCAAATAGGGGATTCAGTCTAACAATATTGTGAGGGCCAGAGTTGTCTAGCTCTGCTTTGGCATTGAAAAATATTATCACACAAGTCCGCAGCTCAAAAAAAATCAAGATCTTCTAGAGCAGTGGTTCTCAACCTGTGGGTCCCCAGATGTTTGTGGACTTCAGCTCCCAGAAGCCCCAGCCACTATGGTCAATGCTCAGGGCTTCTGGGAGCTGAAGTCCAAAAACATCTGGGGACCCACAGGTTGAGAACCACTGTTCTAGAGACAACACTCTCAGGGGGTTGATTTCTTTTGCAGGTGAAGTTAATAGAGGCTGGAACCTTTCTAATTATTTTTCAGAAATATAGCAGTACCTCAATTTGCAAAGTCGATTATGTTCGTGGCCATGACTTCTTTAAAAGAAAATGTGACAAGAGATGCAGGAATAAGATGGCAATAAAAGTGATATTTTTATTTATATATATAAATACACACACACACACACACACACACACACACACATATATTTTCAGGCTTCTCCCACTTATCTGACAGGTCAAGGAACTGGAGCATTGCCAGAAAACATGGCTGAAAGGCAGAACCTATATACTGTATTGTAGGAGCCTGAAGGACTTACGGAGGCTTCCTTGGGACCAAGTGCATGTGTGGTGTTAGCAAGCCTCCACAGACAAGAAGAACTGATGAAAGAGTAAAACCCCTGTTGAATTAATGGAACTTGTCCTTAACGTGGAAGTATCAAAAGAACAAGTCGTCAAATAATGCGATGTCAAAATGCGGGGGCTTCCTGTACCACCCTTCTCCTGCCACGTGATTCAAGGCTGCTTACTGGGAGTTAAAACAGTTAAACAAAATCTACAGTTCAGCTTAAAAAGTATTAATGTGAAAGCTTTTAAAAAATGAACAATTGTTTTAAAAAAACCTGTGAGGCACAGAGACCACGAAGAAGAAGGAAAAAGATACCTTCAATAAGGCTGGGTGATATTGGGCCAAACAGTGCTACTAGGCTTCCCTGTCTTCCAATTATATTTTGGGAATAAAAAAAGATTTCTGTCCCAAGTTTGGTGAAAAATGGCAGGATACAAATGTGGCAGACATACAAATAAACAAAGGACTCCTGGATTCTTCCAATGCACATGGGTCGAACTATAACCCAAGAAAAGTAAAGCTCCACAGAGGATGAAACCACTGCTACACATCTACCATAATCCAGACTAATACAATGTGCCACAAGCACAAAATAAGAACTAAAAATACATGCACAGCCAATAACTCCAGCACATTATCTCATTCACATACTGCAAATTAAGCATTTATAAGATGGGTATTTTCTTCTAGCCTGTATTTAGAAGAGATTAGAAAAATTAGCCATTTTTAAAGTGGAATACAATAGCAAAACTATTTTCCAAACAGTTCTAATGTTTTCTGTTAACCTAATACAAGCAGAAAGTCAAAAAATTGATACCTCGAATTAATAAGAACTAAAAATAGGCTGGGAGCACCAACTTTCCTCTTACAAATTCTTCCCTTACCTATATGGCAAAAGCTCCCTAACATATAGAAATCAGTAGGTAAAACTCCTCATATAATAAAGTTAACCATCACTCCCTGCTAATGTCTGTAGATAACCTGCTAAAGCAGGGGGAATCGTGTATGATGATCCAAATATTGTTGGACTGCAGCTCCCAGTATTCTTCACCCTTGACTATGCTGGCTAGGCTCCATGGGAACTGCAGTCCAACAGCACCTGAAGAGCCACATGATTCCCAGCTCTGTGTTAAAAGATTCAAGAAGACAGGTTAGATTACAAAAAGAACTGAAAGCTCTTGGTAAGTCATTCTATAACCAGCTGCTAACTTTAAGTGTAAGGCAATAACCTTTATTTTAGAGCTGTTTTCTCTAGATCTTCATTCCATGGGCTTCTACTGAAGATCAATATGCATGTCTACTATGGTAACACAAACATCTGTACCTCACAGTGGCAAGTGAATTCTAAAATCACATTAACATGGATTTATTCAGTACTATGGGTAACTATGGTTACCTAAACTCCATATTTTTAAATAAATGGAAAATGGAGGTAAAAGCCCTAAGGATTTAACTCTTTCTGGGCCTTCAAAGCAGCTCATCCACAAGAACGCAATGTTTTACCTGTAGGTTCTGAAATGATGTCATGGCTGTCTTCAGCTGGGGTTCAAGCCAGAAGGAAGGAGGGATTAACTTTCTTCTGATACTATCAAAGCTCCAGACTTGGGCAAAATTATCTTCTGATGTAAGTGAGGACAATCAAAAGGCTCCTTGAGCCCCATTCCATGCATCTATCTAGCAGAACGAGTAGCGACTTCCAAACGACACCAGTTTTAGATATTACTACTTCTCAAACATTTCTTGTAGCCAATTTTTAAAAAGGGAATGGGAATGGGAAGGGTCAGCTGAAGTAATAAAGATATTCCTTGGGCTAGATTTCCTCACTACGGCCTCCCCTGAGACTACATGGTTATCATTACCATGACAGCATGGAACATGGCCACGCGAAGGTTCCGGATGGATCAGCGGCACAGGCTGGCATCCTCCGATCCCACCACACTCATTCCTGAGAAGCTGGGAGAGGAAAATAAATTTTTAGTGGCTTTAAAGCCTGTGAACCCAACAATATTATTAGCATGGGAGACTGATACAGAATGCCCAGGACTTCACTCTACCCGAATTTGGTAAGAAGACTTTTTTCCCCCTCTACATTCATTTTATAATCTGGTTTGCCATTCCTTCTGTCATAAAGTTAAACCAGGATATCAGGAGGGCCAGCAGGAGCAATAGCATGAAATTTCACAGGTGGTTTCTTTAGGGAGTTATACTGGGCTCTTGGTCCAAAACTTCTACCATACTAAATTTCTGGGTGAGCAGTACTCCAATCTCACCACAACATATTTGGTCACTGCTCCTCAGATCGCGTGTAAAGTTATTTTTCTGGTGCCTTTAATCAACAAGCCATTGATCCCAGACACCTAGCTTCCTTCTCTCTGCTGCTCTTGACTGCTAGTGCCTTACTTCCTGGTATTATACAACATCCCTGGTTCCTGAGCTTTGCCAGCCTTCTTGTCTCTCCCCTCAAAATTCACCATTCTTGCCTGATTCCCCCCCCTTCATTCTTATCTTCTTCATTATCACCACCTTTATTGTACATCTGTTCTCCACAGAACAGCAACACAAAGCAGATCATAAGACTGCTGAGGGCCTTTCTATCCAACCTCTTCAACCACAGCAACCCAAGCACTCGCGGATTCTTCATACCTAGTGGAATGTGTGAAAAGATTACTGTTGGCCTTTAAATGACTTTGAAAGTAGCCAAATATGCAAATATCTTCTTTGTCAGGCCCCAATCAGTGGCCTTTCCTTACCACTCTGTTTCTTATATTTAATGACCCTTGAGCATTGGACTATGACCCTGGAGACAGGGCTTGATTCCTCACTCAGCCATGGAAATTCATGGGGAGGCCTTGGATCACATACTCTCAGCTCCCAGAAAATGTCAAGATACCATAGGTTTGTCTTAGGGTTGCCATAAGTTGGAAAAAACTTAAAGGCACACAACCAGAACAAGAACAACATAGTAGCTATCTTCATTCAGTGAAGTGAAAGTACTAACTTGCACTACTTTTTATGTAGTTTAATGATAGCATGAAAATCAGTTTAAACAACATTACTTTTCTGGAACCTTAACTGTGGCTTCATAACACTTTCGAACACTATCACAAATTAAGTATCTATTTACATAATTAAAACAGAGTACAGATATCAAATCTACAGGAACACAGGATGCAGAATATAAGGCCTAAATACCCTAAAGGCACCAGATCCCTTCTGAGCTAGGAAGCTAAACAGGGTCAGTCCTGATTAGTATTTGGATGGGAGACCATCAATGAATACCAGGTGCTCTGAATATTCTTTGCCTAAGAAAACCCTATGAAATTAATGGGGTTGCCATAAGCCAACTTGAAGGCACATACACACACAAGATGCAGGATCCTTGCTTCCATTCCTATAACTAATCATTAAGTGTATCCTCATTGTATGGCATTTTTAAGGGGACTGTCTCATTCCAGAAATATTCTAGCATTCAGCTTGGACCAAGAAAAGAGTAACAGCCCTGGAAGTGTAGAGAATTAGCTATTAACAGGCTTCCATTGACTATATGTATCTGCCAGGTCCAGAACCCTGTTCAAAATGAAAGCAGGAAAAGTTGTTTTATATTATTAATGATTTTTGTGCTGCATTCCTCTGGTTAGCCTTATTTTTGGTAGAATATGCCATCCATATGTTGCAAAAAGACTAAAACTATTTAATGTGCGGTATCTGCAGATGAGAAAGTGTATGTAGCATCTCTAAAGGGCACTAGTATAATATTCTAAAAGTTCAGCAAAAAAGCAGATGCATCAGAGGAATTGGGAGGTCTGCATGAAGCCTGCTGTTTACAGGCCTGCTTTTTGGCTTTTGCATGCCCTCCTACATTTCACACGTGAGCACATGTGATCAAGCAACATCAGAATATAGTGAAGATGGCAAAAGTTACCAACAACATAGAGCACACAAGGTAGGAGAGCCTGCAGCAGTTTGCTTTTGCCTGGGCATAACAGAAAGGTGTCCCTGCCACCTCTTCTCCCCTGCTGAGTTAACTGGGTGGAAAGTCCTTTTAATTTGTAGCCACAGAAGTAAGCTGGGGACAATGGGGTTTGGTGGAAAGAGGGGAGAAACTAAACAGCTGAAAAAGTCAGGTGAGAGAGGAATGATTGGGCCTGTTGAAGGGCATGCTATGGACTGTATGCCCAGGCACGAAGATTCTGCAACTTTCAGAATATTATCCAATCAGATCTCCTACAAATCCAAAAGAAATTCAAACCTACTTTGACTTCCTTAACCAATAAAATAAAATACTGAATGTTCAATTGAGGTGGAGACAGTTATACAAATAGTAATTGAAATTACTAAGTAGTTTACTTTCACTAAAATATAGCTTAAACTAACTTTGTAGGTAGCAGCTATAGTTAAATTAGCTGATGCCTATCAGTGTTTTTCTTATGTGCTGTATCTTGAGTGGCATACCTATATCACAGCACTTCCTTTGTTTATTACCGGAAAAAGAGAGGCAAAGGAGCATATATAATGTGTAAGTTAAATGCTGAGTGATGCAAAATTGCTTGGAAGGGAGCCCAGCATTAACTGTAACAAATTAATGTACATACACAAATGAGTTTTCAAAAAGATGAGGTCATGATTACCAAATGTTTTCTATTGAACACTTACGGAAATAAAATATACTTGAATTAATTGGAGTTATGCCAGCATTTTATGAGTTGTTCTATCACTAAAACACTATAGGGGGTTAATGTTATTTTTTTATAAACTGGAATGCTGTAGCTGAAAAACTGACAGGAAAAGTTTGAATGGCAAGGAGAGAAATAGCAAAAGACAAGTGGAGAAATAAGGAATTCATTTATATCTCAGCTTTCAGATTTATCAATGTATCAAGGCTCACCATCAACTAATAGAACATTTTGGTGATTTGTGGGGGGAGGGTACAATCAGAAAAGTGCTTAATATAAGGAAAGTCATGAAGCAGATTATCCAAGTAAGACAGTAGCTATGTAATTACTATTAATGTTGTAAAATCTATTTTTAAAATTAAATTTTGATAAATCAATATCATCTTAATATATATATTGAATGTATTTCTGCTTTCTGCAGAAAGGGGAAGAAGACATATAAACACCAAATTGAAAAAATTTTGGAGAACCTAATAATGTTAACATGTGTGTTTGTATCTGTGTGTACAGATAGAAAGAACCTTTTATACCACATCCACAATGTCATTTCTTTAAAAAAAAGTCTATCATATTTCTTGCTTCTTAGGCAGATGGTGCCTGCCAATACATATTTGTTTTGTATAATATTTCCCTCCAAAAACCCTGTCGTGAAAAATATTTTTAACCAGTGTTCCCTTCTATCATTTAGAAATCCAGTCCTACATCTAAAACGTCTACTAGTACTATAGAATGCCATTTATAGAATAGCCTCTAAAAGACACTTGAAAATGCTCCACACATTCAGCATAAACAGAAAACATAAAAATAAAACAGTATTCCAAGCTTGTCCTCACTGTGCTTTGAATGAGAAACATGGTGTTAATCTCTTTGCTCCTCCCTTTTTGTGAAACAGTTAAAAAAAACCTTCGAAAAGCAGGGAAAAAAAACTGGGATCACACAGCCTCTGCATGCTACCATTCTACTTGTTCCCAGTGAGATACAGTAAGCCAAGAATCCTGGCTTAATATCCAAACTTGGAAATAGTACTTTTTTTGGACTACGTTGCTGAGAAGAATTCTGGATGCAAACACACTGATTGTGTTGGTTAAAGTTTTGTTTTTGCCTGAAGTTTAGCCACTGGGGGTTTGGAAGGGTGACATAAACATCTTCTAAACAAAAATCTAAATAAAAACAGTAATAGTAAAATAAGCATTTAAAATAGCATGTGCAAACTAAACATCCAAGCACAATGAATGTAACAAGCTCTATCCCAAAAAAGAATCATGAGATAGGAGCTGAACCCTGAAGAATGATGGTCATAATTTGTATTAACAATGTTTTAAACAAGGCATTTCTTCCTCCTTGACCCCTAAATAAGAGAATTATCTATCTGCAGTTTACCAGGGCAAGATCACAGATATAAGGAAATAAGGATTGCCACTGGTAAGTAATCTCTAACTGGAGCTTATACACATTATTTATACGGTCTAACTTTGGCTGTAATCATAAAAATACTTTCCTTGGAATAAACCCCAACATAGTGAAACATACTTTCAAACAAACTGGCATTTGGTTATGCTGTTAGTTTGTGGTTTATTCACCCCACACCACCCTTCTAAACCCCATGACTGACCTGTTGAAAGTCCTTTTCCATATAGCAAAGCAGCTTTCATAACAATGACAGCAGTTAACTGGCAGGCTTTATATGAAATAAGTTTGATGGTGTAATATGACAACCAAAATAAAGATGACATCAATAGCTAATCAGTTAAAATTAGGTGGTGACCTAGTGCTTCAGCCCCACATCCCTTTCTATTGTTTAATGGAGAAAGACTATACTCAGTCCAAAGGAAAATAACAAAATTAGTTTCCTCTAGACATACTTGTGAGCTAGCTCTGCTGGAGCTGATTTGTTATTGTTCTTTGTGCCTTCAAATAGTTTCCGACTTATGGCAACCCTAACACAAACCTATCACATGCTTTTCTGGGGGCTGAGAGTGTGTGACACACCCAAGGTCACCCAGTGGTTTTTCATGGCCAAGGGGGGTAATTGAATGCTGCTCATCGCCCAACACTCAAACCACTACAGCACGCTGGCTGATTTACATGTTCAGAAAACGCACACAAAACACATTAGAACAGCGGTGGGTTAAGTGCAGTTTTCTGAGCATTGTTCAACTGCAACTTCCAGCAGCCCTAGCTAGCACAGCCAATAGCGAAGAATGCAAATCAGAGCCTCAGAGCATCTGGAGGGCTGAACTCTCCACACTTCTGATTTGCAGGGAGATGGGCTTCCACAGTTGAGTGCTCCTTCATGTAAGCAGCTTTCTTAGACTTAATAAACTAACAAGTTGAGAAGAATGTTCAGGTATAGCCTTTCCCCAATCGGAAATTTTTTTGAGTTAGAGAAGCATTTACTGATGAGAATTCCCACCTGTATTCTGAAGTTGTTTACTTCTGGGAAGGCTTTACCATATAATATTTCAAAACATGTGGGGGAGAATGGCAGTGGGTCACTGTGTATATGCTATAGGCTTAGGGTTAATATAAGCAAAGAATGAGAAATAAACAGGGTTTGGTGGCACCAGGCAGCACAGCTACATTTTATGTAGGAAAACTACTATTTAGAGTCATAAATAATTTTTAAGATTAACACAGGCAAAGAATGAGAAATAAACAGGGTTTGGTATCAACAGGCAGCACAGCTACATCGTATGTAGGAAAATTGTTGTTTTGAGTCATAAACTAAAAACATTTGTGCCATTTTTCAAATTCTACATTAGTTGAAAGAAATACACCATCCAGCACAATTCTAAACAATGGAAATAAGTCTCATTACATTCTGGAGACATACATCCAAAGAACTGAGTATAGGCTGGCAGTCTTAGGCTATTTCCGCACCTTACCGTCTTCCGCTGGGGTGCGGGGATCACGTGAGCAGCCTCCAGCAAGAGGCTCTCGCATCCAGGGTCCTTCGGCTCTGCACGAGCTGCCTGCTCGCGCAAGAGCCCCGCCTCTTCCTTCCACAGTGCTGCCTGGGAGTTTAACAATAGTTTCCCAGGCTGCGCTGGGGCAGGAAACGCGACCGGCACGGCTCCAGAGACTCTGCACGCCAGGCAAGTCCTCGCGGGGCCCAGGAGCAATGTGCAACTGCACACTATTTTCGGCTTCTAGCCAAAAATGAAAAGGTGCGTGATCACTGCCTGCCAGCCCCTGGAGCATTGCACGATTGTGAGTGCATCGTGTGGATCGCTCCTCACAATCACGCGACACTCCAGGCCCTCTTTCACACGGAAAATGCCGTGCGAAAAGGGCCTTAGTTCTGGGTTCTTCAGCCCAAGTGAATTCAAGTCCATCTTTCTACACCTTGACTACAGATATCTTTCTAGGAACACAGTTGTTGTTTTTGTAAGTTAATGTTACATATCTTTGATTAGTACCATTGGAGCACACTTACTGTAATCAACAATGGTTAAACAGATCCTTGGTTATCAGTGAAAAAGATTTCTGGATTACATGAAAAATCATAAATTCCAAAGGGTCTCCAAGTTTGGGAGAAGAATATATCTACGTAGAACAGGAAATCAACACCTTTATAAATGAGGAAGTCTGAAAACCTTTAATTGGGCATTTAAGTCGTACTTTGTTATTTATTATTAATTTGTAGCTATACAGTAAAGGAAGATTAGAGTTGTCATATGTTGAAGAGGATAGGGCTTTAATAACTCTGGAATGGGGGATTTATGCAGATACTGCTTGCATGACTTCCTCCTATTGAAATTCTCTGTTCTGCACAGCTATTAAATGTGCAGCCAGACCGGCTTCTTAGCCACAAGGTTACGCTAGGAGAAATGACCTTGCATTTGAACTAAGTAATTAGTTGAAATAATCAATCAATCAATTATGGAAGCCTTGAAAACCTGCTCATATCATTTTAATGACTCTGCCCAAGAATTAAAACTTTCAAAGCATGTACTGTTCTAGGCACCATCACTTACAACAGCAATTACTGCTACCGAAGAACAGATAAAACCAGTTTTAGAATGCAGTAGAGGAATTTAGAATGGAGAAAGCAATAGAGGAATTCACTAGAATTTCTTTTAAATTAAGGAGCCTTTAAAATTGCAATAGAGATTAAAAAGAAATCTGGCTTGCATTTGGCTTTGTTATTACACATCACTTCAAGATACCATGAGAGAATGGTGAAGTAATATAAACAAGTAAACAAGTACAGCTACACACAATATCAGTGTCTTGGCCACGAATCCATACCTTCTAATCTGAGAAGCCCCACTGAATTCATTAAAAAGTGTATATTTCAGGGTAGCCATACAGCAAAATACAACAAAATCTGAAATCCACAAGCAGCAATATCGGGCCAGTGCCAAAGCATAAAGTACATTGTGCGGACTTTCAAAGCTTCACTGACTTCTTCATCAAGCAAAGATGTTAAAAATCATACAAGAGAAAAATGGTGATGATGTCAGAATCACAGCCTACATTCTGTCTGCAGTGTTGTCGGTTAAGATGGTAATTGAAAGAACTGCTGTGAGCAGAGGCCACTCCTTTCATTGGTCATATGAGGAGTAGAAACAAATAGCAATAAAAGACAGGTAATAAAATGTCAGCTTCATTAGCAACAGGAAAGTACCTTCTCTTCAGATTCAGAGACTATGGTTTAATTCCCCAATCGGCCTTGGAAACCCACTGGGTGACCTTGAGGAAGTCACACACTCTCAGTCCTAGAAAACCCGACGATAGATTCGCTCTAAGAGTCACCATAAGCTAGAAACAACTTGAAGACTCGCACAACAACAGCAGCAATGCCTGAGTAGAAATACACAGAGTTGCACTGTTAAGCTGTAAGATAATAAGCTCCAGTCAACAAAACTGGTGTTAGTTGTGAGTAAACATGCACAGAATAGTGCTGTTAATGCTGGTAATTCTAGTCCAGAGAATCACACTACTGTATCTTAAACAGTTTCTACTTGCGCGAAAGCAGTCAGCAATTTTATTTCCTCATTATTTATCAGAAATGGGTGGTCTAAAGCTAAAATAAAAATCCAGCTTTTGGTGTTAATATATGTGTATGAGCTGCAATAATGCATAATTATTGAATTGGCATATAAAGAAAATGTTTAAATGATTGAAAATGATTGAATTGGCATATAAAGTGTACACAGTGAATGCTAGTATGCATAGAATACCACATGAATATCTCTTCCTGATGATGAGTCACATAGAGCTATGGCTGTGCAAGGTGGATTTGATGTGCAATGATATCTTAGTCATCAGTGTGGGAAAACTACAGCACAGCCCGCACCACTCAACCACAATTAAATGGCTGCCATTTCAGCCTAGACCCTCCTCCCAGCAACACAGTGACTTTCCCATGGAGCTGCTGTTGCTCTGACAAGCAGAAAACCAGAGAGTGAAGTGCTAGTTTGCGGGTTCTTTCTACTGTGTTCCCTGATACTCTTTAGTGAGTTGTAAAAGCACTCATTTTACTCAGAAAAAAATACTTTATGTATGCTTAAAGGCCATCTATTCCTGGACCATTTTCTTTTGGGAGAAAAAAAATCCATTCTCCTGGGACAGGAAGAACTCTGCACGTCCTCCATAACTGCACCATGTTTTTTGAAAACAAAAAACATGGGAGCAGGGCCAGCCATACCATTAGGCAGAGTGAGGTGATCACTTCAGTCAGCCTGACATCAGTATCCGGAAAGATCCTGGAGCAGATCATTAAGCAATCAGTTGCTAATCACTTAGAAAGCAACGCAGTAATCACAAGAAGTCAACACGGATTTCTCAAAAATAAGTCATGCCAGACTAATCTTATCTCTTTTTATGATAGAGTTATTAGCCTGATAGATGAAGGGAATGCTGTGGATGTAGCATACCTCGATTTCAGTAAGGCCTTTGACAAAGTTCCCCATGACATTCTTGCAATGAAGCTGGTAAAATGCGGGCTGGACAGGGCTACTGTTAGTTGGATTTGTAGTTGGTTAACCGACCGAACCCAAATGGTGATCACGAATGGCTGCTTTTCGTCCTGGAGAGAAGTGACGAGTGGGGTGCCACAGGGTTCTGTCCTGGGCCCAGTGCTGTTCAATATTTTTATCAACGACTTGGATGAAGGAATAGAAGGCAGGCTCATCAAATTTGCAGATGACACCAAATTGGGAGGGGTTGCTAATACGCCAGAGGACAGGAACAAAATTCAAAATGACCTGGATAGATTGGAGAGCTGGGCCAAGGCTAACAAAATGAAATTCAACAGAGAGAAGTGTAAGGTCCTACACTTAGGTAGAAAAAATGGAATACAGAAATATAGGGTGGGGGACAAGTGGCTGGATAGCAGTACGTGTGAAAGGGATCTAGGAGTCTTCATAGACCACAAGCTGAACATGAGTCAGCAGTGTGATGCGGCAGCCAAGAAAGCCAATGCAATTCTCGGCTGCATCAACAGGAGTATGGTGTCTAGATCGAGGGAGGTACAGGTACCACTCTACTCTGCTTTGGTTAGACCTCATCTTGACTACTGTGTCCAGTTGTGGGCACCCCAATTCAAGAAGGACATGGTCAAGCTGAAGCAAGTCCAGAGGAGGGCGACCAAAATGGTGAGAGGCCTGGAAGCCATGCCCTATGAGGATAGACTTAAAGAGCTGGGTATGTTTAATCTGCAGAAGAGAAGGTTAAGAGGGGACATGATAGCCATGTTTAAATATCTGAAGGGATGCCATATAGAGGAGGGAGATGGCTTGTTTACTGCTTCTCCAGAGACCAGGACAAGGAGCAATGGATTCAAGCTGCAGGAAAGGAGATTCCACCTGAACCTCAGGAAGAACTTCCTTACGGTCAGGGCTGTCCGGCAGTGGAATATGCTGCCTCGGAGTGTAGTGGAGTCTCCTTCCTTGGAGGTTTTTAAGCAGAGGCTAGATGGCCATCTGTCAGGAGTGCTTTGAGGGTGTTCCTGCATGGCAGGGGGTTGGACTGGATGGCCCGTGTCGTCTCTTCCAACTCTACATTTCTATGATTCTATGATTCAGGTAGCAGAAGCTTTGCGAACTCTTCAGACAGAAGGATTGTGGTAATATCCTCCCAACAACTTTCCAAGCTGTTTCCCTCTGTTGTAGGAGTGACCTGTGTATGCCACACAACATGTTTTGGGCCCCTTCAACTAGCCTGCTGCTTCAGGAGTGGTAGAGGACTGAAGTAAGTCCCCACTGCCAGTCCAACTGGCCTCTGTATGTGGCATGGGAAGGGGGCACTGTCTTGTCTTTTGCCTCATGTGTAAAATGGTCCAACATTCCCTATCAACACTCTTGGTGGAAGCACTTGAATCCCTGCAGTAGTAAGGTGGGTATGGGAGTGTGTGACATTTGTTGTTGTCGTTAACTGCCTTCAAGTCGACTTCAAGTTATGGTGACCCTACAAATGACAGCCTTCAAAATCACCCTGTCATCAATAGCCCTGCTCAAGTCTTGCAGACTCATGGCCAAGGTTTCCATAACTGAGCCCATTTCCGCACTAGCATGTTCTAGCGTTACGATTCCACTTTCAACATCCTGTGGAATCCTGGGGTTTGCAGCTTCGGGAGGGGCCAGCTGGAACACGCTACTGTGGAAATGGGCTGAGTCTATCTACCAGTAATATAGTCTTCCTCTTTTCCTATTGCCTTCTACCGTACCACGCATCATTGTCTTTTGTCTTCTCATGATATATCCAAAGTATGACAGTCTCAGCTTAGTCTGCAAATAGCATGCAGAATGTCTCTAGCCCACCACGGCCTCATTCCTTGACAGCTGAGGACAGAGGGTGGGGGATAAAACTGCTATACGAAAAGCAAGAGCTAGAATGTATTTAACAGATGCAAAAAGGATAGAAGCAGCAAATGAAATATCCAATTAATACACACACTAAGTTTCTAAAACACAAAACAAAAGTTATTTGCTTCATACATGCCAATGTTATCTTTTAACTCCAGGCCCTGGCTGTGCAGATCAGAGTTCAGAGGGATCTGTAGGCCTCAGTCCCTGATAGTTAGTCCATGGTGTATTTACCGCTGCATTTGGTAACTCTGGGAAATGTGGACTAAAACTGCTGCCGCGGCCACCACTCTCCTCCCCTGTCTTCTCCTGGTATTCCTCAGGACTTTTCTCTCTTTCTCTCCTCGCTCCCCCCTGCCACTACCTCCTCAGACACATTCTGATTTCTGGACCCTCGCTCTTCCCAGGAGGGACTGCAAATGTTATCCTTAACTATCTCCTTCCCTCACTCTCAAACCATGATTCAGCATACCGAGACAGAATATATACCCGTTTCCATATGTTGTGTGGCGTGCTGTGTGGGTTGACTTGATGAAACTGTATTTTATGCTGCAAATCACAGACTTGAACATATGGTCATTTGAATCTGTGCCTATGGGTACCAGAATTACTAACAGTTTAGCTTGTAAGCCTTTGTTCCATTCACAGGGACAAATTAAGAAGAGAGCTACCAAGACCAGATCAGGCTTACCAAGATCAGGCTAACATGCCAAAAATGAGCTACATTCAAACTTTTCCTGGAATCTTCCATTTTACTTAACGGTGTAAGAAAACAGTGAGCTCATAAAAAGTTTCACTGCTCATTTTAATATAAACATGTAACACTGTAGTAATTGTAGTGATTGCAATGGGGCTGGCATGGTATCCCATTTCTTTCCAGACAGAACTATAACCATCCTAATGACTGCTTGTTTTCAAGCATATGATTGAGCCCATCCTAACCAAGCACTTCAGGCACTGGATATTTGAACATATGGTATTAGCTACTGTGCTGAAACAAACAGCAGCAATGGGATAAAGGTGACGGTCCATGTTTCTAACATGGGAAAGAACAGGGTTCATGTTAAAAGGTTTCACTGAGGAGACGGTAAAAAACATCCAGTAAATTAATTTTTTCCTGTATCTAGTATTTGGGAGACATAAAGATAAACAATTTAAATTAAATTATGAATATGTGTTAGTACAATATGTTTAATATGTTGCTTCAGGTGTGGAGCAGAGGTTTTGCAGCAGCTAAAATCATATACCTGAGACATACTGTATTTCCACTTAAACTGTAATAACAATTTCTAAAATTTGCATCTATATATATTAACATATTGTGTGTGTGCTTGTGTGCATCTGCAGGTGGGTGTAGCAAACCTGTATTTTGTATTCTCTTTTAGGGATGTGCTAGTGACCACCTTACCCCCACACACCTGCCATCTACTCTTTTGTGTCTCCCTGTGACATGTAGTGGAGCACATCAGACTCCACAAATTGTTCCAGCAAAGCCTCTTAAGCCTCATCCATCACCCCATGCAAACTTAGACCATTTCCGCACCAGCCCCTCCCGAAACTGCAAACCCCAGAATTCCATAAGATGTTGAAAGTGGAATCATAGCGCTATAATACTCTGGCGCAGAAATGGTCCTAGAGTATACCCAGCACTCCAAGCCAATTCTCCTCTAGAACTGCACAAGACATTTCCATGGAGGATACCCAAAGAGTACTTCAGGGAAGTTTATCCATCATGTCCCCTGTGTTAGGCATCTATTTTCAATGCTCTACAGCATGCGCCTCAGCTGCAAAGCCCTCCCTTCTAGTACTGTGGCTCAACTTAATACTCACAATCTGTCCTTTTAATATTATATGTATACATACAACGCCAGTACTTTACAAAGTTCCTTAAAAGAGCTTCATGGAGGTGGAGCAGAGACAGGACTATGCTTCAATGAGCTTAGAGAGACAGACCATGGGGGAAATGGCAGACAGCACTGAGACAGAAAGGGGAAGGATGAATATAAGCACACAGTTTTGTGTGTTCGAAGCTTGGGATAGCCCAATATACTAGATATTTAGCAGTATGTGAGGAATAAAATCCACACACTCAAACTATTCCCCATGCATAAGCCCACCAGACCAACAGCTGAATCTGATGTCAACAATTTCTATGAGACAGCTTCTGCCACAGTACCTGTAGGCTAACCCAGAGGATGTTGGGGAAACAACAGGCCCAGAAAGTGGCAGGCTTTCCCACTAGGGTTTTGGTTCAGAAGGATAACAACAACCAGAGCAGGTGGGCAAGCCTCAGAGGTTCTGCAGGAATGGATGGGGAGCAGCCCTCTTATTCTGCCTGCTTTCAAAATGATGCATAGCTGCTGAAGTGTCTTCACATGACTTCTTTACATCATATCTCCATATGGAATGAAGAGTAATAACTCAAACTGTTTGCAACAAATTAATTACTTTGCCACCCAATGAACACAAAGGACAAGGCATTGGGAATGGGACTGCATGTGGCAATGGCGGGGTAGACATATGGCTGCATGTGGTGACAGAACACATAATCAATGATGAATCAGCTATAATTCACCAATTATTCTCCAGACCCAGCTTATACTTCACCACCTACTGGATCTGTGTCACTAGAGGTAAATAAAGGTGATTAATGCCGGGGAAGCGTGGGACATCTTCCTTCTTTCCCTGTGCGATCTGGAGCCTTGAATTGACTCCATTCAACAGCTGCGCTTCTCCAAATGGGGGAAAAGAGTAAATGGGGATAAGGCAGCCAACTGATGAGAAAAAAGCAGCCTGTCTTGCTCTTGTGCCTTTAATAGTAACCTGATCACCAAATATCATATTAGAAGATAAAGCTTGCTACCATCTTAGCATCAACATTATTGCCATCAGCTAAGGTGTGCAAATGGTGTTAGACAGAGCCTGGTACGAAGAAAAACAGGCAATATCTGGGGACGGGTTCAAAAGACCATGTAGATATGGTTGAGGGTATCCATGAAGAGAGAGGGTGCAGACTGCAGTTGCACTACTCTGCAACTAGAACTGGGCATACTAGAAGCTTTTAGTATCTTTAAACTAGTTACTGTAATTTATGGTCTGGTAAGAAATCTAAGGAAATAAATCAAGATAAGACTGTCCCATCACTCACACACTGGTACTTAGCACTGGCAATCAACGTAAACTATAGACCTTACTGTCTCCTATATTGCATAGGTAGAGAGGGAGGCAATTGCCTCATCCTCGTACAAATTAAGAGGAGTCAATGAAACAGGGGAAGAGGGACACAATCCAGATGCAAAAACTGCCATGGGGAAAAAATGCATGCAAGCCTATGGAAAAGTACTGAGGCAAGCCATTCTTTACGTAACAGGCCTAATACATATAGGCACATACCTGACTAAAGTTCATACTGAAGGCTCAGGAAATGATTTTTATGTGAGAATCTAGTTATAACTTTATATTATAGAGCAGTGGTTCTTAACCTTTTGTTTACCAGGGATACCCTTTAAGTATCGTTGCCATGGTCCCCCAAGACTTAACTCAAGATTTAAAACCCTAAAATGCATTGAATATTCATTTTAAAAATTTCTTATTGAGGGTCTTCAAATTTGACAGAAGGGAGAAATACTTCCCTGAGAGGTGCTGGATGGGATGGAGAAGGACTTTTCTCCTGCTTCCTTCAGCTAGTTTAAGGCTGAAGTGGGCTGAACAGAATACGTGAGCCCAGCCAGTCAGCCAACATTTATCCTTCCCCTCTCTCTCTCTCCATCCCCCTTTTCCAGCCATCCAATCTATCAGAAATGCTCAAGCACCATTTTCTTTTCTTTCTTCTTCACCAGGAGGAGAGAAGAATGAGATAGGCAAAGGAGGGAGGCACACTCGGGGTCTTTTATAAAAGGGTTGCTACAATCTCTCTCTTTTCACCTTCAACCTCATGTTTGTTTGATTTTTTTCCCCTCCCTTTCCTCCTTTGCCCATCTCAGTCTCCTCTACTCTTGATTAAGAGGGCAAAAAAAGTAAGGGGTGCTTGAGCATTTCTAATAGTATACTGGACTGCTCTCCACTGGAAAAGAGGGGAGGGAGAGAGAAGAAGAGTAAACACTGACTGGCTGGTTGGCTCTGCTGTTGCTCTGCTGCTGAGCCTGCCTCCTCGCTACAGCAGAACAGCTGCATGACAAGCAGCTCACAAGCCCAGTCAGCTAGCCGGCTTGCCTGCCTACTTTTGTCTTGGTTCCTGTCAGTCACTACTCTGTTGTGGGAGAGGAGGTGGGCTAAGCAGCTTTCTAGCCTTTCACAGACGACCCTGAGAGGGCATCATGGACCCCTGAGGGTCCACAGACTCCAGGTTAAAGAGCCACTGTTATAAAGAAGCCTGAGTTTAGTGTGGATTTTATAAGATTATTGTTATGTCTTTTAAAACAAACTCTTGGTCTGCAGATTTTGACAGATTGCACATTAGTACTATACTCATGTATAAGTCTAAAAATTTTAGTCAAAAATTGACCCAAAAAACCTGAGTGAACTTATCCATAGGTCAGTGTAAGTACTGTACCATCCCCTTTTCTGAGTAGAGCTTAGTCCATCCCAGCAGAACCTAAAAGAAGCACCGACCCCCTCTACTCCCTCTGCTGTGGTGCTGCTTCTGGCCTTTTTTGAATTCCTGGATGGGAAAATGGCACTTCCCCTCAATGGAGCACAGGGAGAGTAGAGCGGGTTGGTGATTCTTTCAGGTCTTCCCAGAACAGACCAAGTTCTCACCTTTTGCCACTCTATTCGGAGAAAGGGATGGTTCCTTTTTTTGGTAAAGAATTAATACTATGCTTTCACTTTTAACAAAAACGGAACTACCACTCTCGGACTAGAGTGGCTAAAGGCCTTTTTGAATGCCTGGATGGGAAAGTGGCACTGCAGCAGTGTCCAGGGGTGACTAGGCCTCTGATGAGGTGCTGGCGCTTTCCTCTCTTTATGGTATGACCCTCAACTTATCCACAGGTCATATTAAAATCCATAATTTTGGCCCCCAAACATGCCCTTGACTGATATGTGAAGTCATAAATGAGTATTTACAGTATATCCTAACATAGAATTTCTGCTGTGACCCTAAACACAGCCTTCTCTCTAGGGAAGATGATGTAGTGGTGATGAGAGTAATTTTCCATTATTGATCCCTTTAAAATGAGTTTACCCTAACTCTTATTTACTTATCTCAAATTTAAAATGGTGTAACTTATGTCTACACAACAGACATAGGGATGTGCCTACAGATCCCATCTGTTCCAGTCAGTATAGCCAGTGGGATTATAGGAGTCGCAGTCTAAAAATATCTGGGGGACCACAGATTCCCAGTGTCTTCCATAATGGAAAATTGTCTTTATAGCTATTTCTAGCCCTTCAACATGCACTATAAATATGTCAAGAGTAATGCATGCTGTAGTGCCAGAACAGTTGGTGGTCAAATGCTTATTGCTTTTTTAGCAGATTGTAGGAAGTATACATAATTTGCTTTCACTGTAGAGGTGTTTAAAGTAATCCTTCTGATTAATCACTTGGCCTAGCATTAAAGTATCTACTTATTTCCTGCCCCCATATAAACTAGGGAAAAGAACACCATCTGGACATTGTTGGACTACAGCTCCCATCATCCCTGGTGATATGCCATGCTCCTTGGGGCTGATGGGGGTTGGAATCCATCCACATCTAGGGGACCACATATTTGTCACTGCTGATGTAACAAAGGGCTGCAATTTTGACAGCTGTGTTTTTCCACAGTGAGAACGTAGCAGAGGGAATATGAGTCAAAAACTAACCTATCACCTAGTTTGTGTCATACTTGCTTAGTCGGTCTTATGTCTGGTATTTTTCCTTCCTATCTGCAAAGAGATATTAACGATAAAACTGATCAGATGTATAGAGGGTTCAGAAAACTAAATTCAGTAATTATGCAAGTTGGGGCCACAGAAGTTTGAGGGGTCTGCCATTCTTTCAGCGTGAGCCTGGATGAAAGCTTTGTTGGATGATTTAAATGACACCCAGCGTGATGATGTTGTGGTATGAGTGTCAGACTGGGACGTTGGGAGGCCAGGGTTTGAATCCTCACTTGTCATGGAAATCCACAGGGCAAGTCATACTCTCTCAGTCCTAGATGGAGGCAAAAGAAAACACCTCTGAATAAATTCTGCCTAAAAAACCTTACAATAGGTTTGCCTTACAATTGCCATAAGTGAAAGATGACTTGAAGACATACAACAACATTAATGATTTAAACACAGCAAAATGGAGAAAATATCCCCCTTTCCTTTTTCTTCAACTAGAATTGTAGGTGTTTTTGTTCAGTAATCGCAATTTTCAGATGTACACAGAAATTTGTGCAGTGGGGAATGTTGAACTACAACCCTTAACTATTGATGATAGTGGCTAAAGGCACTAGATCCTGTCTGACCTTGGAAGCTAAACTGGGTCAGGCTTGGTTAGTATTTGGATGGGAGACTGCCAAGGAATACAGGTGCTGTCGGATGTATTTCACAGGAAGGAACTGGCAAAACCACTCTGAGTATTCCTTGCCTATGAAAGTCCTATGAAATTCATGAGATCACCATAAACTGGTAGGCATGCATAAGGTTAATGAGAGTTGCAGCCCAAGAACATTTGGAAGGCCAATATATTTCCCACCCATGTTTACAAGTTTATGTCATTAAGTTTCCCTAGAACAGTGGTTCTCAACCTGTGGGTCCCCAGATGTTCGTGGACTTCAGCTCCCAGAAGCCTCAGCCACTATGGTCAAAGCTCAGGGCTTCTGGGAGCTGAAGTCCATAAACATCTGGGGATCCACAGGTTGAGAATCACTGCCCTAGAAGATTAATGATGAGTGCAGTCAAACGATCTTCCTCTGTTGCTATTTTCAGAACATGAAAGTCACAATTTGAAAGTAATTCAATGCATAACCGGCCTGCCCACCCACTGGAAATTACTTCCACAGAAATCTTTTTAAAACAACTTCTTATATGCTTAATTACTTCTACATCATTGCTTTTAGAAAAAAATAAGTTAACCATAAAATATTACTCATTGCACCAAAACAATTCAGTATGTTACTTTCAAGAAGGCCACAAGTCTCAATAAGCCATACCCATTTAAGAAGGGAAACAACAGTGCCCTCTAACTTGCCCAAGTGCCCCACTGCCCTGCTGGATTTCCATCAATATCCGGCTATTCTGCAGTTCAGTAGAAGAAAAGGGAGAGGGGGGAGCACACTGTTTGAACTGGCTTGCCACGCTCAACTGCAGTGTGCCACCTAGCCCCAGTCCACAGCCTGTCATGATGCAGGCCAGGATGAGGCTTCTAGTGAAACCCATTCTACTGCCATTGTTCATGTACATTATATTTCTTTTGCTGGCTTGAGGTGTTATGCTAAAAAGGAAAAGCGGGTTGTAAATGCAGTCACTTAAGAGAAAATTAATGCATCATCTGCACCCTAATGAGAACTTGCATTCTACACCAGCAAATCTCAGTCCCTCAGTGTACAATCCTACATATTTCTACTCAGAAGAAAGCCCTAAATAAATAGGTGGCATGTAGAAGCGAGATGGTAGAACAGGTCTCTCCTTCACTAACCTTCCCTCCACAAATGACCCCACTTCATTCCCTCTTTAGCATCAACACATCAAAGAGAGTCCTAAAGTTGGGAATCAGCCAGTTGTTGAAGCACCAGTTGACTATGTTGTGCTCCTAGTCATTTCTCAACCACGTGTTAGCTGAATGCAGAGCCAATCAGAAGAGGAGAGATCAGCAGGACCATCTGACCTGGGCCTCAGGATCACAAGCAGGACTAATGTGTATCAATTTAGGAGCATTTCACTAAGTTTTACAACTTGTTTCTAACAGTTCTTGGATTAATGAACTACAGGTAACACAATTATCTGTGAGGGGGGCTTTTTTTAAGGTAACATTTCAAAAGCAACGTAACGAACAGGAAAGTAACATTTCCTAGTTACCTTTATACGTACATTCAAGGAAATACATACACACAGGTGAGTGCTAACGTTTCACTATGCATCTATCTTCTCCTCCCACCCGCTCCCCCCCAGCCAAATTCCTGTAGATGCCCATATGCAAGTAGGTACTTCAAAAGCTGGAACACATCCAGGCTTCTCTGGTCCTCTGAGGTGGCTTGGCATCGTTCCCTAGTCATGCCCCCAACTCTGGGAAATTGAACAAGGGATGGAATGGAATGACTAATGTCTGAACTTGGACAAAAGCATCACTCTTTATTACTAGAAAAGCCAACCCAAGCCATCTGGAAGCCGATTGCATCCATCAACCTTTGAGGGCAGACTCTCCTAATATCCTCCCCTGTACAACACACCTCTGCAGAGCGAGGAAGATGCTGACATTCTAAATTTCAGCAGAAGGTGATCCAGTCTTGAAAAACAGAAATCTACAGCTCCTTGAACAGAGCATTCAGCCATATGATTGCTATTAGTAAACAGAATTAATGCATTTGTTTATGGCACATTTTGAAATGTTAATTGCATCTTTAAGACTGCATCATCATAGGCCTTTTGAAGGATGAAAGCATGCTACCATTAAACAGATTACAAAAAGAGCTTCCAAAAAAAAAAACCCTCTGTCTCTAAGTAGAGAATTTCACAGAAAGCAGGAAACTATAAAATTTAAGAAAGTATGTACATGCATAAATGCACATGTGCACATATTTGCATTCTCATTGGCTTTTCTCAGCTAAAGTGGGAAAAAAACAGGCTAGGCTAGATTAACAGCAGAGGGCAAAGAGGAGTTCACAAAATATTTTTAGTAATACTACTATACAGTAATTGTTACTAGGCATAGTTTGAAATCTTAGGATAGAGTAAGGGTGGGTAACAGAATGACTACAGGCCACATGCAACCCCCACAGCCCTGCTTCTATATATATTTCACAAAGAGAAGAAAGGCAGAGCCAGACACCTCCATGGGCCAGAATTCACCTCTAAAATAGGTTGTGCCGACACATCTTGTCTTAGCCCTAAACTGATTTTCTTTTAAAGCTACATGTGACCTTCCAATTGCTTCTGGACCCACTCTAAGGCAGTGGTTCTCAACCTGTGGGTCCCCAGATGTTTGTGGACTTCAGCTCCCAGAAGCCCCAGCCACTATGGTCAATGCTCAGGGCTTCTGGGAGCTGAAGTCCACAAACATCTGGGGACCCACAGGTTGAGAACCACTGCTTTAAGGGCTTCTTGAAGCTTTCAGTAATTCATGAGTGGGTAGCTGGGAATGTCTCCTACCCAGATGCTTCCCAGTTGTCCATCCCTGACCTATAGTAATCTTTTTGAAACTAAACAGGGTTGGGCATGGGAGATCAGTTTATAATTGCATGCCCTCTTCTTCAAGTTCCATCAGGGAAGAAAGGTGGATTTTACACAAAATATGCAGCCCCAACTCCTAAGAGCTATAGTGAAAACAGTTTTAAAAAGCAAGAGAAAGTGATTTAAAAACAAGACAACATTATTGTTTAATGTCATTTTTAAAAAAAAGATTTTTAGACATTTCACAAGTTTATGATTAGTTTCAGCTAGGCTTATTTATGTGTATGTATTTCTTAAAATATTTATGAACTGCTCTTCTGAAACATTCAAAGTGAACAACTCTGCAGTCACAGAAAACAACATTTCCATGGATTTCCATGCAGAGTCAAGAGAACGATAATAAGTGTGAAGGCATTTATCCATGGCAACCATCATCCTAGCCGATATCCGCATCACCCTGACTCAGCTGGCTATGAAAGCCCAACACTTCAGAAATACCACCACCAGGCTTTGTTCTCTTCCAGGATTTTGTTCCTCTTTCTTGAACTTGAGGGGACATCGCTCCTATGGCACGGAGGTAGAAAAGACTGGCGAGCGACCTGTCCTCATCACTGGCTGTGACTCTGGCTTTGGCTTCCAGCTGGCCAAGCACTTGCATGGGAAGGGCTTCATTGTCTACGCTGGCTGCCTGCAGAAAGAGCAAGGGCAAGGAGGCTCCAAAGAACTGGACGCCATGAAAAGTGATCGCATGAGAACCATTCAGCTCAATGTCTGTAATAGCGAAGATGTGGAGTGTGCAGTGGACTATGTGACTGCCTGCCTGAAGAACCCGCAGGCTGGACTCTGGGGTCTAGTCAACAATGCTGGGATCTCCACCTTTGGGGAGGTTGAGTTCACTAGCATGGACACTTACAAAAAATTAGCTGAAGTGAATCTCTGGGGGACTGTCCGCACCACAAAGGCCTTCTTGCCTCTCATCCGGAAGGCCAAAGGCCGTGTTGTGAACATCAGCAGCATGCTCGGGCGGATGGCAAGCCCAGCTCGCTCCCCTTATTGTATCACCAAGTTTGCTGTGGAAGCCTTCTCTGACTGTCTGCGCTATGAGATGCATTCCCATGAGGTGAAGGTCTGCATTGTGGAGCCTGGGAACTTCATTGCAGGCACCAGCCTATACAGCTCTGAAGGCATCAAGGCCACTGCCAACAAGATGTGGGATGAGCTGCCCGAAACAGTGCGCAGGGATTATGGGCGGAAGTATTTTGATGAGCAAGTGGCCAAGATGGAGTCATACTGCAAAAGCGGCTCTACAGACCTTTCTCCTGTCATCGAAAGCATCATTCATGCTCTGACTTCTTCCTCACCCTATACTCGATACCATCCCATGGACTATTACTGGTGGCTACGCATGCAGGTAATGACTCACTTGCCAGGTGCCATTTCAGATCGCCTGTACATTTACTGAAAAGAGGTGGGTGCATTTCCTGCTGGATCTTTAACCAGGAAAGGAAATTAATCTAAAATATTAATTTCCCAGCGTTCACTTGATTCATTGATTTCAAAATACCTCATTTTCAACATAAACTCTTGCATCTCTTACAGGCAGGAATATGTTTTATTATTTCAGAGGGACCCAGCTATTTAATTTCACATATTCTCATTGACCTATGTTTAACTCTGCTCTTCTTGTCAGTTCTCTGTTGTATTAAATGTTTCTCCAAACAACTGTACCTCTAAGAATCCCACCTTCCGTTAAAGTACTGTCGTAGACTAACTCAGATTACTTTAAGTGCTACTGCTTCTTCAGGCCTGATTCGGTTTACATATTGCAACAAGGTGAGCGCAGGAAAGAGACTAGATCAAAGGAAGCCACTGGGAAAGCTTCTTGTGATTGTGGGCTACTTAATTGTTTTTATTTACCATAGGGTTCCTTCAATGCAGCTTGGTACCTTTCCTGCAGCACTCAGGTCTCCCTTCCCTTTTCAGTTCCAATCCAACAAATACAACAGCTTTCCTAATTTTTTCAGGGAGATTCTTTCAAGGCAGTTGGAATTTCATGGTGTGTTTGTGCATATGTATGTGTGTGCTTAATCAGCAAATAAACTGAGATCTTCACACACACAAAAACACAGCAAGAATTTCCCGGTGGCTTTGAAAAACTTATTTCACCAGTTGCCTATATTATGTCAGGGAACCGGAGGAAAGAATCCAGCCTGGCTTTGAACACCTGCCAAGTGCTTAAAAGCCTACTTGGCTCAGAATTCTTCCCCCAGAAAACAAACAAACTACAATTCACGTAGCTACTGAAAGCAAGGGCTATAAATATCATCCTCTTTAAAGACAATGATAAAAATGAGTGGGTCCAACACAGTACAATGTACCACCCTACAGCTTTATGGTTTTAAAAGCATTTTGGGATGGTGTCATCAGGATGCTATCCAAGTAAGCTGAGACATGATTTTTTTAAAAAAAGATAAGTGCCAGGACACAGCCTTATAGGAGAGTCTTATACACCTCTGCAGACTGCTCCTTAATCAGAGCACAACTGCAGGTGCTCGGTGGCCAGGAGAGAGGCATTTTATAAAAAAAAAAGTTTCATTTTTAGTTCAGGATTTAAAAAAAAACATACAGAAATTACTAAAATTATACAAAGTTATCTATGCTGTGTCTACATTCACCTGTAAATTAATTTAAACCTCATTGTTTTAGAAGGTATGGCTAAATCCATTTGTTCCCCTCATCAGAGAAGCTCCATTTAATCAATGGTATTCACACAAGCAGTGACTTAGGCCCTTTCCGCAGCACCCTCCCATCTCATCATGGGGACAGAAGGATGGGGCTGCAATGATGCTTCCGCATGATATCGTCACGGTCCTTCTCCTCTCATGTCCCCAGGCAATGCAATTGTGGGTTAAATCATTTATGGGTTTTCCCTGTCAATGACCTGTGATTGCACCACCATCCTGCACTTACCAATCCTGTGGAGGGGCAGGAAGTGCAATGGCGGTGCTTCCCGCCCCAGTGCAGCCTGGGAAGAAACCTGACTGCACAGCAGAAGGAAGCAGCATGTCCATCATGCTCCCTTCTGCAGGGAGCAGTCCCGTGCAGAAGGGAGAGCTGTCATCACACTCCCTTCTTGGCACAACTGCTGCCAGGATCACCACCAGATGTTGTCACAGCTGCCGAAAGGGCCTCCTACCAATTTCCCATTGATTTAATGGGTCTACTCTAGCTGGGGCTAACAACTAAATTTAGCCTTCTTCCTTCTCAGGTACACAATTTGACAACCATGATAGAGAAAAATGATTCTAAGCTGTTCGTAAAACAAAGGCAAGCAAATGCAGGTTTAATTCATTTTTTAAAGATTTTTTCCCTATTATATAATATCACTTCACACCTGTTTATTTAAAAAAAGGTCAAGGATGGAAAGTGCTACTGCTATGTGGAAGCAATGGGACCCCAGCTTCTGCATAACGTTGCTTCCCACTAGATTAGAGCTAGAGAAGAATTAGGCAAAGAGAATTCTGAGGAAATAGAAACAGAAACTCATATCCAGCCTGAAACATCAGTTTCCTTTTCCAAAACATGCCAAAAAATGGAGGAGGGGAGAGAAGAGGACCCCATCCCCCATTTGGGAAAAGGGATGTTTGTGCTGAGAAGTAATGGTTCTGAAAAAAACTCTCCTTCCTCCATGTTAAGATTTGTTTCATCTGACATAGCTTCTCCTTGTCCGAGCTATTTGATCCTGGCATTACCTGTGAAGCTGTAAATTTATCAGTAAACAAATTCTTAAGGCCCCGTAAGATTCCATTATTCCTCTACCAACAAAAGCTAAACCTCTGAGGGCTATTCAGCAAAGCCTACTGTTCCAAGAAGTTGTGGAGTCTACTGTCCATTGAAAAAGCAGAGGGTTTTTCTGTAAACAGTATGTCCTAAAATCATTCCCTATCATATCCAAAAGAATCTCAAGAAGCACAATGCTACAAAAAACTTTTATCCCAAGACCCTGGAAGGTGCTAGAAACCAAGAAAAAATTTTCTCTTTCAGACTTTCACCCTTACCAATCTACAAACCCTGTAGGATTCTATAAGACATTACCATGACAGTTGGAGTAGAATAATACCACTATAAGTTTGTAGTGTGAAAGAGACCAACACCATACTCATGTCAAGCAGATTATAAGGCAGCTTCATGTTTATGTTTGATGACAGATATACACAGGCACCTTACCTCAGTTTTCATGATCTGAGGGGAAAATAATGACACTTTCTTAAGTAATTATTGTGAAGCTGACCAGTATGAAAATACCAAAATGAGTATTATTTTATAAGCACCTTAAAAATACTGTACAATGTAAAAAATGGACTTAAAAGGAAGACAGAATAGAAACAAACAAAAGCATAGCATAGGTTTACAAACTAAAGAAACAAAACACTGGGGCACGAAGTAAAGGAAATATGGGAAGAGAACAGAAGAAATACACTAACTTAAAATTAAATGGAATGAACCAGTTAATGGGGAAACATGTATGAAATCAGGTATGTCTTGAAACACTTAAGGAGTGACAGGGACTAGATCGTAACAAATAGCTGGTGGCAATGCTCTAAAAGGAATATGAAGAGAAGTCAAAGCAGAAAGTTATTCACGAACAGGATGAATTCATTTAAAAGTGAGAACTGCATGTTCAAATGAATGATACAAGGGAGAAGCCCTGGGAAATTAAAAAAAGGAAGGAAAAGGTATCCATATAAAGTATATGTAAATAACTTGTGTAAGTAACATCAAGGAACTGTTCATCAAAAGTAACGATAATGGATGTACTGATATCACCAAACAAAAGTTAAGAAAAAGCTTTCCCAGTGAGAAGACTGTTAAGTAATACCACCATAAGAAACACAACCACAACTGCTGCCAGTTGTGCTGCAAATATTTCACTGATGCTATTTCAGTCCCAGAAACTGTGTGCTTTCAGGAATCTTGAGAGGACAAGTGACATCTATATGATCAATAAGTCTGATGGATTTCTGATATCTGTGTTTCCTTGCACCATTCTCCTTTCTCTCTTGTTTTTTATCTGTTTGGCTCCTGCTCTGAGAATGAATCAGTGTTAACAAACTAACTGGACTTATTGAGTTTCTCTCTTTCTCATGAAGTACGGTAGCTGGTGTTGCAACTCCAGAGACACAGATAAGACTTGTGGCTCAGCATAACCTTGGAGCTGTGGAGAGGTAATTTCCCATCCATTGCCCTTTACTTACCTGCTCCCGATAATCACTTCCATGTAGTCCTGGCATAACAAGAGCCAGCGTGGTCTAGTGCTTTAAACATTGGACTATGGCCTTGGAGACCAGGCTTCAATTCCCATTCAGCCATGGAAACCTACTGGGTAACCTTGGGTGTGTCATACACTCTCAGCTTCAGAAAACCTCGTGATAGGTTTGCCTTGGGTTGCCATAAGTCAAAAACGACTTGAAGGCACACAAGAACAACAACTGCACTTTCTTGCTTATACAATGTCCAGCATCACAGAGCTTTCCTGCAGACACACCGGTAACAATTTATCTGTGTCTTCAGTCACTGAAGGGACTCTTTTATCTCCTCATCATTTTAAAAGAGAGGGCTCCAGCAGCCTAACAGATAAACCAGAAGTCCACATTATAAAGCCATAACACTCAGCAATAGGATAATAGGTTCAAAGACACCAACAGCAGTAAAAATGTTGAGTAATTAAAGTGTATGGCTGAGCCCTTGGAAAGCTTTGGGATTCTGTCTCAGGTGTGAGCATTTAGGGTAACCTTGGAAAAGTCTCTTGAAGCAGTCCTCACTAGTATTTTCTAACTCAGCTCACACAGCGCTCAATGGCCACCATTTTGACATATTACAACATGAACAGGAGACAGAGGAAGGAAAAGGGGACGCTGGAGGCTGGTGCTCTTACCCAACCAAGCCCAGGCCATTATGTTGAAAGTGGCAGGAAACAAACACATTCTGGATCAAGCCACAAATATGGAGCCTAAGACATCATGAAAATATAGCACTGTCTTTCTTTGATGACAGGGGACTCGCAATAGATGGCAGGAAGAAAGCATCTTATGGGAAATGTATATATATATATATACACACACATACATACATACATACATACATACATACATACATACATGTTTTCAATTTTTATACCATTCTTCCTATTTTGAAAAAAAATGTAAGGGTGCAATTAAAATGATTTTAGTAAATAAAGACAACAAGAGCAGATGGACTGGATGGATATTTGAGAGGAAACATTTTGAGGTTGTCTAGAAGTGAAATTAATGGTTTGGTGGGATTAATTAACTAAAAGGAAATACATCTTTATGAGGCCTGGGATTAAAACTGAGGAGCAGGGTTAGAGTTCGAACAATCTCTGTTTTGTTCAGATTGTGTGGTCCTGAGCAATTCACTTGCACTCTCAATCTCATAGCATAGGCACTGTCAGAGAATAGTCTGGGCTTCAGACTTCACTTCTGCCTTGTACTCAGCCTGCAGCCTTTTGCAATGGTATCATCTCCATCTAGTCCAGCATTCTGCTACCAACCATGGGGAAGTCAATGCTGCTGGAACAGGGGTGGGAATCACACAGCCTTCTCCACATGTTGCTGGACTGCCCCTTCCTGCAGCTCTAGCCAATACAGCCAGAACAGTCCAAAAATATCTACAGGGCCACGATTCCCACTCCTGCTCCATCGAGATTTACTAACTGGACTGGAGGTCCCCAGCATTCCCTTGTTGTTTGTCCCCTGAATCTGACATAAATAAACCCTCCCAACATGGAAGGTCCATTTAACCATCATTTCTAAAAAGCATGGACTTCCACAGTTAGTGCTGTAATGAAACACCTAGAAAAGACTTTTGGGATGTGTAACCGGAGCAAGTTGTGAGGGAAGTACCTTGTATTGCCATTTTTCTTAGCCTCCCTTACCTGCCTCTCAAATGGGGAATACAGTCACTTTCTGTGTGGTCTGGTTGTGAGAATAAATAAGAACCGCAAGTTGAACAGTCTACTAAATTACAGTGTAAAAGTCATAGCTCAGTGGCAGTCTATACTCTGTTTGTGGAAGGGCCCAGGTTAAATCCACAGATGGTCCAGATAAAGCTGAGAAGTGCTCTTCCCTGAAACCCTGGAGAGTTCCTGCCATTTGATGTAAATGATACTGAGGTTGATGGATTAATATTCTGATCTAATCTAAGACAGCTTCCTCTTTACCTAATTTAATATAAGTAAATGGTGCACTTACTGTACATTTTAAAATCCTAGTCATCATATCTTGAATGGCAGATGTAACATGTGTTATAACTTTAACACACATCCTTCAGATGCGATTCTGGAGAGACTATTGGAGCATTTACCTTGTTCTTTATACTATATGTGAACACCGGTCAGTAAGAAAATACAGGAGCAACACCAAGGACTGCCTTCATATGACGATCTAATTTTAAACCTAAACAGATTTAAGACTTACCTTTGAACAGTAACTTTTGTCTACAAACCTAAATAGTATGAAATGAATTTTCACTTACAAGAAAACAATTCATGCTGGTGCAGCACAGTGGCTAATCCTATTTTTTTCACTCACAATTTGTCACTATACGTCACTATTTTTGTCACTCACAGATTATCCTTTGCCACACTACTAATGCCTGCCCCACTAATGAAAACCTTCTTAATTTCACCCAAGAAAACAGAATTTTATCCAAAAGAATGGTAAAGGAAATGTACATTAGTGATCTTTAAAAGTCTCTTTCTGCCTCTCCTTCACACAGACGTAAACCTACACGCACACCTCTACATAAAATGCACAGAAAACCATTTGTACATATATAGCAGGAGCAGGAGCACATGGTTAGAAGATAAGATGAATGTATCTTCCATAGGTAACATTTAAAAAGTAGCAAGACTGACACAGAACTGTAAATGCACCTTGCTGTACCACTCGATTTAAAAACCTAGTAGATGCATTTATAACTGCATTTTTGTCTTTCACACAGCAGTTGTGAAAAAGAGATACAAAGCTGGTGTGGTTGCATATGTATGAGCTAAGAAAAGTGTCCAAAGTCTCCAGTTCAAAAATCACCTTGGGCTGTCTAGATTACCTAAGGAAGCTGCTAGCATCTCTCCCTCTCTCTCCTCACACACACACACACACACACGCACACCCCACAGTGATGGAAGAACAACACTTGCCTCCCTGGTGAAGATGTTGGGAAGAATACTGAGATAAGATTTGTGAAGGGCTCAGATTGTGCTATATGAATATCATTATTATTAGCTAATCATAATTTGGGAAAGGGACAGATCAAAAGGTGAACATAAGTTGAAAATAAATTTAATAAAGCACAAAATTAAATCCCAATATTCGACTGGAGAATCAAAGCAGTTTTGTCTCTACAAACTCAGAGCCAACTCTAGTCTGGTATACCTAGCCAGTCATTCTTGGCTTGTAATTCTTCCACTGAACACAAACTCCAGCTGTGGGTCTTTTCCACTGCATCATCGCCAGCTGCACGCGTGCTGCAAAATCTCACCCCAAAGGTCACTGCTTTGTAGAAACAGAACTCTGCAAAGGTAAGTTTAAGGCGGCCACCTGTGTATCCACACAGAGACACTCTAACAAGTGAGTGTGTGTATGTATGCACGTGTATGTGTGTGTGTATACACACACACACATACACACACATTTCCTCTTTGAGAGCCAGCATTGTGCAGTGGTTTGACCATTAGACTAGGACTCTGGCAGGCCAGGATCCTCCCCCAGCCATAGATATCTACTAGGTGACCTTGGCCAAGTCACACTCTCTCAGTCTTGGAGGAAGGCAATGGCAAACTCCCTGTGTACAGATCCTGTCAAGAAAACATCCCTTAGAGTCACAGGAAGTAGAAACAACTTGAAGGCACTCAATAACAACACAATTTCTTCTTTCCATCAACCACACACATATCCAGGGACATACAACAAAAAAGGGGAAAGTCACTCTGAATGAAATAGTTTGTGTAACAAAAGGAAAAGTCTATTTAGGGATTTGCAACTACTACCCATTCTCCCTCTCCCACCCAACCCTTCATGACCACGGAAAACCTGACTGTCACTTGGTTGGGATCTTGGGTGTTCAGATTTGCTTTTTCTCTCCTCCCTCCCTCCCTCCCTCCCTCCCTCCTCATCGCTAGGTTTCCTACAGCCAGACCTCTAACTACAAAGCCCTCGTCTAACACACGCGGCTGCCCAGAGACTGAAATTAAAGAAAGAAAGAAAAGCCACAGCGTGGTCAGAAGAAGACGGCGCCAGCAGCCTCGATCCCTGAACGTACTCCGGGGTTCAAGGGACCGCTGGAAGGCTGCTGCAAATCCCGGCTCATTTCCTAGCCTACCAGAGACAGGCCCACCTTAAACCCAGCATCACTCCCAGAAGTACTCTGGGAGTCTGCCTAGCAGGAAATACCAGATAGCAAGATCGGACCCGGAGAGGGCCCGGTTCGAAACTCAGCGCGCCTTAGAGACTCGGCCCTCCTGGAGGCAAGAGGGGGCTGACACCCTTCTGCCCACACTGAGTGCGCACCCATCCACACCCATTCCACTCTCCACCAACGGAGAAAGCCACCGAGTCATCCTTTCTTTGCATCCTCAATTCCTTTTCTCTTTCTCTCCCGCTCTCTGCTCGGCCAATGGCTCTCTGCCGCAGTCTCCTCCTCGGAGAAGACGCGCTCGCCCCAGCAATAAGCAAGCAGTAGCGGCAACCACCGTACGAGCCGAGCCCAGTCCCGCCGAGCCCAGCCCCCGCCCGGGGCTGCTGCTGAGCCCACGCGAAGGTGACATTGCGGCAGCAACGCGCCGTGCGCGCCGCCCCCATCTTTCCATCTCTTGGCGCTTCCCCACAGAGGCGAGCCCCCGTCCTCTTCCTCCTCCGCCCACCCTAGACCTTCCCGCTCACCTGGTATCTGAGGAGACAGTCCGGCTCGTTGCTCTCCGCAGGCATGGCTGGCATGCCGTCTTTGCTTTGCCGGCCTCTCCGTCCGCCCGCCCTGCCGGCGGGAAGCAGCGCACGAGCGCCTCGGAGCCCGTCAGCAGCCACGCCGGTGCCGGGAACCTGCCGCCGCCGCCGCCGCCGCCGCCCCGCGCCACCCCACCGTCTCGCCTCCGGCCCCCCGGCTGGCAGCCAATCCTCGGCCAGATATTTTAGCCAATGGGGCGGAGGCGGGGTGGTAAAACTGGGGGGGGGGCCGGTATGTGGAAGGAGAGAGGGAGGGGGAGAAAACAGCGTGAGGGAGTCAAGGAAGAGACGGCGGGAATGGTGGGAGGGAGGGAAGGCGGGAAAATGAGTGGGGGGGTTAATAGGGAAGAGAGGAGGGGGTGAAGAGGGTGGAAGGAGAAATGGAAAGGCGCGGGGTGGTTGGGGGCGGATGGAAGGCGGGAAGGGAAAGGGGCGAAGAGGCAGCTGGGTGGACGGGTGGGATGGAAGGAGAAGGGGACGGCGGGGCGGGAAGGAGGCTTGGTTTGGCTGGCAGGGGAGAGGAAGAGGAGTCGTTATGGGGACAAGGACGAGTAAAAGGCGAGGGGAGCGGTCTTTGACATTTTTAAGTTCTGGCGCATTTTTTTTTCAACGTGGGGGGGAGGTAGGTGAGGAGAGGAAATGAGGACGGCGAGGCAAAATGGGGCACGTGCCTCGGCGCCTAAAATATTCCTTCAGACTCCTGTCAGCCAACTCTATCCATATTGGTACTAGCCCGCCCTCCCTGGCTGGCTGTCCCCTTTCAGCTGCACCATTTTCCCCTTGGCCCGTCCCTCCTCTTCTGATCGCTTCAGCCCATGGCTGCATTTTAGGGATGACTCCAACTGGTAGCCAGCAGTAGCAGTCATCCTCCTGCTCCCCAGCATTTGGTAACATATTAAAGTTCTGTATAGCGTGAATAGGTTCTTTAACAAGAGTTAAAGGCCAACATTCGGTGTTGGTGGTGTTTGGTGTCTCCCTGATGCCTTCTTTGCTGCATATTTCTTGCCTTCCCATCTCTTTCCCGCCATTCCCCTCATTCCGCATGTGCTTCCATCCCCTTTAGCTCTTTCTGGATCATCCAGGGCATGCTGTTTCTGATATCTGTGTTTAGGTGTGCAAAGGTAGAAAGTGAGGAAAGCAGACAGGCAGAAAATCAACCTAAGTGTGTGGTTCTGGAGGAGAGTTCCACAGATGCAGTGGATGGCTAAAAAGACAAAGGAATGTCTCCTGGTGGAAATCAAGCCTGAATTCTCCCTGGAAGCCAAAATGACAAAAGTGAGGTTGTGGTACTTTGGCCCTGTCATGAGACAACATGGCTCACTGGAATGATAAGGCTTGGTAAAGTGGAAAGGAGGAGGAAAAGAGGAAGACCGCACTACAGGTGGATTGACTCAGTTAAGGAAGCCATACACCTGAGTTTGAAAGACCTGATCATGACTGTTAATAACAGGGTGTCTTGGAGATCTCTCATTTCCTAGAGTCATTATAAATTGAAGTTGACAACAGCAAATGACAACAAATATTCCAGAGTATATCCCAGTATAGCAGAAAAAGCTGGCAATAAGCTCACAAACCTTCCACTCCAAAATCCAGCTCAAGTTACTTCAAGCATTCTTTGTTCCAAAATTATAATTTAGGATAGCAGGGAGTCAGAAATCCCTGCTGACCTCCTGCAGATCTTCCAAATATCTGCCAGTAGTGCCAGATTCACCTTTTGCCTCTCGAGGTCTAGGGCTACTACTGAAACTGGGTAATGGTGACTGGCAAGCAGGTTGCTGTGCAGAATTTAAAAGGGGAAAAGTTCATTTCAAATTCCAAAACAGTTACAACTTTTCAAACCTACATATATTAGGGTTTGAAAAGTTGAAGCTGTTTTATCATTTGAGCCTATGTATTTGTCATAGTACTTCTGATTTCTATCAGCCCCTTCACACTACACAATTATAACACTGTGATTCCACTTTACCTCCCATGGCAACATCCCATGGAACGTAGGAGTTTGTAGACCGGCAAGGCACTGGAGCTCTGGCCTAAATGCCAAGCCCAAGATTCCATAGGATGCTGCCATGGCAATTAAAGTGGAATCATAGTACTATAACTGTGTACTGTGAAACGGCCCTGTGTATGATTATGAAAGCTTGATAATGAAGAAAGCTGACAGGAAAAAAATCAATTCTTTTGAAATGACAAAATAACCAAAATAAGGCAATTGTACTTTGGCTATATAAGGCAACATGATTCATTAGAAAAGTCAATAATGCTTGATAAAGTGGGAGGCAGAATGAAAAGAAGACCACACCACAAGTGGATAGACTCAGTCAAGGAATCTGTAGCCCTGAGTTTGCAAGATCTTAACAGGACTGTTGATAACAAGGCAGCATTCATAGGGTCACCGTAAGTTGAAGCTGACGCTATGGCAATTAGCAACAACAGATATTTAGGGTCCTATTTGCTTCTTTGTGTATTTAAAACATTTAGATACCATCTATAATGTTCAAGGCACAATTGCAAAATGTTCACATTCCTATCTTTTGGCATTTCTTCCACTGTTTTAAAAAATAAGATTGTGTCGCAAAATTCATGCAGCAGAAAAACTATTCATTTGTCACGTTGCAATGCCTCAGAAAAGAACTAGGGTTGGAGAAAATACAGGATCTCAAAAAAGGGGTTTATAGGCATAAGGGCTGGAGAGCACTCCCAAGTGAATGAGTTAAAAAGCAAAAGAGCACAGCAAGAACAAGAATGATGGAAAAGGAGTCGCTGCTTCCTTCTGAAAGCCTTAGAACTATATTGAGAACCCAGAAAACTGTTGGAACTGAAATGTGTTACAATAGGGTTGGGGAAACCATAGCCCACCAGAATGTTGTTGGACTCCAGGTACCAAAAGCCCCAGCCAGCATGACCAATGGTGAGTCCATGGGCTTGCCTCGTAACATCATTTTGGGATGAATAAAACCACTCCAGTCCAGTTGATGGCTGCAGAAGTCCTCCTGAAGCCAGAGTTTGAGTTGGTTTCATTGTGTGCAGACTTGTCTTCTGATAACTGAGAAGGACAGCAACACACAGGGAAATCCCTCTGAAGTGAGGATGTGTGGCTTGGGGTTGCCCAGGACAGGGGTACCCTCCACAGGTTGGATGGGGAAACACTACGGGCCAGATTATACCTAGAGGCATCAAAGGATACCCTCCCCTGCCTTGGCCTTTTGGTTTTCATGAAGGCCCTGACAAAGACAGAATACCAAATGTTTGCAATGTAAAGGAACACAAGAACCTTAAGAAGGTTGTCTTAAGACATGCAATCCTTTGTTCTGGTAGATCTGAAGCTTCAGCTAGCTTATCTAAACAAAAGGTGCTGATTCAAGAGGAAGAGAAATTATTGTCCCTTCCAAAAAAAAATATACCAGAAGAGGTGGGTTGGTGGCAGCAGGGACAAGATGCAGGTAGTGGTAGTGATTCTGTTTACCTTTGTTGCAGAATTATTTCTTTAAGCTATGGATGGATGGTGGGCCAGTTTGCAGCAGCACTCCAGGTGGCTTAAAGATAAGGCCGTGCCCCCTTACACCACTGACTCCAGACATGGAAGGCTAGGGGCCAGGTGAGAACAAGGCCAGGGCACTCAGTCACCATGTTCCTCAGTCAATGGGTTCTGAAGCTGATGCTTAGTCAGCTCCTGAATTGCTAGCAGTTGAGTGCTCTTTGCTCTCTTTTCTCATTCTTCCTGTGGAGGAGTTCAGGGGGAAACAAAGCCATTTTCTAGCCATGGAGGTCTTCGTGCTTTGCCTTGTTCCACTAGAGGTTGTGGAGCTGCAAGGTGGGGAAAAGATGACTAGGAAAGCTTTGTGGGCCAGACTGACCACCCACAGACAGGAGGTCCTTTAAACTCACTATTTCCCTTAGACATACAGCCATAAACTGATGAATTAAAATAGGTAAAATTTGTATTTGTGGGAGAGAAATGCATAAGAAACAGCAAACTGTCCAACGATTCATTGATCAAAACTAGAACACATGTGGCCAAACAGTATTGGAGTATGGTCAAGACATCAAATATTATTGACTAGCGTATATACCTGGTATTGCCCAGGATTTTATTTTTTCAATGGTAGTACTTGTTAGAAAGATTTGAGATCCTCTGTCTCTAATTCCCCAAACTGTCTTGTCCAGTACATGTAACTTTTCCCCATATTCCCCAATCCAATCTGTATTTGGAGTTACTAACATACAGAGGTTGGGTTCTTGAGGGAATATGCTGCCCTCCTCCTCACTGCTAGGCCTCATCTCCATAGCAACAATCCAGGCCCAAGAGCTCTCTGGCTGAGAATTCTAAAAGCCCCTCTAAACTGCAAACCCCAGGATTCCATAGAATCTTCTCAGGCAGCCAATCATATGAGGTCTTCACCTCACACAGCCAATCATTTGAGGTCTTCTCGCCGGACACAGAGAAACAGACAAGCTTTGACTTTATTTTATATATTAGTAGATGAAGAAGAAAACAGAAGCCAGGAGAGGCTGCTGTAGTTTGCTTTTCCCAGAACCTCCTGGGAAGGGCATAATTCTACTTCCTCCTCTCCACTTCACCCACTGAGTTAGTTGAGGCAAACTGCTTCTGCACTTTGATATCCATCTGTAGCAACTGAAATAAGCTGAGGACAAAAGGGGAGGGCAGGAGGAGAAGGAAAAAAAGCAGCTGAACAAATGGGGATTATGGAGGAATAATCAAGACTGTCCTTACCATGTCAGGAGAAATGGAGGGTACAAGAGAGGTGCTATAGTTATCTGGAAAACATATACCTTTACTGTATACATTTAAAGAGCATGCTGGCCAGTCTCTTTTATCTGACTATACTGATATTTTCCCTATAAGGGCTATAATCAACAAATAGAGTGGCAGGAATCCTATGCCCACAGTCAGATCTACAGGACTGTGAGTGGGGATGGAGACCTTGACAAGCCTTCCCGGGCACCCATTTCAAAACCACACAAATCACCCTATTACCACTGGGTTTTTTTGGGGGGGGGCTGTTTGTATTTTGCAGAAGAACAATAAACTTTGACTTGCAAGCTGTTTGTTTAACTCCATCAGAAGAACCAGTAAATTGTATACAGGAAACTCACCTGGCTAAACTGATCGAAAGTCATAACCCTAAATTAGAGCATTGTTCTTGCGTTGGGAGATATCTGAGGAAAATCACCAGAACTGGGATGGGACTCAATTGGACAATTAGCATCCGTCATCCTAGAGATGATGATAAAACAGAAATGGCTTGTTGTTGTTGTTTTGTTTTTTTAGTGATTATGGATCATTCTTTCAGGGTAAACCTGTCAAGTTTCCTGACTTCTGCATATTTAAATTCTTCTTGAAAACATTTTTATTTAGGAAGGCTCCTACTTCTTCAGGATCTGTTCCATCAATTCCAGTAATTACTCAGATCAATCTCCTATTTTTAAATGCCTACTTTTTTATTTACCAGTACTGTCTTCCAACTAGCTTGATTCAGAATTTATTTATGTATTTATTTTGTATTTATTTGTACTTATTTTGTATCCTGCCTTTCTTCCAATATAAGACCCAAGGCTCACTATTTTGTGACATTTTGTCCAAATGCGGTTTTTTGGAATCCCTCCACTTTATGGGGAAAAAAAATTAGGGTTGCTTGTATCTACAATTTCTGGAAATGCAGAGAACCCATGAAGAAAATATCTTCATTCTTTTGTTGCTGTATATTTAAGAAGTGGATCTAATAGATGTGTTTCTGACTCAGCGTATGGCTGTGTTTGCGTAGACAGTAATTTGCTGTCATGATAACTAACCCAGTTGAAAAGCAAATTATATTGGCTTTATTGGTGCACTTAACCTACTCTTCTCTCCATCTTTAAAGAGCGTATCTATCACAAAGGAATTAGTTACAGGAAACAGCATGAGAGATAATTAGTGAGGAGGAGGCTAGTTGTAAATATGTTTTGCTATAAAGTTGTAGAATGGCAAATAAGAAAGAAAACATGTTTTCTGCTTTAGATTATTATAACGAGCCAGTGTCATTTAGAATAGTATGTTATAACTGGAACAAGGGCTGGCCCTCCCTTAGATAGAGTGAAGCAGCTTTCACAGGCAGGGGTTTTGTCCATTGTGAAAGGCTACCGGATCATTAGTTATTTGTTTTGTTATATTTTTTCTGGCAAGGATGGGCAGAAGCATTTCACGGATGTCTAGGCTCACTGTATGTCAAGGCAGCAGTTAAACTATATGAGTATCAGTCACTGAGCATAGTTTCTATATTTCCCAGATCCCTCTAACAACCAAACTAAACAGTATGAGAAATGTGCTATTATAGTTCAAATGAGGAGTCAGCATAGTGTAGCGGTTTGAGTGTTTAACTAGGGGTCCAGAAGTCCAGGGTCTAAATTCCTGCTCAGCCATGGAAAGCCACTGTGTGAGCCTGAGCAAGTCCCTCCCTCAGCTCAAAGGATGGCAATGGTGAATTTTCTCTAAACTAATCTTGTAAATAAAACTCCATGATGGGGTCACCTTAGGGTCTCTGTAAGTTGGAAATGACTTGAAGGCACACAGCAACAACAATTTCATGCACATCTTCTTAAAATTAGCAGGCACGGGTCAAAACTGAGACCATGGCACACAGAAGACCAATATCTCCAAGACTGAAGAACACTTTTGGAGTGTATGAGGAGAGGGAGGTTATGATTTTAATCAGCAGATTAAGCTCCACTTCCCATGGGCTACACTCCAAATCCTGATCAAGGTTTCCATGACTGTTATTTATAGTCTTTCTTTCTTTTTCCTTTTTTTAAAAAAACACATGCAATGTGAGTATGCATTCTCATATCTTGATCCTTGAGATATTTTGACCTGGGCGGGGGGAGTACATCAGGTACTGGAGATTTTTACAAGCATAGAAATGCTGTTTTTTAAAAAACCCAAAAAGCATTTATGGCTGTCATGACTGAGGAATAATCAAGGAATTTTTGAAACATGGACGCATGTATGCACAGGTGCAAACACAAATACATATACACACTTTAATACCATATATCCTTTTCCCCTTTTATTTTAAATAAAGTGTGTTATAAATAAAGTGTGTGTTATAAAGTGTGTTTATTTATTTACATAGTGTCACAAACTATGGCATAGCCCCATCAGCTCCCCAAGGGCATCTATTAAATTAATCTCACCTCTTTCTATTGGCTCAAGCACCGCTTTCCTTACACAACCTGAAGCCAAGAATATTTGTCTTATGTACGGAAAGGCACAAGAGTAGGTGGCGTTTCATTATTGCTTAGTAGTTTCAGCTGACTAAAATTGATGTAGGTGTCACTTTGGAGTGAGCATGTGTTTGAGCATTCTGGGCACTGAAGAATGGCAAACACAATCCCATCTGCACCACTGTACGTGCAGCACCCCAGTATGACTAAAACCAAGCTTTCAGTTAATCCTCGCTCCTTTGTCTAGCAAACTATATAAAAGTATAATGGAATACCCACACATAAAGAGAAAATGCACCTGATGAGATTCATTGTGAATTTCCAGACTGAATATACGTTTTATTGTCAACTTGTTGTGGTTTGGGAGCAAGTTACCTGAAGGGCTACCTGTATGAATCTGCCCATGCCTTACAACTGGGTTTGGAAAACCTTATCACATACATGAGATTAAATAGGCTAGTAAACCCAAGGATAGAGCCTTCTTTGCAGTGGTCCCATAGTTATGCAATTATCTTCTGTTAGAGATGTATTTGGCCCTTTCATTATAGGAAATTACTACCCACAGGAGGGATAAAAAAAATAAAGCAATGGTCAAATATTATTACTTATCCCAACCAAAATGTTTGTTGTGTCCCAGGCAGACCAGACAGTCAATTAGCAAAGCAGCAGAGCACAGCTTACCCACGAAGGCAAGAGAGGGGGTAGTCCAAACAAAGTTCAAGTTCCAAAGCAAATAAATCCACAAGGCAAATCTGAGTCTTTGTCAAACAAGCAGAGGTCTAAGATAATCAGGAGTCAAGAGAACACAGCACAGGGATCAACCACTGGGAAGATCAGAGAGGGATGGACCAGCTGTCTGCCTTTTATCCACCTGTTGCCACAGGTGTTCCCTCATTAAAGCTTGTTTGTTATTTAAATAAGCTGAAAGGCAGAGCCTCTCTTTCTGGTGTTGTCTCTCCTGCACAGTCAGGCCCTTTCCGCATGATGGGGCTCAGTGAAGTCCTTCATTGAAGCCACAGCGGGAGGGAAAGCGTGCCAAGAATGCTCGCCTCCGCACCTCACCTGGTCACTGCGGAGGGGAGCACTCTGGCCCTCCCTCTTCCGTTCTGCAGCGCAGCCAGGCACTTGCCATTACTGCGCTGGGGAGGGAGGTGTCACCAGCACACTTCCGCTCCTCTGCATGGCCGAGAAAGGCGGCAGCACAGCGCGATGGTACGTGTAAAATGCATTTTTTTCTGTTTTACAAATACTGTGCTCATGCGACGTGAGGGGACAAGATGGCGGTGACAACATTGTGCAGAAGCACAATCTGCGGAGTGCTGCCATCATGTCCCAACTGTGGGGCAGCCACATCGTGAAGAAAGAGCCTAAGATTCTGCATTGCTTTGTCTTCTGATGTTTCTTCCCCCTGCTCAGGCCCTTGCCGTTGGTTGTTATTTTCCACTGAGCTAAACTTCTGGGGAAACTTCTGCCTTGGATTCAGAATCCTCCTCACTGTCAGGGTCTCCAAGGCAGGGCTTGACGATTTTACAGTATATTCTTAACAACCACATACCAAACATAACACCCATGTACGTGTACAGAAAGAATTCACATGTAAGACTGTGAGACCACAATACAACAAATTATTTCTGGTAATAGGCAATCAACGGACAATGTAGTACAAAAAATTATTTAGATACAATGATAGACATAACATTTAGATTTAATGATAGCGAGAGTTGATGGTACATCTTATCCTGGGATCTTTAAGCAGGACTTTTTTTTAATATAATTTTTATTATAGTTCACCATATAAAACATAAATTTCTCACTGTACATTTACCGAATTGTTACAGTTATCCTCCACTCCTCTTTGGATTACATAAACTGTTATATCATTGACATACTATCATTATGCATCGCAACAAATTTATCACAGTACCAAGATAGTTCCTGCATTTCAACCCAACTTTACATGTTCCATGATACTTCTCTGATTTTCTCCTTCTTGCTCTCATATTACCATGAATTAAGAAATGAAAAGGCCCTATACTGCCAAACAAACAAAAAAGTCTAACAAAGTAAGGGAAACACACACATACACTTTTCCTTTTTGTAATAATAATTTTTATTCAGACTACAGAGAAACACCTTACAATATATAGCAAATAAAAAACAAATAGCTGAACATCAAACATTTTATTATCGGCTTCCCACTCCCCAGATCTGGTTGTTGTTAAATTCTGAAAGCTTTACTGCCTCAGATTTATCATCCTTTTCTTAGTGAATTTACTCAGATAGTTTAGAATCAATAACATGAATATATTTTCAAATATATACAATATGTAAAAGAAAAAAATAAACAAGGAAATACAGTTCTAATAGAAGTGTTCTACCATAAATTCAGTTTTCAATCAAACACACACACATTTTCTCAAAGTGGCACTCTAACCTTGAAATTCCTCCCCTCACTCTGAGTTGTTGTTGATCATATGCGCCTTCAAGACATTCCTGACTTATGGCAACCCTAAGGCTAATCTGTCATGGGGTTTTCTTGGCAATTTTTGTTCAGAGGAAGTCTGTTTTTACCTTTCCCTGAGGCTAAGAAAGTGTGACTTGCCTAAGGTCCCTCTGTGGGTTTCCATGGCCGAGTAGAAATTCAAACCCTGGTCTCCAGAGTCATAGCTCAATACTCAAACCACCCAGGCCCAAATCCTGAGATCTTGGAACACTACTCCCAGCATCTGCCATCTGAGGCGACAGCTGTAATCTGCCTCATTATAGATGAAGTAAGGATCTTGCCTTGAGTCTGGGCATGTATATGGTTTAAGCTGTTTTGCACTTCTTCTAAATTGCTCTTTACACTTTACAGTTGTTTTAAGTTGTTTTTTCTCTGTACAATGCCTATATCTTTACAGTAGAGGATGGGATAGAAATATGAAAATTAATAACAGCAGAGCCAGTCGTGCCAGACTTACTTAGTTACTTTATATACCTCATCCATTTCCCATCCCCTTTTAGATGTCCTTTTTCTAAATTAAAAAGCCTCAAACAACCTTTCCTTATAATATAGGTGCTTCAATGCCTTAATGAATTTTGTTGCCTTTTTCCTGCATCTTCTCTAGCTCCCTGACAGCCTTTTTGAAGTCTTCTATCTATTCAGAAATATCACATTTTAACCAGATAGTGGAAATAAACCTTGAGATCCTAGATGAGGCTGATGGAGCATAACACTCTGCCAACATACTTCTACCCACTTTCCCACCCAACCCAGTGCAACCAACCTCTCTCAAGAGAGAAGAAACCTTCTTTGATCTCTAACAAGTACATGTCGGTACAGTAGTAATCTTAGGCAGGGAGCAGGATTATCTCTTCTTTCTTCTCCATGCTATAAAAATGCAGCTGGACACTGTATGCACGCCCACATCTTCTCCTGGCCACAAATTGACCATACGGTACATTTAAAAAGTAGGGGATACTGTCGTGTAAGAGAAGGGGGTAGGTCAGCGTGGTGCCCCTATACTTCCTCCCTTGCGCGTTAGGGGGAGGCACTGGGACAGGGTTTGTGATGCTGAGAAATCAAGCTGCCAGTCATCCTTAGATGGTCAGGCAGTAGATGGTGGAAGAAAAGAAGGTGGACCAGGGACAGGTTTTTAAAGGGCTGTGTGGCCCGATCAGAACCACCAAGAGGGAAGGATCCCCCAGAAAAGAAGCACTTGAGGAGGGGCCTGGGGTTGGAGAAGCTCACAGACAATCAAATCTGTGAAAGTTACCCCCACAAATATGGAGGGTCAACTGAATTTATTTATCATTCTACAAAAAAGAAAGAAAAAACCCCTCAGAGCTAAATACCCCCAAACCAGCCAAGTTGTTTTGGCCCAGAAGGCAGAAAATCTTTCTGATTATCTCCTTCCAGCAGTAAATATACAACATCAAAATAATTACATAACTGAAAAATAGCTGTCTCTTCATGATGCAAAAATTCTGTTACCCTATGTCCCTGTCTCATGGTAGAGCTGGCTCTGTAGATCATGATGGCTAAGGTTGCCTAGTCCTTAAATCCTTGTATTGAGAGTTAGGCTTTGCATAGAAACCATCACAAAAGCAACTCAGTAGGTGAAGGCCTGAGCTACATGCAATGTATCCAAAAGAACTACAGCATGTGGGTTAGGATTCCATTTATCTTAGTCCTAATCAAAGTGTGGCTACCAATACACAGATGGAAAAGTTTGGAGAAAGTTTGTAGCTCTTCCATATATTTTAAATGGGCCTTGTGAGGCATGACATATTGTTGTATAATTTAGCAGAAACGGTATAGAAATGCCACAGTCACCCATGGACATGCTCTTGCTGGCAGTTAAGCTTGTCAACATTGTTTTTCTGGTCTGGCTCAAATGCCGATAATGCCAGCATCACTAGCTGAAATCCAGCAACGGGAAATTCATTCCCATGCTACATCAGATTCCCTGTTTGCATATTTGCTTACCAAGCACAGGAGCCCTGCTAAGGAAAACAATTGGCAACCTGTTGTTTTTGCTACTATGTTCATCCAATGGTACACAATGCTGGAGAGGGAGATGAGTATAATACGCAATTTTCAAAACCAAGGTGCTGGACTTCATAGTGCAGGGAAACTATAATGGCATCTGCTCTGATGTTCCCAAAGCACAAGTACCTCCAGTGAAACCAAGTGAAAGAATATCATGGTTTATGCCAGTGCAAGCCTAGGATACTTATTCCTTACGGGAAGGGACCAAGAAGTCATCAAGTCCTACTGGCCTCTGTCATTGTGCTTTTTGACAGCAGCAGCTGAAACTGAAGGCATTAGCAGGTGAAGCTGCCTGTGTATGAAAGGCTATTGCAGAACAGTGGTATACTAATACCCAACCTGCAGCAGGCAAAACTAAGAACCATTCCCATGGGTAAATAATATATTTGTGCAGTGGAAAGCTCAACCAAGAATCCGTGATATAGGAATACAAGCCCTTCAGATTCAGAAGAGGAGAATCCTATCTTTACTCATGAAATGATGGCAATTGTGCATTTTGTGAGGAATGGGAAAGGATATTTACTTATATACTTGGGCCATTTCTGCCCTACACTGTTACAGTGCTATTATTCTACAAACCCCAGAATTCCAAAGGATATTGAAAGTGGAATAGCACTATAACAGCGTAGTGCAGAAACGTCCTTATATACTTACATAAAAGGTCCATATGTGTAATGATCTTGCATATAAAACATATGATATTGTATCTATGTGTGTGAGAAATAGAAATATGTTTATCTACTGACATTAAAAGCCAGGGAAAGAGGGGGGAATATCAAAAAGACATCAAGTGCACAAGATTCTGAAAACTGTGAAGATGCAAACTATTTTTTAATTGTGGCAAAAAGAGAAGTAAATAAAAACAAACTGGCACTTGTGAAGAAGTGCGTAGGCAATTATAGAGATGCAATGAAAGTGACATTAGCACAGATGTGCATACTTTATCAATATTATTTAAAGCACACATAGCCCCAGAAGTCTTTTATTTCCTCACATTCAAATGCAGATATAATAAGGGCACCTATCAAGAAACTGTTCACATAAAAGAACAGTCTGGGGTTCCTAGCATCCCTGTCTTTCTTTAAAAGCGGTTGGAAGAGAGGCTCTTTTCAGTCTAGGCGGCTGAGTTATCTCAATCTTTCCTCCTGCACTGTGACAAAGTCCAAATTCAAGGCTAAGAAAACAGGTTTTTGGACTACTGACTTGACATTGTCTGGGAAATTCTGGGAGTTTTAGGCCAAAAATGTAACTTGTCCAAGCTCTGTGCAAATTTAGCCCAGTCCCCCAAGCATTAGCTGTGGAGTGGGAAATATACAGATAGGACTTAAGTTGCCAATACAATTCCAGTGTGCATTCAAGGTGCTGATGATAGCATTTAAAGCCCTAAATGGCTTGGGACTGTGGGGGAAATTAAAAAAAAAAATTGAATATTGAGAGACCTTGGTAATGAGACTCTCAATCAGCAGAGTATTTTAGTAATTGCACAAAACGGAAGTTGAACAGATCACCAGTCCCACTTCTTTAACTACACCCCAAACACACTTAATCTAGCTCAAAATAAGCACAAAAACAGTTTGGTTAAAAATATAAAAGAGTTTACTCACAAAAGCTTGTGCATAGTCTACACAGGTTCAATTCTTCAAGTAGGTAGGAAGAAAATAAAGCACTCATATGCTTGCTGCAAAAGGATCCCTGTTAGGAGATCTCAGAGCATGTTTTCAGAACAAAATGGCGAAGACAAAACAGGGAGAGACAAAATGGCCGGAGAACCTTTTTGAAAAAGAACAAGGAATGCTGGAGGAAGAGGTGTTAACCAACAAACAGGAAGTTTTCTCTCTAGGCTATCTCTCTATGCAAATAATAGACATGCAAATAAATTAGGCATTCAATTAGGCATGTAAAGGTTGCCACTCCCAACAGGGACTTCAATACCTGAGGGATCACCTACCTTCCTTCCTTCCTCCCTCCCTCCCTCCCCCTCATTCTTTCTCTCTTTCTCTTGCTCTCTGTGTATGCCTGATATATTGTGGGAGGACATAGGAAAGGGCCTTCTCTGCAGTGACACCCTGGTTGTGGAATTTCCTCCCTTTGAAGGCCAAATTGGCACCAATGTTAGAATCCTTTCAGCAACAAGCCAAAACTTTGCCTTTTATTAAAGCCTTCAGGCCTAACTGATTTTATCTAGGACGTATGTCTCGTGGTTGTTCTATTTCAAATTGTTTTACACTGTTTTTAAATTAACTGGTTTTATCTGACAAACTATTTATTATATTCAAGTCTTGTCAAACTATTGTTATTATTCATTGTTTTAAATTGATCTTATTGTAAGCCATTCTGAGATCTTCAGATATAGGACGGGATATAAACATTTAAAAAAATAAATAAGCAAGCCTGTAGGTTTTCTGCTACAATAGCAGCTTTAAAGAGGTGACATGAATGGGAAGCACAACGTGGAAGCGCAGGGCTGGACCCATTAGCAGCCTCCCTCACACCAGGCATGGCCAACATGTGTGTCTGCAGCCCATAGGAGCTCTCTGACAACCCAATATCTTGCCCATTTCTTTAACTAAAAATAATTTTCTCCACTCCTGGACCCTTCCAGAAATGGTGCTTTTAAGATGCCACACTCAAAAACGCCCTTAAAAAAAAAAAGCAAAAAGTGTTCCAGCCACTTCCAGTTTTGATTATCTTTAAAAAATCTTTTTTTCCTAATTTCTGGAGTGGATACAGCCAATAGTGGGCTATGGGCCCAGAAAATTGTCCCACTGGACCCACTGTGGTTGGCCACCCTTTGCTTTACACCCAGTGCTTCTCACACCATCCAGTGTGAGGGACTGACTATTTTTTCCCCCAGTGTATCAGGGACTGGCATCAGATTTGTGTTCATGGGCTAAAATTGTTTCTTTACTTCCTGGAAACTTGCCAGGGACTGGTAGCCATTGGCTTGGGGGCCAAAACTGGTCGAGGGGCCACCCTCTACACCATTACTCCCATCTAATTACATGCACACAGCCTTGTCCCCATGCAGATGTTTTCAAAGGGAAAAAAATGCTTTATACCCCTCAGAGCTCCCACTCACAACTGGTTGGTTGGTTGGTTGATTGATTGGTCGGCTGGTTTTGGGACTGCCTTAGAGGACAAATATGCTCCTTATTTCTAGTCTGACCAGTGTAAAAGGGAGATTCTGTTGCAGATGTTCTCTTTCCTTAAGGTGAGTTCCACTAGCTACCACTACAACAAATGGAGATGGAGAATTCTCTCACTTGGCTTCTGCCATTCTTGTCCACTGTGCACAACAAAGAAGAGTGATTCTAACTGTTTGGGCAGCAACCCCAAGAAAAATGCCAGAGCTCACCATCCTCTGGAATTGAGCCTAGACTTTCTCTCTGTGTTGCCTCTAAGTTGATGGGAGCTGGGTCTGACTGCAAACCAAATGGATTATAGAGAGCTGCCTTGTTATACTCCATGGAGTAGTGGAGCTAGAACTACAAGGACAGATGCATGGGCATTTTTGCTCAAAGCAAGGACTAGGATTATCAGATCCCTAGGCCTGCCCCTGAGTCTCAGGATCTCAAGATGAGTGGGAAGAATCTCAAGATAAGAACTCTGCCTTAAAAAAGTATTTATATGTATTTTTCTCAGATGTTAAGCATAATTTTTTTTATTTGAATAGTATATTCTGGTCACTGTGGGTGATGCTTCACGTATCATGTCGAAGAAGATCATCAGGGCAGTCCCTTGTCGCATCATCCTTGTAACATCACCACGTCCCACTTCCTGTGACATCACAAGGGGTCATCTGTAGGTCCCAGAGTTTGGTCCTGAAATCTCAGAGCCTCACATAGTTCTGAGCTGGTTACCCAAGCAGAGATAATGACATCACCTTGCTCCCCACTCAGCTCAGGAACTGACCTGCGAGATGTGATGTTAAGAAGATTAGTTAAAAAAAATGTTATTATGTGATTACTACGGAAATAGAGGTAAAACATGGTTAGGGATGTCACATATAATATATGTAATACAGTAATAATAAATTGTTGGGAGGCCTGAGAATATGGAATGTTAGTGGTTACTGTTAAATGGCTGAACATTTGATGGCATTTTTAAAAGGTGTGTGTATGACAATCAAAGAGTGAGAGATATGAATCTGTCAGAGTTAAGAATACGAGTTAGAGATGTTAGATCAGAGATAGAGCTTAGTTAGATCAGTTAGTTACGATCTGGAGTGAGAAATGTAAATTAGTTTGTTAGGTCGCTCAGGATTTCAATGTGTTAAATAAGTAATCTTTAACTCCATGTTGAACTCTGTGTAGTATTTTTGCTTATATATTATACTCTTGTGCCTCTGAGAATGCTACAGTGGAATGCTGGGCTGGCACGCCTATATATGCTATGACAAAACTGAAGTGGATAGAGTCTTCTCCCACCATTATATCAGGAAATCACTGTTAAAAATTTGGAATAACTATAAAAAGAAGACTATCAGACAAAGACCAATGTGGATTTCCCCTCAAGAAGCCTTTTATGGTAGATGGAGAGGTACCTCGGATTGGTTAAGATACGAGGACATAATTGATAAACCATCAGCAGAATGGCTTAGAATTAAAGCTAGAGAGAAGTTAGAAGAAGAAGAAGGAATTGTACTTAATTGGTTTCCATACCAACAGCTGGCAGAAAGATTTTGTATAGATTTAAAATTACAAGGTTTCGACATAAAAGAAAAGGTTGGCTTGATAAAACTTATGTTCGAAAATCCACTTCATTTATTGGTCAAAATATATAAAGAACTTCTGAAGCAAGAGAGGGAAGACGAAACAATTAAAGAAACAATGATCACCTGGGCCCAAAATATAGGACATACAATACAACTGGAACACTGGGAACATAGTTGGAAAATCACACAGAAATTCACGGTTGCCCAGAACCTAAAGGAAAACTATTTCAAGATTTTCCACAGATGGTACATGACACCAAACAAACTGAAAAAAATATATAATACAGGTACAGGAATCTGCTGGAAATGCCAAAGGGAAGTTGGAACAATGTACCATTTATGGTGGACCTGTAACAAGGCCAAAAAGTTCTGGGACGACATACACAAAATAATAAGTACGATTTTAGAAACTGAATTCAATAAATTACCTGAAATTTACTTACTGAGTATGTTACATACGATTGATCAAAATATAACAAAAAAAAAATTGGAGGATTTTACTTTATATGATAACAACAGCAAGAATTGAATACACCAAACTTTGGAAGACTGAAGAGATCCCCAGCGTAGATCAGTGGCTATTCACTTTGTTAGAGACAACAAATGTGGATATAGTAACTCAGAGACTCACAATAAACAGTTCTGATTAATTTGGTAAATTTTTTAGGAGAATGGGGTAACAAACTTATGAAGCTTACACTCCAATGAAGGAGGTAAAAATATTTATTTGGCTTTGTATAATTGAAAAAGTGTATTTAGATTTGACAAATGAGATAAAGATGGCTGATCAGATTAAAACTAAAACATTAGATAGATCAGAATCTACAGAAACAAACAAATTAATTGAACGAATGTATGTGTATAGTATGGTTAGAATTTAACAATGTTAAGAGTATTCAGCTCTAGTAAGGATTGGAAGAAGAACTATATGAAACTTCAATGAGCTACAGAATTTTTACTGAATGTATTTTATATATGTATATATCTCAATAAAAAGTATTTTTTAAAAAAAGAGTTAGTGGAATGCTTGAATTCAGCCATACAGTGTCTTGTTGTGACTGCTGTTAATCAAGGGTGGTGGTGTTCAATGGTGTGATCAGACAAAAAAAAAGGAACCACAAGGGCATTGTTATCACCGTGAACTAGCCTGGCTTCGGAAGATATTAGATATCGTTTGATATCACAATTCGGTCTCATTTTGCCACCCTCGGCCAAGTGCTTATGAGGCCCCCGAACAAGCACAGAGCTAGGCATGACCATTAATTGCTGAACGTTCCTTTCTCCACCTAGGCAAGCCAGACTCAGCCAGATCTTGCTTTAGGGGACCTCCCTAGACAAACACCTCATTAACGACGCACGCTAATACAACGAGCCCCCTGCACCAAGCAGGTAACTTGACGAGCTAAATGCGTAACTGCCCAGGTGAGCTGCATCTGCATAGTGGCCATTCCATTGTCAATTCAGACTTAATCCCATCATGTTAAACTCTGACCTTTCAGAAACATTGTCCTGCGCCCAAACCTCATTGTTCTCTCCCAAGTCCAGACTAGCCCACGGTCATATTTTCCCCATAAAAACCCCAGTTCCGAAAGCTTCTTCGGATTGCTCCCAAGTTCCACATCGCCTTGTTGCTGTTTTGCCCGGTGAGCTCCTCTCAGCGAACCACACTGAGCTTCTTCTCTCCATCTGCAATTTCTTCAGGACTACGAGAAAGGTGCCGTATCAACCATTTCCCCTGAAACACCCTTATTTCTTATTTCTTAGTTAGCTGTGTGGTTGTGTTGTCTTAAGTGTTTGTCTGTTGTTAATAAAACATTATTTTTGCTATTTTAAAACTGTCTGACTGCTTAACTGACCTGACCCCGTAGACATTGGGTTACAAGATCCCTGCTAAGTTACCCTGCCTCTCGTTAGCTTAAGAGAGTGCTCCAGTTAATTTCCCCATCTTGCGTTATTGTGTCTTGGTTATTTGGGCGCCCCTCCCGGGACCCCCAGTTAACAGGGTAACAGCATCTAGAAGGTCCTTACATGTCATACCATAGCCGTGGGACAGGAGGAAGTCCCCATATCTGGTGGCAGAGGTGGGACAGGCAGTGGACAGCCCCCACACAAGTATCTCTGTTTCTATGGGAACACTCCTAGAACTAGTTAGTTATGTATTTCTTGCTGGTGCTTGGAGAAGAAATGCCTGGGAAATCCATTCTAGCCTAATGCTATCTATAGGTGATACCTCTCTGGGACCCTGGATTTGGGGATGAGGACTTTCCCAGTCCTTCTGTCTGAGAATCTTTTCTACTCAGGTAACCACAGGGGTTCAACCTCAGGGGTGATGTGCTGTTTTTCAGGGACTGGGTGCCTTTGCCTTATTCCTGGTGCCCCTTTAAAAATACTGGCTAGCAGGCAGGTTGCATCCCAGCAGAGTAAATACAAAGCTTACCATCCTGGGAAAGCCAGGCTGCTTGTTTGATGCCAGATTTGGAAGCCAGTACACCCACGGCTCTTTTCAAATGCCATATCCGGATGAAACAGTGTCACCTCTGAAATACGTAAACCATTCTGTTGATCCAATCTGTCCTCAGGAAACAAACACAGCAGGGAGGAACCTCATGAAGAATCTTGGTACGTTCTGAGTTTGGTTAGAAAACACCTGCAGTCTCAGAAGGATTTCCCTCTGCTTTGGAATTGTGGAAATGAGGTCACTTTAAATGAATCCTGTAAAAGTTCTAATAGACAAGGACAAGTAGATTTTGAACTAAAATTAATAATGACATTCTAATTACTGCATCCAAAACATTGCTGGAAATCTAATATGCACATATTCTGTGCAATCTGTTTAATTTACATAATTCTGTTAGGCCACGCATAAATGTGACACAGTAATGCAATTCTTGATTTAAAAAAGTGCAAAATGAAACCTACTTAATTACCAACTAGATAACTGTGTAGTTATTATTAGATTAGCTTGCCTGTTTTTCAGAAACAAAATATTTGGGCAATAGGTTGTTGGAATCACATATCAAAACTGGGTTGTGAAAAGTGCTTAGAACTTGGAGCACAAAGACGCTCACCGCTGGTTCAGAGAGAAAGCTGATGTACAGACTGGAAACATGAAGAAATGAATTCAAGCATGAAGTTGCAAAGCCAGATTAGCTCATACTAGCAAAAGGTACGTACTGTTCAGACAGAACAAAGCAAATTATATGTCAAAGCCTCTTGCCCATCTATGAGATTTCACAAGACATCCAGACTTTTCACTTTTTTCAAATAAAGAGATCCTCTCTGTTTTGTTCTACAAGGGAAATGCATCTTCCTTGGGATGAACCAATTTTCTCTGCAACAATAGGATTTTGTCAGACATGCATGCCTCAGAATCGGGCATGCAAATTAACCTGGTGTTTTCCTTCCAACGTTGCAGCTGTTGTTAAGCTCCTCCAAGTGGGCTCAGATCCCTTATTTAACAAAGAATAAAAAGCAAAGAGTTTGCTGCTTGAGAAGAAATTCTGCCACCTAGTGGTAATCAGAACTCCCTACAGAAGGAAGTTTTAAAATGTTGCTAAACTCCTTTGGTGTTTCCCACTATGGCCGGAACACTGTAAAGAGTGAAATTAGTCAGAAGTGAGCAGCCATTATGTGAGAAATGTCAACGTTTACTAAATCATCTCAACTTGGGGAAAAGTAGAGCATTGCACAAATTGCTCTGGATATCCCAAAGTGTGTTTCCAGCATGCCTTCTCACTGTGTGTGTTCAATAACAGCAGGTACACTGAGTATGCTCCCCTCACTTATCCGACAGGTTAGGGACTGGAGCACTGTCAAAAAATGGAAATGGTTGAAAAGCAGAATGCCTGTACTGTACAGTAGGGAGCATGAAGGACTTTCAGAGACTCACTTAGGATCAACCACATGTGCACTGCTTGCAAAATCACTTAGCTGGCTTAGCTCCTTTTTCCCTCTCTCAGCTCACTCTGCAAACAGCACACAGAGAATTCCAAGCGAGCTTCCATAGGCAAGAAGAACTGGTGGAAGAGTAGAACCCCCACTGAATTAATGGATTGTCCTTAATTTGGAGATGTCAAAAGATCAAGTGGTCAGATAATGGGGCGTCAAAAGGTAAGGGCTTCCTGTATCTCAGAGATACTTGCAACAAGGCTATTCCAGATAGGTCTAATGGAGTGTGAGCTCCTGCAATCAGGTTTCTTAGGTTTTGCTGGGTTTTACATGTCTGTGTCCACTCATGTGCACTGACAAAGAATGAGTGATGATCTTATATACGGTGACCCTGAGGAGATGTCCTCATGGGGTTGTCTTGTCAATATGGGCTCAGAGGAGGTTTGCTTTTTTGTGTTCCTCTGAGGCTGAGAGGCCCAAGATCACCCACTGGGTTTCCATGGCTGAATGAAGATTGAAACCCTGCTCTCCCAGAATCCTAGTCCAGTATTCAAACCATGCTGGCTCTTGTTTGTATTTGTCAGTGCACCTTTCCTATTCCTTTGAGGGATACTTGTTACTGGGTGTAGCAATATCCTGGATCTGCATTATGATTCTTCTTTAAAACAAAACAAAAAACCCTACAAAATAGGGCTATACTGAAATTGCCAAACAAAAAAGCAAACCTCCTCTGAGCCCATATTGACAAGACAACCCCATGAGAACATCTCCTGAGGGTCACCATATATAAGATCATCACAAATGCCTTGAAGGTATACGATAACAACAAATATGGAAGTCTGGCTACAAAGCTTTCTTTCTCTTAGATTCTAAAGTTCCATCAGGCTTTAAGACCTCCTCTCCAAACTGCATATTCATCTCAGTACCTACATCATTCATCCACATTTTTCATCATCCATGGTAAGTCTGAGAATGTTTCTCCCATGGATACAGGGAACCTACGGTATACTGTACTGTAAGCTATATACTGATACTATAAGCTGTTCAACCCAGTGCTTTATTCAGAGTACTATTAAACAAAACTCTGCATTCTCTGCATGCTTTATGACCAAGTGATTCTTCAAAGTGAGACTGCAACACAAGCCTGACAAGTTGGTTTAATTCGGTAATGGCCCAAACTGTACGGGCCTAGTCTAAAGATGCCCTCGCTGACGTGGACTTCAGATTATATCCTTGAGGTGCTGTGTCAACATATCAAGGGTTTGCAACACAGCCTGACAAGCTAGGGCGGTTTCTCTGCATAGCTGGCAGTAAAGGAGGACATTCAGAAGAAGCTTAAAAGAGAAAATGAAATAGCCCAGTGTTCCATATCAGGGCAGAGTTGTGCAATGCAATAAGCCAAACCTTGCCCCGCTCAGGAAGGCAGCAGATTATCTATGGCTGGTCTTGAAGCAAAACGAAACCATTATGCACTTGTGCATTTTGAAAGTTGGCAGAAAGCACTGCCTTCAACAATGACATGGAGGCCTTTGGACTTTTCCTGCAGTAAATTCATGTGGGCAGTTACAACACTGCTAGAGAGAAAGTTCTAATTCTTCATTAACTTTTCAACTAGCACTTTAGTCGTAATCTTGCAGTCCTTCATTGGACATTAAACAGTAACACACCTTTCATAAAGACGCATGGCACAAAGAAAAGGAGACACAGATTCAGGATGCTGAAAGGATGGTATTTATTTGCTAAAGCTGGATTGTTGTTGTTGTGTGCCTTCGAGTCATTTCCAAATTATGTCAACCCTAAGGGGAATCTATCATGGAGTTTTCTGGAGCTGAGAGTGTGTGATGTGCCCATGGTCACCCAGGGGGTTTCCATGGCCAAGCAGAGAATCAAACCCTGGTATCCAGGATCACAGTCCAATGCTCAAACCACTATGTCACACTGGCTGTCAAAGATGGATTAGCCAGCATGGTTTTAATTTTGCTACCTGTTATACATCAGGATTGCCAGTTTTTACAGTGAAATGAAAAGAGGGCTGAGAAATGTGAAGTTGCATCTACTTACTGTTAAGTATTGATCTTGGCCTGTATGACTTTGCAGGTGGAAGATGGAACTTTTGAAAGCTTGAATGGGTGTAGTAAATAGGGTTGCCAGATTCCAGCCCCTCATATCTGGGCATCTAATTTGTACATTATGCAAATTATTATAATTATGCATGTTAGTAATTTGCAGCCTAATTTTACACAAATTCAACATTTTAATCATTTAACATTTTCTACCATTGTGTTTTAATCTCAGTACCATTTTTTTATAACGACCCTTCCAAAAGCACTAATATAGAGTAACATTAAAGTAGTAGATCTGGAACAGAGAGACATAATGCTGGAGTAGACCATTTACTAATCAACAACAGGCAGGGAAGTTTTGTTTGCACAGGGGCAGTATGATCAACATTCATTCCCCTACAGTCTGAAAAGGTACAGTCCTATATTCAACGGGCTTAGCTGCCACTTTCTTCTATGTGAAGTAGCAGATGGTTGCCACCTTTTCAATCAAACACTGTAACTGTGCGACTGAGCACAGCACAATATTTGCAGAGTTACAGAAAAGACCATTTTACAAATAGTTTTGTTGTGCATTCCTAGAAAAAGCTGGGCTATTGAATTCTCCTTTTCTGCAAAACTATTAAAAGCAGAAAATACTTGTCTTCTTTTGCTCCAAGTTATGCAGAATTTCAGCCAGGGATTATAGCTGTGGTTTTTTTACTGCAGCTTGTGGCCAGATTTATCTCAGTAACACGCATCACTTGACAGTACTTTTTGTAAGAACAGGCAGAAGAATACATTTAAGCAGATAGCAAGGAAAAGTACTGTAGTGTCTGAGCTAAGTACTCTACAAAATGGGGGAAATAGACTTTTTCAAAGGTGTTTTGTTTTTGTTTTTTGTTTGTTTTCTTTAGGTCTTTAGCAGTTTAGGATCAGAGCAAGGTGAGGGAGTTGAATTACTCCAGCTGCTCTGGTTGGGAATCTTCATCTGCACTTGCTCAGATGAACTCTCATCCTGTCCATCCTTCTGACTCTTTAGGACAGACGCATTGGATACCTTAAGGATAAAATCCTGTTGACATAACTTGGCCGTGCTTTAACTGAGCTGTATGATTTCCTGATACTGGTTATAAACTGGGTGGTTTAAGTGTAATATGTTTACCTTGTGATTAGTAATGTTTTATTTTAAAATTGAAGTTGTACACCTTTGGCCATAGCCCATGTGTGCTTTTCAGAAGAAAAAAGAAAAGCTAAGTTCTCCCAACTCAGAGTACTAGCAAAGGCAGCTTTTTACTGAAGCAGCTGAGTTCCCTGAACAACAACAGAATAAAGGTTGGCTATTGCATTAGAAAGAGGTGTTATATATTAGCTCTGAAGAGCTTTAGCAAAAGAATTTTTGTGATGTATGTGAGCAGAAAAAGAGGAGGAGGAAAAGAGCCTCAGTATAACAGGAACTTTAAAAAATATATAAATTGGCTGAAGTATTTCAGTAATAATTTTCTTCAGATTACCAAAACAGTAATAATCCATAATTGAAATTAAGTAGCATAATTATTCATGCTATAATTCTTCATAATCGGCACACTGCTCAATTTTGTACACATCTGCTCAAATTAACACTCTCTCAGAGCTTGCAAGTAGCCATATCAAATAACTTATGTCTGTAGCACCTTTGAGATAACCAAGAAGAAGAAATTTCTAGCATAAACCATCATGGACTCCAGTCCATTTCATGAGATGTGGAATCCACAAAAGCTTTTGTTAGAAACTTCTCTTTCTCAGTTAGTCAGGATTCCTTCATATGGTTGGCCCTCCATATCTGTTGATTCTGTATCCACAGATTCAACCAACCAGAGCTTGGAAATATTAAAGAAAAATTTCAAAAAGTAAACTTTGATTTTGCCATTTTATGTAAGGTATGTGATTGCCCTACACTACTGTACATAATAGGACCTGAGTATCCACAAATTTTGGTATCCACGGGGGGGGCACAAGCTGGAACCAAACCCTACCAGATACTAAGGGCATACTGTACTTTTTACTGCTGAAATAGACTAACACGACTATCTCTTTGAACACTAGTAACTCGTAACTGAATCAGTATGATGTAGTTAGTGGTTTGAACATTGAATTACAATCCTGCAGACCAGGATTCAATTCTCTGCTCAGCCATGGAAACCCACCGGATGACCTTGGGCATGTTACACGCTCTCAGCCCCCAGAAAATCCCATGATAGATTTACCTTACAGTCTCCTTACGTCAGAAACAACTTGAAGGCACACAACAACAACAATAATCTTGTTACTGGTGATTTACTCATTTTTCCAATAATCAGCACATACTCATTTTATGACTAACTTCAAGAGGGATAACATTACCCCTCTTGCAGGTGTCGCTTCAGTAAACAGTACAGGAGGAATATCACCCAGCTGGCTTAGGCTGCTGCAGGTGCTGAGGAGACACAAAGGTGGAAAGGAGGAGAAAGTGCTTTCTGTACCACAGTCCTGCAGCATTCAGGTATGTGTGCTTTTTAAAAGCAACTATTTGGATTTTAATGAGAAACAGGAAAGTAAATCATTACTTCTTAAAATTGCAGCTCCAACTCCAGGAGATGCACTAGAGCTTTAAGTGTCACTAATTTCTTTACAGAAGCAATTTTCCAAGCACTGCTGTCCCCGAAATCCAGCTTAATCCCATTACACATTGTGTATTAGATTGCATCCACAGTCACTTAGATAAACTGCAGACTGAAAACAATTGTGATTATAGATTGCAGTCATTTTATTCATATGAAAATGCATTTTAACCTTAACCTGCAACCTATAAAAGAATGATTTTGAAACACCAGACACCAGCAACATTTAACATACACTGATTTTTCCATTACAAAAGTCTGTAGTAATAAAGCTGAAAAGTATTCATGGCAAAACCAACAGCGTTATTCTCTCTGCATACATACAGCCATAATAATCAACAAAACTTTTGTTGAATTCACTCATATATTTCAGCACCATCTTGAGGCATTTTTGCATCTTGCTCCCAGCCAGGACGATACAGCACACAGGTAGTATCTGGATGCAAATTTGTTCTTCCGTTAACCTTCTATTTCTTACAGTTCTGTCTCCTTTCTCGTTTCTCCCTTCTCTTTCACTCCCCTTCTCCCTGCCCCTTTCCGCAGAGGCCTCACAGGAATAAAGCCCTAAATAACAGAGTGGGAAGGAGTTGTTCCTCAGCCGGAAAATGCTAGCTTTGCTTCTCTTTGCTTCCCAAAGGTCTAGGGTTCAATCTTCAGGTGAGGCTAGGAGGGAATCCTGCTTGAAACCATGGAGACCTATGGATACCCACCAAAGTAGACAATACTGGATAAGATGGAGCAATGGTCCAACACAGGGAAAAGTATTGATGACAACAAAAAGGAAGCTTTTGATAGCAAACTAGCGTATATATCCAGCGTTGCCTGGGATTTTATTTTCTCATAGGTAATACTTGTTAGAATGATTTGAGATCTTGTGTCTCTAATTCCCCAAACTGTCTTGTCCAGTACCTGTAACTTTTCCCTGTATTCCCCAATCCAATCTGTATTCAGAGTTATTAACATACAGAGGTTGGGTTCCTGAGGGAATACACTGTCCTCCTCCTTGCTGCTCAGCCTCATCTCCATAGCAACTGGCCAGGCCCAAGAGCTCTCTGGCTGAGAATTCTAAAGGCCCCTCCCTAAACTGCCAACCCCAGGATTCCATAGAATCTTTTTAGGCAGCCAATCATATGAGGTCTTCGCCTGACACAGCCAATCATATGAGGTCTTCGCTTGACACAGGCAAACAAACTTTGACTTTTATATATTACATGAAAGGCCCTCCCTCCTCCCCAACTGCCTGGCCTCAGAGAGACAGAAGAGACGCACAGCACCAGAAACAAAGCAAAGACCTTCCCTCCGTCCCAGTTGCCAAGGCCCCAGCCTTGGAAGAAGAGAAGAGGAGGCAGGCACACCCCATCATGCCTAGGCCCAGAAGCAGATGAGAGGCCCTTCCTGAATCCCAGCTGCTACCTGCCCTGGCTGCGGAGGGAGAGAAGAATCGGCAATATCTGCTAGACTTTATCCTCTCCCACACTTCCATCCCCTTTTCTTTTTGTGGCATATCTTTAGATTGTGAGCCTGAGGCCAAGGAACTCTTTTTTTCTTGTTCTTTTTCTTGTAAAGCATTATATACAGTGATGACGCTGTCTAAATAAATTCTTACTGTTGCAGCTGTTACTGTTTACTGTCACCCTGCGTGTATCAGCATGCATAGCCTTCTCTTTTTTTCCCCTTCTGGCTGCCTGTAACCCAGTGGTTCTCAACCTGTGGGTCCCCAGATGTTCGTGGACTTCAGCTCCCAGAAGCCCCAGCCACCATGGTCAATGCTTAGGGCTTCTGGGAGCTGAAGTCCACAAACATCTGGGGACCCACAGGTTGAGAACCACTGCTGTAACCGCTGGGGGTGTGGAATGGGTAGGGCAGGATAGCAAACTACAGCCCACAGCCTGCTTGTGGCTCCCAGGGCCCCAGTGGGTCAAAAATGCCCCCAAGCGCCTTCTAGAGGGCATGGGGGTATTTTTGCCACACTTTTTAGGGAGTCTGGGCCATTTTAGATTCAGGAAAGTTCTTTTAGAAAACCAGAAGTAAACCAAAAGTGACTTCCTGCCACTTCCTGATTTAAAGGGGGGAAAAGGCCTCTCCTGGGCTTAAAATGGATCAACGGAGCCTAAAAACATGTCAACAGTGACCACAGAGCCCCTAGAGAGCGCTGAGGGGCACTTGAGGACAATTTTTGGGATGGGATTAGTGGTGAGGGGTTAGCTTCCCAAAGGGTGGGCACCAAAGGTTTCCTAGGGGAGCAGTGCAGTTTCCCAGCCTCCCACAATTTCCTAGCCCTGGAATAGAACATAAGCTTCAAGCCACTAACCAGTCAGTTCTGAAGGGAATTTTTTCCTCAGCCCCATAGACCGAGATCAGTAAAAATCATTTCACTGGCAATCTTTGGGTCTTATTACAGTGTGTAGGGGAGAGGGTGGGGTACCAAGCATAGCGCCTGCCCTGCTATTAGGCACGGTGGGGCAGCTGCCTCAGGCAGCAAACTTTGTAATTTGCTTTTCTGTTACTGTGTTTTTACTGCAAGGACAGTAAAAACGGCACTTCAAGGAGTTTCTGCCTCAGGTGTCAAAATAATATGGTTGATTTTGTGTGCAATGCATCTGGAATTGAGCAGGCTCAGAGGAGAGAGTGGATAAATTACCTTTCTAGACAGCAGTTTTAAGAAGTTGAGTGTCTATACTGGCTGTGAGATTTCTGGGAATTAATTTTTCCAGGCTCTTGTTAGGACTGTCATTTGCTGTCCCACCTCAGGCAGCCAAATGTCTTGGACTGGCCCATTCAGAGCATACTCACTCCACCCTCCCATCACCAGCCCCTCTGGGGTTGCTCATGTTGCCCTGTATATGTACAGGATGACTGTTAGTAGTGAAGAGCTTCTTCTATCCACAGAGGATCTTTCTTGGTGATGTTTAGAACCAAACTTTTCAAGTTCTATACTGTGCAGAGAACCTCCATAATAAGAGGAGACAAACCATGGCAGACAGTGGCTCTCTACTCACAGATGGCAATGAAAATACAGAGAAGGATACAGTGGAGACGTCAAGATCATTCTCATCCCTCCATCATCACGTGTAGAAACTATCGCTGTAACAATGGCTGAGGAGGGCAGTTGAGTTATCTCAGTGTTCCAGGGACCACCACCATATCTGTGCCCACCAGCTACAATGGTTTCTTTCTTCCCTGGAAATTCTCCAGCAACCAGCAGCTGATGGCTTCATTCCCTGAGTATTCCTCACCTAAGAAAACTCTGTAAAATTCATGGGGTCACCATAAGTTGACAGGCAACCTGAAGGCACATACACATGTATTTCCTGATTGTAGAACTAGCATGGTATAATGATTTGAGTGTTGTGCTAGGTCTCTTGGAGACCAGGGTTTGAATCCCCACTCAACCATAGAAGCCTACTGGGTGACCACAGTCAAGTCACATTCTCTCAGTCTCAGCAGATGGCAACAAATACCTTCTGATCAAATCTAGACAAGTAAACTCTATGATAAAGTCGCCTCGTGCTTGCCCTAAGCTGGAAATGACTTAAAGGCACACAACAACAATTTCTTGATTTTCAGTCCTGCACGTCATGAATTTTGACTGCCTTATTGCTGTTTTGAAAACCTGACAACACTAGGCCTCACACCCATTCTACTTGTTCTTGCTAGATGATTATCCATGTAGACGGCTCTCTCTGTTCCCCCATTCCTTCTGCTGAAGCATCAGGAATGGCCAGAAATAGAGGCTGAACACTGAGTGACAAGTCATGGCTCTGAAACACTCCAGACATGCTGGCATAACATTGCCCTGGCAGAGGCAATCTGCTGGCAAGTCTGTGCCATCGGAAGGGCTCTGATAGGGCAACGTGCCTGGTGGTCCAGGAATGGAGCTAGCTTGTACTGTATCATTTACTCCTTCAGTTAATTAACATGAATGCACCAACGGCACAATTTTACATATCAGTTCTGGAGCAAATATAATTTCTCTCCTATTGACTATAATGAGAGAAAATAGTTACCCCAACAGGAGTTTGTGAGATTTTTTTTTTTTTTTTTTGGAACAAATAGAAAGATGGACAGGTGCAAAAGTCTGAAACAGTTTGGGGTTGCAGTGGGAACTAAGGATTAGAATCTCCTCCAGCATGATATCATGGTTTGAGCACTGGATTGCAGACTTGGACCCCAGGGTTCAATTTCATACTCAGACATGGAAACCCTCTGGGTGACCTTGGGCGTGTCACACACACTCAGCCCCAGGAAAAAAAAAATCTGATAGGTTTGCCTTAGGGTCGCCATAAATCAGAAATGACTTGAACAACAACATCTGTCTACACAACAGAGCCTGAGTATAAACTCAGGAGACTAAAGCTGGAATTTAGTTTTTAAAAGCCATTAATACAAATGCTAATTGTATTACTGGCATCCCATCCTGCCCCTCTTCTTGAAGGACCGAAGCGTATTGATATCAAGTAGGACCAAACCAGGCTTATGCTTTGAAGTTTGTACCAGACAAGCATTCTTCTGTCTGTATGACTCCTTCCTTTCTCTGTGCACTGCAGTTGCACCAGGAAAAATGTAATAAAACATACTTTCTTGTGATGCCTCAACCAGGAAATTATGATTACCAGGTTAGGACTAAACCAGGATCTGATATTATAAAGTTTAAGATCTGAGCTTCTTCTAAGTTTTCCAGTTCTCCTAGCATAGGAAATGGAGGTCAACCCGTTATTACCGTGAACTGGCCTGGCTTTGGAAGATATTAGATATCGTTTGATATCACAATTCGGCCCCATTTTGCCACCCTCTGCCAAGTGTTTGTGAGGCCCCCGAACAAGCACAGAACTAGGCATGGCCCTTAATTGCTGAACATTCCTTTCTCCACCTAGGCAAGCCAGACTCAGCCAGCTCTTGCTTTAGGAGACCTCCCTAGAAAAACACCTCATTAAAGATGCATGCTACTACAAAGAGCCCCCTGCCCCGAGCAGGTATCTTGACGGGCTAAATGCGTAACTGCCCAGGCGAGCTGCATCTGCATACTGGCCATTCCATTGTCGATTCGGACTTAATCCCATCATGCTAAATTCTGACCTTTCGGAGACATTGTCTCGCACCCAAACCTCATTGTTCTCTCCCAAGTTCAGACTAGCCCACGGTCATATTTTCCCTATAAAAACCCCCAGTTCTGAGAGCTTCCTCGGATCGCTCCCGAGTTCCAGATCGCCTTGCTGCTGTTTTGCCTGGTGAGCTCCCCTTAGCGAACCACGCTGAACTTCTTCTCTCCATCTGCAACTTCTTCAGGACTACGAGAAAGGTGTCGTATCACCCATTTCCCCCGAAAAACCTTTATTGCCTATTTCTTAGTTAGCTGTGTGGTTGTGTTGTCTTAAGTGTTTGTTCTTAATAACACATCATTTTTGCTAGTTAAAACTGTCCGACTGCTTGACTGACCTGACCCCGTAGACACTGGGTTAAAGATTCCGCTGCGTTGCCCTGCCTCTTGTTTTGCTAACTTGTGCTCTGAGCTAATTTTCCCCACCTTTATTGGAGCACGATTGGAGTCCCTCGCGGGACCCCCAGTAAACAGGGTAACAAACCGAAGACTTCCCGGTGCAATGGAAATCCACAGAGAAGTACAGAGAGAAGAAGTGACTGTGTGGGTGGGCCAAATACTCATACATTTCTCAGCTCAGTAACGGCTGGTGGCTCTGGTATCAGTGGGATAGTGAATTCGTAGCGCTTTCTAGACTCCATGGGGCCAACTATAATAGAATACTGCACACAAAATGATAATTTAAATCCCAGTATATTTTTAGCAACAATAAAATAAATTATTATTAAATTTGACACATATGCACTCTCTCAGCAGTTCCATACATGCCATGATGTGCCTGGGCTATTATGCCTGTACTGCTCAGTAGAGCTGCAATATTTGGATGTAACCTTAAAGCCTTAAAATAGATGCAAGTACAATACAGAAATTCCACCACAAAAAAATTATCGTTTTCTTCCCTCCTAAATTCATAACTGTATATACAACTGTCTTATCAAAGGCAAAACAGGCATGTTCCTTAGTCCTCCAGGCTACAGATCCTCTGCTCTCCAGCTGTCTATTCCTTTCTTTCTGAACTCAGCTGGTCCCTTCCTTCAGGTTTGCTGCCCACTGAGCCAAAACCATAAATTCATAAAGGTTGCAAATCCAGTGTGGTTTCAGTTTCTGAACCTGTTTGGGAGATCATGCTCAGCACCATGAGATACTCCTTTAAATTTCCAACTGAAATTTCACCAGCCTATTTACATTAGAGCTACCAGCTGCTACTTCTTGAGCTGGTTAAATCAAGATACAGTGGCCCAAAGTAGCTCATTCAATAATCATGAAAACACCTTACCCTCCAAAAGGCGACACAGCAACTTGTCTGGCCTATCCAAAAATAGGATTCTGAGTCAAGGATTGTTCGGTTTTTTTGTGGCTCAGACTTGCCAAAGATGTGCCTATTGTGCGTATGAGTACATCTTTTTTTCCCCTCAAGCATGTTCTTTTCCTCTATGTTCCAGATTCGAGATAGCTCCAAGACAGCTAATTAAAAAACAATTTGAGCTGCAAAAGAGCAAAACAGAGACAAAGAAAAGAGAAACTATGTTAAGCAATTACTACACATCTGCTTTCACAAGGTTTGCTTTTCTGAAAGTAAATCTGCTTCAGGAAACACAGACTCCTGTCCCAATTTTCACAGATATAAACGAATCTGGACCCAATTAACAGGAGAATATCAATTTAGAATATAGTATATCTTGATGATTGTATTCATCTTCAGGATTATTGGTCTAAATTCAATTGCTACTCCCAGCTAGAGTAGACCTACTAAATCAATGGAATATATATAAGGGATAACGTCTCTAAACCCATTCTTTCAGTCAGCCTATCCTGGCTGGGATTAGCAATTGGATTCAAATCAAAGCCATTAATGTGGTATACTGGTTTGAGTGTTGAACTGGGAGTGTGGGAGACTAGGGTTAAGGTCCCCATCTGGTCATAGAAACTCAGTGACCTTGGGCAAGTCACACTCTCTCAGCTTCAGAGGAAGCCACAGATAACCCCCTCTGAACAAAATTGGTCCAGAAATCCCCATGATACATTTGCTGAAGCATTGCCATAAGTCGGAAATGACTTGAAGGCACACGACGACAACAATTTTAATCCGAAGAACCTTGGTCAAGCTCTCATCCGGTTCTGTTCTTTAAGTCCTATTGAACTCAGTGTGGTTTACTTCTTAGTAAAAATGTCAAGGATTGTACTGCAAATATTCCTTAAAGATGCTAAAGACACTGTGTTTTTGAGTGTGTACAAAAATGGTTCACATATAGCTGTGTTTGTGCCAATAAGATTTGTAGTGAATAAGTCCCATTTAATTCAATGGAAATTACTTCTAATGAAGATGAGATGTGAAACCTATTGAGCCTGCCTTGGAGCTCTGCCTTAGAGTTTCCTGGCATGTGTTTACTAAGGCTAACGCTGATAAGCAGTCACAAACGGACCAAGTGCCATGAGTTTAATCAGCAAAACACCAGCAAGGGAGTGTCGATCATTGCCTTACCTATGTGGCATTTTTAAGTCAACCAGTTGTAGAAAAGATAAAGCTCCTAGAAGTACAAATGCTTTGTTTATTTGTTACCCAGGATCTGCCATCTTCTTGTCTTCAATTAAATTTCTTTTACTATCAATAGCAATAGCATTTATTTCTATACCACTTATCAACTAAGTGTTATCTAAGCGGTTTACAATGTATTTTAGCTAATTGCCTCCAACAAGCTGGGTACTCATTTTACCGACCTGCGAAAGGATGGAAGGATGAATGGAACCTTGGAGCCTGGCAGGATCGAACTCATAACCTTGTGGTTGCAGTACTGGCATTTAACCACTGCGCCACCACTATCAAAGTGGGTTGTCCATCATTTTTTTATGCCAGGAGAGAAATTCCCAAAACAAAAATACAGTATATGTGACCTGATGAACAAGCTGTTCTTACCTCACATCAAAAAAATAAGGTTAAGTTCATTTTCAGTGAAAACAACTGGTCAACGTAAAACCTTTCTGAGATAATCTTAAAATGAATACAATTTAAATATAACGAAATAAATATTTATGGATGAAATTAAAAGACAATGTTGTTGTTGTGTGCCTTCAAGTCATTTCTGACTTATGGTGACCCTAAGTAAAACCTATAATGGGGTTTTCTGGGGCTGAGAGTGTGTGATGTAGCCAAGATCACTCAGTGGGTCTACATGGCTGAGTGAGGAATTGAACCTTGGTCTCCTTATAGTCCAATGTTCAAACCAGTACATATATACAAACAACAAAATGGGGCACGCAGAGACTTAATAATACTTTAAGAGAAGATTTTAAAATGCCAGGTCTAGGAACGTTTCCTCACAACACTCTGATAGTGCGATGATTCCACTTTCAACCTCCTATGGAATCCTGGGGTTTGCAGTTCCAGCTCCTGAAACTGCAAACCCCAGGATTCCATAGGAGGTTGAAAGTGGAATCATCGTGTTATAAGAGTGTCATGTGGAAATGGCCTAGGACTTATAAAATATCTGTTGAAGAACTCTACCCACTCACTGAGATTTACAGAATTGGTGTATCTCTTCAGTGCTCATCACAATTCACAAGAGATGTAGAGAAGATGAACACTGTAATCCATGAACTTCCAGCCAGAGTCCAGAGCCAATCCTCTGGATCTCTTTCCCCACGACAGAACTTCTCCTCTTTACCTTCCCAGTTTCTCCACAGTTCACCCCCAACTGCCACTCTCAACTCCCATTTGCAAAAGTTCCATTCACACATTCTCCTTCCCATGTGGCGTGAAGATTCATAGGCTTTACATGACATGCACTCACGCACACACTTATCAGAAATAAATTCCACTGAAATTGATAAGCTTTGCTCCTAAACAAATATGGCTTAAGTCCAATGTTTGTGTAAGTTTTGAGAGAGTGATTAATTTCTAGATATTTCTAGATAAGGCTTTCATCATACAATCATTGATAGCATTTTTATGGGAGATTCAGGCAATATTTTGTCTTTCCATTTCTAACTCCCCTATGTTTTCTCACCGCTTTTCCTTATCACAGAAAATGTATACAACAGACAGAACAATTTGCACCATTGGTTTGTATTAGGTGCTGATTTATTTGAAAGCCTCCTTAACAACCACCTTTGCCACGTCACTACAGTGGACAAACATGCACACACACCAAGATGTTTGAATCAAGTCCCGTGAAGAAGTTACTCAGATTTGCTACTATTCTTCAGCATCAGGTAGAAAGATAAACTTTATTACATCCCTAATTATTGGAGTGGGAGGGTTACAAGGACAAAAATGGGATGTTCTTATGTCCTCCATCAAAACTGGAGACAGGAAATCTACTTGAAAACAGAGCTCCAGCTAATGACACATAATGCCACAGAGTGAAAAGGGGAAGGATGACTTGAGGTTTCTTATCTTCACAAATTTTGAAAATACAGTACTCACAGCTGGTCAGGGTGGGGAGATTTACAATGACAGCTAAGATCGTAAGTCTAAATATGAGATAAGTCACATGTACCATTGACAGGAAAAGTCTGAGCCTTCCCCTTTTTTTCGTAAACTAAGAATCATCTAAGAGGGGGAATTCCCAATGCTGGGTGAAAAATACATCCATGCTTCCTTCCTCTCCTTCTCCACTGTGAGAGGCTCAGTTACAGTAAAAATATACTTTACTTTTCCCAAACGATCCTAGAGATACCAAGACTAAAGTTAGAGACCAAGAGTAATACCTTTATGGATGGTACAGAAGGAAAACTTCTGTGTAGTGACGATCTTATTGGCCTACATAGGGCTCACTGGATCTGGATCTGATTCATAGGCAGCCTGATGCTACAGAACTTTCACATTAGCCAAGTGGAATTATTCTTGGCAATAAGAAACAACTACTCCGCGTGAGAGTGGCTAGGGAAATGTTTTGTAACCAAAGAACGCTTGGTCTGTTTTTAAAAAATGAGACTTAATTTATATATTTTTTAAGTTGTGTGCCTTCAAGTCGCTTTTTACTTATGGAAACCCTTAGGGGAACCTATCATGGGGTTTTCTGGGGCTGAGTGTGTGTGATGCATCCAAGGTCACCCACTGGGTTTACATAGCCAAGCAAAGAATCAAACTCTGGTTTCCAGGGCCATAGTCCAATGCTCAAACCACTACACTACACTGGTAGTAATGCTTAAATATTTAGTGAAGACAACATGCAGCTGGGATTCTCTTTGTTTGCTCCAGGGCCATTTCTACACTAGACTTTTATAGTGCTATTATTCCATTTTCAACATCCTATGGGATCTCCTCTGTCTCTCTCAGCTTTGGTTCCTCTTTGCTATCATCCCTTAGTGTGGCAGATTGATTTATGGTGATCCTATGAATGACAGAGCTCCAAGAGCTCTGGTTTTCAACAGCCCTGCTCAGGTCTTGCAGATTCAAGACTGCTACTTTCTTGATTAAGCCACCTGTAATGCAATCTTCCTATTTTTTTTTCTAAGTGTGGCATATACATCACTTGAATTATAGTACAAAAAAGTAGTCATATTGACAGCAAATGTTTTAATAAAGAAACAGCAAAAATAAGTTTGCAGTACATAAGTAGCTATGATATATTTGATAGGGTTTTTTAAACACCACGATTTATTTCTTTAAAATTTTCCTTTAACAAGCAAAGGGGGGATGGGAGGAGAAAGAGCTGTTGGTGAGTCTTAACTAACACGTTTACTGTTGTTATTTATTTATTTATGTATTTAAATTAAATGAACTGATTTATTGAGAGTCTTGTGAATATGAAAAAGAAATAGATGGATATAAACTGGGGGGAATAAAATAATGTAGAGGTCTTGTGTGTGTGTGTGTGTGTGTGTGTGTGTGCGCGCTAGCATTTTACCATCTTTATTTCTGTATCCATCATATTTATTAATTAATTTAATATCCCAACTTTTTCCTTATAACAGAGACATGGTATACATTCAGTGACCTGCTCAACCTTTCCCTTACATTGTTAAAGTTGCAAGGAAAAATGTCTTACATTTCCATGTAGCTGGCTGCTTTTAAAGACAGAGCAATTGTTCTTATTAAAAAAAAAAAAAAAATTGGAAGCACAAATTGGCACATTCCCCTATGAACATTTATTCAGAACTAAGCCTGCAATTCTATACCTGCTATTCCACAATCAAATTCCGTTGAATTCAAGGGGATGTACTCCGGGGCAGAAAAGTATAGGATTATTCTGCGTATCAGTGGCTTTTTTACACCATGATCCACCACGTGTTTGTGAAAAAAATACATATATATTTTGCCTTTGCAAGCAAAGCTTCGTAATATAGGCAGATTTTTTAAACAAAAACATTAATTAAAATTATTTTTATTTGATTAATTAAAAAAAAGTAAAGCATGTTATAATACAGGTACTGGTCTATGCTGGAAATGTCAGAAAGAGGTCGGAACAATATTTCATATGTGGTGGGCATGTCCTAAGGCAAAGAAATATTGGAGTGAAATACATAACGAAATGTGTGTGGTATTGAAGGTTCAATTTGCTAAGATACCTGAATTGCACTTGTTAAATATGACAAATATATTTGAAAGTACTGATATAAAGAGACATTGGAGAATAATACTGTATATGATAACAACAGCTCGAATAGAATATGCAAAATTTTGGAAAACTCAACAAATACCCACATCTGAACAATGGTGGGGAACGTTCGTCGAAAATAGAAACGCTGATATAGTCTCCCAGAGATTAAAGGGGAAATCAGACGATGAGATTAAAAAAGAATGGCAAATCATAATGGGTAATTGCTGGGTACTGCCAAATGGAAATGAGTAATTCACGGTTATGGTAATACTGTATATGAAGGGGCGACAGCTAATATACCATGGAGCTGGAATGTGGAAAGGGGAAAGTATGAACCATCATGTAAGATTAACATTGTATTGTGGTACATTAATGTAAACTGGTAAAAGAAGTATGGAAAATGAAATCTAGATCAGTGTGGAAGGTCAAAAATAATTCAAGTAAAAGTACAATTACAAATGTTTGTTTGTGAAATTGAATAAAATTATATAAAAAAAAGTAAAACATATGAAGCCCAGGGTTAGGCCATTATTCCACTTTCAGCATCACATGGAATCCTGGGCCATTTCTGCACTAGATTGTTATAGCGCTATGATTCCACTTTCAACATCCTATGGAATCCTGGGGTTTGCAGTTTCGAAACTGCAGGATTCCATAGGATGTTGAAAGTGGAATGATAGCGCTGTAACACTGTAGTGCGGAAATGGCCGGAGCTGAATGAAAGCTAGGGAACAGTCAGGTACCTTTAACGGCTGTGGGGCCGGAGAACTTCAGCAAGTGTTGTTTGTGGCTGCGCGCCGAGCGACTCCCGCTGAAACTCGCGCTTGTACACAACCATGAAAAATAGATGACCCCTCTCCAGTTTTCCTTCGGGCAAATCTAAACTGCGGAACGCAGGGTTTTTGTTTGGTTTTTCAAAAAAGCATCCTACCTGGCAACCCGGCGAGTCGATAGGGCGGGCGCAAGAGAGGGGCGCCGGGGCCGGGGGGCTTTAGGACCCGGCGGCGGGGGCGGGGCCGCCGGGTACACCTGTGCCTCGGGCGGCGGAGTTTCCCCGCTGCTTTCCTTCCTTGCTCAAGGTCGGCGGCAGGTGAGAAGTCCGGCAGGGAGCGGAGGGCGAGGCGTCGGGCCCTCCGCCGCCGCCGCCGCCGCCGCTTCTTGGCTCCACCCCAGGCGCTGGCGGTGGCGCTTTCTGCGCGGGTGGCTCCTCGGAGCTCAGCCCTGTTGAGCCTCTTGTGGGGAGGTGAGTTTGGCGCCTGGCTTTGTGTGTTTCTCATGAGGAGCCCAGCAAGGTGAGGGGGGAAGTCGTGGGGGGGGCGCTGCGCTTGCCTGAGGGAGGCTGGACCGTGGGAGCAGGAGCCCAAAGCGGGAAGACGGCAGCATCCTGACGAGAGGGCTTGTTTCTTTCCCCGCCCGCGCCTCGTGGGGAGCGGAGAACTTTCGTCTCGTGGGTGGGAGTGGGGAAGGGGTCGTGGGGGCTCTGAAGCGGAGCTCTGCTCCAGGGCTTCGTGGTCGGAGGGGACGCTGCGTGTGGGGAGAGCCGGGGGAAATTGAGGCCATAGAGTACGGGCGGTACTAGTGAGGGTTGCTTGGCTTTGGGGGGCTGAGAAGGAGCGGCGCCTCTTCCTGGGGATGGAGGGGGGCTGAACTTGTTTTGGGAGGTGCTTACATGTAAGGCTGTGACTGGCAACCCATATTGCGGGGGTTGTCTTGTTCCCCCGCAACAGGTTTGGGGGGGGTCTGTTTATCTTTTGTGTTGTTTCCAATAACTGTTGCTTTTAGCAATGCTAAAAGCAGAGTTCATGGTTTGGTTACTACCGAAGAGCTCGCACATTTCCTAAGTTTCTCCCCCCCCCATCTTTTCTCCTATCACTGAACGCTGCCTGAGATGCCACTGCCTAAACTTGCTTGATCTCTTTGTTAAGGGCAAGTATCTGTCGCCGAGTCTGTTCTTCATGTTCCCTTTTCCTTTCTGGTCTGCTGTCTTAAAATACCCTCAACAAAAAATAAAAGACGGAAGGGCCACTGGATTGTTCCACCTTAGATTAATCCACTTTTAGCTAGAGATGAGTTGAGGTTTGCTGTTACTGACTTGAAAGAATCCTTGTCCAGAAAGGCAGGAAGGTGGTTTTAGGTCTGAATTTGTTGATTTTAAGGGGAGGCAGTGCACTGATTTGCTTTGGAGTGTGTTAAGTCCCCCTTGCATGTCTAAGAACACTTTTGCCCCCAAACTCTTATTGTGTTGGCCCTGTGACAAATCATCCCACTTTTGACTCTGGTTAAGAAGTTTTTAGAGGTTTTGAAAGGACACCAAAACTTGTTTGATCTGAGTGGAGAGTGCGAATGAAGCGTGTGTGTACATCACAAAAGTCAGGGCTTTTTTCAGGCTAATCTCAGCTCTGTTAGTTACACAAGCACTGACCTGTGTAGCAATTGTTCTGTCCTGTGTTAGCACCCTGCACAAATGCAACCAAATAGCTGCAGTTGTAGAACATTTGTTGTGTTAGTCATTGGAACCATAGCAAGTTAACATCAAATAACAGGATTTGCATAAAGGTAATCAATTGTTAAAATTAATAAGAGTTAATGAGAAACTGATTAGAAAACACAAAGCATTGCTAATGTGGGAAAATACTTAAAATACAATGTTACTGACCGGAGAATATAATTTCAAGCTTAATGTCAGGCATATTTCTCATATATTCAGGTGAAATAGCATGTTAGGTGGCTTAAAGTTCTTTAAGGTTTAGATCCTGTTGCATGGTTTTATTTTACTGTATAAACTCTGGGCTGGCTTACCAAGTGCCCCTCCTGTTGCAGAGCTGATGTCTGTTCCAAGCTACATCACTCCCTAGTCTTCATGGTTTTTAATCAGGTGACTCCAATTCCCTTGAATTGTAATGAACAAGCAGTAAAGAATTAATTACATGTATGACATTAGATGTTTATTTTGACCATAGGAGTGAATAGTATGTGTGTGTGCACGTGTGAGTGCCTCCAAATCACCTGTCAACTTATGATGACCCCCATGAATTTCATAGGGTTTTCTAAGGTGAGGAATACTCAGAAGTGGTTTTGTCAGTTCCTTGCTACACCACTTGGTATTAATTGGCAGTCTCCCTTCCAAGTACTCACCAGGACTGATCCTGCTTAGTATCCAAGTCCAAATGGGATCTGGTGTCTTCAGGGTATTTAGGCAAATTGAACAGTATGCAGGCTTTCCCCCACTTGTCTGACAGGTCAGAAAATGGAATTGGTTGAAAAGCAGAACCCAAGTACTATACTATAGGGAACATGAAGGACTTATGAAAGCTCACTTGAGACCATGCTGCTTCCAAAGTCTCTCAACTGGCTTAGTGCCTCCCCCCCCCAGCTCACTTTGCAAGCAAGATGCATTTGCAAACAGTTCCAAGCAAGCCTCCATAGGCAAAAAGAACTGAGGAAAGAGCAGAACCCCTGTTGACTTAATGGAACTTGCCTTTAATTTGGAAGTATCAAAAGGGCAAGTGATCAGATACAGGGCATCAAAAGGTGGGGGCTCCCAGTACTCATCAATTTACAAATTGCCTTTTTTTGATGGGATGGAAGCACTTTAAAAAATTATTTCAGTAGTCATTACAACAACTGTGTGATACAGACCGGTATAATGAGGAAGGTGGCTTTCGTAAACCCTTTTACCTGAAGGCTCCTAAAGCTACCTGGTGAGTTACTGACAGAAGTGGGGCATAAATCAAAGACTCTCAAGAGTAGCTGCTCAGGCCCAGCCTGTGGGTTGTGCAAAACGGATCTCAGGCAGGTTTTTCTTCAATTTTTCTTACATTATTCACAGGTATAGGTTGCCACTGCTTTTGTTTTAGCATGCGATGAGGCTGAGTGGAGAGGGCATATCCTTTCAGTCTCCAGCCAGGGCGGGAATTAAGATTCCTCCTCACTCCTCCCCCTCCCTCATCCCACCAACCTTGGGCAGAAGACAGAGTTCGTGTACTAGCAGAGCTAGGTTTATAGCTAGCGAGAGGGTCTCAGTGTGCTAATAGAAAAAAGCAAGGCCCAGTCTGAGTGATAGTTTTTTACACTGGAAGTTGTTATCAGTAGCAGAGGTTAGTTTGGGGAGAGGGGATAAGATAAATGTTCCATGTCTGCCTGATCATGAGTGCACCTTTCCAGAACAGTTAAATGGAGATGGAAGGGAGTGATTGAAGAGAGGGAGGAGGAGTGGAACTTTTGGGTTCAGTTTTCCTAGTTTTCCCTTTCCATATAATGAAAATATGCTGAGTTGTCATTAGACAGAAGACTGCTGATCCTGCTCCTTTGCTTTGCAACAGAAGATCAATCTACAGAATTCAGTGAGAGAAAGATTTCAACACAGTCCTGGAGAGAAAACATTTAGCATTTGGTGGTAGCAGCAGATACTATCTGATCTTGAAAGTTAAGCAGGGTCAGCCCTGGTTAGTACTTGGATGGGAGACCACCAATGACTACCAGGTGCTGTAGGCTATATTCGAGATAAAGTAACTGGCAAACCCACCTCTGAATACTCCTTGCCTAAGAAAACCCTTTGAAATTCATGGGGTCACCATGAGTCAGCAGGCAACTTGAAAGCATACACGCACATTTGCAGATCTATGTGCTGTTAAAAGCACAGCAGCAAAGAAACCATTAAAAAAACCACTGAAAACTCATGCTGTGTAGTAGTAGAAGACCTCCTCATGGAGTCCTAATATGTGGTTTGAATATAAATTTTAATAATTCTTATCAACAAGCATAGCTTCCCTTTGTTTTTTTGTTTTTGTTTTGTGTGTGTGTGTGTGGTGAGGGAGGTGTTCCCCTGTGTCTTTCTGTCATACATGCAAGGTAAACTAGTAAGGTAAGCAAGGTAAACTTTATTTTTGTTGTAGTTTGACTTCCGAACCATTTTGTCTTCACCCCACCACTTCTTCAACATCAGTTGCGACTTGTATTGTTGTAGAGAATAGGTTATTTGTGCCAGTACTTAGTACAGGTTTTATGTCAGGGATGGGGACAGTGGGCCTTGTATGGGTCCCAGTTCTCTTTTGTGGCTCTAGGAGAAACACCTCCATGCCCACTGACTCCTACATCCCTCTAAAAAAAAAAAAAAGCTTGCTGACTTAACCAAATTGCCCTGAAAATGTGACAATTGGCATGCCCCCCACAACTATAATCCAAAACTGAAAAAAGGCCCCTTCACTACTGACCCTATGTGAAGCTCAGTTCATATAGTTCTCAAAGGTTTCAGTCCTACAAAGAAACTTATCTGGGTGTAAGCCTCGTGGCATTTAGTGGGGCTTGATTCTGAGTGACAGGACAGAATTATGATTTTAACTGAGGAGAGAGTTGTGTTGTTTTTGCTTTGTCATCAATTACGGTCAAATTGTGACAAATCTGAACTATTGACCTGGGACCCACGACTGAATCACAGTGTATTAGAGCAGAGATGATGAGGGCCAAAACTGGTCTTAGTAAATTCTAAATACAATCAGGTAAAAGGGTTGCCCTCTGTTCTTGATTATAAGGGCAAGAAAAATATTTGAGGAAACCAAGAAATCCCACATTTTCTTTCGTCTATTTTATATTTGTGTATTGGGCCTTATGTGTCTGTAGTGATTTGCATTTGCACTTCCTAATTGGGAAGCTCTTAATACTAGAAGGTATTGACTTTGTCCAGGATCCATAACATTTGTGTATTTAATTAATTAGTTTATATTCCACCTTTTCCCCGATATGAAACCCAGGAAGGTTCACAATATAAGTTAAAACTAAACACAGCTAAAACAATGGCTCATACGAAAGTTTTTCAAAACCCAATAATATTTTAAAGAATATTAATTTTAAAATGTTACAGAGACAGCTAAAATGTAATAATTTTTTAAAAAACACCCCAATTAAAAGACTTTCTGCAGTGACTAGTTTAATAGTCAAAAATTGTACAGCCTTCCCTTCATCTTTGCCCTCTCCTCCTGTACAGAAGTTGGCCTTTCCTATAAAAGATGTAGCAGTAATACACAGGGTTGTTACAGTAATCTGAGCCAGACTGGTCTCTAGGGAAAGCGAAGCAGCCACCCCAGCTGACAGATGCAGAAGTGTGGGGACAGGGGACAGCAGAAGCCAGAGGCACCCTGTACTTCCCTCAAAAACTTGCTTAAGATGATAGAACTGGTGAGCAGCACCTGCTTGGCCTCTGCTCCCTAAGATAGGTGTTGCCCTCATTTGGTGGTGGATCCCTGTATCCTTTGGCCTCCATTAAGGCAAAATTGAGCTGTTGGTTCAGGAAGCTTTTGTATAAGAAGGAAGGGGAAGAGCACCATCTTGTTCGTCATCTTGAAGATGTCACAGACCAGTCCTGATTAAAGCATTGGACTTGAGAATGGTCGCTATCCCACTAAATGGTAAAACTCCATTTTGTCGTGGTTGCTACAATTAAACTAATGCTTCAGTAGCACCCATTGAGATCCTTCTTGAGAAGAACCTGTACCACCAGCTCTGTTCTGAATTACACCCTTGTCTAGGGAATGATTCAGTGTTTGCTCAGACCATGGGTCCAACTATATGGCACCACTCATTCATGAGGGAGCAGTGACCATGACCACACTTAGCTTCTAGTCATTAGATTCTTGTAAGAAAACAAGCTGTGCAGGTCCTCTGGACTAGAAAAGTTGACACCACAGCTCTTTTTTTCAGTCATATTCTCCCAAAAGTACAGTTTCTAAGCTCTGATACACACTCATCCGGAAATGAGCATTTTTACATTCAGAGTAGTGTACTTCTAAGTTGACATGTGCAGGACTTCATGTTCGTTGGATGGATTCAGTGATTTGCTTCATGCCTATGGTTGCCAGATCCTTTCTACCAACATTCCTGTACCTTTAACAGCTCCTGCTGGGCAGAAATTTAACTGGTGATATTTATCTGGCTGGTGGTAATATGACATAGTGGGGAACTTCAGCTACGGGAAGGCCTGGTTCTTGGGTACTGTCACACACGTGAGAGCCATCACAAATGAATTAGTTGTCCTATCTACACTGGGGGGGGGGTGCTCTAAAAAGTAATAATACTTTCACTTTAAAATGCCTTGTAGCTGAAGAAGAGCATTAAAGGACAAAAATCTGAGAAATCCAGAAACCCAAATCTGGCTCTTCTCATCTGTTAAGGCTGTTTGATTCGTCTTGCAAATGTTTCAGAAGGCTCCTTCTGAATTATTCTGCTTTAATACCCAGTTTTTAAATGTAAGCATTTGAGAAAGACCCACAAGGTAAGTAAAATAGAATGGGAGGGATTTTACATTTATAAGATTTTTTTGTGGAAATGGTAGGGATGGAGATAACAACAGGAATGGTAGGGATAATATACTAGTATGTAGCACAGAAAACTTAGGAGCAGACTGAATCTTGGCAAAAGTTATTATTACTATTTTATGCACAGCAGTTTCCAGAATCAAGCTGTCTGGGTGATTCTGGAAGAAATCCCACACCTCAAACAGTGACTTCTGTATTCTGCTCGAAGTTCCATTGTATCTGGAGGTTGGTTGTGCTATTTGGGGCAGAAGTACCATCTTCCGTCCAGCCCAGGAATGTCCAGAGATAGGGTGAGCTACCACATCTTGAAGCAGAACACACAAAAAATGAAGCAGTGGATCAGGGAGCATAGCACGCCCAGAATTTAAAACTGCCTGACAACATTCCTCATGGCCAGGTGGGACTGTCAGTCAGTGCCAGGGCCCGTGCTTTTTGCTTGCAGAAGCTCCCAGGCTGGGTTTCCAGCATTTCCATGTATGGCAAGGACAGAAACTTGCCCCAAAGCCTAGAGGGCTGCTGCCAGGCAGTGCTGACAACAGTATTCAGCTAGATGCACTAGAAGTCTGGCTTGGTTAAGACAGCAGTTTTATGTTTCCTGACTGCCAGAGGTGACAAAACTGCAAGTGGTTTTTCCAAATGCATGGTCCAAAGAATCCTAGAGTTTCTCAGTGATCAGATAAAGTCTTCATCACAAGACTTTCCACACTACAATGTTAAGAGTGCTTTAGTCCACTTTCAACATCCTGTGGAATTCTGGGGTTTGTAGTTTAGTGAGGGACATGTAGAATTCTCAGCCAGAGAGTTCTTTGGTGTCAAACCCCAGAATTCCACAGGATGTTGAAAATGGACTAAAGCACTCTTAACATTGTAGTGTGGAAATGGCCCGAATTTCTCCTCAGTTGCATAGCCATGAGAGTGTGCTTGGCCTGTACTTACTTGGGGAAAATAGCCCTGATGAAGCCAAGCTCTTTTTTCAGGTGTCCGGAAGGTAGAACTTTAAAATTTTCTTCTGAACTAAGGGTTAACCTTCATGATGGCTTATCAGCCTGTGTGGAAAAGTTAGCATCTGTTAGCTGCTTAAAGATAACAACTTCCCATCGATATAGAGTTAGCTAATGCAAGACTAAACTTGTTAGGTTATTCCACCTTTTTCATATAGGCAAATGGCTTCTAACTCAGTAGGGAGGGCAGCGGGTATACCAAGAACTGTTTGGAAATGCAAGTATTATCAGGTGCTGGATTTGCACCTTAAAATCACAGCACTTAAAATACATATGTAATCAATCAATGAGCTAGTCAATCCTTATTGTGGCCTCTGACTAGCATTACAGAGAAAAAGCAAATTATACTTCCAAATGAGGAAGGGTGATAACTTGTATACAAGTTTGTTGAATAGTACGTGCAGCTGCACAAAATTTAGCAACACTAAAAGTAATTAATGGATTTATGTCAGAAAAGAGGAAGTACACATAAAAAGAATCTGAACAACCTGGCAGTTTAAAACAAAATCAATAAATATTTTCCTATACGTGGTTTTTAGAAAAAAAATCTAATGGGAGGTTTGTGGAGGGAGGAAGGGTGTTGTTGTAAACCAAGGAGTGGGAATCCCTGACTCTTCAAATATTTTAGAATGCTACTGCTACAATCCCTTATCCATTGGCTGCACTGAACAGGGCTCATGGAAGTTGTACTCAGAAAAGTGCGAAGGTCCAGTACTTTCCCACCTGTGCTCACAAACAAAAAAAACCATGGGAGCAGAGTTGTGTCCAGTGATAGCGGAAGGGATCTTGGCATAAGCTAACTATTGTAGTGCCTGCCGTAGAGCAAGAGTGAGCAACTGCTGTGGGCTGAGGAAAGCAATTATGCGCCCAAAGGTCTTCCAGGGGCCGCAAGGACTGCCAAAAATAACAAACCAGTGGCTGGAAGTCAACTTCTGGCTTTTAAAAAAATTATTTAGTTTGACTAATAAACAGTGCAAGAGAACCCTGCAACCTATTTGAAAGGTGAATTACCACTCTTGGCAGTTTCCAGGAGAGGCAGTTCACTCTTTTTGTGACCTCAGGAGTCCTGGGAGCTCAGGGGCCACAAAAAGCCTTCGGGACCACATGTGACTCCAGGGTTGCGCTTTGCCCACCTCTGCCATTAGGCAACATATGCAGAGAACTGGATTTGAACAGTGAATGAGGTTGGTCTAATCTCGTGGAAGAATCTGCCACCCTCCCTTTTAGTATATGTAAATCCTGAGAGCCAGTGTGGTGTAGCAGTTTGTAGTGGTACCTTTGGAATAATTCTGATGTGTCATTTCTAGTCCTCATGTTGGCATGTCCCTGCCTCAGTATGTGTATTTTACTTGTGTAACTTGCAGAGAGCCAGTGTGATGTAGTGATTTGAGCACTGGACTATGACCCTGGAGATCGGGGTTTGATTGCTCACTCAGCCATGGAAACCCACTGGATGACCTTGTCGTACACTCTCAGCCCCTGAAAACCCTGTGATAGGGTCACCATGAGTTGGAAACAACTTGAAGGCACACAACAACAACAACAAAAACTATGAACGTGCTTCCCTTCTAGTGTTGAAGCAAAGTGGCTTTTCCCAGAAAGGTCTGGCTTACTAATGCATATTTAACACTGGAGTAAATGTAAACCTGTAATTTTGTCATTTGTTAATGATGAGGTGCTTTGAAGTCTTTATCAAAGTGGAATAACAGGGGGGTTTTGTTTAAGGCCCCCAAAACAATTATGTTCTTGAATCCTGAGTGTGTGGCTTAAGCAGAGCTTCTCATTTGTGCACTGATCTCAGGATACTGAAGGGAAGGTTCCTGCAGGCCACTGTGACAGATTCAATGGGTGTTATCAAAAATTTCCCACCCTCAAATAAACTTTTTTCATTGACTCTCTGCTGTGTTGGTACATGTTTTAGATCAGTGCTTCTCAGACTGTCAGATATGAGAGACTGACAGTTCTTTCCCCACCCCCACCCCATGTTATATGGACTAACACTATATTTGTACACGCTGAGTGCAATTGTTTATTTCCTGGAAAACTGCCAGGGATCACTACCAAATGGTTCAGGGACTAGCACCAGTGCACCATGTTCCTATCCTAGCAACCAGTTTATTGTGGCCATGCTTCAGGCGTGGTGCAGAAGGCCACGAAACAGATCCCAGGACATTTTCCTTCCTGACAGAAAGGCCAAGATGAAACGTCTCCATTCCCACGGTGTCAGTAAAAGCTAATGGGACTCAACAATGCAATCTTACTTCAGCCCTTGGCAACAGTACAGTGTCCTGCACTGACCCCCTCCCAGCGTCTGCTCCCTAGAAAGGCTGCCTCAATTTGTCCAACAGTAGGGCTGCCCTTCCTGCCCCTAAGTGCAGCTGGGGCTCCACTGCAGTTGTCTCTTGCAGGAAGGGAAAGAGAAGGCCATTCACAGTAAACAGTTATAGCACCGTATTATACTATGGTGACAACATCCTCTGAAATCCTGGAATTGGCAGGTGAGGGAGGGGCATTTGGCATCCTTAGCCAGGGAACTCCTATAGTACCTCTGAGCAAGCTACAAATCCCAGGATTCCATTAGACGCAGACATGGCAGTTAAAGTAGAATCCTAATGCTGTATTTGTGCAGTATTAAAGGGTTTTTTGTCCACAGTTTTGAGGAAGACAGAAAGCAATTTTATTCAAGTCTCTATCAGCAGCCAGACATAAAAGATGAAGCAGGTAGAGGAGCCCCCTGTCTCTGCACAGGACTTAGCCTTTAGGGAAATTGCTCTTAGAGCTTCAGTTTCTTCTTTGTAAATCAAGAGGAACTATGTCCTAAGACTCAGAAGTGTTGCAAAGGGCAAAGCAAGGCACAGGTTCTAAAGTATACTGCCTGCTGAAATATTGTGTTTAAAAATCATTAATAACCTGTGCAAGCCTAAAATGTATAAAACCACAGCAGAAGATTGACTCCTTTTTCTGCCAAGGTTGGTCTTGAGAGTTCAGTCCTCTGCTGTTGTGAAAGTGTGCAGCTTTGGCTCACTCTTTAAAGCAAGGGTGGGCAACTGTACTACTAATGGGCTCCAGCTTTCTCCCACGCACCTTTCCAACAGACTCCATTTGAACCAAAAGTGATGTAATGTCACTTTTGGTTGGGGATAAACATCTGCTTTTTCAGAGGAATTAACAATGCAGGACGGGCTATATCTAATTGAAGTGCCATATTTTGTGGCAATTGGGGCTTTTTTTTTTTTTTTTGGCGGGCAAGGAATTCAGGGGTCACTTGAAGAGGCATCAGAATATGGACTGGACTGCAGGCAGCATGTGGTTAACTTTCCCCATCCCTGCTTTAAAGAAAGGGAGGTTTCCATGGGCTTTGCAGGTGAGTGCTTGACCTTTATGGAGAAGAGCAATGCATAACGGAATAGGCACCAGGTGTGAGGGTTCTTATATGTTTAGGCTAGGACCAGGCAAACCTGTGTTCAAATACAAGTCTCATTGAGTGATCTCAGGCTAAGATTGTCATTGGTGTGCTTTATCTCATAGAGGTGTCATAAGGAAAAATGAGAATGGAGGTGACCAGGTGTATTCCTCTAAGTCAGTGGTTCTCAACCTGTGGGTCCCCAGATGTTTGTGGACTTCAGTTCCCAGAAGCCCTGAGCATTGACCATAGTGGCTTGGGCTTCTGGGAGCTGAAGTCCACAAACATCTGGGGACCCACAGGTTGAGAACCACTGCTCTAAGTCACCCACTTTCAATATGGTGTTTTCCAGCTGATATTAGCTTGGGAAGATGGGAGTTGCAGTCCAAAACATTTGGAGGGCATCATGTTGCTGAAAATGATGAATCTGAAGCACAGTGAATATGAATATTGATAGATATCTCCTTGATGTTATAGGTGTTTAAGGGTTGGGAAAAGGAAGTATGTACATCACTGATTCAGAATGCTACTATTCTTTGTAGATGGTGCACCTTAGAGGAAGAGAACCACTTTGTTTTATGTTCCTTTCGTTATCGCAGCCACCACTAGTAGCTTCTTTGAAATCCCAGTTACCCTGAAATGTTGGCGCATGCCTTATTATTATAAGTCCCTTTTGTTGCCTGCGGCAAAAGGATTACAAGTGTATCTTGATTTCTCAAAAAGATAGTCTGAGTGAGCGGTAACGCTTATCTATCTCACCACTATTGTATGAAACATCTTTGCAAAAATGTAACAGCAACCTTCAGCTTTGGCTGGCTCTCCACTAGGTAAGTGCAGGGGTTTCCTGAGGGCATTTTTGCTGAGTGAAAGTTCAAACTAGGATGCAGTGGCACAGTGCGGGTGCTGCAGTTCTCAGATTTTATCATTTAAGGGCAAATGTAATTTTACCTTCATGCTTGAAAGAAAGCTGATGGAGGTGCCAACTGTTGTGCGTCTCTGCCCTCCTTGAGCTCCTCCTACTATTACCTGGGATGCTTTTTTCACCTTGATGCTTTCTTGCTTGGTAACACAAACAAAAAAAACCCTAAAAAAATCCCCAAAAGAAAAAAAACAGAAAAACCCTCCTGAGTTTCAAATTGTGTGGAGATATGCTATCAGTCAGAGAGACAGCATTGTGTAGAGGTTTGAGTGTTGACTATGATCCTAGAGACCAGGGCTCAGTTCCCTGCTTGGGCATGGAAACCCACTGCGTGACCTTGGGTGCATCACACACTCTCAGCTGCAGAAAACCCCTTAATAGGTTCACCTTAGGGTTGCCATAAGTCAGAAATGACTTGAAGGTACATAACAATATGCCATTAACCCCCCTTCCTATCCATTTTCTCAATTTACCCCCCTTCTATCAATTTTATATGCTCTGTATTAGGAGACGTACTGTTATCAAATGAAAAGCTGTTTTAGGCCTCATAAGCCACTGGTGGAGGACTCTTCAGGACTCACTCTGGGTCATGCAAGTGGTACATGGCCTTAAGAATGGTCTTTATTGCCATTCTCATTCCAATATTTCAAGGAACTTGAACTGGCTCTCCTCCCTGCCAAATAGGTTGTGCTAAGCAGGTTGTGATTGCAAGATATCAGAAGGTGAAGTGACAAAAGGAGTAAAGATGTAAGCTGTTGCTTATATAATTTTTTTGCATGGAAGAACAAAAACATTCAGAATGGCTCTTCTTCTGTAGGGTACGAATACAGGAGTTGTTTCATATTCTTTCATTATGAAAAAACACTCCTCCCTTTTTGTGGAAAAGATCACTTACACATAGGAAAACATTTTCTGCACAGAAACGTTTTCTACGTAAATGTATTGTTTTTCGGGCAAATGCAAAAAACCTTCATGGCACTTAACTATTATCTCAATATGTCAAAGCACTCCTTCTTATCAAGGATGAGAGAATTAGTGGATATTCTTTGCATCGCTGAAAAAGAAGTTGGGACATTTTTGGTAGTGGCCAAGCATTCATTTGTACAATAAAAACCTGCTAACTCCCTTCGTGATGATGTCAGATCTGGGAACAATACATAACTTGATTACTTCCTGTTTGGATTACTCTAATGCTCTCTGTGTGGAGCTGCCTTCGGAAACTGATCAGAAACCTCAGCAGGTTATAGGCAGGATATAACTCCCTTGCTGAAACAGTTTCACTGGCTATTGGGCTGTTTCTGGACACAAAAATGCTGGTTATGACCTATAAAGCCCTGAACAGCTAGGTCCAGACTATCTGAAAAAGATTATTTCCCAGTAGGAGCCTATCCAAGTCTTATGATTTTTACAGCAAGGTGTTCCCTCCTCACCACCCTCACGGTTTCATCTGGCGGAGGACAAGGGAGGGAACCTTCTCAGTGGCTGCTCCTAAGCAATGGAACTGCCTCCCAAGAGAGGTTCAGTTTGTCCCCTCTTCCACTGGCTGGCAAAGACTTTCTTTGTAAACAGGCCACCATCTTTTAACTGGTTGGGCTAGAAGGTTCTTCATCAGGTGTACTGTATTTTAGAATAATATATTGAATGTAATTTTTAAGTGTTTTAAATTGATGTTTTGTTTGGAGTGGCTGTTTAATTTTTTTAACTTGTAACTTTCCACAGCTTTGTTATAACTTATACTGTAAACTTTTTTTGGTTCCATGCTGGGGAGAAAGATAATTTTAAAAACAAATATTCCCTGTGTGGTTTGCTTTTGTCGGTTTTCGGGGGGGGGGCAGTCATGATTTCTACTAGTTTAGACTTATTCAGTTAATGGGATTTACCTCTGTGTTTACCGGCTGTTAAACAATTGATTGAGTAGGTCTTCTCCAGTTGGAACTAACAGGATGCCTGTCATTGTCTCTCTGCTTTAGTAAAGAGCACACAGAACCGTTTATAGGTATTGTTCAAAAACTAGGAGGAGTCCTTTCTTACAGGATGTCTGCTTGTCTTATTTGAGGTAAAGACCTTGTGTTGTGTGCAGGTGTGTGTGTGTGTGTGTGTGTGTGTGTGTGTGTGTGTGTCGCAAATTGCAAGGTAGCACAGAGCTCCAAACAGTATGCAGCCTTCATTGATGCATGTATATATCAGAGAAGAAGAGGTTTGCTTTGATTGTTTCTCTGTCAGTGAGCACACATATGTTAAATATGATGTAGCTTCTATTTCCTTATACTAGTATGATTTGCTTTCTATACTTCCCATGGATTGGCTGGCTAATGCACATTGGTTTGAAATGATGCTTCAAAACTATTGTCATTCATTCTATCATCCCATGTTTTGAAGGAGCATTTCTGATATTGCGGATCTCACCAGGCTCTTTGTACGTGATAAGTACTGTTTTGGTCTGCACCTGGTCATTTATGAACTGATACCTGTATCTTCAGGTACGGACATTCAGTATTTTTCTGTTCACCTTGGTCTGTCATTGAGATGCAACCTGTTTGGGTTCCACTGTGTATGTAATCTTACCAGGTTTTAATTGATTTTATCACTTTGACGTGGGAGAAGTCAGTTGTTTGGGTGGGGAGAATGCATTGTATTATGTGACCATGTTGGCTGGGGGGGTCTATGAGAGTTATTTCACAAAAGGAACTTCTCCATGTTCCAACCCTTTATGTGAGGTTCTAAGATTAAAGCTTTGGTGGCAGACCTCATACTTTGTCTATGAGCAAACAGGGATGTTGATATTCAGCTATTTTGCTCTTGTAAATCAGGATGAATAATTTCCACAGTTTCTTCCCACTGCAGGAAAAATGAATATTTCTATGCAGTTTGCACCTGGTATCCGCATATCCCAAAGTATTCTGAGAAATTATTCTGTGCAGAAATCCACATGTGTGTATGTGGGTGTGGGTTGTTTTTTATTTTTTGTTTTGGCATGAGAATTTGGGGTAGAGTTGTTTCCAAGCAGCCATTTGTGATTTTTATGCTAAAAAAGCAATCTTACACCACAAAAGTCTTGTACAGAAAACAGCAGTCTTTCACAACACAGCCATGCATATATCTTTTTGTGCAAGATTGCTGTGTTTTGCACAAGATGGTTTTGTGCAAGATTGCTGTTTTGTATGTGAAAAGCAGCTGTGTTGCACAAAAAACCCTGTGAATGGGTGTCTGGACAAAACCCCACCAGTTGTCTCACAAAAAAGTAGATTTGTCTGGAGAATCATTTCCCAAAACACAGATGTGTGAGTACTGGGTCAGAACTGTAGAATTCTTGCCACTGATTCTTCCCAATTGCATGTCCCAAGTGTTGGGGAAACTATTTTTCAGCCAGGAAACAAATAATGGCAAATACACTTTCCATCCCTAATAGATAGATTGAGCTCATTCCTTGTCATCTCTGGTTGAAAGAATCCAGATAAATGTTATGCTGAGTAAGACAAGAGGAGGAACATTGCAAAGTCATTCTAAAGAAATAAGTTCTTGGGACTCATACACATCTTTGCTAACTTCCTGGTCTGTGGTTTACACAAAACTAAGGGTTTATACAAAACTAAGAAACAACAACCAAAACAAAAACTACTCCAATTCCAGCAGAAATGAGACACAGAAGAGGTGTGCATGTAAGTGAAAAGTTGGATCTGGCAGCCAGACCTGTTACGAAGTCACACTGCTCCTTGAGTGGGGTAGGGAGCCAAACAAATGTTATCTAATGGAGAAATGGCATTGAGGGGCTTCTTGGCAGCTATAGTGGTGCATTGCAAGTATTGCTGTTAGATTAGCAAAGCTGGCTTAGAATTCTTGGAGTAAAGGGGAAATCCATTATAGATTCTTGTGGGTCTTCTGTGATATCTGGACCAATCATTCTCTCTGCCCCCCAGTCTGTTATGGCAGTAATCATTCTAAAGTGATCTGTTGTTTAGTTAACAGCTTTGTTTTGTCAGCAAAATGTAAGTATATTAATCTGTAATGTGTTAGCCCTGCCCATTCTGAAGCCATCCTCCACCAGCTGAATCTGATTAACTTCAGAATTTGGAAATTACCCAGTAATTTTCGGGCAGCAATCTAACATCTTTTGTTTTACCTCTGTTCTTTTGTGTGAACTTGAGGATACCACCTGTGTATGAAGGTGGGGATATGACCCAAGGTCTTCAGCTTTTCATTTTTAATTTATAAATTAAGTACAAAAGGTAGCTGTAGTGTGATCCTGTGGATGGATTAGCAATACCACACTCCATTAAAATCAAAGGGCTTAGGCCAGGGCACCTATAGCCCATCAGATATTATTGAACTGTAGTCCATGTGAAGAGATCCAGTGTGGTGTAGGGGTTTGAGTGTTGGAATATGACTCAGGGTTTGAATCCCCACTCAGCCATGGAAAACCTCTTTGTGACCTTGAACAAGTCACATTCTCTCCCCCCTCAGAGAGAAGTAAAGGCAAATCACGTCTGAACAAATCTTGCCAAGAAAACCCTGTGATAAAATCCCCTCACGGTTGCCATGAGTCAGAAATGACTTGAAGGCACACAACAACAAACCCATGTGATGTCTTATCATTGGGTGTGCTGATTAGGGATGATGAGAGCTGTAGTTCAACAGTATCTGTGGCTTAAATGCCCTGAAATCTGTTATAGAGTCACCTTCAGATTTTGGGAAGCCATCAATAGGTTCCACCTCTTCTTCTTCTCCTAGCAATCCCCTTCTGTTGTCCTTCTACAGCTGGGTCCAGTCCTCACTGTTACCTTAGAGGAAGAGAGCTGATGAGTGAAGAGGGAGCGATAGCTGCTGTTTCTTCTACTTACTCCAGCCGTTTTCTTGTCCTCTCTCCTTGGCCTGAAGATGCAGCATGGGCAGCAGTGGCAAGAGAAGCAGACATTGAGCTAGGTTTTAGTGATCAGCAGTTGGCCCTCTTGCTAAAAACACAGGTCTTGGCAAGTGCCTAGTGATGTCACCCTAGATACTAGGCTTTGACTATTAAAGGCTTCTCACCAAATCTAAATAATGTTGGCCACACACAAAGGAACAATTTCCTTATTCTCTTTATAAAACAAAAAAAGATTTATGTGGTTGTGTAATATGTCGGAGATGCAGATGTGATTCATTCAGACAGTGCATATGCAGGGTTGGGGTTTTTTTGGTCTTCTAGTCAAGGAGATCAGTCTGAGAGAGTTTGGTTTTGTTCCCTTTGCATCCCACCTATGTGCATAATTGGCCACTCAAGTTAGCTTAATGTAATTAACCTTAAACCTTCTCCCAGAAAACAAAGACATCAGTAAAGAGTGAAGCAGCTTAAAAGCTAAAATAACTTACAATCTAACTGAACAAATGCTCTGTAGAAATAAACCACTGACTTATGTCTGTCATTATGGGTCACACTGGCTCTTACCCAGAAGGGCTGTGTGATTGTCTACCAGCTTGCATGTTTTCACTTGCCTGATGTTCATGCTAGGAGCAAAAGTGGCAGGAACCCCTTCCCCAAACAGCTTGGTGCTCCTTTTTACTGCTGTTTCTCCTAACAGTCCATATGGGGTGACAGCAGTTACAGTGGAAATACCCCATTGCTTCCTTCAGTGTGCAGGTAGTGATTGGTGCTTTCTCTGAATACCTCTGCTGTTGTTCACTGCTGCATTACGGTTACCTTTCCCTGTAGGGTTCTCCCCAGATGTCCTATTATACTGATGGTGGTCAAGCTTCTTGGGCCTGATAGGAGTTACAGTTCTAAACAGCTGGAAGAGGCCAGAGCGTTGGGAGTACTACACTACAGTGTGCAAAGGAATAAGATATCTTGAAAGGAACTAGGAATCAGAACCATGAAGATTGCCTTAATCCTGACGTTCTCCAGATCCTGTTGGACTGCACCTCTTGTCAGCCCTAGGCAGCATAGTCAATGACCAATGAAGAAAGGGATTGTACTTGAGCGACAACTGGAGAAGAGCATGTTCCCCCATCAATTTCTTAGTCCATCCTGATCCCCAGCCCAGTTTTCTCTGTCCAGGGGATTCCTCATATTTGCAACCTCCAGATCTGCTGTTTCAAGCGCATGCTGAGCATTACATTCTATACGTAAAATGGCAGCAACGTGAATGCGGACATACTGAGGCTATCTGTGCGCATCCTCACCATTTAGTAATATGGAATGTGATCATTCACATTTTTGCTATTTGGAAGTGGGTGGACCCTGGAAGCAAATCCCTGCATATAGGGAGGGTCCACTGTATATCAAGATATACTTTCGGAGTCAGTCTTACTACTCAAGCTACAGTTTCTCCTGACAAGGAACCAGGCATAAATGCACTGTTTCATATGAAAAGTTTATTGCAGATGAGGAATCAGCTTAGTAAAACAAATTATGATGGCCTGTGGAAATGAAATAAAAAATAAATTGTGGGAGAAGGTGGTGCATCTGTAGATTACCTTGCTCCTGAACCTAGAACATGGTTAAGAATAGTGTTCACAGTTAATACGATCTTTAAGGCATAATTCATCCATAGGTTCTCCCATATAAGCTCCAATGAAACAGGTAAATTTGTCCTTCCCAGTGGATTCTGTGGAGCCTGCAAAAGTTCCTTTTTTTCTGGACTGCATCTGTAGGCTGGCAGAATGTTGGACAAGCTGGCTGGGGAATTTAGGGAGTTGGAATCTAGAATGAGTTACTTTTCCCAAGACTTGCATTTTTGTCCCTGGTTGTAACTATTTCCATATACTTTATAGATGTGCATTGGCTGCTATTATTATTTTAAAAATCAAGTATCTAGTGTCCTTGCGTGCAATGTGTGCAAAGTAAAAGTCTACAGTGTTTGGAGGCTTGACTTTGTCTCTTTCCCACAAGAGTCATTAGCTTGAAGGAAAAATTCCTTTCCTGTCCTCAGTTACAGCAGCCCTCTACCCTGAATATGTAGCAAAAGGTGAAGTATGAATTAAAACCTGTCTGGGCCAGCAAGCCCTCTGACATCACCATACCAAGTAGATGGCATTTTAGGGTTGGCACTTGGCCTTTTCTTCCTAAAGGTGGGACTTGTAGCTTTTTGTTTGCTGGACGCAAATAAATACTATCTTCCATGGTTTGAGTCTTCTGGTTTGCAGAAGGGAAAGATTACTTAAGGCAAAGCCATACCTAAAGATTGTCAGAGTTAAACAATGAGTCACCTTGTCATTGATCGCTCTTTGACCTTCATCAACTCTGAAATACTGTTTTACCTTGAACATGACAAACAAAGGGTAGGGCTGGCAGGGATCCTTTTAAGCAAAGACCAAGATATCAAATGTGGGTCAAAATGAGAGAAGAAGGTGTTTACAGTACTCAGTAGGTATAATATTTTAAAAACACCTGTAAGAACTCCTCTTAAATGTTGGTGTTGAAGTAAGTATATATACTCACTTGCATGCACATGTATAGTCTCTTGAGTTATTTGTTATTAGCAACCTTTGATGCTAAAGTTGCTAGGAAAATGCCAAACAAATTAAGGTGGCAACCTGAGTAGAACAACGCTGTCCTTGCCGTTAGAGCACTCCTCCTGGCCAAAGGTTGGAAGAATTACTTTGGAGGCAACATTTTCAGAACCCCCAGCCAGCAAAGCCACTGAGAGTCAGATTTTAAAAACCATGGTCCAAAAAGGCATCTTTACCAGGCTCTGCTCTTTGGCCGAATAAAAGTGAAGAAGATCTGTTTTCTCTTATCCTTTCTCCTTTTCATTCTTCTTTCAGTTCTCTCTCTTTCTTGTCCATTGTCTAAAGGTGCAAGTCAGTGAGGACCTAGAACAAATGAGTTGAATAAATTTCTCTCTTTAAGAAGAAACAATCAGGTACAAGTTAGTTGGGGGATATTTGTGAGCCTGTTGTTGCGCCATTCTTTGCAGCAGGGAAATGAGTTTTTTAGTCCATAGTACAGAGCTTTCCAAACTTTTCATGTTGGTGACACACTTTTTTAGACATACATCATTTCGTGACACAGTAATTCAGTTTTATTAGCAAATCAGAGGTTAAACTAACCCCTTATAAGAGATACAGACACATATATAAATTGTAATAATGAAATGTATGAAGACACAACATACCTCATGAGAACCTTTCATATATTTTTTAAAAATATATGATTTATAAATAACAACATACATTTCCAAGATTGCAGGGCAGGTGACACACCCACACACTTCAGGCGACACACTAATGTGTCCCAGCACACTGTTTGGAAAGCCCTGCCATAGTACATCACAACCAAGTTAGGGTCCAAGAATGAAGGGAAAGAAGCGAGAGCAGCAAACCACACTTGGTAGATTGTTATGTTATCTTCATAAACCTTATGAAATGCTAACATAAACCGTATGAAGTCTTTGATGGCTAAATTATTTAAAAAAATACAAAAACAGTAGCTACAAAGAGAACTGAGTAGCATACTTCATGTCTTCCCACACCTGGGCTACCAGCCCTTCTCTTGATGCACTTTTTTGAGTGTTTTCTGCTTTAAAAAGTTCCTGTTCTGATATTTCCTGAGTGAGAACTTGCTAGCTCTCCAAGGTATGCAAACCAGTAATCTTCATATGACTGTGCAAATATGTTTATAGAAAAGAAAGCCTACTTCCTGCTTGCCACGTTGAGGTTTAAAGCTTGTGTTTGCTTTTTGAAGTTTTGTTCATGCTTCTGTTGAAAATACCGGCAGACATTCAGTGAGGTATGTAAACTTGTAAATGAGAGAAGGTCTAGCAGGACCTCAATTAAAAAATGTCACAGGAGCACACTATCAGTTGTCACTGTCACTGAGAGAAGACATAGAGAATCGGTGTGTGTCTCTGTGTTTGCACGCGTGTGTGTACCTTCCAGCAGAGGTGCCTTTTTGAACCTGGGTTAAATGATCTTAGCTTAGCAGAATTTGTAACTTCCTGAAAAGAGATACCTCTTGAAATCTCTCTCTTATTTTTTCAGGATTTTGGGTTTAAGAATAGTCAGATATTAATTTTATTGTAACACTTCCATCCTGCCATTTATCATAAGATCTCATGTTAGTTTACAGTATAAACAGTTCAAAACATCTCCAGACCAAACGTTCAAAGAGTTTGAATATGATAAAAACAGTAACAGTTCAAACCACTTAGTAGCAAATGATATGAAATTAGATTGCGCTTTTGCTTAATTTTGTTTGTTCGAATCTCACCTGCACATTTGTCCTCTCTTTGTTCTATATTGAATTGCTAGAGGGTTTTTTCCTTCCTTTCTGCATAGAAACTTGTGCATATTTTAGAAAATACAATCCACATTTAATAGATTTTAGTGTATTTTTCCATTTACGAAAGTGTGTGTATTTTTCAAAGATACATATTTTTAGTGGTGTGGTATTGTTGTTGTTGTTAACTGCCTTCGGATTGACCTTAACTTGTGATGACCTTATGAATGAGAAACTTCTAAGTCATCCTGTCATAAACCGCCCTGCTCAGGTCTTGCTGATTCAAGGGCATGTCTTCTTTGATTGAGTCTACCCATCTGTAATTCAGTCCTTCTCTTTTTCTACTGCTTTCTACTTACCAATCATTATTGTCTTTTCTAGTGAGTCATGTTTTCACATGATATGGGCAAAGTGGAACAGTCTCAATTTAATCAGCTTGGTTTCTTGGAAGAGTTCAGGCTTGATTTGCTCTAGGTTGCATTCATTTGTGTTTTTTAAGCAGTCCAGGGTATCTGTAGAACTCTTCTCCAGTACCACATTTCAGATGCGTGCTTTTACTTCTCTATAATTTTAAATGGGAAGGGGGAACACTCTGACACTTGTATATTCCTCTTAACCATGGAGAACTAAAGGGGATGTCCACACTTCTGTTAAATGTCTTGTAGATCACAGGTTCTGGGTTTTTTTTTTTTAAAAAGTGGTCAATGTAAATTACTTTTCAATGCCTACCTTTACTGTCTTGTGCTGACACAATGTTGTTGCATTCAAAAGGCTTGTGAGGTGCTAAGCAGGGATCTTTCCATGAGAGCTACCTAAGTAAATCAGCCTCTTGCATCTTGGCCCTCAAATAGAAATTAATGACTCAAATCTCACAAGTGTGCGTGTGTGCGTGTGTTGAGAAGATGTAATTTTATTTCAAACAGGAAGAAAGATTTCAGCAGCCCTTTTACTATTTTCCCCTTTTTTGTGTAACTCAAGTATACATTCTGCTTTTATTTTTAAAAATGGCAGTTTTCAAATCCTTCCCCTTGCCCAGAAGGCATGAGGATGTCCTCTTCTGGATATTTGGGGTAGGTTATTTCAGTTTCACCAAATGTTAATGCTACAGGGATTTGGTGTCTCGATTAAAGATTGCTCTGCCAAGAGAAAGGGAAAACTGAGACTGGTTTCTTCTTGTAATCTGCCTTGCTTATTATGATCTCTCAGTTACAAACAGTGTTTTTCTGTTACAGGGAGATTTCCCCCTGTAATGCTCTTGTGTCTCCTTTAATGCCCAACAATAAAATGAGGTGTATGTGGAGGTATTTGAAATGTTATCCTCCTAAGCAGTAGTAAGGAAACGTTTGGTGTGATTGAAAGGATCCATATGAAGATGTTAATAGAATGGTGAGCAGAGTTGCTCTGCAGGTAGAGGGCAACAATAATGTATTCCATGAAGAGCTGGAGAAAGTTCTGTTTTTGGACTGCAGCTCCCGGAATCTTTTACCCAGCCCACCAGCTGGAAGGTTCAGGGAGCAATTGTCCGAAAACGTGTCTGCCCCCCACCGATAAGTTCTGGAGAAGTAGGCTCTGAAGTACAGGCATTGTGTACGTTCTTCATCCCTTTGTCTTGCTGGCTGCAGAGTTAGAGCATTGCTAGAGAATATAGATCTGCCTTAATGGGAAAAATTCATGATGCTGCACCTTTCTAGATGATGAACCTGTGTTCAGGAAGTGCTGGAAAATACAGCAGGATCATGCCCTCTGCGATTGCTTCTAATAATTCTACATACTGCATATATGCAGGTTCATTCTCGGAGCAGACTGGTCCTTCTAGACAGTGTACCATTAGTGACTGCAGTTTTGTGGGTCCTGGGCACAGTAGAAGGTTCTGCAATTTAACAGTGGGTGGAGGTGAACCCACATGGCTTGTTCAGAATATTTTGCTGCCTGAGGCAACAGAAGAAATTGTACTCCCTTTCTTTCCACAAACAGAAGCAAACTGGAGTGCCAGGGCAATCTTACTGCTGCATATTTAACTCAATTGGTGGTTGAATCTTACTGCCTTGTGGGAAGGAGACACTGTCCTCCACTGTACCTGAAGGTATCAGGATAGAGGATGCAGATCCAGCTGTATGGCACACATAAGTCCAACTTCCAAGAGAGGACACAGGAGGCAGAATTTGGGACAGTTCCAGTGTTCCCTGCCAGCATATGCAGTTGTCTCACTTTGCCAGCCATCACCAGCAACCACACTTGGACTGTGGATTTGCAACTGCAGCCATGTTTGAATCACTATCCCTCCTATGCGTAAGTCAGGGGATCGTGGAAGCACTGGTGCCTAGCACTAGTTCTAAGTCCCCTGTCTGTCTGGGTAAATGCCAAGTTGTCCCACCAATCTGTTGCACTAGATGCAGCCAGATGTCCAAAGCATGTGCCATGCCAGGGTCTTTGTCCTTCCCAGGGACACATCATAGTTACAGCTGGGGCTGCAACATGCGCATTGTTATTTTATGTGTTTTAGTCTTGAGTGATTTCTTACTTTAAAAAGCCATCATCAAGCCATTGTTACATTGGGCAAAACGCAGGTGTGGAAGCAGCATGGCAGCAACAGATACACACATCAGGCTGTTTTCCACACCACATGCTGAATGCTATTGAGTGGGATAGAGCTTACTGCTGTGAAGCTGTGCTCACTGTGCTCAAAAGTCAGTGATCTGTAATTCCTATAATCTTCAACCACAGTCCAGTCTGCTCAGGGTGGAGGTATATTCATTTTTATTTATTTTTTTGTACCGCCTCCAAACCCAAAAGGGCTTCTGAGGCAATGAGCAAGTAAAAACCAATTCAAACAATGCAAAGATGAAAATATTTTTGGAACATGTTAAAATACTCTTTAAAAGCTCCTAAAAGCAGTCTAAAAACAATAATAAAATCTAGTTAAAAGAGAAATTTCCAACACTGAATGCCATGTGAGACAGCACTGTTTTGGCTACCTGCCAGAAGCTTAAAAGAGTTGGGGCCAGCTTAACTTCCTTGGGTAGGGAGTTCCAAAGTTGAGGCACTGCTATAGAGAAAGCCCTGGTACATGTACCCATCCACCTAACTTCACAAGGTGCTGGGGCACACAACAGGGCCTCTTCTGAAACCAGGATTTACTGGGAGGTTCATATGGGAGGAGATGCTCTTTCAGATATCTTGGCTCCAAGTAATTTAAGTGTTTGTAGGTAAACACCAGCACCTGAAATTGAGCTCAGAAGCGAATTGGAAGCCAGTGTAGTTCTTGCAAGACCAGTGTTATGTGACCTCTAAGATACACACCTGATGCAAGTCTGGCTGCTGAATTTTGCACTAGTTGCAGCTTCCAAATACTTTCCAAGGACAGCCCTTCGGTAGAGTGCATTACAATAATCTATTCAGAGGTAACTAAGGCATGAACCACTGTGGCCAAATCAGTCATCCCCAAAAGGGGCACAGCTGATTGCAGGCTAAAGTTGGGCAAAGGCGCTCCTGGTGTTTGCAACAACCTGGCTTTCTAGGAGCAGCCCTGGATCCGAGAGCACCCCCAAGCTGTGAGCCTGATCTCTTGGGAGGAGAGCAACCCCCTCCAGTACAGGGTGTGATTCCCATTCCCAGGTTGGTTTTCCTACTGAGCAGCAGCACTTCCCTCTTGTCTGGATTAAGCCACTGTCTGTTCACCTGCATTCAGTCCTTTATTGCATGCAAATAATAATTCAGTGCTGCCTCTGCCTCTTTGACATCAGTCGTAAGAAAGAAATAGAGCTGGATATCACCAGCATATTGATGACATCCAACCCTAAAGCTCTGGACCTCTCCCAGCATCTTTGTGGAGATGTTGAAAAATATAGGGGACAGTGTAGACCCCATGGAACCCCACAGACTAATGGCCAAAAGGCTAAATGGCAATCCCCCTGCACAACCTTCTGGGAATGTTCTGCCAAGAAAGACTGGAACCACTGCAAAGCAATGCCCTCAAATCTCATATCTGCCAAACAACCTGTAAGAATATAGTGGTTAATGGTATCAAAATCCACTGAAAGATGCAGGAGAACCAATAGAGCAGTGGTTCTCAACCTGTGGGTCCCCAGATGTTTTTGGACTTCAGCTCCCAGAAGCCCTGAGCATTGACCATAGTGGCTGGGGCTTCTGGGAGCTGAAGTCCACAAACATCTGGGGACCCACAGGTTGAGAACCACTGCAATAGAGACTCACTCCCCTTGTCCAACTTTTGGTGTAGGTCACCTTTCCCATAACTAGATCTGAACGCAGATTGGAATAGATTCTGGTAACCAGTTTCAGCCAAGAAAATCTGGAACTGTGTTGCCACTCTAAGACCTTGCTTAGAAAGCAGAGAGTAGAGACTAGATGATTGTTACCTAGGGAGGTGGGGTCCAATGAAGTTCGTTTTTTTCAACGAAAGTCTTACAGTTGCTTCTTTGGAAAAGGGCGAAATATAGCCCTCTTTCAAAGAAACATTTACAACTGCCACTACCCAATTTGTCAGTCTTTCTCCAGCAGCTTAAATTAGCTAAGATGGATATGGCTCTAACATTCAAATAGCTAGCCTCACCTTCCCAAGCAACATGTCCACATCATATTGAACAACCTGAAACTCATCCATCAAAACCAGACAAATATGTGCCTGAGTTACCTCCCCAGACTCTACCTTCAATGTGGAGTCCAAGGCAGAACAAATCCAACCAATTTTCTCTGTGAATTATTTAGTAAATTTGTCCCAGTGCTTTTCTAAGGGCTCCTCCTCAGCAGTTTGAGGTTTAGGATGTAAAAACCCTTTAAGTACTCAGAATAGCTGTGGCTGGACAAGAGTGAGCTGCAAAGTAGTTTCTAAAATGGGTCTTAACCTATTCTTAATTGGATTCATCCTGAGTCTGCACCATTGCTGTAGTCATGTGCCCAGGTACTTCATTGCCTTGGGCTCCTCAGAAAACCGAGGAGCCCATGCTCTGCACTCAAAGGATGCTTGGGAGCAACTGTATCAATTGCCCAAGTCATCTCCCTATTCCACGGTTCAACCAGTGCATGGACAGAATCACCAACTCTAGCAACTGGAAAATCCCCCAGTCCTTTGGATTTATTAGATTCCTGGGGCGGATCATTTTAGCAGGTCCATAATCCCTGCAGAGGTTAGGAGTCCCAGCATATCTAACCCCTATCAGGGAGTGATCTGTCCATGGTAGTGTGATTCTTTCAAAAAACCCTACCCCCCCAGTTCACCATCATGATAAGCAAAAACCAGATCAAGTGTGTGGCCTGCTGCATGTACAGGGCCAGATATTAACTGAGACAGGTCCGTGGTTGCTGTGGAAGCCATGCAGTCCTGAACTGGCCCTGATGAGGGTGCCTCAGCGTGGATGTTAAAATTCCCCAACACAGTAAGCTTGGAGTAGATTAATACCACTTCCAAGATCACTTCCAGCAGCTCTGGTGGGGAGACAGTTGGGAGACAGCAGGGTGGATGGTACACCAACAACGTCCAGTTAGAGAGTCACAAATTTACCAACTTTCCTGTGCAGCATATATACTTATACCATGTATCATATATATATATATACACACACATATATATGTATGTATGTATTCTTTAATTACACGTTCAGTTCACCTGATTATTTATAGTGAAGTAAACAAGTGTGTGGGTAGCTTGCTTCTGGCCTCACTGTGGGGATGAGACAAGAAATAGACTTGTTGAAAAACTGCACAGGCAAAATTTTCTCTGTTTTTGCTTTGGAAACTTTGGAATGAAACTTTATACAAAGTGATGGCCACATATCAAGCAAAAACAGTGCATACAAGTATATGTGTCATTGTAAGCTGAGATTTATTTACATGTTCTCACACAGGCAGATCTTGGAAACATTACTTTTTGGAAACAACAATTCCCAGGAACCACCAGCCGGCATGGCCAGTGACTAGGGGTTTCTGGGAGATACAGTGCATGAAGGTCACTTTTCCAAGCTCTGCAGACAAGCACTTTGGGTACAGTTGCATGTATAAAGATAAGAATAGATATGGCAGTTCGGAGCAGGGGCCCATATAATCCAACATTGTGTTCTCACCACCGTTAGCCTCTGGGAAGCTTGCAAGTAGGACATGAGTACAACTGCATCTTCTAACTCTCAGCAACTTATATGCAGGCCCATAGTGCCTCTGATAGTAGAGATGACACACGCACACCTCTTAGATTTATAAGATAAGCTTTAACCAGTATGAATGTATCTAGATCCCTTTTATGGCCATCCAAAGTGGAAGCCATCACTGCATTTTTTGCCAGGAATTCCACAGTTGAACTATGTGCTGTAAGAAGAAGTCTTTCCTTTCATTTGTCTTGTGTTTCCCCCCTTTGGGTTATATTATTATGAAAGAAGAGGGAGAGCCTCTCCTTGTTTATGTTCTGTTGTCCTTTTTATAGTGACACTGGGTGTGCACATAAACACAGCATGAATCTATGCACAGCATAATCTCCAGAAATTTCAATTCCGTTTTCTCCCAAGCATTGATGTTACTCTGGAAAAGAGTATTTCCATCCAAAGCTGGAACAATCACCTTAGTTGTTTTGTTTTCTGGTTCTTTGAAGGTTCTTGATATCCTATATCCAAATTTATTCCTGTAGATATGAAGGCAAGGAATATTCTCCCCCACCCTTTCAAACTACTGGAAGATGAGATTCTCAAAATTCCAGAGATTTTCCTGAAGATCACTTATATCTGTTTGAGAGGCCTCTGTGAGTTCATTTTTGGATTTTGCCTGGCTCTGTGGTAGGAGTAACTTGTCTACAGAAAAGGTTCATTGTACTAGCAGTACGGTATATGAATGAGTTAGGGTCAGAAACTCCCTTTTCTTACAGCTGTCATTTCACTCTTTTGAAATTTGCCATCCTTCCACAACTCCTGTGGTTCTTTTTAACTCTAAAGGATATCATGATAATTCCTTATTTACTGTGGATTAATGAGTTTGTTCTATTTACTTGTAAAAATGCACAGTGTTGGTGACCAGGGATTAATTTGTGCACAGACATAGACCTGGTAACTGCCATTTTCTTGATAAGCTTTTAGATCTCTTATTTCTCCTTAAAGTTAAATGCTGGGAATGGGATAAGGGGTTATCCAGCTGCCCCAACTCTGGACAATGATATTAATTTGCTGAGAAAAATACAACAAAATCTGGAATACAGAAAGCAGCAGTGATGCCTGTATGAGACCAGCTCCAAAGCATAAAATACATCATGTCAGCGTTTGAAGCTTCACTGGCTTCTTCAGCAGGCAAAAATATTAAAAATCATACTGGAGACAAAGGATGATGATGATAGAATCACAGGCCTACATTTTGTCTCAGGTGTTATTTCTGTAGTCAGAGTTAAGATGGCATTGAAGGATTTCAATGCACGAAGAGGCCATTCCTCTTCTTGGCAATGTGAGGACTAGAAAAAAAGGGCGGTAAAAGACAGCGTTACTAATGGAGCTGAAATGTTGTTGTCTGCCTTTTATTGCCCTTCGCTGAATAATATGTTGGGCTATGTGATTCCCGCTCCTGTCCTAATGCAAGATGCCAGGGCTGGGAATCTAACTGTGAGTCTTCAGAGTACAAGGCATGCGTCACTGAGTGATGATTGGCTTGAAACCAAGGGAGTAAAGGTTAGCTGGGTGATAAGTGGCCTGTATGTGGCTTGGAGTTTGTTGCATTTAACCTCTGTGACAGCCTTCCACATACTCTCCAACAGTTCCAAACTGGCAGGGACAATCCCAAGCAATCCTCTGTCAACCCACTTTTCTGGCTGTTACATTTTTTTAAGTGTCCCAGTTTCTCTGTCCTCCTCCCACTTCCCCACTTTGTCCTCAGCTTTATCTTCATTGCTGCAGACTGAGTTTGAAATACAGAAGCAATTTCTGCTCAGTTAACTCAACAGGGCAGAGAGGAGAGGAGAATCTTGCCCATCCTTATAGATTCAGGCAAAGGCAAACTGCTGCAACTTCTCCTAGCTTGGGTGGTCTTCTTTATTGATAACTTTGCTATCTTGACCACACACTGATGTTGCTTGGCCACATGGGTCCCTGTTTTCATCTGTGAAAGTTTGGAGTGTATGCATTCCCTAATTCAGTGTCCCCAGGCTAGGCTGCTTTGGGAAGGATGGGAGAGGGTGGTTAAAGTCCTGTGCTGAAGCTGTGTTCTCTGTCCCGCTCCCACCCTGGCACCTTAGAGGTGGTTCAATAAAGTATTCTCTACATTTTTTTTTTTAAAAAAACCCACCTTGCTCCTGTATTAAACAATGCACATTGTCTCTATGATGATGACTGGTAATACTGTAATTTCAACATTCCCAAAGCAATTCCTGTGTTCCTTTCATATTACGCTAGCTTGTATTATCCCTTGATTCTTACGCTCCTGTTCTGTCGTCCCTTGTTAAAAGTCCTCTGGCCGACTGACAAAAAAGATGCATAATTAAAATGCAGCATAAAACAAAAACAATGAAAAACAAAAAATACAGATGTGAAATGGTAAGGCCTCGGCTTATAGGGCATGTGTTTCGGGTTGTCTATCTGCAACATATCTTTATAGATGTACCTCAGTTGCCGAAACCTCTGACAAAGACCCTTTTTACAAAATATTTTTATGCCCATCCAGCTCCCCTTTTCTTTCTCATCTACTTCCTAGCTGGAAATTTTTCTAGCAGCGTCAGCATGTGGAAACAGCAAAACAAGACAGAAGGAGCACGAGTGAACCTGTCTCACCAGCTACCCCAGCATATTAAAAAGGCATAGACCTCTAAGTTTGGTCACCAAAGTACAGGAAGCTATCCTTTTTCCTTCCATGGTATTTCTGGCTCTGATGCCAGTTTTTTTTGTTAAAGACGTAATGTCCAGGAACACACCTCCTTTATTAGCTGAGGTATGCCTGAACATTTAAATCTGTCCTTGAATCAGTAGCCTGATTCTGTAGAACTTTGAAGTCCCACTGGCTTCAACAGGATTTTATTCCAAAGTAAGTGGAGAACCAGTGTGGTGTAGCGGTTTGAGTATTGGACTATGATCCTGGACCAGGGTTCAGTTCCCCGCTCAGCCATGGAACCCATTGGGTGGCCTTAGGCACATAACACACTCTCAGCCCCAGAAAACTGTATGACAGGTTCACCTGAAGGTTGTCATAAGAAGGAAATGATTTGAAGGCACACAACAACAAGTGGACATAGGAGTGTAGTATCCAAACACAAGGGCAGAAAAAAAGGAAACCTGACAGATGGTGGATTAGGGGAATCCTCAGAGGGTGAACATGTTTTTAGGTGTTTAAGGTCTGACACTTGAAAATTCTATAACTCTCAGAACCTAGAACTTTTTTCAAGGCCTCTCTAAGGATTAGGACTTAAAATTTTAGAGCTTCCCCATTGCCCCTGGTGTCAACATGATTTTTTTATAAGAAATGTGCACATTAGTTATCCGTCTATCTGCAACCTGTTGCTGAAGGCATTGGTAAATGATTTTAGTTGTTAAATATGGATATTTATTCTTGTTTTTACTGTTTTTAACAGTAATCAAAACATTGATTTCTCATGTATTACAGTTCTGATTTTGTACACTGACTTGGAAAGGCTTCTCCTAAGTGTCAGCTTATGAATCTTTTTTTCCCCCCAATGGCATTCCAAGACTTGTTTAGTCCTTAAATAGGGCTTTCTGTTCTAAATTGAGAGAAGAGTAGCCACTGGTAAAGCCATAGATTCTCTTTATGTGAGAAGAGGGATGGGGTGGTGGTGACGGGGAAGGGTGAGGAGAGCTCAGGTTATCACTGGAGTTGGTTTGTAAGTTTATGCAGATCTTGTTTGCACAGCAGTGACTGATCATATTTAGCTTCTAGGTCAATCAATATAGTTTTTCCTTGTCCAGTGGTAGATGAGGTCTTCCAAGCAAGATCTTTTCTGCTGCTACCAGGCTTCGGTTTGTCCACATACCAAGGTGCTCATGAGCCTGGTTCATCTTAATTATCACACTTGTAGCCAAGGAATCTTCAAAGCAGATAGTAACCTTCTCCACCTGACTTTTTTTTTTAAATTATCCTCTTTTCTTTGTTTACCATTCACTTGAATTGTGCCTATCCCTCAGTGGTTGAGTATGACCCAGTGAAGAGGATAAGAGAGCAAAGTATCTCACAATATAATCTGGTCTTTCTCCTTCTCCCTCCCTACTTTAGGTAGGGGTAAGTGGAGTGATGCATGAAGTCATCCATCTAATTCTCCTCATGTTTACTTGTAACTTTGTCTGTTTCCTCAGATACAGAAGAAGATGCTGAGATTCCACGGTTTAACCAAAGCCCTGAAAAGCATGTGCCTTTTTTAATGCAGGAGCCATTGCCAAAACATTGCCTACCATGAGGCTGCTCCGGAGACACTATGGCCCACTGAAGCTGGCTTTGGTGGGGGTGGTCTTTGTGATCTTTCTCTTCATCATGCAAAGAGACGTGGGCAGTGGGGATCCAAGGGAGGAACCTTGGCTGAAAAACATTGTGGACAGAAAAGACCAAGTGATCGACATGATGATGGGAGCTGTCAACAACATCCGTGACTCTATGCCAAAGCTACAGATCCGGGCTCCGGTTCAGCAAGAGGCTCCTGTTCAGGACAGCAATTCCTGCCTGCCAGGGTATTACACCCCTGCAGAACTGAAACCTTTCATGGAGCGTCCACCTCAGGATCCCAATAGTCCCGGTGCAGATGGAAAACCTTTCAAGAAGGATGAGTGGACGCCAGAGGAAACCAAGGAGAAAGAGCGAGGCTATGAGAAGCACTGTTTCAATGCCTACGCCAGTGACCGGATATCTCTCCAAAGGGCCCTGGGACCAGACAGTAGGCCTCCAGAGTAAGATCTTCCCTCTCCCTGCTCCCTGTAAAACGCTGTGCCTGAGGGGAAATCCAGGACAAAATGCAAGCACAACTCTTTGCCAAGTAGTAACCCACCACAGTGGGAGTGTGATTAGATAGGTAAAAGGTGGTCATTCAACAGCATCCACTTAATGTTCCCTGTTTCTCTGGACCTAGGTGCAGATGGGTGGCAGAGTCATATACATCATGTGAGTGGATGTTGCCATTAGCTGTTTTCCAGTGGAGTAGGCCACATCCATTGTCTTGTTACAGTGTAGCCTCTGAGGACACCCACAGCTTCAGTTGATGCCCCACACATTATAGGTGTTTGGGGGCAAAAAGTGTTCTGAGCGTCCTGTTAGTCATTCAGCTTCTCTAGGGAAAGGTGGCTTTAAAACTATTAATGTCTCACACAGGTCTGCACACTATGGGTTTAGACATTTGGCTGGAAGAACACCATGAAAAAATGGAGACCCTAAGTGACCTTGAGTGTGTCTCACACTCTCAGCCCTGGAAACTCCTATGATAGGTTCGCCTGTGGTGACCCTAAGTCAGAAGTGACTGGAAGGCACACGACAACAAACTTTACATAGCCTGGGAGCAGGGATGTGGCCCTCCATGAGACGTTGAGTTACAGTTCATAGCATGCCTTACTAGGAGTGATCGAAATTGGGGCCCAAGCAAGGTCTGTATGTTCTTCAGTCCTTACCTAAAAGAAAAGTGTGGAAACGGTGCAGAATGATTGAGTGGATGCAGGCTGCCACAGAAATGTCATGTGGGACACAAAGGAACTTGGGAAGAATGTGTTGTGTAGGGCAGGAGGCCAAGGGACTGTAGTGTTAAGGAGGCCCTATGAGGTATCATGTGCTTCTCAAGAGAGTACCCAGAAAGGAGAACTTCAATTAGTGATCCATTATTCCAAGGGAGTCCTAAAGAGGTGGTGAATCAGTGGTCAGGGAGGAACCATTGGTCAGCAGACAAGCATGTGGATTTACTGCAGAAGATCCCAGATTCAATCTCTGCTAGTTAAAAGAATAAGGCTGCAAAGGATGAGAGAGACCTCTGTGTTGGAGGACTTAGAGAGGCTGAAGCTAGCAAGGACACAATCCTGAGCTGAGGCAGTCTGATCCGTTGTAGGGTGGTTGACTAGTGGTTAAGAGTGTTTTTCCCATAATGGATCTAGTCCTGGGGAACAGCTGCTTTGGTGTTTTTGATTCCCTTATGGAGCTTCAGACAGTACCAGTATCCCTCCAGACTGTGTATGTGATAGACTCTGCTGTGTAGTCAAGTGAGGAAGGCTTCCTAGGATTGGCAAAGGGGGTGTTCCAGAGAGCAGGTATTTTTCTTTCCTTTTTTAATCATTTTTATTTATTATATAATATATATAGTACATATAATACATATAATATTTATGATAAACCAAATACAAATATAAATTATACATATATATTAGGATAAACTACTATGTGTATTGTAATGCTACAGAATCTTTCACCATTAACAATATCTTAAATTCTTAATATCTTATATCTTAAATAATTCCTTATTCAGTAATTATGTTCATTACAAATAATCAATCCTTCAAAGCTACTGGTGAAGCATTATGCCAGTTCTCCTCTAAATAAATATATAAACAATCCTAGTCCTCTCTAAATCTATCTACTATTTTGTCTTTTAAAAACATAGTCTGTCTATTTCCATAATGTCATACAGTTCCACAAGCCACTCTTCGATTTCAGGTACCTTATCATTTTTGCATTATCTTGCATATAATAGCCTAGCTTTAGATATCATGTACAATAAAACTTTCTGATCTTGTTTTTCAACATATTCATCTGGAACCTTGATTATACTAAGAAGGTAAAATTAGGGTTTCATTGGAAATATTTTTCTTAATTATTTTTGTAATTTCATTATGGATGTTTTTCCAATAGCTTTTGGTCTTCTGACATTGCCACCAGAAAAGATAAAAAGTTCCTTTTTCTGTTTTGCGTTTCCAGCATCTATCATTGTGTCTTTTATAAATTTTTGCTAACTTTGCTGGAGTCAAATGCCATCTATACAGTAATTCATAGTAATTCTCTTTAATTTATTGGCTTCTTGTAAATTTCAGGTTTGTCCAAGTGTCAGTCCAGTGGTCTAGTTGTAATGTAAGTCCAATGTTCTGAGCTCCTTTAATCATGCAGTTCCTTCTTAATTCTTGTTCCATTTCCCATTTTAGTAAAAGTTTATACAATTTGGCCATGATAAGTTTTTTTCTCATCTTTAACATAGTTTCAAATTCAGTATTGGAATTGTCAGATTTCTCTACTTATCTCACTTAAATTCGAATAGAGTTGCCTGTATAAAAATCAAGAACAGTCTGTGCCTTCCACCAATAGCTTTTCTCTTGTTTTAAAATAGCTTTCATTTCCTTGAAATTTTAAGATCTTGAGAGTTGAGGATTGACTTCTGAATTACAGAAAGCCTCTTGGGGAGAAATTCATCGTGGTCTTTAGGGGATAGTCTGAGTTTATATTTTAGCCAAATTCTAAAAAGTGTCTTTTCTTAAGTAACATGAAAGGAATTCCTTTCTTGGCTTGTTCTTTGCATATGACATGCATGCATTCCAGCCTTATTTCTAATCTTCTCCTTCCAGAAGCAATATTCTCTTGTTCTCTTAATTTTATCCAATCTATTATCCATGTTAATGTCTTGGTATGTGAATATAATCTGAGGTCTGGTAGCCCAAGTCCACTATCTTCCATCAGTTTACATTTAATTCTGGGTTTCTTCCTATCCCAAATGAATTTAGATCGATCTTTTTTCCATTGCTTAAATATTTCATCTTTAAGTATAACAGGAAGGCTCTGAAAAAGGAAGTTCATTTTAGGCAAGGTACTCATTTTAATTGCAGAGATTTTACTTAACAGAGATAGTTTCAACTTATTCCACCTTTGAAGTTCATTCTTGATATCCTTCCAAATTTTAATATAGTTATCAAATACGTCCAGCTTCTTCTTTGTTAATAGAATGACCAAATATTTAACCTTCTTTTCACTTTTAAATTTTGTCTTATTCTCTAATTCCTTCCAAAGAGCCGGTATTTTTCTGAAAATATCTCTAGAAGTTTTGATGGGGTGCTGAAGTAGGAACATGCCCTCAGAATAAGAGCTTGGGGAATGCTATTTATTTGGACTACAGCTTCCATAATACCTAGGATGTTCAGGGTATTATAATATGAATAAATTAGTAAGTAACTTTTCCATGCTTTGATTTGGACGTAGCCTTAGTCTGCTATTGACAGAAGAACAGAGAAGCATTCCCATTCCTCTGTCGCTTTCTAACAATGAAAAGAATTGCCTTCCTGGATCTACCTGAGATCCATCTCCGCCAGCATCTGGTGTCTGGCAGCAGCTTCTGGCCGGATGCCACTGGGCACTAGCAAACAGGATGTGATGTGAAGACCTTTCCCTGTTTGTTCTTAAACAGAGCTAGAGAGATTGCTTCTGTTTGTGATTGTTACCCTTAGCTATCATGGTTAATAGCTGCTGATAGACAAATCCAGTAGGAGATAGGTCTTAATCCTTTCTAAAGCCGTCTAAATTGCTGGTATTGACTATGTGTAAATGTTTGCTGTGAAGCAATGCTCTTGCCCAGAAGAAAACAAAATGTCTCTGGAAGGAAGAAGGAAGGGGATCCTGCAGATACAGGGCCATGCTTTATTGAAACACTGGATGTTGTTGCAATAGTAGTTGTTGTTGCCAGGAGTTGAATAATTACAGGTTTAGAGACCTTATCTTGGATATGTTGCAGTTTAAATGGCAAAAAGCAGTATATTTTAGAAGCATTGGTTGGATTTTTTTAAAAAATATATATAACTAAAGCAGCATTATCAAATTAGACAGCAACTGTGGTTTAGTGGCTAGAGCACTGGACTGAGTCCAAGAAGACCTGAGTTCAAATGTCCTTTGGCCATAATGTTCACTGGGTGAATACTGGGCTAGTTAGTTATTTCTGTTGGTCTAACTTCTTTTTGGTGTTATTCTGCTCATGTTGTGCTTGTGAGTTTCCCTTTGGAATAATAGTTCAGTCATTTCGGGAAAAGAATTCTCAATTCATGTTTCATCCAGTGTGGATCTTGTTATGAGTCACTCTCTGGGAAAAGTGTATTGTACTAATAGTATATGACAGCTGAAAACTGTCAAAAGATATTTCTTATATGAAGCCTACCAAAGTAATAGAGAGCAATTCCAACAAGTCTGGGACTTTGAGGATGGGTTCGACTTTTAAAACTAGCATTGAAAATGTGAAATTGGGGTTCAGAATTTCTAGTTCAAAATGGAGAAGTTTGCTGAATGTTGAGAATTTGATAGGTAATTCATTTTAGCTGTAGTCAAAAGTCAAGGTTATTCAGATCTGTGTGAGAACAGCGAATTTGGCCAGTAATGGCTGGAGTGTACAGAGGAGCTGTTGTTTCCTTGAGATGTTTCTTGGTCTGAAGAGAGAAGAGCCAAACAACTCTGATTGTAGCTGCCTGCATAGCATATTGGGCAGGGACACCTTCACGTTGGGTGGGGTGGGGTGGATGGGAGAGATCAGAAGAGCTCTTTCTGCCCAAGATGAAATCTTGCTGGTTGTCTTTCATCTGTCTGAAGAAAAGGCCTGGGGTGCATTTCTTGCTTTTTAATTATCTGCTGCCTCCCTTTCCTCCTTCCCCACATTCTCCTACCTTTATGCCCCACTGGTGCCCCATTTATGAAGCAGTAAACATTGACAATTGTAATCATCTTTCTCTTTTTCTTTTATGGGGGAAAAAGGGGGAATAAATAAAGGTTGCCCAAGTTCAAAAACTTCCTTGATTCCATCTGTCGCCTGCCCTTGGTTTTGGTCCATTTCTTCCTGCTTCGAAGAGCTCCATTGCCCCCTTAATTTTTCCCTTTGCTCGCCAAGTGGAACAGACAAAGCTTACAGTACAGCAGGGGGGCAAAGGAAGGAGTCAAATGTGACCCTTTCTCTCCTCTTTCTTTTTTCCTCCCCCCCCCCCCGCCACCTTTCCCTGTGGTCTCCAGAGGCTTTCTGTGGAATACAGCTGCTTTTCATAAGGGAGATAAGTCAGTCAAGGGCGGGAGGAAGGGAAAGGAGGGGGGAAGGATCCAACAAAAGGAGTCTTGAATAATGGCTCAAAACCAGAGCAGTTCTGCAGACAGTGTCTGTGTGTGTGTGTGTGTGTGTGTGTGTGTCTCATTCCCTCCCTCTCTTCTACTTACCTCCTGCCCTCCCGACGGCCGATTATTTCTGCCTAGCAGGTGTAGATATCACAATAGAAGAATGTGGTGTTCTAGGCAGGGAGCGCAAGAATGTTATTCAGTCAACCAAAGAGGCATAAACCAATTTAAATTAAAGTGTAAAGCCCTCCCAGAACCGAAACCATAAATCGGAGAGCTGGGGAAATTGGCTCAGATGGGAGGGAAGCCGTGAATGAAACTCTCATTGTTGAACCCTTTGGGAATGGAGGAGGAGGTGATGGGGGAAAAAACTGGTCTCCCATGTGGAACGTTTTCCCCTTTTGATGTCCAGTGAAGGTATGCAGCATGTAAGAGACTCAGCTGCCTTCCCGCTGAAAAGTTCAGAGAAGAGTATGGACAGTGAAAGGGAAAGGGGGTGTAGACACTTCCTTTACCCACTCACCACAAAAAAACCCAAACAAAACCTCACCTAAATCCCCTTGGTCTCCCATGGTTCTCTGTCATGTGTGAGAAAGGTTGAATAAATACAAGAAATACTGGGAAAGATGTTTCTTATGGGCAGTGAACATGTTTTGTCAAGGACTCCATGCTTCAGGTAAAAGTACCTCATGGTTAGTTGGCGGCCCAGCCGTCATGAGGCACAGGTGAAGCTTCAGACTGCACATGGACAAAGGCAAGAAATTTATGTCAAAATGGTGGGCAAACAGCAAGTTTAAACTATTGTCCCTGCGGAGTGGAGGGTGCTATTTAGACTCTGATTCAGGCAGCAAAATATCTTGAGCCAGCCCTGTTGCTTAGGAACGATTATAGTTTTCTGTTGGGCCATGGCTTTTGAAGTTCAGACCCCCTGGAACCAACTGGAGTCCCAATTTATTGGTGGTTGTCAAAACATTTTGAAAAGGTTGGGGGGAGAAATTAACTCTCTTGATCAGCACCATGCTTTATCACCTGAGGTTTTAATATCAGTCTGTACTGCATCTGAAGAAGTGGGTTTATATTCACAAAAGCAGATGCTAAAATAAAAACCAGTTAGTCTTCAAGGTGCTGCTTTGTCTTTTTCTCCCTACTCCATTCCTCTCTCTTTTTTTTTTAATCTCTTGAACCATGTGAGAGTTATTCAAAATGCAGCTCTATTTTGTAAGTCTGGCCACTTCTTTGATTCTGTGTGTCACATGGCTTCGTAGATAGTAAAATGGTTCGTTTCCTTTCCTTTTTAAGAGTCATTTTGATAGCAAGGTAACAAGTATAAATTGAGATTTTTTTAAAAAAAATACAGAACAAAGGCTTTTAAAGTGCATTACTCCCTCACTGTATTATTTGTACAACACATCGGTTTTGAATGTATAAAGCCACCTTCTTATAAATTCTTACCTATATCTTATTACATATTACCACTTTTACTACCTCTAGTCTGTCTAGCCCAGTATTTTATTTCATGGGCTCTCCAAGATCTCAGACAATCAGAGGTCTTTCTCACATACCCTGCTAACTGCTCACTCTAACTAGAAAGTCTCGTGACTGAACCAAGAAATTTACGTTTGCAAACCATGAGTTCTGTTGCCAAATTGTGATCCATTAGGACAGAAGGAGCCAGCTGCTTCAGGTGGGAGATGCTTAGGTGGGCATGAAGAGCAGTTCTCTGGCTGTTCCTCTGTACACCCCCACTATGGTGGCTATCCTTGTTGGAGGACAGAGCTACATGTGTGTGCCTCCTGTCCTATCCTGAATTCCCCTAGTCTGGTCTGCTGCCCTCAAGATATGGTGGAAGATACTTTGCCAGTAGTTCAGGTAAGATTCAACTGGCAGTTCCAGTCAACTCCCAGAGGTGGAATGAGGGAGGAACTGTTGTCTCATCGATCACCTCAGACTTCAGGGCCTCTCCACAGTGTTTTATAGCACAGTAACAAAATCAAGTCCAGGCTTCAAGTTGTATGTAGTCTATACTCCTAATGTATTAGCTGAAGAGTGTGCACTTTACAGTCAACCTCTTTGTCCCCTCAAAAATGGCAAGTCTGACTCCTAATCTAAAAATATGAAGGAAGATCTGGAAGGGATTATGTCCAGGATACAGCTTGCTGTATCTTTCAGAGCTTAAGGTGGATTTTAAAATTTGGAGAAAAAATGAAAACAGACTGATGCTACATGGGAGACGTTGGGGGAAACGGAAGGTGGAAGCTACTAACTGAGAGAAATTGTTGACACTGTGCTGCCCACAGCTTAATAAGCCCCTCTTGAACCTCTAAGACATCCCACTCCCTTTAAAAAAAAATGACTGAAATGGCTTTCTCTAGTCTAAACCCTTTTATTCTGAATGAAGGGGAGAAAGAGTGGTTGTGACTTTTTCAAAAAAAATGGCAGAAACTTAAGGCAAAAGTTTGACTTGTGGAGCAAATTGCAGGAACTCTCTTCTCCATTCTGCTATTGCCACCAAAAAGAGATTTAAATTAAATAGACGAAGTGTGGGTGCCATCAAAAGCTTTTGTTCTGAGCAGCCAGTCAGTAAGTCTGAAACTGCACATGAATAAGTGAGGAGTTTATCCTAAAGCTTGTCTTTACATTTAAAATGAAACAGCAGCCTCACTTTTGGCCCTTAGAACTACAGAGGTATCTGAGTAATTTGCATAAAGCCGGTTTAGAAGTTGCAGCAGGACATGACGCTGGAGATTATAAGTTGTGGACAAGGGGTGCTGCTTCAGCATCAAGCACAACTCTTTGTTTTGACTTGTTGTGTGCCTTCAAGTTGTTTCTGACAGTGACCCGACTAGCCTCTCAAAAATTAGGTCAGTAAACAGGGGCACAGTTTGAGCAAAGATCAGCAAGCTTTAGGTGCTTCACCTTTTCTCAAGGATAGTCCTAAGGCAGGTGGGAGCATCTGCTTCCTGGCTAAAACTAACCAAATTTTCTTGTTACATTTGAATGTGAAAACTGGTTAAAATGGGGTGTGCAACCTTGTTGAAGTCAAGTATATTCTTGCAACCTTTTTTGAGATGACCTTTCTCATCTGTGGCAAGTGGTTGGGGTAGAAGCTGCATATTGGCTAGGGATGTAATTTTTGGTTGATTTTATTCTGCAAGGAAGTGATGAGTAACTTTAACAGATTTCTTCTCGCTGTGAGAAAGTCTTTGGAAACTTTCAGCAACTATTTGCAGTTCAGGACATTTTCTGTGAAAGAAACTGCTTTTTTTTTGCTGGAGAAAACAGAATTATCTGTGCAGGAAATCATTTTCTGCAGAGAAAATAATATTTCTACACAGAAATATTTTCTTTGCCAAAAAGATTATGTTTCCTGTGTGTAAAATGTTGCTTTCTGCACACACATGCACACAAACACAAATTATGCAAATTTTGCACACAGTCTTGAATCATGAAAGTTCTCATTGGTCAAGATTTGTCTTCATCAGAGTTTCACAACACTCAAGAAACACATTTTACAATCATTTTAAAAATATTTTCAAATATTCTTTCCATCCTTATATTGGCACCAGTAATAGATAGGTCCACCTTTTTTACTCTCTTTGCCCTCCTCTTAGTTTGTCTTTCATTTACTCTTCTCTCATATCCACACATACATCTCTCATACTCCATTCATCTGTCAGTTCCTTTTCCCTTCCATCTCATTCATACATCTTTCCTTTAGTTCATCTTTTCTCTCCGACACGTGTCTTATCCCCTTTTTAAGCCATTTTGAGGAGTTGTTGGCCATCCATACATCTTGTGGTTAATAATTCTACTCTGGATTTGTGCGAAGAAGGACTTCATTTCATTGGTCTTGGATTTCCTACCATTTAACTCATTTGACCCTTCCTATTCTAATATTAGCAGAAAGGGAGCAAATCTTTTCCTTATCTATTTTCTCCATGCAGCGCATAATTTTCTTGCAGTGTTCTCTTAGCCAGTGTTTTTCTAAGCTAAACAGCTTAAATTTCATCAAAAGCAGCCCATGTGGTTGCCCCTCACAGCCATCCAGCAGTGGTGGCAGTCCAGTCAAAAAGTCTTTGGGATTTTGATGCTGCAGGTAGATGGGATGAAGGTTGTATGTGGGCCACAAGCTGCAGATTTCCCACATGTGGCTCAAACTGTAGTTTGTTGAAACAAGACAGCATCAAGGTTGTGGTTTGATCCTGGTTTGCTTCAGTAAACTATAATTTATAACAAGAGGGTGAGCAGTTGCAGTCCTCTAGATGTTTTTAGACTGCAGCTTCAATCATCACTCACCATTAGCTATACTAGCTGGGGTTGATGGGACTTGTAGGCCTAAAACATTTGGAAACTCACAGTTGCTCACACTTTTTTAAACTGACCATAATTTATCTTTTTCAGATGTGGTGAAGAATCATGGTTAGTCAAAAGGAACAAGCATTTAATTTTAATCTCCTGTGATTGTGCTGGGAGAAGGGGACAGAGTATAAGCCTCAGGCTTATTTGCACTATCCTAAGCCATGGTTTCACATTGTGCCTATAGCAGGCCATAGACTTGCGTGCTTGACAAAAAGGCATCTCACACAAACTGTCTTGGGGTTAATGATGCCGGGCACAGTGAGAAATGTGTTGGCCAGGAAGAGTGGCTTGTTCTGTGTACGCTCTGAGCGAAAGAAGACACATACACTCAGGACAAAAGGATCTTCATTGTGTTCTTCTGTTTCCCAACTGAGCTTGTGAACAAATCAAGAAGGCAGTGCCATTTTGTCCCTAGACCTCAGGAGAATAAATTATCTCTCCCTCATCTACCCACTTTTCCCCTTTACTAAAGCAAGTTTCCATTTACCAGCATGTAGCAGGGAGCCCATTGAGAGGGCTATTGTTGTGGCCTGTGGCTTGAGAATGGAAATCCCATGACCTCATCCTGCAACCTGCGGGCACTTGAGTCAAGGCAAGGTCAAGGAGGGGGAAGGAGAGGGTAGCTGGGGTGGGTGACCAGATGCAGTAGAAAAAGGGAGAGAGTCCTTAGACAGGGCTCTTGTGTCGTTCAAAAATACACAGAGAAAGGATTCTGCGCTTCCCATGCTACCCCATAAACTGCACACCTGCTCAAAGTCCCCATAGTAGAGCACAGAGGCTAAAGGGCCGAGCACCAAAGCAAGATACTCACTTGTCCTTTTGCAGTCTGACTTACACAACCCTGCACTGCTGGACTTGGGGGGTGGGGTGGAGGGGGTCTAACTCTTTTTGCCCTGCTGGGTTGTGATTTTTAATTAATTAATTTTAAGTGTGTATTATCCATTGCTTTGAAGAAATTGGCTTCAGATGGTAAATTTGCTCAAGCTAGCCCTGGAACGTGGCCACGTTCTTGAATGTTGTCTGTATAAAAATAGAAACAATAAGGCCCTACCTACAGTTGATGGGATAGGGATAATAAAATGCTAATGCTAAGACATACATAGATGTTCCAAGTGCTAAGACACCCAAGTGTAAAAATAAAACAAATGTTACGTGTGCTGCAGGGATCGGCACCTTGTGTTCCTTCAGTTCTGGCTGGATTACGACCTGTACCATCATTCTGTATTGGTAGGTCTGCTGTGAGCTGCAGTCCAACAACATATGGAGAGTCACGAGGTGCCCAGTTCTGCTGTATATTCCAGCATGGAGCCAATCACTGGTTTAAAGACATGTTCACTTTCTGATAAAGGGAGAGGGGTGTAAAACCACTGACATACTCTTACGCATACCTTGGCTTTGATGTTTATTTTGTAGATGTATCGAACAAAAGTTCAAACGCTGTCCACCTCTCCCAACTACCAGCGTCATCATTGTTTTCCATAACGAGGCCTGGTCAACGTTGCTTCGCACTGTATACAGTGTTCTGTATTCTTCCCCAGCTATATTGCTAAAGGAGATCATTCTTGTGGATGATGCCAGTACAGATGGTAAGTCCTGCATATTAAGAGTTGTTTGTAGGTTAGGAGCGTCCCAAGGGTGAGATTTCATGGCTGAAGCATGAGGAGATTCATTAAGCATGATGCACTAAGCATCAAACAGGATTGTTCAAGAAATGTCATTCACATTTTAAAAGAAAGTCTTACAAATGAGAAAAAATAGTTATGTGGTCAGAAATTAAGTTTTCCAAGCTCTGTTTTGAATGGGAAGAAGAACCCCGAACATACCCCAGCTCTCTTTTACCATATTTGCAAGTACTGATTTTAACACAAGAAATTTTTGCAAAAAGTTTTTCCCAATTCTGCTTTTAGAGTGTTCCTCCCATGAAACAACTACATTTCATTTGCTTTCATTTCATTTTCATAAGGAGGTTGTCAAATCGTCAGCCCAAAATCATAATTGACATAATAAATAATAAAACACAGCTATTTTTGGGAGGGGGAAATCATGATGCTGATGATTATGATGATAAATGTACAGCTTTAAAATGCTGAAAATGTAGTATAATCTCAATCATAACTGCAAGGTATTTATTTGGGAGAAAGAGAAAAATGTTAAAAAGATAGAGAGGAAGAGAATGAGAAAGAAGATTATTAATATAGCTAAAACTGAGGAAAAGAGAAAAAAGAGAGTGAGGGACTGGGAAAAGACGAATATAACCAGGAAAGTGGAGAGCGGGAGAAAAACAGAGAGAGGGCAAGGAAGAAAAGGAGAAGATCTTTCCAAGTGTTGGAAAAAGGACAAGAAAAAAAAGACTAGGGAAAGGGGTAGAAGATGAGGATAGGCAGGAGTTGTTGTGGGGAGAATAGAAACAGGATAAGATGAGAGAGAGAGACAGACAGAGATAAGGAGAGGAAAAGATATTTTGCCAAGGTGGCTGGAGGAGAAAATGTGAAGTCAAAAATTCAAAAGGGAAAAGAAAGACCTAAGGAGAGCTGAAGGGGAAGGACACTTGTACCATGCTTTTTTGTTAATAATGGTGCTGTCATTAACACTTATCAACTGGACTAGTGAGGCAAGCAAGTTGCATAGTTACAGCCTTCTCCACTATGGTGAGATGTATTACATTTCTAGTTAAATAATGGTAATAATTTCCAAATCTGCACATAGACAGATGTTAACATGTGCAAGTTTTATGGAGATGTCCCTCTTGGTGGTTCATTTTTGCCTCCCATTTTTTGGAAGGAATGTATGTGGCATGATATCCTTTTGGAGGGGGGTTGTTGTTGTTGTTAGGTGCCTTCAAGTCATTCCTGACTCTGTCACAGGGCTTCATGGCAAGATTTGTTCAGAGGGGTTTGTCTTTGCTTCGGTCTGAAGCTAAGAGGCTTACCCAGTGGGCTTCCATGGCAAAGCAGGGATTTGAATCCTGGTCTCCCAGTGTCCTCATCCAATGCTCAGACCACTGCACCGTGGTGGCTCTTGGAACATAGTATGTGTCCTGATAGCAGGAATCTTATTTTCGCAGATCGCTGCCATAAATTAAGAGGAACTGGAGGAATTCGTTGGAAACTTGATGTGCAGCAAGATGCTGATCTGCAGATCTAAGCAAGGGCAGAAGACCAAGTTTTTAACACTTATACTAGGTCTGGCCCGTCAATAGGCTCTGTAGCGGCTGCCAGTCACAGGGTTCAGTGTTTATGTTGCTATCCATGTTTGTGCCTCAGAAGAGCTCTCAGCAGCCAGAGTCCTCACTAGCTCACTATAGCATGTGCATGATTTTCACAAGGCCAGTATATGGTAGAGAATCTTTCTCTGTCTCTCTCTCTCTCTCTCATACTTGATAGATGAATAAGATACATAGATAAATATTTCTGCCACAAAATCTAAGTACACTTAACTCAGTTTGTTCCCTGGTTATCCTTTGCCTCTCTCCTTCCTTTGTACTTGTAGCTGTCAGACTTCGGACTACAGGTTCCTTGGGTCATGAACCTCCTGCCTTTGTACGTTCTGGTTAAGTGGCAGTGTACCCTCATGGCAGTGTGTCTAAATAATATGTAGAAGGGCCTCTCAGCCCATTATTCATCCAGCTGTGGTTGACCCTGCAGGTTCTTGTAGCTCCTTTAATCCTCTTTCACCTGCTTTTGAGCTGTTGAAGGTGAAATACACAGCATGTCTTTACTTGTATTTTTTTAAAGTGGGCCTGTCTGAGAAGCCCTGTACTTGTAAACCTAATGGTATAAAATTGAGGGTAGCCTAGATTCCCTGGGGAGCTAATAGCACTCAGTTATATAGATCTGTGGGTTTGGCCCTCCAGGTATGCTGTTAGGGTGCTTTCTTGCTTTTGATTCATCTTGTTACTGCATGTGGTATGTTGAATTTTTTTGTTATTCATTCACACTCTCTCTCTCCGTTAATCCCGGTGTATGAATATACCTGCCCAAGGACAATGAAGGAGGCAGATTTTCCCATGATCCACAAATGCAGCAAGCCATATTTAGCTGCCATCTGGTGATAAATTGCTCACTTGGGCAAGTTTAGAAACTGCAAGCTGTCATTTAGCACAGTAAACTGATTGTGCCTAAAGTTAGGATAATGACATGGTTTAGCATCAGGGCTTCCCAGGGAAGAGGGGAGGTATCTGCTCCCTCCTCAGCCTTCCCAAATGACTCTTTAAGTCATTCGTGGAAGGTTTCCTGAGTTCTTCTGAACACAACAACAGACTGAATCCCAGCTATTTGTGGAATTATTTAATTCCAGCTGTGCAACAGAAGGTTTTAAACAAAGCACTTTTAAGAGAGTGCAGTAGTGTTCTAACTGTATTGTTCTTAAAAATGCTTTGTATCATTTTTAATTCTGTGTTTTAAATTAATAGTTTAATTCTATTTTAATGACAACTTTTCATATGTTTTTAACTATATTGTGTTTATTCTAATTTGTAAACCACCTTGAGTCACAGTTTGGGGAGAGAGAGCAGGGTATAGCTAAATTTATAATAATAATATTCCCTCTTTTGTCCTTTCTAATCCTGGTCTCTTTCCTTACTTTTTGAATTCGCTTTCTTTTGGCTAACCGGCTCCCCCCGCCACCGCCTCACATTTCTCCCTCTGTCTCTCTCTCTCTCTGTCTCTCCCCTCCAACCCTCTTTCAGAATGTTTAAAAACCCACCTTTTTTCATCTTGCCATTCTTCCTGCCCTTGGTTCAGTCTTAGCAGCTTGCTGTGTGGTAGGCCACTTTCCACATTAGTATACTTGGCTTTGTAATAACTCATTACTGTTTTTTAAAAAATATTGTTGCACAGTAACATTTAGTTGTTGTTGTTGTTTTTGCTTTAGCTGGCATAAGCATCAGACCTATTGAAGCTAATTTCTTCTTGTTGTTGTTCTAGTAAAAATACTTTGAAGATGTTTTGACCATTTGACTGGTCAAATGCCCAACTCTGTCTATTTGGTGTCTGGGGAGGAAAGGCTGACCAAAACATCCTCCTTGTCTGGATTCAGTTGACTGCAAGTGCTGAATGAGGGGTCCAGTTTTAGTGTAGCTGAATCATCTTAGTGGATGCCAACAAGTGTTTTTTGTTTCGTTTTTTTAAACTGTGTATATTTTCTTTGTAAGGGGATGTGTCTTTTTCCTGCAAGTCTAGGTATAATGCAGAATAAAGATCCATCATCTTAGAAGAAAATACTATAAAACCATGTTTGGTTAGCATTCACCAAGATATTATAAGAATTGCCTCATGCCAACTGGGACACATATTTATCCATCTAGCTAAGTATCATCCCGTCTGACTGGAGTAGTTTATCAGGATCTTGCCCAGACAAAAGTTTTTCCTTCAGCTGATAGCTAGCTCACGTATGCTTGTATGAATATTTAAACAACAAAAAAACCTGGGGCCTCTGGCATAACAGAGTGTGTTCTGCCACTGAGCTGTAGTACTACATTTTTTTTAAAAAAATTGTATTTCTATCCCATCCTTCCCACCAGGAGCAGCCCTGTGGTGAAAATTAGGTTGATAGAGTGTGATTTCAAGGAGCTTCACAGCTAAAGTTCAACTGTTGATTTGAACCAAGGTCTCACTGCTCCTGGTCAGTTTATCTACCTACTACAATGCCCTCACTGCCTCTAACATAGGTCGAATATGAGGTTCTACTTTTGCCTCCTTTGTTCATCTTTAATTCTGCTTTTCATTTTCAAAACTGGGGATGGCTCAGTCAAGTAAATGCAATCTTTGTTTGGTTTGGCAGAGGTAGGGGAAATATTTGCCCTCCCCTTGTGGCATGAGAGAGCCCTCTAGAGAAACTGGTTATAAAGTTTCTAGCCAGTTTTATTATATTAAGCAGCATTTATGTCCAGAAATAACAAGCAGCTTGTTGTACGTGATTGTGGTTTTTGAAACGCTACATTTTGTGAAGTTTAATATGCCCTGTGGCTGCTTTTCTGTAGCTTGAATTTCAACAGTTCTGATGAGATTCTTGCACATGATTCGGTGATGACAATATATACTACTGATACCTTGTATGTATTCTGCTAACTCTGCTGCCAAAAGGGCGAGAAAGAAAGACTCTCATTTGTAAGGGGAAGAGGGAAATCACTTGCTTGGTAGACTGCCCTGCAAAACTTGAAAGTAGCCACCTTGGGATTTGATTGAAGGCTTGGGTATAAGTCACTAAAATAACAGATAAAATGGGCCTGAAGTCAAAATAATTAGTATCCCAGGGCAATGGTTCCAGACTTCTGTCCTCCAGGTGTTTTGGACTTCAGTTCTCAGAATTCTTGATGGTTGGCTAAGCCAGCTAGAACTCCTGGGAGTTGAAGTCCAAAACATATGGAGAACCAAAGTTTGGGAACCACTGTCCCAGAGCTAGGCTGTCACAAGACATTTTTGCTGCCTGAGGTTGAGTAACAAATATTGTCCCATGGTCAAGTTGCATAGTATCCACAGCCAGCCAAGTTATTTTGGTATCTTAGCCAGAAAGTTTCACTAGCACTCTACCTGGGGGACAAAAATACAGTAAGTAAATTAGCAGTTTCTAGTACATATATTTAAATATAGTGCAAGAAGTAAGTAAAAAAAGGAACAGTTTGCAGCTCTTTCATGACATTCAGTCAAACACCTCTTTGACTCTTCTGTTCCAATGCGTCATGTTGCCAGAAAACCATAACTTTGTACTATGATTTGCATGCCATAGGGAGCAAACGTCAGATGACTTCTGCTTTTCTCACATGTTATAGCTCTTGTTTCCTCGTCTTCGCCCCTTTCAGTTTCACATCTCCACAACATTCTTTCACCTTTCGTGGATGGGTAGAGTTTCTCTGTATCACCCAAGACACTACAAATCATAATATGAATGTATTGTACAGGTGACAGGTTCTTCAACATTTCTGATGTCCTGTTACGAACAGACTGGCCATAACAGGTAGTGAAGGTCAGGTTCTCATACTTCAGTAAAAACAAGAGTCACATGGTATCTTTTTAGAGCTGAGAAATTTTACAGTGACACGAACTTTTGTGAGCTTGAGTCCACTTTGTCAGATGTGTGAAGTGCTCTGAGAAACTGTTCATAGTTTCAGGTGTGCTGCTGTGACAGGCGAGCAAAACTACCTCATTCGAGAGCTGTCTCTGTTTCAAAGTTGTCATTTTCTTAATAGTGCGCTGTATCACTTCCTGCTGGTGGCTTCTGTGTTGCAACCACCCATCAAGTTGACAGCAAAAGCTCAGCACTGCTCAAGTGTAGACAGCCAGCAGTCTTCCCACAGAGAGACTTGAACCGCTTCCTGCCCTGTGTTGTACCTGGCAGCAGATTCTGTGGTCGCCAGACGTAACGAATAAGGACATTCAAGAGGCTAGGAGAGGAGGAGGAGGTTCAAGATAACAACATTGCAGCTTTGCTTCCTACTAATCAGCAGGATGAGTTCTCCAGGCTGAAAGTAAGGAGCAATCACAATGTTTTTAGACCTGGGGGACTGCAGTCAGTGTTGGCTGGAGATCACATGTACAATTACATGTACAAACTGCGTGGGTATATCAGTGTACACCTCCAACCACCAGTTTTTCATGGTAATATCACATGAGGACTCAAGGTTGGGAAAGAGTATCCAGAAGTAATTTGCAGGAAAGGAACAAAGCCAATTGTTGCCTAGCTCTTCAAGAGCAGCCCATAGGGACAGTCTCCATCCATTGATCCAGACACTGAAAGCATATAGAATGGTACTTGTGCAGCATTCCTCAAAGGACTGGTATGGAGATCAGAAATGGGTCTCATCCTACTTTCATGTCAGTGCTATCAATTGCTCAGAACATTCTCTCCTTTCTTAACCACCCCACTCCCTCTCTTGTTTGGCTCAGCAGAAGCTCCCCACAGGTACAGGAGGAGGAACTGGTTAGAGAGCAAGTGTTTTTCGTGTCCAGTATTGGAAGGGAGGTAACGATAAAAGAGAAAGAAGGAACCATCCAACAGAATCATCTCTCCCTCTCTGAGGGAGAGAGGGAGACAGCAGGAGAAGTGGAGTTTGAAAAACCAACTGTTTGTCTTTTATATTGTGTTTTAAAAAAAGAACATTGGTTTTGTGTACTGTGGTGTTTTTTTTAAGAAGCACACATCTTGAGTAGGTTTTGCCTACAGAGACAGTAGAGGTATATAGCTGTGTTCCTAGGCCTGATTTGTTTAACAGGAAGTTTGAGACCAGAGCTAGAAATGACATGGAAAGAACAGAGATAGGTTCCTACACTACAAAAAGGACGATCAGGTCAACATGTTTATTCAAAACTAATGCGCACATGTGAAATGAAACAAGCAGAGCAGGTAAGCCATTTGAAAGAGACCGTTTGAAAGGTTCTCCCAAAACGTGTTCAGGAATACTGTTTGTTTGTTTCACCAGGCACCCCTTTTCTTCATGATTTCAGTACTGGGCTCTAGATCTATGTTCTTTTAACCTACTGGGTGTAGCTGATGAGGCAGCCTTATCTGTTTCCCTTTTTGTTCTCTGTTTCTCTGTTCATGCGTGCTCAGTAAGGGGTTCTGGAAGCAGCTGCTATTTACCTTGCCTGTTAGAAGCAAGCACATACAGCTACAATAGGATTGGCTGGAGGAAAATTCTGTTCTTTCCCAGCTCAAGCTTTGCTAGATTGTTTGCCGCAATCTGTCTCGAAGGTCTGTGTTTCTCCAGCCCTCCTTCACTGGTTTCCCAGTGCCAGTACTGCTAAACGTTTCCAGTTAGACAGAGGACAACGAGAAAAATGGGGGGATCTCAGAGGACTTCATAGAAAAAGGAGCTTCTTTGTCAGAGGCTTTTCTAACTGAGGTGTGCCCTTATAAAGAGCACTGTGGTGATATAAGCATTGGACTACGGCCCCGGAGAATAGGGTTCGATTCCCTGTGCAGCCATGGAAACCTTCTGGGGAAACTTGGGCACATCATACTTTCTCAGCCCTCGAAAACCTCATTATAAATTCATGTTTGGGTTGCCATAATGCAGAAACAACTTGAAGGCACACAACAATATCAAAGAAATGAAATAATAAAATAGGTGGACAGTGGGAGGGGGGGAATGAGAAACACCAGCAGATTTTGCACCTTCTGGTCATGGTACTGACCACCTCTTCAGTGGCATCAGGAGGGCAAGGAGAAGGAGACACAGGGCAAAGGGGGCTGCAAGTAGTTTGCAGTGGGGCAGAGAGGAGAAGCCCTCTCCCTTGAAGAAAAGAGGAAGCTTTTTTTTTGTTTGTTTTACAAGGAGGGAGTAAGAAGAAGAAAAGGAGGTGGATTATTTCTTGAAACAATCACCACAGAGAGAAGAGAAACACTAAGAGAAGGAAGGTTTTATAGGAGGAAGTGAATGTTAAGAGCAGCAGGAGGGAAGGATGAAAGAAACTGGCAGTTGTGGGGACAAAGTACAAGTTAAGTGTGAAAGGAAACAAGGAGAAGAAATGGCAGGATATGACTAAAAAGATTTTGAGTGGCATGAATGAGGGGAAGAAAAAAACTGTTAAGTAAAAAGTTGATTCCTCTGGATCTGCAAATGCTGCCTGAAATGAGCATGGTTGTTCTGGCATGTCGGCTGCCTTTGTCTGTATTCAGCTTGAAAAAAAGCTTGAAATATGGAACTTTCTGCTGCAAGGAGATCACTGAGGCAAAGACTGTAGCCGTTTCCAAAGCAGGATTATACACCGGTATGAAGAGATACCAGTAATTTCCAATCGATTGTCCTGAACTCTGCCTCCATCTGCCGTCATTTGGTGATGAGCTCCATTCACACACTGTGATAGTAGGCCTCTTTTATTTCCCGCTCACTCAGCAGGGACCTAGGTTGCAGGGAGCTTCTGTGCAGGTCTGCTCAGAAGCAAGTTTCACAATGCTGAATGGTGATCACTGCTCATTACTTGTGTTCTAGAGCTTTATAAAGCTTTATCAGCAAATTTCTTCCATTTTAGCATGAATTCACATGGATGGCTTTGGGAAAACCTCTGTTTTCTCAGCCTCAGCTCTACATCTGCAAGATGGGAGTAGTGACAATGATTATGAGATGGGGAAATGTTTATAACCCCTGTCTTTGAACATGTTTACCCAGAAGCCTGTATTAAAGTTGGTTAGAAATCAATGAGACTGCCTTTCAAGTAGAGCTGGAAAATATTAAGTCTTTTGGATTACAATTTCCAGAGTCTCCCCTCCAACACACACACACACACACACGCACCAGACCAGGCTATGGTTGGGAGATTCTGGGAATTGTAGTCCAAAAAACTAATTTTTCCGATAACAGCCGGTATAAGTGTGATTAAATTGTGTGGAAGTTACTTCTAAAAGGATCTTCTCTCTTAGGACAGATTCCATGTGGCACTTAAAGGGCTCTTTGCCCACCCACTGGCTTTCCTTTGAACATCTGCCTTCAGAGGATCCTACTCTGAGAAGCTCCAGATGGGACTGCATTCACTGACTTCTCTGACTTTAAAACCTTGCACCATTTTTTTCTCTCTTCCGTGTCTCTGCCTCAGTCATCTTTTCTCCTCCCTATCACAGAAAAATGTTTTTGTTGGTAATGTTTTAAATTATAGGGAAACTTTTTTCAGTTTAAAAAAATGGTCCCTCCGTGCCCAGAAACTCTGCTCTGATAACCTCTGTGTTCATATCATTGACTCTTCTACACAGTGGCTGGGCTCTGGCTGAGTGTTCCACCCCTCTAACTCAATATATTATGTTGCAGAGTACTTGAAAGACGAGTTGGACAACTATGTGAAGCAATTGCAGATCGTGCAGGTCATCCGACAGATAGAGAGGAAGGGCTTAATAACTGCCCGGTTGCTTGGTGCTAGTGTTGCTACAGGAGACGTGCTCACTTTCCTCGATGCTCATTGTAAGTAGTAACTCCTTCTGCTGATGAGTCCTGTTCTTGATGTTGGGATTTCTGACCCCCATTCTTTTTCTTGACACACAAGGCCAGTTCACAAATGCACACAGATTAGTTGATTATCACTGGAGCTCATTCCCACAAACTTTTTCACTGTCCTATTAGTGCAGTGTCCAGGAGTGAACTGAAACATGTGAACAGGCTATGACAAATCTAATTCACAACTGATAAATGATGACTATGGCTTCAGAGGTAATATGTCTCAGTGGTGTAGAGTCAGTGAAGTGCGTCAAACTCAAGGAAGGATGTGGACCAGTTTTGTAGGGTTTAAAATATAATTAGAGTATCCCTTCCTTTTGTTAACCTGCAAGATTACAGTTGACTCATGTGACAATGGTTTTTAAAGAGTGATACCGTATCATGATAAAACCTTAAACAATAGCAAACAAATTCACTTTGTGTGATCCTGTGTGAAGGATCCATGCGATAAGCACATGTGAACCAAGTCTTAATAGTTGGCACAGCACCTGTGATTAGGGTCTGTTGACTGGTATGTTTTTTGATGTGGGAAATAATGGAATTGTGTCTAAAGTACAGGAATCCCTGGCCACTTGACTAATGACTCACTCTTTCAACATTTTCAAATTAAGGACAAGGTCTGTCAACATGGGATCCATTCTTTCATCAGTTCTTCTTGCCAATGGAGGTTTGCTTGCAACTGTTAACACGTGCATGCAGTCCCAAGTCTTGCCTACAGAAAGAATGGATCCTCTGCTCAAATTAATGGAACTTGTCGTTATTTGCAGGCATCAAAACAGCAGGCTTCTGTCAGTTCTTCTTGCCTGTGGAGGCTTGATTAGGACTGTTCATGGGCTGTTTGCAGAGCAAGTTCAGAGCAGGGAGAAAGGCACAGAGATTGCTGAGAGATTTTACAAGCAGCATGTGTGGGGTCAGCCCCAAGCAAGCCTCTTCATGTTCCACTTTCTGACAGTGCTCCAGTCCCTAACCTGTCAGATAAGCAGGAAACTTGTAGCTCATTCACATGGGTATGTTCATCATTTGATTAAGTGTAAAGAAAAACGGAGACATCTGTAAACATATTTTTTACAGGGGTGTGGCTGATCTTTCAGTTATCTGTAATAGGCAAGTGAAGTAAGTCAGATTCACTTTATTATTTTAACAGATTTCATTTATTTAATTTATAGCCCACCCTTCTTCCAACACTGGGATTCAAGGAGACTTACAACCATTTAATCATTTACAACCACAGTACAGCTTTAAAAAAAACCCTATTAATGCAAAAGTTAAAACACAAACCTAAGTTCTCTTTTAAAAAACACAAGTTAAAAACACCAATTAAGATACATTTAAAGTATAATAAAATAAGAACATAGCATCTCCGATTAAATGCTCCATCTGCCAAACATATTAAGAACCAAATGCCTCCCCAAATAAAATAATCTTAACCTACCAGTGATTCGTTTGTTTCCCAGAATTTTTCAGCACACAGCTTCATTATACTGCAACATGTTTGTCCAACTCTCCGTTCTGCCGCAGTGCCCTGTACAATAACTCCCCAACAGTGTTCTATGTTTAGTTGTCCTGTTATTGTCCTACTATATGGTTGATGTCATGAATTTGGCAAAATAGAAGTACAGTGAACCTTCTGCTGGTGCAACCTCCACACACATGAATACAAAGTAGCAAGAAGTTGTGTCTTATTATCGTCAGTGATTGTGCAAGGTGTGTGCCTGCACTGGTGTTTGTATGTGCACGTTGTGTCCATTGACGATAATGGGACGGGGCATTCCTGTTTTTGTTTTATGAGGATTCCTGGAACAGAACCCCTGCATGTACAGAGGGCCTACTGTACCCTGATATTTTAGTATAATAAAATTAACTATCTCTATTGTGAATTATGAAGATTTCATACATTATATCAAGTTAGGTTTTCTTTTCTGTCCTGGCTATGATGGCAGTGGGAGTAGAGAATGTTTTGAAGCAAACTGAATGGTAAGAACATAATAATAATTAAAATGGAAAGCTGTGCATGTGATTTTCCTTGGCATAGTGGATAGTGGCTGGTGGAGTTGGCCCTTGCTGCGTGGAATATTCCTGTATGTTAAGATCTCAGGGTGGCAAACAATAAAATCAGTTCAAACAATTTTAACAAGTAAAAAGTACTGTGGCAACAGAGCTGATTCCACAAATAGCAGAAGTATGTTGAAGCAAACAGGGAACCTGATTGGCTCCACACTGCTTCCAGAGGCTTCCAAAAAGCACTGAACCATTTGTTACAGTGTGCCTTCAAGTCGTTTCCAACTTAGGGCAACCTGAAGGTAATCCTGTCATGTAGTTTTCTCAGCAAGATTTGTCCAGAGGGGGTTTGCCATTGCCTTCCTCTGAAGCTGAGAGAATGTGATTTCCCCAAGATCACCCAACGCATTTCCATGGCTGAGTGGGTATTTAAACCCTGATCTCCTGGAATCCTAGTCCACCACACCAACCACTACATTATGTTGGCTTTCACACTGGACCTTACTTAAAGGAGCTCAGAAAGACCTTCATACAGATATGGAGGTCAGAGTTTGAAAAAGTTTCTTGTTGATATACAGTACAATAGCCCCCTGCCCCACTCCATATCCATGAGAGATACATTCCCAGACTTAAGGCGAATGGCAAAAAATATGGTGGATGGCAAAAAATGTGGCTAATACCAAATGCTATATTTTGACCCCGAGGCCAGGTGAGGCAGTGAGGGAGGGATGCAGCTCCCATCACCTAATTCGTGCTTCCTCCCTGTTTCTTTCCCAGTGGAGCTTTGTGAGCAGCCCCTTCCCTAGGAGCCAAACCTGATGGGAGGCCAGGCTGCCTAGAGCCATGTTCCTCTCTCAGCCAAGGAAGGAGTGTCCATCTCCTTCCTCAGCCAGGAGAGGCTCAGTGGGAGCCATGACAGGTTCTCATTCCTCTCTTAGTGAGGAAGGAGTGTCTGTCTCCTTTCTTGGCCTAGAGGCACGGGGGGTGTGTGCTAGGCTTCCTGTGCCTCTCTCAGCTGAGCAAGGAGTGTCCATTTTATTCCTTGGCTGAGGGAGGCATGGGAAGCCCAGCTGTGCCTTGCCATGCACTTCTGTCAGCCTGGCCTTCTCTCAGCCTGACTAAGCAGAGCAGGCTTCTGACTGGTGCCAGTAGCCATGGCCCTGGAGCATATAGTGGTTGAGTGAAACCACAGATACTGGTCACGTGGTTAAGAGGAACCTACTTTACACAGAATCCCCCAGCTAACTTGGCTACTGGTGATCTTGAATGGGGGTATGATTCAAAAATATCTTCTTGAGCTCTGATGGAAATATAGGACAACAGTCGTTGTATCATGATTTTTCAGAAGTTTCTGTAAGATTACCTCTCCTGCGCACTGCATAGATGTTTCTTGATGTTAACAGTAGAGGCCAGTGAGGAGAGTGCAGTTGGGCCCAGTGGCAACTAGAGCCTCTTTGGACCATGGAGTTACTACTGTTTTCCAAGTAAAATTCTACTGAAATTACTGCTTCCAGGTTTAAAAAGCTGGAAGCGTGAGGGGAACCTAATGGAATATACCCTGAATCTTTTACTTGTTTTGTACACATTTCCATGAGGAGGTGGTGGTTCACCGTTTGTAATGGACTGGGAAGAAATAAGTAATTCTGTGAATCAGTTAGTGTTTGCAAGAAGAGTTGCCAAGGAAAGGGCATCTGTGGGAGGGATGTGGGATGGGAATTGCCTAGGAGAAGCTTCTAAAACAGCAGCATTTAGGATATGAAATCTTTTTGTGCGGAAGCAACATCAGATGATGCAGTGCTTTTCTCTTTTCTCTTAGGTGAATGTTTCCATGGCTGGTTGGAGCCTCTCTTGTCACGTATAGCAGAGGAGCCCACGGCTGTGGTCAGTCCAGATATCACCACCATTGACCTGAACACCTTTGAGTTTTCCAAACCCATTCAGTATGGGAAGCAGCACAGTCGAGGCAATTTTGACTGGAGTCTGACTTTCGGATGGGAGGCCATTCCCCAACATGAGAAGCAGAGAAGGAAGGATGAGACTTACCCTATCAAGTATGTGCATAATAAAAGTATCTCTTGATACATCTGTCTAGAGCAATCTGATGCTCTCCAGATGTTTTGGACTTCAACCCCATGATCCCTTAACTCTGTCTATGTTATCTGGGAGGAGAAGGAATAAAGTCCAAAATAGCTAGTGCGGGGATGGGGAATGTGAAGGGCTGGTGTTTTCCAACACACCTAGGACTTAATCACATGAAGTAGTTAATCAAGGCAGGTAAATTGCACTTACAGTGGGATAATAACATCTTTGGCTAGGACCTATCACATAATGATGTTTGTCTTCTGTTGTTCTCTCAGTGGGAGTCCATTTGGAAAGGTGTTTCTTTTACAAAGGAGGTCATTAATGGGTTAATCCATTGGTACCTCGTTTGATAAAGAAACACTTTCCAAACTGTCTGTGGCTGATCTGTGTGCAGTGGTCCTAGACACACACACAGGAATGCCATCTGAGTCAGAATATGCTATGCTGCCATTGCTGGAATCACAAGACAAGAGAATGAGTAAATCTGTTTCAACTGAGGAATTAAATTGTAACATTACTCTTTTACTTACCAGAAACCCAGGGAATTATAATTCTGTGAGAGATAGAACTGGAAATCTCAAACAGAAAATTCTCATAAACTTTAGTCCCCAGAATCCTTTGTAAAGGACTGTACTGCTTCTGCATAGATAAAACTAATATGTTATTTGTGATCTAAATATTTCCCTTACTATATCCATCTTGCCAATTCCCACATCAGAAATACAAGAAGAAAGATTTTTTACCTCCCAGCATGTTGTTTTAAAATAAGGATCCGAAACCCTAAGTATATCCAAAAAATTTTGAGACATAATAGCAGGATTTTCTTTTCTCAGCCCTTTATCTCCCCTGCTACCACCTTTCTGAACAAAAGCAGGATAATGAGAGCCATGACATGAAAGAATCAGGGTTTGTTTCTTCTTCTTTCAAATGCTGCCAGCCTCTTGTCTGTTTTGGCAGTGGGCAGCTGCCGAGTCATTCAAGTAACCAGTAGCCCAGCCTCTTAAAGCTTGGAATGACCTTGTATTCATAAAGTGGAAGACATTTAATACTGGCCCCTTTGGCCCTTGTCATTGCAACAGTGAGACAAAATCCTGTTCCTCTGGCCTCAAGTACAGCTCCTCTTTGTGCAAAGGTCAGACGGGAGTCTGTTCTGCCTCAGTGAAAAGGGCTCAGGGATTCCTTCTTTGTTGTTGTTGTTGTTGCTTATTTTGGGAGAAAGGAGGGGAGAGAGAGAGGGAGCCTGGCCACTCAGCTTGTCAGCAGCTACTAATCTCTTCTGTTGCCCCCACCCACCACGGGGAGGAACAGAGCACTGTTCCAGAGAAAGCCTCATCGAAGGAACTTCTTGGCTTTCATCTCCACTTCTTTAAAGGTCTGAGAGAGGTAGTTGTAAAAGCGGGACAGGCTGAAAAGCTCAGTCCCCAAGCGCTCCCATTTCTGACTTGGCAATGCATTTACAGTATTGATACCCAGGACTGAAGAAAGGCCTTGTCTGCCTCTAAAATGGTCTCCTGAAATTTCTTTAAAGAATGAGCTCCATCTTTCTCAGCGTTGTGACTGGGTTTCTACTATGGCTGACGCAATCAATCCGTGTTTGCCTCAGATAGTCTCTCTCTCGTAACTCATCACCACCAGCCCATCCCTCGCCCCCTGTCCCCATATTCTCCTGACGGTTCTCAGGCCCACTGCTTACTGTTTTCCAGGTAAGCAACCCAGCTAACCTGTCAGCTATAGATATTTTGGACTAAAGAACTGGAGTGGGGAGAGGAGGAACAGAGTGGCGAGAGAAAGGATGAAAATCCTGACCAGTTTCTTAGGCCCTGGCCTCTTTGCCCTACTCCCATGCCCTGCAATCATAGAAACAAGCTAAATATATGAGGAAGGTTTTTTTTTTGTAGCATTAGTTTCAACAAGGATCTGTATGTGTACCTGTATGTATAACACACAATGCACACCTGCTTTGGCTTCTCCTGTTGTTTGTTTCATGTATTTACATTTTGTCTCTGAGTCGAACAGTATGCCTTCCAAGACAGCATACATGAAAAGAAAACTGTTGTTGTGTGCTTTCAAGTCCTTTCCAACTTTTGGTAACCCTGAGGTGAACCTGTCACAGGGTTTTCTGGGGCTGAGAGTATGTGATGGGCCCAAAGTTACCCAGCAGGTTTCCTTGGCCAAGTCAGGAATTGAACTCTGTTCTCCAGGGGCATAGTAGGACACTCAAACCACTACACAATGACAAACAACAACAATAGTAATAAAATACTGCAGCAGTAAGCCAGTGTGGTATGATGGTTTGTGTCTTGGACACGGACTCTAGAGACGAAGGTTTGAATCCCCACTTAGTCCCCCAAATCCACTCAGTGATCTTAGTTGGGCCTCACTCTTCCATCATAAGAAGGCAACAACAAACTTCTCTAACTAAATCTTGCCAAGAAGCCCTTATGAGAGGGTCGCCATAAGCCAGAACTGATTTAAAAGCACATAACTCACACACAGAAAAAGCAGCAGTGACTGACAAGGCTTCTTTATTCCTCTACTGCTCCTCTTCAGCAGTTCTGTGAAGAGATCATGCAGGGAGAATAGTCCACCCTGAGTTCATTCTTAGGGTTAGAGCACCTCCTCTTGAACAAAGAGGTGGTGGATCATTCCTTCCTGCTCTCTGCAGCACTGGCAAAGGAAGACAGTGGCACCAATTATTCACTATTCCAGGCCTTAGTTGTTGTGGTTTTTAATTTATGTTTGTTCCAAAAAAAGCCCCCCCCAAAAAACCCACACTTTTTTAGTCTTCCTCTACCTTAATTCAAGACAAGTTATGACCTGATTTTAAAATCTAAGGCAGACAGTTTTAAGAGATCACATCAGTGATCTAGGGATCTCTGACATGGTTCCATTCATGAAGCTTTACAGGTGTTGGTCTAATTGCTTTCCTGAATGGCAGGGCACTGGGAACTTTATGTAAAAACAGGATACAAATATTTTAAAACTCTATACGGTGTTTAACATCATTGAAACATCAGTAGCCAACCATAATTAAAAAAAAAAATTAAAAGTGACAGAACAGCAAAAATACCAGAATATGAGATAGATGAGCCTTGAAAACTGCCTTAACCTCCTCTCAGAAACCCAAGGCTATTGCAGAAAAAGACTTTCTCCCCACAGCCCTATATATTTGTTTAATAAATTAATGCAAGTGACTCAAAGCAACTTACAAAAATTTAAAGCAAAACCCAGCTAAAATCTTATTTTTCAGAAGTTTTTTAAAAAAACAATTCTCTTTAAAAAGCAGATAGTTAAAACAATTTAAAACACATTTAAAACATAATTAAAAGATAAATGCACAGTGCACTGCATTCAAAACAGCCTTGGGTCATAAGCACCATAGGCCTGCCTAAATGAAAAAGTTTTTGCCTGCCAGTGGAAGGAGAGCAAAGAGGGACTAACTGAACCTCTTGTGGAAGGGAGTTCCGTAGTCTGGGAGCAGCCACTAAGATGTCTCCCTCCTGTGTCATCATCAAATGTGGGACCAAGAGAAAAAACCCTCCCCATAAGATCTAAAAATTCAGGCTGATTCACTAATGTCCTTAAGACAAGGAGTACCAGGATGGGGCTTTACCTGCCAAGTGTAATTTAGGACAAGGGTGTAGGAAAACTTTCTCAACAGTGTGTGGTTCCTGGCTGTGAAGGAACAAGTCTCCGGCCTGCATAAACTCAGAGCAAACTGCTAGGAATTTCAGAGAGGTTGAAACATGCATTGTAACAGCACCTGCTTCCATATTCTGTTCACTAAGTATTTGCCTTTCTGTGATCAGCACTATGTTCTAGTTCTGGCTGACACTCTTTTTTCAGGACTCCTACCTTTGCTGGTGGCCTCTTTGCCATTTCCAAGGCCTATTTTGAACACATTGGCTCCTATGATGATCAGATGGAGATCTGGGGAGGCGAGAATGTAGAGATGTCATTTCGGGTAAGAGGAACGGTGCAATGTACTGCTTATGGTAGAGCTGTGAGCGTAGGGAAGATTTCTGTATCTTTCAACTATACTGATACAGTACAGGGCTAGGTGTGTTGTGGGAGTTTTGAGGCTATTTCTCTTTAAAAGGTAATCCTGAGAGAATTGCTAGAAGATTGTCTTCTAACTTGACTTGTGGTGTGTGCGTCTTAGGATATTTTAGTGTGAGTATTCAGTAGGTTTAATTTTAGAATGCTGCTCCTTCAAATATCATAGGTGAATTGTAAGATCCTGAATAAAGTCTGAAAAAAATTAGAACTTAATATAAAAACTTCCATGGTTGTGATGAGCAAGGAGAGTCTACAACATAAACTTAAATGAATGTGTTTCATTCATGCAAATACTTCCAAGATCTCTTTTAGGACCCAATCTTACTTGTCTTTTTTTATATATCTTACTACATTTTTATCCCACTGTTCTTCTAAAAAACTGTAGGTGACCTGCCTAGTGTCATCTCTCTCTTTTATCCTCACAGCAGCCCTGTGAGATAGATTAGGCTGAGAGATGGCAAGTAGACCAAGATAGCACTGGTACACTGCTTTTAGGTTAGGCTTAAATTACAGTAATGTGAGGCAGAATTACAGCCAGCATGATGGAAACCAATATGAGAGGCATAGAGACCATTTTGTAGCTGCATCTTTACAGGGCACCACAGCAAGGTTGAAAGCCTGCGGACATGAAAGTGAAGACAAATTCATGAAGTCCTTCCTTGCTCTCGTAACCCAGGAAAGAAGGAGACCTGCCTCTATCCTTCTGGATGCTTCCTTATATTTGTTGGCTTTCATAGAAATCAACCATAGAGAAGTGACCATGTTGGCAACATAGTAAGGCCCCATGTGCTCACTCCTATGTGTAGGCTAACCAGTTAAATATGTGAATCAGGGTTCTGCACACAGCTGCTGTAAAAAAAAATGTAAGAGCTGTTTTCCATAAATTGTGTGTACAGTCATCAGGCCAACACTACCCAGTCAGGAGTGGCAACCAGTATTGTGTGAAGGCTCATGATGCAGCTGATAAAAATAAGTAGTTACAAGTTTGAAAGCAGAAGTAAAAATAGTTATTATGCATCTTGTTGGTTTAGCAATTGGAAGCTGCACTTTGTTGAGACCAAATTGTAACAAGATCTGTGTGAGCTTTTGAGTTTCCCTGAATTCTTCTTCAGTCACGTAGTACAAAAAATAGGAGATGGAGGATGAAAGAGAAAAATCCACAAATTAGTCTAGATGCAGCCATGACTAGGCCTGTAATTCAGCTCAGTATCGTGTTGGAGACATCCCACTGAATGAATCATTGCTAGGTATGTAGGCTTCAAGTTACACCTACTCTTGCAAACTAAAATAGAAAGTCGGTGATTGTTATCCATTTGTGAGGACAAAAGACACAGTTATAATCTCTAAAGAATGTTTACTGAATTTGATTGTGGCAAGCACATCAGCTCCATGTTACTGGAAAATCCTAGAATTATTGGAAAGGCACAAGGCAATCTGGGATAGTCCAAACCTGGTATATGAACAGATTGTATGTGCAGGAAGGGGGTGAAGAGAAAGATTCATTGAAGGGAGAAAGTCTTTCTGGTCATTATTGTAATAAAAAACTTTATCATGTAATCCCTGTATATTTAGGACAGGCAGGCAGTGGGTCTCTAGATGTTGTGCTGCAAATGCCATTATCCCCCACTCTTGGCTGTGTTGGTTAAGGTTAATAAGTCACAGTTCAACACCATTGAAAGATACATGTTGCCCACTCCTGCTGGATGTGGTGGACTCAATGATGTTCAATTTTTAAAAGCCAGCTTTGAAATGCTGAATTCTTTGTGGACCGCCATCATGTGGCAATGAGGAAAAAGAACAGCAGAAACAGAAGTATCTGAGTGATCTTCTGAGTGAACTCCTCAGTTTATGGTTGCAACTACCTGCTACAGAAATGCCCTCTGCATGATATACATGCAGATCTATACAAGTATAGACATACACGCAAACAACGCTACCTACACAGAACTCAGTATTTTAGATAGGCGGATGTATACATGCACATACAAAAATATTCATTGGTTTCAGAACTTTTTATTATAAAGCTGAAGGAAACTTTGAAGGTGATGAACCTGTATTCCACTCTGTTTCTGGTTAGCTCCTTAATATAGAAGGTTTTTTGGAGAGTGAGCTATCCTGGCCAATGCCAACAAAGGGGATCTGCTTTCCCCTGGGTCAGTGCCTTGGGAGAGATCTTGCAATTACTTCCTGTTAGGTTCTGGGCTTGAGAGTTCCTATGACCCTTGCTGGCAATATGCTTCTGTATCAGAATCACTAAAGATTTTAGTCATGAGACAAATGTGTTGTTTATAGATGCTTACTTTTATATTCTTAAATTGATATCCCTATGTTTTCTCTGAGGAGCTCAAGGTGGCGTAGGTGGTTCTCTCTCCCTCATTTTATCTGATAACAGACCTGTGAAGTAGGATAAGTTGAGAGAAAGTGGCTGGCCCAAGATCACTGGGAGACTTCATAGCTGAATGGATTTCCCCATTCTTAGTCTGATACTCTTATCAGTTACACCACACTGGCTCCCTAACATTTCTTGAACCTAGCTTATTTTTCCTTTTTATCTAATAGCAGCTGTGGCGATCAGAACTAGGACCTGCTCCTTCACAGGGAGAGAGGCTACACTCTACAATACAGATTATAGTCATCCACCAAAAGCTGCTGTTTCTCTCAGAGAAGAAAGTTCCCACAGGGAGGGGCTTCTCTGCAATGGGGAATGGATGACCTTTGATGGAAGGAAATGGCTGACCTTCCCTCTTATGCTTATGTTCCACTGTCCTTGTGCAGATTCTCTTCCATCTGCTTGAAAAAGAAAAAGAAGAGCTATGAAACATAGTCACACATCTCATATATTGCTCGTTTTGATCCAGGGTACTCTCCTACTTCTTTTAAGAGAGTTTTTTCCCTTCTTGACATAAATGGCACATTTTGCAACAGGTTTGGCAGTGTGGGGGTCAGCTGGAGATCATCCCCTGCTCGGTGGTTGGCCATGTCTTCCGTTCCAAGAGTCCACACACTTTCCCCAAAGGAACTCAAGTGATCTCCAGAAATCAAGTGCGCTTGGCAGAAGTCTGGATGGATGACTACAAGGAAATTTTCTACAGGAGGAATCAGCAGGCCTCTCAGATGGCTAGAGAGGTATTAAAACAGCTTTCTGTGAATGTTGTTTCTCAAGGATTAATCTGTTGTTATGTCTCTGTTGCTCGAATTTCCATATAACGTTATCCTGGCCTGATTCACCAAAGGGTGGAGAGCCAATACATGTTTAATGTGTAGTGAAGAAGCTTATCTTAAGGTTCTCTTTCTCTATACGATAAAGACCCTCACCAGAGCAAGAAAAATCATCTGGTTGACCATTTCTCGGTTACTGTTTTAAAAGAGAGGCTCCAATAATGTTGTCAGGTTTTCAGAACAGCAATAAGGGACAGTCAAAATTCATGAGATGCGGGGTTAGAATCAGTAGCTATTATCAAGTTTGTGCTCTGCCTAAAAACCAAATGAAAATATTGATATCAGCTAACCTGGCTATGTGCTTCTCAGTAAAATTAACATACTGTACGCATTCATAAATTATATAATGCACACACTTCTATCTTTATGAAGGGCCTGCACCCCTAAAATATGGGATTTGTTTAGTTATTTATTGGCGTCTCATTCAGTCAGTATGAAAGGAAAAGCTTTCAACCCTCAAATAGGGGGCATCTCTTACAATAAGGGACACTTGGCAGCCCTGTAAGGAACATTCCCTACAATAAGGGACACTTGACAACTCTACTCTCCAAGCCCTTACAATTGCCTCAGTCCAAATATGCTAGAATGCTCAGCCATCGCCTTGGTGGTAGAAAAGATCTTTTGCATGTTTACGAAGTTATGGTGCAGGAATTCCCTCCAGTGTTTTAGAAAACAGAGTAGCTGGAAGATCTGACACTGAAAATTCAGCTTGAATCTCATCTCTGCAGAGAAATCCTGCTGGCATATAACTTACTTTTAATCATAGGATTATACAAAGCAAGGAATGATGGAATTTGAGGAATTATTTGTTTTTGACTGTTTTACTGATACATACAATCACTTTAAGAATTAATTCTGTGCAACAGAAGATCTAGAGGTGCTAATGTCTCCACATCCTGATGCATATTAACACACACTCTCTCTTTGGCTTTGGCAGAAAACATATGGAGACCTCTCTGAACGACTTGCATTGAAGGAGCGCTTACAGTGCAAGAATTTCACCTGGTATTTACAGACCATTTATCCAGAGATCTTCATCCCAGATCTTACTCCAGCCTTCTTTGGCGCTGTAAGTGCAAACTTGTTGGCTTGTTCTTTGCTTTTCCTGTAAATATGCCCACCTTGCTGGGATGCAGCAAAAGGCCATCTAGCACGACCCCTCTGTCACCAGTAGAAATCAGGAAAATGCCCGGGAACTGACTATGTAAGACATCATAACCACTCTGTGTGTTTGGTTGAGCTCAGGAAGAAACATGCCAAGACTTTTTCTCAGTCTTTGTTTATCATTCAATGGTATATCCTGGAGGGGGGATTGAGAATCCAAGCCATATTGTGAGATGGGCTGTGAGGAAGGGAGGCAGTCTGTTTCTGCAGCTTCCCTCCCAAAAATTCCAAGATGGGGTGAAAAAGAAAAGACCTAGAAGAGAAGGGATATTGCTACTTTGCCTGTTAAGTCACTTGTCAATATTCATTCATAACCATGAAATAAAAGTAAAAGACTCCTCTTAGTCGGCTAACATTTTGTTTACACTGAAAGTTGGATAGTGTGTTTTGTAAGTTTATAAGATGAGTTTGGCTCTCTAGCATAAAGTAAACGCTTCAGTAAACAGAAAAAGGAATTAAAAATCTTTGGTAGCAGCTTTGTCAATATTGATTTCCCCACCTCCACCCCAGACTCTTCCTCTTGACTCTTCCTTGTTTCTTTCCCTTCCTCCTACTCCATGTCATCAGTTCTTTTTAGCGATTAGTCCAACAACTGTCTTCAGTATTTATGAATTTTCTGTTTTGAAGCAAGCTAGCTTGCTTGCTTTTTTAGGCATCCATACCCCCATCCCATGAATTTCTTTCTTCTCGTGTAACAAGCAGATCAGCTGCTGCATTCTTTGTGTGTAGTTGTCAGGTCTTGCCCAAGAAAATCCCCCAAAGTGGAACAAAGATAAGTGGCAAACACTTAATAGCAAAATGGGGAGAATCATTGCTGAATTTAAGGAAACCAAAGCTTGACATTGTCGATATCAGGTGCAGTGGAAAAGTGTGAGGAGCACCTCTTGGTTTCCCAGAGCCATTCAATGTGATATGCCATCCTGTAGCCACATTCTCAGGGCAGCTTGCAACAAAGATTTTAAAAATGTCCATATACAGTGGTGCATGTGGCCATGCACACAGGCACACAGGAATACACTATAGTCCAGATAAAATAATGTTCAAACAGAAATAGATAAAAGGGTTTGAAAATAACTGTCTTTTCCTGGCTCCCCATTTCCCCTTGTAAGCTGTCATGGCTATTAACTGAGATGCTTTGATGATTGAATGTTCATTAATATTCCAACTGCTGAGAAAAAATATTCATAGAATGTAATTACTGAAAAGGGAGTAAAATACCAACTGGACTGACAAGGTAGATCCAAGTCTACATACTGTTTATAAGAAAGGAAAATACAGAGTTAATGGGATTGGCTTTCCCTGTTTTTGTAAAACTGGAGCTTCTGTCTTGTTTCTGGTTTTGACTGTAGCTGTGCCCCTAACTGTGTTGACTTCACTTGTTTGCAGATTAGAAATGAAGGAGCCAAACGCTGCTTGGATGTTGGAGAGAACAATCATGGAGGGAAGCCACTGATCATGTATCCCTGCCATGGGATGGGAGGAAATCAGGTATGGGATGGAATGAATGAGAATGGTAGTGGCCTCCATCTCTTTTCATGCATGTCCATGCAGTCTAGCCCCATCAAGAGCGGGGAAGCCCCAGTTCAGGAAGCAGAAGTCAGAAAATGAAAGCTAAATGAATGCTCCACTCCCAGTTTCCCCAGGCTTTGAGAATTGTTTTCCATACCTTATGTTTGAAATAACTTACAGAGACCAGCATTATGCACATGAAGCTTACGGCATTGGATAAGCTTAAGTGCACTCTGGTAGATTCAGCCCCTGCGTTGCTTATGCCACATTTATACACAAACAAAAGCCAAACAAGTGTTTCTGTAGAGATTATTCTACACAATGTGCATCATACAGAGTAACTTTGTTTGCATGCATTCCATTTGAGTTTCTTCTGGATGTTCCTTGGCTTGGCTTTCCAACAGCGAAAGCTCGTACTGCCTTTTGCCACTCCCAATTTTGTTGTTGTTTTGCTCTTCTTCTCAGTACTTTGAGTATACCTCTCAGCGAGACCTGCGGCATAACATTGGCAAGCAGCTCTGCCTCCGATCCAAACTGGGGCCTGTAGAGTTGGGAGAATGTCACTATACAGGGAAACACTCTCGTGTACCAGAAAATGAAGAATGGGATCTGACTAAGGTGAGTTTGCTGTATGGATTTCAGAAGGATGGGCTTCTGTTTGGAACTTGTTTGTTTTTTTCAGCACCTGCTCTTGCCATCAGTTGCATCTTCTGCTACCTGCTGGGGATGTATTTTCCACTTTTCTATCTGTGACCTGGCCTGGTCAAAACACCCACAAGAAACTACTGTCCTCTCAATTTCTGCTGGGAAACAAACCATATCTGCAGATTCTGTATCCATGGATTCAACCAACCACGGCTTGAAAATATTCAAAAAAAATTCCAAAAACTAAACTTGGATTTTGTCATTTTATACGAGGGACTCCATTTTACTTCACCATGGTACATAATGGGACTTGAGCATCCACAAATTTTGGTATCCACGAGGTCCTGGATCTATACCCCAGCAGATGCTGAGGGCCCACTGTACAAGTAAAGGCGTTACCAATACCATGTTGTGTTGGGAGATAACAAGCATAATAATGGCCTTTTTTTCAAAAAGTAGACAACATTGGAGACATTTTTCTTTTTGTGTAAACAAGTAATATTTTTAAGTTAGTCGTTTTCACTCTTTTTTCTTTCTCTCTTTTTTTAAAGCTTAAGTTGCTTTCTTGGGGCATTTTGAAGATCCTTCTGCCAAACGTTAGGCTGCTTTCTTGTATTTGTGGATTCCTTTTCCTCAAAAAGCAATGAGTAACTGTCTTAGTGGGGGAGGAATACCCAGTGAACTACATAACAAACTTCTTTTAAAAAGTAACTTTTCAAGTTTTGGCTAAAGATGGGCTTGTGATGTATTGCCAAATACCCTCTTCCAGGAGGCAATATTTTGAGTAAGTTGGAACCATAGAAGGTGGTGTGAGTTCATTTGTTTGTTTTGTTTTTTACTGCCCAAAAACAACATTCCTGTGCATTCCCCCATCTGTCAAATGCCCTTCCCCAATTTTCTGCCTGTAAATGGAGGGTAGATTTCTCAAGGGAAACTGTATGTTGCAGCCCTAAAGAAAGGTGTATTACTGTAGCCCTTGTCATTTTCTTTCAGGACTAGGGAACCTATAGCTATCCCAGGCCCATTAGCCATTTTGGCTGAGCCTGATGGGAGTTGTCATCCAGCCTTGACTCAACTGCACCTCAAAGCGGAGAGGTACAGTGGACAGGTGAAGTCTGTGAGTCACTTAGGATTGTAACATATTTCCAACCTAAAATGGTACTCAGTCTCATTTCACAGTTAATAACAATAGATAACTAGATTAAATTTCAGAAAGGAGAATTCTGGACAGTGGACTGTTCAAAGAGGTAATACAGAAATAAATGTATTCTCTTTTTCTTAAAGGAGCGTCTGCTTATAAATATGGCATCGATGAAATGTTTGTCTGCAAGAGGTGAGCATCCTTCCCTGGCTACCTGCAACCATGCAGATCCCTATCAACTTTGGTACTTCAGCTAAGATCCAACAAAATCAAACCAGCACTAGCTGCACAAGGATGCTATGGACCTCCCTTAGGAGATTTCTAATTTTTTTTTAGCCCACTCTTCAGAAAACAAGAGGACAAATCCAAGGAGAAGGGAAAGGGACCTATTCAGATATGCTGCATAAATCACAGACTTGCCTGTAAAACACTCTTGTGCCTTGATGTGAAGGGATGGTTAAACAGACACAGTAAACCTTGATGTATATGCTTTTTTTTTTTTTTAGTAAAAGTTGCAAGCTGGTATGTTTGCTTGTTAGAGTGCCATACTGTATTGTGAATCAAAACTCCATATTGTGAGATGGACAGTCTCGATGATTTTATTCTGCAGTAGATAAGACTAAAAAGTGGGCGCTTTGTAAAATGTGAAGTCAAAAATGTCCCTAAATGCGTATACTGTGTACAATGTAGGAAATAGCATCTTGGGAAAACCAGCTACAGAGCCTGTCTTAAGAAATAATGTGTCTGTGGGATTTTAGAAAATAATCTGATGCCAAAGATAGTGACTTTAAATCTCTGTTACATAAGAAATGCATCTTCTGACGGTGGTAGTCTTTGGAAAAAGAAAATGCATCATCAAGGCAAAGAAATAGAGAGGTTTCCAGTGCTTTCTTAGCTGTTCCAAAGGTCTTTGCACAGAGATGCTTGTGGATAGTGATGGGTAATTGTTGCTCCCAAAGATGTAGCAGGTTTGCCTGCATTTTAAATCGCAAACACTGGAGTGCAGTGTTGCTGCGTGATGGAAATCCTCAGCCCTTTGCACAGGCTGTGGCCAGTGCCTTACCTCAGGCTTTGGGAACTTTCACAGCAGCACACTGCAAATAAGTGCTAATTCCACTGAACAATAAATGGGAAAATGTCTTATAGACAGCTTTATCCTTCTTCCAAAAAAAAAAAAAAGTGGAATTGGGAGAAGCGGCCACTTTTTGGATTCACGCGAAGGAAAGATGTAGGGTGTTTTGCTGAGCTTCTCCTAATGGCCCAAGTATCAGAGGCCAGAGCCCTTCTGTTCCCTGCAGTCAAGGTATCCAGGAAGCTTGAGATGGACCTGGCTCTCCACGTGTCTGTGTGACTCATGGGTCCTAGTGCAGGGTTTGCAGTTACATGACTTGAGTTCTTATTTTTGGGGGAAGGTTGTTCTGGACTTCCTTTTTTCTCCAGTTACTTCAGTAGCCTTGCTTGTACAACGCCACCGCAGAAGCCAGGAAAGCTGCTAATGTGCCTTTAAAATAAAAAAAGGGTAGAGGAAGCTATATCCCTTGAAGAAATGGGTTTTGTGCAAGCCTGCAAAAACACATTGATGGAGGGGAGCTAAGCCTGTGCAAAACCAAACGAGGGGGTAGGGTTTTTACAAAAACAGCCATCACAGATAGGAGGAGCTGGAAGTAAGCTGACACTGGATATTGCTAGGCATAGTTGCCCACTACAGTAAATCTTCTGTTGTTTGTGTGCCAGTAAGAAAGTATTTGGATTGAATTGATAATATTCTGCTTCTGGAAAGGCTGTGTTCACAACACAAAGTAGCAGCCTCCTGGATGACACTGAGCCTTAATACTTTTTTGTTACCTGTAGCTGCTAATTAGAGCTTATAAAAGTTACTTTTTGGGATGACAACTCTCAGAATTGCTTGGCCACAGGATTCTGGGAGCTATAGTGCAGAAAGTAATTTTTTTCCCAAGCTCTGAGCTGTTTTAGAAATTGCACTGTCAATTTAATATAAAGGGAAAAACATGCCCTGGACTTGTAAGAACTGGGGTGATAACAGGGATCAAATTGCCTGTCCATGTGAGATTCCTTCTGTTTTCGTTTCTTAAAGCCCTTTCTTAAAGGCTGGTTTCTGTCACATTTTAAGTATCCTGGAGGAAAGAACAAAGGTGCCAATTCTGCCTAGGTTCTTGACTTGTGGAAGGTAAAATTAGTGTTCCCAAGTGACTGTATGGTTCCAGAAGGTCTTTAGATCCAGTGGAAAAGGCCTGCCCTAGAAATCCCAGTTGGAAACAATAAAGCTGAAATTATATTTTACAAAAGAATTGTGTCTGTCTCTGGTTCCTTTTTAATTGTTCTCAGAAGCTTCGTTTGTTTAATGTTGGGACTTCTCTCATTCCTTCTTCCGTTTCCCATCCTTGGCACACCCGTAACTTCATGGGGAAAGACTGTCAAATTAGCTACAATCAAGGCTTGGGCACATGGCTAATGTATAAAATGCATCAGTGACCAGTGTTCCTTCAGGCCAATCCACCCTCATTGTTCATCCCTCCTTCCACCTTTTTTCTCCCTGCTCTCTCAATTTGCTCGTTCCCTGGCATTCCTTAAGTGGGATATTCTAACAGGCCAACATGCGTGTCAGTCATCTCCCACTGAAGCGCATCCATCAGGGACACAGAATGGCAAATCAACTAAGGAAGTTGCTTTAAAGCAGGTCTGGCTGTTTGGCCATCTTGCTCAGTTCTGTCTTCTCTGGCAGCCTGCCTCAAGGGTCTTTCACAGCACCTGCTGATAAGACCCTTTTTAAATTGAAGATGCCGGAAACTGAGCCCTGGGACTCTCTGTGTAAAAGATTCTGGGTTCGTGCTGCAGCAAAAAGAGTGAAGGGCTTTTTTTTTTTTTTAAAGAAAAGTTTTCCTGGCACATTGCAGAAAGAGGGGCCATGGAAGATAATAGAAGAAATGTAGCAGGTGTGCAAGATACACCACAACACTCTGGGGTATTTGGGCTGGGTTGGGAGGGGAACAACGTAAATAGGCATTTCAGTTTGATGTAATCCTCAAGCTTAATCAGTTTGTACTTTACACAGCCCCAGAGAAGCCTGGCATTTAAATTAAAATAGATTGGAGAATTCCAACTCAATATAGATTGTGGGGCTATCTCTGGACCTGTTTCGTGTATGACTTTGGCAATAGCTCTCTAATGTTTGCATCTTGAGTTAATATTTATTTAACCTCATCAAGAGACCAAAATGTTAAAAGCATATATTTATTTGTAAAAAGGCAATTATATTTTTTGAAGTTTACATTAAACATTAAATTTTAAAAAAATAAGTAAAAATAGAGATGTAGGTGAAGAGAGCAGGCTTGATACCATGAAGAACGCAAGGTGCATTATCTTACACTGTGAGAGCCCCCTGATCCTTCTGACCAAGTATTGCCAGCTCTGCCTGGCTGTAGTTGTCTGGGATCTCTGGTAGAAAGAGGCAAAGGAAATTTTCATGAATGGCTCCCCAAAGTCCCTAACACCCTGTATGATTATTATGATCATCATTTGAAATTTTCCTCAGTGTATAGTGAGTAGAGAGGTTGAGAGAGAGAGGTTTTTGTGAGCTGTGGCACTATATTTATGAAATGCTGCTTCCACTTTTTTACTCCACAGACCTGACTGATTTCAGACCTGAATGGCTTTTAGGTAGGTGGTGCCATCAGTTCCCCACCCCTGGACTTTTTCAAATGCTTAAATATGCTATAGTTATTCTGCTGTTCCCAACCATTCATTTCATCTGATGTGTTAAGCCTTGTTGTTTTATAGGCTTGCCTCTCTTTTTTAACTAAGCTGTCATTAAAGGATGTTGTTGGTTTTTACTTAGCAGAGTAGGAATGTGAATTTAATAAACTGTATAAATAATAAGGTCAGTGCTCTCCAGTCCAGGTCTAATCCCACTTAAGAAAGATATGTATACTTGACCAATTGTGCCATGATGGGGAGACACAATTGAATGTATATTCCATCAAAGATAATGCAGTGGGGTTAAATGGTATCCATCAAATACACATATGGATACACATTCCCATTGTACCTGTGGTTCTTGTTGAGGCAACTAAATGGAAACCTGGATCTCCTTAGATCAGGCATGGGCAGCTTGTGGCCCAGTCAGTGTTGTTGGGCACCATTTCCTATCATTTCTAACCAGAATAACCAGTTGTGGGATGATGGGACCTGCAGTCTCAAGCAATATCAGATCACAAGTTCCCCATCCCTTCCTTAGACTTGTTAGGCAAACTAAAAATAGGTAAGCTCTCCAGGAAGGTATCATGTATCCTACGTTCTGCCTGACTCCTGGAACAGCACCAGTGCTACAAGAAGGTTCAGTATGGGTGGATTCTAAACTATAATATGAGATGGAAAACAGTTTTGCACAAATCCAAAAAATTCAGCATTGGTTCATGAGTAACTAAAGACTCTCTGATTTAAGTGGGTTAAATTATGAGTGACTGACTGGATCCAGCCCCAAGTAGTTTGAAAAGTTTGAGCATTTTTGTTTCTGAAATTCTACTCTTAAGTTACCATTCTTCTAAGTGTTGATAAACGGAAAACAGTGTTAGCACCAATATGTCAAATTTAGTAATTTTACTCTTATTTTTGGCCTTTGAAATCTAATTACTCCTCCAATTAGGAGTGTAGCCCTCTCCACCGCTACCACCCCCCAGAACCCAACTAGAATTAAAGTTAAATGTCTACAAGCAAATTCTTAAAGCGTTCTCCAAAAATTGGGAGAGGGAATGTTCAAAGCCTAAAATCATATTTCTGCTCTAAAAAAATTGAATCAAGTTCAACAAATGTCTCAGCCTTGTCCTTCATCAGAACGCAGAGTAAAAAATAACTGTGTTGAGCAGCAAGGTCAGGTTGTGTTTGTGTTTCCAAGTCATCTGTACTTTTTCTCAGTGCTCCCAAGAATGGGCTGCTATCTCTGTCATGCAGAATTCCTAAAGTATAAAAGGCGCCATAACCAAGATCAAGTCCAGACACTCGTTCACCATGCTGAGGCTACTCATCTTCACCACCTTTGTCCTTTTTGGTAAGTATTTTTGTATGAAATGGCACAGTTTTGCCTCTCCATGGCCATTTCCACATGACAGCATTGTCCCAGGATGGGGACATGTTGCTGCTGTTCCGTGAGTTGTGCTTTGACACAACATCATCGCGGTCCTGCTGCCCACACATCCCCAGCCATCGCAATTGTGAGCTATACCATTACTGGGGGGGGAGCAGTAATGGCCCCCAACTGCACAATGCTCCTGTTGCCAACGGCTGTGCAGAAAGGACGGAAGCTTGATCTAGGTGCTTCTTCTCCAGTGCAGCACAGGAAGTGGCTGGCTGCACTGCAAAAGGAAGGAGCATGTACCTTGTGCTTCTCTTCTGCAGGCAGCCAGCCGGACGCAGAGGGGACCGTTGTGTTGCACTTCCCTCCCAGCAGTGGCACTGTGTGGTCTATCTGTTGCCTATCCTGACTGGCAGAAATTCTGCAGGGTCAGAAGAGAAAGCCTTTTGCAGCATCTGCTATCTGTCAGTCCTTGGCTGCAAATGCCCACTAGCCACACTGGCCCAAGATGTTTTGCTGCCTGAGGCAACAGAGTATGTGGTAAACAGGACCAACCAGGCTGCTATGGAAACTGAGGCAGAAGATCCCACCAAACTTAATTCCATCACTCCGGCAGTAATAATGACTCAAGTAGTTTACAGTTTGCTGTCTTTCCATGATGCCCAAAATCTGGTCATTCTGCAGTGGTAAGGCCAGCTCTGGCCTGTTGGCTGACCACATGTCCTACCTTCATCAAAGACAGACTTCTGTTTCAAGGCATCTTCTCCAGTTCAAGTTGTTTTGAAAGGCAAAAAGACTTATAACAATGAGGAGCAGATGCCCTGAAGTTGTACACCTGTATATTTAATACAAATGCATGTCTTCTTTCCTGTTTCTTCTATTTTTGACAATGTCTTAGTGGACAGGAGGAACTGTTGTTGTGTGCCTTCAAGTCATTTCTGACTTATGGTAACCCAAAGACAAATCTGTCACGGGATTTTCTTGGCAAGATTTATACTCGACTGAGGGTGAGATGCAGCAGTGCAGGCCATTTGACTGGGCCTATTCCCACTTTTAAGGGAGTAAAGCAGGGTTGTGTATTAGCACCAACCCTGTTTAATTTTTACATTAATTCCTTGATCAAAAGCTTAGCAAAAGTGCACTCCCACCACCCCAGTTTGTCGAATAGACTCCTGTCAATACTGCTTTATGCAGACGATGCAGTGCTGTTATCATTGACAAGTGTTGGATTAAGGCGTTTGCTCAGGGCCCTGGACAGCCATTGTAAAAATGAACAATTGCAAATTCATTATGATAAAACTAAGGTGGTTGTGTTTTTCCAGGAAGAGGACAAAGTATGAATGGCGAATAAATCATCATAAAATTGAGCAGGTGACCTCCTATAAATACTTAGGAATAATTTTTCACTCACATGGAACCTGGAGGCTACATGCAAAATGTGCAATTACAAATGTGCAGAGAACTGTGAAGGCACTCCTCTCCTCCTTTTATAACAAGGGAGGGCAGCACATCCCCTCAGTAATCCAGGTTTTTAGGGCCCAGGTGATATCCCAGATGTTATATGGCTCAGAAGTATGGGCACTTGATAACTTTTTCTCGAAGCTGTGCAGGCTAAATTCCTAAGGACAATACTTGGCATCCTGAGCTGCGTTCAAAATGCAATTATCCGCTTAGAAGCAGGACAAATCTCTGTGGAGGCCTGCATATGGTTATGTAAATTTCATTTCTGGTTAAAGATGATGTTTGCACCAGTTGGACTGGCTCCACTTAGACTAACCGATTCTTATCAAAGTGGAAAAAGTCATTAATTATGAAATTACAAACCTTAGGCTTTTCAATAATGGCCATTCAAACCCTAGGGTATACCAAAGCTAAAATAGCCATCTCACAGAGAATTCAAGACATTGAATTGCAACATCATCTAAGCCAAATGGCATTATATCCAGCTCTTAGGAATAATAGAAGGCCATTTATGCTCCCAAGTTATTTGATAGATCTGACCATTCCTAAATTCAGAAAGGCATTTACACTAGCCAGATTCAATGTTTTACCATCTGCATTGCTGGAAGATAGATATAAAAAGATCCCTTACAGTAAGCGGGCTTGCCCATGTGGGATGGGAGAAGTAGAGACAGTGGGTCATGTCCTACTCCACTGCAATTTTTACCTAGATCTAAGATCTGTTTATATAACCCCAATCATACAAAAGATCCCAGGTAGGCCTGAAAATTTTTATTTAGACAGTCTTCTGTCAGACTGGAATCCCAAAGTCACAACTACAGTGGCAAGCTTTTGCGGAGCAACCATTAATCATTGAAAACAGTTAATGGGTTAATATTTTTATATTCTTCGCAGATGGGTTTGCTGTTCTTCTCCCATGATGGCTGTATGTTTGTTTTTTAAATATTTGAATTTTAGCTCTATCTATTTGTTCCTAATGTCAATTGTATTTTATGATTGAAGTTTTTAGCAGTATTTTAATAAATTTTAACACAACTCATAGATAGGTTTGTTATCTTCAAGTTTTAAATCTTATAATCTTAAATTTTACCATTTTAACTCCACTTACTTGTCGTTGATTGTATTTTATGGTCAATGTTTTTAACAATTTTTAATGGAATCTACTACTGTTACAACTGTACCTTTTTGTTGTTCTAATTTGTAACTTCTGCTGCTGTTTGCCATAATAAACGAAATGAAATGGCAAGATTTATTCAGGGGGAGGGTTACCTTTGCCTTCCTCTGAGGCTGAGAGATGCAACTTGTGCAAGGTCACCTCAGGGGATTTCTATGATTGTACAAGGATTTGAACCCTGGTCTCTGGAGTCTTAATCCAATGCTCAAACCACTACCTTATGCTGGCTCTTTTCATGAGGAATAGCCAGATGAACACCATCAAGCATCTGCTGCCTGTAGTAGTCATTTCAATCTTTCTGATGATAGGGCCAGCCCTAGATGTAACGTAGACAGATAGAGTCCACTCTGGCCAATACCCAAAATGCCCCACGTTTCCTTCTTTAAATGTCCTGCCAGGGATGTGCATAGGAAGTGGTTGCAAATGACCAAGTCTTAGGGGTTTTTTTTCAGTAGCCAATGAAAGGTGGGTCTCCTGTATTGGATGGTTGAGACTGTGCTATTGACACCATGTTAATCTTGAAGGACACTGCTCAGAGGCATGGCTGGAGAAAAATGAACGTGTTGTTGGAGGCTATGAGGCAAATAAACATGCGTGGCCATCACAGGTAAATACATTTTCTTCTTTCCAGAAAATCCAGGCCTTTTCTACCCCTGCTTTAGCATGTCAGCTCAACAGAGAAAGAGGGAAAGAAGTAGTTAGTTAGTTAGTTAGTTAGTTAGTTAGTTAGTTAGTATATGATTGGAATGAAAAATGGGACAAGCACAAATGTTTTCTTGCTCCACTGTTACTCCCAGTCCTCTGCTCAAAGTTAAAACCTCCTCAGCTGCTTTTAAAAAATGTTAAACATAAGGAAACTCTTTCAGCCCATGGGCCAAATTCAGCATCAGACAAGTAATGTAATGGGGTAAGATTCCAGTGGTGAACAGGTCCAAAGGCTACAAGGTAGGACCAAAGACATGAGCTTATATCAGCCTTTCCGTATGGGAAAAGGTCTGCAAAATTCCTGCCCTGCCTGGTATTTTGTCAAAGCCAGGAAAATGCTTGTTTACAATGCAATCCTATACAGATCCCAGTTGAATTCAATGGGATTCCTTCTCCAATACCTAGGAGCAGAATTGCAGCCTCCACGGTCTTTGATAGCTCAAGGCTATGGCAAGCAAACAGAATAAAGAGGGAAACAGCCATTCCAATTTGGATGATAAGAGATACAGGCTGAATTTTGTAATTTGCCCCCTGAAATATCCCACCACTTAGGGTAAGAAGGAGTTAATAATACATCTCTTTAAAATCCACATGCACACAGACACAGACACACACACACACACACGTGATTATGACATCTTAATAAAACCACACTTTTGGTGGTGTGCTCATGAGCAGAAGTAAATAGCTCTGTGAAGGGGAGCTGTTCCAGTAGACCTGCCTTTTTGCTGTGTGATCCTATGAGTCTTTTCAGAACTACAGGTATATTACACTATGACCTCTCCTAGGAGGAATTCATTTGACGAAACCTAGAAAGGCTGTTCCATTGGCTTTCTTAGCTCTCCTTCAGAAGTTCGAGGTGAAGGATCAGCAACCCACAGACATTTGGCCAAAGCGCACCACCTATGTGACATTGTTTGGCTCTATCAGTTTCACCTTCAAGGTGTTAACAGATAGAGCCAAAGGATGCCCCCATAGGTGATATACTTTGCCCAACTGGCTATGAGTTGCTGACCCTTAGCACCCAATTTTTGAAGGAGAGCCAAGAAAAGCCAGTGGAACATCCCTTTTAGATGCCCTGTAGGCAGTTGTAGGGGATCACAACCCAAGCTACATCACATGGCAAAAAGGGACACTTGCCCCAGCTTTCCTCAGTCCTCAGTGTGGCGCTTCAGTAAAAATTAGTTCATAACCAGAGAGTGTGGGTGTTCTAGTTCCATATTCCCTTTAATGTCAGTGTGAATAACATAGGAACATAAATGTTTGATGTGTGTATTTAAACTAACCATTAATTTAACTAACCAGTAACCATTCATGCAATATTTGGTCTTGGCCATATCTGAATGTTCAAGGCAGCTGAAACAGGTGAGCATGCTTAATAATGGCACATACTGTGTATCAAAACATTTTTCATACACTTTCATAGGAGGCCTTGCTACAAAAATCCATGGTTTGGGGCATTTTTCCTTCCTGGTGTCCATAGTTAAAAGCAGCTCTCAAACATGTTTCCATACCGTACATTTAATCCATGTGTGCTTTTGGCAAGTGGCTTGCTGAAGAAGCCAGCCTTCAAAAAATAGTTCCTTCAATCCCTGCCTCAATTAATATAATTATTTTTACATCTAGTGCTCCTGTTGGTGAAAGGAAATGCAGAACTCTTTCTTTACCTCTCATCTAGATTTCCCTCCAGTACTATTCGGGAGGCAGCTGGTACCACACATGCGGCGGGACACTGGTGCGACCTAACTGGGTGATGACAGCAGCTCACTGTGTAGACAGGTGACAACAAGGAGCTTTATCTTTACTACCTACCCTGGAGAACAAATGTGCTTTTAATCAGGGTTTTTGCTTAAATGAAGGAGAGATACAGGAAGGGTAATACTGCGTGAGTTTCTTTTTCTGAAGCTAGAAAACATGGAGGAAACTGATCTTTTGTTCCCCTGTCTTTGAATTGCATGTCAAGGTGTGCATGATGGTCTTGGTGTAGAAAAAAAAGGAATGTTGCCTTTCTTTGTTCTCCTTGTCCATTTCCAAACCTCTCCTCCTTGTCCTAGATTGTTTTGGATGGCTTCTCCGATTTCCTCATAGGATCACAAATCATAATGTAACACTGTTCCATATTCTACTTGAGAAGTATCCTGTTGGGTGCAGACTCAGCCTGTACTTTCTGAACCACTGTAGTAACAGCACTTCAGATGGAGCTGCACAAAAAAAATCATTCCATTTGCTGGATGACCATCTGTTGGGTGTGCTTTGACGGGGTATTCCTGCATGGCAAGAGGTTGGGACTGGATAGCCCTTGTGGCCTCTTCCAGCTCTATGGTTGTTTTATTCCATGCTGTGTCCTTTTTTTGGAACGTATAGACTAAGGCAGAGCTTTCCAAACTGTGTGTCACGACACATTTAGTGTGTCAGCTACACTGCCTAAGTGTGTCATGCAAACACAATGGGTGAAGGGATTGCCTCTGCCACCTCCGCCCTGGTCTGATAAGACCCCAGCGAGGGTGGTGGCGGCGGCAGGCCAGGGCAGGGTGGAGGGGCTGTCTCTCCTGCCACTGCCACCCGGGGCTGAAGAAGACCCCGGTGAGGGCAGTGGCGGGCCATGCTCGGGTCCAGGGGCTGCCTTCATGTACTGAATTACTATGTCATGAAATGATGCATGTCTAAAAAGTGTGTTGCCAACATGAAAAGTTTGGAAAGCTCTGGACTAAAGTGTCACATACTTCACTGTCATGGCACTTTCATGCCTCTTTAACTTCCATGGCTCCATACCAGGGAATCTTGGCATTTGTAGTTTTATGAGGTACTCAGAATTCTCTGCCAGAGAGCTCTAATGTATAATTCAGGGCAGTTCACTAGAGCATCCAAGGTACCTCACAAATCTCAGGATTCCATAGGATGGAGTCATAGCAGTTAAAATGGTATGAAGCTTCTAAAAATGTATGGCGTGGATGCACCCTGAGACAAGCAGGATCTATGTATGAAATTGCCAACCACAGACTATGCTGTACTCTGGCCAAATGACACGCATCTTTCACACTAAATATCACAGCACTATGATTCCACTTCAACTGCTATGTTTCCACCCTATGGAATCCTGGGATTGGGAGTTTAAGGAGGAGTTTTGAAAATGCTCAGAGACTCACCAAACTACAAAACCCAGGATAATGCATAAAGGCAGACTCTCAGCTCTGTAATTGTGTGAAAAGGCCCTGAACACCTGAAACACAAGCCTGAAAATATTAATCAAGTCTAGTTTTTAAAACATGTTTCTAGGCCTAATGGTAGTGCAGGCATTTGGAAATCTGTACAAGACTTCAACTCAGAGGGCCGAGCTTCTTTCTCCCACATTAAATATTTGAGTCTCTCTCCTTCAGGGTCTCCAATTACTTTTGTCTCTCTTTGTTCATCCCTCATCCATAACTTTTCTGTTCCCAGATGCTGCTGCACAAGAGAATGGTGCAGGAAGCCTAAATTCTGTGACTGAGACAAATGCCAAGACCTTGAGGACATTTCATACAAAATATGCAAATAGCAGCTTTTGGGGTGGGAGGGTATTTTTCTGAAGATAGAAATTAGAGTCTTCTTGAAGACCTTCACATTCCAGTGCAAAATATCATAATGACTGTTAACTGTGACTTGCATTTTATTAATTAGTCCAAATTAGAGGAGGCCCATTGCCTGAATTGTTGAACAATGAAATTCTATTGTAAATTCTACTGTTTCAATAGGCCTGCTCCAGGTACGATTAACAATAAAATTTTGGTATGTGTGCTTAGTAAAACAGTCTTTTACTGGAATATAAGAAAATTTATCTGGTCATCTACAAAGCAAAAATGAATATATTTTAAGAATATTTTGGCAGGGTAGATCCGTTGTCTAAGCTCAGTGATTCCCAAACTTTTTTCATTTGCATACCTCTTGGCAAACCATTTCCATAAATTTGACCTTTCATATTAGCAAAATGCTTGTAATTACTATAGTTGCTATTATTTGAAATCTGTGTTTTGTAACTGTAAATAAATAGTATAATAATAGTATTTTAAAAAATAGAATAATGAGGTGAACACATGGTGCGTATGTATTTGCATTCAAAACTCAAATGATAAATGAATTCAAGTAAATACATCACAGATTAGATTAAAAAACTACAGTCATCCCTCCACATTCACTAGGGTTAGGGGCATAGGACCCCCATGAAAGTGGAAAAACTGTGAATAACTCTCAGCCCTTCTAAGCCATATTTAACACACAAAGAAGTATGATCACCATATTCAACCCACCACGGATTTCTTTGAGGCACCAGAATGCGTTCACAAGGCAGAAGTGGGTGGCTGGTTGCGCTTACTGCCACCTCCAGTGCTATAACTCCACACGATTTTTAATAGGGATTTACAAGCCTTGTTCACAGTTTCTCAGTCTCTCGAGGCTATTAAAAATGGCATAGGAAGACAGCAAAGGATCTGTGAATAATCAAATCCGCAAAAGTGAAACCCGCAAATATGGAAGGCTGAATGTACATTACATTAATTAATAGATTACATTTGTTACTCAAATTTACTAAAAATTGATGTTATTATGTTTCACCTTTATATTTTACCCATTATGTTTCACCTTGTTTACTGTGCTGGTTTTCAACCACTGATCCCTATCTGATAGTACCTGAACTGAAAAAATTAATTTAAATCTCAAAATGGTGACAAAAAGAAGAGACTCCCTGCATGCTGCTCACAGGACTGATTTAGGTGTCCACTTATGTATACGATGGGACTGGTACGATAGCACTTGAATGTTTGTAAGGCATAGGGGAGTGAAAGCTGAGCCTGTGAGGGATGTGCCAAGTAGGCACACTGTAGTGGTGTTTGCAACACATTGTTTCGGGGGAGACTTCCCATTCACCAAAATAACAAAGCAAGGGTATGGGACTTTTCTTGAGGTTAAATAATGAAGGAAACGTGCTCCACCATTCATCATAACATTCAATTAATTTCACAACTTGTGACTTGTATCTTTTCTTACACTGTTAATGTATGTGCCTTTTCCCAGCATTAATCAATTTTTTCCACATACTCCTAAATGTCTGGGTTCGTACCCCGAGGCATATGCGTACCCCAGGTTGGGAATCATTGGTCTAGCTGATCCCAAGGAATGAGGGTGTGACTCCCTTACTGCCCTATAAGAGACCTCTCATTTCTTGTTGAGTACTTTGTACCTTCAGTCAAAAGATGGAAGATTTCTAAAAATATATTTGTAAAGCTGTTGTCATTTGTGGAAAAATTCCAAACGGGTAACATAACTCATTTCTCTTTCACTGCCTTCTTATCTACAGTAACAGGAGTTTTCGTGTGGCTGCTGGTGACCACAACATTTATCAGCAGGAAGGCACAGAACAGTACATAAGTGTGGCGAGTATTTATATCCATCCAAACTGGAACAGCAACAATGTTGCCGGAGGGTAAGCGTAGTCTTGGAAATATTGCTCCACAGTATTGTTCACAACAAGGGCCTTTCACATTATAGAATTGTAGTGCTATGACCACGCTTTAACTGCCATAGAAATCTTCCACGGAATCCTGAGATTTGCAGTTTTTGTTATTAATTGTCTTCAAGTTGACTTCAACTTGTGGCAACGCTATGAGAGAGAGACTTCCAAGAGTCCCAGTCCTCAACAGTCCTGCTCAGGTCTTGCAAAAGCATGTTTGAGTCAATCTGTCCATAATTAACAGTTTGGGGAGAATCCTCAGCCAGAGAGCTCCTCTGGTGCCTCTGACCTCAAGCTGACTAACTATAACATCTACTTGTTCAGCACTGATATGCCTGAAAGAAAGGTGGCACCTCAATATAACGTTTGCAGTGATCCATGAGCAGGCTCCCTCTCCTTTTTTCATGTGCCCGCACTACATGTTGTCCATCTCAGGGTCGTGTAAGCAAGCAGTCCAACTCTGGGGCGGAAGACTCATCCCACTCACCCTTCACACCTTAGCCCTCCATGGAAAGAGCTAATTTCTAGGAGAGAAAAAGCCTAGGATTCAATTTTGTACCCCCTGAAGCTAGATTATTCTCTTCAGTCTCTTTCTCTCCCTTCCTGAAGGGGGATCCTTGAGATGGTACTTCTCTGGCCAGAGAGCCAGCATAATGTAGTGGTTTGAGCATTGTACTATGACTCTGGAGAACAAGGTTCAAATTCCTGCTTGGCTATGGAGACCCACAGAGTGACCTTGGGCAAGTCACACTCTCCCAGCCTCATGAAAAGGCAAAGGCAACCCCCCTCTGAACACATCTTGCCAAGAAAACCTCATGATAGGTTCATCTTAGAGTCTCCATAAGTTGGAAACGACTTGAAGGCATACAGCAACAGCAAATTGTCTGGCCTAGAGCACCAGCTCTCTGTTGCCCCTTGCAGTGTCTGTGCTTTCTGCATTAGCAATTAAGCTCAGGGAAGGATGAGATCCCCCTTGGTACAATGAAGCCACCTGACTCAGAGGTTCTTGGCTCAGAGGTTCAAGCTCAGTCTTGCAGCCTAGGTTTATCTTGAATCCTCCCATAGCTTGCTTGACTTGCTATCCTAATCCCTTAAATTCCTTTCTGCTGTTTCAAAATGAAAATATTATTTCCATTTTCCAAAAGCTCAGCAAATTTTTTTTTTTGGACTTACCAGTCCAAGAATCACTCTGCCAATATAACTACTGGGAGTTGCAGTCCCTGCCAAAGTAAGTTTTTCAAGGTAATCACAGAGTCCCGGTTCAAGAACAGGCTTGGTGCATAGAAAACGTGGCTGTTCAACAAGTAGAAGCCAGAAAAGCAGTGCAATTATGACCTATGGAAACAAAATAGCTGCATTAAACTATGTGTGTTTTTTAAAAATTGTATTTAGGATTCTTGTTAGTCACCTCAGTTTCATTTGAAGAAGAGTACTAGACAACTAAATAGTGCTATGCACCTAAATGAAACATCAGTTCTTGTTTTTGCATTGTCATTGGGGGAAAATGTTCAATTTTTTTTCTGTTTTTCTCTTCCTGTGATGACCCTGTTTCTTGACAGCTACGACATTGCCATGCTTCGTCTCTCCCAGAGTGCGACTCTTAACAGCTATGTTCAGCTCGGTGCCTTACCTCCATCTGGCCAGATCCTACCCAATAATAATCCCTGCTACATCACTGGCTGGGGCAGGACCAAAAGTGAGTGTTGCTCCAAGTTCTGCAAGGTACCAGGAAGAGCGGTATCAATGCCGCCTTTCTCCAGCCAATTTAGCTCAAGCTAGTGGTGCAGATTTTTAAAAAAATACTCTTGGTTCAGAATTCAAATCCAAATGCATCACCTAAGAACGTATATTGTAAAATAAATAAGAAGCATGATCACTGACTGAACATTTGCAAGTGGAAGACAGGGAGGGGAGGCCTAGTAAATTCTAATGAATCTTGATGTTCAGTGTGGCAGATTCTTACAGAGGGCCCATATTGGGAGAAAGATAGGATATAAATTAAATAAATATTCGTAAAGGGAATTGTCCAAAACAATGGTGCCATACAGTTCCATATAGATCTGCCTTGCAATAATCTTCCTGACCCTCAGAAGTATAAAACTACACCAAATCACAGCTTGGACATAATGAATTGAATGAACAGTTAACTTATTTTTACTTTGTTGGTAATTAAAACATCATGTCACAATTCAAAAGTAATACAACCAGTGACAACTCCCCCACTTCTGTGGGTATTTGCAGCAAGTAATGCTTTGTAGTTACCTTTTAGTTATTTAGTTATTTCATGCATTTTGGAGGAGTTATGAGTAGAATTTTTCAAGTTTTATGCCATTCTTTTATCAATCTTAAGGTTTTCTTTCCACCAAGGTAACGGAAAAGTATTGGCAGGTAAGGCAAAGAGGAATACAACACAGTTGTTGCTAATTGTTGTCAAACTGGCCTTGACTTGGCAGTGCTATGGTGGGGGCAACTTTATGAATGACAGACTGCCAGGACAGCCAATCATCAACAACCCTGTTCCAGTCTTGCAAGCTCAGAACTGTAAGGTTTACTGCAGTGGTTCTCAACCTGTGGGTCCCCAGATGTTTGTAGACTTCAGCTCCCAGAAGCCCCAGCCACTATGGTGAATGCTCAGGGCTTCTGGGAGCTGAAGTCCAAAAACATCTGGGGACCCACAGGTTGAGAACCACTGGTTTATTGAATCAAACAACGGTAATGTTGTTTTCCCCTTTTCCTGCTACCTTTCACTCTAGTGAGTGTTACTGCCTTTTCCAAAGAGGCATGCCATCTCATGATGTGTCCAAAGTACAATAGCCTCAGTTTAGTCACCTTGGCTTTTACACTTAAACAAGGAAAATGAATGGTTTCTGGGAAGCTTTGGGATGAGTTACAAAAAGAATTATTTTCCAATAGCTGCTTTCTAAACTCTGGCCCGCATAGTCTGTGTAGTTATCTGAACACCACACCTCCCACTTCACAAGGACTGGGGAGAAAAAGTAGTGTATTGGAAGCATATCACTATATCCATGGGCAATGTGAATCCCTGTGTATGCTGCTTGCCTGCTTGCTTATTTATTTATTTATTTATTTTGTACAGCTAATGGACAGCTGGCAACTGTCCTGCAGGAAGCCTATCTCCCTGTCGTGGCTTATGCAACCTGCTCCAGTTCATCCTATTGGGGCTCCACAGTTAAGAATACCATGGTGTGTGCCGGGGGCGATGGGACACGCTCTGGATGCCAGGTAATCTAGCAAATAATACTTGGCTGTAGAGTGGCAGCTAGTTTGGGAAAAGGGATGCTCCCCTTTTGGTGACTTTGGTGACTTCCAACAAGAGCCAACCCAGCGTATCAATTGTTGAATGGTAGGTCAACACACACAAGTAAACAAGTAAAGAGGAACAACTGGGCATAGGATTTTTGTCACAGCTTCAGCCTGAGGGGGAGTTTTAATCCAAACGTGCACGCACAGTTCTGTCCAGAGCCTGCAAATATTCACATTCATACTGATGAAATAACAACAAAGACTGAATTATATTAAAGTCAGGCCATTTTATAAATTTAATTAATTAATGACTGGCTTAGTTTGTGAGATTCAAAAATGGCACTTGACAAACAACTCAGTACGTCTAAAGGCAAATTAAATAACGTCACTGGCATTTTATGATTAAAATAATGAATTTTTTATCCTTAAAATTTTTAACAAATGAAGGATTAATGTTTGTTTGTTTATTTCCAAGCTCTTGGTATCTTGCTCATGACATAACCTATCTTTTAAAGCAGCAGTTCTTAACCTGGGGTCCGAGGACCCCCAGGAGCCCCAAAGTCCTCACAGGGGGTCCGCAAAGGCTTGAGGAAACGTTATCAGCTTTTACAGTTAAAATAGAAAGAGAGGAAGAAAGACAAATTTGTACAGAATCGTTCCAATAAAAATATTATAATAGGAGTGTGTGCATTTACTTTCTTCTCTCCAGATCTGAAGACCTTTGATGCGCAACTCTAAATAAATATTTCATGCACTTTAGGGTTTTCAATCTCAAGTTAAGTTCTGAAGGGCTACAGAAACAAAAGATATTTAGAGGGGTCCATGGTAAAGAAAAGGTTAAGAACCAATGTTTTAAAGTACACGCGCATGAAATATAGTCACAAATTTGACATATTATATATAGATGTGAATGCCACTCCTTGGTTTAACTAAACAAATATTTCACTCATGGTATCAATATGTATGTGTATATATGCATACACACACACACACACACACACACACACACACAAGAAATGATGGTGGTGTATGTTTTCTATTTCTGCTTTGTCCTCCAGGGAGATTCTGGCGGGCCTTTACACTGCCTGGTGAATGGGGCGTACTATGTTCACGGAGTCACTAGCTTTGTTTCCAGCGCTGGTTGCAACGTCTACCGAAAACCCACAGTGTTCACCCGGGTCTCTGCCTACATTTCCTGGATCAACAGTGTAAGTTTAGGCTCCCGTGGGTTCTGCATAAAGGGGGAGACCAGACACACTGGGGAGCTTTCACAGCTGACCTTTGGTTTTGGTTTGTTGCTGAATCTATCCGCACTACAAACCTAGCCCAGTTTAACTATTTGTTGATTTTATTATATTCATATCCTGCCTTTCCACCAGAACCAGGACTCAGGGCAGCCAGTATGGTTTGCCTGTAAAGAACCTGTTTTATGATGGTACTGCAAATTTTATGGTCAACAGTTGACTTCATGGAGTCCTGGCTTATGGTATTTTCCACAGGAAGGGATGATTGTCATGTACAGCCACTTTCTGAGGCAAGTCACAAACGCGCTGAGGCTGCCAGGCCTTGAGAGTTGAATAGACAAGAATGCTTCAGTATGGGGCTAAGGGGCTGGAAACGCATGGGGCCTGCATTACTTTTCCAGAGGCCAGGACAATCTCAGGTCTGTGCCAGTTGAGTTTTACATTCCTTTAAACTCAGGTATTAATCTGCGCTTCAGGGTTGTTGTTGTTTTAAAAAAATAATGTTAGCTGAAGGTCTCTAGGTGTAATGCTGCTTTCCACATGCAGTGCAAAATGACTCTACAAACACATCTACAGAATCAGTCAGCAGTTTGCACAGCAGGAGTTACTCAGAGACCTTCCTCTGCTTTCACAGCCCCTACGTGACCTTAGCATATTATTAGAGGTAGCGTGGTGTGAGAACCAGCGTCGTGTAGTGGTTTGAGCACTCGACTATGACCCCGGAGACAGGGGTTCTGTTCCCTGCTTGGCCATGGAAACCCCCCTGGGTGACCTTGGGTGAGTCACACATACGCAATCCTAGAAAACTTAGGGCCACCATAAGTCGGAAATGACATGAAGGCACACAACAACAACAACAACAACAACAACAACAACAAGCTGAACTATTATTCCAAATAAAGGAATGTCTCTCAGTTATAAACTCTTTATAAAGCTCTGTACAAGAGGGGTTGAGGAAGGGTTTAGGGTTGCCATATGGCTCCTGTACCTTTAATGGTTGTGTAGAGTGGGCCATTTCAGCAGGTACTGGTTTTTATCTGGTTGCATGACAAACAACACCTGCTGGAATTCCCTCTTTTTCACAATCATTAAAGTTACAGGAGCTGTCTTCAGTTTTCAATCTGGCAATCCTGGAGCAGCATGTAATATCAACAGTGGTCTGAGGCTCACTGCCTAGGTCTGCTGTAAGCTTTCACAAAGCTCCCAAATTGACTGGTAGACAAGACAGTGCCCTATATTGGCCCACCTGACCCTTGGGACCCTCTATTTAGAACCCGCCCATCTTTGTAAATGGCCCCTTTCAGAGAGAATTTTCATTGCTAGTGTTCCATGGGAAAGAAGAGTTGTTACTACTCAATCAGTGTAAATATGCCCCTCAGGACTATGAAAATATAGAAGTTGTAAGCTTACTATCAGGTTGTGTATTACTGCAATGGAAGGGTAAAGCGAAACTTAGCACGGCAAGAACCTAAGAAGAGACATCTCTGTTTTCCCTGTGCAGTAAAGCACTTCTGTGGAGACCCCTGGCCTCCAGAGTCAAACCACTACTCATGCTGGCTCTCAACATGTGCAAATCACAACATTTACCTAGTATTAAAGTTGGTATTTTCTTTTCTCTCTCCCTCTTTCAAATATTTGCTCTGTGAAGAGTATCCTTCTCTTTTCTTAATTTTTAATTCTTTCCATTCCAGATCATTTACTAAAACTGAACAAAACATAAAACTGAACTACACTGGAAATTAATGCAATACCCTGGTCAGAAAATGCAGCAGATTTTCTGTTTGTAAAACATCATCATGATTCTGGAACCCACTGCAAAAATAAAGCTACGCATTCTCTTATTTCATTTGTTCTTTTTTATATATATATATATACATAGACGATTGATTCCTATATAGACTAATGTTTCAGTATCAAGAATGTAAGAAAATTACAATAGTATCATAAGTCAGCAATTGACTGCACATTTGCTTTCTGTACATTCTTTAGAGTTAGCCTTGTTTTGTTGTCTCCTTGGAAGTTTCAGACTAGACTTTCAAGGTCCAGTTTCCCTTAGAGGAAAAGAACATTGGAGTCTATCAGTTTAATTACAAATATTGGTGATGTTTTGTCCTTGAAATGACGATTAAAATAAACATGCATCACATGCATTAACATCGCATGAAATATTGCAAACCTATTTCCAAACCAAGATCCTTTCCGCACCTTACCTTTTTCTGGTGCTGGGCTGTGGGGATCGCGCGAGCAGCCTCCAGCAAGAGGCTTTTGCGTCCGGGGTCCTTCGGCTCTGCACGAGCTGCCTACTCGTGTGAGAGCCCTGCCTCTTACTTCTGCAGCGCAGCCTGGGAGTTTCCCAGGCTGCGCTGGGGCAGGAAGCATGACCAGCATGGCTCCGGAGGCTCCGCACACCAGGTAAGTGTGCGCAGGGCCCAGAAGCAATGCGCAATTGTGCACCATTTTTGGCTTCTAGACGAAAATGAAAAGGTGCGCGATTGGCACCTGCCAGCCCCTGGAGTGTCCAGCGATTGTGAGTGCATTGTGCAGATCGCTCCTCACAATCGTGCGACGTTCCAAGTGCCCTTTCGCATGGAAAATGCCATGCAGAAAGGGCCTTAAGATTCTGAAAGGTATCAAATTCATGCCTCTGTATATACTTATGTATGCAGAGAATTTGGCAACATTACTTTTTTTGGGGGGGAGGTACAAATCCCAGAGTTTCCAGCCTGCATGGCCACTACCTGTACTTGTTGGAGGATTCTGAGAATCAGAGCCCAAAGAAGCAGATTTCCTAAATTATCTCTATGTGTGGTGAAAGTTTAAGCCCCGCTTTTCAATCAACTGATTCTCAAGATGGCATACAAACATCAGCTAGTAACTTTTAAAAAAAACCCTCAGTACAGTTAATTTTTCTTGTACACACATGGACAGACAGACACACCTTTAAATCTCATGGAGTATGAGAGAGAAAAAAGCACATGCTTTCTTGTGGTTCTCTGCTTCCAACGCTAATGGGATTCAGAGCCAAGCTTTTTTTGTGGCAAGGAAGGGACCAGCAAGTCCCTATCTCCTCCTTCAGTTCATGAATGGGGCCGCACCTCCTGATGCTGGCATCCTACCTGGGAGTTGTCTTGCTATTGTGTGCCTTCAAGTTGTTTCTCACTTATATGGCAACACTAAGGAAAACCTGTCACGGGGTTTTCTAGAGCTATGAGTATGTGATGCACCCAAAGTCTCCCAGTGGGTTTCCACGGCCAACCGGGGAATGGAACCCTGGTTTTAAAGGTTGTAGTTTGATGCTCAGACCACAGCACCATGCTTCCTGGGAGGCAGAGGGTCCAACCTCCCAGTGTGCTTCCTTTCTGCTCTCCAGTCCTACAGAAACTAGAAGGTGGAGACAAAGGTTTTTTCTCACATACCAATTTATATAGCAATCATATACAGTTCATCTGTTTCCAAACAGGTCCAGATTTCTCAGCTGATTTGTTAACGCTGTAGCAATACCAAAATACAATGTGCATACATAATTTCAAATGTAATATCCAGATGTTCTATTAATTACATCTTTGTCCCACTATTCCTCCAAGGAGTTGAGGAAAGTATATATCAGCCTTCTCCAACTATTGGGGCCTTCTCAGTGTGTTGGGCAACAACTCCCAACATTTCCTACCAGCAGCAGTAGCTATGATAACTGTGGATAACAGGAGATGCCACCCAAAATATTGGGGGGGGGACACTGGTTTAGAGGAAGATGGTCTATATGGTGTGTCTCTATTTTGTCCCTACAGTAGCTATGGTAGGCTTAGAAACTGTTGCCAGCCTAAGGTCACAAGATGAGGTTCATGAGCAAGTAGAAAGTTGAACATTACAACACAGTACTCTGCTATCTTGGCTCTTTTGCTCAAATACAAAACAGATAATCAAGTCTACCCCAAATGTTTTGCTCAAATACAAAACAAATAATCACATAAGTCCCAAGTGAAACATCTTCCAGCATTTCTAATTCACACTGAGCGTGCTAAAATAAATATACCAGTGGAGCGCCATGTTCCAGAAGCTTCATTTCAAATATTGATTTACAATCTAATCTGTCTCTTTCCTGGCTTCCTTGAAATTGGGTGCAGAGGTCAAGATGGTCAAATTAAACACAGATGGTCAAGCTGAACCAGAAGTATTATTTAGTTCAGCCAGGTATCTTTTAAATTTAGACTGGAATCTAGCATGATGATCATGGCAAGTGGATACAATATTTGCAGTGGTGTTGTGGTCAGTTTTGCCATGCTGGTGCTCAATTTGACAATTCCCATAACCACTGCCACCCATCAAAACAATCTAAATAGGCAGGCAAGTGGTATTAGTATCAACAAACCAGAGCTAGCAATTCTCACTTCTATAAGGAGGACTTTTGCAAATGTAATGGGATGCGGTTACTTGTTCAAGACTCAACCACCCCCAAAATAACTTGCATTACAACAGAGACAGCTCACAGCAATGAATTGTTGATGGAAAAAAAATCTATGTTCCCTGCTGAAAGGTTTATGGCTAAGACTGGATGGGACAGGGAAGCTTGAGGGAGGTAGTAGACAACCTGATTGTCCTGGCACTTCTGCATAACTGGATTTTTTATTTTGCTACACAGGAATAAAGCAGCTGTGGCTCCTGGAGCAGCAATATATTTGGGTATTTCACACAGTTACACCAGCACAGAGTTACTATAATTACTAAGAAAAGAACTGTGAACAGACAAAGCTACCAATGCATACCTTCATATAGCATGAATTCAGTAGCTGGGCTCTGCCAAGTTAGTTTCATACAACCTCAGCTGTCCATTTCTATATGAGAACATGACTGGCTCACCTTGCAGGGCTGTGTAGGGGTTACTGGTATAAAGTGCATCTTGTACTTTGAACACTTTAATGCTGTGCACAATAGCTGCTTTTAAGGAAAAAAACCCCCGTAAGCAGTGCTCTACATTAGCTGTTGCTGTGTGTCTTCAAGTTGTTTCTGACTCATGGTGACCCTAAGGTGAACCTATAATGGGATTTTCTGGGGCTTAGAGTGTATGGTGCACCCAAGGTCACCCAGTGGTTTTCCTTGGCTGAGTGAGGAATCAAACCCTGATCTCTAGGGTGGTAGTCAAATGCTCAAATCACTACAACATGCTGACTCTCACTGCACTCTATACAGACTATGTAATATTCTGATTAATCAAGCTGTGTGGGTGTTGTGTATTCACAGTGAAGAAAAGGATTTCTTGACACAAAATGTCTGGAGCATGTTGGACTACGCTGATTTTAGTCTGGCTCAAGCAAAGCATTTGTTTCCCCTCCACATCCCCTACAAAACAGGGAGGAGAAGCTTTGGCCCTCCAGATGTTTGGTTTACAACTCCCACAGACTCTTACCACTGTTCTCCAACTGGCTTTGTTGGTTGCACCTTCTGCAAGTCAGTGTACGAAACATCTGGGTATCCAAAGTTTCCCCACCTCGGCTATAAAGGAAGCCCAGCTTACCCAGCATTCTGCTGAAGAGGCAAACACGCCCACCAGTGATTAAGCGGATGCTAAAGCTGATGACAGCTGACACCCATTTCTCAAAACTTCCTTCCACACAGATTAAAAAAAAAGAAGAAAAGAGTGAAAATTAAGCCACCACTTCAAATTGAAAAGAGAAATTGCACAACAAGGCACAGCCATGGCAGAAGGGAAGACAGGAGGCGCCGGGCTGTTTGCAAAGCGGGTCCAAAAACAATTCAGCCGAGCTCAAGAGAAGGTATGGGTAACAAAACATTTCTTTTAAACGTATCAGTGTTATTATTACAGTCTAGGAAGGACATGTGCACAGCCTATTCTTTCATTTCTCAAAAAAAAAAGTTCTAGCAAAATGAGAGGCTAGACAAAGTTAGAAAGGAAGGAGACATGCTTTCCTCTACTGTTTGGATTGCTCCCATCCTGTGCACATGGTTCCCACCCCTACACTTAAAAGGTAGATTTTCCTCCAGTCAGCCAACATATCTGTGCCACAGAGAATCTAACCTACATTTGTAATTGTGGGCATGCATAAGCAGGGGCAGAGGAACAGTATTTTTGGTTAACATAATTACTAAGAGGAAACCTGGCACAGCTCTTCCAAAGAATCGAACTACTTGAGTAAGTAAGCCATTCCTTTGTTTCCCAGAACTCTGGGAACTGTCATTCTGTGAAGGACGATGGAATTCTGTTATCGATTTGCCCAGAACTTTTTGGTAGGAGGGAAGCTAAATGTTCAAAGGCTGAAGCACTGCAAAGGGAGGAGTCATAGGGGAGGGATGTTCTTCTCAAAAGGAAGGAAATTGAGGGGGAAGGAAGGAAGGGAAGAAAGAAAGAAAGAAAGAAAGAAAGAAAGAAAGAAAGAAAGAAAGAAAGAAAGAAAGAAAGAACGAACCTGCTAACTGTGAAGCCTTTTCCAGGCAGAAGGCACCAAGTATCCTAGAAATTTACAATTGCTCATAGTCTGTGTTCACTGGCTTCTTGTCACAGTTGCCCAACACTGATAACTTATAGTGGAATGCAGGAACCATGAAATGTCTCATGTTGGAAAGGTGAGGTTGGGACATGAAAGTGTGTAAAAGGATGCAGAGGCAGCAGAGGCGAAGGAATCTGAAATGCACACCCTCCTCCATTTGTCAGTTGAAAAGTGTGATACCTGTGGCTGAACAACCGCAGAAAGTGGTCACAAAGGTGTGGCAACAAAAGGACAAAAGTTATGAGGAAAAACACACAAAAGCTTCTGTGTTAAGCAGAGAAACCCCGGAATTCATCTACTACCCTGGAATTTATGTACTGTGTTTATGAAAGCCTGAGGAAAGCAAAACAAAAAAAAACACCCAAAAACAAACAGCCCCAGCTGAGTGCAAATTGCTTTTGCACTTTGAACTCAGTTTGCAGCAACTGAGGTAAGCCAAGGATAAAGGGGAAGGTTATAATGACTGGGGAGATTACAGGAAGCATACAACCCCCTTGCTGAAACAGCTCCATCGGCTGCTGATCCATTTCCAGGCGGAATTCAAACTGCGGGTTATGACGTTCAAAGCCTTATATGGCTTGGGTCCTGACTATCTGCAAGACCCTGTCTCCCTCTATGAACCTCCCTGAACAATAAGATCTGTGGGGGAGGCGCTCTCTAGGTCCCATCACTATCACAGGCCTTTTTGGCGAGAACATGGGAGAGAGCCTTCTCAGTAGCTGCTCCCAAGTTAGGCAGCTCCCTTCCATGGGAGGTCAGGTTGGCCCACTCAATGCCGACTTCCTGCCAGCAGACAAAGATCTTTTTATTTAAGGATGCAACTTTTCGAAAAGGTATAAAATTATTGTGGGGCAAGACTAGAAATGAGGGCAAGTCATCCAAGCAGTAGGAGGAGTACCAAGCTTTGAGTATTGGCCTTTAAGGGGCTATTGATTCTTCTCAGGCATCTATAGTATTTCAAACTATTCATTTTTACTTGTGAAGCTAGCAAAAATTATCTGTGTGGCCTGTGATGCCTTTGTATTCTGTGCTAAGAACTTACAGCATCAGCGTCCCTTCCGCAAATGATTGTCAGTGTGAATGATCAGATCAACGAGCACATATATACAGTCTGACATCACAGATATAAATCAGGCATGCAGATCATGTTATCAGTGTGAGATTGGTCACAAATTCAATAAAAAGGTAATGCATTCAAACATTACAGGGGGAATCAGATGGCAACAGCAACAATAGCAAAGCGCCGGCCTCTCCCTAAACTGCAAACCCCAGGATTCCACAGGATGCTGAAAGTGGAATGATAGTGCTCTAACAGTCTAGTGCAGAAATGCCCAAAACCTTAAGCCTGCTGAGCTATTCAGGGTAGCAGTGGGGAGCACGTACCACCCACAGTGTTGTTGAACTGGAGCTCCCTTCAGCTCTAGTCAGTATAACCAAGGTGTCAGAGTGCTAAAAATGCACTTGAAAATGCACATTTCCCATTCCTGTCCTAGGGCCAGCCTTGATGCAAGTTATCTTGGTGACAACACAAGCGTCGGCCAATCAGGGCTAGGTGCAGACTATTGTTTTCCCTCTGTAGCAGACATGGTTAAAATGTGGCACCCCTGGGGTTGTTTCTGCAGCCCTCAGCTCCTCCAAGATCACGCTTTCTCTGGATAAAAAAGAGATGAATTGTCTCATCTGGAAGCGTAAATGGTTTTATAGATTCCAGGGTCCCTCTATACTGTTTTTGGTTGTTGTTTTTTCAAATTCCGGGCCACTCCTTCTCTTGGGACATTTTTGGAAGTCTGTGCAGCCCCCTAAGAGGCAGAAAACTGGCCTATGGACCTACCACAGTTGTATAACCGTCCTCTAGAGAGTGATGCAAGAAAGGGAAAAATAAGTTAGGACAGAATGTGCAGAGCTTACTCAGGCTGGCCTATCTTTATGTCTGAGTCCCTAGAACTCCTATTTCCCTCTCCACTCACAGCCCAGGCCTATGAACCCATTGGAGTGCTATGTTTTTTCTTGAGGACGCCTTCTTTCTTTGTTCCTTCACCTCTCCTTCCTGCCCACATTCTCTGAGCATCTTCCCTTAAGCCATAGGAGACTTCTTGAGCTGGAATTTTCACACCAGCTCAACTAGTAGCAGATGAGTAGCTCCATGGGAATCAGGGATAGATCATGTAAAAGTACTTACTAAAAAGCAAATAGCCAAAATTATGATGCTGAGTGGGGGGACAAAAGTAATTGTAGGTATAGTTAAAATTTTTTGAAAACAACAGTTTACTTTTTTCATTGACACACACTGCTGGCCTGTGGTAAAAATTACAGTCTTACTGCCCACTTGGCTCTCATCTCAGTATCTACAACACAAAGCAGAAAGCATCAGCTCAAAACACACAGTACTAGGCAATACCTGAACCGATATATTTCACCTTTTAGCAAGGCTATACCTGCATAATAATAACATTAAGATTTTACTATTAAACCACTAAAGGAGGGAAGCTACCCTTCGTTAATTTAATTACCCCTCATTAATTTACTGTTAATTTACTATCATAATGTAATTATTTGTTGTTGTGTGTCTGCAAACACTTACTGGGCAGCAGCAGGAGTGGGAGGTGACAGAGTAGGAGTAGTGACAATGGTGGAGGATCTTTCAGAGGAAACAGCAGTGGCATCATACCTAATTCTTTTTAATACTGCACAGAAGGAGGCAATGGTAAGCCACTCCTGAAGCCTTCTATCCTGAAAACGCTGTGATGAGACAGTCCCAAAATGAAATGAGATAGCGTCAGGAGACATTCAATGAGTTACTGGGAAAGAGCAGGGGGCTGTGGCTAATGATGCATCTGGACTCAAGCCAAAAGGGCATTCAGTGGTTGACATGCTCAGAGGTGAAAGGAAGGGCCAAAGATGCACAACCCATATTATGTTGTTGTTAACTGCCATCAGGTAAGCCTTGACTTGTGGTGGCCCTATGTGGTGACCTGCAAGCCACTCTATCATCCACCACCCTGCTCAGGTCTTGTAGCTTCAAGGACATATTATAGGAACACACAATGTAAGAAGCATGAATCAGAGGAAGCTAGATATAGCAAAACAAGAAATGGAACATATAAAACATTGCAATATCTGGTGTGAGTGAGCTGAAGGGGACAGGAATGGGACATTTTCAATCAGACAGCTACACAGTATTTTACTTAGAAAAATCTATGAAGAGATAGGATTGCATTAATAGTGATGAAAGTTGTAGCTAAAGAAATTAAGGGATGTAATGTAAAGTCTGGCCAAATAATATCAATGAGATTTCAGGGGAAACTCATCAATATAAACATAATCCAAGTTTATTCTCCCACTACAGAAGCAGAAGAGGAAGAAAATGAAGGACGCTGCACCAGTGGCGGAGCTTAGAGTGTGTGGAGGGAGGTGGGAGGGGGCAGGGCCATGGTGTGCAGGGGGGTGGCCAGGGCATGCAGGGGCATGGCTACAAGTCGGGATGGCTCAAAAACATTGCCACCTGGGGCGAAGCACCCCTCTACCCCCACCCCATTTCTACGTGACTGTTCTGCACTGGAGTTCAAGAGGGAAATGGTCAGATACCCAGACAGGCCATGTTGGTAAGCACAGGCAACAGGAACACAAAAGTAGGAAACAGAGCAGAACCAAATAATGTAGGAGGATTTGATCCAGGACAAAGAAGCAAAACTAGAGGGCAACTGATTGGATTTTGTGAAGCTAACAGTTTATTCATATACATTCTTAAAGCAACCAAAGAGGCCACTGTATATATGGACATCACCTGGTGGCCAATATAGAAATTATAGACTACACAATTGGAGGCAGAAGATGGAGCAGCTCTATTCTCTCTGCAAACAAAGCCCAGGAGCAGAAAGTGACACAGACCACGAATTGCTTATATCAAAAATTAGAGGAAAGCTAAAGAAGAACACCAATTCAATCACTGTGTCAAAACACAACCTGAAGAACATCCCTGTAGAATTTAGAGATAACTTAAAAAAATAGATTTGAACTATTAAGCTTAATTGATTGAGACCCAGAAGAACTCTGGGTTGAAGCCAGGAACATTGTGAGGGGAGGAAGCAAAAAAACACTATCTGCAGCCAAAAAGAAAGAAAATCATCATTGGATGACAAACAAAACTCTTAAAGCTGTTACGGATAGATGAGAAACAAAATAAAAAGGGACAATAATAGGGTCAGAACCCTGAACAAAACTGTTTAACAATGTGTACACAGAGACAAAGAGAATTACTGTAACAGTCAATGTAGAGAAACAGAATATGACAACAAAAAGGGAATAACAGGAGACCTCTTCCACAAAATCTGAGAAATCAAAGGGAAATTTAAACCAAGGGTGGGCATACTCTATAACCAGCAGGGAAACGCATTACATTACAAATAAAAAGCTGATGGAAACAATAAACTGAAGAACGATGTAAAAGATTAAAAGATTTGTTCAAAGAAGAAACCTACAATTTTAGAAAGTGAAGTGGAAGCTGCAGTGAAAGGATTTGAAAGAAATAAAACACTGGGGACAGATGACATACAAAGAAGCAACAAAGACAGAATCCACTCAAATTCTTTCTAAAATCTGTCAGCAAATATGGAAAACAAAAGAATGGCCCACAGATTGGAAACACTCAATATACATTCCAGTTCCTGAGAAACGGGACACCAGGAATTGTAGATATCACTGAACCATTGCATTAATTTCCCACACCAGCAAAGTGATCTTCAAAATACTACAACAAAGACTTCTACCATATATGGAGTAAGAAATGCAAGATGTTCAAACTGGGTTCAGAAGAGGCAGAACCGTGAGGAATCATACTGTAAACATACATTGGATAATGGAGCACACCAAAAAATTTCAGAAGAAAATCAGCTTCTGCTTTAGAGATTATAGCAAAACCTTTGATTGTGTAGATCGTGAAAAACAATGGATCGCTCTTAAAGAAATGGGTGTACCACAACATTTGATTATCCTAATGTATAACCTATACTCAGGACAAGAGGCCAATGTTAGGGCAGAATATGGAGAAAGAGAATGGTTTCCACTTAGGACAGGGGTAAGGCAAAGATACATTTTATCACCTTATTTATATAACTTGTATCCTGAACATATTATACATAAAGCTGGATTAGATTCAGAGGAAGGAGGTGCAAAAATCAGAGAGAAGAACATCAACAGTTTAAGGCATGCAGATGATACCATACCGTTAGCAGAAAATACCAAAGACTTGAAATAACTACTGAAGAAAGTAAAGGAAGAAAGTGCAAAGGCAGGTTTACAGCTGAATACTGAGGGGAAAAAAATAATTTACATAAATTTAAAGCTGTCAGTGAAGACACTGAGACAGTCAAAGATTTCCTATACATTGGCTCAGTCATTAATCAAAATGGAGACTGCCGTCAGGAAATCAGAAAAAGATCAAGACCTGGAAGACAACTATGAAGGAAATAAACAAGCTTCTCAAGTATAAAGATATATAATTGAATACTAAAGTCAGGATTGTCTGTGCCATTGTACTTCCACTGTTTAGGTATGGCTGTGAAAGATGGACAGTTGAGAAGGCTGATACAAAAAGAACTCATTTGAGATGTGGTGCTGGAAGTGAGTTCTGCAGATACCCCAGATAGCTGAAAGGACAAATAAATGAGTCCTAGAGCAAATCAAGCCTGAGCTCTCCCTGGAAGCCAAGATGACTGAACTGAGACTGTCATAGTTTGGACATATTATGAGAAGACATGTCACTAGAAAAGACAACAATGCTTAACAAGATGGAAGGCAGAAGGAAAAGAGGAAGACTGCATTGCAGAAGGATAGACTTAGTAAGGAAGCCACAGTCCTGAGTCTGCAAGACCTGAGTGGGACTTGATGACAGAGTGACTTAGACATCTCTCATTCATAGGGTTGCCATAAGTTAGGCCATTTCCGCCCTACACTGTTATAGTGCTATTATTCCACTTTCAACATTTTGTGGAATTCTGGGGTTTTGTAGTTTACTAAGGCCAAAGAGCTCTCCGGCTGAGAATTCTAAATGCCCCTCCCTAAATTGCAAACCTCATGGATTCCATGGGATCCTGAGGGTTTCCTCTGCAGGATTTGTTCAGGGGGAGTTTGCCTTTGAACTTCCTCTGAGACTGAAAGAGTGTGACTTGCCAAAGGCCACCCTGTGAGTTTCTGTGGCTGAATAGAGATTCATACTCTGGTCTCCCAGAGTGTAGTAACATCATTCTGGTCTTCTAGAATGTAATTATATCTTCATTAATTTTTAAAAAAAGTTTTCTTTTTTTGGACTGCCAAAAACACTGGTGGATTCTAGGAACCATATTTCAAAGCTCTTGAACCAAAGGACTAATTATAATTTGTCGTTTCTAATAACTACTTCAAACTCTGGCCAAGAAAGAAGGCACAGTCTCACCCCACTTGCTGAATATCTTAAAAGCTCCTAATTGTCCAATAGCGAATCCAGCCTATACAAGAAGTGCATGGAAGCAGGAGGCTTCCTCTGCTTCCACGCCACTCTTGAGGTTATGGAAGTGACATACTGCCTAGAAGGGGAAATGTGGTTTATTTCTGCCTCATTGCCACACTGCTACTTTATTCCACCTGTGCTGGGCCAACTGTTGACCAGGTCATTTTATGTATTAACATATATAATTATCATTTAGACTTGCATTTATAGCAAAATGTATTTCTGTGCCATTCTTCAGTTAACCTAGAGGGGTTAACAAAGATAAAGATACATTAGTAAATACAGACAAATGCATTAAATACAAACAATTAAAAATATCAGGTAACTACAGTTCAGAAACTCAACCTTTTAAAGGAACAAGGTCTTTGGCCTGTTGTCAAAAACGCTGATAAACGAAAACTCAGCAAAACCTCTTCCTGGTCAAAGGCAAAGGACCCTAGCGCTGGCACACTTAATGATGCTGATGCTGCCACACAGCTAAGTCTGTGGACTTGATTTGCTATAAACTCTGTGCAGAACCTGTGTCACTCTCCCAGGCAACCAGAGATCTCTGTATTCGAGTATTTGTACTGTTAGTCATTATCTTAATGTCCTCTTCATAATGTAATTATCTTGTTCACTTTAATAGGAAATTAAATATATATTTATAAATAAATACAGACATTTAGGTGGCTACTCTGAATTAATACCAGTGTTAGGGCTGCATATGTTGGCCTTTTGGCTAAGATCAAGTGTAGTATAATCTCATGGTTGACCCTTCAGTCTCAAGGCTTGGGAGGCATCTGACCTAGCACACCTGAAAAAGAGTAGATTTGGGTGAGTCCCATCGTCCTTCCTCTTAATACTTTGTTTGCCCTGTGCACTTACACCTTTCCTACCAAGCTAAGAGTATCTCTACACATGACAACCAAATGACAAAAGCATACCCTCCAACTGTCCTGAATTGCCAGAGAGAGTCCCAATTAACCCCCTTTGGATCCGCTTTTTCAGTCTTATCAAAAATGTTCCAATTTTCCTCTCTTCTTGCTGCAAACTGAGTTCAAAGCAGAAAAATAATCTGCGTTCGATTTATTGAGCAGTGGAGAGAGAAGAAAAAGAGGCATAGACCATTTCCACACGGGCATATTGCCCACGCTAGAGTGACCTCTCCTGGAGGTCTTCTTCACCGGGGTCTGCACTAGAGCAGTTAAAAAAAGTGAGGTTCTAGACCTCAAACTGCTCTAGCGCAGCCCCAGGGGTGGCGCTGTGAGTTTTATAAAAACCACCTTCAAAAGTGGTTTTTATAAAACTTACCCGCGCTGCCCCGTAGCAGCCCCCAGTGAAGAACTGCAGAGACGCGGTAGCGCGTCCCTGCAGATCTGCCCTGGGGCGGGCTTCCAGCTGGCGCGCTGTCCTAATTGGCGGAGTGCCGCCGGAAGCTGCCGGCCGCCATTTTGGGCGGCGTTTGGAACGGCGGATCCGCGCTCTCCAGAGGGACGGAGCAACCCGCTCGCGGGTAAGCTTCGCCCCTGCGTGCGCGGCCCTGTTCGGTCCCCCCGTGAGGAAAGGGCCATAGTCTTGCCTTTTGCAGTAGGCTCAGACGTAAGCAAACTGTTGCAGTCTCTCCTAGCTTGTGTGTTCCTCTTCATTAATAACATTTGCCATCCTAACCACACTCTGGTGTTTGCTTGGCCACACTTGTCCTGTTTTACCACTTATGAAATGTTGGGAGGTATCCAAAAGAAAACAGTTGTATATCTGTTGTTCACATTAATTGTTGGAACTGTAAGCCAACTTTGAGAACTCTTGACAGATATTTGTGTTTTCTCTCCTGTCTCTCTGCATAGCATTGTTCCACACCTGCAAAGTTAGGATGTGGGAAACTGCAGAAAGCTATAATTTCTTCTCAGCCACAAAATAAAGTAACATTTATTTTAGACCACTAGCAAGTGCTGTAGGCTTGCCAGGTTGCACAAGTCTGTGGAACAGGCAAGAATAGCTGTGGAAACCTGATGTCCCCCTACGCTACAGGCCACATCTGCAGGCCACGTGTGAACTTGATTACAGGACAAAGTGAGGGAGTAGAATCATAGAATCATAGAGCTGGAAGAGACCACAGGAGCCATCCAGGTCTGCCATGCAGGAATCCACACCAAAGCACTCCCAACAGATGGCCATCCAGCCTATGCTTAGAAACCTCCAAGCAAGGAGACTCCAGCACACTCCAAGGCAGTATATTCCACTGCTGGACAGCTCTGACCATCAGGAAGTTCCTCTTGAGGTTCAGGTGGAATCTCCTTTCCTGCAGCTTGAATCCATTGCTCCTTGTCCTAGTCTCTGGAGCAGCAGAAAACAAGCCCACTCCCTCCTCAGCATGACACCCCTTCAAATATTTAAACATGGCTATCATGTCCCCTCTTAACCTTCTCTTCTGCAGACTCAACATACCCAGCTCCCTAAACTCCTCACAGGGCATGGCTTCCTTCACCGTTTTGGTTGCCCTCCTCCATAGCAGATTTGGGGCAACAAGAAAATACAATAAATTGTTCTTTATTAGTTTTATTCTTCTTTTTCTTGTAAATTTCTTGCTGTCAGAAATGAGAGAGAGGTGCTTGTAGCATTTTCTGCCTCAGATGGCAAAATAACCTGGCTGGTCTTGTTCCATGATTTTGGTGAGAGCAGTAAATCTCTTGGGCCAGCCCTGCTGAATTATTTCATATAAGTGGGCCTTTTGCTTCAATTTTCATATCTTTCCAACAAAATAGAGACTTCATTTCCATGCTGGATCACTGAAGCAAATTGATAGGCTAAAAAAATAATTAAAATGGGTATGTGGAAAACTCTATTTGGCACATGGAAAACACTTGCACCCCTGTTTCTATGTTATTGTTGTTAACTGCCATCAATTCAACTTCAAGTTATGGTGACCCTATCGCTGAGAGATCTCCAAATCAGTTTCAGCTGCCCTGTTCAGGTTTTGCAGATTCAGGGATGTGTCTTCCGTGATTGAGTCTATCCATCTGTAATGCAGTTTTCCTCTTTTCCTGCTGCGTCCCACTTTGCTGTCGTTTCTAGTGAGTTATGCCTTCTCGTGATATAGCCAAAGTCTGATGGCCTTAGTTTAGTCATCTTGGCTTGATTTGCTCTAGGACCCATTCATTTGTCTTTTTAGGAGTCCAGGGTATCCATAGAACTTTTCTCCAGCACCACATTTCAATAGAGTTGATTCTTCCTATCAGCTTTCTTCCTTGAGTCTCTTCAGTAACCATTTCAAATCTTTGCTGTTTTCTGCTAGTAGTATGGTATCATCTGCATATCTTAAATTGTTGATGTTCCTTCTGCATCTCCTTCCTCTGTTTTACATATATGTTAAGCACACAACTTGAACAGATACAGTAATACAATGCAGCTTTGCCTGACTCCCTTGCCAATGGGAAATCATTCCATTTCTCCCTTTTGTGCCCTAATAGTAACCTCTTGTCTTGCATACAGGTTACGCATCAGAACAATCAAACACTATAGCACATCCATTTCTTCAAGAATAGTCCATAATTTCTCATTATCTGCACAGTAAATGGCTTTGCTATCATGTATGATTTCCTTTTGAAACCCTTTGGTGTGCTCATTATCCAATGCACGTTTGCAATATGATCCCTAGTGCCTCTTCCTTTCCTGAAATCCAACTTGGACATCTGGCATTTCTCACTCCATATATGGTAGAAGTCTTTTTTGTAGGATTTTGAGCATGACTTTGCTTTCATGGGAAATAAACGGTCCTGTGGTTACTGCAATCCATGGTATATATTGGAATGGAATAGTGAGTGTTCCCGATCTGTGGGCCATTCTTCTTTTTCCATTTGTTAACATATTTTAACAGAGCTAGAATAGATTCTGTCTCTATAAACTGAAACAGCTCTATTGATATCTCATTCGTTCCTGGTGATTTATTTCTCGCAAGTGCTCTGAATGAGGCTTTCATTTGACTTTCTAAAGTTGATGGTTTGTCTTCATAAGGTTCTTTTTTGAATGACTCTATCAACATTTCATCTCTTTTATATAGTTCTTCCATGTATTTTTTCCCTCATCTTTTTATTTCTACTTGGACATGTAACGTGTTCTCCTGTTCATCATGGAGCATCCCCACTCTTGGTTTAAATTTCCCTTTGATTTCTTGGATCTTGTAGAAGAGTTCTCTTTTTCTTTTTTTGTTTTCTCTTCTATTTCTATGCATCAATTATTATAGTAATTCTCCTTGTTCCTGTGCACAAGTCTTTGAACAGTTGCATGCAGGGTTCTAACTCTATTTCTGTCCCCTTTTATGATTGCTTTTCATCTGTCTTAACTTATTGTATTGTTTCATCTGTCATCTATTGAGGTTTCTCTCTCTTTTGACTACAGATAATGTCTTTTTGCATACCACCCTGACAATGTTGACATGATTGACATGATTTGGTCAGACAATACATTATATCCTTTGACTGCTTTGGCTCTTTTTTTTTTTTTTTTTTTTTTACTATAAATGCCACCCCATTTCTTGTTAGATTTTCATTTCCAGAGGAAAACACTGTGTAATTATCTGACTAAAAATGTCCTTTTTCTGTCCACTTTAGCTCGCTCACGCCAAGTACTGCAGTGTTTCTATGTTCCATTTGTTGTTTTACTATGTCTGGCTTCCCTGATTCATGCTTCTTGTGTTCCATGTTCCTATAATATGTGTTGTGCAGCTTCAGACTTTCCTTTCACCTTTAAGCATGTCAACAGCTGGACATCCTTTCAGCTTGAGTCCAGTTGTGTGATTAACCACTTGCCCTCTACTTGTCCTCTACTCTTCATCCAACATGGGTGACTCATATTCTGGCACTATCTCTTTTTTCATTTTGGATTGCCTCACGAGAGGGTTTCTGCATTAAAAAACATCCAAAATGGCTTTGCCATGCCTCCTTCTGTGCAGTACTAACAAGTGTTAGCTATGGTGTCATTGCCATTATCTCTCAGAAATCGTCCACCGGTATCACCTCCCACTACTGTTGCTCCCCAGTAGCTGTTTGGCACATTTAATCTGGCTCCTCAGCAAAAGTCTGTCTGACATAGAAGACCCTACCAACAGCATGCCATTCCACCACCATTTAATCACGCTCTTGTGAGGCAAGAGGCTGTGTTGACAGCAGCCGTGCTGCTGGTACGATCTCCCATGTCAGGAGGAGCCAGGCTGAATTTGCCAAATTGCCACTGGGCAGCAGCACCCACCAATGGCACTCCATGTTTCTACTGTTGGTAAAATATGCTGATGATGGTTACTTTTTTCATTATTATTTGGTAATGCCATTATATTTTTGTAATTAATTTTACTCTGTTTAATGGTTGGATTTTAGGTAATTAAGTGCATCTGTTCAGTATGTGGGAAACCATCATTGTTACCTTTCTCACAACCACCTCTTTAAACTGGTAATAATTAATTTTGAGCGTTAACTGAATGGTGATTGTCATCTCTGTTTCGGCTTTATAGCAAATAACTATTAATCTGTCTATCCAAAGATTGCCTTTTTTCAAATGGTACCATTTCCTTGGTAAACTCATGTTTGATATACAGCTAGTGTCCTCGATTTTTAATTAAGTTCCAGATTTTTTAACTAGGTTCCAACCTATCCCATAGAAATTGACCTTAGAAATACTGCCCTCAGCCCTACCTGTTTGTGAGGTCAGACAGTGGAGCATGAGAAAAACAAGGCCTTTTCAATGATAATGGCAAGGTTTGGGAACTTCCTGTCAACTGAGCGAAAAGCCACAGAAGGTACAGTTTCTACCTCTGTTATGTAACCAATGTGTTGCCCTGACACATTATAACCAAAACGATTCTGAAAACAACAGCAGAGTCTAGAAGCAAGACGAACATATTGTCTCTGGCTTCTACTTCTCCTTTTTATCTCATATCTTTTTGTTGTTACTAAAACTGCTGTCAAGGTGACTTTGAATTATGGCAACCCTCCAAATGAGAGACCTCTACGACTCCCTGTCATTATCAGCTCTGCTCAGAATCCGCAAATTCAGGCTGTGGCGTCCATGACTGAGGCCATTTCCACACTACGCTGTTATAGTGCTTTTATTCCACTTTCAGCATCCTGTGGAATTCTGAATTTTGTCGTTTACTGAGGCCAAAGAGCTCTCTGGCTGAGAATTCTAAATGCTACTCCCTAAACTCCAAACCCCAGAATTCCAGAGGATGTTAAAAGCGGAATAATAGCACTATAACAGTGTAGTGCAGAAATGGTGTATCCACCTGTAATGCCTTCTTCCTGTCTTCCTACCGTCTTCACCCTTACCAAGCGTTACTGTTTTTCTGATGCGTTACATCAATTTGCAATATGTCTAAAGTATGATAGCCTCAGTTTAGTCATTTTGGCTTTTGATTTGTCTAGAAGTCGTTGGTGTTAGCCGAGTTTAACAAAATGAAACTGACTATTTTCAGAACCAATACATGAAACTTCACTAGACTGGTGCTCTCTTGAACGATTTAGACTTTGATACCCATAAGTCCCAGCCAGTATTGCCAATGACTGAGAAACGATCAGTTGTTTCCTGCTGAAAGCAAAACTTCTAGGCAATAATGAGACTGGGAAGGTGTCAAAACTCAGCTGAAAAGCAGAAAACCACAGTGGGAGGAAAACATCAGGAAGGCTATCTCTTTCATATTTTGCAGATATCTCTGCGTTTGACTGATACTAAAAACAGAATGCTGAACTAAATGGTCCACTATCTTATTTTGACAATAAATGTCTGTGTTCTTACATTGTCAGCATAGTGCATCTCCGTAACCACACAGTAATATATGAATTAGCAGAGTTAACACTTCTGTTTCCTTTAACTTCTTGGAAGCCAATCTGTTCATCTGTGCAAAGGGGTATACTCCCCACGCCATCCTAAATTGAGTTTATATATTTCAGTTTAGGTATACACTTTAGAGTGATATCTAAGACTATACTTACTGAGTGCCAGAATTCAGTATTTTTAGCCAATGAATTAATTCATAATAATGACTTATTGCTCCACTCTCCAGAGAAGGAACTTCCTGGCTCATTTTAAAACCACTGTTGGCTTTACTACCCAAAAAAATGTTGCCATTCCATTTTTAAAAAGTAGAAATCCAAGAGTTTAATGTACTTGTTATCAGTTACTCACTTATCTATCCACTACTCTTTAATGGTAGCAGCAAAGGGTATTTTTAGACTTACTAACGACTAAACAGTTCCAGATTTTGTTCCTGTTCTTTCTGATTTTATTTTGGAGATCCATACATGTTTTGTTTATTCCAGAATATTTTCTGTCAGTTCCTGGTATGATCACAGACTTATTATACCAGCTGTCCAGTTTGTTTTATTTTAACCCCGTATAAAATCAGAAAGAACAGGAATAAATTCTAGGACTTTTCAATCAGTCCCAAAGATAGATATATGTGATTTTTCTAATATTGTAGATATTGTAAATATTTTTAAAATTGCCTTGCCATTCCTTTTAGATAAAATCCATTGTTGTTATATCCATATTTCAATAGGCAGGTTGAGAAAGTGTGGATTATATTAACCCTTCAAAGTAGCCCAATGTTTTTACACCCATTTTTGCTCTGGAAACTTAGTCCTAAGTCAAACTTCATGTTTCCAACTGTTTCTAGATAGGTTGGAATTTTGCATGGAAATGCTGATGCTGTAAAAGTGATTGCAGCCACAGCACAATTTGTTAAATACTACAAGATTATTGCACAGGGTGAAGGAAATTACAGACAGAATTGTGGGTATGAGCTATAGTTGGAAAGATATTCAAAATGTCAGTTCTATTTATTGCAAACAATAGAGAATTAAATTACTAGTTCTCAATGGCCACATTTACTTCTCTATCTTTATAGCCCTTCATAATCAGGGCTCTTTTTCCACTTATAAAATGTGCAATTGTTTTATGTCACCTGATACAAAAAATAGGTAACAGTGTGCAAACAATATTGCTGTTCTCTACAAACGTTCACCAATGTTTCCAAACTGGAGGAGATCATTTTAAAGCATGAGAACCCAATACCTGAGACGTCGTGTGAACTTGTCAAAGTTATGATAAAGTTGGAGATACCAAAAAATCCCAGTGCATTTTTAATATCCCTCTATGTACATTTTGATGGAGTTCGTGATACTTCTTGTATTCTGCATTAGTGCCAAAAGATCAAAGTGTGCGTTCAGGAAGGTGCACAACTGTATTATAGGGATGTGTGCTATGTGTCAATTATGCAGACAAAGCACTGTGCAACTTTGCCCCTCTCTGGAAAAATGTATCTGCTTCTTCTGAGTTTACTGTAGGAAATCCATTTATGGGAGGATGATGCATAGTTGGGTTGTTTTTTGTTATGTTATTCTTACTGAGAATACCAGATGGGGTAGTAAGAAGAGAAACCACAAAAAAGGATGTGCTTGAAGCCAGGGCGTGTAACTAGCAAGGGGTGTTGACATGGCAAAAAGACAGGTTCCTTCATTGTTACAGTAACTGCTAAAAAAAATATCAGAAGTAATATAAAAGATTCCCTCAGTCTTCCGAAATTCCAGTATGAAAAGCTACAAAAGGCCAGCTAGGTCAACAGATACCAAGGGATTCCTGTGTGTTGTGCAATTCTATACTTCTCTTCCCTTTCAGTCTGAGGCTTCAACTAGACCATATATTCAGTACAGTGTTAGAAGAAGTGCTCTCCAAGTGGTGAAAGATACTTGTTTGTTGTAGCATGTGGCCATCTTCACTTATGTATTTTGCATTCAGTGTGCTTTGCTTTGAGATCAGTCATTGGAAGGTATACATGGGCTTAATTTGCAAGCCTGATCACTGAGGCACGTATCTCTGAGGAAATCTAGTTGTGAGAGGAAAATCAATTTATCATACAAAATACACGCTCTCCTTACTGTCCAGTTTAACATTCTGAGATGCAGTTTAGCATGCAGATGCTACCATGCCTTGTAATCCTTGGTGCTTTTAATTCAGGAGTGGTTCTGGAATTGGTTGGGCAAAGCTGAACTTTTTTTTCCTCAACATACTCTCCAGGATCAAAGTACTATAACCAGAGGGGTCTTCAGCAAAGATTGCCTATTCCCTTGTTTTTTCAAGGACAATGACATTGTTTCCTAGTTTCTTACTTATACAATAGTTTGGAATAAAGCGTTATAGAATCATAGAGTTGGAAGAGACCACAAGGGCCATCCAGTCCAACCCCCTGCCATGCAGGAACCCACCTCAAAGTACTCCCAACAGATGGCCATCCAGCCTCTGCTTAAAAACCTCCAAAGAAGGATATTCCACCACCCATACATAGGCCATACATAGTTCAATGCTGTTTCTTAGAGGACACTTTCCTGGAAGTATGAGAGTATAATTTACAGTGTCCCAAAATTTACTGTAGGATACACAGTCCTAATTTCTTGTCATCTGCAACTCTCATACACAGACAAGTGTTGTGGACAAATGAGTTCTGATTGGAGAGATTATTGTTTGAGAGGGGAGTCCCCAGTCATGAAAAGGGGTTTGTTTTTGTTTTGGCAATGTGTAGAGGCACAAAAACACTTCTTAAATTTGCTCTGAAAGCATTTCCAGTGGCTAGTGATCAGAAGGCACTGCATTGCTCTTTCGTCCTTGTATCCTCCACAGATTTCCAGCAGTAAAAAAAAACATGAAAGAAGTGATGGAAAAACAAAGGATGTTTCATCTGAAGCTCTTGTAAAATATATCGAATGAGGCACACTAATGATATGATAGGAAGAATCAACATGGTCCAGTCATTTGAGTGCTGGAGCAGGAATCTTGGAGACCAGAGTTCAAATCCACACCTGGCCACAGAAGCCCACTTGGTGACCTTGGGCAAGTCCCACTCTCTCAACCTCAAAGAAGGGCAGTGGTGGACTCTCTCTGAACAAATCTTGCCCAGAAAGCCCCACCATAGGCTTGCCTTAGGTTCAGAAATGTCTTGAAGGCACACAGCAGCAATGGCATGGTAGAAGTCTCCCTAGGCTCTTTTTCAAACACATTTGCAAATTTAGGAACAGAAGCTAGTGACCAAATTCAGCATCTCCTCTGCTTGCCGGTTTTCACTAGACAAGTGCAGCATCTCTATGGCTACATGATGCACCGTGCTGTTGCTTTATGCTGATGACAAAAGAGCACCAGCAGGTAGACAGCCTCTTTGCCAATGGCCAATGCAGGGCTTTAAAAAAAGGGGGGGGCAACTGAAAAGGTCTCTCAAGGGACAAGGTATAAAATATGGACAATCATCTGCAGGACTGCCTTGTCCTGATTCAGATTACTTGTCCACTAAGCCCAGCATTTCTAACACTGACTGGCAGTGGCTTTCTGGAGGTTTAAGTGGGTGCTTTCCCAGATCTATTTGGAGATCCCTGGGATTGTACTAGGAGCCTTTTAAGTACAACATGGGATTGTGTGTGGACCATGGACTTTCTCAGAATTTTGCACAAAAGTCCCTCTCTCTCTCTCTCTCTCTTAATTACTTCCCTACAAAACCTGCATCATCTTCTCCATCTTGGAAGAAAGACAGAATATGAATTCAATCAATCGATCAATCAATCAATCAATCAATATTAACTGCTGGCTTGCTAGCAAGTATTGATGCAGTTCCGTTTGATCTGTCAGTGTCAGATGAAACAGCTCTGATACTAAACCTCCTCCTCCTCCTCCTCCTCTATAGCAATGTTGTCTCTGTAGCAAATCTCCCAGCAACTTTGTCTGCAGCAATTAGGTGGTGATATTTATCTTGATTCTGTGAAAAGCTTCCTTTGCCAGTTCCTCCCGATCTAACCACTGCTATAAACAAAGCTACAAAGGCCAACTGAAAAGTGAGTAGATACTTAGAAGTGCCCTTAAAATCAATGATCAAGAAGCTTATTTTAGGCTGTTGTGAACCTCTCACTGTATGGAATTTGTCAGCTGGGGCTCTTATCAGAACCAGTGGAAGATGGCAATGGGACACTTGGCTGCTGAATTCCAGCTTCTCTTGCTGTTTCTGGAAACACAAGAACCCTGACAGAGAAAAGCTGGCAATCTTAGGACTACACTGGGAACGGACCGAAAATTGAGTTGTGGTGTCTATAAGTGGCTGTCAATTGCAATGGAGTCAATTGTCAAATATTGCTATTATATACTGAAGCCAGGTCTACCCTGACATTACACCAGTTCTGGGATAATAACAACAGAAGTCTTGTCAACCTACGATTTGTTTATAATAGAGGTGGGCAAAATATGGCCCTGTGTTCTCCTACAAGGCTGTTCAAGGAACTGTATGTGTGAATGTGCCTTCAAGTCATCTGTTGACTTAATAAATTTCATTAGGTTTTCTTAGTCAAGGAATACTCAAAGGTGGTTTAGCCAGTTCCTTCCTCTAAAATACCACCTACAGCACCTGGTATTCATTGGCAGTCTCCCATCCAAGTACTAACCAGGACTGACTCTGCTTAGCTTCCAAGGTCAGACAGGATGTGGTGCCTTTAGGGTATTTAGAACCATTCAAAGGATTGCTTCCAGTTAAAATGAACTGATAGAGAAGAAGGGTCATCTTCTAAGAAGTTGAGCCCTTTGTTTCCCCATAATTCTTGGATGTACAATCAGATGATAAAAGGGTGGGCATCGCTGGAGACTGGAACTTCATGGGAAGTCACAGTGACAAGATGTCACATGTGGCCTACCCACTCTACCTGGTTAAGATAATCTGGAAATACTGGGGTCACACTAGCTGACCCTCCTTTCACCATCACATCTCCAAGGCTGTCTACGATGTATGAGAACAGAAAGGAAAACTGCTGAATGTGCAGAGATTCCCCTAGCAGGATAGCAATACTTTTATTCAGGTGTTCTAAGCCCATCTACAATGAGAGAGAGTCAAACACACTCCATATGAGATCCTATATCATGCACATGTTGGAGAGTGACTGTCTACAATGAAGAACGTGCTTTGCTCCTGTACCCTCTCTAAATGATTAAGAACTCCCTCTCAGAGTGGGGTGTATTTAGAATGCCTGATTAAGGCTTCTGCAGAGTGACCTTGTGTGTGCCATACACACATAGCCCTAGAAATCCCCATGATGGGTTCACCTTAGGGTCACCATAAGTTGGAAACAACTTGAAGGCAACAACAACAAGGGTTCCATCTCACAGGAGACCCTAAACGCATTTGTTAGCCTTCCCCTTCTGTGGACTTCCTTGGTCCACAGGCACATATGGACAGCATGAGAGAGGGGCTGACAAGGAAGCATGGCCCCACTTTTTCTCACATGGAGACTCAGCAACTGAAAAGGGGTTATTTGATGGAAACAGAAGGCTGGTGAAGGCAGACCTTTGTTTCAGTGCACTCTGTCTGGTGCCCCATGGGCCATTCTGCTCAACTTCTAAAACTAAAAGTTATAATCTACTCACTTGATGTTTAAGAAGGCGAGATTCTAATGCTGTTTTCATTTTTCTATCTCCATAGGTTTTGCAGAAATTGGGGAAAACTGTGGAAACAAAAGATGAACAGTTTGAACAAAGTGCATACAACTTCCAGCAGCAGCAGGTAATTTCTCATAGAATGGGATTCTTTATTCATTTAGTGTACAATATCTGTAAATTTGAGAATGATGGGACATGTAACACACAGATGGCCAGCCCATATTTTCCTAGCAAAATTGGAAACATTTCCCACCTAAATATTTACCTAGATTTCTGCAGCCCACTTTAGGCAAACTAGATCAGCTCAGATAGACCAAATGCTACATTTGTTATCATAAAACATATTCTGCTTAGACCACTGCACTACATTTTACTGGCTCCCAGAAGTATCTTACCAGCAGGAATAAGAAAAGATGCTAAAGGAATTATTGAAATAGATATGTTCTCACATGTTCAAATGACATCAACTGATATGTTGAAAGAACATGTGAGCAGAGAACATGCAACTTCCAGAATCATACCAACAGCTTGGAGAGTTGCTATGCTAGTTAGAAGATTCTGGGAGCTCTCATTCATAGAATCATAGAGTTGGAAGAGACCACAAGGGCCATCCAGTCCAATCCTCTGCTATGCAGGAACACACATCAAAGCTCTCCCAACAGATGGCCATCCAGCCTCTGCTTAAAAACCTCCAAAGAAGGAGACTCCACCACACTCTGAGGCAGCGTATTCCACTGCCAAACAGCTCTGACCATCAGGAAGTTCTTCCTGAGGTTCAGATGGAATCTTCTTTTCTGTAGCTTGAATCCATTGCTCCTTGTCCTAGTCCCTGGAGCAGCAAAAAACAAGCACGCTCCTTCCTCGATATGGCATCCCTTCAAATATCTAAACATAGCTATCATGTCCCCTCTTCTGCAGACTAAACATACCTAAGCCACTCCTCATAGGGCATGGCTTCCAGACCCTTCACCATTTTGGGCGCCTTCCTCTGAACATGTTCTAGCTTGTTGATATCGTTCTTGAACTGAGGTGCCCAGAACTAGACACAGTATCCCAAATGAGGTCTAACCAAAGAAGTGACTATTCCCAAGCTTTGCATATAAGAGAGATTGAATGGTTGTGTTGGCTAGACTCCCTGTTGCCGTATTATCTGTTGCTGACATATGAAAAGACAGTATGCATCTATTGCTGTATGGGCTCAGAGCTCTTCCACATGAGGGGGATTAAGACTGGGCCATGAGCTCTACATGTCTGTATCTGTGTGTGTACAGACAGAATTCCTCCATATGCCAACTGAACATATGGACAACAAGATGCTACAATGTGTTTTGGGGGGTTGGAATAGCCCACATGATCCTGTCATTCCTTCATGTCTTTTTTCATATGTGTGAAAGGGGTATTTCAGGTCCTGGAATGTATGAAATGAAGCATGTACAAATAGCCTCCTGAGAGGTATGGTATATAGTGTTTGGGATTTGTTAATAGTTACCTCAGAGCTTGGTAATGTGACTTTTGGGACTACAACTCTTAGACATCCTTACCTTTCTGGGGACTTCCCTCTTGGCTACTCCGATCAGGCCACACAGCTCTTTAAAAAACCCACATGTGGTCCTCCATCCCCTCCACCACCCACCGCCTGGCCAGCTAAGGACAGCTTGCAGCTCAATTTCTCAGCATCACGAACCCTTTCCTGATGCCTCACACACAACCAAGGAAGGATATGAGTGAGAGAGGAAATATGGGACCACCATGTTAACCCACCCACCCCTCCCCTCTCCCTTCCCTGACTTGGTTTGGAACTTGGATGCCTGTTCCCTTCACCATGCCTCAGCTCCCTTCCCACTGACACATACACACATTTTAATATTTGTACTTTTTCCACTTTTGTGGGAGTCCTGCACCCACTCCTAGCCAACGTGGAGGGCAGATTCAAGTTTCATTCTTTTATTGTTTGTTTTTCTTTCCTTCGTTGTTCAGAACACCCACATATTTAAAAGAAATTGTGAGGGGTACTATGGTAGCCATACAGGCTAGTAGTCCTGCCTCCGATACCTATGGAACCAGAAACTACACATACATTCCCTCACCATCTACACATTTGACCCATGTGTGAAGGTGTTCTGTGGGTCAGGAGATCCTGGCCCCATAAGGACCTACTTTCCATGGACTGGGGGCAGATTTCTAAATATATACAGTTGCTTCACTGGCCAGCCCTTGTGGTAGTGATACTGAAGGGTATAGTTACCACACACATATGCACCAGGCCTAGCTTGCTTGGCTTGGTAACTGAGGCCATTTCCACACTAGCCTGTTATAGTGCTATTATTCCACTTTCAACATCCTATGGAATCCTGGGGTTTGCAGTTTAGGGAGAGGCCTCAAAGGCTAGTGTGGAAATGGCCAGAGTCACTCACTCTTCTCAACACAGGGAGATGGGGGTAGGAGAGCCAGCTCAGCCCCTGAACAGACTGATGAAAGCAACATGACAATGTATACAGATGACACATCTGACCCTATTCTGCCTTTCTTCTTTATTTTTCATTTTTCCAGGTTGAAGGTCACAAACTCTACAAGGAGCTTAAGGTTTTCCTCAATGCTGTTAAAGGTACTTTGGTTAGACTACAGCTCCCATGTCTTCTTAAAAGTAGTGCTTACAAAGACATTAAAGACAGAGATAGGGAAAGTTGTCACCCCCCCCCCACCCACAACAGAGGTTGGAAAACATCCAATGAGAAAAAACTTTTTTAAAAAAAATGGCTAGAATTTGTGGCTTGCATTTCTGGCTTTTATTATTTTATTTATTTATTTTATTTATATGCTGCCTCGGAGTGTAGTGGAGTCTCCATCCTTCCTGGATGGCCATCTGTCGGGAGTGCTTTGAGGGTGTTCCTGCATGGCAGGGGGTTGGACTGGATGGCCCGTGTGGTCTCTTCCAACTCTACATTTCTATGATTCTATGATTTGAATGCTCTGAGCAACAGTGGCTGAGGGTGAAGGCATCGTACTTAATGACATCACTGAACCCAACCCTGGGAAGTAGGTTAGTATGGGAGCTGGTGACTACCTCTAAGTTATCCATATCCTCCAACATTTCATAAGAGGAAAAACAGGACATGTGTGTCCAAGCAACATCAGCGTGGTCAAGATGGCAAAAGTTATTCACGAGGAAGAACGCACAAGCAAGGAGAGGCTGCAGCAGTTTGCTTTTTCCTGAAGTTACTGGGAAGAGCAAGATTCTGCCCCATCCCCACTCCAGTGAGTTAACTGAGTGCAAACTACTTTTTTGAACTGTTTGCAGGAACTAAAGTAAGCTAAGGACAAAGGGGAAAGTGGGAAGTGAGAGAAACTGGGATATTTTAAAAGGAGCTGTCCCGAGAAGATTAATCAGGACTGTCCCTGCCAAATCAGGACAGTTGGAGGGTATGTGTTACACAAGGAATTCTAATACTGAAAGGGGACTTGAATGTGGGACTTGGTGGTCTTAAGTCCAATCCTACTCCCTTCTGGTCATCCTCCAAGAGATTTCTTCCACCACAGCCTATGCACATCTCTCAGAATCCTCTAGAGGTTGAGGGAACAAGTTGGAAGCTACAGTATGGAATTATTGCCAAGAATTGTCTTGCACTAAGGCCATTTCCGCACTACACTGTTATAATGCTATTATTCCACTTTCAACCTCCTGTGGAATCCTGGGGTTTGCAGTTGAGGGAGGGGCCTTTAGAATTCTCAGCCAGAGAGCTCTTGGGCCTCAGGAAACTACAAATACCAGAATTCCCCAGGAGGTTGAAAGTGGAACAATCACACTATAACCGTGTAGGGTGGAAATAACCTAGGAGAAAGCATTACTGAAGTGAGTTGCATACATGGGACAGAGAATGTGGGATGGATGGAAGGAGAGAACGTGGACTCTTTTACAGAGAATGAGAAAGGGAGATAAAGGAAGAAGCATGGAAGGAAGTGAACTCAAGCCTGAGAATATATCCAGGGGTAGTCATGTTGGCCACACAACAAAATACAACATCCAAAATCCACGAAACTGCAATACCTTTATCGGGTCAACCAAAAATGCACAAAATATACCATGCAAGCTTTCAAAACTCCACTGGTTTCTTCATCAGCCAAAGGTGTTAAAAATCATGCAGCTTGAGAACATGTGTCCCTGAAGCAAGGAAGTAGCAAACCAGGCAATAAAAAGAGGGAATGTTACAAGAGAAACCCAAGTGCCTGTCTTTATCTCTACTGTCCCTTTGTGGCACATTGTTGCACCTTTCTTCACTTTCAGTATCTTGAAGGAGAAAAATGCCTGGTCACGCCTAGGTGGAGCCCAGTAGTCTCACAATTTAATTACCGTATTTACTTCTTGATTTATTTCCATCTTAATCATAGCCAGGAGGTTATTATCAAGATCCTATCATTGCAAACTGCTTCCAGTAAGGGAGGGCCCAGCACCATGGTTTGAAACTTGTGTCAGCAACTGTGCCTCCCCCAAATGTTTTTGGACTGTAGCTCCTATCATCTCTGATGGCTGCACTGGCTAGGGCTGATGGGGGCTGCAGTCTAATAGTATCTTGAGGGCTACAACTGCCAACCCCTGCTTTAAAATAACCACAAAGGCACTGAAGTCCAAAGGAGTTGCCCTCAGAAAGTGACCATCTTGCTTGACAATTTCATTGAGCTCCAGTTATTGGTTCAGTGAGGATGTTGATTTGGCTAGCGCTCACATTATCTGACCAGGAGTATCACTGTTTCCATGTTGCCTCTTACAGTGATGCATGAAAGCTCCAAGAAGCTGTCTGAAACTCTACAAGAAATTTACAGTGAGGAGTGGGATGGGTATGAAGATTTGAAAGCCATAGTGCAGGTGAGTGTCACACATCTCTGTTACTGCTGTTATCAAAGGCATGAAAATAAAACTGAGCATTTATACAGCACTTCATACAGTTGGCCCTCCACATTCACTAGGATCAGGGGCTCAGGAGACTTGCAAAAGTGGAAAAATCGCAAATATCAATGTGTGTGTGTGTCTATGGGAAGGGGGGGTCTGAGGGACAATAGGAAGAACAAACCCCCAGGGCCCAGATCAAGACAGGGGAAGGAGAGAGGGGGTTGACATGGTGATCCTACACTTCCTCTCTGTCACCCATCTCCTTTCTTGGGTGGGTGGACATCAGGAGATGGTTTGGGGTGCTGAGAAATCTGGCTGTGAGTTGTCCTTAGGTGGCTAGGCAGCTACAGGTGGATGAGAGGGAGGACCACAAGTAGGTTTATAAAGGGCAGCACAGCCTGATCAGAGTTGCTGAGAGGGAAGGTTCCTCCAAAAAAGAAGTGCCTGAGATGGGGAGGACGGGGTTGGAGAAATTTGCAAATAATCAAATCCATTAATGTTAAAACCCGCAAGTGTGGAGGGCTGTGAATAATTTTCACAGCAGCCCTGTAAGGTTGTCCAGTATTGCCATTTCCAAGTACAAATGGCATTGAGACTATAGTGGTGAGATCAGAATGGCCTTCCTCAACTCTCAAGATTTCATTTCCCTTAAGTCATCCCACTGAACCTATTTTGCATTTAAACTGCCGTTCTCTCGTCCTTTGTACTTGCACTTCTGTGAAGGCAGAATTACATAAGCATTCCAAGAAGAATGCCTACAATACTTCATTAGATTAAAGGACTGTTTGGAAGAGCTGTGCTAATTGATGTATTACAGCCTAATGCCATGGTGAAGGTTGTCTGGGAACCAAAATGAAGGCACGACCCACCAGTCAAAATTCTGCCTCCCAGTGAAAATTTTCTTCGGTTCTTAAATTTCTAATATTACAGTAACTTAAAACTTCTGTTGAGCATTTAGAAATCCAGTTTAAGCATGCAAAGAAAAGGGGAAGACAAAGTGCTGCAAACACAGCAAATATAAAAAGTCTAGGTACAAATGATTTTCACTGTTTCGCCCTCTATAATGCTAGAAATTGGAGGACAGAAGGAAAATTCCATGGGGGTTAGATTCATACTTGGGGGGCAATGTCATCCTCCATCCCTGGCCAGCTACACCCCTGACTTAATATAAGAAATAAAAGAAACATGATATTGGAAGACCCATGAATCTGATTTTCCAGCATTTTCTCCCCTCTTAAAAAAACAAAACAGGGGACTTCAATTTTGATTGGGACAGCAGTGGAGGGGGGAGGCAATGTGCAATCTTGAACCTCATACCCTTCTCCCACCCTCACACATCCCAGCTTATGCAACTACAGTGCTGTACTGTTAAACCATCTCCTTTTTCTTTATCTCCAGACAAGATGGAATGACAGATGTTGAAAATGTACCTCTAAAATGCTGGGGCTCCAGGCAAGGAAGGGGTGAATCCAGGGAAACAGGGGGAGCTGAAGTGTTGGTATGTGCACATGCGCTTATGTATGTGCATGTAATTTTTGAGCACTGTTCTGAAAAATCCCTGTGTGTTTAATCTGCAGAGCAATGACCTTTTATGGGAAGACTATGAGGAGAAGCTGGCCGACCAGGCAGTCAGGACCATGGAGAATTACTTGACTCAGTTCAGTGAAATTAAGGTATGCATTTTTGGAGTAGACAGCACAGTGTTCAATATCCTATGGAATGTGGTGCAGTGAGAAGTTCAGTTTTTCATGTGAAACGTCATCTTGTAAAGGATTCTCTTCCTCCTAGATCTTCATATTTTTAACTTTAAAAAAAATGTTCACAAGCTAATCTCTTTGCAGTAGCCTTCTTCGTGTGTGTGTATATCTTTCTGGTTCTTCCTTAGAATCATAGAATCTTCATATTTCTAACCTTAAAAATGTTCACAAACTAATCTCTTTGCTGTAGCCTTTGTTATGTGCGTGTCTTTTGGGGTCTTTCCTGTTTTTACAGCACACTGTGCATATCCAGGAATGGGACAAGGAAGCCCTTGCTCCCCTCTGAATGTATTTATATTAATATGCAAAGGAAACACACATCCAGCCAGTCATCAAGAGGCTTAGAGAAATCTCTGAGACCACACCTATTGAGAGTCAGATTACCAGAGTCATGTCCTCTGCATTGAGGAAAACAGGAGAAGAGAGCAAGGGTGACCCTATTCTGATTTTATGACACTGTTTCTACAAATTTTACAAGATGTTAAATTGAATGATTTTATAAGCTGAGTTGGAGGACTCTCTGTTCAAGAGAAAAGCAAGATATACATCAAATAAATAAATAAAAGCTTGCAAAAATAAGATCTCAGTTTTGGTACAACTTTATAGTAATGGTTTGCTTGCGAAAGCCTTGCAGTTTTCTTCTCCTTTTTACAATCTGGAAATGGCAGGAGACATCTTTTAATACAGCCATACCTTCATTAACAAAGCATCTAACAAAGAAAATTTTGCAGTCCTTTTTTTTTAAGTCTAGCCTCCGTTCCCTGCTCCCCCATCATACTCTATCCAACTGCAAATTTCTTAGCAGCATTAGCATGGCGAAGATGGTAAAAGAGGACTGGAAAGACACTAACGTTCAGTGTTGGATTGCAATAGTATGTCTCCAGTGAATAATACAACAAAGTTTGAGCTGGGAAATAATGGGATTCTATTTAGCCCATCCTATTGTAGCTATGTACAGTAAGTTATCTGATGACTCATTCTTTTGACTCTTTCAAATTAAGAACAAAATTCCATTAATTTGACAGGGGTTCTGCTCTTTCATCAGTTCTTCTTACTTACAGAGGCTTCCTTGGAACCGTTTATACACATAGGCTGCTTACAAAGTGGGTGGGGGAGATGCTAACCTGGCTGAGAGAATTTGTAAGCACTGCACATACGGTCAGTCCCACGGTACATGTCTATTATTTATAACTGTTAAAACAGCAGAACATCAAAAAAAAAGACTACAGTCCTCTTTCCACATTCGCGGGTTTGACCTTCATGAATTTGATTATTCACGAGGCATGGGTATGCGTGCTCCCCCACCATCCGCCTCCTTCCATTCTCTTGCATTTTGCCAGGCACAAAGAAGGAAGGCAGACCCATGGCCAAATGCAAAGACATGGGGGGGAGGTACGCATGCACTTTCCTTCTGCCCTCCAGAGCTCCCCCTCCCATTCCCTTGTCTCTGACCCCAGTGCTAAGAATTTACACCAAGGCAAAACGGAATGAAATAGGGGGAAGGCTTGCTGGAGTCGTTCTTCTCCCGAATGGAGCTCCCCTCTCCCATTCCCTTGCCTCCAGCCCCAGCACTGAGAACCTGCACCGAGGCAAAAAGGAATGAAATGGGGGAAGGCTCTCATGCACCTTCTTTCTTCCATCTGGAGCTCTCCTCCCATTCCCTTGCCTCCAGCCCCAGCATGCAAAAGGCAAGGGAATGGGAGCAGGAGCCCTGGAAGGAAATGGGAAGGGGATTCCAGGGATGAGTTATTCACACTTTTTCCACTTTTGCAAGGGTTCTGCACCCTGAATCTTTGCAAAAGTGGAGGGTTCACTGTAGTTGAACAGCAGGAGATGACTGTAGTTCCCCTACTAGTTTATACTATCCATTTCCCAGGGGTGGATTCTGTTCAAAGATGCTTTTTCTGGTGATTTAAAAACAATATCCAGAAAAAGGAAGTGTTCGTTTTTTCATTTTTTAATCTATCTATCTATCTATCTGTCTGTCTGTCTGTCTGTCTGTCTATTTATTTAATTTATAACCAGTGTTTCTCCCAGCATGGGATTCAAGGTAGTCTACCCATTTTAAAAACCCAAGACAGTTTTAAAAAAAAAAACCTCCTAGTACAACTAAACTGAATTTCTATTTTAAAACACAGGTTAGACATGCAAGCTAAAAGCAGTTTAAAAAACACATTTAGAATACAATAAAATCGAAATGTAACACACACACAAGCCATTAAAAGCTTCAACTGCTGTGAGCAATACTGTGAAAGCAGACATAGCTGTGAAAGTTTGCAATATATGAAAAATGAACTGCCTCCTTTAATAACAAGGTATTTTTAACTGTTAGTGGAAGATGGCAGGGAAGGTGCCAGCTGGATCTTCCGGGGGGAGCCTCCAAAAAGGCTCCCTCCTGTGTCCTCACCAAACATACCTGGGGTGGTGGTGGAACCAAGAGAACGCCTTTCCCTGCAGATCTTAAAGCTCAGACAGGCTTATATTGGGAGTATGGTTTTTCAGACCGTCATGCCTGATGTGTTGCATCTAATTTCACCTTTGGTATGCTGTGGTTCTTCACAGGAAAGAATAGCTAAGAGGGGGCGGAAACTTGTGGATTATGATAGCAGCAGACATCACTTGGAAGCCCTCCAGAATGCCAAGAAGAAGGATGAAGCTAAGATTGCAAAGGTATGAAGGCTGTCTACATCAATGATACATTTTCTTAAAAGCAGGGATGTTATTCCTATCACATGTCTGATTGTCCTTATATTCCAGCTTCTCATACCACCTGTTCCACACTCAGGTGATCTTCCAGCCTCAGGGATCTAAATGTAGCAGAATCAAGTTTGTAATCCTGATTGAGAATAATCTGAAATCTTGTAATTTTCAGACTGTGATAAATGCATGGAAACTAAGAGTTGCTCAGTATTTGAAAAGGCTGTAAGTGACTTAACAGAGGTATAAAAAGTATATGGGAAGCAGAGCCCCCAACACCTTTTGCTTCCTATATAATAGAGTTTCTTAACCTGGGGTTAGCAGACTCCTGGGGCTCTGAGGAGCCCTCATGGGGGTCCAGAAAACCCTGCTGAACACCAACAGCAGTGGCAGCAACAGGGATGCAGCAACAGGGGGGCTGTGTGGGTGTCAAAACTGTTCCCTTGTTTGCAAATGAGAGATCAGTCAAGCCCCTCATTCACACTTTTCAAGTGTCCCTCTGCACCCAAATGCTTCTCTGACAAAAGGGACCCAGCAGCATGTATGTGCACATGGCCAAACTGCTCTCTTGTTTGCAAATGATAGAGAAGTCAGGTCGCACATACATGCCTTCCACTGGGTCTCTCTGCACCCACACCTTCTGCTTCCACATCCCTGATGAAAGGGATTTGGCAGCAGGTGTGTGTGCACACCCAAACTGCTCTCTCTGTGTATTATGTTTTTCAGTATCTGCAACCCCCCACCCCTACTGCCACATCCCTGACAAAAGGGACAAGGCAGCAGGCATGTGCACACACCCATGACTCTGGAGACCAGGGTTTGAATCCTCACTCAGCCATGGAAACCCATTGGGTGACTTTAGGCAAGTCACATTCTCTCAGCTTCAGAGAAATGCAAAGGCCAAGAAAATCTCATGATAGGTTTGCTTTAGGGTCACCATAAGTAAGAGGAGAGACAAGATGAATCTCCTCTTGTCAGCAGCATTTTGTTGTTCCATGCCATCAAGTCTCTTCTGAATTATGGCAACCCTAAGCTGAACTTATCACAGATTTGTTCAGAGAGGGTTTGCCTTTGCCTTCCTCTGAGGCTGAGAGAATGTGACTTGCCCAAGGTCACTCAGTATCTGAGCAGTGATTTGAATCCTAGTATTCAGAAGCGTTTAAAAAAAATTGTTTAGATATTTAAATCTATATCTAAATTTAAATATTTAAACATAAATTTTAATATTTTAATCTTGAGTTAAGCCTTGGGGGTTCTTGGCAACAAATTATATTTACAGAGGGTCCCCAGTAAAGAAAAGGTTAAGAACCACTGCTATGTAACATATAAGGTTCATGGTAGAATTGAGCCTTGTTTCCCATGCCTGCCAGCTTACTTCTGAGTTGGCAGTCATGGAAAGAATGTAGCTGTTTCCTTATGTGGGGAAAGTGTAAATTGATAAAAATTATATCTGTTGGAGTATAGCTCCTGAAACACCTCCAAACTTGTCCTCACTCCTGTTATATATACCTATCACAGTGCCTTCTTGGATTTTGACTTCTAATCCTACTTCATCCTCCTTCCCCACTGTTAAAAGATAAAACATATTCATTTAGTCCCTTATTGCTATTTAGGTCCAAGCTCTTGCTGAAGCCAAGTCCTTTCAAGCCGTCTGAAACACAGCTGTAAAAGTTTGCTTGTTCCCTTTCTTAAGTCTACATTGGTCTTAGTGGAACAGAAAGCGCAGAAGATCTGTGATAGCTCTAGAAGTTCAGGAGTGGGCAATTTGTGGTGAGGGCAGGGCCCATTTTCATCCCTGTATCCCCTAGCATGACCAGAAGTGATGTCATGCCCCTTCTGAATTCATTCTTGGCTGATTTTATGTGGTTGTTTTTCACTTTCTAAAAAGGTTGGGGGGGGCTTGGGAGGCAGATCCAAGTGTTGGGAATTAGAGTTTCCCAGGGCATTAGCCCGTTTTGGGGGAAAAAATATGAAAATTAAAAGTGTTAGGAATCAGCCTTCTTTTAGCAGAGTAGCAGATACAGCATGCCTCACTCTCAAGTTCCTTTCATGAACTGAAACTGATCAAAAATACACAAGGGAGGCAATTTCAAGCTACAAACTTAGAAAAAGGTAACTAATGGCTTTTACATTTACACATGCATAGAGAGCCTACATCCTAACTTTAAAATACTACATAAAGCTAGTAGTTTCATTCTTAACATACCATCTTGTTGATGGAGAAGTGAAGCATGGCGGAAGAGGAGCAGAGTAGGAATGGCAATGAGAGTGAAGATGTGTAGAGACTGAAAAGGGGGAGTCTTTATATGTTCAATCCACCTAGGAACTTTCCTGGTCCAGTTGCCTGGCTATACAAATGGTATTTATTACCATGCATTTCAGTGGATAGAAAGAACAAATGGGGATGCTTTAGGTGGGAAGAAAGAGAAGGGATTCACGTGCAGGCAATTCTGTCCTACCTAAACCCCAATCAGTGGCGGAGTGTGTGGACAGGTGGCGGGAGGGGGGTGGGGCTTTGCCATGAGGGGTGTGGCCACTGTGCAGCTGTGTTGTGTGGGGGAGTGGCCAGGGTGCGCGGGGGCACGGCTACAGGCCAGGACGCCCCAGAAACATTGCCGCCCGGGGCAAATTGCCCCCCTGGCCCCATGTTCCTACCCTACTGACCCCAATTGCTCTAACAGCAAGGTGCGGGGGAGAGAGTACGCTGGGATTTTCCAACAGCAAACAGTTTTGAGTCACTTTGAGCATTTTGGGGGGATCGCTATGGATCTGGGAGCATTTGGGAACTTCAGGGAGTGCATTTAAGAAACTGGGGGGCCTCATGAAGCCTGCAGGCTGCACTTTGCCCATCCTGCTTTAGTTTGACCAGGTACTGAATATCACAGAGCTACTGCCTTTCAGAGCTGATAGCACTGGACTTGGTCAGTAGTGGGCACAGTGCAGCTCAGAGTACTCCCCTCCCCCCTTTTTTTAAATAATACAGAGGTTGTTTTTTCTAAAAAATAAAAAAGGCACCTTGTGCCTTAGAGGAGCCAAAGAGGAAATTTTGCCAGGTGCCCCTTTTTTATTTCCAGAGGGATTTTTTTCCCCCAAAAGCAGAACCAAGTTATAGTCATCTATAATTGTCTTATTTCATCATTAGTTAGTAATTATTTCTCCCACACAGAGAACAGGAAAAGATTTGAGGAAGAACATAGCAATAGCTGGCAAAGAAGCCAGTATAAGCAGAGATGAACAGCAAATGGAGAAAGGTAGCCAGTGGCTCCTGTTGTCGCTCTGTGTAGGCTACAAAAAGTAACAAAAGTCTAGATGGCTTCCAGATAAGTGGAGGAGAATGCAGAGCTTTCTTCATCCACTGTGCATTCATGCTTGTCTTCCTTGGAGGCTAATTTTCCCTATCATTTTCCTTTTTGGAAGAGAAAGGGAGCAGAAATAATCTGCTTGAGCAGATAGATAGATAAATGGACAGTTACTTTCTTATCATAATTCACAGAATCCCCCAGCCAGGGCATAATATAGTTTTAATCCACAAATTTGCTTTCCTAAACCCTGGGAGAAAGGCAGCCACCTTTGTCTTCCTGTGTCTCAGAAGAACCTTCCGTATTCTCTACAGTCAGACCCTGGACTGTAGAGTGAAGAGTGTAAAATGTATCAAAAGTCCGAGTTCAGAGGTTTTTTTACCTTGGCTGAATTGTTCATGATTTTATTCCTTACGTCCGCTAATCAACTTTTGGGTCTTACTGCAGGCTGAAGAGGAGTTCTACAAAGCTCAAGCTGTGTTTGAGGAACTTAACAAAGAATTACGAGAGGAACTGCCAGTTGTTTACAACAGGTAAATTTGAGTTCAGATCAGGCTGCCAATGCAGAAGAACTTAAGGTAGACTGTAGAGCAGTGGTTCTCAACCTGTGGGTCCCCAGATGTTTGTGGACTTCAGCTCCCAGAAGCCCCAGCCACTGTGGTCAATGCTCAGGGCTTCTGGGAGCTGAAGTCCAAACACATCTGGGGACCCACAGGTTGAGAACCACTGCTGTAGAGTCTGAGAAGCAGGGCTGTGGCCGGGGATTGCCCATGAAGTCAACTATTTCAGTAGAATAGCAAAGAGAGTTTTGGGGCTGGATGTGGGCGGGCAGTGAGCCAAGCCTGAGCTGATGCAGAAAGGTTAAAAAGAAGAAGAAGTGTAACAGCGTAGTACAGTAATCCCTCCACATTCGGTACAGTTAGGGGAACAGGACACTCATGAAAGTGAAAAAAACATGAATAACTCTAGGCCCCTCTAAACCATATTTAACACACACAAAAATATATTCAACCCACTGTGGATTCCTTTGGGGCATCAGGGTTCCTTCACAAGGCAGAAATGGGTGGCTAGTAGGTCTTACTGCGCCCTCCACTGCTGCCCCACGCCATTTTTAAGAGCGACTTATAAGCCTCATTCACAGTTTCTCAGTCTCACAAGGTTTGCAGTCCCTATTAAAAATGGCCTAGGAGGCAGCAGAGCTGACAGCAAATAATCCATGGATAATCAAATCCGCAAAAGTGAAACCCACAAATGCGAAGGGCTGACTGTAAACAGTAGGTTAAAAATTATTTCAAAACAAAGAACAGAACTCTATCAGTATGGACAGTGGAGACTTTGAGGAGTCAAGGCTCAGCCTTGCACCACAGGAAGCAACAGCAGGCAGTTTCTGAGTGTGTATGAAGAGGTTTCTGTCATTGCTCAGTCATTACAGTAGGTGTTCTCACATCTAGGGTTTGGTACAGTCCGCTGAGTTGAGTCGTGTGGCTTCTGAGGTTGCCAGAACCCCAGCACATTCCTTCTTAAAAAAAATATCATTAGCAGCTGATGTTCAGGGCTGGGACCAGGTGTTCAGAGAAGTCAGGCATAACCTAAACCTAAACCAAGAATCTGTGCAGAGGAGCATGTAACTCTGGTCCTGGAAATTGGCTATTATTATCTGTTTTTTTTTCCTGTGGCCTTTTCATTTTGTGTTTAAACCAAATACAGTGGCCCCTCCACTTTTGCAAGGGCTTGAGTAGCAGAACCCTTGCAAAAGTGGAAAAAATGCAAATAACTCCCCTCACACACACTGTGATTCCCCTCCCATTCCCTTGCCTTTTGTGTGTGGGGCCAGGCGCAAAGGAATGGGTACAGGGAGCTCTGGAGGGGAGAAGGAAGGCTCACATGAGCCTTCCCTCCCCCATTCCCTTGCCTTTTGCCTCAGCACAAGTTCTCATTGCCCGGACCAAAGGCAGGGGAATGGGTGGGGGAGCTCCAGAGGTGAGAAGGAAGGCATGTGCATGCCTCCCACCCACCCTGTTTCCTTGCCTTTTGTTCATGCTCTTGCCTTCCTTCTTTGTGCCCAGCAAAATGCAAGGAAATAGGAGGAAGAGAAGAGGGAGAATGTACGTGTGCATCTCACAAATAATCAAAATCGCAACGGTCAAACCCATGAATGTGGAGAGAAGACTGTAATTTTCTATTTTTACTTTATCCTTGTGTAAATCCTGTGCAGAACAAACACATTTTGCTGATGGCAAATTGAGGCTAGAATGAAATGCATCACTCAGTCACTGTGCAGCTATATGTTTATGTGTGTGCGCTCCTCTTCAAATCAGCTTCCAATTGATTGTGACCCATGAAATTTTACAGGGTTTTCTTTAGGCAAGGAATGCTCAGAGGTGGTTTGCCATTGCCTTTCTCCGAAATATCATCTGTGGTATTCCTTGGCAGGCCCCTATCCAAGTAGTATTTAGGCCTGGCTGTAGTTAGCTGCCAAAGCTGGAAGGGGTCTAATGCCTACAGGATATTGAAGCTCTTACTATTAGCTTGTTGTTGTGTGTCTTTAAGTCATTTGCAGCTTATAGTGACCCTATCATGAGGATTTCTGGGGGCTGTATGTGTGTGATGTGCCCAGGCTCACCCAGTGGGTTTCCATGACTGATCAGGAAATTGAATGTTGGTCTCCACGGTCATAGTCCAACACTCAAAACACCACACTGGATCTTAGTGTTTATCTAATCAGTGAGAAAGCTATGATTTGGAGAATCTGTGGCTCTCAGCTAGTTTGAGCTTTGGAACTGGATGGCTCAGAAAAGTCAGAAGTGTCAAGCAAAAACCAAAGCCATGGAGCTTCAAGAAAAGAGAGCAAGAAGTTTCCTAATTTAGTAGCCTGCCTCCTAGATGACTCAAGAGAGCTCCAGTAACGGCTACAGCACTGGCTTAAGAAAGGTAACCAGGAAAAACCATTGCTAGGTAATCCTTACTCAAGATGACCAGCAGAGGGCCCTGAACTTATAGCAGTGGAGCAACAGACCGTGTGTGTGTGTAGCTTTAATACACAGCCATATTACAATCTGTCCAATAAAGTAAGAACTGTGAGACTGGTCTTCTTGAATGTTGTTGTTGTTGTTGTTGTTGTTGCATGCCTTCAAGTTGTTTCCAACTTATGGCAACCCTGTCACAGAGTTTTCTGGGGCTGAGAGTGTATGATGCGCCCTTGTGTGTACGCACAGTGCCCTTGTGTGTACAGCTAGAGATGCCAAAGTGTCCTGTCCTAGAGCCTTGATTGCACAGAAACCAATTGTGTGGAGGCTTTCACTAGTAAAATCAGATGAGTAATAGCTGTCTCCCTAAAGGTACTGTGCACCTGGATGCCACAGAATGGAGCTAACTTGTACATCCCTCGTCACGCATTGGTTTAAATTTAGAGCATGGAAAAGTTACTTTTGTAATCCAAAAAAGTCATTTGTCCAAGCTCTGCCTATATATAAGTAATAATGTCTCCACAAGGCAAGACCATCATGTGATTTCCTACAGTCATGGGCAGAAATTAATGCAGCCTGACTGGCAGTTTCTCTGTTAGGATGGGGTGCTGAGTCACAGGCTTCCAGCAAATTTTTGAAAAACTGCATCTAAGGATCCTTCCAGCTACATCTCCTCTGAGTGACGACTAGCTTTTACATAGTCTATATAGTCAGACTTTTCCCTTTTTATCTGGCTTAGCCTTTTCTGACAATCTACTTCACAGCACACAAGTTAAATCAGAAAGGCAAAAGAACAACCCGCCCCCCCCCCCCGTTAAAAGGTGCTACAGATTGCATGGTATAGTGGTTTGAGCATTGGACTATGACCTTAGAGACCAGGGTTCAATTCCCCACTTGGCCATGGAAACCCACTGGGTGACCTTGGACATGTCACACACTCTCAGCCCCAGAAAACCCCATGATAGGTTCACTTTTGAGTTGCCATAAGTTGGAAATGACTTGAAGGCTCACAACAATAACACTGATTGCTACCTCAAACATGTCATATGTTTTTCAACAGCACAGTTGGAAAGTTAGTAGGGACTGGTGACCACAGGATGGCAGCAAAATCTAGGGAACAAAAATATTGGCTTTTCTGTCCTTCAGTGAACCAGTGATGGTGATTTAAGGTGCAATTAGAGTTAGCACAAGACATAGTTTTGCTGCCAGTACAGCAGTAGTGTACTATATCCACTCCCCCCATTCTTTTCCCTGTTAACACTTGGTTCTTAAAATGCATGATGTAATCTTTTTGTGCACTTTGCTGTCCAGTGACATCAGCAATCAATATTATGGCTCATCTGGTTAATTTATTTATGTATTGAATTTATGTCCTGCCTTTCTTCCAAGATGGGATTCAGGGCAAAAAGTCTTCCATTGTGAAAGACATGTGGTATAGCAGTTCAGGGGTCAGATTCAAATCACATTTACATTTAAAAAGGAGGTTCAAATCCCCCAATCAGCCACAAGGTGGGCTAGGTCACTTTGGAATAGTAAATAACTCTTAGTCTATCTGCCTCAGAGCACAGTTAGAAAGATTCAAGGGAGAGTGTTGACAATGCATTATGAATGTAGCTGATAATGTGGCAGAACACAGATTATGTGGCAAGATGATGGGTTGTAAATGTGAAAAGGATCTAGGCATTCTAGAAGACCACAAGCTAAACATGTGTTAACAGAGTGATGCTGCAGCTAAAAAAACAAAATACACCAACAGGAGTATAGTGTCCAAATCAAGTGATCTAGCAGTGCCACTGCTCTGTTTTGGTCAGTCCTCACCTGGAACACTGTGTCCATTCTGAGCACCACAGTTCAGGAAGAATGTTGATAAGCTAGAACATGTCCAGAGAAAGCAGCCAAGATGATGAAAGGCCTGGAAACCAAGCCTTAAGAGGAACAATTTAGGGAGCTGGGTATGCTTAGCTTGGAGAAGACTGAAAGGTGCCATGATGGTCATCTTTAAATATACGAATGGATGTCCTGTAGAAGATGAAAGCATGTTTTCTGCTCTTCCAGAGACTATATTCTTGTTGCATTTCACTCTATTTCACTTTATTTTAATTTACCATAATATGAGTAATATTGCATGCATTCCTGCAAATATGAATATATAGTTCTGTACAAACCAGAATTTATTGTGTCAGTATTTTACTAATTAATCAATACTGAAATTGTGGTAGTACAGTTGTCATCTGTCTCAGTGAGTTTCCAGCAGTCAGCTAAGAAGTAAATGAAAGGTTTGTTCTACAAAGAAATGGTATTTCTTGAAGAAATCCAGATGCCCATTAACATTAAGAAACTTCAAACCATATCCGCCTATGTAAATCATGTGGTATATTATTCCTTTTCCAATTGCAGGTAGAAGCTTGAATGCAGAATGCTCCCTCACATGTCTTTGCATATGTATGTGTATGTATGCTTGCACACATTTTAATCTTTGCAGCTAACTTTAGTGCCTCATGGACAATCGGTCTCTCTGCATGGACCCAGAGGTTGTAGGGTAGCATTCCAGTACGTCCTCCATGCGTGTGCACTGAGATGGTATGGTCTGAGAATTCTGTACCATGTAAGCTATATAACTTGGTAGACTGTTCGTGGTAGCAGAATAAGCAGAATAAGTTGGTGCAGTTCTTCCAGAAAGTACCACATCAATTTTTTAAACATTCTCATATGTTTGGCTGAAGGGAGGCCTGTTTATCTAGACAGCTGGTGTAGATGCTAGTTTTCTTGGTGTAATATATTTTTCACTGAGGGAGCATTAGAACTTGCAGTTGCTTACTGTAATCTCAAGTGATTTATTACAAGAAAAGCTGTGTTTTATGATTTTCCTGAATGTATAATAGGCTCTTTATAGAATCCTACCAATTTTGCCTCCTGGCTTATATTACTGTTCTTCTATTGCCCTGGCTCAACTCAGTAGATGTTCGGAATGGTGTAGTTTAATTTTATTCACTTTTTTTCCTTTTTCCAGCCGAATTGCATGCTATGTGACAATATTCCAGAATATTTCCAATCTGAGAGACATTTTCTACAAGGAAATGAGCAAGGTAGGTAGACTGCTGTGATAGATAAACTGGAATCTGAGAATGGTGTACAAAAGGAGAATTCTGATTCCTTCCCCCATTCTGCTTCCTTCCACTCCTGATTATCTCGTAAGAGCCCCTGAGCTTGGCCACAAATGTGGAATGGAACTTTAGGTTTCTTCTGTAATAAGAGAACGTGAGCCTGCCCTTCTGTGTAATGACCAATGGTACTGACTATGCTTTGTGAGTGTCTGTCTTCTAAATTTAAATTATTCTAGAGTTAGTGTACTACTGTATGGCAAGGTATTATTATTTATTTAATTTTAATATAAAAAAAAATAATAATGAAATTACAGTTGCCTCCCGTGATTCCCTGCTGTTGTCAGAGGGAAAAGACAGATGAAAGGACTAAAGTATCAAGAGTAAGGGGTGAACTCAAATATTCATCACCATTTACACTTGTAGTTGTTGTGTACCTTGAAGTCATTTCTGAGTTATGGTGACCCTAAGGTGACCCTATTGAGGAATTTGCTGGAGCTGAGAGTGTGTGAGGTGCCCAAGGTCACCGAGTGGGCTTCCGTGGCCAAGCAAAGAATCGAACCCTGGTCTCCAGGATTGTAGCCGAATGCTCAAACCACTACACCAAACCACTGGTATCAATCATCTGATGTACACAAGAGGAAACTGGAGGAGGTGGGGGAGGAGGAATAATTTCTTGTTGTTTTTGTTCCTCTTGGTTCCTGGGTATTTAATTTGTCCATTGTTGCTGCTTCCAGCTGAACCATGACCTATATGATGTGATGAGTAAACTGGAAAAGCAACATTCTAATAAAGTCTTCATTATTAAAGGGGTGCCAAGGTAAGTGATTACCTGCTTTTTCTTGTAAGGATGTAGCAGTCTACTACCACAGAAGCCATGGGTGACCCATTCTTTAAAATCAGTCCCCCCTCCCCATCCCAGACACAACAGATTTTGATACAGAAGACTTAAGATCCAAACAGACAGTGAGGGGAATGTAATTCCCTACAATTAACCTATTTTTCCCTCCCACAATGGGATTACATGCCTGATCAGTCACACTTACACATTAATTCCTTCCAGTGATCAATCAGAAAAAACATACTAAATACAAGCTAGATAGGTGATAAAAATCATGTGACATGGCAAACAGTCTTCTTTCAACACTTGGGTGAGCAGCTTCGCAAAACGTGTGATTAATGCATCACCTAGTTTGACCTTTATTTGGGTTCTTTATGAGGCTGGCATAGTATGTCCCACTGGTTGAAGCAGGAGGAAACACCCTCCCTCTCCTTTTGCCACCATCTTTGCTCCTTGCTGCAGCCAGAGCTTCAGGCAACACTTCTCCCTCAGAAGAAGGCACATTTACACCTGGTGAGCTCCGCAGACAGCCTGCCCTCCCATCTTTTCCACTGATACTTTTCTTTGAAGGGTCAAGAGAGTCCCACCAGCCAGTCTTCCTGCATTTGCCACAACAGAAGAGCAGTCAAATGGGTTGCTGACTGGAAACAAATTGCTTTTTTTCATCCCAGAATCCCTCAGGCATTACAGAATACTTGGAGCTGTAATCCAAAAAAAAGTCCTCTTTGGGCAAGGCCTAGGTAGACTGGCACTCTAGAGGACTATGCTGGCATGGGGGGAGGTGGAGGATGCCCACCAAAAACTGGGAGGTATATGCTATTCCCCACTACCTCATTTTCCCAACTGAGGGTAGGGATACATCCTGCTCACTGGGAACTTAGACCCTGTTGTTAATGGATTAAAAGATATACATTTAACTTTCTGTTGCAGAGTGTGCTTCTAGATGAGAGTTTTATTGCACTAGTACCTTGTCTCATTCACAGAATTTGTGTGTATTATGAGGGAGATATCCAGATGACAACATTCTTTTTCCATCACACTTCCCATTTCTTTTCTTAGCATGAAAATTCATTAAGATGCTAGGAAATTTTCATTTGGATATACTACCTAAGCATTCTCAAGGTGGGGAGCCACCTGTAGAGGTTCTCATCAGTGTGCATGGTGCTTTAGAGAATATAAGAAGAGAGTCCCCTCTCATTTGATACTCAAGAGGTGTACAGCCTTTAAATATGGTGGTTCCATTTCAGTATAGTTTCAGTATTTCAGTATAGTGGCTAAAAGGACTCAAGGTGGTTGTGGGGTGTATATTCAAACATTCTAAGACTACTTTGGTTTGTCTTACTACAGTAACAGAGGCTCTTTAGTCATCTCATCTCCAGTAAGTCCAACCAGCCCTGCTTCCATTCCTGTGGGGAACAGTCTAAGGGAGACATTAACATCTCCTCCTGCCAATACTCCAAACCAAAAGAGAGAATCTGTCCCAGAAACTGAGGCAATAGCATCCATGTCCAGTGATGCCAGTGAAAAGAGGAAGAGGTCTCTGCATCTCTGGCCTCTGAGTTCCAAAATGAGGCAGTGAAAGCGGCTGGGTCAGACACTTCAGCAGTCAGTGATCCTAAAGATGACAATCAGGTGACAAAACTGGAAACGCCCATCCCTATTTCCCAAGATATCCCCCAGAAAGTTGAGGAAGTTGCAAACAATATAGCCGGAAGGATTATTTCAAATGCAGTGCTTGAGGCTGCTGGGAAAGACCAGAATGTTCACAGGGACTCAGAAGATTCTGCACAGCCCCATTTGGCTTATCATTTTGAAGCCAGTAATATCTGTGAGAAAGATGGAGGTTCTTCACCCCAGCAGAAGGAAGAAATTCCATCTCCACTGAAACAGGAAGATGAGCTCCTCCAAAATGTGCAGGATGAAACCCCAGTTGAGGAATCAGATCCTCAAGGGAACAGCTTGATGTCCAGTGAGAGCTCAGTTTCTCCTGAAGACCATCCTCAAGATTCTCCATCCTCCACCCAAGATGAGAAGGTCAATGAAGAAGCACCCAATATCAGCATTACTGCACTACTAAACAGCTGCAGTACTCATGCTCTATCAGAAACAGGGGCCATCCAACAGCAGGATCCAAGAGCAGGAGGAGCAAGTGGTCAGGAGGACCATAAGGATGCTGAAGCTGATAGCGGCAGTGATGGAAGCATGGAAGAAATAGAGGTTTCCCCAAAAGCCACTAATATGCAGGTAAGACTGAGAGCTCTTCCTCCTTTCCCATTTGTTAATTACACTCTCTACTTCTTTGTGTTTCCAGTCTTGGGAAGACGAAGCCCCTCCTCAGCCTACAACAGCACCTACATTTAAAGAGTCAAATTGGAAATCCCATAGATTTCCAGCTGTCTCTGTCTGGCACTGACCATTCAGCTCTTCCTAGAAGCTCGCAGCTGGGCTGTGAAGGAAACAACTCAGCTCTCTTATGGGTGCTCTGACTTTCCCAGTCCTTTGATTGTTCTGAACCCCTTCCTGTAGGTTTGTCCATGTTTGTCTCTTACTTTGTCAAAGCCATTCTTACATCACAAAATTGCCTTGTGCTTCGGAGCACAATTTCCCCAAAAGACCCAGAGCCTCCCACTTTGGGAGAGTTGATTGCATCCTGCGTGCCAGACATTTAAACAAAAGATGATTAGCAATCCTGTCTGACACAAAAAACCAAGGTCGGTTCCTAAAAACAACACAATTTTAGGAGCTGCTACCTGGATGCTCAGAATACTAATGCAACCTTCAGCATTTACACAATTGGTGGTTCTTTGATGATGTTCAAATGGTTCGTGTACATTATCTTGGAAACTCTCAGGCATTATCTTGTGCAGTAGATGCTGTAGGTGAGTATTTTACAGCTGTATTGTACACAGAAGGCTGAGGCTGAGAGTGACTTCTCTGTGGCAACCAAATGAGTGGGCATAAGTGGGTGGAGAGAATGAGGCAATATTGCAGTTTGAGCTCTGGAATGACGTGGTTTCCTTGTAATAGAAACATTCAGTTGAGGAGAGGATGCGTGGTACACGTTGGTCATCATTCCATATTCATTGTGGAAATAAATAATACAGTGAAAGTGGGCTCCTAATTAACTTTTAAAAAGCTTTAATTGATTCTCCCTTTGGAACATGGGCATGCAGTAATTAATACATGTATGTTTTAAACATTTATATCTCACCTTCCTACCACACTACTCAGGGCAGTAGATAAATAATTAATGCAAACACTGTGAAATCCCATGAAATGTAATGATGACTCTAGAAGAAGACAAGACAAAGTAACAGAATAAAATGAGGTCAAAGAATAGCTTCCATATTAACAAAGCCTTGTCCAAATACGGTGTTTGGCAGCAGGAAGATAAAGGGGGGAACGGAAAATACAAGCCTTTGCAAGGAAATTTTCCACCACTGGAAAAGCCATGTCTGCAATTACCATTTATCTGACTGGTAGGGCACCCAGTGGAAGGCTTCCAATGTAGTGATGCCAAATTATCAAAATAGCAATAAGAGACAGTCGAAATCCACAACATTCAGGGTTGATAATCAGGAAGCAGCTAATAACAAGTTCTTGCTCTGCCTGAATACTAAATAAAAGTATGTTTCATTTAATTTAGCCATGTGTTGCTCTATAAATGAGCAAATTTTCATTCATAAATTAACAGTGCACACATTTCTGTCTTCATGAAGAGCCAAAATACACCCCAAAATACAGGAATTTTTTGACATCTCATTCAGTCTATATAAAAAAGGCTTTCCAATCCGCCAATAGGGGACATTCTTTGTAATAAAGGACAACTGCCAGCCCTATGAGAAACAATCTTTCTAGACCTCAAATAAGGGACATTCCTTATGATAAGGGATACCTAGCAAGTGGGTTCCAGTGACAAGCTCAGCATTTGAGTTAGCTGACAAGGAAGAAGCCAGTTGTCTGGGTAGTTACCTATGTCCAGAATGGTAAGAAAGAACTGCCTGTCATCACTGCCTTTTCTGCATACTTTTATACATTGAGGAAGAACTCGAATCAAGTGGTGGACTAATTTTCCCAGATTTGCCCCAAGCCATCCTGAGTGTGAAATAATGCCACTCTAGCATACGGTATTAACTGATATGTGCTGTACCTGTATGGACGTAGGGGGTGGGTTTGCCTCTACTTGTACAGCAGAGGAAGTTCAAGAACTAGGCAGCAATGCAGGCTTAACCCTATGCCACACCTCAGTTTCTCATTCATGTGTCCAGGGCTTAAAGACCAAGCATTAAGGTGGGTGGGAAGAGGACACTTCACAAGGCCTGATTCTAGAGCAGGGGTGGGCAATGTACAGCCTACGAGCAACATGCAGCCACCCAGGACTGTTTTTGTGGCCTATGGGGCTCCTCAGAGATCAATGTTTTTCCTTCCAAAATGCCCCAAAATGACCTTTAGGGGGGGTGTAGGGCATTCCATCACATTTGGAATCCCCATGGACACCCCCTCCCAGCCAAATACGATTATTGACCAAAGGGTTATTGTCCAAAGGAGCCCTGGTGGCGCAGTGGTTAAATGCCAGTACTGCAACCACAAGGTTGTGAGATCAATCCTGCCAGGCTCCAAGGTTGACTCATCCTTTCGTAGTTCGGTAAAACGAGTACCCAGCTTGTTGGGAGCAATTAACTAAAAATACATTGTAAACCAGCTAGATAACACTTAGTTGATAGGCGGTATAGAAATAAATGCTATTGCTATTCCCTCAATGCACACAGCTCTGTCAAGGCTGCAAGCCTTTTAAGATCTGGCTTTGCATCTGTGGAACAGTCTTCCTTTGGATTTCTGGCTAGAGGAGGATCTCACCCATTTTTGTAAAGGGCTGAAGACCTTCCTCTTTGATTTGCCAGATTAATCTCCTGAGTTATGCTGGAAGTTGCTGAGGTGGGTAGTGACTGGTGGGGTGTTGGGGATTTTATTTTATGTATATTTATAGTGCTATGCTCTATTGTCCTTGTCTTTGACAATTTATATTGATGTTCCATCCTTTGGTGAAAAGTGTGTCATAAATAAACATTATTATTAAAACATTATTGTAAAATTACTCAAAAACCTCTTTTTTTTCCCTTCAAGGTGACCCAAAATGCCCCTCAGAGGCCCAGAAACAACTAGGGAAGAATACTGTCCTCTAGGGCCATTTCCACACTAGCCTGTTATAGTGCTATTATTCCACTTTCAACATCTGATGGAATCCTTTGAGGCTCCTCCCTAATCTGCAAACCCCAGGATTCCATCTGATGTTGTAAGTGGAATAATAGCACTATAATAGACTAGTGTGAAAATGGCGTAGGAGGCATTTAGGGGCCAAAAATGAAAAAGAGTTTTGTTTTGTTTTTTTGGAAGCAAATGCCGTGGGGAATATAGCCCTCCACGGTCTCCTATGGGACTAATGCAGCTCTACAGCCATCCACAGTTGCCCACTCCGGGTCTAGTGGGAGTCCCACCTGGGTCACCAAAACGTGAGGGGAGCAAATCACGCTCTATCTTACATCATGCCTGAGGATGCATACTTTCCAACATTTCACAAATGAAAATGGAGACATATGTGGCAACATCAGAGTGTGGTCAAGATGGCAAAAGTTATTAATGACAAAAAAAACAAGCTAGGAGAGGCTGCAGCAATTTGCTTGCACCTAAGTCTACTGGGAAGGGAAAGATTCTGTCCTTCCTCTCCTCCCTGCTGAATTAAGTGAGTGCAAACTGCTTTTGCACTTTGAACTCAGTTTGGCAGCAAAGTAAGCTGAGGACAAAGTGGAAAAGTGGGAAAAAGAGAAACTTGGACCTATTTAAAAGCAGCTAAATAAGTGGAACAACAGAGGATTAATCTTGACTGTCCCTGCCAAATTGGGACAGTGAGAAGGCATGAGGATGTTTATATGAACTTGTTTCTGTATATTTATATGAGAACTCCAGATCTTGTAAGCTTTTGTGAGTTTGGCTGAAACCAGTTGGAAGTAGGAATGTTTTGAGTGTTGAGCTGCTGGCCTAGACTCTCCATTAAAACAGATAAGAGGGAAGGAGTGCTTGAATTAAAATTACAAGAAAGAAACTTGTGCCTCTCTGTGGGACCTGCAAGTTCCAGACTTTCTTTGCTTCTGCTGACCTTTTTTGTTTACACCCAGGTAGCAGGCACCAACAGGGTGTGGTAGCTGACTGGAAGCAAGAGGGAGGGAATAAGCACTATGATAATGAGAGACATTGAGGACACATGAATAATGGCAGTCAAGTGTACCCTATTGTTAGGTTTCACAAGTCACAGAATGAGAGCTTGGGAAAAGTTACTTTTTTGCACTACAGTTCCTAGAATCCTCCCACATCCCAGTGGCCATGCTGGCTGCAAAATTCTGAGAGTTAAGGTCCCAAAAAGCAGGGTTTCTAAGCTGTGCTTGGACTACAAGTGAGTAAATGAGTTAAGCCTCTGGCTTCCAGAGTTCATAGAATTGGAGTACTATGTAGGCATTTACTGTCAGGTTAAATGGGAGGTCAGAGCTTGGCAAAGTTACTTTTGGGGACTGCATCTCTGAGACCAGCTATCATGGTCTTAATGGTTACAAGCTTTGTATGAGCTAGCTATGTAGCTACTGACATTTGCTCTCCAGTGTAAGGCAGCCAGAAATGGAAAGAGCTGGTATGATTGTCCTAAGACATTTTTCTGCTTAAGGAGAGGGACAAGATGGTGTCCTTGTCCCCATTCCATGTATGGAAACTAGCTGGAATAGCAATTAAGGCTAGTGTTCCCAGGTCTCAGGGCATGGTTCCTCTTCTCCAGTCCTCAGGGCAAGGAAAGGAACTTCAGGGTACTATCTTGCAAAGTTTGTATAAATACATTTTCCTCATTTGTAAGACCTGATGTTAATTATTTCAAAGGCATACTATGTGCAACTGTGATTGAAAGTTAATGACAACAGCAGAGGCTGCCCCTTGTAACATTGCTAGGCCTTGTCTTCTTGACATCACAAAGGTCACTCCTAGATCTCAAATTTTGGTCCAGAAATCTCAGGTTCTGAAATAGTCCTAGCCAGGCAACCCTGGTTAAGGCCAAGGAACAGTTGATAGTATCCTCCATCTCATCTGAGGTAGCAGACTAGCGTAGGGTCCAAGTGTAAGTTGTGTCACACACAGAAAGCATACATGTGCTCCACCACAGAAGAGAATAGCCAGGGAGTCTAGAAGGAAAGGCTCTGGAGTTTTTTGAATGGCAAGTCCCAGAGGCTTAGTCAGCAAAGCCTGTGGTAAAGAATGCTGGTAATGCAGTCCAAGAACATCTGTAGGGCCACATGGTTCCCATTCCTGATTTAAGAGAAAGCCTTTTTATAATTATTATGCCATTTCCTATCCATTTTTGAATAAACCTGAATTTAAATGTATTGTACTATTTCTGGATAGCACTCAGGTTGAGTCTTTATAAGAAATGAAGACCATAGCATATTTAGGCATTTCATATCTTCTTTCAGCTTCCTTCAAGCATCTGGTCATCTATGGTGAAATTTCAAGTCTAGTTACATACCCTCCTACTGTCCCAGTTTGGTAGGGACAGCCCCTCTTAATCCTCTGTCCTCCCAATTTTCCAGCTGTTTGTAAAATGTCTCTCCTTCTCCCCCTTTCTTTTTGACTTATTTTAGTTGGGCACACTTTGATGTTGCTAGGCCACACGCATCCTGCTTTTCATCTGTGGAATACTAGAGGGCATGTAGTCACAGGCTTTCTGAATAATTGAAAGGCTTTTTTGTTTCAGACCATCTCTAGCTTCTTCTCAGACGATAAACAGAAAGATTATGCCGAACTGCCCCTGGGCTTCCTGTTCAAGGTAAGAAGCAGCATTCCCTACCTTGTCTGATGGGCAGGCGTTGGCCTTGTGCATTTGGTTATTGGGTAACTGACAGATTTGTGAAACCTCAGGCCCGGATTAAGGGAGGGGAACATAAGTTAGAAATTTTGAACATTTAGGCCTGTGGAGGTTTGTTGTCAGTCTTCACTTCAAATAACCATTCTGGCCTTTTATGTATGATTAAATTGGGAATATAGATTTGACTATATATATAAGACTCCCACTGTTGCAACATCAGTCTGTTGTCTGTTTTAGAAGTGCACTGCTTTATTGCTTATTTCATATTCCAGGCTCAGGCAATTCAAGCTTATGCTTCAAATGAGGAGAACCACCTTCAGTTTGGAGAAGGAGAGACCATCCTAGTGCTCTCAGATGTCCAGGCTGAGGTAACATCAGAGCACGTTTTACACTCTCATTCAAAATGTGTATGGCAAATGTTCATAATAGTATGCTGTGATTTGTTGTTGTTGTTGTTTTGTGACCTCAAGTTGGCTATGACTTGTGGCAACCCTCTCATAGGGTTTTCTTGGCAAGATTGATTCAGAAGGGGTTGCCATTACCATCCTCTGAGTCTGAGAGAGTGTGACTTATCCAAGATCACCCAGTGGGCTTCCATGGCTGAATGGGGATTCAAACCCTGGTCACCCAGACTTCGAGTCTAATGCTCAAACAGCTACACTGCTCTGGCTGTGGTGTGCCCTAAATACCAGGGGCAGCCAATTTATGGATAAGATAATATAAGATAAGACAGGATTTGTTTTATTTTATTTCACTGCATTTATATCCTGCCTTTTCTCCAATACACTGTACATGATGTTCCCCAGTGCTCATTTTATCCTCACAATGACCCTGTGAGGCAAGTTAGGTTGTGAGCTGGTGCCCGATCCAAAATTACCCAGTGAATTTCAGAGCTAAGTGAAGATTTGACCCTAGGTCTCCCTAGTCCAATGTTTTAATCACTGCACTATGTCAGATGAGAAACATTATTGTGTCATTGCTTTGTATGCTAAAATTCTGTTGAAAGGAAACTATTACTTCAAAAGAGGCAGTAAATATCAAGGAGAACATTTTTTTTTTGCTACAGACTCCTATGCATGTCCTGCTGGATTTCTCTCCAGTCCTCCCATAATCTCCAACATCCTCCTCTTGCTGCATTCACTGACTTGCCATGTTCTACACTCTGGCCCCCTGGATTCTGGCAGCTTCCACTCTTGGTCCATCAAATTGCAGGACCAGTATTTTGAGAATGCCAGTATTTTTGACAGTACAAAGGTTGGCAACTGCACACTGTTCATGGAAATAATTGTTCAGTGCAGAGAATTGCTCTTGTCACTCCTTCCTCTGTCAATTCCCAGCTAGAAGCGTGGAACTATCTGGTGGCAGGGGGAATATTGCTTTGTACTGAGCAATGTAGGGCATCTCCAGGGATAAAGCAAGGAAAGTTGAAAGGAGCAGTCCATCAAGAAATTCAGAGTTCTGATTCTTGCTCCCATCTAGGGTCTTGCACTGGATTGGGGGAATATATTAGTGCCAGAGTAACATAAAATTTATATCAAAATAAAGGTGTAACTTGCATTTTGAATAGGTATAGTTTATAATGGATCTCAGAATTCAACTTTAATGGCACAGACTTTGTTGCAAAGATGCTGATATTGATTATCTTTTAGTACCAAGGAGATCTTGGTAAATTACTTTTTAAAACTAATTCATTCCTGTTAACTCATTGCACTCTGTGAGAAGCAGCTTACTCTTGTTATTCACTGCAGTGATGAAAAATGAAATTGTTATGTTACTTGCTGTGCTGCTTGTTGGTTTTTTATTATTTTCAAGAAGAAATCTTACAATTGATAACTGAATATAATAAAAGTTGAAAAAATCCCATTAAAATAGCTCTACATTTGCTCTCAAGCTCTGCTGTAAAAGATACACAGTCCCACTCGGTCTGGTTCATAATGGGTGGGGAATATTTTGTGAACTTATTGTTGTTGGAAAAATTACCAGCATTCTCTCTCCCTGCTCCATCTTGTTATTAGAACAGATGGGCAATAGCAAGATAGGGCCTCCCTTTTCTGTTGCATGCCAGATCTTCTCCATTTGCCTTTCTCTGTCTTTTATTGCATGATCATAAATACCTTTGGTGCTCAGATCATGTGACCCAGGACAGTTGCTTGGGTCATCGGTCTTATAAAAGTTAAGACCTCCCTCTCTCTGAAAAGATCTCTCTCTCTCTTTGTTCTCAATGGCTGCTTTCCCTGAACTCTTCGCATGCTCCGAGTTTGAGTCCCATCAAGGAGGATGGTGAGTTAAACTGAAGGCTCTCCTATTCACTAGATTAGACAGGTAGCAGGCTCTCTCAATACAGATGTAAATGAAGAGTCATTAGTAAAGTATTTAGTCTTTTATTCAAAGCTACCTGCGTCTGTGTTTATTCCAAGTACCAGTCTGAAGCCACAAGTCATTAGATAAAACTTCTACCGCTTCTCTGTGTGACTTTGCTAAATGAAGATTGGATCCTGACAGGTTCAGTCTCATTTTCCCCCACAAATTTGGGTTATGGGCCCAGAAGAGAAGTTCTTTGTTTGATGACCACGTGGCACCCAGCCGGCAGAGACTGACCGCTTGAACAATGGCTTCTAATCCATTGCTTACTATTGAAAAGTTAACTGGTAGCAATTACCGAAATTGGTCTTGGAATATGCAAATGCAATTAACTACAATGGGACTGTTTAAAGTTGTGAAAAGACAGCGGCCCACAGAAGATAGGGAAAAGCAGAAATTTGATGAAGATGATGAGAAAGCAACTGCTTATATTTGCCTAGCAATTGATCCAAGCATTGTTTATCACATCAGAGACCTGAAAAGTGCTAAAGAAATATGGGGAAAACTGAAGAGATTATTTGATTCTCCCAGTATTGCAAAGCAAAGTGGTATTATAATCAGACTTACAAGAATGAAATTGTTAAATCCTAGATTTTTGAATGAACATATTAACACTTTCATGACTATGGTATCTGAATTGCAAAGTGCTGGAGAAAATCTTTCAGAACCTGTGAGACTGGGAATGTTTCTAGGAAGCTTGCCTGAATTTTTTGAGCCCATAATTGATGCTCTACAAATTAAGGGAGATGTAAATTTGGAAACTGCTATTGCTGAAGTTATAGAATATCAAAATAGGAAAAATTTGAGGAATTTTAAACCTGAAGTAAGAGCTGCTGGAAAAGAGTTCACTCAACTTGCTGAGGAGAATTTGCATATCAAAGAGTCTTCTTCACAGAGGACAAATGGCCACCAAATTAACATTTCAAAACAACAGAAACACAAACCCAGTGATAAAAGTGGTTTTAACTCTAAGAAGCAATCTTCTGCAAATTTTAATGTTGGTCTAATTAATGAACAATTGCTCAAGCCTATGCAAAATCAAAAAGAAAATATAATTGTAATTGACAGCGGTGCTACTAGTCATTACTTTAATCGGAGAGAAATGTTTGTAAATCTTGATACAAGCATACATTTTCCCGTTTATTTAGCAAATGGCCAATCAGTGGCTGCAAAAGGGAAAGGGACAGTTCTTTTGCAAACAAAACTTGGCGCCAACAGGATAGAGACTTTAAGAATTCATGATGCTTATTTTGTCCCAGATTTAAAAGTGTCTCTTTATAGTGTCAGAACAACTACAGCGAGAGGAAACAGAGTTATTTTCAAAAAGGAAACTTGTTTTGGTCTTCATGGCAAAAATTTAATTTTTTGAGGAATCCTAAATGGTGACTGTTACCAAATGCAAATTTTGGATTCATATGCAAATACTGTGATCCAGTGTAATCACAAAGACTGTTTAAATTTATGGCATCGCCGATTTGGGCACAGAAATGTACAATGCATTCAGAGACTGGCTAATCAAGAACTTGCTATAGACTTTAATTTTAAAATATGCTCTAACAATGAGAAATGTGAAAAGTGTCTAAAATCAAAAGCTGTCAAAGTTTCACATCTGCCAGTTACTGAGAGACTATCCACCAAACCACTGGACCTTTTACATACTGATCTTTGTGGTCCATTCAGCCAAAAGTCTGCAGGTGGAAATTCTTACTTTATGACTATTATTGATGATTTCAGCAGATACACATACACTTACCTTCTCAAAGAGAAAAGTCAAGCTTTTGAGAAATTCAAGGAATACTTTAATCTTGTCTCTAATAGATTTGGCTACAAACCTAAAAGCCTACGCTCTGACAATGGAAGTGAATTTGTTAATGCAGAGTTTGATGAGTTTTTTAAGGAACATGGCATTGAACATCAAACTACACAAGTTTACACTCCAGAACAGAATGGAGTGGCAGAACGAATGAACAGAACTCTCAAAGAGATGGCAGTCACAATGCTTTTAGAGGCTAACATGCCTAAACGCTATTGGTCTGAAGCTATTATGACTGCTACATATTTGTGCAACCGTCTGCCAATTAAATCCAGAGATGCAACTCCATTTCAGTTATGGAATGGGACTAAGCCCAAAGTGAATCATCTCAAAGTTTTTGGAAGTAAAGCATATACCTACATTCCCAAACAGAAAAGAGACAAACTTGACTGTAGAAGTGAAGAGGGAATTTTTGTTGGCTATGCTAGAAATGGTTACAGAATTCTGAATCCAGATGGGCGTACAATAAAAATAACAAGTGCTGTTTATGTTGATGAAATGCCACAGCCCAAATCTAATCCAAACCAAGATGTCTATCCAGATTTGTTTGCAGTGGAAGGAGACTCCCACCAGCAACCAGAGTATGTGACACTGTACAATCCTCCAGATGTCTTGCATCCAGAAGGGGCTACAGATGTGGTGATCCAGCCAGAGGACGCGGAACCGGACGGCGCTCAAGGAGCAGACCCAGGTGTCCAAGTCCAGGTAAGAAGATCTGAACGCATCAACAGAGGCGTACCACCTGATAGACTGTCTTATCTAGCCACAGAGGAGAAGATTCCACAACCCTCTGACTGGCAAAAGATAAAGGGACTACCAAAGTCAGATTCTCAAAAGTGGGTGGAAGCTGCTGTTGAAGAGATGCAATCTTTATATAAAAATAAAACATGGACTTTGTCAGAATTGCCAAAGGAAAAAGGGCAATTGGCTGTAAATGGGTCTTTACCGCAAAGCAAGATGCAGAAGGGGAAATTCAGAGATATAAAGCCAGGTTAGTGGCAAAGGGATTCACACAACAATTTGGTGAAGATTACAACGAAATTTTTGCCCCTGTTGCCACACACACAACTGTGAGAACTCTCCTAGCTGTTCAGCATCTAAGAAAATGCATGTCCAACATCTTGATGTTAAAACAGCTTTTCTTTATGGACAATTGGATGAGGAACTGTACATGGAACAGCCTCCAGGATTTCAAGTTCCTGGGAAAGAGCATCTTGTATGCAAATTGAACAAGAGCATTTATGGCTTGAAACAGGCTGCCAGAGCATGGAGTGAGAAGCTAAGCCAACTTCTTATCAAACAAGGCTTCACTCCAGGCACTGTTGACAAGTGTGTTTACAAAAGATTCAGAAACAATAAATGGACTTATATTGCATGTTATGTTGATGATTTGATCCTGTGCAGTCAAAATAAAGCAGATAGTGAGGAGATAGTCAACAATCTCAAGAAAGAGATAGACATCAAGAATTTGGGAGACATCTCACACTATCTTGGAGTACAAATAGAAAGAAGCAGTGATGGAAGCTTCTATCTTAACCAGAAACAGAAGATAATAGATCTTCTGGACTGCCTTGGACTAAAGGATGCCAATATTGTGGCAACCCCAATGGAAGTGGGTTTCTTAAAGGACACTAAGAAATGTGAACCCTTGAAAAATGGAGACAAGTATAGGACTGCAGTTGGAAAGCTCCTATACATTGCTAATTTCACCAGACCTGATATTGCAAATGCTGTTGGTATCTTATGCAGAATGGTTAACTCTCCTACTGAAAAGGATCTCATTGCAGTGAAAAGAGTTGCCAGATATTTGAAAGGAACTGCACATTACAAGCTGATGTTGCCAGCCTGTGATCAACCACGACTGGTTGCCTATGCGGATGCTGACTGGGCTGCAGACCTAGCAGAGAGAAAATCAACCAGCGGAAACCTGATCTTCTATGGTGGACGAGCTATAAGCTGGTCAAGTAAGAAACAATCTACAATTGCAGATTCTTCCACAGGTGCTGAGTGTGTTTCTGCAAAAGCAGCATGTGATGAAATAAAGTGGCTGCATAACTTACTTCTGGACTTAGGCATAACAGAGCCCAAGCCAACCATTTTGATGCAAGATAACCAAAGCTGCATCAAACTTTCTGAAAGTGAGAAGCCACTCAAGAAGAACATTGACATTGCTTCCCATAAGGTGCAAGAGATGTGTCGCAATGGAATTGTTCAGCTAGAATACTGCAATACAGAAATGATGCTTGCTGATATTCTTACCAAGCCTCTACCAAGAGACCAGTTCCAGAGACTACGAGAAGGCATGAAGATCCTCGATGTGGGTCCAAGAGAATGAGAAGGGGACTGTTGGAAAAATACCAGCATTCTCTCTCCCTGCTCCATCTTGTTATTAGAACAGATGGGCAATAGCAAGATAGGGCAGGGAGAGAGAATGCTGGTAATTTTTCCAACAATTGTGTAAATTATATTGTCTAATTTCTGGTGGCTTTTTTTCATAGCAACTATGACTTGTCCTTGTTGCGTTCTGTGCTCTCAGCACGGTAATGCTGTTGCCCCATTGTGTGTGAAGTCTGTTTATGAGTGTATTTTTATGTTTGATGTGCCTGTTCTCTTCTGTCAAACATTAACTCTCCCCTTCCTGTCTACAGTCCTCCAACTCATATTTTCCTTTCAATATCAACAGCACCTGATCACTCACTTCCTACAAAGGTAAAAAATTTAAAGGCAAATTAACGTGCTACCTGCTTTATATGCTAGTTACCTGTATTTATTCAGCTGATATAATGCAGCCTTGTAAATAAATCCACACAAGTTTCTAACCTGCAAACATTTCTGCTAGCCTGCTGGCGGCTGGCATTGGCGAAAGGAGATTCTGTAGCAGCCCACTATCTTTCACTGCTGAGTATGGAGGAAGGTGCTTTCCTTTTCTGTCAGCTTACTGGATTTCTGTGCTGGACACAAGTTGGAATAGAGTCCCCTCTCTTCTGTCAGCCTTCTCCATTGTTCATGTGAATGTTTATTCAACTTTTCAGAATGTTTATTCTTTTATTGCAGCCATTTCCAGCTATGTTGAACTATGCCTCACATTATCCCTGGCCATTGTCTATGCTTGCTAGGGCTTATGGGAGTTGTAGTTTAAAAAATCCAAAGCACACAAGTTTGGGAAAGCTGACTCTATTACCTGTGGCTATTAATCTGATACTTAAACTACATTAGCATTATATTTAAGTACTGGCTTGGCAACAGCTGAAGAAACTGAGCTGTACACTAGAATATTTCCTGTCTAGATTTTGCTTCTTTGATAAACTAATTAAGTGGCCTTAGGCAAACCACCAGCATTTATAGCCTCATTTTGTATTGCCACTACTGCCCCAATAGTCAAACCTATAGTGTGATGATCAGCTGTGTGTTTATTGAAAAGTAACTTAGTTCCATTGGTTTCAAAGGGGCTTACTCCTTGGTAAGTGTGTACATTTGAAGTCTTAGGGAATGGTACTATGCTAGTTCATAAGATTGTTGTAAGAAGTGCAAAGATCATTTGAAGCACTTTGAATCCTCTGAAGGGCTCTATAAGTGTCATAGTCTTTCCCCCCTGCCATCCCAAGCGCTCTGAGTGGTTACCATATTTACAGAGTTTTCAACAGGAATGTAAACGAGCAAGAAATTAAACGTTTTTTCAAAGCCGCTCCAAAGCACTTAGTGGCCTGTCACTGTGGGCCAGAAAACAGGATGAGGAAGGGGAAGAGGGAGCCAACAACCAGCACCTCTTTGTATTCTGTATTCCTTGTATACTGGCTGGGGACAGGCTGATATGGAGTTTCTTTTGTGAGAGAAGAGTCCTAAATTCTTACCACACGTTGATTGTTTAGCTAGTGATGGAGCCAGGCTGCTTTTGTTCGTGCCTGTAGTTTTCAGGGTAGCCTTAAGTTGCCTGTGGCAAGGGACTTACCCACCCTTGCTGTGGGTTGGGAGTGGCATGGCATCTTTTTCTTCTTTGGTAGTGCACGCACTCTAGAAGAACAGACCAGTGCAGCTGCAGACTGCTCTCACATGTAAGATTGCCGCCTGTGTCCTTAACTAGAATGTTGGCTTTTTAAAAACAAAATTCACACACACAATTATACAATCACACATGCACACCTTGCCAAAAAATAGGCCTATCTCAATGATCACTCTGTCTCAAATAGTTGCCATCAAAATGCCCAAGGCTTGGGGGAGTTACTTTCTTGGACTGCAGCTTCCAGAATCCCCCAGGTGGCATGGCCACTAACCATTTAGGCTAAGGAGTTCTGAGAACTGTAGTAATTTCTTAAAAGTAATTTTTCCAGACTTTAGCTAAATCCACAGAGAAACTTTTGAACCAGGACATAAATGCAACGGCCAAGCACTACACCATGCTGGCTCTCTATTGATGCCCTGCCTTTCAATGTAGAAGTTCCACTCAGCTATCATAACCAGTAACAGCAGACAGCAATATCTTTTGTGATGCGTGTAATCCAGATATAATGGAATGTAGGTAGTTTCAACTATATAAACACTTCCTCACATAGGAAGATGCCTTACTCCATTTTTCCCTTTCTAGTTCAGGGTTGTCCACATCCACTGACTGGCTGGTCTCGGGGGTTTCTGGCAGAGGGTTTAGCCATCCGCTACTACTTGATTGTTTTAACTGAATAAACCAAAAACTGAACCTGGGATTTTTGACATGTTATACGTGTGTTCTGCCAGAGGAGTCTCTATCATCTGTTCCTGTGATTCTTGCTAAACTATATGCTCGTACTCATACTGTAACTCCCATCCAACTTTGTCTTTTTAGATGTCATAAAATGGGGATTGTCATTTTGAGCGCAGAGCTTGGTGTGCTACAGCATTTTTTTTTCTTATTTTCTTTGCTGTTCTGCCATCAAATCAAATTCAACTTACGACAGCCCTACAGATGAGAGACTTCCAAACCAACCATCAGTTGTCCTTCTCAGGTCTTGCACATTTAGGGACGTGTCTTCCATGATTGAATCTATCCATCTGTAATGTGGTCTTCCCCTTTTCCTACTGCTTTCGACCTCACCAAGCCTTATTGTCTTTCCTAGTGAGTTAGGTCTTCTTATGATATGACAATCGTAAGCCCCCAATGTTTAAGATACCTGGGAAGCTGGCTCATACTGTCACACCAGATTTTTCAGAGTGGTTCTCTTTGACCAGTCAAGGAGCTAACTGTGGATCTGATGCAGAAAAATTCAACTGGGAGTGTGCTGGATTGAGACTTGGGAGGTTCAGAGTCATGTTCTCACTGAGTCATGACATTCACTGGGTGATCTTGAAACAGGCACTCACCCTTAGGCCTAACCTGTTTCACATGGCTGGGAAGATAAAGTAGGGAAGAGAAAAGCCTGGTGAGTCACCCTCAACTCATTGGTGGGATGGTATATCTACTATATAAAAGTCAAAGTTTGTCTGTGAATTTGTCTGTTTGTCTGCGTCAGGCAGGCGAAGACCTCATACGATTGGCTGTGTCAGGCGAGAAGACCTGGCCGTGAAGATTCTATGGAATCCTGGGGTTGGCAGTACAGGGAGGGGCCTTTAGAATTCTCAGCCGGAAGGCTCTTGGGCCTCAGGCCGGTTGCTGCGGAGACGAGGCCTAGCAGCCAGGAGAAGGCCAGTGTACTACCTCAGAAACTGAACCTTTGTATGTTATTAACTCTGAATAAGATTGGATTGCGGAATATGGAGAAAAATTGCAGGTACTGGACAAGGCAGTTTGGGGAATTAGAGACACAGGATCTTAAACCTAAGTATTTCAATCACATCTAATTCCTAAGGTAAGTTAATTCCTAAAGTGTTTCTAACAAGTATTACCTATGAGAAATAAAATCCAGGGCAACGCCAGGTAAATATGCTAGTAAATACATAAAACTAATACATAATAGTTAAGCTTTTGAGGCTGTTTTTAAACAATTCTCTGTGGAGATGTAATGGAGGTTTGAATAAACATGTTACACATTCAAATTGCAAAATTGTGGTTTCAGGGTTTTTTTAAACTTTCAGAATAATTTTTTACAAATTTGTGGAAAGGTGAGTGGGTATGCATTAAAAATGGAAGTCTGGTCATCCAAATCTGAGGTCCCAGGTTTCTACAACAACTGGAATCTGATCCAAAAAGAAACCCATGCTCTCAGAATTCGGTGCTCAAAATACTAGATTTTGAAATCTTGCAATTTCCAGTTGAGTTTTTTTAGTGAAAATCTGAGCTTTGAAAACTTTTGTGCTATTTCTCTTATCTTTGGGGTGGGTGTGGGTGGTGGGAATTAGATGCAAGAAATCAGAAACCATACTGTGTAATTTGTCATACAGTTTGCAGCCATGATACAGCACTCTGAGGCCCTTTCCGCACCGGGCTATTAAAACGGTGCAGAGCGATCTCCGATGGAGGTCTTCTGCACCATAGAGTAGACTGGGGCGGACTACTTTTTGTAGTTCCGCACCTCAGTCCAGTTCAGAGTGACCAGAACTGGTCACACAGCATGCTTTTTAAAAACCTCTTTTTAGAGGTTTTTAAAAAGCATGGAGTGTGCAACTCTGTGTTGCTCTGTCCCCGCACTCCGGTGCAGATTTGCAGGTGCGCACAAGTGCGTGCTTGCAGATCTGCGGGGACGGGCTTTAGGCTGGCGAGCTTCTCTGGTTGGTGGAGAGCCTCCACCAACCGGAAGCCGCCATTTTGGATGCCAGAGCAGTGCAGAGCAACAAGCTCACACTGCTCCTCTTCCCGACGGACTCACCCGGACGCTGAAGAAGTCCGGTGAGTAGCGTTTTTTTGTGGTTCCTTTCTCATGTGCGGAAAGGGCCTGATTAATACCTCTGTACACAGACCTCTTCCATGAGTCAATCTCTGATTTTTAAATGAGTTGCAGATCCTGGAAAAACTTTGACAATTTTTTTCCTTTCTAGGAAGAAGGATTCCTGATGGGTATAAAAGAGAGTGACTGGATGGAGAACCAGAATATGCTGAAGAAAGGCATTTTCTCCCCAAGCTGCATAAAATCCCTTACCTTGAAATAATCTCAAAAGTTGGTGCAAAAACAGAAAGAATAATTCGACAGACGTCTCACAACAGCTCAATAATAATCTTGTTCTAATGCTGATTTTCTAAAGCTCCTTGTCGATGTTCTTCTTTCTCACCCATATACCCTTTTCTCAGTGTGATGCTATGTAGATTGCAGAATTTCTGGTGTCTGTACCTCTAGATGGTTTGGATGTGCTTCATACTAGAAGTCAGCAACCTGTAGCCTTTTAGCCAAATTCAACATGTCTCTAGTACCAAGTTATTTTGAGAGGTATTGTCACCCACTGTGATTCTGTGGTATAAGGTTTCAAATTTGCTTAATATGATGCTCTCCTTGACATGAAGAGCAACGTCCAATACACCCTTCCACATTACATGTATCCAGAGATAACTATATCCCATTGCTTTTTTTCCATTCCACCAGGTGTCTGTTACAACCCCTATGTGTTTTACCTTAGAACAAAGCACTCCAACTTTTTCATTAGAACAGTATAACTTCAGACATTAGCATATAAACTGTATTCCTTTCATGCAGATATGTAACGTGCCTTTTCTGCTTAGGCCCTTAGACCTCTTTGGCTGTCATGTGCTACAGCATCCTCACAACCTGCTTCCATCCCATCTCCCTTTGGGCGAGTAGAAACATTTTCACTTTCATCTCATAGGGATGACTCAGCAGAAACTAGACACTTGCTAGCTTCTGTTGGCTTTTCCCCAGAAACACACTATCTCTCTTAGCTGTTTCCAGACCAAAATAGTTAGGCTGATCTTGAGATGAAGAAGAAAGTGAGCATCCAAAGGAAAAAAAAGTATGATTATTATTGAAAAGGTGATTTTAACTACCCTTACAAATGGATAACTGTCTGTTTTGGTCATAACAAACTAGTAACATTTCTTGAGATTTTAAATGACTTTGCCCTCAAAGAGCTGATCACAGAACCGAACAGAGAAGTGACTCTGAACTCAGTCCTAATTGATATAATCCAGAAGTTAGTGTGAGATACGCGTATAGTTTAACCAGTTGGAAACATTGACCACAATACTATCAGCTTTAATTTAGATGTGGGAGAGTACTAGGGAGTGCCAATACAGTCCTAGATGAGGGAAGCTGACAGATTAAATCAGGACAGTCAAAAATAAACTTGTGGAGGGAGGTTAGGACCATTAATGCCTGCTTACCAGAATGGCAGTAGATTGCCTCCAGCATCACTTTCCCCAGCAACTGATAGATGTGCTCTTACTGTATACTTCAGTCACAGGGAGGGTGCAGTTGCATTAATGTTGTGCTGGTAGGTTTTCTTGAGGCAGTTGGTTGGCCACTGTGTGAAAAGAACATTGGAATCGATAGGTCTTTGGTCCGATCCATTAGGGCTCTTCTGATGTTCTTATTTTCATAACTTTGTACACTGGTGAAGAATCAGTGCAAAATGAAGGATAACATTAAGGAAGGATAACCTAATAAGAACTGTCTGCACGAGCTGTTCTTATTATTTTCCCTAAAAGGTTGTAGGTTTAACATTTAAACAAATCAATTTAAAAAAAATAATTGAACTGTGGAAATTCTGAGTTCACACATGAAATTTTTCCAGCGGTTGTGGAAAACAAAAGTTTCTCTTTACTTTCCTTCATCTAACAGCTGCACATCGCATTATAAAATGTGTTTACATATACTTCTGTTAACAAAGTAGATGTGCTCCTGGGTATTACTTCTTTAGCAGAACTTTGATACCAGAGGCAGAAATAACATGGAAAGAATAAGGATAGGTTCCCATACCACAAAAGAAGAGCAGTTCAAAACTAACAATAAGCATGTATGAAAGGTCAGGTGAGCCTTGCATAGATAAAGAAAAACATGCTAAACTTAGAGATCACTTGAAAGCTTCTTCCAAAATACATCCAGGAATTACTTTGCTGCTTTCACCAGTCTCCAGTTTCTTCATTATATCCATTATCTTACCCAAACATACAGATCTATTATTTTTTAAAACTGGTGTTTTTTATCTGGTGTTAACTGATGAGGCAGACTTATCTGCACTCTCCCTTTTCTCTCTGTTTTGCTTTTCACATATGCTCAGTAAAGGATTCTGGAGGCAACTCCTGATTACCTAAACTGTTGTAGGGAAGCACACACAGCCACAGTAGGATCACCTAGAGCAGAATCCTATTCTTTCCCAGCTTAACCTTTACTGCATTGTTCGCTGCAGACACACAGCTGCAACCTGACACTGAAAGTGTGTGTTTTTCCAGTCCTCTTTCACCATCTTCCCAATGTTTTTGCTACTAAAAGGCTTTCAGCTATGCAGAGGCGGAGAAGGAAAGGTGGGGATGGGCAGATGCAAAAAGACTTTGTAAAATGGAGCTTGCTTGTCAGAGGCTTTGATAACAGAGATATGCCTGTACATAGGAAAAATTTCCATGTAGGAATTGACATGCATCTCTGCTATGCAGTTTCATGTACGTGTTTTGCTAGTGTGCACCCATGTGAAAAGCTGTGTGGTTGGCCATAATTTCCTGGTGTACATCTTTTTGCACTTCTTTTCAACCAAATACAGCTGCATGTAATTTTGAACACAGTTCTCTAAAGGTTTTATGTTAAGTTCTTTATCAGTGTAAGGGGTTTGTAGCATACAAAGCAGTCTCATGACTTGTTTCAAAGTTTACTTTAACCATTCCCCAGAATGTTATGCTGACCCAAATTAAATAACTCCCTGTAGATGTTGGACTGCATAAATAGCTTTTGCTGACTTTAACCCCTCCTCCCTATCTTTTGTAAAATCATTTTTTTAAATAAAGCAAGCCTTTCTGAACTTAATTGCTCTTTATTATTAATCTCTGAGCTCAGACCAGAGTATTGTGGGTCTTGTCTTATATGCTTGCTTGCCTGCCTCTGATCGGCAGCCTTGCAAAGAGTTAATAAGGTGTAATCATTCTGATGACTCTGCTGTTTATTACCAAGGTAGTGAAACTGGAAAGGTGAGGCGGGATTCTGGAAGGGAACGCCTTAGCCTACTCACCAGAAAGCTAGGCACCCACAGGAAGAAACTGGGCTGAAAGAGGTACCTAAACTACCTGGTGCTGTGAGAGATAGTCAGCCAACAAGACAGTGCAAGATTTATGTACTTTATGCTTCAGTGTCACTTTAACCAGGTAAGGAGAAGGTGGGAAGGACCACTTTCTAGTTCTTGGATTACTGGAAGTTTATTTGTGTTGTGTGTCGTTCTTGTAGCTGGGACAGAGCATACATTTTTTTAAAAACTTTACCAGATATATAGGATCAATATTTCTCATCTCTCTCTGGGCATTGCCTACATTAGTACAAAATATCATTTGTTCACAAATAAGCCTTGTATTATACCCTGTATTCTATTTGCATCTACAGGGACTCTCCAAATGTTGAGAGCTATACCTCCCATCCGCCGCTTGAAGGCTTCAAATTGGGAGGGGGTATTTAGGGTTTTATTGCAGGAGCAGTGTTCATATGTTCTTTTTGCGACATGGTGTGATGAGCAGGAAACTTTAAAAGCTGGAAAGATGTAAAGAACATCAAGAGTTGAATTGCAAGATTGATTTTGTTTGCAATGTGGAAAAAAGCAAGGATGTAAGTGAAACCACAACAGTGTAATTTTTGCCAGACCTTCTCCAGATCTGACACTTAACAAATGCAAGCTACAATCCCTCAATTAATAGCAGTGCAAAAGAATAGCATTTTTTCCTCTTTTCTTTTCTTTTTTTTTTGGCAGGGGGCAGTGACTGAGATTTCTGGAGGATTTGAAGAATTAATTGTATCTCCATGCCTCCTCCCCTGGCCCCCAACACACACATCATGATCTTGACTGAGATGACTGTTCCTGCCTGTATGGGAAGGACAGACTCTCCACTTGTGTCACTGAGCTGATCATGCAAATGTGTGCATGCAAATATATACAATGGAAGCTTGTCAAATCCCACCCCATTTAATTTTATTTTTTCTTTCCTGGAAAAGCCACTTTGGGAAGGGGCAAACAGTAAGCAGGAAAGGTTCCAATAGAGAAACAGCTAAACCACCCATCTGTGCTGCATTTCAGTTCAAAACCACCTCCCAAGCGCATTCGTCATTCACTATCATTATCACTACATTCATGTAGTGATGGTTTGACCCTTAAATTCAGTTGTGAAATTTGCACATTGCCTAGCTGTTATGTTAAGAAGGCTGATGGAAAGCAAAGCCACCTTCTGCCTGAAAAGAAGTTTAGCTGGAAGACTCTTGTACCCTTTAGCTGAGCATCTGGCTTGGGATGGATGCAGGAAGCCACTTTCGTACTGCTGGTGATTCTCGCCTCTCTTGGCTATTGCGTTGTCCTCTCATTTCTTCTTTCATCAGGGACATCTTTCATCATTTTATTTCTCCCTGACAAAACCAGACAATCCTTTATTTCTGATTTCAGTCCCATGTCAAAATGTACTGCTGTACTTGTCGTCTAGCCACATACCCACAGTTCCAAACAAACTTGGATCTGCTGTTTTTCAGGACAGCAGGGAAGACAGTGTAAGTTGCTGTCCTATATATGAAATACTTAAATCATACACAGGGGGGCAAATACAATCAGATGCGTATCAATAAATTGTGAATATGCTGGACTAGTAATGTTCAAATTTTAATTAATACATTGTGGGCTCTAATGTTGATTTCCACTTTGAGTCTGCTCCCTTATTCAGCTTTTAAATTCTGGTAATAATTGCTAGCTGCTTAATTCCTTCTTTCATTTCTCCAAGATTAATCTTTCTTTCAATATGTGCTCTACACATGTGCATGACTGTGCAGACAAAAAGACCCATTAGGAATTGTGATGACAGTGGCTTTGAGGAACACTTTGGCTGAAGGCAGAGGTGTGGGTGAAAGTAAAAAAGAAAAAGGAAATTTGTACCTGCTCAAAGAGAGACAATCTAGTATAACTCTGTACTGTATTTTTCCCTATTTCATCTTAGCTGGTGGAAGATTTCATGGTGAACAGGTGGTTCAGAGGTTATATATGGAGCTATATGAGTTCAACATGACTAAAAAGATGACATAACCCTTGTGTTAAACTGCTAATTCATGGTGACTTCAGAAGGAGAATGAGAGGGACATGGATCCTTCCTCATTCTGAAAAGCCTTTAATAGTCTGTGCATCTGCCATGTTAAGCAATGCCATCTTGATGTATAGTACATGTTTTCAGAATGTCTTTCTTTTATTCATACCTAGCTGATGTCTCTCTGCTCCTTAATCTTTATCAGTCCAAATTTTGTTATCTATCCATTGCTCTTCCATGCTACCTAATTTAATGAAGGGGTAAATGGATTCAGTGGTGACAGAGAAATAAACTGGTATCCTGTCTGATCTTGGAAGCTAAACAAGGCCAGCTCTGGAAACCAATGAATGCCAAGAACAGTAGGCTATGTTTCCCAGTGGAATGGCAAAACCATCTCTGAGTATTCCTTGCCCTAAAAAACCCTATAAAAATCAAAGGGTCACCATCAGCCTACAAGTGATTTGAAGGCACACCCACCCACAATTGCTCCCATCCCAAATTTTTTAAAAAAGCCTGGACCTTTCAGAATCCCCTTTGCCCAAAATTGCATTTCCAAGTGAGTGCCATATTTTTGAAAAATCCTTATTTTCACAGTTCTCACAAAAAGCAGGAGTATCTTTCAGAGAAGTATTTGTTTCTCAATTCTGTTGTAGTTTCAAGACTCTTAAAATGAGAGGCCTTCTCACACATACTTCTCAAATCACCTTTGAGTCTTCTTGACAAATAATATAGAAAAAATAGAATGAGCTAAAAAGTCAAAAAAAGCATCACAAAACACTCAACAGGACTTACATTCCAACTTTAACAAAAAAAGGAAAATAAGTCTTTGCCAGACACTGAAAGGACAACAAAGTTGATGCCAGCTGAATCTTTATGAAGAAAGCATGCCAGAATCATAATTCTGGAAGGTGCAAGAGAAATAAAATATGTTATGGTCACTTTACATGCTGATTGAAGGACAGTCTAGTTTAAGCTTCATGTAGGAAAACATTCCCTGTATGTGTCTATGTGTATGTACATTCCTTAAAATGTATTTTCATATATGAAAATACCCCCTGCGCATGTCTATCTGTACACATTTTCATATATGAAGTAGGATGTATCTTTTGAGGGAGTTTAATACAAAGGAATCAAGTTTTTAATGAATGGATGACTGCAGGAAGAAAAAAAATACAACTGCATTTCAACTCTTAATTTTTTTTCCAGCTGTCACCTGTGAATGGATGTGTTCTATTAAATCTGATTATGGGCTATTGGTCCTTCATCCAACTTTATTAGTATATTGCTTTATTAATTAAAGAGATGGCAAGTCAGAGAGCTGCCTTTCCCACATCTCTTATTCTGAGGTTAGGAAATGACTGTTAAACCAACTTAGGCCTGTAGTCTAGATAAATCCTACTTCTATATCAGTGTGTCATGGTTCCCTGACTCCTACTTGCCTGTTAAGTAAGTAACCTTGGAAACTGTTTTTTTTTTTTAATGGATAAGCTGAGACCACTAATTGTATTTTATTTGACATGTGTCTATCCCACCTCCAAGTAAAACAACCCTCAGGCTACTTTAACCCCAAATGTAAGCCTTTCACTTTAAAATGAGTACAGAAACCAATTTTTAAAAAAGCAGTAAGAACATGCCAGCTTTAAAATTATCAGCAGTAAAATCAACTAAATCAATTAAAAACTAAACTAAGTCAGTAAAAAGTATGTAAACATTAAGTTCATAAAAACTGCAGTGAAATAATATGCTGAAAACTCAAAAGAACACAGTTGCTTTTATCTGACCTCTAAAAGCTAACAAAACATTAGCTAGGCAGGTGACTTTAGGGTTTAGGAGGGAGATACTACCACCACCTATAAGGCCCTGTCGCCACATGACATCTACCTAATGTTTAAAGCTCCCAGACAGGAAGAAAGATGGGGTATAAATTAAATGCATGAATAAGGAAGATACCTGAATCAATCAGGAGTGCCAAAATACAACTACAGTTTCCAGGTTTACTTTGAATGCCCTTGAGATCTCTGTGCTCAGCTAACAAAGACCATGTATCACCAGAAATTTTAATATGTCATTTAAATAAACAGATCAACTTTCAGTTATCACTGTCCCACTTGCTACATATTATTAGCTTGTGCTGTTTCACTGTGATTGTATATCTATCTTTTTAGTATATAGTAGTTATTTACTGAATGTCAGTGTGGTGTAATGGCCTGAGGGTTGAACTACAAAAGAGACCAGGTTTCAGATCCCTGCTCAGGCACGGAAACCCACTAAGTGACCTTGGGCAAGTCACACACTCTCAACTGTCAGAAAACCACCTTAGGGTTGCTGTAAGTTGGAATCAACTTGTAAGGCACATAACAACAACTTATTTTTATGTGTTCTTAGTGTATTTTAACCTATGATGTGTTTTTAGTTGTATTTTAATGTATTTTGTACTCTACCTTGAGCCTTGGGGAGAGGTGGGTAAGAAATAATAATTATTATTTATAATAATTGTCATTATTACAATGAACTATAATTATAATTTCTTATTCTTAATCTTATTATTTACTGCCCAAAGAACTTTGGATATTGGGAAGTTTAAAAGTGTAATAAATATTTAAAATAGTTTCTGATAGCAGGCTAAACAGATAAAATTTGTGTGTACATTATGCAGTTAAAAATACACATCTTAGGTTGTAAGAGTTTTTTTATGTTAATCCAAAGTTGCTTTATTGCCCATGTTTAAAACATATTTGGATCCATCTATTTTTAACCTGTCTCATGATGTTCTCACAAGTTACTTCAGTCCACTGCAGATCTCGTCCATTATTTTGAACCTTTTGAGACCCATATGAGAGCACAATTACTAAAGTTGACAGGTTTTCAAAACAGCAATAAGGGTCAGTTGAAATTCATGAGATGCAAGATTGGCAATCAAGAAATACCTGTTAACTAGGCATGTTCTACCTAAATGCCAAATGAAAGTATTGATTTCAGTAAACCTGCCAAAGTATTTTTCTGAAAAAATTAACATATTTTACACATTCATAAATTGCATGATGCATATATATCTGTCTTATCAAGGGCCCATATCCCAAAATACTGGATTTTTGTCATCTTCTTCCATCTCTATAAAATAAAAAACTTTCCAACCCTCAAACAGGGCACATCCTTTAGAATAAGAGACACTTGCTAGCCCTGTAAGCTTTCTGGCCCTCAGAGAAAGGACATCGCTTATACTAAGGGAGACCTAGCAACCCTAATAATTACACAAATGGGATATAGAAGTAAATGTGGTCTATGTAAACACTGCCAGAAATTTTCTAAGCCCTTTAATAGTTATGTTTAACCCATGTCTTGTGGGTATTATTGCTCCTCTTCAAAAAAGCAACGACAAAGTTATATTACTACAGCCCCTACGTGGTTCACTTGTTAACAGTTTTTTAAAAGTTTGCCTCAGAGCCTCTGAGGGGATGAAGCCAATGATAGTTTCCTCATGCTTTATTTCTTATGAAAAATGAGGCACCATAATTTTTGTTTATTAGAAATTGGATGCCCTTGAGACTGCTTTGAGCAAATTTGAGTGTGTGTGTGGATTGATCTAAGAGTAACAACTAGATTGATTGTTCCTTATCTACTGTTAAAATGTACTGTTTCCTTTTCGACTTTAGGTGCCCCACAAATATAGGAGAGGATACAGTGGGTCCTTTGTATCCGCCAGGGTTTAGTTCCAGCCTCCCCTCATGAATACCAAAACCCGTGGATGCTCAAGACCCATTATATTTAATGGCATAGTAAAATGGCATCTCTTATATAAAAGCTTGCTTTTTGGAATTTTTAAAATACATTTTCAAGCTGTGGATGGTTGAATCTGTGGAGACAGAACTATGGATACAAAGGGCCAACTGTACTTTATTCTAAAATACTGCCTGTGTTCAGCTGGTACCTGTAATGGATTGTCTTCTTAGGGTCTTGCAACAAGTACTTTGGAGCTCACTTTGGTGCTCTTGGCAAATCTAGATTGCACCTTGCATTCATTGCAACCTTCCTCCTACCAAGCATTACTCTACTGCTCCATCTCCCATCTTCCCACTGGGCCTAAACTGGAGGGTGTGGCCTGTTGTGTAATGCTGTTAGGTAGAGACTCCATAAGCACGTGGCCAGGCTAGCGTAGGCCCTGGATGGTGCTTATGGGTTCCCCCCCGCTCAACTATCTGAGATTTTGAGGATCCAAAAGAAGAAGGTATCAAAGTTGGGAGGTGAGAGGAGCTTCCATCCATCGTCCCTACTGGTTCACATTGGCTCCCTTGATCTTCTCCTCCCTGACTCGACACCAGCTTGATCTCACATGCTACTAAAGCAAAGAGACACTGCAGAGGCCTATATGCCATGGTGGTTAGATCTGTGCCCTACTTCCCTGCCTGGTTCCCTTTTGCACCCTGGCTGTGGGACCCCTTGTTTTCAGAAAGTTCTGCTTTACCCCCACTCTTGCTCACAGTTTGGTCTCAGTTTGTCTCTAGTGTCAGAATGGCACCCACCCACCTCTTGTTCTGCGAATCGTAACCCCATCTGCACCTCTCCTTCACCTTCTTTTACTGCGCCTGGAATTGAAACTTCTTCCTTTGCTCATAGCTGATTCCCCTCATCCTGGCCACTATCTGAAGAGAAAGGCCATTGAAGAAATGGTGAGTTGGAGAAGTATTATCCCCCTTACCCTGTTAGTTCCTCAGTGCCAGTTCCTCCATCTTGAAGGATTTTTTTTCCTGTTAAAAGAAGCTGCTGGGTGGTATTTCATATGTATTTACATAATATGTTGCTTGACCTTGTCATTGCCGCTCTTCCTCCTACAATGACTTCTTTCTCCTTGTCTCACACAATTTCTCTGAAAGCTGCAGTGCTCTCATCAGCCTCTGCTCACCAACAAACATGGCAGGTCCTGTTCCTGCAATCCACTCACACACCTCCATCCCACAGCTGCTCTGCCTTCAAAGCCATCACCAACATTTCCTTCTAGTTCTCAGGATCAGGCCTAAGTGCAGTTGCTTATGTAGCCAAAACATCACTCTACCTCCAACAGGAGGGCGATATTAGCAAGCATGAGGAACCCCAAGGCTTGCAAAGTACAAAATGTTTTTTGAGTGGGGGAATAGTAGAGTCCAAAACAGCTCAGTGAGGATTGGATTTTTTTCAGTAGCCTCCGAACTCTGACTGAGTGGAAGGAAAGGGAAACACAGTGGATTTGGGTGAAGGACTGTGTGTGGCTGATGGACTGGAGAAGTGACCAGGCTGTTTCTGCACGAGGTCAATACATCGTAGTCACCTCGAATTTACCCTCCCATCTGCACGTTGAATAGTTTTAGCTTTGTAGTTTTCCTCGTGGTTCTGCACATTTTCAGCTCTTAGAACAGTCCACTGCAGCTCACTGTGATGAGAAACCACTGTATGTGAAAAACAGAAAAACTCCAATGTAAATCTCCCAAACCGGTTCTGCTTTGGTTTTCGCCTACATGCAGAAGCATAGCATCAATTCACATAGCGGAAGTGGCCGGCTAGGGGTGTTCCCAGGCTGTCCCTTCCATCATTTCCTTCCCTATCTCTCTCCACCCATCAAAGGACAGGCTGCCATCATGATTGTCCTCATGCATTAAACAGACAGCAGGAAGAGAGTGGATCTGGTAATGGACTGTTAAGACATGTTTTTTTCCATGTATCAACGGACATACATACCTACGCACAAATGTAGCAAAGCAGAAATGTGTTAAAAATGTGTGCTTTTTTTTCCTAAAAAAACAGACCAATCAGCGATGGCAGGGGAGGGTGAGGGAGAGGAATGGGAATGGCCAGGGACTTGCTGTTGCGGATGCAACAACTTCAGTTCTCCACAGTAGTACGATGTGAATGGGGGAGTACAGACAGCACAGTTTCTGAATTTCTCTGAATTGGAGTATAAAAACACCACTCTTGACATGCAATGAACTGCTCCTCCTCTCTCGTTTGAAAATGGCCCAAAAATGTTGCACACTGTGACATTTTATTGCATGTCCCACTTGCACACACTTATGCCACATTGCATGATCATGTTGCTGCGCTCAGATGCATCACAGCTACCCACATGCTATTCACAGTTTAAACTTTGGATATTGATACTTCTCTTTTTTTTTTTCTGTCTATTAAAATATTCCCACCTGTTCTTCTTTGGAATTTCAGCATCCATGAACATATTCTTCTTGGGGCTAATAGTTTTCTACCTACCTAGCTTTCAATTTTAGTCTCCAACTTTAGACTGATGTCCATTCACTGTCATATTCTCCATATTGTCTTAGAGTAAGAGTGGGGAATATTTGGCCTTCAGTTCCTATCTGCCCCATCTAATATAGTTAATGGTAAGAGTTTGTGAGATGTAATCCAAAACATCTAAAAAGTTAAAGTGTCTTTTGATTTTAAGAGAATTGGACCTATCTTTGATATCTCTGTTGTACCATTTCCTCTTTATAATCATTGCCTTATGTCTTTTATATTGTTTACACCCCATCCTTCTCGTGTTCTGTTTCTTTATGCTTGCATCAAGTACTTGCAGACAGTCCACAGTTCAGGTCTGGGAACTGTACACCTCTCTAGATGCTGTTGAACTGCAGCTCCCAACATTCCTTACTACTGGCTATGCTGGTTAGGGCTGCTGAACGTTGCAGTCTGACAACATCAAGAGAGCCATACAGTTTCCACCTTTGTAGTAGATGATATAGCTCTGTGAGAACTATTGTTTTCTCTTAACACTTCTATCAGTTCTGCTTGTACCTTGAACTTTATAGGTGTGCCCTTAAACTCATCTTGTTTGTTGCAGTGTTACCTTGATTTCTGGGGGTCCTGTGGGGGACACCTAAGTGCGCTCCAAATATTACAAAGTTGGGAATTAGCAAAGAGCACAAGCTAGCACTACGAGAGGCAGGGCAACGTAGCGAGATCTTTTACCCAATGTCTACGGGGTCAGGCCGAGTCAAGGAGCAAACAGAAGTAACTTAATAATTGTTGTTTTATTGATATACAGTCAAACACATGTATGCAACACACTCACACAGAGAACTATAGAAATAAAGGTTGGAGTGGGATAGAGAGTTTTTAAGAGGAGGTTTGGTATGGGAAATACTGCACCTGTCCTGAAGCCCGGAAAATCTGAAGGAAAAGGTCCGTTGAATTAGAGTTCTCAGCACGAGGAGCTGAGGGGAAGGCTCACCGAACGAAGCGACAGCAAGGCAGGATAGAAGCCAAGAGTGATCCGAGGAAGCGCTCAAAATCAGGGGTTCTTATAGGGGGAAATGTGGCCGCAAGCTAGTCCGTTCTCGGGGATAACAATGAGTTTCGGGCTGGAGACAAAGCCTCCGAAAGGTCAGAATTTTACATGATTGAGTTAAGACCGAACTGTCAATAGAGTGGCCAGTATGCAAACGCAGAGTGCTTGATGATTGAGTATTCGGCTCGTCAAGCTGCCTGCTCGGGGCAGGGAGTTCCTTGTATGTAGCGTGCAAACATAATGTGGTACTTGCCTTGAGGTCTCCTAAAACGGCAGTCTGTCTATTTCTGGCCTGCCTGTATTAGTTTGGAATATTTTAGCAATTTGTGGCCGTGCCTGTATGCGTGCTTGTCTGAGGGCCTCGCAAGCACGTGGAGAGGAATAGGTGAAGAAGGCCAAATTATTGATATCAAATGATATCTGGTATCCCACAAGTCCAGGCTAGAAAACTGCGGTAACAGCAGTGTTGTTTGTTCCACTCTGGTTAATACCATCCTTAATTCATCCTTTGCCTATAATATTTGTCCATGTTCCTGTGAGTCAAAATATCCACAGAAGATCGAAGGTCTTGGTTGACTTTGCCCATGTTAAATATACACACAGTTCCTTCTCTATCATCTGTTTAGACAGGAAATGCTCCTTGTTTCATCCTGGTGATCTATGCCCATTCTAACAATCTCTTCAGCAATTTTCCATTTTAAAAAACAAACAAACCTTTCTTCTTTTTTAAAGGTATGACAACATAAATGTTCCTCATGGAAATAAGTTACCTGAAAGCACTTAAGGATGTAACATCTAGAGCACATTTCAAAGCCTATGGGAATATGTAAAGGGCATGTCCAGCTGAAAATGTGCTCTATTCTCTCTTCTATCCCTCTCTCTCTACCAAGGATCTTAATTTCTTAAATGATAAAAATGTAAGCTGCCCATCTCTTTACATCTCTCATCCTTCTGTGCTTCCTTCTTTTACATCCACTGTTTCCTTCCTCAAACCAGTTTCACCTCAAAAAGATTAAAAGCCATTTAAGAGTATATAGCTCTCCCTGTTAAAAGCCTCCTTTTCATCAAACGGTCCTTTGCCAAGATCATGCCTGAATGAAAAGATCTTTGCCTGCTGGAAGAAGGATAACAGGAAGGAGGCCAGCCTAGCGTGCTTTGGAAAGGAATTCTATAGCCTGGGAGTAGCCACTGAGCAGGTGCTCTCTTGTTTCTTCGCCAAATGTGCTTATGAGGGTGGTGGGACTTTCAGGGTCTTTCGTGAAGATTTTAAAACCCAGGCAGGCTCATATAGAGAAATGCAATCATTCCAATTTCCTAGATCCATGTTTACAGAGTTTATAGGTTATGATCAGCATTTGGGCAACCACTGAAGCTGTGGTATCAAGGAATTTCTATTCTGCCTGTAACAAGCCCTGGTCAACAATCTGGACACCTCTGAATTAAGTGTTTTAAGACATTGTTACTAGTGTATATATTTTAAACTACTTATTGATTGTGTTTTTACCTGCTGTTTGCTTTGTATTTTGCATTTTTTGCTTGCCTTAATAGTTTAAAAACTGCCTTGAAATCCTAGGTAAAACAGCAATATATATAATTTTTAAAAAATAAATGAATTTTTATTGAGAAGTAAGTCCCACAGAATTTCAGGGGATTGTACCTCTATTAGTTGGAGGATTTCAGCCTCTATTAATCATTTATTAGTGTGATTTAGGTAAACTAGATTTTAAAAGTTATGAATTTTGAACTCTCAGAAATCAGCAGTACTCTGAAGGAATGTAATAGTTTTCTTTTAACACTATTATTGGGATTTGTTAATTTTTCCCCTAGTTCTGAAAGATTCTGAAGTTTTGCAAGGCAAACAAGTGACAGAGAAAAAGGTGATGCCATGGCAGCTGTTCCAACACCACCACCACCCATAGGTGAGCGCAGGATGGTTTTTACAAGAAAGAACTTGCATTTAATTGATGGTTGGAGATGATGGAAGTATGGCTCATTCTCCCAGTGGTGACTAGAGAGAACTGGAAGCCAAAGAAGATGTGAAAGGCGTGCTATTTTTGAGCATAGTACCCAGCCTACACTCCCACTGGTCAGATCCATATCTGGAAAATGTACTAGTTTGCACTTGAGACCCATATGGCAATATGTCAACCTGACAACTGCATCATACAGCATTCTTGAAATGTCATAGAGAAGGTGAGAGTACAGTTCTCAGTCTGTTCGTGACACTGCTACATTGGAACCAGCACAGAAGCCAAGAATTAAGGTCTCTGAGCCAGGGCTGAATTTGGGCTGAGAGTGCCCAGGTATATCCAGGCTGCTTCTCTGGAAGTGCTTTCTTCTACCTCTTTGGGTAGATAGGGAGCAAAGGTCTGGCCAGCAACACATGGAATGTATTGACAGAAGCCTCCACTAGTACAATATAGTGGATTTATAACCTCACTCCACAGATATGAGATGTTGTTTTTGCACATGAGAGTTTCTCTTTCCCTATTGTAGGTTCTCTGTAAATAAAAGGAACATTTACATCAATGAGAAACTTTCTAGCCCAGACTACCCCTTTGCTGTCAAACCTGGCATCAGCATCCTTGGGGAATTTTCGTGATCCAGCACTCTCTGTCTAACATTTGCCCACTTCCCACAACTGGATCTTCAAGCCATCATTTTAAGTTACTTGTATGTTCCTGGTGGAGTCCATTTCAGGACACTGTGGAAGATTTACTGCCAAGCTCATAACCACTTAATTAACCAATGGGCATTTTACCAAGGGTTTCATCAAACATGGAACTTCCTCAGCCAACCCTGCACATTTTCTACTTTTATTCAGGGAAGCATTTGGAATTGGTCCCCTTTCCTGTAGTCAGCAGAGAGAGAATCCATTCTGCTACATCAGGAGGGATTCTACCTCCTCATTCTGCTGCATGTCTGTGTGTGTATGTACCTTTGAGTTGCCTGTCAACTTAGGGTGACCCCATGAATTTCACAGGGTTTCTTCAGGCAAAGAATACTCAGAGGTGGTGTTGCCAGTTCCGTCCTCTGAAATATAGTCTACAGCATCTGTTCTTCATTGGTGGTCTCCCATTCAAGTATTAGCCAGGGCTGACCCTCCTTAGCTTCCAAGATCAGATAAGATCTGGTGCCTTTAGGTTATTTAAGCCCCTGCTGCATGTATAGGCTAAGCCAGTGGTTCTCAACCTGTGGGTCCCCAGATGTTTTTGGACTTCAGCTCCCAGAAGCCCTGAGCATTGACCATAGTGGCTGGGGCTTCTGGGAGCTGAAGTCCACAAACATCTGGGGACCCACAGGTTGAGAACCACTGGGCTAAGCCAAAGAGAGACATGCTGAAAAGGAGGAGTAGTTATGACTGAAAAATGTTGCCAACAACTATGCTCCTTTCTCCTCTGGTCATCCAATCTGCCATCAGCAAATGTTGGACAATAGTAGCTGAGATCTCAACACTTTAAAGACACACAAAAATACTGTACTTCTTTGCATTGCTGTGTTGCTTAGAATATGAGGCCAGGCACAGGGAATATGCATCTTTTGTAATACTAAAAATACTAAAAATGCAGTCTCCTCTGTCGACCAGTTAATGGCTGAGCTGCTGTGATGACATGGAATATTCACAATCATTCTGAGACTCAGGGGCAGTAGAATATAAACAAGAAGTGTAGGTTCTGTGAGAAAAGATGGGTCTATTTACTGGAGGTAAACCTCACCCAAAAGGCTTAGGAACCATATGAGCCATGAGTTCTTGACAGAAAGCGTATATGGAAACAGGAATTCTGGGCAAGATGGGAAACTGTTCTGAAAGAGACTTTCAGAAAGAGATGCAATAGAGACTGGGAAGCCATCTGGAGAAGAACTAGAATTTCACACAGAGATTTTGTTTAAGCAGATAAATCTTTAGATTGCTAGTATTTGCATAATTGATCAGCCCTGGCTCATTCTGATAGGGTGGCAAGTTGTAAATGAAGGCTTGTTGATCTTCAGTCAGATCCTGCTGCATCAAAGTACTTTTCATTAAGAAGGGAAGAGAAGTAAGAGGGTAAGATGGGTAGGTGCCTAGGTTCCAGGGAACTGACCCAAGTCTGGGGAAAATAGGCGTTTGGCCAAAGTACTGAAAAAACCATGTTGGTCCTAAGATTCTTAAGTGCATAATATATCCCTTGATGTCAGACATTTCTTGTGAAGTGTTTGGCCCCAAAGGGATAGTGTCTGAATGCTGGCAAGTTTTGGAAATCTTTAAAAATGAGTTGTTGGCAGAACATTTGCTCCTGCTGGTAACTCGGCTGTTGTTCATAATGAGATATTCACTGAGTGAACCTGATTACCTAAGCCTTGAGAATGCTGTGGAATGATACTGTTAGACCTGTTTCCACCCTTTATAACCCAAGCCAAATGTTGTAGTCTTTAATTGAGCAAATCTTCCATCAGCTTCAATGGTCCTTTTGACTCCACTAGCAGTTTGGCCTCAAGTGCCAGTTTCTTCATCAAGACTATTTGGCTGTAATTGTTTTAATGAAGGTGACAACCTCTCCTTGGGGACCTTTCTGTTTATTTGTTTGCTTTGTTGCAATTGTTGCAGACTTCCCAAAGCATACAGTTTTTCACAATGTGCACTGATGCTGTGGAAAGCAAGGGCCATTCCAGGGAGAATTTTGTCTGTTTGCATCAATTTAATCCCACCCTTCCTCTAAATTGCTCAAAGTGGGGCCCCATGCAATGTTACCTTCATAACAACCCTAAGGAGGAGGGGTACAATTATCAGCTCAAGACCCGCGCACACAGTTTGTTCAGTGGCTGTGTGTGATTTGAAGGTGGATTTTCCAGGCCTAAGTTCAGTGCTCTAACCATTTATATACAACTCTGGCTGCAGATGTTCCTGACATTCTACTTTTCTTTTCTTTCATCCATAAACAAGAGCTGTCGACCAGCCCCTTTATGAAGAAAATGAATTTGCCGACTTCACAAGAGGATGTCAATGTAGCTGTCATAGGAGGTACTAATGGCAATATCCCTGCAGATGTAAAGAGATGAAGCAGTCCACCACCACCACAGCACATGCACAAGAAGCCCACAGTGTAGATCTCAGGGAACAGAACAATTCATGCAGTGTTAACATTCTTAATTAGATCCCTTGGGAGACACTTCTAGGTCAAGGCTGTGTTATGCTCTCTGCCAGGAAAGATGAACATCTAGTCCTCCAGAGCTTGGAGGACTGCAATTCCCAACAACAGGATATTCCACAGTTGGGGTACCAGCAATTTACAGACAATGGTCCCCAGATGCAGTTCACCTAAACATCAGGAGTGGGGATGCCCTAGCTTTACAACCTGAAGAACAGTTAAGTACCGTGATTCAGAATTGTCAACAGTACCAGTCTCAGCATCATCTTGTACAATGCTGTTATGGAAACCATTTATGTGTGCGCATACACAGAACATCCCCCCCAAATTTATTTATTAATCAGTGACATTTTTATCCTATTTTTCCACTAAAAAAAGTGCCTGAGGTACCTTAGAAATTGTCATTGAAAACTATTTAAAACAGTAGAGCAATTAAAATAATTACAATAAGCGAAACAGTCTAAAAAGTCAAATTGAAAAAGTGCAGCCTCATAATCTTCTGGTGTCCACCCAAACTAAGGCCTGCTGTAGAGGCCTCTCTGTGCCACCAGTGGGCAAAATACCCTGTGGGAGAATGTGGGAGAAGGCCTTGTCTGCTGTAACACCCTCATTGTGGAATGCCCTTTCTTTAGAGGCACCAGTGCCAGTTAGTGCCAATGCTGGTATCATTCTGGCACAAATAAAACATGCCCTTAGACATGTCTTTAGGACCTCATTGATTTTGTTCAAATATGCACATATGCATGATTTTAAGTGGTCTTAAATGGTTCTGATTTCAAGCTTCTTCACTTTATTGTTCAGTAGGTTTTTAAATATTTTTTTCTCACTGTTTTATTTTAAATGGGTTAAACTGTTTTTATTGTATACCTCCCTGAGATCTTTAGATATAGGACTGTGTGTGTGTGTGTGTGTGTGTGTGCGCGTGTATATATATACCGTCAATCTGTCAAGGCCTCAAGAGTAGAAACTGCAGAATAGATGAAACTATAAAGTGGAAGTTGCCATACACTGAACTTGGATTTTAACTGGAAATGTTTGGCAAGTGAATCAAGACTGGTGCTACTGCATCATAACTCCTTAGAGGAGCACCAGTGGCTATGTGTCTGTTCCTCCAGGGAAAGCTGCAGGTGGATCCTATAGAGTGTTGTGCAATGCTAATGCAGTTTTATTAGGGTTTAGACCTATTCCCATTCCAGATGATATTTACCTAGAAACAAGTCCATGCTGTATGTTTACTTTGTCCCTTTTGGGCATAACCTAGATTGTCAGTCGCAGCTAACAGACACACATTTAAGTTCCCCATTCCTATTTTTGTTAGCACCAAGCATTATGTACCTATCAGTTCTGGCTTCACTGCTTAAAAACAACTTTATATGTTATAATCCACACCTATAGCTGTTAAGTTATTCTTTTGGCCATGGCACTAACCAGTCCTAACATTAACTAGGGTAAGGCAGTAGAGTTCAAACCATGTCTCAAACTCTGGTTAAAAGGCCAGTGATTCTGGTTAAAGGGCTACCTAATGCTATTAAAGACATAATGCTACATCTTGAGAAGCAGGTGGAGTGGTTTGTGCAGCAGAAAGGAGAGCATGTGTGGATGCAGGTTGCTCAGCAACTTGTAAACACGGCAAAGGAACTGGCATATTACATATCTTTTAAGCCTCTGCATGCTGAAATTTCATTTTTCCATTTCTTTTTTAAAGCTGTTATTGCTGTGGTTTTTATCACTCTCCTTTCGGTCATTGTGCTGATTGTCATTTACCTGTACAAGAACAAAGGCAGCTACCACACCTACGAGCGCCCTGAAGCAGACCCAGAGGGCTCTGTCCAGATGGAGGACCTCCCTTGTAAAGGAGAAAAAGAAGAATATTTTATATAGAAGACGCCAAGCTGCCAGCGCATTTTGGACACTGTGGTCTTAAGTAAACACCTTATTGTGCTTGACACTCTTTTAATCAAGAAACTATAGATATGTTATTTCATTTTATTTTATATCCCATCCTAAAATCTGAGTTACTCAAGCTTAACTGGGAATTGAAATGGGAGGTACAGATTGTGATGGTCCCTACAATGTTCAAAGGTTAGACTAAAATGCAAAGACTATATATGGCAGGAATGGGGGACATGTGGCCTTCCAGTATTGCTGGACTTAATTCCCATCATCCTTCTCCTTTGGCTATGTTGTGAGTCATAGTCCAACACGTGTGAAAGACCATACCATGCCTGATTTATAGCCTTCCTGCCCTTCTGCCTATTTGGGGTTAGAGTAGGCACAGAATATTGACTGTTTCTTCTCTGTTCCTGCCACAGAATTTTTTCTCTCTTCCTGCCATAGGATAACTGTAATATGGGCATGAAAATATAAGAGGGAAAGTCAGTCTAAATGACAAGGTGTTTCCAGCACCTGTAACAAAAATGTAAAACCTCTTTCTTTCCAGAGTGTTTAGCATATTAATAATAGGTTTCTCTGATGCTTTCCATCCAGCAGTATTAAACACTCACACATGCAAGTGAGGCTGAAATACACCTTCAGTGTCATTTGAAACTGTCCTGTTGGTCATCGTCCCATCTGTTGGATTCTGTACGGTAATCCCTGGGCTGAAATAAACAGGTTTCTTGTTTTAGTCTGTATCCTTCTGTAACATCATTTTTAGTACTGGTCTCTCTACTTTCATTAATGGCTGTTTTCTACACTCTACTGCAGCAAGAAACTCAATTTGTGTGGAGCCACTCCTTGGCTCTCTGATGAACAACCTACCATAGTTCATGTAGCTTCTGACACCTGTCTGTCAAACTCTTGCTTTAAATGTGGAGGTATGCGCCAAAACTTGTAGTTTATGAAGACAGGCAAGTGAAATACCTTTTCTGCTTAATTTTGTTACCACCTTCTGAAAAAAAACAAACATACATGGTGGATAATGATTTTGCTTTCCTTTTTAGAAATCTGTATGTCATAGTGTTAGGATTTGGTGGAGACAGGTGTTCTAGAAAAGTTGAAATAGCATCTTCCTTGTTTGAGATCTTCCTTTTGCCTTTGTTAATACATAAGTAACATGCAGTGTCCTGGTCTCACAGGAAGCATTTCTCCATTCTTGCTCTATATCACTGGTAAGGAAATGCACAGGCTTCTTAACTGACTTTTCCCTTTCAGTCTTCTGCTTCTGCATCTCTATGTTTCAAACAGCTTTATTTAAAATCCAATTGTTAGAATCTTTTATTACAGAAAAGCAACTGCTGACATCAGTTCACGGGTTGAATTATGTTACAAAAAGAGAGAGGAACATTTCACATAGGAATGCCATTTTAGACAAAAAGCCCATGCCTTGTATAGCAACTAGTACAACCTTCATTGTTAACCTTAATTGTTCCAACACAGAAGTGGAATGAAATCAGTATGCACTTCCAAGTCAACATGTTCACAACTACGAAGAACCAAGTAGGCTGGTCTATTGCACATGTCATGAGGAATTCCATGGGTGTTTTTTTTTAATTAATAGCTAGGAAAAGATTTTCACTGGGATTGCAGTGTGTGAGGAAGCTTAACTGTTCCCAACCTCATCCCAATCCAAATCAGTATTATTCTCTCCCCATTGCTAGACACTGACAACACTGAACAAAGAAACAGACAGAAAGGCAAAACAAAACTGTAAAACCTGCAACATTATGACAGACAGGAATTTAAGAGGCTAAATTCAACTTCGTCACTTTATTCAAATTTTCAAAATAGCCTTTATTCTACTTGTTTTAGTATAAAAAGTCCACAAGTTAAGTGCACCACAGTGTTTACAGAGAGACCTAGAATTCCAACCTTTCATTAACAGTCAGCTGTATGGTGGACCATGACACATACAAAACACAGAAAATTAAGATAAAATATATTCACCAGATCTGATAAAATTTTTAATTCATAAAAACAAAAGCAACAACAACAAAAAGATTGAAGATCCCTGAAATATTCTTCTTAATCCTAATAAGACTTCACTGTACCCAAGTCACAAAAGTTTTGATCTATTTAACAAAAAAAGAAAGAAAAACAGAACAAAACCCAAAAAAACCTCCATCAAATCCAGCAAACTTGCACACTGAATGACACCCCCAAAGACGTTCCTGTCTCTCTAGCCTGAATAACATTCCATACAGAGTTTTGTTATCAAGACACTGGGTTGCTTTATTCCCCCCTTTAAAAAAATGGTTTCATTTTAAGCTTTTTTCTTTTCTTTTCTTTTTTTAATTTTTTTGAAACGTACAGGAAGCATTTAATGAAATGTTGTGTTTCTGGCACCAAAACATGGCTTCAGTTAGATTCTTAATGTGCAAAGGAGTCCAAGATCACTTTGAGAGTGTATAAAAAAGAACATCCCGGGCCAACGCTCTAACTGCATACCTTCCTAGCAAAAGAACAGAGAGCAAAGGTGACTAGAAGGGGCTGAGGGCAGGGGGTCTGAAATCAAGAACTGAACCCCCAAAAGCCCCATTCTTCTAACAGGCATCCATCATGGATGCTGCCCCTGCCCCTGGAAAAAAAAATAGGTGTGACTACCTTTCTCCCCAGCACCATTGATTCTATGGAAGAGGAAGGAAGATGCATTCTCTTAGTCTTATTCATCGATAACAGGTATATCTGTAAGCTTTTTACATATGTTTGATACTTGGAAGCCAGGCTTTCTTTCAACCTTCCATTTCTGCCCCCTTGACCCTTTCCCATGCCCCACCCCCACCCCAAACACCTGGTTTTATATATATAGTTTATTAATAAAAGCGAAAGAGAGAGACAGAAGGAGAATGCTGCAGTCTCTAGCACTCTCCAGTGGAATTAAAGGGAAACTCATGGTCAGCTTAGCTCATATTGATTTCACAATTTCACCCCCAAAGATTTAAGAGAGGCACTCCTACCATTACATGGTTTTGTATTTAAAGTTTGCTTCTTTTTTAAAAATTTTAAAAGAAAAAGTGCCTGAAGGGTCAGGGCACCAGGAAGACACCCCGCATCATCATGTGTCTAAACTGCAACTCCAGGTTAATACGACTAAAGCGGTTACATTGTGAGAAGTGCTGACAGTATGTGATGTCGTTCCTTTACACCAATGTAGCCCCCTGTTCCTTCACCAGATAGTGTAGCCACCGTCTGAGCCCCCCATGAAGAAATTCCCCTTCCGTTGCGTCACTAGCACATTGGCACCCTGCATGACAGCCAGCTGGGCTGCGTTCGGAGGACAGCCAGGAGGAGGAGGCTGGAATACAAGAAAAACAAGGTGTTAGGATTGATGGCTGGATGGCAACAGCTGCAGAAGGTAAGACAAATGGGCAGCCCCTAGAAAACACATTAACTGCCAGGTGGAATTGCCAAAACAGAGTTTAACAAAGTTGTATGTGATGCACTAGGCCACATCTAACCGCAGACTGTGCACTGCAAGACGCATGTCTTATGCAAGTGTATTTTCTGCACAAAGAGACAGTCTGAGTTACAAGTGAATCATGTATAACTAACCCTACAAAGCTGCCAAGACCACTGGTTTATCTAGTCCATCACCATCATCATCTTTTTTTTTATACTCCACGCTTCTCCCAGACTGAGACTCAAAGCAGTGTACAAATTATAAAGATTACAATATAGTTAAAAACATACAAAAAGTCAACATTAAAACAGAATTAAACTATGGAGAATATTAAAACAATTTTAAACACAACTTAAAATGGTAAAAGTAGTTGGTACTGTTTAAAACAATGTAGCACTCTCTTTAAAAACCCTTTCCTCAAAAACCTTCAGTTTCTAAAAGCCTGTCAGAACAAAAAGGTCTTTGCCTGCCAATGGAAGGACAGCAAAGAACGAGCCATTCTAGCCTCATTTAAGGAGGAAGTTCCAAAGCCTGGGAGCAGCCACCAAACAGGCCCTAAATGGTACACATCAGCTATATCTATGAGGGTGGTGCGACTGAAATAAGCTCTCTCCTGAAGATTTTGTCTGGGCAGGCTCATATGGGGAGAAAGTAGGCATCTACTATTCAATTGCAGCAGCTTGCCATCAGCTCAGGCACAGAATCTTCCCCAGGTGTTCTACGCAATTTTACTTCTCATCAGTGGTCAAGAACTGAACCTCAGGCTTTCTTACAAAAAGTCAGTGCTACACCACTGATCTTCGACCTCTCTCCTTGACTGCCTTTACATGTCATGATACCAGTGTTGAGTTACAGAACGCATAACAGTGTGTACACTGGGCAATGGACACTTCCACACCCTCAGTTCTTTCTGCAGCCTACTTTAGTCAAATGAGAAACAAGTGGCGACACACTGTGTATTGGCAGACTAAAGACAGCATGGATTTCTTCCCCACACACATCAAAACAAAGTGCAGCCTAGGAAGGTGAAGTAGTAGGATAGCTGCATAGAGTGGAAGCATTCCAAGGACAGTCCTGAACCCAATAAACCTCCTAAACCCTTTGGTGAATCTCACCCGTATTCTCTGCCTATCTCCCTAATAATTCTGCAAGTTTGATTCCGGAAAGTTGGAATTTTCAGAAGATGAATGCTCCCTTTCCTGGATGAATCTGAAAAGAGCTGTCCATCTGAAGAAGTCCAAGCATATTTACAAAAGCCCCAAAGCTACCCGAACTCAAGGAAATTACTTATTTTAACTTTCCCACTAACTTCTGCCCAGGAAGATCAAGACGAGAGGAGGTGTCTCCATCTAATCTTGTCACTATTCTATCACAATTTACATTCACAGCTAAGTTTGTGGCTGAAACAGCTTAAAATCCTTGCAGAGTGGTTTCTGGTTTCAGCCATTCAGTACAGAAAACCTACAAATTAACATGTGAGCACCGTAGATATGTTGTTGAACACTGCTTAAGAGAGCCCTTAATTTTTTTTTTGAGCTACTTCCCTTTCTGAGACTACTAAAAAAAAGGAAAAAAAGAAGAGGAGCCAAACAGCAAGAACTACACTATGACTTACAGGAATATTTGCAGGGGCGCCAGGTGCAAACCTTGCTCCAGCATCGAAGCCCCCGTCAACAAGAACAGTGGATCCAGGAGGATAGACTGGTCCCACAGGGTAAAAAGCCACTGGAACTGAAGAACCCATTGGGCCCATCGCGACAGACTGAGCCATAGGGAGGTACAGGGAAGCACCAGGATATGCTGCAGACATGGTTGGTAAAGTAGCAGCTCCAGGATGCACAAAATTTGGGCGGTAGAGCTGGGGAGAAAGAATGCAGAAAAAGTTCTTTATTCCAAAGCAACAGATTCAAAGATCTTCCATCTCAAGGAATCTAAGAATAAAGGAAATGATTTGGTAAAACAGAAAAAGGTCCATTCCACATGCAGCATGTTATTCCTAGCAGCAGCCAGCCAAATATTTCTGGGAAGCTCACAAGCAGGAGACAAAAAGGTGACAATCTTCCTTTGTTTCTAGTAGGGACTATGTGATGTGGAGAAAACCGGAAGCTACCAATTACACTAACAGTAGCTCTAAAGAATTTTAGCCCAATGTCCTTCCTAGCTCTCAAGATTAGACCAGAGACCTTACAACATGCCTATAAGTGCTTCGCTAACCTTCCTCGCTCCTCTAGAATGAGGAAAGCCATTTCTAAACTTCAGCCAAATGTCTCTCCTTGCTCTTTGGAATAGGATTCCTATGTTTGGAACAGGATTCTTATGTTGAAACATAAGGAGCCATGGACTGATTTCTGTTTGGCTTATACTGGGAATTAGCAGCTTCTGGGGTAATAATAATAGTTATTGCTCCCGTTGTTAACAACAACAACATTACTACCACTACTACTACTATTTGTTACCCACCTCTCCCCAAGGCTTGAGGCAGGGTACAGCATAGATAGAACCAACAAATCATAGTTAAAATACACTAAAACACTTAAATTACAAATATTTAAATATAAATATACTTTAATTAAAATATATCATAATTAAAAGTACAGTTAAAAGTATAATTAAAATAGACTGGGTAGGTCTGCTGGGTAAAAGGACCAGAGTATAAAAGATTTAATCCCAAAAACCTCTTGCTTGTAACCCTTCTGCCCTCTTCTTCACCTCTTCTACTTTCAAAATTAGATGGTATGCTCCTCAGTCTCAAGGCCTATCTCTTTTGCTTGCATTATTCTGTAAGTACATCAAGTGATGTACATGACTAACATCCATAGCATTTCAGTTATTTTTCAGGTTTTTTTAAAAAAAATACCAAGCCCTACCTATCCTGAAACAAGTAAGGTGATAAATCTGATACACACAATATACTGGGTCCTGTGGTCCATAGAAACTTCTGCCAGAAAGAGACTGTTTAGCCAAGATCCCACTAAGTCTGAAGGTGCACACTGAGTGATCTAGTGTAGCAAGGTTTGTGAGAAGTTCAGCTCTGCTGGATCACTCAGTGTGCACCTTCAGCCAAATGCCTGCTCTTTCTAGCATATTTCTTCACTGTTTAGCACTGAGCCAAGGCACTACCGGAGAAATCACCTGGGAATGCACCTATGACTTTTCAACAGGTGATTTCCCAAGCTACCTCTTCCATAATGCTTTGGTTCTGAGGAGTCCCACTGGACAAGCCTTGAAGAAACAGGCGTCTCTAGAAAGAGCCAGTCTCTGGTGAGGGGAGGAATGATGTGTCACTGTCTTCTCCAATAGCACATGAGTGCAAGGGATTGCCAGGGCCATCTCCTGCCATTCTTCTGCTTCCACAAGTAGGTATTGGATACATCCCTGAGTAAACAGCAGGACTGTTAAAAAGCTTATTGAATTCCATGAGCTATTTAATACTACAGGATCCTGGCCTTCATCTCTAAGGGGCCACAAGCCTTTACGGTGTTTAGCAACAAAATTAAAGCAGGTATAACATTCTGTCTAAAACCTAATATCACTACTAGCTTCATTCTGACAGCTAACAGCCAGGCCACAAAATGTTTCCAAAAGATTATTATGCTTGCCCTTTGTTGAGCCTCCAAAGGAAGGGAGATGCAAAATGCTGAATCAGCCTCTGAGAGCTGTTTCTTTTTAAAACAGTGGTTCTCAACCTGTGGGTCCCCAGATGTTTGTAGACTTCAGCTCCCAGAAGCCCTGAGCATTGACCACAGTGGCTAGGGCTTCTGGGAGCTGAAGTCCACAAACATCTGGGGACCCACAGGTTGAGAACCACTGTTTTAAAATTTCTCATTAAGTTCCTTTACTGTCCATGGCACATGGATGGTAAGCTCAAGCAGTGGGTGCTGCTGTTGTGAAACAGAAGAAAAGGGACAACCTCTTTGGCAGTCTGGGACAGTACTTGTAAGATTTTGATAAAAGGGCAACATCAGTATATTGAACCTGGAGAAGGTAACAGGGGTCAAAGCAGAGCTGGAATAGATATGATGACTCCTTGGTGCACCATTTTTATTAGAAGGTGGACCACCATGTGTTATGTAATTCAAAGCTAGTTAATTTTAAAACTTATACTAGCAAAACCACTAGATACAAGATAAAGTGTTCATTATGACAGTGACATGTTATATACCAGCTGTTCTTAACCTTTTTTTTACCATGGATCCCCTTTAAATATGTGTTGTTGTCACAGAGCACCAAGATTTAACTCAAGATTTAAAACCCTAAAGTGCACAAATATCTACTTAAAGTTGCTCATCAAGGGTCTTCAGATTTGGCGAGAAGGGAGAAATAAGTAAATGTACACATTCTTGTTACAATATTTTTACATACAAATACGTCTTCCTTCCTTCCTTCCTTCCTTCCTTCCTTCCTTCCTTCCTTCCTTCTACTGTAAAAGCTCATAGCATGTCTTCAAGCCTTTGCAAACACTATGAGGATGTTGTGGACTCCCAGGGGTCTGTGGACTACAGGTTAAGAACTGCTGTTATATACAAACCAACATACCCAGATCAGCCATCATCATCTATCAAAACATTCTTAGGTCATATAAAGTAACTGAGCTGGTCCCTCTCAAAAGTAACCAACACTCTTTACAGTATCAACAAATTTTTAGCGCAAACTCTTCAGCACAAGTTGTCTCCACTGCTGTGCAAGAACCCAGATCATGATGAAGTATTCAGACATACAAACTATTCTGTATGAGGTTGAAGAAAAAAAAAATAAGAGGAGCTCAGAAAGATGTGTTCAAAATGTCACCAGGCTGGTTAGCAGATGATGTTCTACTGTAACTAACACATTTTTATTACTATCCTTATTAATCAACACTGTAACTCTTTGTAGGAGAGAAAGGACCTTTTGTCTGACCCAACAGGGACTGTATTATCCTTTTATAATGGATAGAGTATAGATTACATACTTCTGAGTAAGCAGGAGGAGCCTCAGTGTAAGGCGGAGCTTGAGGAAGTGGTATGGTCTGTGGGAACACTGATGGATTACCAGGAGGTTGAACTGGATAGGAAGGCTGTGTAGGATATTGACCTAAAAAACAAAGTTAAATCAATGTTAGCATAGTTGCTACAAAGGAACAGGAAGTGTGTGAGGTCAGGGAAACTCCCTCCTTTGGGAGTTTTATCTGAAAAAATACAGGTGTTCAAGAAAAAGGGATATCTAATCAGCAGAGGGTCCAACATACACAAACATCTGCTATTCTGCATCTGCTGGAAACTACTTGAAACATGAAAGAAATGAGACTTGATTGATGTCAGGCTTAGAACAGAGGTAGTCAATAATTACTTTTTAAAAACTGGAGAGTGCCATCTCATGGGGAGCATAAATGTATTTCATAAGTCAGAACAAGAATTATTGTTTCGTTATTCTTCCTACGGTCAGATACCAAATCCATTTTTCTTTTCCATGAACTTGATAATTTCACAGTGAAGCCAGCAAAACTATAGAAAACTGTCTAACAGCACAGTCCAATAAATGCCTGCTCAGAAGTAAGCCACAGTTAGTCACTGTGAGACATACTACCCGATTAACATAAACAGGATTGTAGCCTGATCAACTCTCATCCCAGTGTCTCAACTGTAGGAAGCTATGTTTAAATTAACCATTAAACACTAATCTCCTGTTGGTGAAACTTCTGCTCACTCAGATGGTATCTGTAGCAGTTCAAATGGCTTGTTTGGGATGTTCAAACAATCAGACTGATTTTGTTAAAGGGGATAAATTAATCTTCTAAAGTTTAGGGAGCTCCCCAGCTAGGGAAGATCAACTCAACTTTGAAATAAGTTCCCAAAGAAGTACCTCATAAAAGGTCCAAAAACAAGGAATGTATACAACTGGCTGTGGAAGAGATCATCAATGACTTGAGTGAAGTCACTTGAGGCAGCCCATCCACTAACCGCCAAGGGGCTACTTAACAGATATTTCTGCTGGGGTGGGCAGGATAAGAGATGGTGACAACGCATGTCAGCTTCCGCAGGAGCCATTAATAGCCATAGATAGATAGAATTTTAAACTGCAAACCTCACTAAGAGATTTGTTGGTGTGTTCAAGTTATTTCCGACTTATGGTGACCCTAAGGCCAACCTATCACAGGGTTTTCTGGGGCTAAGTTTGTGTGACGCACCACATAGCGGGTTTCTATGGCCAAGCAGGGAACTCAATCCTGGTCTCCAGGGTCATAGTCCAACGCTCAAACCACCACACCCTACTGGCTCGATAGTGAGAGGCAGGGGGCATATAAATGAAGCAAGACTTTCTCAGAGATTCCTCAAAAACAAAGACAGCACAGATATTTCTGTGACAACAAGATTGTAAGTTTAAGCATGAGATCCCTCATTTAGGGGATGACACAGACTACAAGACCCATCATCACATATTGTTCCAGTTCTTTGGATCTATGACTCTATAGATTAGGATCTTCCATCAATAGATTAGGATCCTCCATATATTGTAGAGTAAGCCATCTTAGATCTGGTTGGAAATTGCTTTGAAATATAAACCAGTACATGATTAACAAGGCAGTGTACTGTTGCTGTAGCCCTGCAATTTGCTTCTCATTGTCCAGTGACTCTATGGTTTATTTCTCCTCACTTTAGAATCTGCCCTTCTTCTGTGTTAAGTCAAGGCAAAAGGTACTTGGAATGGTTGGCATAACACTTGTCATACAAGGAGCCCAGAGCCACAAGCACTGGATAATCCCTACCATGGAGGAAGAAATAAGATTAGTTTAACCCCACCCTGGTATGTTTTCTTTTTTTGTATTCCAGGTCCCAGAATCCCTAGTGGCTAGTGGGAGGATTCTGGAAGCTGCTCTGCAAAAAGAAGGAAAGAAAGAAAGAGGAAGTTCCCTGGACAAAGTATTCAGATGCTGCAAGTCCCTGGACTTCTCATGTCCACCAAATATACCTATCCAATCTGGTGACAGATGCAGCCCACCTTGGCCCTTTCTCCTAATGATCAGGGCCCATTTTTTAATTTAGTTACCTTTCTGGCCTTCCTTAGGCCACTGCTTTGTCTCACTTCCCAAAAAGGGAAAGGAGGAAAAGGATCTTTGTGGTAATCTTAAAGATGCCACAATCCTGTCTTCCATTTCTCTCTTCATTTTATTTTTTTACACTAAACAAGATTAGTCCAGCCCTCCCTGTGAAGACCATTTACTGGATTATTCCCTATCCTGTCAGGCCTTCAGCCACTTTTTTTTCCTTGAGCAGACAAAGCCATTTCTGCACTTGACTGTTACAGCACTATTATTCTACTTTCAACGTCCTGTCGAGTCTTGGGATCTGCAGTTTAGGGAAAGGCCTGGGGATTCCGTAGAGGCCTGAGAGAGAGGCCCCACGATTCCATACAATGTTGAAAGTGTAATAATAGTGAGGCCCCTCCCTAAACTGCAAAGCCCAGGATTCCATAGGATGTTGAAAGTGGGATAGTAGCTCTGTAACAATCTAGTGCGGAAATGGCAACAGATGGAGTGGAGAATACGGCCTGTCCTTCGGCTCCTGCACCTGAACACGCTCTTCTCCACATGCGCCAGGCCAAGGCGGCCAAATCCAAAGCGCAATTCCTCTCCCCCTTCTTCTTTTTTTTTTTGTAAGAGGCGGGTTTGCCTGAAGCCAGGTTAATGCAACGAGGTTAACTATGAATACAGACCTAGACAGCGGTAATTACTCTAAGCAACACCGGAAGCGCAGAGCGGGATCTAGCTGGCGTGCGTGCGTGCGTGTGTGTGCGTGTGTGTGTTTGCAAAGACCAAAGAGGCCCTGGCTTCCGGCTCTGATCCGCAAAAAGGGAAGCTCTCGCCCAGTCACCTGCTGCCCAGGGGACTTCCTACTCGCCCGCCGGTACCAACAGCTGAGATCCTCCCTCCCAAAGTCACAGCGTCCGACCTCAGCCTTTTCTGTACCCAGTTTCAAAACCCCAGAGCTTTAGGACGGACTCAGGTCCCCCCAAAAAGAAGGGGTGCTGCCCCCCCAACCCTCCCTCACTAGTCCAGTAGTCGCTACGGTGCCACGGGACTCCCCCGTGATTCCCAGGGAGCGAGGCCAAAGAGGGCTGAGCAGCTAACGGGTTAACATTCTGGCCGGGGGAGGGTTGCGTCATAGCAACCTAACATCCGCCCTTCCCCCACCCCTTCACCCCGACTTCACAAGGCCTCCCATTGGTCAGGGCTCCCGCCAGTTACGGGCTCAGCCCGCAGATAACGGGACTGCGGCGCCAGCCTTAAAGGAGCAGCGCCCCTGCGAAAGGTGAGGTGACTGGGTGGGGTTGTGCGGGCAGGACGGAGAAGGACGAAATGCGTTTCCCTTGCCTTTGCTGTTCATGATGGCGGCGTCGAAAACGAACGGAGGGAAAGGACAGGTCACCCGACGACTACGGACGGTTCCGGTAACTGCTGCCTGCGGCGGCGGCGACTCTTCTCGCTCAATCACTTCCTTGTTGTTGTCGCCGCAGCCTTGATGAGAGGGGTTACGTCGAGCCGTCTGACGTCACGCCGCACCGCGTCGCCGCGAGGAATGGAAGACGGCGGGGGACCGGCAGTGTCAAGGGGCGTGGCCGGCGCGGTGAGGTGGAGGGGGCGTGGCAGTTGGCCTGCGGGAGGCGGTGGGAGGTGGGGCGCCTTGTCGGGGGGGCCTCCTTCCCCTTCGAGCTCTGGCCGTTTCCGCACTAGACTGCTGCAGTGCTATCGCTCCGCTTTCAACGTCCTATGGAATCCTTTGAGGCCCCTCCCTAAACTGCAAACCCCGGAATTCCATACGATGTTGAAAGTGGAATAATAGCTCTGTCACAGTCTAGTGCAGAAATGGCCTCTGTTTTATGGACAGATTAAGGGGGATGCTTCAGGGAAAAGATCAAAGTTACTATGAAGAGAGTTGGGGATTGGTGAAAAAATATTTGGAGAATACATAAGAGTAGACAAGACATAATCAAAGGTATAGATAGAGGGATTCCCATAAGAAGTATAGGAATGGGAGAGAGAGAAAAGTCAGACGTACAGGTGGAGATGGGAATATAGATCAGTAAAGGACAAAGGGATCATGTAAAATGACGAGTAAAAATAGAAGAATGAAACTTACAGAATTTTTTTTAATGGAGTAATAAGGGCTTATCCCAAGGGGGAAGGTGGAACGAGAAACGTAGTTAAAGGTCGGATGAGGAAAGAATACTGGTGAATGATAAGGAAGTAGTAGTATGAATGGAATGGAAGATACTATGTAAGTAACGAGAAAACAAAAGTGGGAAATAATACGAAGAACTCTTGAAGAATGAATGGTGTGGAGTAGGATTTGTTGATGGGGTTGGGGGATGGATGGTTTTAGATTTGTGGGTAATGTAAGTGTGTAAGTGGTTATATGTTATCTGTCAAATGTTAATTGCTATTTTATTGTTGTTGTAATGGAAAATGAATAAAGAATATATATATAAAAAAGGAATGGCCTCTGTTTTCCATTTCTCTAAAAGCCACCAGATCCCGTCTGGACTTGAAAGATCATCAGGGTCAGCCCTGGTGCGTACTTGGATGGGCGACCACCGAGGAATACCAGGTGCTGTAGGCTAAATTTCAGAGAAGGGAACAGGTAAAATGACCTCTTGAGTATTCCTTGCCTAAGAATCATAGAGACCCCAGGGGCCATCCAGTCCAACTCCCTACCATGCAGGGAGACACATCAAAGCTCTCCCAACAGATGACCGTCCAGCCTCTGCTCAAAAACCTCCAAAGGAGGAGACTCCACCACACTCCGAGGCAGCATGTTCCACTGCCAAACAGCCCTGACTGTCAGGAAGTTCATCCTGAGGTTCAGCTGGAATCTCCTTTCCTGCAGCTTGAATCCATTGCTCCTTGTCCTAGTCCCTGGAGCAGCTATGAAATTCACGGGATAGCCATAAGTTGACAGAGGACTTGAAGGCCCACACACACAAAGTTGGATACCTTCCAGGGCAGAGGCAGACAGGGTTTAAGTCTGTCAGTGGTTACTGGTCACAATAACTGCATGGATGTGTCCTCTTGATGTTTTGGGGGAAAAAGTACTGGTTGTACTGGTTATTCAAAATGAGTTTCCAGTGGAACAGAGATGGGAAATGTAACTTTTTGGACACTGGCTCTCAAGAACCCCTCCAACACACACGCACGACTCATGCTGGAGGATCCAAGGAGCTGCTGTCCAAAAAAAGCAACTTTCTGTGCTTTGCAAGGAGAAAAGACATGACATGGATGACAAGAGCAGCTACACCATCACACACAAAGCTAAAAATTAATTTTAAAAAGAAAACTTAAAAACAAGCTGCAAGTTGGGAGAATTTTGTTTAGACTGAAGTGACATCAAGGTAGAAGCCATGTGAACCTACATTCAGGCCACTGAAATGGCCCTTCCTCCAGTTGCTGCCTGCTGCAACTCAAATGGCTTTTCCGTGGATAGTGGCAGGAAGCCTGTCAGTATCAGACGAGAGGAACCAACAAAAATAAAATGTCTACACAATTTACAACAAAGCAAACAAAAACTTCTAAAGGAAGAAGAATGGAATGAGAACACAAAACACATTTCTGCCCCAGTAAACTTGCTGAATCTTATTTATACTAATAACAGTTTCATGTCTTGCAAATGTTCATGGCAACCCCCACAGACAAGAACAGGCTGAGGGGAAACGTGACACTTTGCTAAAGTACAAAATTTGGGAGAGAGGAAAAACTTGGGTGGTGGGCTTGGTGCATATAGAATATTGGTGCATATATGCTTGGTGCATATAGAATATTGAGTGATGGTTGCAGGAAGAAGAAGTCTTTCAAAAGACTTTTTAAAAGGGGTGGGAGAGAATAATGTGAACAGCACTCCCCCACTTTGTTTTCTTGGGCTCTCAGAGGATTGCCATCCAGCAGCATTCCCTTCTCTTGAGATTTCAGGGCCAAAACCTGAGATCAGAGAGTGGATCTTTGTTATATCACAGAGGCAAGACAGGCCTTTTGAGTCACCTGAGTCTGGAAACTGGCATGAAGGCAATACAGGTAAATGGACCCTGAATTATAGTAAAACCAAGCAATGTAGCAACCCAGAGCCAAGGAAAAATTACAGCATTCTCAGCAATAGTTGCAGCAATTCCTGCTAGGGTTCACATTTTGTGTAGCCTTACCTATAGCACACATGACAAGCGTCCCAGGCCTTGTGGTGTCAACTGGAGCTTGGAGAAGGCTCACTGCCAGCTCTCAAGGAGCTCCCCGGCCACTATGGTCCTACACGACTGCTGCCAGGGCTTGTACAACAAAGCTTGTGAATTTCAACCCTGGTGCTCTCTTTTTTGCTCCAAATGGCATGATGGGCTCAAGGATGTACATCCACTGTTTCCCTCCCCAGTCCTCTCCCCATGGTTTTGGTATATCAAACACAGTCAGTCACCCCATATTGAACCAGAGCCTTGTGAGCCAGAGCCTTGTAAAGCCAGCTCATCAGAAAACAAACAAACAAACATGAAACTTTCTCTGCCTTCAGGGCCGCTGCCCCAGAAATTTGTTTTCCTACCTGGAAATGGAGAAGCATAACAGTTCCTTGAGACTTCATTTGGTGACCTGATACCTGGCAGCCCTACTCACTGGCCACATTCTGTTGTGGAACTGAGCTGCATATCCTGCTGGGTATTGGAATACGGGGCTAAGAAGACCTTCGATCCAACCCAAGAGGGCTCACATCTGTACATCACCAATCCTCACTCTATATTTCTCTTATCTCCATGTCCATCTTGGATGGGTCAACTAACGGAATGATAATATGTGGTGAAGACTTTGCTTTATACAACTTTTGTACCTATTTTGTGCTTTTAATTTATGAACTCTGTCCTGGTAGCCTTAAGAGAGGTAAAGATAGAAGGATAGAAATTATAGCTGGGAAAGAAATGTTTAAATAGTTGGGGATCAATAAAATGGTTTGGACAAGAAAATAATACAGATAATGTAATGCTTCAATTTCACAACAAAGCACTACTTTTCTTGCTTTTTATTAAAAAGTATTGTGCTATTATCTTTTGTTTTGTTGGTTTGATGAAGGAAATGTGTTTCATTTTGGGCTGTTTTTCTTCTAGGAAAGTGTTCCCAGCCAGGTGTTGTGCTATCTGGGCTCACTTTGATGCAATAATTACAGTGGAGTCAACAGCTATTTTGCATAGGTTTGTAGCTTTACATATTTATGTTTTTTATGTAAATAGGAGTAGGAACAAACACACATTAGACTCAAAGAATGCAGTGTGAAATACAAAGTACACAAAAGAAACTGCAGATTTAAGATATAGTATATCAAATGTGTTTTTCAAAATGTCTTGCAGTGTAATCATCTGCATATTTACTCAGAAGTAAGTCCTACTATGCTGAAGTAAGGATTATTTCCACATTTGCATAGGACTGCGTGCTGACTCACCTATCTCATAGACTTACAAAAACCACATTAAATTGGTATTCCTATCTTAGCTTGCATTCTATATCTGTCAGTCAACATTGTGTGATCTTGACCATGATTGTCTTGTCTACATTGAGATCTCTTCCTATGGCATAGTGATAGAGAAACTCTGTGACTACAGGATTTGAATAAAATAAAAATGAGGGATATAGGAGTCATGTATTGTCAGAAGATAACATCAAAATGTGACTTGTATTATTCTTGTTATTTGCCATTAGGTTGGTGTTAAGTTATGGTGACTTTATGGATGAGAGACATCTAAGAGCTCTGGTCATTAACAGCACTTTTCAGGTCTTGCAAACTTGGTGCTGTGGCTTCCTTAACTGAATGAAATAATCTGTAATCTTCCTCTTTTCCTCAGGCCTTCCCCTTTTCCTAGCATTACTGTCTTTTCCACTGAGCTCTGTTGTCTCACAATGTGTCCAAAGTATGATAGCCACATTTTACTCATTTTGGCTTCTAGAAAAAGTTCAGGCTTGATTTGCTCTCAGGCTCCCCCTCTAATTTTTTGGTAGTCCATGGTATCTGTAGAACTCTTTTCTAGCACCACACTTCAAATGGCATGATTTTATTCCTGTCAGCTTTTTTCATTATCCAGCTTTCACAACCATACACAGAAATCTGAAATACCATGGCATCAATGATTTTGACTTTGGTATTTAAAGATCTTTACACTTGAGGATCTTATCTATTTCCTTCAAAGCTGCCTTTCCAAGTCCTATTTTTTTCTGATTTCTTGACTATAGCTTCCATTTTGATTATTACTGAGTCAAGGTACAGAACATCTGTAACTATCTGGATGTCTTCATCATCAGCTTTTAAATTCTGTAAATAATGTGTGGTCATCATTTTTGGTTTCTTAATATTCAATGGTAACCCTATTCTTATGCTTTCTTCCTTGATTTTCAACTGCAGTCATTCCACGTCTTTCCTACTTTCTTTTTGTAATATAGTATCATCTGCAGATTTATTATACCCAGAACTTTCATGGATATGCAGTCTACTTTCTCAGATGCACTGAATGCAGTCTAGGAGTATCAGGTTTATTATAGAGGATATATAGTCAGGATTTGATATAAACAGTAAGGTGATCATGAATTTAAATGCAAAATTTTAGCAGAGATTATTTTATTGACATAAGCATCCTAGTATCAGGTAGTGTGAGAAGAATCTGTGATTCATTACATATAAAACCATTCTTACTCTCCTTGCCATTTGAAACAACATCATGTTGTAAAGTAAGCACAACTCCAGTTTTTGAAGGGTTGCTTATTGAAGCTGAAACCTTACAAAATTGGCCAGACACAACGATAAAGTGATATGCAGCGTAATAATATTGGTAGTATGCTTAGAAACCATTATTCCTGATTCAAGGCTTCAAAGGAAATAATGTGGTTTTAACCATGTGTTGACCTTCCTTATGCCACCTATGGAGCATTTGGCTAGGGTTATCAAATGTACTTTTTCAAACTGTTAATTTATGGGGCTCAGTGCTATGTTGCGTCCTCATTGCCAACCCTGTGAGGTCGTTCTTGCTGAGAGATGATCAAGGTCATGTACTAGGTTACATATCTGAACAGGATTCAGTTTCCCAGGTCCAAGGCATGGCCTCACATGAGTGAATAGAGTGCCAACCAGCAGCCATCTCTTAGTCAAATGTGAACATGGGCCAGAGGTTCTATGCCAGTGGTTCTCAACCTGTGGGTCCCCAGATGTTTGTGGACTTCAGCTCCTAGAAGCCCCAGAAACTATGGTCAATGCTCAGGGCTTCTGGGAGCTGAAGTCTAGAAACATCTGGGGACCCACAGGTTGAGAACCACTGTTCTATGCTAAGATGGTATTTGCATATACCGATTAATTCCAACTGACTTCAGCCCATGCCCTTGGATCTTGTACCGAAACCAATCCCCCTCTCTGACAATTTTAAGGAAATATTCATTCAATTCTGGTTTCATTGAGATAAACAACAGTTCTCCTGGGACATAAAAAAGAGTTAGAGAGCTATCATTGGACTCTTAGGCATAGCTTTTCTCTGCTGAGGAGCTGTTCTTTGGAAAAGATATGGCGTCCAAATTCATGCATAAGAGATCAATGGAAAAAACAGAGAACTTGCAAATATATTTTAAGTTTAATTAGGCCTTAAGGCTGTTAAACTCGCACTAGTCAAAGAGCTTTGCTCATTAGCATCAAACTAATGCTTTGTTAGTTATTTTGGTATCAGCTTTAGGTTATGTTAGTTATTTTAAAGCCTACCCTCTTGGATGTTATCATAACAGAAAAGGGAGTGTGGCAATTGATGCCCCATGCCGCTTTCTTTTTTCTCAGCTGCAGCCTGATTTATACAGAAATTTCTGTCATAGTGGCTCCCTGCTTTTAAATTTGTCTTTCAGGATGCTTATCTCAGTTTTCCATGTTCCAGGAACTGGAATCAAATCTTCAATCCAGCCAGTCCCTCAAATTTCAGACCCTGAAATGTTAAATTTGTCAAAAAAACCCCCCAAAAACCAGTTAATGTTAGCTGCTGTGATGCTTGGCCTCTGTCCTCCACCAGGTGGCTGTACTGAGTTTTTCAGGTTCTGAGGCTGAAAGTTCACTCTTCTCAAGCCTGGCTTTCTTCTTAGGGCCAAGAGGCTGTCATCTCAGGTATCCACAACATGAAGTGAGGCAGAAATGGGCAGGGGGAAGGATCATCAAAAATACGACTTCTTGAAAAAAACATGTCTGAAAGCAGCCTATAGCTAGCAGTCCTTACATTTCTTGGGCAGTGCTGGCTGGGAGATTATGGGAGCTGTAGTCCAAAAAAGTCACTTTCTCACGTTCTAGTGAGAGCACTGCCTTGCAAGTGGGGCTGTCCCGGCCGCCTCTCAGAAACTTCCATTATTAGAATGCGTACCTGCTAGGTTTTTATGGTACTATCTGTAGGGCCTGTATCCCACTGGAAGTAGTAAAAACCCATAGACAAATAGATAGTGCTTCCCCAGCTTGTCCTTGGTCTACTCTGCAGGGCTGCTAGAGATTCAGCATCCCGGACACTTCAGTTCACAGGGGGTATTGTTTGTTTAAATGTCCAAGCTAAAGAACTTTCTCTCTGTCTCTCTGAATTTGCTTAACTAATGTTCCTCTATTTTGAATTCTAGTCATCTTTAAAGGTTATTTCTATTATCAGAACCTTGTCCTACTTAAAATTATGCTGACATTAATTGGCAAAATCATTGTCTAGGTTCACAGCATCGGTTGCCCGCACACTCTGTAACAATATTTCTTACACTTCACTGCTGTGTGAAAACATGTGTGATTCAGGCATCATTGCTGATTGTTAACCGGAAGTTACTTTATTATCATCCATGTGTCAAAATTTTGGTCCTGAGAAAGTAATGACATGCCTAGAATGCTTTATGAGACCATTGTCACCTTAATCTATAAAATGCCTCCTTTTAACAATAAAGGGTCCTTCTTTTTGCTCATGTAAGAAATGGTTTTCACTGTGTTCTTCCTGAGGGGAGAAGTCCCTTTGGTCAAAGTTGGGGACCTTTCCAGGCTCATTCAGAGCTCACCCACGATTGCATAGACTACACGGGGTAGTCTATGTGGATCTAAAGTTTTAAGTCTGGCCCCATGTGGTTTTTGAGGGTTCCACCAAACACCACTAAGCCTTAGATAACTGCATTAGCTATTGATCCATTTCAGAATATAATTCAAAGTGCTGGTGCTTTCAGTTGGGGAATTCCTGTCCCAAATCTGGGATGCTATTCTTCAGGTCCCTCTACTGTCTGAAGTCAAGTGGGAGAGACTGGAAAGCAAGTCTTTTCAGTGATGGCATCACATGAATGGAATGCCTTCTCCAAGGAAGTGTGCTAGAGCCAGTGTGGTGTGCTGGTTTGACCATTGGACTACACCATGGGAAAGCAGGGTTCGATTTCCCACTTGGCTATGGAAACCCGCTAGGTGACCTTAAGCATATCACATACTCTCAGCCCCAGAAAACCCCGTGATAGGGTTGTCTTAGGGTCACCATAAGTCGGAAACAACTTGAAGGCACACAACAACAAGGAAATCTGCTTAGCGCCATCTGTATAATGTTATTCCAGCACCACCACATGGTGGCTCATCAAGTGGCTAGATAATTATTTGATCTATTCCTTTTTGTTTGTTTGTTTTAGTTCCAGATTGTCATGCCACTATACTGCTTTGTTTTCATCTTTTGATATGATTTTATATTGATGGTTGGGGGGGACCATATGTTACTCTAGGAATTCTACTGAAGAATAGCTGAGAAATCTTTTATGATAAAATAAATAAATACTCCCAGTTCCTATAACTGAGATATGTGACTAACAGCACAATTCCATAATGCCTATTGTTGGGAGAAGAAAGTTTGGAGAGGCATTAGGAGAAGAAATAGAAAGAATATGTGAAGACTCAGAAGAAAAAAGCCAAAAAGGGGCTTCTTGAGTGTCAGGAAATCCAGATATGGCAAACCCTGCCCAGAGCCTTGACCCCAATTTAAAGTCTCTTTTTCATTCCTCCCACCAAGTCTTCAAATAGTACTGGAGGATGATTCCCTCCCCAAGCCTCACTATTTTCTTCCCTTCTCAGGAGGTCATAGAAGGTGATGTCATCAGTGTGCTCCAGCTATCAGAACATAGCCCTGCCCTCCCAAGGCACTACCTAGCCATGTCAGGGTGGCAAGAAAATCTCCAGGAGAAGAAATTCTCCTTACTATGATAATATTTTTGAAAACCTCACCATTTCCAAAGAGATGATAAATTAATTATAATTTATAACCTCTTTGGAAATTATAATTTATAAATGATTTGTTCTCCTTGTGGGAACAAAGTCTAAGGGGAAAAAATCACATCCTTAATGCATTACACCCACCAATGGCACTCCTTTTCCATGGTGGTCAGATTGCTTGCTCCTCTGGACATGAGGTTATGTTGATGGTCGCAGTGCTGCTGGTAGGGCCCGCCATGTCAGACATGATTTTGCTGAGGAACCAGTCTAAATGTCCAAACATCTACTGGGCAGCAGTAGTGTTGGGAGAGGGGGTTGACACCAGCAGAGGATGTGTCAGATACAACAGCAGTAACAGCATGGGTAACACTTGGCTTGCCATAAGTCAAAGTCAACTTGATGGCAGCTAACAACAGTGCATTACATAGTTATATCAGTTGATACTGACAACTGCTGTTAAGGATGTTGGCATATATAGTTTGGTGAGGGACTGAGAATTCTCTGTTATACAGTTCTAGTGTACTCCAAGGCACTGTGCAAGATATTTTGGGAAGCCTCGGTGAATCCTCTAGACCAGTGATTCTTAACCTTGGGTCCAAAGACCACTGAGGTCCATAGAACCCTCCCAGGGGACCCCCAAAGCCCTGCTGCTGGACACGAACAGCAGTGGCAGCAACAGAGACACGGTGGAGCGGGGAGTTTAGATGCCAAAACTGCTCCCTCATTTGCAAACAAAGGAGCAGTTTGGGCATCCACATATGCCTGTCTTGTCCCTTTTGCGAGGGACATGGCAGCAGGGGTTGTGGGTACTGAGGAACACAGTGACGGGTATGTATGCATATCCAAACTACTCTTTCATTTACAAATGAGGCAGTAGTTTTGATGTCCGCACCACCACCACTGTAGTCATGGCCCTGATGAAAGGGACACAGAGACCAAGGTTTGAATCCCCACACAGCCTTGGATGGGTGATCTTGGGCAAGTCACATTCTCTCAGCCTCAGAGGAAGGCAAATGTAAATCTCCTCTGAATAAAACCTGCCGAAAAAAACCCCTGTGATAATTTCACCTTAAGGTTGCCATAAATCAGAAGTGACTTAAGGGGACACAACAACAAAGTGCCACTTACAAGGGGAGGTTCTTTTTAGCCATTATGTCTCTCCCTTTCAATCTATAGTGACCATAAGGTGAACCTGTCATGGGGAGTTTCCTGACAAGATTTGTTGTGCTTGAGTGGGGACTTGGATCCTAGTCTCCAGGATCTTTGGTAAATAAATAAATATTTGAATATTGAAATAAATATATGAATATTTAAATATTTAATTCTTAAGTCTTGGGCATCTCTGGCAACAAATTATATTTACAGGGGATCCCCAGTAAAGAAAAGGTTAAGAACCACTGCTCTGGACTGAAGAATTCTAGAAAGCTCACTAAACTACATATCCCAGGACTCCAGAGTTTGGAGCCATACTTGTTAAAATGGTACCAAATACCTAGCTGTAACTGTAGTGTTGATATTTTCCTGTGCCAAGGTGAGCGTGAATAGGATGGTAGCCTAACAGAGTTGTGCATTCTGCATAATTGGCTTCCTGTGTTTCCTACAGGTAGAAGGAAAATAGACCTGCTTTTCTCTAGGCCACTGATATTGAAACTTTGTACCTTCATGGCAACTTTCCCACATCACCTCTGCTAAAAGATCCTTGTGTTGCAGAGGTGGTGGGAAGGCTTTTCTAAAGGCGTGTGCTTGCTTCACCCAGGACACTGGTCAGATGTGTTAGACTTTGCAGTTTTCACACATTGCAGGATTGTTGCAGGATTATGCTCCACCTGCTTGATGTAGGTTGTTACTCAGTGTGTCCCATGTTCTTCCCTTGCCCCAGCAACTGCCAGACCCTGGGAGTAGCCCCTACTGCTGGCTGGTGGGGAGAGGAGCAGGAAAGCAATTCCGGGAGTAAAGAAGCTGCTCATCTCAGACTGGAGGTGTTGGGAAGAAATAAGAGTGTGTGGAGTGAACATTTTTTTCATCTGCTAGGAGCTTAGAACACTTGCGTCTTCACTGCCTGAATTGTGTCCCACTGCCTCCCCTCTCCACCAGTAAACACTAGCAGCATTTCTTCATGAGGCTTGACATCTTCTGGCAGGGAGGTTTTCGACAGAGCACAAAGGTCTAGGGAATAATGCCCTGCCACTTGTCCAAAAAGAGACATCTGCACACATGAGCCGCATTTATGTGTGCATATGTCACTAACTGGATGTCACCCATAGAGTTACAGGAACAATATTCAAAGAGTAACCTTTTTCCCCCTGTGGGAGAATCCAAAAGTACAACTACAGTAATTTAGATGCAATTTTTACCTAGATCTTTGCAATGAATACAGTGGTTCCACATGGTCTTCAAAAATAGATCTTACTTGTTTGGCACTGAGTGTTAAATGTTATGCCCATAGGTTATATCTTTAAGAGAGAGCAAGTTTGCTATAAGATGGACAATAAACCTTTGCCAAACATCAGAGATCATTGGCTGTCAGGATTATATTCAGACAGACAGTATAAATGATACCAGCATGTATTACTCTGTGATATTTATAAGTGGTTATTCTATTTAGAATGATGATAAGATACTAAGATATCCTGTATTAAGTGGGTTAGAGATTGGCATTTGTATATTGTTAATCTTGTTAACATGCAATTGCTATTTAAGGCAGCAGGTAATTATCTTTCAGAGCTAATGTTTTTAAATTTCACTGTTGAAAACAGGAGAGTGTTGCTGTTTTTTGTAAACAGTATCACAATAGGATTTCCATGAAAAAGATTGAGCAAGTTTATCAAAAGTTAATTTCCTCCCAAAGTGCTTTTGATGCCTCTATGGCTGGCATTCTGTATACAGCTACTTGGTAGTAAGGTTTGTACTCGGTGAGGCTTACTTTTCTGTAAACATGGCTAGGATCAGGCTGCACATGGCCCATGAAAGATGGATTAGATGCATGGGTGGTTTGTATATAATTGAAGAAATGGTACTACTTAAAGGCTGAAGTAGAAGTAATAGGAGAAGGCAGCCCTGTTTATTTATTCACTGGGCTGTCCTGCTTACATATTAATAGTGTGTGTCTAATTATGATAACAGAAAAATTTGGGGAGATGAAGACTCTGGCAGAGTGAAGCTGAATTGAATCTCTGCAATTTGTGCCATAGGAGGCAAGAGTGTTTGCCCTCTCATACATCAATGATGCTAAATAAATAATCGGTGGTGGTGGTGGTGGTGACAATGATACAGACTACCTGCCCAATAAGAGATTATTGCTGCTCATTGGGTTTTCCCATGAGGACAAGCAACTTCTGTGTTTTGATGGTTTTATATTATTGATTTTGTGGGACTGCTGTGTTATTGTTTTTAAAAAGCTGTCATTATGTGATAAATTTCTGTCTCTTTAATAAACTTTTGTTTTTAAAATAAATTTATTTTTATGTATCAGACTTCTTTATTTAATTACCAGACTCAACACAACAAAGACTTTAGATTCCCTCTTAATGAGACATCTGGACAGATGATGATGATGGTGGTGGTGGTGATATTGATATTTATAGCCCACCTTCTGCCCAGTTTGGGACTCAACGTGGCTTACAAATGTTAAAATAGATGTATCTGAAAAAAAAATGCTGTGTGCCTTCCAGTTGTTCCCTTAAGATGAATCTATCACAAGTTTTCCTGGCAAGATTTGGTGAGAGGAGGCTTGCTTTCCTCTGCAGCTGAAAGAGCATGATTTGTCCAAGGTCTCCAAATGAGTCTCCATGGCCAAGTGCCTTCCCAGAGGCTTTAGTCCAGCACTTGAACCACTGTACAACACAGGATCTCTGTAAAACTTTTGTGCATCACACAAAAGTTAAAAGTACAATTAAACTGTCAGTAAAACTAAAAGCAGTTCAAATAAAACCAGTTTCCAGTTTGTTCTGCTCAGATTTGACTCTCTTTGTGGTCCCAGCTAGAATAGAGCCATGGAACCAACTGCTGAATGGTGAGTCAACACAGCCCTTTGAGTCAATGGGTCTACTCTAGTTGGCGCAATCAATAGGTTTAAGACTATACAGAACACAATTTTGTCCCCACTACTATGATTTGAACACACTGAACACAGCAGGACCTATTTTTGAGCAAACATCTTCTCTAGCCAGTCTTGACACAGTGGAAGTACACTGTGCGCATTTCAAGAAATGCTGGGGGGGAGTCATTTTTGGACAATGGGTCTGAAAATATCTTTTGGCCAGACAGATATTAAGCCTTGTGATCAATAGCCTCCACTCACTGCTATTAACTTCATCAGGCTAATGATGAATATGTATGTCAGGCTATTATGCAGGAAGGGCACGGCACTTAAATAATTCATGAGTATAAAATAGCCTTGATCTTCAAAATGGTAGGAAAGAGGTCTGGAAGCAGGTGGACAGCAGGGTGAACTTGCAAAATAAAAGCCAGCATGACTAAAGGCTGGCCACATGAAAATAGTAGCATTTGGAAGGCAAAAGCCAGGTTGCCAGAAATATCTGTTGCAAGGAGCTACTGGGCTAACAAAGGTACTTGGTAACAATCAAACAGAAGTCAGTTAAATAGCATTAAATAGGACTGGTAGCAATAACCAGCATTCTGTGGAGGGAGCTGCTGGGACCCACCATCTGATACTTGGACTATCTGCTCATCTTGTCCTTAGCTCTCTTTTGACTGGAGACTGGAGAAATGCCTTGGAAGCTGCCCACCATAAACTTCCCACAGTGGCCTAGAGAGTATTGCTGGGAGAAGAAAGCACTCCAAAATGGTGGCTTCCTACATCCAATTATTTCTGGCAAGTCAGCCCATGGAAAAGAAGAAGATTAGGATGTGGATAACAGAGGGGTATCAGGTCACTTTGCTGGGGCAGAACTCTAAACTGGAATAGGCCCTGATAAAATGCACACCCCATGGTAGCTCAACAACACTATTCTTTCCTGAATCAGCATCCCCATACTACTAAGGTTCAGTTAGCTTAACCAAGGTGGAGAGGTTCTTTGGAAATACACAACTTATTTCAGAACAACCTAGACAAACTTAGATAAGTCGAGAACATTTATTTTAATCTGGGCTGGTGAATAAAGGACTCCAAAAAGCAAAACCTGCTGTATTGATTATATTTTCTCCATAAATTAAAGAAAAACTATAGTTTCAAAATCTATTTCCAGGATGCTTAAAAGCAATTCTTACTAACCACATACATAAAACTCAAAATGTTCTGATCACTCAAGAAATGGGGATGAGAATCCACTATTATTTCTTGCTTATTAGGTAAATTGGAGTTTTATACTGAAAAATATATACCCTCCCTTGTTCCAGTATAGCAGGAATGGTCCCTCTTCTCTGACACCCTCACCTGGGCAATATTTTCTTTTTCAATATGCCCAATTACAATATTGCAAGGGTGGGTTGCTAGAGTTGTCATTGTCAGGATTTAGCTTCCAGCAAAGTCTCTTGAGTGAATTCTTTGAATGAGGGAATGGAAACACCTTCTCTTTTACACTGCTGTCCTTGTTATTTTTTTCTTTTTTTTAATCGTTTTATTCAATTTCACATATAAAACAAACAATTGTTACTGTAATAGTACATGACATATTTTTGATCTTCCACACTGATCTAGAATTTATTTTCAATACCTCTTAATACTTCTATCTCTATTTGTACCACATTTTAATGATGTTGTTACATGTCAGTTCTTGTATTTCAATCTCTTCATTACAATTCCATGACTTACTACTGTAGCTTCCTTATTTCAAATCCTGGTCATGAATTACTCATTTTCATTCAACATTACCCAGCTATTTTCCATTACTATCTGCCATTCCTTTTTAATCTCCTCTTCTGATTTCCTTTTAATTTCTGTGACAAAATATCTGCATTTCTGTTTTCTATAAATGTTCCCCACCATTGTTCTATAGTTGATATCTGTTGAGTTTTCCAAAGCTTTGCGTACTCTATCCTAGCTGTCATTATCATATACAGAATTATTCTCCAATATTTCTTAGTATCAGTACCATCAAATACATTTGTCATATTTAACAAGTAACGTTCCGGTATTTGAACAAATTGTATTTTCAAAAAATCACAAATTTTATTATGTACATCGGTCCAATATTTCTTAGCTCTAGGACATGTCCACCACATATGATATATTGTACCAACCTCTTTCTGACATTTCCAACAGAGTCCTGTACTGGTTATTTTTTTTTATTTCAAGTCTAGTTAACTTCAGCTTACAGAGATCCTATGAATGAGAGAGATCACGAGCCTTGGTCACCCACTGCCCTGCTCAAGTCTTGCAAATTCAAGGCCATAGAGATCCTTGATTTATTCAATCTGGCTGTAGCGTGGTCTCCCCCTTTTCCTACCTTCTGCTTTACCGAGCCTTATCCTCTTGTCCAATGACTCAAGTCATCTTATTGTATGTCTAAAGCAGTGGTTCTCAACCTGTGGGTCCCCAGATGTTCATGGACTTCAGCTCCCAGAAGCCCCAGCCACTATGGTCAATGCTCAGGGCTTCTGGGAGCTGCAGTCCACGAACATCTGGGGACCCACAGGTTGAGAACCACTGGTCTAAAGTATGACAGATTTGGTTTAATCATCTTGGGCCATTCCCATACTACACTGTTATAGTGCTATTAATCTATTTTCAACATCCCATGGAATCCTGGGGTTTGGAGTTTAGGGAGGGGTCTTTAGAATTCTCAGCCAGAGAGCTCTTGGGCCTCAGTGAACTACAAACCCCAGAATTCCACAGGATGCTGAAAGTGGAATAATAGCACTGTAACAGTGCAGTGCAGAAATGGCCTTGATATCTAGTTCAAGTTGAGGCCTGACTTGCTCTAAGACTCATTCAGTTGTCTTTTTAGCAACCTTTGGTATCTGTTGAACTCTTCCCCAGCATTCAATTTCAAATGAGTTGACTTTCTTCCTGTCAGCTTTCTTTACTGTCCCATTTTCACAACCATACACAGAAATCTGAAATACTGTGGTGTGAATGAGTCTGTCTTTGGTATTCAATGATATATCTTTGTACTTGAGGATATTATCTAGTTCCTTTGTAGCTGCTCTTTCACTTACAGCTGTGTAAATCTGCAAATGGAAACTCAGTGGTACCATTTAGCATTCACAGCTTGCCATTATAAGCACTGAAGCATCAGCTTTCCAACAAGCTGGAAATTTTAGGGCTGCCTCTCTTTTGATAGCCAGCATGGAGTAGTGGTTTGATCATTGGAATATGACCTTGGAGACCAGGGTTCATTTTCCTGCTCAGCCATGGAAACCTATTGGGTGTCCTTGGGGGCGTCTCAGACTCTCAGCCCCAGAAAATCCTGTGATACATTTATCATGGGGTTCCCATAAATCAGAAGTCACCTGAAGGCACACAACAAAAACAACAACAACAACAACAACAAGTCTTTTAAAAGTACATCTTTAACCCATTTTGGCTTTTAAACAGTGGAGGACGGTGAGAGAATACAGTGGAGAACAAATGAAATACAGCAGGGATAGGAAAGCTGATACTATTTAGATTTTTTTGAATGGCACAAGTTTCAGCCATCATCACCCAAAGATTATTGGAGCTGTAGTATGAAACTCTTAAGAGCATCAGCTTGCCTGTCTCTTCAGTAGAATTTTCAACAAGATCTAGAAGAATGGGCCTTACTAAGTGATCCTTGGCATCAGAGTTGGGATGTTACAAACACGTCTCTTTTTGTACGTGCCACCTTCAAGAGCATATACGGTAAGCATATATGGCAAAACCAGGAAAACCCACAACAACCTATGGATTCTGGACATGAAAGCCTTCAACTTTACATATACGGTAATTTTGGGCCCCAATGAGATGTAATGCATTTTGTACTGTAGGATTCTAAATTTATTTCCCAACTGGAGCATAGATTTATTTAGCATGCATAGGGGTAAAACAAAGGCTGTAAGAGCTACTGATTTACAAAGGATGCTTCCACACCCTTTAGCATGGAATTGCCATGCTCTGTTTACACAGGTTTTATGGGGCATCCACATGATAGTTTAATCAAATGGTTGTCCTCTTGTGTATTCTTCATGCTTCCACCTTTTCTCAGATTGTGGAACATCTTATTTTTATAAACAGAATATTACTGCACTCTCTGTAGATTGAGATCACCATAATTACTCTTCTGTGGGTTTTTCTTTCCCAGAGATGGGGTTTTGATATGTGGGAATCTAATATGAAATTAAGTTTATCCTCATGCACCCATACTTCCATGCACCTTCACTGTTATCTTTTCAGTCAGGAACATTTAGCTGGATATTTTTATCAGTCTTTTCACCTGGGATTTTGCATATATTTAAAATTATTAAAATATTTGAACAATAGCCATTTTAGCTCAAATTTAGCTTTGATTCCATTAGCCGATATGCACACGCCTGTATGTACTGGTAAAAGTGTTAAGAGTATTTGAAAATGGGCATTAAAATATTATGTATGGAAAAATTATGTCTGTAAAGAATGACACCTGTCAAAGAAAGACATGGTAGAAATTTATACAAAACGGTGGCTTTGATTAGCAGTATAATTTCAGCTATAGAAAACAAAAAGAGACAGTGTATAAATCAGAATACAGATTTGTCAGCAAAGGAATAATGAGAGCTGTGAAGGATTTCGACAGAAAGTGTTAGATAGCAATCAGATTGCGTGTGTGTGTGAGAGAGAGAGATGGAAACAGAGGGAAGCTTTATTTCTTTGAGCTATTAATTTGAGTATAATTCTTCTCCTTTTCTCTGCCCACAGCTATTTACTAAAGAATAAAAATCTAGCAGTGTTTCAGAAAGAATTCAGCTGATATCTGAGATAAGTTAAAATTAATGTGCTCCATTTTACTGAATGTATTATATTAATAGTATGCCAATGTATGTAAATGAGCCTGAAGTTCAACAAGATGGAAGTATTTAAATATTCATAATCACTATGCAGCATATGCAAATTAAGTTCTCAGCCGAATTGCAGTATGATGTTTCAAAACCAGCTGCACCAAAGCAAAGGCAGTTTATCGTAATAGATTCAGTTGTTAATGAAAACATTGACAGTGTTAGTCAGGTATATGCTAGTATGTGGATGCACGGTATTATTTGCTTCTTGAGCCTGATTGAGACAAGGGTTCTTCTCCAAGCAGACATATAAACAGAGGCTTAGGTGTAAAAAGCACACTTGCACACTTAGAAGGAGGGGAACCTACATGCCTGAAGGCTGTGGGTTCTAAACAAAAGCTGTTTGGGTTTTTTTTCACTCAGTAGTCTTCTTATTATCTCCACTCATGTACCTGGAGAACAGCTTGAGTCCACTTGTTTTCCAGAAGTGAAGCAAGTTGACTGGATTGCGGAAGTCAGGAGTGAGACTAACTGGTAATTTATAACATCCAGAACTGTGTGATGATTTGCAGAAAATGGTATCAAGAATATATATGGTTGAAACTATTATTTAACCAATAACTTAATAAAACATGGTCCTCAGCTCAGTGGAAGAATACGTATTTCACACACAGAAGATCCTAGATGCATTCCCAATTGGGAAAGACTTCATCTGATACTCTGGAAGACAGCATAAGCAGTACTGAGCTTGGTGTAAAGCGACTGACCTTGGTTTTATGAAAATACCTTACTCGTTTGATTTATTCTCTCTGCTTTTGGAAATCCTTTGAGTAATATGTAAACTTTTCTGAATATTGGTTTGGTCCAGTGAATAGGGAAACTCTTAAGAGGTTGTACTTGGAGAGGGAGAGTTGAAACTGGAGAGGAGCTGCAGTTGCCAAAGACGAGGTATAGGTCCTTTTCACCTATAATAAGGTGAAAAGTTGTGGCCAAAATACCTTAAAGGCACTAGATCCGGTCTGATCTTGGAAGCTAAGTGGGGTCAGCCCTGGATGATACTTAGATCGGAGACCACCAATGAATACCAGGTGCTATGGGCTATATTCCAGAGGAAGGAACTGGCAAAAGCACCTTTGAGTATTCCTTGCCTAAGAAAAAACTATGAAATTCATGGGGTTGCCATAAGTTGACGCAACTGGAAGGTACATAACACATTTTCAGCGTGCATTTAAGGATACATTCTTTGTAGTATAATTTCTACATTGCATTAGCTTCTATTTTGCATTTTTTAAAGGTCTTTCAGATTGCACCAAATTTTGCAGAAATACTGAGGAGCACAGGCAGAAGAGTCCTGCAGTCAATTGTTGCATTGGCACCTCATTGGATGCATGGAACTTTTGAGACAGTGAATATGTGTCAAATTTAATACATAATTTATATTGTTGTTAAATATATATACTGAGATTTAAAGTGCAATTGTGTTTTCTATATTCAATTATAGTTGTGTTCAATTATATATCTTCAATTATAGTTGGCCCCATTGAACCCAGAAAGAGGTACATATACACTGTTGAGAGCAAAAGCTTGACTGACTCTCAAATGTGAAATGCTCTCTTCTTTGGAGATGCATGTTCTTCCTTGACCCTTACCCAGGGTATCTGGGGCCACGGAGCATTTACGGTCACTGAGTAGTACAACAGCCAGGCAGCTGAGTGAAAGGTCTGAGACCACTCTGTTTTCCATCCTCCTAAAACTCAATCCTAATGAGGTCAGTATGGGGTTGTGGTTCCTTTTAGTTAACATTGTGATAAGACCGATAGATTTTAAATAAACCAAGAGTGGTCTTGGGTGGCGTCTCACAATTCATAGTTCAAAGTCTGCTTACTCCTCTTGGGGACTTCCGTGAATTACCCATATATTTATCAGACAAAAAGCAATACTGATATTTTTGTTGAACAAGAAACTTACTGAGATCATTTCTGCCTTGAGTTCCATTTAAAATTTCAGTGAAATTTCATTCAGGCGAGTAGGCTTGAGTTAGATTGATAGTTATGCTGAGTAAAGTCACAATCATAAGGTCAGAAAAAAAACCCTCGAGGTTTGTTTACTCAGAAGGAAGTCCTATTGTGGCAATGCAACTCACTCCTAAGTTTTGAGAGAAAAGTAGGATATAAATTAAATAAGTAGTGTCTACAGGATTGCAGCCTTAACTCCCCAGGCAACTAGCACATCAACTGCGTTTGCCCACCTTCCTGCTGCCAAATAAACTGCTGCATAATGCATTTAAACTTTCCTTTTTGCTCCACTTCCTTTTTTCAGGGCACGGACATTTCAGTTTACCTGAAAGGGATTTTGAAACAACCTATAGTACTAGATATCCTTCAGAAACAACCAAGTGTTGTGGACTCTTGGAGACTTAAACATTTTATTTGGGACAAGCCTTTAGTGGGTTCCAACGCCTTTCATCAAATGAATGGCGCAGAGCCTCCATGCGAACACAGTACTTCTACACATGGGGGTGGGAGTGTGCAGTTCTATTTCTGTTCCCCACATGGGTATAAATGGTCTAAATCCAGCTGCTAGTTCCAGCTAGAATTACTCCTGTTGCTTTGGACAGGGAATTGTTGTCCATTGCTACCAAGCTTGCTTTTGAGTTATGGTGATCCTATGAATGAAAAACCTCAAGGCGCTCTGTTATTATTAACAGCTCTGCTCAGGTCTTGCAAACTGGGGACTTTGGTTTCCTTGTTGAGTCCACGCAGATGAAGTGCAGTCTTCCTCTTGTTCTACTTCCTTCCACTTTACCACGTATTGTAATCTTTTCTAATAAGTCATCTTGATCCATGATATGTCCAATAACCTCAGTTTTGTCATTTTGGTTTCTGGGATGAGTTCAGGCTTGATTTTCTCTTGGGCCTTTTCATTTGCCTTTTTGTCAGTATCTACAGAACTCTCCTCCAGCACCACATTTCAAACGAGTTTCCTTCCTGTCAGCTTTCTTCACCGTTCAGCATTCAGCACCATACAAATAAATTGGAAATATGATGATCCTGACTTTGATATTCAATTATATGTCTTTACACTTCAGGATCTTTTCTAGTTCCTTCATAACTGCCTTTCAAAATCCTAGTCTTCACCATTCCCTTTAGAAATTTTGTAAAAATAATCATAGTATTACTGTTACCCACATCTCCCCAAGGCTCGAGGTGGGGTACAGCATAGATAAAACTAAAAAATCATAGCCAAAACTCACTAAAACACAGATAATTTAAATTTAAAATACAAATAGACTATAATTAAAATATGTCATAATTAAAAGTACAATTAAGGGCATAATTAAAATTAGGCTGGGTAAGATTAAATCACCTGTGGTCATTATTTTTGTTTTGTGCAGTGACTATGCAATGGCCAGGGAGTGGGAGAAGAATTCTCAAAACCACTGGGATTTATTTAAAGAGTGGAGTCCACTGCCGGCCGCTGCCAAGTAAAACTTGCTGGCCGCCAGAGGTGCCTCGAAAACTCCCCCACGACTTTTGCTGGAGCAGACTAACCCAACACGCAGCCATGCAAGCACAGAGCAGGAGAAGTTCACCTGTCCTCCCGCTGAGTTCGCGAAGAGCTAGCGAAGCGCTCGGGCCCCCGGCGCGGGCGGGAAGATGGGCGGCTCGGGGTCGCGGCGGCGCTGAGGCCACCGGCCGCGGGGCTGCGAAAAGGCGGGCGCCGTCTCTCCCTTCCTCTTTCTTCCTCCTTCCCTGCTCCCCCTAGCGGCTTCCTCTGGGCTCTGCAGGCTGCGGCAAAAGGCCTTTGCATAAATTATGCTCATGACGCAGCGGCTAAAAAGCCCCGAGTCTCCCCGTTTGCCCCGTGGCGCTCCCCCTCGGGCCGGGCAGGGGCTCGGGTGCCTCTGACCCGGGGGAGGGGGGAACGCCTGGCGCAAAACCCGGGGGCCCGTGGCCGCAGACGGGCTCGAGCCCGGCTGGGCCCGGGGAGGGGGGCGGGAAGGAGGAGCGCCACCTCCCCGGCCCCCCCTTTGTGTGCGTGCGGCAACCTTCGGCTCCTGCTGCTGTGAGATGAATTTTTAATTACTCCCAGGGAAAGGGGGGGGAGAAAAGAAAAAGACCGGCTTGGAGGAGCCCCAGGCCGGGCAGGGGGCGCGCGGGTCCCCTTCGGCGGCGGCGGCGGCGGCGGCGAAGCAGCGGTGAGTGGGGGGGCGCCGCGGGGCCGGTGTGGCGTGGGCCGGGGGGGCGGGGGGGACCCGGTTTGGTGAATATGCAATGGTCTTAATTAGCATAATTTATATATTTATGATAAAGAGAGCGAGGGGGAAAAACGGGGGCCCGGGCGCTTGGGAACCGAAGAGGGGGGGCTGCCTGGGGTGGTCGGAGCGCCGGTGGAGGGGAAGGGGGCGTTTTGGGGGGAAAGAAGGGGGCGTTTGATGGTTTTGGGGGGAAGCGTCCGATTGAAAGGAATGGAAGACGGAGGAGAGAGGCGGTGGGCGGCGGGCGCGGAGGCTGGAGGAGGAGGAGGACTGAGGAGACGGGGTCGGGGGCTGGGAAATTTGGGAGATTTGTGTTGCACCCCCCAAAAAAGGGGGTTGCTGTTGCGATGGGCGGTTTGGAAGGCGGTGGCTGAGGCGGCTGGAAGTTGTCCCAGCCCGGCTGGGCAGGCTGAGGGAGGAAAAGAGGGGGAATAGGTGGGGGAATAGGTGGGGGAAACGGGGGTCAGGAGCAAAGGCGGCGGCGGCGGCGGCGGCGGCGGCGGGGTCTCAGGGGAGATAACGAAGGGGAGCCCCGTGGGAAAGAGCGCGCCTGTGCCCTTTTGGGAGTGGGGGGGTCTGGCAAGGAGCAGAAACGGGACCGGGGGAGCAGCGGGGGCCGGGAAGCGCCCGAGCAGGGGGCAGCTCGCTGCTCGCCACCCGGCGGCCCGGAGGGGGCGAAGTGTTGCGAGGGGGCGGGCGGGGCGGGCGGGGCGGGGAAACAGTCTGGCTTGAAGGGGCGGCCGCAAGAAGAAAAGGCATCTTTTGCAACGGGCAGTTTGCCCGAGGAGAGTCGGGGCAGGTCCTTCCTTGGGGCAGCGTTTGGAGGGGGGGGCATTTCCGCACTAGACTGTTACGGCGCTGTTATTCCACTTTCAACATCCTGTGGAATCCTGGGCCGGCCGGCCCCTCCCTAAACTGCAAACCCCGGGATTCCATAGGATGTTGAAAGTGGAATAATAGCGCTGTAACAGTCCAGTGTGGAAGTGGCGTGGGGCGTATGGGGAGTGTGTGTGGGCAGAGGCGGGAAAGGGCGGCTGGGCGGGGGGGCAGTCCCGAAGTGGGTCAGAGAGACGGGGCGAGGTGGGTAAAAGCGGACCGTGGAAGAAAGCGGAGAAGCCACCTCGGCCACAACCAGACCCCGCATCCACCCGGCCGGCCGGCCGGCCGGTGCCGAGGGAGGCTCAGGGCGCCGTCTGCGGTGGGGAGCCGACGTCGGGCGGGACAGAAACCTGGGGCGGCAGCCAGCGCCTCAGAGCGGAGGCTTTGCTTCGGCGCGGGAAGGAGAAGACTAGGCAGGGCTTCCTGTGAGCCAACGCTGAGCCCCGGAGTCTTTCTTTAAAAAGAAAAAAAATGCCAGGGTTCAGCCCTAAATACATAAGTAATGAGGGGATTTAAGGAGAGCGGCGATCTTTGCCGGTTGTAGCAAAGCTGACTGAGAATCCTGTGGCACTTTTAGAAAAAAAAATTCGTGGTGCTCTTATGTTTAGAGCCCCCTGTATCTGGTGATGCCTAAAATGACATGTTAACTGTGTGGAGTTAGTATAACATAGTCAGACAAGCATAGGGTTTTGTAGGGAATTGTGTCCACAGCGAGGCCAAAGGATCTTCAAAAAGCCAAAGGCATTTCTGTCTTTTTTTGGCCAAGGAAGAATAGTTTCCTCAGTATTTAGGGACCAGTGAGACATGGTGTAGGAGGTCCGTGGCCATGCCTGTTAACTGTTGTCTTAGCCTTTAACCCACAGTCTTATTTAAGGGTGGTCTCTGAGCTGTATATTTAGCCACCAAACCCATTTTTACCCCCAGAACTTCAAAAATGTTTTTCAAAAATTTTCAGGCCAGTACGCACCAAGCCATCTGAGGAAAAAAAAAATGAAAAGTAGACTCCACTGATTCAGTGGGGGTTCTACTTAATAAAGATATCTAGGGATGAAAAGCATTTAAAAAAAGACTGGGCTTCTAATAATTAAATGCATCTAATAATTTAAATCATATTTTCTCAGCAGTGTTTTGGTGTTATGTGCCATCCAGTCATCTCTGACTTATGGCAACCCTATCATAGAATTTTCTTGGCGAAATTTATTCAGAGGAGCCTTCTTCCGAGGCTGAGAGAGTGTGATTTGCTCAAGGTCACTTGGTGGGTTTCCAGAGGCCCTGGTCTCCTGGAGTCCTAGTCCATACCACACCTGCTCACTGTATGGCAATGCTTGTCATAACTGGGGGAATAGATAGATACAATGTTGTAGCTTCCCTTCCTCAGTCCATAGCTAATGGCAGCTTAGATAAATGATTTACATTTGGGAAAGAGGTTAGACCACAGCCTGTCTTCCATCACTGTGACTGCAAACAACGTTCCCCATTCCTTGTGACTGCTTTTAAGAAAAATTTATCATGGATATTTTTGTGGTGGAGCAGGGATCCAAACTCAGATGATTTTTTTTTTTTTATTGAGTTCAGGCTATCCAAAAGAACATATCTCTTTATACAAGCTGGCTTGAATTTTAAGATCTGCAGGGAAGGGCTTTGTCTCAGTGCCACTACCTTTGCAGGGCGCTTTTGGTGAGGACTCAGAACAGAGCTTTCTCACTGGCTGCTATCAGGGTGTGAAACTCTTCCACAGGAGGTCCGGTCTGCCCTCTCCCTGTTTTCTTTCCACCAGCAAGTGAAGATGTTTTTATTCAAGGCAAGCCCTTGAGTTTTAGTTGAGGAGTAGTAGTAGTGTGTGTGTGTGTGTGAGAGAGAGAGAGAGAATTGGAGGAACATCAAGATCAACACTGGAGGAATATCAACGATTTAGGGTATGCAGATGACATCATACTGCTAGCAGAAAAAAGCAAAGCCTTGGAATGACTACTGAAGAAAGTAAAGGAAGAAAACGTACAGGCAGGTTTACAGTTGAGCATTAAGGAAACAAAAACATTGCCACAGATGGTTTACATAACTTTAAAATAGACAGTGAAGACGTTGAAATATTTCAAGGCTTTCCATGCCTTGACTCAGTCATTAATCAGAATGGAAACTGCAGTCAAGAAATCCACTAGGATGTGGAAGGGCAGCAGCTATGAAGGAACTAGACAAAGATTCTGAAGGGTAGAGATATATCATTGAATACTAAAGTTTGGATTGGCCATGCCATCATATTTCCAATTTATGTATATGGTAGTGAAAGCTGGACAGTGAAGAAAGCTGACAGGAAGAGAATCGACTCATCTGAAATGTGTTGGAGAAGAGTTCTATGGATACCCTGGACGGATACTCGAAAAAGACAAATATAAATGGGTCCTAGAGCAAATCAAGCCTGAACTCTCTCTAAAAACTAAGGTGATTAAACTGAGACTGTTTTACTTTGGGCATATCGGGACAACATGATTCATTGAAAAGGATGATAATATCACAAGAAGACATGGCTCACTAGAAAAGATAATAATGCTTGGTGAGGTAGAGGACAGTAGAAAGAGAGCAAGATCTTTGGCTGCGAGTTTGTAGGACCTGAGCAGGGCTGTTGATGATAGAGTGACTTGGAGATCTCTCATTTTTAGGATCTCCGTAAGTTGAAGTTGACTTGACAGCAGTTAACAATAAGCTTGCATGTGTGAATTGGTGCACTTTTAGTGGAAATTAGATTTTAAATGTTTTTAACTGCTTTTAGTTGTGTTTTAAAAATGATGCTATTTAATTTTTTAAACTTTTGTAAACCAGTGTTTTAGGTTAATTTTTTAAAGCCAACTTTGAATCCCGTCTGTCTAGAAAGGAGGGATATCTATTCAATAAATAAATAAACACATTTCTGACACTTGTTTGCTAACTTTTATAGACAAGTCTAAGCTAACCAGATCAGGGTGTGACTCGGAGCAAAAGGCAGCTGCTTTGTACATGTAAACTGCATAAATTCTGGCTGTGCAAGATTCAGACATACAGATAATGGGCAAAACCATTGCTTTATATGGCTAGGAAGTGGTGGGCCTTTTAAAGGCTAGATCACACAGCCACCTGTGTGTCTTTTTGGGAAGGAGAGAGTAGTAGAACATTTGTAACCTTTTAATTGCACCATCTAGGGCTGCTTACCCTGAACATATTTGACAGAGTAATTTAAAAAATTAACTAAATTGTCTGAGGTGGGCTGAGGTTAAGAAATCACAAGAGAACTTCACTGCTAAACTGAATTCTTCATGGATCTACTCAATCTACAATCTACAGCACATTGGCTGTGTGAACTGAGTTGGAACGGTTCGTTGTGTTTGAAAAAAACTGAATTGTTTGTGCCACTCACAGATCCTTGACCGTGAGGTCAGTGATGGAAGATGGTTACTCCCCTGTGCTCCACATGGCACTCCTGTTGTGGTGCTGAGGGTGGAATGCCTGAGTAGTATAAGGATTAGTGTATTAGACTAGGATTAGGAAATCTGAGTTCAAATCCTCCCAGTTGTGAATTACAGTGAATGACTTCGTATTTTCTTCCTTTCTTAGCCTAATCAACCTCACAGAATCCGTGAGAAGAAAGCTGGAGGGTAGGGAACAGTGCTTGAATGCATAACCATGGGGTCTTCAAAGAAAGATGGACTGTTGAGGAAATCAGTCAGTCAACCAACCAGTCAGTGTCCAGTTTCAATACTGGGAAGTTCCTCAGTGGAAACCATGAAATGAAATTGCTCCTTCTTCCCTTTGATACCTACGTAGTTCTCTTTCCCTTTCCCTTTCCACTATTAGCAGAATAAACATAAAGCAATTGTATATGAGGAACGGAGGAAAAAGAGGATTTGAAAGTGAGCAAAGAGTTGCTGGAGTGGTATTGAAGAAGATGAGTCTTTGCTTCTTCAGCCTTCCACACTTGCTCTGCTACTCCCTCTGGGTTGTTCCGATTGTGTTTGGTTGGCAGTGGGTATTAATTCTCTCTTGGTCTGATGGACTCAGAACTTTAAAAAGTTACCTGGAAAAGTAATAAATTACAGTTTAGGGCCACCCAAAGAGGCTAGTTACCATTAAAGGAACAGTTTTTAAAAGTAAGTGTTTATTTACCCATTTCTCAAATTCATCTGAAAAAAATTACATACTTTAGTTATTATTTAGAAATCAGAAGGATTTTCATTCAGTAGCACAAGGTTCAAAATGAGGCAGCATTGGACCCAGGTGATATTCTTCCTCTTTCATTTGATGAGGCCGTGCTCCCAAATGTGGAAAGAATTAAAAATTACAGTTATATTGCAAAAGGAGTGGTGTTATCCCTTGCTGCGTTGTAATCACAGTGTAATGGATTTACACCTTTGTTAGTGAAAAAAGAATTGTAGGTAACTTGAAATTGTAACTCATTACTTCCAAAGCTTTAGGATATCCCCAGCCTCTTCTAGGGAAGTAATGGGGATAACAATATGTCAGGTTTGTATTCTACTCTGTCTAAAACCCCTGTATTATTATGGTGAACTTTCAACAGCTAAAATTAAATTTGGCACAATGTCTTTTTCTTTTTTTTTTAGAAAAAAATTACGCAGTTCTTAACTCTGGTCTTTGCAAAGGAGAGCAGTTCTGCTTTGGAAAAAAATTCATACTCAGAAGACTGGTCTTTGAATCAGACCCCTCAATTACATGGGAGGAAATTAAAATTACAGCAAATTTGTATACTGGCATTCAAAACCTATTAATCATAAATGGTTGACTGTAGTTTTATAGACTCCAGTTTCCCTCTTCTGTAGCCTGGATAGTGAATATGTTACTCATTTAATTTTATATTGTATTAATATGTTGTGTTCCATTCTGTTTTTGAAATAATTTTTGTCCCTCCCCCTCTCTTTGCGTGCCTTGTATTCAGAGATTAGGACGTAGCTTTTATATCTCCATTCCTTTTTCAGATTTTGTTGTAAAATTGAACAAACATTGTATCTGAAGTAATAACAGCAAAACAGACATATTGCCATAAAATTACTATCACAAGTGGGTCCCATTCCACTCTTTTAACAACCTCTGTAGAGTAGATGTCTGTTTGGAAGCAGGAAAAGATGCCTGAGGTTTTATTCTAGTGCTTTTTGTCTTGCTGAAAGACAGCAGCCTGGTAAGTATTATTATTTTTTTTATTTTTTTTGCTGTCTAACAAACATCTTAGAATCTTGCTTACTACAAAAGGAGAAAATGAGTGCAAAAATTAGAATAAAGACTGGAGGTGTTAGCCTTTTCTTTCTCCTTTGCAGTAAGGCAGAAGGCTGGTAAGTATATTCTGAACTAAATGTTCATTTTGGTACATAACAAATAATAGCCTGTTATATGCGACTACACAAAAAACACACCATTATTATTCCATTTAGTTTTTTAAAATTTGCATCAGGAAAGTGCAGTTGTGGAAAGATATAGACAAAATACAAGGCATCTTTCTGAAGGTTACAGTCTTATACACACTTACCTTGAGGTAAATCCTTTCGAAATCAGCAGGGCTTGCTGCTGAGAAGAGTTGCAGACGATTCAATTTAAAAGCCTTTGTGTAGGAATCAAAAGTTTTCAAAACAGTTTGTGACAGATATAGGGGGGGAAATCATTCTTCTCCACTTGACATATTGATCAAATTAGATATATTATTCTTCGTGCTGTACATGTATAATTTGAGCATGTGTCCCTGCATCTCCCCTAGTTTCAGAGTAGATAACGACATGATGCAGTGTAATACAGTTTATACCAGTTCCTCATAATAGCCTACATCTAATTATTAGTCTCCCAAAGTAGACTCATTTGATCAATGGTAACCTAGTAAATCAACATGTATGTCAGTTCCATTGATTCAGTAGCTCTACTCTAGTTGGCACTACCAGCTGAATTTAAGCTAATGTCTTCAAGTTTAGGGTTGTTACTGAGCCTTGATAGTCTGAAATGGGTTTCTGTTAATCATCAGTGAACAGTTTTATTTGTCTGTAGCACAGTTTCCTTTACAAAAGACTTTGTTAATACAATATTCTTGCTAAAGCAAATCTACTGCAAGCAGAACTCTTGCTCAAAATATTTCCATTTGCACTGAAAAAAATGTAAGTATATCAAAGACTAGATACAGAAGGGACTTGAATTATTATGTGCTGTTTCTGCAGCAACCTTGGGTGCTCAGAGAGAATAAAAAGTCATGCTGAAACTGGATTTTGGAGATTCACGTTTAGATAAGTTAGCCTTGAAGTTTGTTACCCAAAAATGTGGATGACTCAGGGATCCACCTGTGATGTCATTATCTCCCATCAAATGTGGGGAATTATTAGCTTAATTAAGAGGACTGCAAGAAGAGGGTAACCTAGCGAGGTTTTTGACCCCAGTGTTTATGGGGTCTTCTGCAGAGGAGAACCAGCCAGAGATTCAAAAGTAAACTAAAATGTGTTTTGTTGAGGGAAATTCGGTCACACACAAGATCCAAACAGTCATGCACTCACACAAGGCTAACTCAAGGAAAAGGAGGAAAGACTGATAGTGAACTTTCAGGAAGTGAGCAATATTTACCATTCTAGAAGAGTAGTGAAGAAGCAGTGCTGTGGCTTAGACTTCCATCTAAGGGCAGTACACAACCAGAAATCAGAGCAACAGCATGGCTACCAGCCAGTGAAGTACTGCAAAGTAACTGGTTTAAAAGGAAGGTTTTTATACTCTTTATTTCCCTCCCTGAAGGGGTGTGAGTTAATTGCTTTCTGGCAGAGCAAACAAAAGGGGTCTGGGAATGGACTGATTGTTAACAAAATATTGATGGTAGTCCTGGTAGCTTCTCAATGTCTTGGTTGGCTAATGTCACTGGGGAAGATTTCAGTAGGAAATGCACACAGCAGAAGTGCTTGCCTGCTACAGCTGGGCTTGACTGTTGTTTTCTGAGATTGGGCAATTGAGAAGATTAGTTTAGTGCCATTGAGTCAGGCTGTTCCAGCTAATCCACAGCAAAGTTATGACCTGGCCATGCTGAGGTTACCTCTGATCTACTTTTGCACATCTTCCCAGCTAGCATCCCTTCTCCACATGGCTTTTCAGCCATAAGTGTATATAACTTAATTTCATGCCAATTAATATTTGCCAGTCAGACCCTATCAAAGTGTGGAGGTATACGGCTGCTAACAAGTTTATTGGTGGCTTTTCTAGTAGTGAGTGAATTGTATCTTCAATTAAATGAGTTATGAGACCATTATAATTCTAACCATGTATATTCTAACCAAGCATATATTTGCAAAACATACTCATTTAAAGTTTGAGTTCTAGGTGCAGAATTTGTGTTTTCTGGGTACAAAAACAGGAATATTTAGGACAGAATGCTAGACCCTTAATTATGGAGTTCCCCATTCTTTATCCCAACCATTGTTTTCTAGAATGTGTTATCTCTGTAAAACCTCTCATTTCACTTTTCTCATTCAAACTTCAGATCCAAGTTAAGCTTGCTTGTTCAGAAATAGCTTCACAGAGTTATTTCGGGTTTCTTCATGTTTCCCTTAATACTCTTGTTGATATGGGAAGGGAAAATAATGGCTAGAATGAGAAGCATTATTATTATTATTATATAAATGAGGGAGTTAATATAAATTGAACTTGAAAGAAAGAATGACTGTAACTCTGCAATCATAGACTTGCCTCCTTAGAAGTAAGTCCCACTGAGTTGAATACCATTTATTCCCAGGTAAGGGTCAGGCCTACCTAGTACCTGGAAGGGCAATCACCAGGAAATACCAGAGAATGTAGGATATATTCAGAGGAAGACTATGGCAAATATTTTCTGGGCTTTCTTGCCTAAAAAACTTCTACTTTTTCTTTAAGTGCTTTAAGTACTTTTTTACTTTTACTTTTATCTTCTTCTTTTTTTTACTTTTTTACTTTAAAGTACTTTTACTTTAAGTGTCCATAGAGCTTTAGTTGTAGTAAGTTCTCTTCTAAGCCTTGACCACTGCCATTTTGTTGTGCTGGGAGTAAATTTGTTGTTACGAGTGTATTTCCAACTTTTGGCAACCCTGAGGTGAATCTAGCATGGGGTTTTCTGGTGGCCAAGAGTGTGTGATGCACCCAAGGCCACCCATCCATTGGGCTTCTGTGGCTGAGTTGGGAATTGAACCCTGGTCTCCAGGTCCATAGTCCAGCGCTCAGACCACTACACCACGCTGGCTCGGAAGTAAATTTATCAGAGTATATTTTGTGTTTTCATTGTATGCATTCACTAGTGCTCCTCTTGTCTACCCAAAGCTAGAAGTGAAATGCAGCTTTTTATCACCCACATATGCCTGGTTCAACATACGCTGATTGTTTGAGGAACAGGCTAATAGTTGAGTCAGATAGCTGGATCTAATGAAAGCTTACTTCATAGTTTTATTTTGTACCCTCCCATCCCAAATATCTTTAAGCAAATGCTGTGTGGTATCTGTCCTTATGTTTTGTAAATGTGTTTTCGGAGAAGCTGCCAACAAAGGCATTTGTTAGCTAGTCCATCCAGGCATAGACTTTCCAGGAATGAGAATGAGTCATCTAGAATAAGATTAGAAGCTGGTAGGTAGCCAGATATGATCCAAAGACTGCAATGACACAGATCAGCAGGTTTCTCCATCTGTTTTGATTATTTTTACAGCTAGCCATAACATGAAGCTTTTGTTGTTGTTGTTGTTGTTGTTGCTGTTATTCAGCCACATTTGGGATTCCAAGGATGAAGTGCACTTATCTCAGTGCTGGGCAGAACATATTTATATGATAAATGCGACTTTAAAAATAACACCTCCTTAGAAGTACCTGCCAGTATTTTAAAATGTAAGAGACAGATTTGGAGCAACTGCAGATGGAGAGTTCCAGAAATTGACAGACGTGCGCTTTAACTACAGTCTAACTAAAAATTAAAGCCACCACTTAATTGTCTGGAACCACTGAAATTAATAAAAGTATTGCTTTGTTGTGGATACTTCGTTGGAAATGTCCCTATGACAATACTTGTTGTATCTAGAAGAGGTGGTTCTGGTTTTTGGGAGTTGTCTGGGCATCATTCTGCCCAGTGGGTCATTGTGTTATAAGAAGAGTTGTGTTAGAGCATACTGAAAGCCAGTCTGGACTCCTGTGTGCACACTGGGCAACCAAATGCCTGTGGGAAGCTCACAAGTAAGACACAAATGCACCAGTATTCTCACATTCGTATTTCCCAGCAATTTAGTACTGTGTGATAACTGGAGGTAATACAGCCATCCTAACTAATAACCACTGATAACTTTCTCCTCCATGAATTTGACCAATCCTCTTATTAAAATCATACACATTGGTGGCTGTCAGTACACCTTGGGTTGGTAAATTTCAGAGTTTAACTGTACATTATGTAAGGGGGCACTTTGTTTTGTCTCTCTGTTCAACTTCTTTGTATGATCCTTTCCCTCCTTATAGTCTTGTAATGAGAAGGAGATGAAAAACTCCATTCTCTACCTCTTCCCCAACAGCCATAGTTTTGTTCACCCCTGTCATATCTTCTCTTGTTTATGGTTACATGCCATCAAGCCAGCTTTGACTTACGACAACCCTATGGCTGAGAGATCTTCTGGAGCCTCAGTCAGCAACTGCTCTGCTCAGGTCTTGCAAACTTAGGGCCATGGTTTGATTTAATCAGTCCACCTCTAGAATGGTCTTCTGCTTTTACTACTGCCTTCCATTTTAGTGAGCATTATATCCCCTTACTTGCTGTTTTTCTGTAGTTGAAAAACCCCAAATGATGTGATCATTCCCCATAGGGAAATTGCTGCGCTCCCTTGATCATTTTATAACCCTTTCTCACACTTCCTCTTAGGCCATTCCTGCACTACACTGTTACAATGCTATTATTCCACTTTCAACCATGCTGTGGAATCCTGGGGTTTGCAGTTCCGGGAGCGGCCTTTAGAATTCTCAGCCAGAGAGCTCTTTGGCCTCAGTGAACTACAAATCCCAGAATTCCACAGGATGTTGGAAGTAGAATAATAGCACTGTAACAGTGTCGTGCGGAAATGACCACAGTCATTGTCACTGTTGTCCACTTGTGCAACTGCCCATTGTAGGAGTGCAAGGCAAGTGGAGGATGCTGGTTTTTCTCCTCATTTTTATAATTTCTTGATTACTCAGAATGGGCAGATGAACAAGCAATGCAAGCAAGGAAGAGAAGGTTTGTTCTGAAAAAGCTTTGTCAGAAGGCAGCCAGATCGTTACAGACATGTGGAACTATAGGTACCCAAAGAGGCTGACCCCTTTTGCTTTTACAAACATATTTACACAGCACAATCAATTCCGCCCCCAACAAAATATTATCTGATAATAAATTTTTTAAAGAAATCCCAAATTATACAAGGAAAGGTGGAAAACCATTAAATGTCCTTTTGCCAGTACTCAAGAAAGAACAGGATAATTATCAGGAAACAAAATTATTTCTATACAGTCTGAAATTAAATTTCACCTTAGTTTCTGAGCTTGAAATTTAGATTTCTAAAAAAATAAAGATCAGCATTATGCTTTTCAAAATTTGACTTGAAGTGGTGATTTAAAAGCATATCCATGCATCTTTTTACATTTTAAGGTAAGTAAAAGTGTAACCTTGCTTAATTCAGTGCTGTGTCTTTCTGTTACAGATAAAAAAACAATCTGACAAGGCTGTAGCCATGGAGATAACATGTTCATGGGTTCTATATCTAAGGTTATTGATATCTCCTGATATAAGAATAGTGCCTTGTCTCTTTACAAGCATGAACATGGAAACCTTTTAAAGGTGTTGCTGCTCATCTTTCAGCGGAGTTGCTTCCATCGAGGGCATTGAGGAAAGATGACCTCTTATTCCCCTTTGGTTAGGAAAAGGCAGTCTGTGGCAGACTGCCTAAGGGCATTTCCATGCTACACTGTTATAATGCTGCTATTCCACTTTCAACATCCTGTGGAATTCTGGGGTTTATAGTTACTAAGGCCAAAAAGCTCTCTGGCTGAGAATTCTAAATGCCCCACCCTAAACTACAAACCCCAGAATTCCACGGGATGTTGAAAGTGGAATAATAGCACATAACAGTGTAGTGCAGAATGGCCTAAGAGAAAAGACTGCCGTTGGTGGGGAACCTTTCCAGTTAAACCACAGTAGTTTTCAAACAGTTTAGGGGCCTCTTTTTTCAAGGTTGTAATTCCCAATATACCTGGAATGGGTTTTGGTCGTGAGACTTTTGAGGTACTCAGGTCACAACTTGGAAAGTTGTTTTGTGACAGTGATTCATTGTGTAACTTGCTCTGACTTCCACGCACTCATATAACTTTGCTACACTTTTTCTTTCCTTTTTGTTGTGGGGAGAGAAAGCCATAGGTTTGATAAATGATAGGCATAGAACCTGAAGGAGTCTGCTCAAAATTCCTCTAAAAATACCATAAAAAACTAAACAATATTATACAAAAAAATAGCGCTGTTCCCAGTTGTTACAGTACTTAAAAGTGACTTTGTTAAGATCTCATTATAAGGAAGAAAGCCTCATTACATGTTAACTTAGTGACTTAGTGACGTGTAACTCTATGGCTCATTAACTTCCAAGCTCAGCGAAGTCATTTACCAATCGAGAAGTGTGACCTAATATAAGTGAAAGAATCTGCCTCTTTTGAAGCAAAGATGGAGGAAGGGTCTGAGTGCAAAAAAGAGGCAAGTAGTCTCGCTTTGTGGCTTAGACCCAAAACCAAGCATCTGAGGAACCTTATTATTATAAATTTGAAGCTTTGTCACATAGCCTGGTCTGGCTTATTGCTGTTTGTGGAATTTCAGTGCTGATCTGGCTGGTTATCCTGTAGCTCCCTCCTTCGGTCAGACCCGGGTCTTGACATGTAGGTTGAATCTCCATCTGGTATTCATGAGATTAAGACCTCCAACATGCTTGGATCCTCACGCTAAGCGGCTGTTGTGTAATCCTACCTTGGTTTTCCTTGTTCTCTTTTCACATGTTACATCAGAGACAAAATTATGGGAAGCAAAAAGAATATGACTTACTGATAGTAGGGTTCACTATTTAATATTTTGGAAAGGAAGCAGTGGAAACATTTGAAGGTATCAGTAGTTAGAGAAGCTTTTTGGTTTTGAGGTAAAGTTATCTAAAATCTGAGTTAGGAAAGCTGAAGTTTATCTTTTATATTGTGGTTTTTCCTCTTTTTCTTTCCCTTGCTTAGTTTACTTTAGTTTAACATTTAATGTATAGCAGGTAGTATATAATGTGTAGTATTGCTCTTTGTTCATTTTATAAATTGATGTATAATTATTTGTGGTTGTAATTGGTCTTTTTTTTTTGCTCTGATTGCCTTTTCTTTTGTGTTTTTGTTTATGTGTAAAATAAAAACAAATCTTTAAAAAATTATGGGAAGCAGTTCTTCAAACTGCTTTCAGCTCTCTTGTAAACAATCATCTCTCTTCAGCTTGGAGGAGCATTTCTGCATAGGTACAGATTCTGGCCTGCAATGTGTTTAAAGGCCAGTTCTTGTGGGACTTAAACTAGAGATCTGGGACACTTGTTAAATCCTGACAGTTCTCTGATGATAAGCGAGGGCATCTCCACAGGCGCTTCGCTTCTTACCTGTGGCGTGTTCAAGATAAGATTCCCTCTGGTATGGTATCTGGGACAGTTATATTTCTGACTCATTGGCACTTGTAATTAAACTTGGTAATTATATTCACCGTGAGGCTCGGAGTGTTGCAAATCATCCTCTCCCTTTTCTTTTTGTCTTTTGCGCATTTCATTTCTTTGTCACCATCTGCTGTGGAATGGCTGTTTTTCTTGCTGTGCACACTTAACATTGCCATCTGGGCAAAATTATTTGTCCCATTAATTGCAAGAATGTGTGAAGAAGCAAAACGAAAATTCTACTACAAGCCGGCAGAATGTCTGCTAAATGAGATCCAACCCACTTGTGAGCCACAGAACATGCACAGAGCTTGACATTATGAAATGTCTATTTTAATAGCCTCTCTTGCTAATTGGTCTCTGCTTCGCATCAAAAAATAGCTCTCTGCTTGATTCTCTCCCATGGGGAGGGCCTGAAGTGATCTGAATCTTTTTGAAAATGATAAATATCTTAAACGTGAACATTATCGTATAGTGGCTATCTTCAGATTTCCATTATCTCTTTCATTCTTATGAATTTCTGGCTCTAAAAATAGATCTTTGATTGGCTTTGTTACTATAGTGCTGTGCAGAGAGAAACCTCCCTGTGGGAGATGTGTTTGTTTTTATTTCTTTCTCTTCACCTTCAATCCCGGCATGAATACCTTACAGGCTTAAACTAATCTAATAGCCATAGAATCAGGGATGGTCCTACTATTTGAGGCAGATGGGAACCCTCCAGCTTTTTTCCCAACAAACAGAAGAATAGAAAGCGTACTTCAACTTTGCAAGAAAATGATGTTTATTTTGGCTCCACCTCTCGTGGCCTCTCAGTTTCACCTGTAGTTGCTCCACTTTTTGCCCTGCCCTGCCCACCCTACTGGGCATCAGGTGCCGCTGAGGTATCCCATCTCTCAGGGCAGCTTCAGGAGTTGTAGTTCTTTGCAGAACTAGGGAGGACGAACAAACTTCTCAGCACTCTCACTAGGCTCCCCTTCTCAGTGGTCTGTCTTGGACAGCTGACACCTGGAGGCAAGCACTACAAGCAATGGTAAGTGAAGAAGAAGTATATAGCAGAGCTGCCACACAAACAGTAAAGCAAAGTGAGAGGTGGCAGTCAAGTGGATTCAGGATTTTGCAGAATTTGGACAGCTCCCTGGAGGAGAACTTGTTCCAGCAACTTTGAGAACAGAAATTAGCCTGATGTAGCCTTCCAAGACTTAAACAACACCCGTTCAAGAAGTTGGATTTCTTTTATAGTACATAATCTGTCTGGGCTCGGAGTCTAGCGCTCCATATAGCCGATGGCATCTGAGACAAGCAGCAGAACAGATGAGAAGGTGGAATCTTGGAGGCCTCATTTGGGCTACTTGCTGTGCCTCCTCCTGCCACTGTTCAGTTGGGATAAGAGTGGGAGCTGGTGAACTTGTCACCACTTGAAGTGGGAATTCCATGCTTGTGCACTGCAAACACTGAAGAAATATATCTGTGCCAACATGCATGGTTGCTTGAGAAGGTTGATTTATTATTTACCTGGTTTCTGAATAAGTGAGGTTTCTGAAAGCAAAGGCCTCTGTAAACATTTCCACAGGTATAATCTCTGTAACAGTTGCATCATTCACAATCCCAAAACAGTAAGAAGGGGTGAGAATCATGCAGCCCCCTCAGATATTCACAGAATCATAGATCTGGAAGAGACCACAAGGATGATCCAGTCCAATCCCTTGCCATGTAGGAATACACCATCAAAGCAGTCCCAACAGATGGCCATCCAGACTGTTTAAAAACCTCCAAAGAAGGAGACTCCACCACACTCCAAGGCAGTGCATTTCACCGTTGAACTGCTCTTACTGTTAGGAAGTTCTTTCTATTGCTTAGATGGAACTTCTTTTCCTAAAGTTTGAAGCCATTGATCCATGTCCTAGTCTCTGGAGCCGCAGAAAATGGGCTTGGTCTGTCCTCTATATGACATCCCTTGAAATATTTAAGCATGGTTTTCATGTTGCCTCTTAACTTTCTCTTTTCCAAGCTAAACATACCCAGCTCCCTAAGCCTCTTCTCATAGGGCATGGTTTCCAGGCCTTCTGCCGTTTTGGTTGCCCTCCTCTGGACACGTTCCAGCTTGTCAATATCCTTTCTGAACTGTGGTGCCCAGAACTGAGCACAGTATTCCAGGTGGGGTCTGACCAAATCAGAATAGATTGGCACTGTTACTTCCTTTGACTAGACACCGTGCTCCCATTGATGCAGCCCAGAATTGCATTGGCTTTATTACCATAGCTGCCAAATCACAGTGTTAACTCATGTTCATCTGGTGGTCTACTAAGACTCCTACATCCTTTTCACATGTGCTGTGGTCAAGCCAGGTGTCACCGGTCTTATATCTGTGCATCTCATTTTTTTGCTCAGATGTAGTGCCTTCTACTCTGTTGTTGGACTGCAGTTCCCAGCATTTCTCACCCTTGGCTATCCTGCCTACAGGTGATAGGGCATGCAACCAGTAGCATGTGCAGGGTCATATTGTTCCCAACTCTGCAACAGGCCATTTTGATACTGTTGCAGTTTTGTTTGTATGGTGTCAGCTGCTTTGGGTTTTCTTTTGAAAGAAAACACAGAGCAGAAATAAATTATGACCATAGTGATGATGATGACACATATAATATTTTGTAATATGTGAAAATGCAATATGTGAATTAGCCCAATCTGATATGTATATACTTTGTTACAATATGTGTATCTGTTTTGTAAATCATAACAGAATAGTTTAATTAAAATAAAATTGTATTGTTCTAAGTCAGAGCTTTCCAAACACACATTTTAGACATGCATCATTTTGCAACACAGTAGTTCAGTAGGTAATTCAGTAAGTGGAGGCAACCCCTCCACCCGAGCCTGGCCCCCCGCCACTCCCCTTGCCAGGGTCTTCCTTGGCCCGGGGTGGTGGCAGGAGAGACAGCCCCTCCACCCGGACCTGGCCTGCTGCCACTGCCCTCAACAGAGTCTTCCTCGAGCAATGGGAAAGGCAGTTCTTCGGCTCATTATGTTTGTGCGACACACCTACACACTGCAGCTGACACACTGACTTGTCATTACACTGAATTTTGAAAGCTTTGTCCTAAGTTAAAGAGTGATTTGAATCTTTTTTTATATATATAAAGCATCTGTTAACTGGGTAAATGTTAATGTGCTAATACTTTCCTACCATTCTCATGGCTATTCAGAAAATAGCATGCAGGTATTCCAAAGGAAGACTGTAACAAGATCTTTCTTTAGAAGGGGAAAAAATGCCTGCTGACCCCATTCAACATAGTTTGATATCTTTCATGTAAGAAATAGAAGCTAAGTGAAACAGTAGAAGAGGGAAAAGTGGGAAGAGAGTAACGTGAACTGTCTGAAGGCTGAGCTAACTGAGCCTTGAGGAGCATTGCAGATTTATAAATTCAAATTGTAGAAAATGCTGTTCTTTCTAGATCTCATTCCTCTGTAAGAGCAGGTGAAGCCCTAAATATGTTTTTGCATTACCCCACTTCAAATTGCTAGTGTGGAGTTCATATGGTGGAGTGTTCCTCTATTTTAAAAAAGATTAGTTGCATGTAGAAAACTAGAAGTATGCCAGCCAGGTACACAGAGTGGTAAACTTTGATCTGATAAAAGCTCTAAGAGCATCAAAATGGACAAGGGCCATATAATTTTGAGCTTCCAGGGCAGGAGTGGACAATGGGAAAGGGGAAGAAAAACTAGTCATTTGATACAATATGTGACAAGGGATGGTTCTGAATTCAGGCTGTGGGGAAAGTGGAAAAACAACAACTCATCAAGAAGATTAGAGTTTGCAAATCAGAAGAAATGCAGGCTTGGCATCTGCTCTGCTGAACCTAAAGAAGTGTCTTCAGTCTGCCATCTTTCCTCAGGTGGTGTCAATTTGACAAGCACAGTTGTTGGGACTTGTGGTCTCCTGTGTAGCTGCATAAATAAGAATCTCTTGCTGCATGCATCAAGTAGATTTGAATGTCATCCAGGCAAGCTGGCTAAGTGCGTTACAGAGACACTCCTTATAAAAAATGCATAAGATGCTTATAAAGGCAATTACCTTTCCACAAGGCAGTAAAGGGACAGTACGTGACCCAATGAGCTAATGTGAAACTTTGAAAGGAGTCCTGACCAGTTCTTTCTGGAGGTATACCAGAGGCATCCTTCTTTTCAACATGCACACACACTAAATTACATAGTCTAAAAAACAAAAGAAATGACCTAAAAATGAACCTGGGAAAATTACTTTTTTGGGCTACAGCTTCTGGAATCCTGTGGCCAATTTGGTGAGTGGAATTTTCTTCAACCCAAATAGGGAACTTTTAAGATGAAATGTGAATGATACCAAAATATGCTGAATTGCTGTTTTATTGTTCCCAGGTGTGGAAAGTTCTTTAAAGGTTTGAAAACTCAAGAAAATGTTTTGTGGCTCATCTCATATCACCAACTTTTGCTTGGTTTGAATTTTACTGTGTGGCACGAAGACAGGGTCACACTCCCTTTTCTAGGAGAATCTCATAATCCTTGTTGCTCAAAGAACAGCATCAGACCTGCGGCAAGATGGAAGCTGACATCTTAGTGGGCTGTAATCCTTTATTGTTGTTCTCTGGGTTGTCCAGGGAAACTTGGAACAGCATAAACTCCAGGCTCCTATGTCAATTCTTTTACAGTGAACTTTCCAAAGCTGAGATGACCTTTCCCCCTAGCAACCATGCTAGTCCTGCAGTACTAGTATCCAATCTCTAATAATTTGTTGGACAAATTTTGGAAAAAACGCCCTTTTTTAAAAGATTGTTTCTGGACCTGTTGGAACTGTTGAGACTATTAAAAGGTCTTGAAGGTTGTGGTTTGCTCCATTACTGACCCTCCGTTAGTTTCTGTCTTGGGAATTTTTTAGGTTCAGAGCAACCATCAGTATTCAGACCAGCTCTAGCCAAGAGTACAATGCTACCTGTAGGTTCACTGAATCAGTAAAGAAACCAATATGATGCTCAGTTGTAGTGACAGGATAGGCAATAGGTGCCCTATACTGTTCTAAAGTAAAGGACTTCTGCTCTTCTGATAGCTGTTGGGAGAGAAATTCTGCTAAGCAAGGAATCTATGAAAAATTCTTGATGTGCCATCAGAGATCACTCCCCCCCCCACAAGGTGGATGAAGGAAAAAGGGGTTTACATTTATTCATTTGACCTTAAGTAGTAGGGAAGAGCTTATCAATGAGATTAAAGGAGGAAGAACTTTGCTGTAAAGTATAGTGGTGGAATTCGTGATCTTATAGAAAGTGCTAGTTCTGAGTGTGCTGCATTTTACAAAGAATGTAGACAGACTGGAACAAATTTACAAGATGACAGTAAAAGTGGTTGGGTCCAGCAGAGAAGTCATATCAGGAGAGCAGAAAGGAACTGGGCATGATATGATCTGTTTGGAGAAGGGAAGACTGAGGGGGCACATTATGGTATCCTACCTGAAGGGCAGCCCCATAGATGAGGGAAAAGACTTCTGCTCTATTATTCCAGAAGGCAGGACCAGATCTAATGGGTTTGTATTTTAAGAGTGAACATGAGGGGAAACATCTAGATAGTAAGAATAGTTTAAATAGTGGAGTAATTTTAATAGTGGAGCCATTTGGAATAGAATTTTCTTCCTCACTTGAGGTCTTCAACTGTCTGTTAGGGATGCTCATGCATCAAGCAAGACGCACAGCTATGTGATCTAAGAAGGCATTTCCTAGCTGAATTATTCTATGAGGCTTTCTGTGTAGGTTCAAACATGGCTGCTTACCCCATTGTCCTGTCCTCTGCTTACTTTTCTGTTTCATCTTGAGCTGAAGTAACAGCAGGAGGCTCTTTAACCCCTTTTTCTTCCAGCATGAACAGCAGTATAAGCTGCCAGAATTCAGCCCTACCCTCCCTGCAACCCAGCTACTTATGCTGCCAGTGGATAAGCCAAACTGGCACAGCTTAGTAGAAGTCAGTGACTGAGGTGCACAAGAAGTGTTGCTAACAGTGGGGAGGGAACGGCTAAAGAGCCTTCTGCCAGTGTCTCAGGATGTGCAGAATAAGGAAAGGGCTTAACCAAAGATACTGCTGTACCCTGGAGATGAAAATACTGAAGAATGCTTTGTATCTTGGGTTTGTGATGGAAGGTAAGTAAAGTATTGGTAGTACAGTAAGTCAAGGTCATTTCCAAATACAGCCTCTGTTAAAAAACTGAGGCCATTTCCACCCTGCACTGTTATAGTGCTATTATTCCACGTTCACCACCTTGTGGGATTGTGGGGTTTGTAGTTTACTGAGGCTGAAGAGCTTTTTGGTTGAGAATTCTGAATGCCCCTCCCTAAACTGCAAATCCCAGGATTCCATAGGATGTTGAAAGTGGAATAGTAACACAGTAACAGTGTAGTGCAGAAATGGCCTGAAAAGAGCCAGCTCATAGGATTGGATTTTAAACAGATAACACACGCACACATATACAAAAGACAACCGACCTTTGTGGTATTATGTTTTTAAAAATTCCAGAGAAAGGAAGGGCTGCTGTTGAGTTGGGTTAGAAAATGGCTACCATATTGCTGTTAAGCCACTTCATTCCAGATGGGAAGACTTAATTCACCTCATAGGCTTTAGACACCTTCCCTCAGGTTCTTCTTCCAGGAACAGCAGGGAGTCACCATCGCTTCCATGCTGGAAGCAGTGTAACATACATGGTTCTCTTAGAAAGCTCAAGAAGCTTCCTACAGACTTCAGTGATGATGTTGGGGGTCAGTTCTTCTAGACTTGCCAATGTCCTTAGAGGAACAAAAATCTGTTGAGTTGCCCAGAAGGTGCTGAAATGTGAATAGGATAGAGCAGATGGCAATAGAGAATCTAGACACAGTGACATGGATGGTTTAATGAAGACTGCTGCGTCTTGAGAAATTACAGTCTGTGGGTAAACTAAATTTGTCTCAACTTCACATTAGAGACCAAGGAATGCTCCCATTTCACTAACTACATCCTCAGTGACCTTTGTGTCTCTGCCTCTTGTAGAATGTGATCCAGCAGAAGTTGCCACCCCATCTTCCAGCAGCCAGTCATGGACACTGAAACTGTACCCCCACAAGAAGCCTCCCTGACAGTTAATGAGCAGGTATGTGCCACTTCTGTCACCCTCACCCCCATGTCTCAGGGATGATAGAGAGTAGGGCTGCGTATGGCACAGTGGAGCCTTAGGGAGGGTTTCCTAAAAGTAGCCACCATCAGGGATATCTGTTTGTGGCCATTGAGATATCAGTTTGTTGTGTTATGGGCCAGACTGCATCTTTCTGCAGGACATTTAGTCTATCTTCCCCTTCTCACTCTAGATTGTTGTTATGTGCCTTCAAGCCAGTGATGTAGACTCGAGTTGATTGACTTGGACTCAGGTCAGACCTAAGTCACTTCAGTGACTTGACTCAGCAAAAATTACAGCCCGACTCGACTCGACTTGAGACTTGCATATTTTTAGTGACTGACTTGCTACCCTTGGTTCACTAACTTAACCAGAAACCTTACAACATACTGGTCACATGACGATCTCTCTGAAGCCCAAAGTGTGGACACATTTCTCAGAGGGAACAGCAAATGGGCTTGAGGTGGGGTTGAGGTCTGCTCAGCAGCCTGTCCTTGCGTCATATAGGAGGAGCCATATAGGAGAAGCTTTCTAAAACTTTTCCTAAGACCAGAAGGCAAGACTCATGCTCAGAGTGCAGGGTGTGTATCTCAGAGGGGAACAGGAAATGTGTTAGGCAACGGGCTCGAGGAGGAAGGATTCTTCCTTCTAAAAGCTTCAGCAGTGGAGAATAAGAAGGATCCTATTCCCCACTTCTGAAAAAGCCTCCAGCTTTGCAAATGGGATGTAAGAAGGATCCTATTCCCCACTTCTGAAACTGCAGGTGGCACAATCACAAAAGTGGAGGGTCAACTCTACTTAAATTGTTAAAACTGACTGTATTGGACTCTGTCCAGAAATTCTGGAATACAGATTGGGGTATAAAGTTGGCTCCCAGACTTGAGATTTAACTTGAAAGTATCTTGCAAGGACTTGAGACATGACTTGAGACTTAGAGTAAAAGACTTAAACACGTCACTGCTTCAAGCTGACTCTGACCTATGGCGACCATATTATAGGATATTTCTTGACAAGATTTATTCCAAAGAGGTTTGCCATTGCTTTTGTCTAAGACAGAAAGAGAGTGTGACCTGTCCAGGATCATCCAATGGGATTCAAACCGTGGTCTCCTGAAGTTTAATATCCAAGCTGCTAAATCATATGGGAAAGATGGGCATTCAAATCAGGATATTTTTAATTTTGTAAGAAATAAAATTAAAATTTTGGGTGGCTTAGGGAGTGAAGAGTGGAAAATGAATAAGGAATTCATAGAATATAGATGCCATGCATTCTGGGGATGATGGAAACTGTAATCTAATCAATCTCCAGAGTACCACAGTGGAGAAGGCTGATACAGTGAAATGCAGCTACCATAAGTCTACTAGGTAGTTGCAGGGATAGTGTTTAATTCCTTTGTCCTCATCAAAATCTTCCTCTTGAGCCAAGTGTCTCACTTGTAAATAAATACCAGACCTCCCATATACAGGCTTCCTAAACTTACCTGAGAGGTTAGGGACCAGAGCACTGTCAGAAAATAGAATTGGTTGAAAAGCGGGACCTGTGTGCTGTACTGTAGTGAGCATGAAAGATTTAACAGAAGCTCACTTAAACCGACTGTGCATATGCTGCTTGCAAAGTCTCTCAACTGGCTTGGCACATTTTTTTCCTCACCCTCAGCTCACTTTGCAAGCAGTGCATGTGTGCCAGCAGTCCCAAGTGAGCTTCTGTAAGCAAGAAGAACTGATGAAAGAGCAGAACCCCTGTCAAATTAATGGAACTTGTCCTTAATTTGGAAGCACTGAAAGAGCAGTTCAATCAGTTTAATGATCCATGTACTCACTTGACTGGCAACAATTCATCAGTCTTCAAAGAAGTAAGCCTGTCGCTAACCTACCTAGAGATATCATAGATTGAAACAGAGTCCTGCAAAACTTGTTCTCAGCCGCTGTGGCTCTTTCCTGAGAATCAGTCCATGGTCCAGAACACCATGGCTGCTGCTACTTGCCCTTTGTGTTAAGTGTGTTGAGTCTACTCTTATTTTTTGCTGTCTCTCCTTAGGTGATTGTGATGTCAGGTCATGAGACAATTAGGGTGCTGGAAGTGGGTGTGGATGCTCCACTCCCAGCAGAGAATGAAGGGATAACTACGAAAACAACAGGAGTGGCTGGAGGAGAGGATCAAGGGAGTTGCCCTCCTGAACCCAGTGGAACAGGAAGGGAAGGGGCAGAGCAAAACACAGAGAAATCATGTGGAGAATCAGGAGGTAAGTAGCAGTCCTTACTGGTGCATTTGTTTTGTTCTGTACACTCATGCTGTCAACCCAAAAAACTACACCAGAAAGTTTAAAGTGTAAATCATAGACCAACTGTACTTTCAGCTCTCCACATTCGCTAGGGTTAGGGGCATGGTTCCCCCGCAAAAGTGGAAAAAACACAAATATCAAAATGTGTGTGTCTGTGAGAAAGGTGGCTGAGGCATAGTAGGCGGAACAGGCATCCAGAGGCCAAAACAGGTCAGGAAAGGCAGAGGGAAAGGATGTTGGTTGCATGATGACTCTGTACTCCCTCTCTCTCCTCCACTGCTGTCCTTGGATGTGGGGGGCATCAAGAGAGGATTTGTGATGCTGTGAAATTGGTCTGCAGGCCCCCGTAGCTGGCCAAGCAGCTGTGGAAGAGGAGGAAGAGGACCAGAGGTAGCTTCTTAAAGGGCTGCGTTACCTGATCAGAGCCACTGAAAGGGAAGGTTTCCCTGGAAAAGAGGCACTTCAGGTGGCAGGAGCAGCTGGAGAAACTCACAAATAATTAGATCTGTTAAAGTTATATCTGCAAATGTGGCTGACTGTAATCAAATCCATGGTAGTTAATCCTGCAAACATGGAGGGCTGACAGTATTGTACTAATGGACAATTTGAGAGGTAATATATAAAAATATACTAGAAATAGATTATCTAGAGAGTGACCCATTAGCCCCATGGGTGTCCCCTTGCTGAAGAAGTGTATTCTGTGTTCAGTAAACATTTGTCTTCCCTTGGGATACTAAAAGATTAAGACAGGTGAGCCAGTGTGTTGTACTAGTCTGAGCATTGGCCTATAACCCTGGAGATCAGAGTTTGATCATGGCTTGGCCACGGAAACCCACTGGGTGACCTTGAGTACATCATGCTCTCAGCCTCAGAAGAAGGCAAGGAAATTACCCCCCCAACAAATCTTGCCAAGAAAACCTTGTGATTGATTCATCTTAGGGTTGCCATAAGATGGAAACAGATTGAAGGCACAGAACGACAAATAATAAGGATCCCCTAGACCCCAGTCCAGATCTGGAGCTCAGTGCCTTAGAACTTGGGCCGTGGAGGTCTCTGAAGGTCACACCCTCACCGGATGACACTCAGTGCGGCTTTTCTCACATTTGTTTGCCTGTCTCCTGGTCAGTGTCTGTGTCTGTCTGATTCCCATTAGAGTGACAAAAGATGCTTCCAGATGAATGGCTTCTAACATACCACTCAGCAAACATAGTGCAGTTCTTCCATCTTTTCCACTCTAATAGAACTTTCATGTAACAAGGTAGGGAGGAAGTGGGAACAGGGAAAAATATTAGGGAAATATGGCAGGATTACCAATGACTGCAAAACTTGTGGGCACCCTGTCATTACCAGACTGGCAGTTCAAAGGCAAATGGCCAAAGCATCTTTGACAGAGCCCGGATAACCTGGGGCACATATAGGGTGGTCAAGTGCACAAAGCTAGAAGGGGGAATCCAAGCCAGGTGCTAAGGATTAGTTGAAAGACTCCAACTGGAGAACAGCAGTAGGCTGTGCATGTTATACAGAAGGAAGTGAGTGATGATTGTTTCTGCCTGATCATTGGACTTCCTGACTAGGTAGATTCTGTGTTGAGCAGAGGTGGGCACCTGACCTTCCTTGATGTGGTTAGACTGCAGTTCCCAGCATTCTTTTTCATTGGTTATGTTGTCCAGGGCTGAAAGGTGTTGCAGTTACCCACACTAATTTGGAGCAATTAACTGGCCTGGAATTCCCACCAGGTCATATTTAAATATGAATTTGGCAAACCAAAGTGGCATATCCAGGTGATATTCCCTGTTACTGCACTCATTGTATAGGTCTACTAAAAATCATTAGGAAGAGTCCTCTTGCAAATTGTGTGGTCATGTGTCCTTCAGGACAAAAGATACCATGTTGACCATTGGCAATTCAAAGTCTACAAATTGAGAGCTATGGCAAGAAGTCTTTCTGATAGTTTATCCAGATTTTGTAAAATCTTGGGGAGGAGTTGTACAGCCCTCTTGATGTTGTTGGACTGGAACTAGCCAGTATATCTACTGGTGAGGAGTTTGCAGTTCAGGAACATCTGGAGAGCAACATATTTCCCATTCCTGCTCTGTGAAATTTAGTAAGGTAAGCTAGACAAATTTTCATCTGGAGAAGGTGCTTGTAGAATTTCCCCAGAGTGCTTTTCAAGTCCTCTTCCAAGAGGAACAGTCCAGAGCAATTGTCCTTCTCAGAAAAGGGGTGGTTGGGTGAAGCATTTAATCCTTCCTTGCACCCATTTTGCTACCTGAAATTGCTCTCTTGGGGCTCTTCCTTCCGGGAAGGAAGTGGCTGTCCTGTTGTGCCTCTGAGTCATATATCCAGTCTTCACCCAATGGGACTAATTTAATGGGACATTCTGTGAATCATATCTGGATACATAAATAAAGTAGCTTCTTTCTTCCATCTTAAGGTGAAGCAAAAACATTGCCTGAAGTAACACCTACTCCCATCCCTAGCGTGCTCCCCTTCAGCCAAGTGACAAGCCAGCAAACCCAAACTCTAACTCCCATCACAGTGCAAGCTGCACCACAGGTAACTATCCTGCAGTTCTGTTTTGGGCATGTGGGAGGTAGCCTATTGACCAGTGAACAGAGGAAGTAGTGCATTCAATTTCTGCAATAGGTGGAAACATCCAGCAGTTTCCTTGGAGCAGCCAGATTGGGGTGCTATATTTATGCTGGAGGAGAATTGTCAGAAGGCTCCTACTTTGTAAGATTCTTAATGTTCTAGAACAAACACACAAAACTGTCTGGAATTGTCGTGGAGGATCATCATTGAGAGCAGGTCATTGAGGGTCATCATTGGAAACTGGCTATTCTGAAATAAAGGATACCTTGTTAAAGGCCATAGAGCTCTAGACTATGTGTCCCTTTGCAACCAACCATCTCACCAGACTTTGCAGAAATCAAATGCACTCTTCCAGTGTTTCTTCGTGGGTGTTTGTTTTTTGCTAGCATAGAGGGAGTGCCGTGGGAGATGTGCTGTGCAGCTGTACCACCTCTTGTCAGGATATAGTTTATGTTGCGGGTCCTGCTCTGTATGATACATAGCAAAGCGCTCACCATGAAATAACTTTCTAAGGAGATAAGAAGCTTCAACTCAGTCTGTAAAACCTGGTTTCTGAAGCTCATACACCTAATTTTTTACAAGAACAAATGCTTCCTTTGCCTTTGCAATGAGCAACATGCTTTCCATCTCCGATCCTAGGAAAATGGAAGGAGATCTCAGGATCTTTCCGCACCATCAGTGAATGAGTAAATGGATATGAGTTGTTGATTTGGATGCGTATAGCCCTTTCTCAAGGTTGTTCTTTCGTTATGTGTTTTGTTAACGTGTTTTCCAGCGTTCCACCCTCATTGTTTTGTATGTGAAGGGAAAAAGTGTAATTCCTCCTTACAGTTGTGTACTTAAACCCTGCTCTGGAAAACATACAGGAACACTTAAAGCCACAGTCTAATGGTAATAGTAGGTGATAACTTAGTGATCTGCTTCTGAGAATCAGCTCTCACACTTATTCATGTTTTTCAAAGCAAGGAGAACAACATGGTTCTTTGTGTACCCCACAGCTTAGACAAGGTGGGTGAACCAATCCACAGTAATTTTATAAAGAGGAAAAATATTCAATGGTGCCATTGAAATGTATCTCCCTCAACAAAACAAAACAAAACAAATGGCCATATGCATATAACATTTTACAGTAGGGATAGGAACTGGGCACCCCTATAGACCCACCATTGGGAGTGCAACTCCCATCAGTTCCACCCAGCATATGCAATGTCAGGAATTCAGGAGTTTGTGTCCAACATTTGGAAGAGCACACATGTCCCCTGCCCCTGCTTTTAGGCTGTTTTTTTTCCACCTGTTATGGAAGGAAAGTACATTTTCTTAACATATTTTCCAGGAGAAGGAGATTTGACCGTTTGAAATGTGTTAGGCTGCTTTTTTTTAAAAGAATAAAACTGGTTTTCCACAGCACCTTTTCATCTTTCCCTCTACCATACCATTCATCTCATATGCACAGTAGGACTATAGCAATTAAATTAAGATGAGACATCCTATTTTTTTTTGCATTGCATTGGGAGATGAGGTGGTATCTTTCATGGGATAACAAAATGCAACTAAGTCATCGTTCCCTTGATTCTGCGGAAAGGCCCTTACTGATGCTATGCCAGCATGGGAGAGATCACCCTGGTGCTAAGTCATTCTCTTCCTCACTTTGAGGACTTCAGATGTTTAACAATTACTGTTCCCAGTACTAGCTCATTTTGTGGAAACTGGGATCCACCAAAGAATTGAGACCAAGGCACTGGGAAGGAGATGTTTCTCAGTCAAGTGAGATGTAATGGCTTGGCATTAGCAGGGTTCTGTCCATGCACTATTTAAGGACATACAAGATCTCCTTCCATGTTCTTGTCCTCAGAATGCTCTGCCATGCAATTTGCATTTGTAAAGAAGAGGAAAATATTTTTGCTTGTCAACTATGCATGTCGAACTGCCGATATATACCTGATGAATAGATGGCCTGGTGGAGAGTGCTTCAGTCTATCTCTAATGGAGCAGGCAAACCTGCTACTGACCTCTGCAAGGAGTAAATCCAGCTTTGTTTTCAGTGTATATTTTAAGCACCCTATGGAACATTGGAAGGAGATGAGTTGCTCTTTATGGCAAGACTCTTTCCTTCTCAATCGCACCCATAGGGGGAGCAATGATACCAGCTCCACCAAGGAGGTGGTACAACTTGCACCAGCTCCCCCTGCCTTCTGGGACATTGTCCCAGAAGGAAAAAATCTGGTGCAGACACACACTTAGACAACTAGGGTTCACTGTTGTTTGCTAACAGGGTACCATTGTGCTTAGGGGGAAAAACTCTAGGCAGCCTAGAGCTGTAAAAGATGCTTTGGTCTCACATGTTATATTGATTTTGCAACCAGCCCCCACTTGGGTGTTACAGAGCTGGATCTGCCCAGCTGCTGGCAATGGGGTGCAAAGCCACACACGGGCACAGCTCAGGTGGGCACCTCCTGGCTGGCTGGGCTTTCCGTGGGCTTGGTGACGTGACTGCTGCACTGATGCTGTCTGCAGTGGCGTTGATTTTTTTTTCCCTTTTCTTTTTTAAATCTTGTTTGCTTTTGCAGGTCTTGACTCAGGAAAACTTAGCAACAGTTGTGACAGGCGTAATGGTTCCAGCAGGGGCAGTTACTCAACCTCTTCTTATCCCCATCAGTATTGCAGGTCAAGTGGCAAGTCAGCAGGGGCTGGCTGTGTGGACATTTCCTGCAGCAACGGTCGCTGCCCTACCAGGATTGACGGCTGCCTCTCCTACTGGGGGAATTTTCAAATCACCTATAACCAATTTGCAAGGTAACCACCACTTCCTAGAGGATCTCTCATTGGGATGGTGACCCACTGCTTGGGCAAGAGCATGCTGGGAAGGTCAGGAGGCATTCTGTGCCCTTTATGAAATGGGGTGTTGGCTCATCAGTTTGTATTGAAGGAGGGGTGCTGGGGATCGCTGGGGATGTTTTTAGTTTTATGAGCTGAGAGGGGAAGGAGTGGGAAAGGATTTGCTCTTAATTAATGACCATTGCTTTAGAAGGCATTAGGCATCCTCATAGAGGATAATGGCTGCTACTCAAAACAGCTGTGCAGTAAACCCCGTATCAAAGGCAATATGGCACTTCTTACCAGTTGCTGGGGAACGTGAGTGGGAGATGGTTGCTGTCCTCCTCTTCTGCTTGTGGACTTCCCAAAGCCATCCATTTGGCCCCAGTGCGAGGAGAATGTTGAGCTGGAAAGGCCTCTTATGTCCTTATCACTCCAGTCCATTGACCTGTGCGTACTGTGAGTGGGCTTTAATGGGAGATTTTAGAAGGGGAGCTCATAGCCACTGGTGCAAAGCAATGCACTGCCATATCTGCTACTTCCATTGAAATGAAGGAGGGGTGGGGGTAGATAGCCCTTGTGTGTAGAGGACCTTCATCAGAGCCTTCATACCCAGTGCAAATTTGGTTGCACCATGTGCAGCAGTTTATATTTTAGAGTCTGTGGTCAATTTCCTGGAAGAAGATTACATGTTTGTCAGTTCCTCTGGGTTGTTCAGGAGAGAATGTTCTTGTCAGTAATATCCACAAATTACTTATATTTAGACAACAGGGAGCCGCCGTAGGGTATTGCTGTGAGCATTGGACTACAACCCTGGAGAGCAGGGTTTGATTCCCTGCTCAGCCATGGAAAACCATCGGGTGACCTTGGATGCATCACGCACTCTCAGCCCCAGAAAATCCCATGATAAGTTTGCCTTAGGGTCTCCATAAATCAGAAACAACTTGAAAGCACAGAACAACAACTAATAGAGAGCAGTGCTTAGGAGTGTTTATTCCTTAAGAGAAGCTATTGTGCACAGCATTAAAGTGTTCAAAGTACAAGATTGTTGGGCGCATCACACACTCTCAGTGCCAGAAAACCCCATGGTAAGTTTGCCTTATGGTCACCATAAGTCAGAAATGGACTTGAAAGGACACAATGATAATAATTTAGATAGCATCACCAAATTAAGAAAATGTAGTCAAGCCAGGATTTCTTCTTCCATTACAGTTTGTTACAGGGAGCCTATGATGCGAAGGCTCCAGATGACTGTAGCTGTCATTGATCATAACAGCTAGTACAGCAGCCACAGAGGCCATCTTGTTGCTCTGCCTCAGGGCTTCTGCCTGCTTGCTTCCACCAGCACTTGATTATAGCTTTGCATCTGTGATGAGGAACTTGAAAAATGAAGGAAGAAAGAGTGTTCTCAGTTTAATATAAATGCTTACACCATCATCATTTGGCATAATGTAATATGTCACTTTCTGTAGTGTCTCTCATTTATCTCAGTATAATGTAGCAACACATAGGTCTGTATGTAAAGCACCTGTTCCATACTTTACCCTTAAATCATGTTTCTCACCTATTAGATACCCTAGACTGGGGTAGGTAACCTCTGCAGGGCAGGAGGCCAAGATGGCACCACCAGACCCACAAGGATCTTACAAAGAACTTCACTTTGGTTTTAAACAATGCACAGGGAGCACATACTTTGTTTTGAAATCAAATTATGCTTCCAGGGGTATACGTTATTTTAAGCAAAAACTGCAGAGAGTTTTGGCTGCAGTAATGGCATTGCAGCAAAGTCAGAAGAGGCAGTGAGATTGGGTGGGTAGGTGGCTAGAAAAAGTGGGGCAGACAGCCACTTATGGGTCACATGTTTCTTCTCACCTTTGATATGCACGTGTTAATTTTCCAACTATTTACTCACATGTGATGGGGTAGAGAAAATAAGAGTGGGAGAAAGAAATGTATCGTCCTTGCAATAATTTAGTGACTCTTCTTCTATTTGTCTCACACCCACAGCTGCCGCAGTGCTGAACACAGCAATACAAGCCCCTTTGCAACCAACCCAGCCTGTCCAGACACAACCAACAGTCCAGCCAAGACCAGCAGTCCAGACACAGACTGTGTTCCAGCCTCAAGCTCATCCAGCCATTTTGCCACAACCTGCTGCAGTGTCCACACCACCAGTTGTCAAACCACTGGAAACTCAAACACAAATAACAGTTCAGCCAGCGGGATTTGCCTTTAACCCTGGAATAGTAAGGAGCTGAAAAACGTCATTGAAGAGGGATTGGTAGCTAGCTCAGAAACCTTGAGATCGGGTGGGTTGGTGGCAATGGACAAACTTCGAGTGGATGTTTTTCTCATCTGGTCGGGTCTGTTGAGACACATGTAGTTTAGTGGTAAGGCCATGCATCATCTGATCTTTCCAAAGAAATTTTGCAATTTGTTTCGATTATAATATAAGCAGCAGTTCCTGGGATATCTTCTTACCTGCTGAATAGATATGAACAATGAAGGGTGTCCATTTGCCAGATAACATTTACCTTGATTCGGTCATCTCTGGTGTAAATCCTTTAGTCGCAACCCACGTGCACTGTTCACACAGTCAGACTGTGTGACTGTAATGATAGGTTATTGGCTTTCTTCTGCATCTGGAAGTCTCTTTTCCTACTTAAAAAAAGCACAGCAGAAATACATAGTTTATACTGGCCGTACTTTATTTAAAGGTCACTTCATGTTATCAAGGTGGGCCATTCATCTTCATCAACAGCTGTACAGTCCCTTGGAGAGCAGAAGTGTTCGTTCTTTGGCCATCCAGATGTTTTGGACTTCATCTCCCAGAACCCCTGACCACTGCTGGCTGGAACTTATTGTGTGTTGTAACCCAACCCACCTGAAGGGCTATAGGTTGGGAACCACAGCTTTAGATTAGGGTTGGGGGGACTTGAGGCCGTTGTGACATTTTGAACTGCATCTCCCATCAGCCAAAAACAGCACAACCAGTGGTGAGAGGTAGGAGGTTGTAATCCAGCAACACCTGGAGGAGTACATGTTCCTTGATCAAAGCAGGGATAGCCAAAGCAGTAGACCAGACCATCACTTTGTTTTCTTCATGCAATTTCTGCAGGGTCTTGAATCTGACTGGCAGGTCACCAGTTGGTGATCCTAGTTTTCAGGTGTGCAGAACAATGTACCTACATGACCCTAGTTTTCTCTAAAACAGCCTTGCCTAGATGGGCTAGCACTGTTAACATCTCCCTACCGAAGAAAGCAAGGGAGGCAGCTGAGACAAAGAAATCAATTTCAGGAGTGAAGGAGGATAGAGAGTAACATAAATTTTGATCTTTGGCTTTTGTTTTCTCCTGCAGATTAGTGCAGCTTCTCTTGGAGCCCAAACCCAGCTTCTCAGTTCCCTGGCTGCCACGCCAGTGATTGCAAACACTATTCCTAGTGTACAGGGGATAACTGGGCAGATCTTGACCAATGCACAGGGGCAAGTAAGTGCTACAGTCTTCAGAAAACCCAGTCAAAGTGACAACTGAAAAAGGGGCATGAATGTTTACCACCCTTTTATTAAATAAAAAGAAAGGGATAACCTCATCAAGTATTTCATTTATTTATGTAATTTTAAAAATATTGGCCAGAATCCTGTTGGCCAGTTATGAATATGTAGCTAGTTACAATTATGCATTTGTAACTGCTATGTATTCACAATCCCTATGTTGCCCCTGGGGTTATGTAGGGACCATGGCATTTCCTCAATCTGGCAAGCAGCCACTGGCATTGACGGGGGTCCATTCCACCCCCATCCGCTCATGCAAGTGATCTCTGGCACTGCCTGTCACACCAGAGTTCACTCGTGGGAAGGGATGGGAACATGAGGCAGAATCTTACTGGTCAGCAGGAGAACAGACCCCTGTTGATTCTGGTGGCTGCTTATCGGTAAGTGGAGTTTGAGAGGTCTGGCCAGAATCCACTACAAACCACCATAGCCACAGTGCTGTACATTACATTACTGTATGTAATGGTCATACAGGATTCCCCTGACTGCACTTTGAATTAGAATCAAGGTAGTTCATGAACAGAAAAAAAAATGGAAATTAAAATTAAAAACATAATTTAGAAAAAGATGGATGCAAGTAATCCCAAATCAGGAATTTGTAGATTCTTTTATTTAGGTGACTCAAAAGTACTGAATTTTAGTTGGGAAATGTTCAATATCAGCCATTAAAAATAAGGCTAGGCCCTTAGGTGAGATTTAATATCGAGCCTGGATATGATGGTACTCTAAGTAACACCAGCACAAACATTGTGGACACCTGGACTATTGAGATTCCAGGTAATATTGTGCCTGGTGAAATACCAAATAAACAGCAGCAAAAGATGTTAGATATTATATACTTTCCTGAGTGCCTTTCTTTCTCTTTGTACTATCAAGATTACTAAACAGTGGTTCTTTCTTGCTGTGGAGGCCGTCAGTGTGTTTCCCCAAGGTATCAACCTCTGAAGGATCTAACAGAGGGTTTTCCTATCACTGCTCATATCCACCCACTTCAGTACCACCAGCTGTACTAAGAACAGCACTTTGTGGGTAGATAACATGATATTAGTAACATTCTGCCTGCCTCTGATAAGGACGGAGGGTGAGAGTAGTTTCAGGACTGGAGCCAACCAGACCTTTTCCCCTTAGAGCAGGTCCTGTTGCTCTGTTCTTCAGGATGTATCTGTATGAAAGCCTCAGTGTATTCCTTTGCTCCTCCTAGCACTCTCACTTTAGTTCCACTCGGCCTGCCCTCCTCCCACTTGAGGGGGAGAGAATGAGGATTTACAAAGACTCTGTGCTCCAAACTTTTGTATCTTCCCTTGTCTTCTCTTCCAGGTTATTGGCACCCTGCCATGGGTGGTGAACCCAACGGGCATTGCCACAGCAAACCCTGCCCCTGCCACGTTGCCAGCACAGAATCTACAGGTGCAGGCAGTGACACCCCAGCTGCTTTTGAATGCCCAAGGCCAGGTCATAGCTACCTTGGCCAGCAGCACCATCCAGGCAACAGCAGCTGTGAGGAAACCCAGCTCCCCTGAATCTCCAGCAAAGACTGAGGTGAGCTTCTTCATACAACCAAGATCTGCTGAATCTGAGGGGAAGTCTGCTGCAAGCAACCAGTCTACTTGGATGAAGTTCCTGCCTATATGAAAAAGATGGGACATTTTGGGCTGGAGCCTGGAAACCACTCAGAGAAAGAAATTGCTGGAAAGGGATTTTCCTGCTATCTTGTTGTCCTGTGGGTCTCTGAGAGCCTTCTTCGACAGAGCTTGGATAGTTCTTTTTAAGAAATATTAATATAAGGATATGCTGAAGGCACCTGTAACTGAGGAATGGTAGAGTGATGCTCTGCAGACTTTTGCCCACCACCTCTTCTATTAATTTTTCTACCTTTCCTTCTATTAGTTTTACATAAAAGTAGCTTTCCTAGCAATGATTCTGAAGGAGGTGGGCTTTGGCCTGCACAGGAGGGCAGTGGGAAAGGATTCTGCCCTATTTTGCTTGTGGAAGGGTGCATTTTCTCCAGCAGCCCTCTGTGTATCAGGGCCCACTTCATTTCAGACCCTAAGGAAACCCTCCTTGGAGGCAGGGAATGAGGCAGGTGGATGTAGAAGTCCTCTTCTGCCATTACCCTCCAATGGAGATCTGAGCCATCTTCCTTATTCCAACAGATCTGTTGTTCATATTATGTAGCATTATTCAAAATGGGACACACAGGCCTTATCAGACTGTTCTGCCAGTAGCAACCCACTGTGTTTGAGAATATATCTGAACATCTCTCTCTTTTACTGTGTTGGCAGGTCCAGCCAATTCAACCTGCCCCAACTTTAACACAGCCAACTGTGGTCATTGCAAGTCCTCCTGCTGCAGCCAAACTAGCTTCTGCCCCTGTCCCCATCACCTGCTCGGAGACCCCTACTGTCAGCCAGCTGGTTTCCAGTAAGCATTTGTGTGGTCATTTTTGTTTTTATGATAGGTAGAGGGTGGCTTGCAAAAGACTGTTAATAGGAAGTGCTTCGTGGTCATTATCTTTTGAGTAGTTATGGTGGGGTGGTGCAAGGTGGGGTTTCCAGTAGACACCCGCAAAGGGGTGTGCTCTTCTCCTGCCCGGGGTGGTGGTGGCTAGGTTGTTTAGTATGCATGGCTGCAGGAGGCACAAGTGCATCAGAAGGGATAGGAACCTGTGGCCCTCCGAACATCACTAGATTCTAGCTCCCAGCTAGCATATCAAATGGCTGCGTGATCAACAGGAGTCATAGTCCAACAACATATAGAAAACCACAGGTTCTCCTCACCTGGGCCTGGAAGCAAATTTTTCTGATCTTTTTTTTTTTAATTAATGTAGTTCAGTCAGAGGCCTTAGCAGAGAACAAGCTGCATTGTCTAATTGATGATCATTTACTTCCTCTCCCACATTAGAGCCTCAGCCCCCCAACAATGGAAGTGATGAAGATGGAATAAACTTGGAAGAAATTAGAGAGTTTGCCAAGAACTTTAAGATTCGACGCCTGTCTTTGGGTCTAACACAAACACAAGTGGGACAGGCATTGACAGCAACTGAAGGGCCAGCATACAGCCAGTCTGCTATATGCAGGTGAGCTAGACACTGAAGTGTTCCCGGGGCTCCTTCACCTTTTAGACTTGTGTAGTGTCGGGGTATGGAATTTGTACTGGGTATTTGAAATGAATGTTGAGCTTGTCTCTTTGCTACCTCTTTTGAACCAAAGGAGGGAAAAATGAAACTGCTGTTAGATCTCAGGGTGACTTGCAGTAGATGGAATAAAGCATTCAGATTTCCAGCTTTTTAACAAGAATAATAATCATATGTCTAATGAAATAAAAGTTGGCCCAGTTCAGGTCACTAAAACAGACTTCTTAAATCTGCCCCACTGAACCTCTGCACAAACCATTCAAGTTGGCAAATCTCATGGATTTAGTAAAAAATAGAAATACTAACATAGATACCACAAGCCTGAACTCTTCTCATTGCCATTTTATGTAGTGCATTAAAACAGTGGGATAATAATTAACTTTAACTCAGCTTAGTGCCAGAAGGGCAAAATAGCTATATTTACAAAACATTGCCTAGATTGGGGTTTCCATATAAGGTTGGACTTCAGTTCTCAGAAGTCCCATCCAGCATTGCTTGCAGACGGAGATTATGGGAGTTGTAGTTTTAGGGTTATAGAGCGCTCCCATTTTAAACTCTGCGCTAAGCTAAAGTTTTGCAGAGCTGAGGTGGAGTGGATGAGGGTCAGGACCTGGGACCCTTTCACACTACATAATTCTGGTACTATGATTCCATTTTAACTGCCATGGCAACATCCTATGGGATCGGCAGTTGAGGGACGGGCCTTTAGAATCCACAGCCGGGAGCTCCTCTGCTGCCTCTGACCAAACGACAAGCTCCCCAGGATTCCATAGGATGCTGTCATGGTAGTTGATGTGGAATAATAGTGCTACAATTGTGTAGTGTGAGAGGGGTCCTGGAAATTTTAATTTTAGATTGCAATTCCCAGGCTGTTTGAGCGACTGGGGGCGTTGTAGTCCCCAAAAGTAACTGTTCCAAACTGTGGTGATAGCATTCATTTATGTGATCTGGACCTAGTCAGGTGGGAACAACGTGGCCTCTTAATGCTTCTCCCAATGTTTCCTGTTTACTTTGCAGGTTTGAAAAATTGGACATCACTCCCAAGAGTGCTCAGAAGTTGAAGCCTGTGCTGGAGAAGTGGTTGAGTGAGGCTGAGCTGCGGAATCAGGAGGGCCAGCAGAACCTGATGGAATTTGTGGGTGGCGAGCCCTCCAAAAAGCGTAAACGTCGCACGTCTTTCACGCCGCAGGCCATTGAGGCCCTCAATGCCTACTTTGAGAAAAATGCACTGCCCACAGGCCAGGAGATCACAGAGATTGCCAAGGAGCTCAATTATGACCGTGAGGTAGTCCGGGTCTGGTTTTGCAACCGGCGACAGACACTCAAAAATACCAGCAAACTCAATGTCTTTCAAATCCCTTAAAGGTCCAGGGATATGCCTGAAGAGCCCTGCATAACCTTAACATTGCTGCTGTAAGCACTTTGTGGCTAACTTCCCCCTTGCACCCGCTGATCCTTTTACAGTGATGACTGGCATGGAAGATGTGAGGCAGGAAGGAGTGCCTCTTGTTTTGATGTCCTCCCAGCCTTTTTTGCCTCACATGGCCCAGTTGTGTACATGTCAGCTGTGTCCTTTCTCCTTGAGTGTCGTGCTGGAGCTGTGAAGGGTTTAGGAAATACATATGCCTTTAGTTTCTTTCTGTGTCAGACAAAAACATCACCCAGTTTATTTCTTAAAAAAGACTTCCTGTGTTTTTGTATGAAAAGGTAGCATTGGGACTGACACCTGAATTGCATTCACCAGAATTTCCTGTTTCCCTTCAAGAAGAAATATGTAAAGTCCTGATCCATTTCACACTCTTTTCATAGACAGTTTTATCTCTCCATGCACAGTAACAGGCCCAGTATCTAAGCAGATTAGTGGCATAATTTATATCTTTCTTGTGAAAACTTATTATTATTATTATTATTATTATACAGAGCACTATTAAACTAAAAGACTTTTTATTCACTGAGAAAAAATTGCCTAGTACCTTTGAGTCTGCAAGTTTTCTGGGATCCTGGGTGGAATTTCCTTATTTTTAAGAGTGCTGTGTGATCGAAGATGATGGTTCACTGCATAGCATCTCTATTCCCAAGGCATGCTGGGTAGAAGGAGGGAGGGCCTCCTGATTTTTTTTAATTCCTTGGAAACCTCAGATCAGCATGGTTGCTGATGGAAATACTGAGCAGTATTGTAAGAGTCTGTTTTGAGCAGAAAAGACTATCAAGCCTAGTGGCAAGAAAATGCAGGCATTTGTAGTAGCAGGGTTTCTGACTGGAGAATGTCAGATCAGTGGTTTGCACTAAGTAGGGATGTCTCCACTTTGCACAACTACAGCAGTTTCACAACCTTTTAATTGTCCTGTCTCCATCATACAGACTGCTTGGATTTGTTATTTATTGGCGTTATACTTTAAATTCTCTCCTAAAGTGCTCTGGTTCACTTCACCTGACCTGCAGCGCCAGAGCCTTCTGTGGCAGAGAATTCTTAAGACTACACAGCCAGAATGGTGTGATGGTTTGAGTAGTGGGCTATGACCCTGGAGACCAGGGTTCAGTTCTCCAGTTGGCCATGGAAACCCACTGACCTTGGGCACGTCCCACACTCTCAACCCCAGAAAACCCTGTGATAGAGTCTCTGTAAGTCGGAAACAACTTGAAGGCACACAGTGACAACAATACCAAACTACAACTCCAGTATTCCACACAACAGAGCCATGGTGTTAAAAGGCTATAATTGTGTAATGCAAATCAGTTGTTTTCAAAGTTTGATCTGCTAGATGTTTGGGACTTTAACTCCCAAAATCCCTGAGCATTGGACATACCAGTTCCAACATCTGGGAGCTGATGTCCAAAACATTAGGAGGACCAAAGTTTGACAACAACTGGTTTGACAACACCGTAGCTTTGGCTAGTGGTGATAGATCTCTAGGTAGCCTGCAGTGGATCAGTAAGGATTTCTGACTCCCTTTTATTTAGTAATAGCAACAACAACAACAAAAATGACTTCTCTGACTCTTCCTTACCCCACCTCCAAATATACTTCTGAAATGAAGAAAGCCAGGGTAAACTAGATTGTGTGTGTGGAATGACTGCAATCTCAATTCAACTTCAGTGTGCAAAGCAAACTACTAAGCTCAGAATTAATAGATGTATGTCCTCAGTACATAGACCACTTAGTAGATCTTAGGCTTCTAGTGAAAAACAAAGCAGATCTTGAAAGGCTGGAGTTTGCGTGCCTGTGTTCTTGGTCCCAGTAATTCTGAGGCTGTTAAACACCCGTGATGTGTGATCCTTGTTCAAAATCACTGTGAGAGGAATTGCTGTCAGAGAGTTCCAGAGACAGATAAGACTGAGGACTATTTACCTTGCTGCAGGAACAGTGACAGCATAAAACATGAGAGGTATCAATAAACATTTGGTTGATGGACCAGGTGCACTGCAAAATGTGATATGTGCAATCTTGTTTCCTGGTTTTGAAAGGGGTTGGTTTTTAATTTTTTTAAAAAGGTTAATAATTTTAACACAAACAGTTTCACAATCAATTCAATTCACTATCAAAGCAAAATGCATTCAGTGAAAGAAAAAGGAGAAAGGAGAAAAGTAACTTATTAAAACAGAATGCTAAAACACTGGACACCAACCGACTTAAACATTAACTTAGTGAAACACAAAAGAACTCCTGACTGTTCCCAAGACAAACCATAATGAAAGAAAAAAAAATTATTCTACCCTTACAGGTCCAATTAAATAATTCTACTAGAATTATTAGTAACCATAGCCATAGATTATTGCATCTGCAGATTTATTGCTGCTCAAAAAGTCCATAAACAGTTTCCAATCTTCCAAAAATAATCTTTTGGGGCTTGGTTGTGTTCTCAAAGCAGGGTAAAAGGCAATCCAAAGTCTAAGCCCGCAGAGTCCAAACAGAGAGCAGGTATCCAGCAAAGGCAAATCCAGAAACAGAGTCAAAAGGTAGTCCAGAGGCTAAGTTGGCAGAATCCAGACAGGGAGCAGGTATCTAATGAAGGCAAATACAAAAACCGTTGAAAGACATTCTGCTGCCTAAGGTGGAGCATTAAATGATGCCTCTCCCCCACAGAGACGTGGTGTCCAAAGAGTCATGGTACCTAATTACCCAGGATCAGCCAAATTATTCAGTCAGCTGAGGAAGGAAATCCCACAAGCACCTCTCTCCATCCCTTTAATGAATTGATTGATTAATCAATTGTAATACTGATTACTTTCTTTTCCTGAAAGCCAAAGTCAGTTGCCTGAGGCATCTGCCTATTGGTAGGACCAGGTCTGAGAAGAACAGCTTACTTCATGTGTTTTTTTGTAGGAGTGGACAAACCAACGGAGGAGAGGTTATTGACCATGTTAGTCAAATAGAATACCCATGTTTGGAGGCAGTGTAGCTCTGAATACCAGATGAACAAAAGGTGGACAGCTGTCACTTTTGTGTTCTGCTTGTATATTTCCTAGAGGCATTCAGCTGTTTGCTGTTGGAAACAAGAACGCTGGCTCTTTGGTCTGATGCAGTTACGTAGATCTTACATTGTGTGCATTGCTTTCCTGCTGTATAAAGTCTAACTCTGCAGAGCCTTTCATTCATAGAGCATAAAATCTTAGAGAAGAGTATATTGAAGATGGGTTTTATGCTGAGACGCAAGAAAAGATCACATCTTCAGAAAATTTTTGCAAAGCACAATTGTGTTCTCATAACAGGAGGGACTGAAAGACACAAGTGCTACATTCTTGCTACTCTTCAGTGTGTGTTTAGGACAGTGGTTCTCAACCTGTGGGTCCCCAGATGTTTGTGGACTTTAGCTCCCAGAAGCCCCAGCCACTATGGTCAATGCTCAGGGCTTCTGGGAGCTGAAGTCTAAAAACATCTGGGGACCCACAGGTTGAGAACCACTGGTTTAGGAGCTTCTGCTGACAGCACAGGCTCAATTTAACGTGGCTGCGTTACTACAAAGACTTCACGATCCCCCTTTCTGCTTTCATCCTTCACAATGAAGCATGGATCCAAGGCAATAACATCCAGTAGGTGGCAGCACTTTCCAAATGATCATAGACCAACCCTAGACTGCTGGCTATGTCAACAGGATTGTGGGAGTTGCAGTCCAAAGCATCTAGGGGCGCAAGGTTACCAACCTGGGGAAGGGCCTTTTGCACTTTTTAAAGTCTCTTGATACCTTATTGATAGAGAAGAGCTTAGTAAAACTACAGTTTTGGACTTCAGTTCCAAGAATCCTCTGTCCACCAGGACTAGGAGAGTGAGTTACAAATCAAGAACCTCAGCTCTGCCATTAGATCACAAAGTAGGTGTCAGAAAATCAGGTTTGCCCAGGAGGAGTATCAGAATTAGTCTGTTTTTGCCAATTAATTGTACCAGACAGGAGATACTCCGCATGATACCTTCTGAAAAGACAGTCGTAGTAGCTTGGGATATTTGAAAGCAGTGGTCAGGAAAACACAGAGGCAGAGAACTAGGAACCTACTCTGTACAAGGAGTAAGGGAGCCCTAAATGCAGCGGGGCTACCTTAGCACTGTTTAAAGTAAGTGAAGTAGTACCATACTGCCATCTAAAAATCCCAGCCAATAAGGCTACTGGGTGAAATCCAATTGTTAATCTCAGCTAGTGTAAATCCACTGAAATAAACGCCTTTAATCCCATCAGGTCTACTGTAGTTGGGTCCCTAATAGGTGGAGTTAGTCCATTAATACAGATTTTAGGATTATGCAATAGTACAACTACTTAAAACGTGGTTCTATTATATCTATTCTTCTTCTTCCTATTGTTATTGTTATCATTCAATTATTATTTAAAAGATACTGATGTCTTGCAATGCATCTCAGCCCACAGATGTGCATACCATATGCACTTCACAAATCTTCCTCTGGTCTATGTGACTTCAAGGCATAGAGGCTTGAAAGTGGACCCTTGTTCCATGCTGAAAATAATGATTGATACCCAGCATGGGAGGTTAATCTTTTCCCTGTGCCCCCCTTCCTGCCAGTTCCCTCCCTCTGCAAGAAAAGATTCTGTTGGTACCAATTAACAGCTTCTAGGAAGAAAAGGATTAACTCTCATCCCAGTACCACAAACCCTGTCTTGACTGGAAAGCTCTGAAGTTGTCATTCAAAAACAATTGAGATACGGCTGGTGCATTTCCCACATGTTCTAATTTACCCTTGAGGTCATCTTCCTACCTAGATGTCGGTCTTCTGTCTCATCTTTACTTTGTGAAAATCAACTGTCAGTGTTAATGTTGCCAGTTCAAACTACACACTTATACATGTTCATCTGTAAGTAAGCCCCACTGAACTCATTGATTCTTTCTCTGAGGATATGTACGTGTAACAGCACTGTAAAGAGCTATGTGTAAAAGCAAAATTCTATGGCAAGATAGATATTTAATCCTGTGGCCTTCTAAAGTGATAGACAACATCACTTTTTATATTCTACACACCTTTCTAACACATATGTGTGTGTGTGTGTGTGTGTGTGTGTCTCTTCTGTATTCACCAGAAATGTATAGAGATATTCTCCCTGCAATCAATATGTAAGAAAAGCAAAAAAATGCCATAGTTAACAAGAGCATGGATGAGATGGATGCAGTTACCCATCAGTTCCACCTCCCAAGGGCTGCTGGCCCATGTGAGTGATATCAGTGCAGGAGTGGGGATCCATTGATTCTCCAGATGTTTTCCACTTCCATGCCTCAAAGCCTACAATATGGCCAATGGCAAGGAATTCTGGGAGTTGTTGTCTAAATTACTGTATTTGTTGGCATACAAGACTCACTTTTCCCCAAAAAATTATTGTTTGAAAACATACGCCTGTGTGTCTTATATGCTGGCAAATAGTATCTGCCAGTGTATAAATGGGGTGCAGCTCATACACAGGTGCGGCTTATACATTGGCAAATACAGGTACTTGGAAGGCCAAAGGTTCCCACCTTTGCTATAGCATCAGCTAACAAGTCCATTATGGCTGATCACTGACTTTTAACCAGCGTCCAAAGACACAGAGAGAACCAATTAAAAGGCACAGTGTAGCTTTTCCATATTTTCCTCCTCAGTGGATTTTAAGACCAAAGAAGTGACGGGAAACCGTGGAAGTTGGAATGTGGTATCATCTGGGCTCTCTGTAAAATTCTGTGAACAAGACGGGGCAGCAGAAACATAAAAGCATCATCTGAAAAACAGACAAGTACTGAACGTGGATTTGGCACACAGAGATCCCGCCTGGTGTTGTGCTACTGTGAATGAGCCACAGGTTGAGCTTTCATACTGATTCACAATCGGTATTATTGAGTCTGGACAGTTCATACTTCAGCTGAAACACACCAGTTTTTGGTTCACGTAATGTCCACTTGTAGCATACATATTCACCTGGAAATAAGTTCCATTGGACACAAAATGACTTCCAAGGAGGCCTGCTTATGATTTTGCTGTTTATCACTTGACAAGAGTAGCATCCACTACAGCATACCCAAAGAAGTAATGAAATACAGTCACCAACATAACTTTCTTGTCACATCAGATACATTGTACCATGCTTTTTTTTAATGACAACAGTTCACCTTGCTAGATGTGGGTTTAAATTGTGAGCAATCAAGGGAGGTTATACGGATTGTAAAGGTCTCCTTACCCATGCAGTTCACTAAATGAGTCTTGGGGATTTCTACGGGACTAACACCAAAGTCGGTGTGCATAGGGGTTGAAGGCCATTTCTGCACTACACTCTTATAGTGCTATTATTCCACTTTCAACCTCCTGTGGAATCCTGGGGTTTGTAGTTTCCTGAGGCCAAAGAGCCCCCTGGCTGAGAATTCTAAAGGCCCCACCCTAAACTGCAAGTCCCAGGATTCCATAGGATGTTGCAAGTGGAATCATCGCGCTATAACAGACTCGTGCGGAAATGGCCTTGCATTTCTTTCTCCCTTTCAAACCACCCCCGATTCCCTCCCTGAAGATTCTCCCCTGGCGCTCCCCCCTCCCATTCTGCGCCTGACTCCCAGTAACTCCGCCCATTCCCACCTCCAGGCTCGGTCTTAACCTATGGGGCAGCCAACGTTTTTCCTCTCTCGCCCTTTGGTTGGCTCGCCGGAGGAGAGAGCGAGGAAGGCGCTCCGCGATTGGCTGGAGGGACTCGGGGGAGGGGGCGGGGCTCGGCGCGCTTCCCCGGCCGGGCTGCTGCATGTAGCGGAGTTCGCTCCCTCGCTCTCTGTCTCTGTGCCTCCATGTTGAGGAGGCCTCGGCGGGGCGGGGAGGAAGCGGGGGTCGCTCCCAGGGTGGCGTTAGGGGCAGACCCCGTCTCTCTCCACAGCAGGAGCGGCCTGGATCTGGGTCACCGGCCTGCGGAAGGCGGGCCCGGGGAATTGGCCCGGGGGCGTTGTGCCGCTGCGTGGGCAGAGGGGCGGCTTGGTTGGCACCGCTGCGGGGCAGGGGTGGGCGCTGAGGAGACCTGGCCCACGACAGAAGCCGCCCTTCCTGGGCTCCTGTAGCGGTTGAGGTGGCTGCAGGGCCGGTGGGCGAGCCTGGGCTGGGTTGCCGGGACCGTGGGAGGGAGGCGTGTTTGGCTCCGTGGGGCCGGGGGCGGGGAAAGGCATCCCTGGACGGACCCGGGTGGACCCTTCGGGGGGTGTCTCTACCGAGGGAAGGGGGAGGGCTGGCTGTGAGGAGCAGCGGGAGTCAGCGCAAGGTGTGGTGGTGGGAGACTCACGGACACGTGGGTTGCTTTGTGGGGCAGGGGAGGTGGCCCTGGTCGTCTGTGGAGTCAGGTTAGGTCAGGGTCCCTGGGGAAGGTGACTTTGGGTGTAAGCGTGTGCCCCACCACACACGGCACTCGCTGGAAGCGGTCTGGGTGCTTGGAGAAAGTTAGTCGGGGTAGCAGGAGAAAGTGGGTGTGCTCTGCCGGGGGTTATCCAGAGTTGCAGGCTTTGTTTACAGAGGTGCTGCTCTTCAAGGGGCGGGGTGCCCAAGGGGTGGGGTGGGGTGTGGTGGGGTGTGGTGCATGGGTGCTCCAGGCCACCCTTGTTGCTCCAGACGGGGCCGCTCTGGGATTTCCGTGGTACCTGAAGACCTGCAAAGGGCAGAGTAGTATGTGTTGACTTTTCTGGAGGAGTTGTGTGTCTGCCCCCAACCAGTGAGCTCCTGAGGTGCAAAAATGGCTTGGGCACTGAAGCTACCCCTGGCAGATGAAGTCATCGAGTCCGGCCTGGTTCAGGATTTTGATGCCAGCCTCTCTGGTATTGGCCAAGAGCTAGGAGCTGGTGCCTACAGCATGAGGTAAGTAAAGAAAACGTCTTTGCCCGGTTGTTTATGGAACGATGGAGTTCCTTGCATGGCTAAATTGATGAGCACTAAAAGATTTAATATGGAACGTGAAACTGGCTTGTGCCACTTTCGTCTGGGTGTCAGCTGCGTAGAGCGTAATTTTGTCAAATGGTTGTGGTTGCTTCGACCCCCAGTTTTGGCTTTGCTAGATCAAAACAAGTATTTGATCCAGTAACAAACCACTTCTGAATAGGAATTACTTCCTGTCTGCACCATCTGTTGCCATTTTGTGGGGGTGCGTTTTTGTTCTCTAAAGTGGCAGGCAACACAGTGCATTGGCCTGTTATTAAAGTCCACCTATCCTTCCCAGTAACTGCATGTGCTTTCATGTTGCCTGCAGACTTTTGGTAACCTAATGAACTTCATAAGAAATTTCAATTTCTTAAACAAGGAATACTCAGAGGTGGTTTTGTCAGTTCCTTCCTCTGAAATATAGCCTACAAATTGGTATTCATTGGTGGTCTTCCATCCAAGTACTAACCAGGGCTGACCCTGCTTAGTTGCCAAGATAGACTGGATTGGATGCCTTTAGGGTATTTAGATTGTACCCCAGCAACTGTAGTTTACAGCCTGTGCTACAGCAACTCAGTTACATGGAGCAACAACTTCCACCCAGAAACTGTAGTCTGATGGAAATTGTTGCTCCATGAAACTGAACTGCTGCATCATAGGATGCAAAATATATTTAATTGTCTGATGGATAAAATGAAGTAGACAGCCTTAATAAACTCTGGACAATTGATCTGGAGTTGACCAAACTATTGATTACTGAGATATTGCTCATACACTAAAGAAACAACTTGAGCTTTGTGTTGAATTCAGACTTGCTTTTCCTATATAGCTGCTATTTTGTGCATTGTGCAGGATGGTATAAACATATGAATAGATCTCTTCATTGTAAATACGAGAATGGCTATTTGGGGATGTGAAAGTAGAGTATACTGGTCTCAAAAGTAGGGGTTCATTCCAATATGGATCATTAGAAGGGTGTTATATCAACTTTAATTATATTTGTTGTACAGCTGGTTAAATTTCTGAAACTTATGTAGAATCATGGAATTGGAAGGAGCCCCATGGGACCCCCTGGTCAGTGCAGGATATCCAGCTAGAACTGCATTCCCAGCGGGTAGCTGTCCAGTCTCTTTCTGAAAATACTCAGAGAAGGAGACTCCACCATATCTTTAGACAATTGCTTCCGTTGCCAAATTGCACTCACTGTCAAGAAGTTCCTCCTAATGTTCAATAGAAATCTACCCTCCTGTATTATAACACCATTAGACCTTGTTCTACCTCCTGGTGCAGCACAGAACAAGCCAGCACCCTCCTCTTTGTGGCAGCTCTTGAGGTATTTAAAGAGTGCAGTCAGTCTTTTCCTCACCAAGCTGAACATGCTGAGCTCCTTCAACCTTTCTTCATATATTTTGTTCTGCATACCTCTTATCATCCTCATTGCGCTTTTCAGAATGTGCTCCAACTTGACGATGGTTGTTTGTACCTTCAAATCATTTCCAACTTATGGTAATCTTAAGGCCAACCTGTCACAGCATTTTCTTAGCAAGATTTGTTCCAGAGGGGATTTGCCTTTGCCTTCCTCTGAGGCTGAGAGAGTGTGACTTACCCAACGTCAACCAGTTGGTTTCTGTGGCTAAGTGGGATTTGAACTCTATACCACACTGTTCTTTTAATTTGTCTGTATCTTTCTTAAAATGAGATGCCCCTAAATGAACACTGTAGTCCAGATGAAGCCTGATGAGTGCAGAATATAGTGGGAACTATTTTCCACAAAACTAGGCTTCTGTGAATGCAGGTTATAGTCACATTTGCCTTCTTTGCTGCAACATCACACTGCTGGCTCATATTCAGCTTGTCAACAATAATGCCAGGGGCCTTTTTGCATGTAGTATTTCTGAACCATGTGTTCTCCATTCTACACCTGTGTGTGTTTGTTGTTTGGCCTCAATGTAGAATTTTGCATTTGTCTCTGTTGAATTTCATTTTATTAATTTCAGCCTGGTTTCCTAGTTTGTCAGGGTCCTTTTGAATTTTGTTTCTGCCTTCCAATGTATTTCCTACCTCTCCCAGTTTTGTATCATCAGCAAATTTCATAAAGATTTCTCGACCTCATCATCTAAACTGATAAAAATATTGAAGAGTCATGGTCACAGGACAGAATCCTGTGGCATATGCTTTGTTGAAATCCAGATAAATAACATCCACAGCATTCCCACCATCTACTAAATTGGTGTCCTGATGAAAAAGAGATATAAGATTAAATTCTGCCAAACTAGCCCGTTATCTTTTTTTTTTTTAAACTGCTCACTAGCTTAGTAGGTAGTAGGAATGCAGTGGATGCCGTTTGTCTAGATTTCAGCAAAGCATCTGATAAGGTCCTCTGTGATATTTTGATTAGCAAACTGACTAAATGTGGAATAGGTGGAAACATTATCAGATTGGTCCATAATTGGCCGGAAACCACGCTTAAAAAGTTGTCGTCAGTGGTTGTGCTTCAGACTGGAAGGAGATCTCGAGAGGAGTGTAGGAAGGTTTTGTCCCGGGGTTGGTACTTTTAATACATAAAAACACTTAAGGTGTGTTTGTTCTTTGTATGTTTGTTCTGTTTGTGGTAAACTTTCAATATCTGCTTCCCTTGCTCTTGCAAGGCAGATAGATTTTTTGTTTACTTGCAGTAAGGTGCAGTCACAGAAACTACCAACTGAAGTGGACAGGTTGTATTTAAGGAAGGAAAGAACAGATAGTACACTCTTTGAGTTGACCCACTGATACTACGTGACCGTGGATGAAGTGCTCAGACCTAACTTTAGTATTGGATTTTCTGCTGATTTAGTGTCTGTTAAGTTGCACCTTCTACCTACCAACGTGCAGGATGATACAATAAAAAAGAAAGAATTTACCTTGCAAACAAGAAACAAGAGGAACAAAAAATCCTCATAAAGAGTAAAATCAAGAGTTAATGTTACAGAGAATTCAAAGCATGATGGAACAGAAGAGTGTTTATGGACTGTCTAAAGCAAAGCAATGAATGAACCACCACTCTTATCATTTTCTCCTCCTCCGAGAGAGAGAGAGAGAAGTGTTCCACAACTGGTGTGCTTCTCCTGAAATATCTTGGGTACCAACAAACCTGGCTGTTCTGGTGGTAGGATGTATAATTAAATTTGGCACATCTTGGTAATCTCCAGGCGAGAGGAAAGCGTACAGATCCTCTTGTTTTGATGGGCTCACCTCTGGCAAGAAGAAAGCACTATGTGCAGATTTCAAGTTTAGCTTGCTCCAGGTTCAAAGCTTAATAGCTTAATTCATTTGTTGCTGCGACTTGCAAATACTCTTGTGTGTGTGTGGGGGGGGGTCTTTGTATTTACTTAGTTACCTTGCTTCTTCCCTCCCAGTTGTTGTGGTGCCAGGGCCCGCTCTCTGTACTGCTTCCACCTTCTGGCTAGAAGCAAGTAGCCTATATTAAATGAATCTTCCTTATCTCATTTCCTTAAGTAGGTGAGAAGGCATAATCAGCTTGTTTTACACTGATCTGGGAACAGTCCCTTTAGCTAAGATTTCTGTCTTGATTTCCAAAGAGGCATGTGCACGCGCGTGTGTTTTTTTGAATCGCAAACTGTGAGCAACTGTGTCTGGTACCTCAAGCATGATAATTAATGACATCACCAAAACTGGCAGCCCTACTTGTAACGGGGCTTCTAATCCTTTTGGTAAGAATACATCCCAGAAACTTTTTTCTTAGAAAGTATGTAGAATCATACTTCCATGTTCAGTAGTTATTCATTCGAAAGTCAGGAAAGGCAAACAGGGAGAGAGTAGTGGGTGCTCTCATCCTTGTTTAACACTGGTGATTTGTCCTGTCTTTGGATGGTAGTTTTCAGGCTGTGTGCTGAAATGTCCATTATTATGCCATGAGAAATACTAAATTTGCTGGCATATAAGTCACATCCCATTTTCAAACAGTATTTTTTTGGGGGGAAAGTGAGTCTTATACACCAGCAAATACAGTAAACTAGAGCTGTAAAACCCCAGTGAGACCAAAGAACTTGCCTAGAGTGAGGGTTGCATGCTAAATTTCTGCACTGGCAGCTGTTGCATCCTTGGCCTTCTTCCAGTCAGTCTACTCATCTGGGGTGAGTAGTCCATGTTTGTGTCAGCATTGTGTGTGGTTGAATTAATCAATCACTGTAGATGCAGAGTCTCTCCCCTCAGAGGGGAAATGCCCATGATTACAAGTGGTATAAAGATGCAGAGCTGGTGGTGGATCTGGAATGTCGTTGTGAAAACCTACTCTGGAACAAATTTGTAAATGGATGGTGACCACATTTGCAATGTTGAGGACGTCTGGAGGCGGATGTAAAATCCGATAGTAACAGGCATCAAATATGAGTCCATAATTTCCCCATTTCACTTTAGACCTAATACTTTATCAGGTGTTTCTCAGTAAGAGCTTGGCTTTTAATATTTGTGTGTGTGCTGACCTTTGGACTAATAGGTACAGACTATTAGCTACAGAGCTGACTGAACACTGCAGTATAGGTAGGCACGCTTTTGATGAAACCCTCTTTTTCCTCGACCCACTCTCTTTTCTTCTTCAGTTTGTTTATGTTTACAGTCCGCTATGGTGGATTTCAGCCTAAAAACAGAAGGTTCCATCCTGTCTGTTTCCCAGTCCTTGATGATGGAAACTTAGAAGATTCTATGCCTCACATGTCTAACACTCCCATGTGCTTTTGAGGCTGTAACAGCAACCATAGTGCGGAAATGAGTCCATAGGAGATCTGCAGTCATGTAGTGCCACTTACCCTTGGTGCAGTAATTCTAGACCTCTAGTCCTGTTTAGTGGCAAAGCATTACAGACTGTAGTGTGTGCTTGTTAGAAGCACAGGGTCACAAAACAGAATTAGATTGTGTTTTTTTTTAATGTAACGTTTAGTATGATACTGTATTTTGCAGCAAGTGCAGATCATAGTTTGAGTACTTGGTTGAACTGGTAAACTGTAGCTAAGACTGTAATATGTGAGCCAGAAAGAAGAGGCAGCATCTGTGTTGAAGCATGTGGCTTCTAGTGGTCCATTCTCATAACACCTAACTGTAGTTGAGCATTATGGATAGTGGACTCATTGAAACATGCTTTGATTCATTACTCACCAAATTATTGGAGCAATGATCATGAGTTAGCACTCTAAAATATGAAGAGTTTCTTCTAACTTGAGTTCAACAGAGTTAAGTAATGGTTCACATTTTCTCCCAGTTTGAGTGGAAAGGTTCAGTTTGAAGTTTGAGTATGGCCTTGATTTGTCTTCCTGCTGATAGTCCATATTGCATAGATTGATAGGTGTGTCTATAGGCCTGCTTCATACTGTGGAGTTGGACTATAAGTCTTCTAGTTCCTGTCTGACTGATTTTCAGCAGTTAGACACACCCAGAGGAGTCAGAAATGATCTGAAAAGGAAATAAAAGCCTTGTGAAGACTACTTTGTAGACAGAGACCCCATGGGAGATAGATACATATGATATTTCCTCTTTGTTTAATTTTTAATAGGGCACTGGCGGGGTGTTAACCATTGGAATGTATCTGCTGGAAGGACAAAGAAGAAGGAAGTTTCTTTTTAGTGCATTGTCTCAGGTAGTAATATTAAAGAGGAACATTTCGTACCTTTTGGTTGGCCTGTTTATTTGCATTTTCCTTCTTCTCTATGATGGTCGGTCATAATTGTTTGAGTCTTCCTTTGCTATCCCGATTCCTTTTAACCTTGGTTGTCTTAGTATGCCCAGAGTGATGACATAAAGCAGTGGTTCTCAACCTGTGGGTCCCCAGATGTTTGTGGACTTCAGCTCCCAGAAGCCCCAGCCACTATGGTCAATGCTCAGGGCTTCTGGGAGCTGAAGTCCAAAAACATCTGGGGACCCACAGGTTGAGAACCACTGACATAAAGGTTCCTTAAGGCAAGTACCAGCAAAGGAATGATAAGAAGTTTTGTCAGGCATACATATATGCTAGCTGGCTGCTCAGGATCGCTTTTGATGTTGCCTGCTCTTTAAAGTCATTCCACTGTTTGTGACTTTAGTGGTACACATCATTTGCTTTTTTTATTTTATTTATATCTTGCTTTTCTCCCAGCTTGGAATCCAAGGCGACTTACAGCAAGACTGAAACAAGAAACAGCTAAAAAACATGAAAAAAAAGTTAAAATGCAATTGAACAAGATCTATTTAAATGCCATCAATTTTTTAAAGGTGTAAAAATATTAAGAAACAACATTAAAGATAGAAATGCAGATCACACACACTCTAAAAAAGATTCCCCACATCCACTTAGTCATCAAATGCCTGCTTAAATAACGTAAGACTTTGCTTGCTGATGAAAGAAGAACAGAGAGGAGCCAGCCCGATGGCCTGTAGAAGGGAATTCCACAGCCTTGGAGCGGCCTCCCAAGAACACCCTCTCCCGTGTCCTCAGGAGGTGAGCATGTGATGTTAGTGAGACTAAAGGAAAGTCCTCTGGAGAAACTTGCTGTTTCAGAGAGTCTTCCACCTCTTGTAGATCTACAGAGTACCTCTGGTACAGGATATTGCTTACAAGTTTTCTGAAGCCTAGATTAGTCAGTAAAGAGACTTGAAAGGATAGTATCTGACAGTTGGAGATGAGGGCTGGGTAGACATCAGACTTCATGGGATCTATTTTATATATATCTATTTATATATGTGTGTGTGTATTCCCATATATACATATATATATGCACACACACATATATACATATATATATTCCCATATATACACACACACACACACAATATCTCTCTCTCTCTCTCTATATATATATATGTGTGTGTGTATATCTATCTATCTATCTATAAATAAAAATAGATACCCCCTCTCCCTATCTACCAAGAGCCAAGCATTGTTATAGTGGTTTATTGAGGCAGACAGACACTTATAGTTGAAATATATCTCTGAGTGCATGCTCAGGCCAGGACTTTGTTTTCATTAGCAGAACAAAACACCCAGCCTTTTCGCTCACAAAGAAAAACACTCCTGGTTTTCTTTAATTTCTCTTTGCTTGAGCTGGCAAAAGAGACTTTTAGTTGCTGCTGTTACAGGTCTCTCATAAGTCATCCCAGAGGTCTGTCAGTAGAGACCAATGTATCTTTTGGCCTACACTTACTCTAGATCAGGGTGGCAACTTTTGTGCTGTTCAAATGTTTTGGATTTCAATTCCCAGAAGCCCCAGTCAGCATGGACAGTGTTAGGGGACTGTGGGAATTGTAATCCAAAACATCTTGAAAGGCAAAAATTTCCCACCTGCTCTAGAGTAGAAATCACAATTAATCACAATGTGGCTGATATCAGTCTCTCCAATTCCTTCCTGTTTCATCACTCAGTTCAGTGGCCTGCTCCTGATTATGGCATTTCAGAGTCGAGTTTTATATGCTCTGGTTTCTCTTCAGATCGTATAAATGTTTTGCCCTTTGTGCCTTTTAAAAGTCTGTCTTACATCACAGGGTTCTTGCCTTTCTTGATATTGGTAGCATGGAAGCACTTCCATCTCTAACAGTGGTTCTCAACCTGTGGGTCCCCAGATGTTCGTGGACTTCAGCTCCCAGAAGCCCCAGCCACTATGGTCAATGCTCAGGGCTTCTGGGAGCTGAAGTCCACGAACATCTGGGGACCCACAGGTTGAGAACCACTGATCTCTAACTTGAAAAATTGCTTTGTGCAAATGAGATTCATCCTGTATCTCTTGGAGCCTTTCTGTGCAATGGAAAAGCAAGGGAAATGAGCTTGAAAGGTGCTCCCCTAACAGAAGGTGAAGGTAGAGGTGCATTTCTAAAGTTCAGCTACATTTGAGGTACCTAGTTTGGGAATCTCTGGTTCAGGTGGTATAAGTCCTGAAATGGATGACAAATGTTCTGGAGCAGGGGTGAACAAGCTCAAGAACATTTGTCATACATTTCAGGAGCTGGGCCGGAGACATGATCGTTCTTCCCCACTGTACTACTCAGCAGGTCGCACCAGCACATTTTGGCATGATCGGAATGACAAGACATCATTTTTGGGCACCTTTTCTTTCTTTTCTTTTCTTTTCTTTTCTTTTCTTTTCTTTTCTTTTCTTTTCTTTTCTTTTCTTTTCTTTTCTTTTCTTTCTGTTTTGGGAGGGTCTTTGGAGGGTTGTGGAAGCAAGCTGCTCCATTTTTAGGTGGTTCTGGAAGATCTTGACCATTCTAGGGATAAAGAATTCACCTCCAAATTGGCCTGAATTTTTTTAAAAACTGGGAAGGTCTGGAGGCTTTGGTGGACTTCTGGAGGATTCAGGGGCCCCACTTAAGAGTTCTGCTGGTTGTACTTTGCCCACCCCACATGAATGTTAGCATATTGTTTTTATGAAGAAATCTGTGCTCTTGTCAATTTGTCAGCCATCTTACAGCACATTTAGAGGCCAAAATTGTAAAGTATTTAAGCCTATTTTCCTCTTATCCAGCAGATCTTTGGTGTTCTTATACATTTCTGTGTAGACAAACCCAGGTTGCAGAGTACAGCCTGAGAGAACTGTCTGGCAGCCTCTTTAATCATCTTCCTCCGCTTAAAGGCTCATCTTTTTCAGCAGGTGTTTGTTTGCTAATCTGTCTGGTTTATGTTGTGGGTTTTCTTTTTTTCCTGCTTCTGTCAGTTCTTTGAGGTTTTGCAGTTTTCTTTGTTTTCATAAATAAATAAAATGTCCTTGTAATCTAGCACTCTGCCTCCTGTGCAGTCAGCCACGTGTTTTTCAATAGCATGAACAAGACATGAAGCAACAATAATTCCCTTAAGTTTGTTGCCATTGCCACCTGGCAGCTTATATATTAGCTTGGTCTGAACCAGAGGTGGCTTTTTGCTCCCTTTTCGAACCATGAAATATAACTTGATAACAAACTTGGTTTGTGATCCTGGCTTCTGAAGGGAGTGTCAGGCCAGGATCAGTGATTTAGATGATGTGCTTGGTGAGCTCTTCCTAGTGTGTTTATTCTATTTGGTTAACAGGAGAAGCCAAATGGGAGTAAGGTGGTTATCTGGTTCTTGGTTAGAATCTTGGCTTTGTATTCTGTGTGTACACAGCAGTCGTCACTGTCTCAGAGCCAAGATGTTTTGTTATAGTGGTGTAGATTTAAATCACGGATGACCCATCTTCCATACAAAGAAGAAGCAATTACACAAATGAAAAGTTGCTTGGGGTGTAGTGATAGGCACAGTGTGAAATCTAACAATTGACAGAGCCGGCAGCTGGCTCAGAATTTAGCACACTGTCAATCTCTACTTATCTTTAATAAAAGCACTGCATTTCTAAGTCTTATGACTACCAGTTTAAGATGGACAGTTTGAGCCATACCTGTTGGACTCTTACAAGCCAGCAGAAGGACATGTATGTTTAGTGGTAAGGCTTTGATCCTTGTCCTCTTCCATGGCTATCAGAAATGGAATGAATTATTAAAATAAACAGGAATGCATTTTCACGACTTCATAAGGTCAGGATCTGGAAGGTTTCTTTCAGGTGTATACAGTCTGAGATGTTTATTTTAGCAGTTGTGTAGCTCTCAGTTCTTAGTCTACTGGAGACAAATGAGAAGTAAATTTTCTGTGAATATGAACAAAAGTGTTAGAAGTTTTGCTGATCTTTGTCTTGAGATTGGTTGATACTTACCATGTCATCCTGCAAGAATCTCTCAGGGGAAATGCTTTGAAGAGATGTTTTGTGCTCTTGTTTTATTCCCCCTTACTTTTATCATGAAAGAGTCTCTCATTCTCTCCCTCTCTCTTTTCCCCCCATACAAGCTGAAGAGTCTTATCTATTGTGATGGTGGTTTGCTCTGGGCAGGTGAATTCCCTCCTTTCCTTGTATGTCCTTTCTATTTGCTCCTCAGAATTTAGATAAGAGAGAATCTGGGGCAGCCCAGTTTCCTTCTGTTTTCAAAGAGCTGTGAAGCTTTCAATAACTTACTGAAGTCCTCTTCGTCCTCTTTAACCTTTGCATTCAGAGATCAGTGGAAAAATAGAAATACATCGTAAAAAAGATAAATGCTTCAGAAGAAAACTACGTCATAGCACAGTTAAGATTTGTATATGATCCATTTAGAAATATCCATGTTTGCACTCAAGTGCTGAAATTCATTTTTTAGACTCTGCCTCTATAAAACCAGAGCATCTTCCTCTTATTCTTTGTGGTGGTGCTTAAAAATGTAACACTGTGAGCACTCCTTTCAGAAACCCAAAAGCTGGCAATCTGATTTCTCCATTGACAGTAGATCCCAAACTGAATTTTCTGCATGCAGAATCCCTATAAAAGTTCAGAAAAGAATGGTGAGGCTGTCCATGTATACTTTATTCTGACCACTTTTTATAACTCCTGACTGGTTATGGTGACAAGCAGTACTGAGGTGTGGGATTCAGTCCTGTGACCTAAATCAAGGTTAGAGATAATTTTAGCAGGTTCCATGACTTCCACTAATTCAGGTCGTTAAGAATTTCCACTGATGGTACTTGTTCTAAGCAATGTTTTTTGAGCTGCTTAGTTTGACTTCCTCTACCATAATCTTCTCTACAAATGGTTAACATTTTTATTACACAGTGAGTGACACGTGAAGCTGACCTTCTTCTGGGAATCTTATATCATTGAACCAGAGTGATACTGAGAATTTAAAATTATTTCCCAACTGAGGTGCTTTATTATAATCTTTCTGTTACAGTTCTGTCTCAGAACTGACCATGCTGCAATTCTGGGAATACAAGTAATGTTGGCTGACAGTTTTGTGTAAGGACTTCATTTAGAAAATTCAATATAAGTTAAATATTTTGTCAGCTGGATTTAAAAACTTCTAATATCAGACCTTTTCCTCATCTAGTTCTGATCCATGGCTAATAGGCATGCTAATCTCTGGGGACAGAGAACCTCTTAATCATATTCAGCATCCAGTGACTACATAAGCCTCAGGCAAGATTGCTTGTAGTTTTATATTCAAGCCATCATTGATATTTTGGTCCTTCCTTTCTCAAGAGAATTTTCTTCAGAAGCAGAAGAGATGGACTGTGAGGAAAAGGAGGGCATAGCCCATTACTCTAGTGGGTGAAGCTTGTTGCCCCTTGTTCTGTGGTAAGTATCATAAAGCACTCTGCTGATTATATAATTTGCAGAATTATCTGCAGTAGATTTACGTAGCCCACTGGATTTTATTTATCATCATCTTCTTTGTCATCTTCATCATCATGTTTTGCCCAACATTGGGTCTCAAAGTGGCTTTCATATTAAAGCAAGACAATTTAAAAATGTATAAAAAGTACATATTAAAACAGAATTAAACTATAAAAGAATTGAACAACTGAAAAAAATTAAAAGAACCAATTAAAATTTGCTATCTCTGAAGCATTTTGTGTGGTTGCAAGGGTAGGCAATTATTCTTCATTGTTTACAGTTTGATCCCCTGCTGGAATTGTACTGGCCCCCATAAACATGAGATGGTGTTTTCTGCATGCCAGTTATGGGTAATATCAGTCTGTTACGGAACAGGAAGCCTACTGTGCCAAATATATGGCCTTGGTCATCCTTATTCCTTAAACTCAGAACATACTGTTCTACTGTCAGCATCCTTGGGCATCAACTGGAATGGCTTCACATGTGGCTAACATAACTCTTGTATTCAAGACTTTAACAGTTTGTTGGCTTCAGGATTTATGACCTTGATCACTTCTCATCATTTTCTCTTAGTTCTGTCACCTTCATTCTTAAAGAGTTTTGTGAATGTTACCAAGCATGTGAGTGGGATGATGCACGACTCATTTTTATTTCAGTTGTCTAAAGGCTTTGGGCGGAAGGGGATCTCTCCACAGAGGCTCCTGAGTTAACTTGGGATCGTAACAGGATACATGGCATAGCAAGATACATCCAGTTATGGACCAGGAGGTGATTAGAGACTGGAAAGTGGAGAGTGGACAATTCTCATGATAGAAACATATAAACCAGGACATCTATTTTGGGACCAAGTGTATAGGAGTTTCAGAAAGTTTTGAATTGAAAAGCATGATTTGACTTACCTTCTTTGATTGACTTATCTTTTACTAAACAAAGCATTTCAATGTCCCAACAGCCTGTAGATACTTGAATTGAAAAGTTGTTGTGGCTGGGGGAGGGAAACATTAATGTCTTTTAGAAATCATATTTGAACAATTTCAAAGCTTTATGTGGAAATTATATTTATTAGATGTGCCTTCATGTCATTTCTGACTGATGGTAACCCTAAGGTTAACCTATTACAGGGTTTTCTGGGCCAGAGAATGTATGACGTGCGAAAGGTCACCCAGTGGGTTTCCGTGGCTGAGTGGGAATAGAACCCTGGTCTTCAAGATCACAGTCCAACAATCAAACCACTATACCACGTTGGCGCTCATTATTAGAATACCTTTCTTTAAATTTTTAAACAAATAGTTCTTTTGCAAAAGTTTCCTTGCTTAAAGAGAAAGAGAAAAGGTAGTGAAAACTCATGACGCACCAGTTTCATCGCATCCAGTAAACTCTATGTAGTATTCTGTGGTTGTCCACTCATCTGCTTCTAACAGAGTTCACTGAAGTCATTAGAAGATCTTTATGGTGCTGACTTAAATTCACCTGCTAGGCCTGGTTAAATAGACTCAATGAATTAGTAGCATTTAGACAAATATGACCTACCATTCAGGTGTTGGGTCTCTTCTCGCTGGAACTAGCAAATGGATATTGGTTACTCTCTGTAGAATCACTTAGTATCATTTCAGATAGAGATAAATCTGATTCAGAATCACTTGATCTACATTTACTTCTGTTAAAGTTCTTCTGTGAGCCGAGGAGACCTGTTGCTTTGCAACATTCTGTATATCTGGCCTGCATATATGAGTAGGTGAAGACTTACTAGTTAAACGTTAAGTGAGGGTCTTGCACTGTTTAATGATGTTGTCCTAAGCCAGCTCACAAAGACTGGTTTTATTTGCTTTCCTGGGTACTTTTTTCTCCACGCCCCTTGTGCCAATATAATTTAGAAGTACCTTGAGGGTCATGACACCTTCATGTGTACAAATATATTCCTAAGGCTAACATTCAGATCATATTTTTGATGTGTTGCAAATGAGGATCATGAGAGGCCAGTAGAGATACATTGATTTTCCGTAGCATACAGCCCTTCCTGTCCTAAACACAGTTCTGTAATGGCTCCTTGTCCCATCCTTCCCTCCTCTGTACTACCCAGGTCACTGTGATATGCTTTTTCACAAAGTAATGGAGACTCACCACAGCACTGTGATGGTTGCCTATATGTGCTATCTCCTAACCTTAAAGGGCACAGGAAAGAACTCCATTTTAGGTCCTGCAAAAATTGTGCTTGCCATTGCTGTTTGTCCTGCAGACAGGGTTCCATATGTGTCACATTTCTCAGGGTCCAGTATTCCTCTCAGGTCCCTTGACTCCAATACTGTTTTATTTGGGCTGTGTTTTGGTGAGCAGGTATATTGGTAGGAGCATTGATCATTTGATGTTATCATGTGATGATAGGTAAGAAGCCATAAATATAATGCTAGCTGTAGAGAAGTCTGAGAGCCAGTGCAGCATAGTGGTTTGAGTACTGGAGACTGGGAATTAGGGAGATCTGGGTTTGACTCTGTTTGGTCATGACAATCCATTGGGTGCCCTTGGGCAAGTCATGCTCTCTTGATCTCAGAGCAAAGTGATGGAAAACCCCATCCAAATAAATCTTCCCAAGAAAACTCTTTGATAGGGTTGCTTTAGGATCACCATGTATTGGAAATGACTTGGAGGCATACAACAACAGTTAGACATGGAGAAATCCAGAAAGTAATGTCAATAAGTGATGTTAAAATTACAATATCTTACATCCATATTTTTGAAACATATCTACTATATAAAAGTCAAAGTTTGTGAGTGATCTTGTCTGTTTGTTTGTGTCAAGCAGGCGCAGACCTCATGTGATTGGCAGTGTGAAGTGAAGAGACCTCAGAAGATTCTATGGAATCCTGGGGTTGGCTGTTCAGGGAGGGGCCTTTAGAGTTCTTAGCCAGAGAGCTCTGAATAGGCCAGTTGCTATGGAGATGAGGCCTAGCAGCAAATCCTCTCACAAACCCAATCTTTGTATGTTAACAACTCTGAATACAGACTGGACTGGGGAATATGGGCAAAAGTTACAGATACTGAACAACACAGTTTGGGGAATTACAGACACAGGATCTCAAATCTGTGTATTTCAACTGCATCTAACTCCTAAAGTAAGGTAATTCCTAAGGTATTTCTAACAAGTGTTACTATGACAACATAAAACCCTAGGTAGCACCGGGTAAATACACTAGTATATATATGTATAGACATACACCAGGCACATGTCTGGAAGTATCAACTCTACAGATACATATTCATGTTTTGCATGATTAATGCAAGAAAATAGCATGGAGAAAATGTTGAAAGAGCTACATCTCTGTAACCCTTTATAAACATGAATAAAGACATGAGCCATACCATCCTATATACACTTGCCTGAGTGAATTTCCCATAGAACTTTTTGGGACCTACTTCTGAGTAGATACAGAATTTCATGCTCACTTAACAGGATTGCAGGTACATGACTGCATGGTCAGTTTCCTGGGGGACAGTTGATTGGAGGTAATGGTGGACTTGGAGAGGGTGAGATTTATGATGATGCAGGCTCTACTGATCGGAAACTTTGCTGCTGCTTCTCATGAAGGTGAAAATGAAAGTGCTTGGTCTAAGCTTTGTTCCTATGAAGTTTGGTTGCTTAGAAGATCACTTCCATGACATTTTGGATTTCTTTCCATCCTGGAATGTCTTAGATTTTTATTTTATTTCTTTGCATATATATTCTGCCCTTCATAATATCCATGGTTTATTTGCTTAGACACACATCCAGAACTTTGTCTGATCTGCACTGAGAAAGAAAATCAATTGCTCCTGCTAGAAAGAGCTAACTTTTGTGACCTGTGAATAAAGCAATTAGCACGACTTCTTCTAGTCACAGGGAGAAGCAAATTTGTGGAAAGCAATTTGTCCTTGTAAAACCAAAGTAAAAAAATATGAGAGTCTTAGCTGAATCCCTCAGTGTAGGAATAGTTTTTCTGCGTTTCTATTTAAGTGCAGTTAAGAGATCTGGACTGGATTGTGAAACTGTGTGATCCTATCCTTTTCAAGCATTAATTCTCTCTCCATATGCAGACTGCCTTTACCTATGGTCCACTGTTATGTCTGAGATTAACAATTGTTATTGCTAACCAGGCTCTTTTTATTCCAAATTCAAGTATAAAACCAGTATTTGAAACTAGCCCAAAATCTAGGTTAGCATTAAACTAAAAGGGTGTAGTTCATTCTTCAGTGTGGAGAAGTTAATAGAGGAGCTCATATTTCTGCCCCTAGTGATACACAATTTAATATACAGCCCTTCCTCCACATTTGCAGGTTTGATCTTTGTGAATTTGATTGTTCAAGGCACATATGTGACTCCTCCCCCATTCTCCTCCTCCTGTTCCCTTGCATTTGCCAGGTGCAGACAAGTAAGGCAGACAGGCCAGGTAAAAGTCAAGGGAATGGAGGGAAAGCCAGTATGCATCTTCCTTCTCTTCTCCAGAGCTTTCCTTCCTTCCTTTTGGCCCCAGTGTAGAGAACGTGTGCTGAAGTAAAGGCAGGGGAACATGGGGGGAAGCCCCAGAAGGGAGTGAGAGAGGGATCGTGGGGGAGAGGAAGTTGTTTATGGTTTTTCCACTTTCATGAAAATTTGTGCCCCAAACCCTCACAAAAATGGAGAGGCCACCGTGGTTTGTGCTATGTGGATTTAGTGTAGGTGACAGCCAGTTTGGTGTAGTGATTTGAGCATTGAACTATAACCCTGGAGAGCAGGGTTCAATTCCCTGCTAAGCCATGGAAACTCACTGCGTGACCTTGGGCCCATCACATGCTCTCAGTGATAGGGTCACCTTAGGGTTGCCGCAAGTCGGAAACAACTTGAAGGCACACAGTAACAACAGAAAACGTGTTTAATTTGTTCTAGGTAGTGCATCCAAGATGTGTATCAAATCATACTTCTCCCCTGTTAACTTGAATGTTCTCAAAAAATCTGGAGGGGAAAAAATGGCAGTTCTATTGTTTGGATTCATGTCATCCAATATAAATTCAGCCTCATCTGGGAATAAGTACCATACTGTTTGCTACATCTTCTTTATTACTGGGCTGCTATCAGACTGTGTGTGTATGTTGGATTTATCACTTCATTCTTTAAGCAAGTCAATATTCTATTTCAAAACAGCATGTCTTCTAGGTCTGGATATGTGGACAGAGCTCCCTGTATGACAAGAGGTGGGGCCGTGGATAGCAGCCAGGATTCAGTCCACCAAGAGCTACATGGGTGGTACACGATCCTGTCCATGTTAAACTGTGAGATGGAAAAAATTCTATAAAAGAAATATGTGATTCCTTTTGTGGGTAATGTGAAAGGAAGTCTCTTGGTCCAGATTCGACCTGTAAGCAATTGGTTTCAGACTGCTGGGTGAGAGCTTCTCTTGTGAGGCTCTAACATTAAACCATATTGTAGACCAGGCATCCACAAACCTTGTTGCATATGCTGTGACAGAGTGCTCAGTGTAATCTTTGTCAGCTCTCCTTCTACTCCATTACCTTCCTCACTCCTTCAATTCCCCGGTGTCTGGCATAGGGTTCTGAGAAGGAGCAAGTTATTCTCTTCCGGTTAATCCTTGGCTTTCATTAGCAACAGTCACAGAAACACGCACTGCTTTTCTGTTAACACTCAAGTCCTCTGGCACATGGAAAGGGTGGGGAAAGAGAGTATATCAGTCTTAGTGGTTTAAATCAGTGGTTGTCAGGCTATCTGATGTGTGTAACTGGCAGTTTTTGTTTTCTAATGTCTTTGGACATGGTACCATACTTGCACCTATTAGCTACAGTTGTTGATTTTGTGGAAAGGTAGTGGCCTTGCAACTGCGGACTGACGGTGGTTCACAGACCAGTACCTGATTACCATTGGTTTAAATTTCTCAAACTGGGCTGAAGCTACCGGAACTCTTTGTTTAAAATCATTTGATCCTAAAGAAAGCAGTGAAACTGTTTTGATGGTATTAGTGCTTTAAGCTAATGAGTACTTGGATGAGAGACCACTAATGAATATCAGTACCGTAGGCTATGTTTCATAGGAAGGAACTGTCAAAGCCACCTCTGAGTATTCCCTGCCTCAGAAAACCCTATGAATTTCATGAAGTCACTGTAAATTGACAGGTGATTTGAAGACGTGTGTACCCAGAATGATACCTAAACCAAAGTCTCTTTTTGTTCCCTCCTGTCACCCGTATCTTTCTAAGTTATGTGATGTGGCCTTCCCACAAACCTATAAAGGAAGAGCAGAGAAGTGAAAAGGGAAAGACATCAAAGAGAGCCCCATCCTACTTGGGACATAACAAAGGAGGAAAGAGGAAGGAGGGAACAGAAAAGAAGGAATGTAGCAGCACCTTTGAGACTAACTGGTTTTTGTTTTAGGATGAGCTTTCATGGATGTAAACCCACTTCTGCAGATGCAGTACAGAGTTATATGCAGACATCAGGGTATGAAGCCATGTTTAGACAGTTGTGGGAGTGGGATGGAAGAGGATCCAGAAAGGTACAAATCATGACCCTTGCCCTGAGTTTTCTTAGGGCTACGGAATGTAATACAGGGCTTTCAGATCTTTAAAGTGGTCAGTTAGTGTTGATGTAGGAATCCAATAAATCTGCTTACCAAAAGTCTGTTTTCTTGGGTTCAAAACCTTGTCTGAAAAGATTCCTTTCATTATGTGTGCAGCAGCATTTACTACTGTATTAATCTATGTAGTGTGCCATGAAGCCATTATCTTTGTTCATACCTCTGCTAATGGATTGGAATTTATGAATTTAATTCAATCGAGCAGTTTCTTCTAGTCTTCCTTTGTAATTCTCTTGTTCAGGGACTATGACCTGTAAATCTCTTACTGTATGTCCAGGGAGGTTGAAATGTTCTGCAACTGGTTTTTGGATATTACCACTCCTAATGTCCAGTTTGTGTCCGTTTATCCTCTTGCATACAGCCTATCCTGTTTGTCCAGTATGAAGTGCAAAGGGACATTGCTGGCATAGGATGGCATATATAATGTTGGAGGAAGAACAAGTAAATGTACCTCTGATGTTGTGAGTGATATTATTGGCCCCTATAATATTGCTTCTGAAGTAGATGTGGGGACAGAGTTGACATCTCAGTTTGTAACAGGGTCTTGTTCCTGTATTACCATCCATTCTGTTGCGAATGTGTGGATATTTAAGTTCCCAGAGCTTGTGAGAGGCCTGTATTATTCTCTAGAATTGGTTGTAGCTCATTGACGATACACTTGAGCGGTCTCAGCTGGGGACTGTAGGTGCACTCTAGGAGAACACGAGGCGTGTTCAGAATTTTGTGTTGTTGGTGTAAGCTTGTTGTTCCTGTTGCTTTTTTGTTTTGTTTCTTTACCTCTTTGGGTGCATATTGTAGATTGAGAAATGTCTGTTGTAAATCCAAGAGTTCTGAATCTGTCTTGTAGGCTTGAGCAAATGGGGTTGTGTCAGAGGGCTTGTTGTATACAGTACATTTGGTAGCATGTTCTGGGTGGAAACTGGAGGCATGTAAGTATATGTGACAACCAGTAGGTTTTCAATAGAGCATGATACTAAGATGACCATTGTGCAGTTGCACAGTAGTGTCAATAAAGTGAATTTGTTGTGTGAATTGTTCCAAGATCAGATTGATGGTAGGGTAGAAGTAGTTGAAATCCTGGTGAAACTTTTCAAGTAATTTCTTTCCATATGTCCAAATAATAAAGATGTTATCAAGATATTGTATGTAGAGGAGATGTTTCTGGGTGCATATCCTGAGAAAATGCTATTCTAGGTCATGCGTGAGGATGTTTGCATTCTGTGGTGCCATAGAGCTGCCCATAGCAGTTCCACTGACTTGGAGGTATGTGCTATTTTCAAAAGTGAAGTAGTTAACGAGTGAGTACAAATTGGCAGAGTTTGGTGGCTAGTTGTGCTGTAGCCTCATTCAGAATGGTATTTTTGATAGCTTGTAATCTGTCCTGGTTTGGGGTGCTTTTTTAAAGACATGTCACATCCATAGTGACTAGGATTGCATTCTGTGGGAGGTTGTGGATGGGCTATATTTTCCTCAGAAAATCAGTTGTACTTTACATAGCTTGGAGTATTAATAGCATATGGTCTGAGAATTGAGTCCGTATATCCAGATAACACCAACAGCTTTCTAATGTTTGAGACAATGGGTCTTCCTGGATTACTTTTTGCATTTTGAGTAGTAGCTAGAAGATGCCTAGTTTGGGCTCCTGGGGTGTGTCCATTTGAATGTGGTTTTGTACATAGCTGAAGAATTCACTGAGTAGTTTGTGTAGTTCCTTCAGATACTCTTAGTGGGATCTTTAGAGAAGATTCTGAAAAATGTAGAATTGGACAGTTGCTGCTCAACCTCCTGTATGTAGTCTGAATTATTCATGATGACCACATCCTCCACTTTCTCAGCCTGTTGTGTGTTAGGATTGTATTGTGTTGTATTGTGTGTTAGGATTGTTGTATGTTAGGATTGTTTCTGAGACTAGGGATGGCATCTCATTCCATATGCCTAGATTGTGTGATAAATTGTGTCTCTTGTTGATTGTTTCAGTTTGGGCATGACAGTGAAAGCATTCTATATAGAAATCCAGTTCCATGTTCTGACCTTCTAGAGCAGTGGTTCTCAACCTTCCTAATGCCGCGACCCCTTAACACAGTTCCTCATGTTGTGGTGACCCCCAACCATAAAATCATTTTTGTTATTATTTGTTTATTTATTTATTAGTTAGTTAGTTAATTATTTCCAACATCGAATAGATTGGAAACACTGCCCTAAATCACTGCTCTGGATAGACTTCTAATGCCTAAAAACTGGTAACCCTCCTCCTTTTTTTTTAAGCACAGAAAGTGTCCATCAATGCCAGAATTAAGGCAGTAGTTCTAGTTCTGAATGTTATGTTTCCACAGTTCAAAAAGCCAGTCACTCCCAAAGGCAAGGCCGAAACAGCCCACATTTTACACAAGGCGCAGGGAGGAAAGGACAGGGAGAGAGGAAAGATGGCGGTGGCATAAGCAGACGAGTTTTGTTTCACTCCCACCCACCCTCTCTCCCTTAAAAGGAGGGCGGCTGCTCGGACGCTCTCAGTCCCACGTCGCACGGGCGCCCCTTCCTTCCTCTTTTCGTCCCTCTGAGGGCTCAGGAGTGGGGTGCGATACCCGCTGTAGCCCCTCGACCACACTACACCGGCAAGCCCCTCTCGGTCTCCCCCCTCCCCCCTGCCCGACAGGGAAAGATGGGGAAACGTCCCCACACGCGCCCAGCGCACCTCCTTTCACCTCCTGCCAGTGCGGGTTCTCCTCTTGTCACCTCTGCCACCCTGCCCGGCAGGGAAAGATGGGGAAATGTCCCCACACGCACCCAGCACGCCTCCTTTCCCCTCCTGCCAGCGCGGGTTCTCCTCTTGCCATCTCTGCCGCCCCGCCCGGCAGGGAAAGATGGGAAAATGTCCCCACACGCTCCCAACACGCCTCCTCTCACCTCCTGCCAGCGCGGGATCTCCTCTTGCCGCCTCTGCCCCCCCACCCGGCAGGGAAAGACAGGGAAATGTCCATCACGCCTCCTCTCCCCTCTTCCCAGCGGAGGGTCTCAGAAACAGCACTGCCATTGGCTGTGAGGCCACCTTCTTTCAAAAGGGGGCGGGGCGGGATAGAGGAGCAGCGACCCCTGTGAAATGGTCATTCAACCCCCAAAGGGGTCGCGACCCACAGGTTGAGAACTGCTGTTCTAGAGGATTCGATGTAGAATTCTTGTTTTTGTAGTGCTGGCAAACATTTTCTTGTGTGTTGGTACATGGTCTTTCTTCTTCGTGGTCTCTGTGCCTCATACATTAGGAGCTTTCGCGCCTGCGCGGTAGCGATGTGGGATATTCCATCCCACTTGGATTTATGCTCACACAGCTATTAGGAGGAACAAGACCTAAGTTTTAATATTTTATTTACTTTTCATGCTAGTCCTATGGGTAGATGCAGCAGTGCAGCACACATGTTGAAACAGGCCCTCTGTTCCTTCTGTGTGTTAACTCCATAGGCATGTGTTATCTCCATGCATGAGAAATCGCTCAATCATAGCAATTAATAGGAGGGATTTGCTCCTTCACATATGTCATTGCACTGAACTCCAGGCTATGTGGACTTAGTCTTTGGCCAGTTTACTATATCAGTGAATGAATATTGGATACTGAGTGTGCAGTTGAGTATGCACACACACATGCATAATGGAATTTTTGACTTTAATCTGAGTGGTAGAGGATACTCTTTTTTTGAACCTTTGTAGAATGTGTTGCTTGTCCCCTGTACCATAAACAATGTTCCGGTTTTCTTTGGTTGAATAAACAAGATGTATTGCTAATAATCTCAAGTACTGCTCAAGTTTACAAGTGATCCAGTGCCTGTCTGGAAAATGTGGCAGCTTTTTCCCTGATATGCCTGTAGATTGAGATGGGAATATTTCCAAAAGTACATTTATCACAGAGATGTAAGTGGCTATAGCAGCTATTGTTTAAAAATCTAGTGTATATTAATGAAACCCTAGGAATCTTCACTGTTTTTCTTGTTGAAGAAAACAATTCTGAATCCCCTCTTTTTGGCAGCCTCAGCATTGTGGCACCAGTGTTCAGATAACAGAAACTGCTGCAGGTTTGCAGGCCTTGGGGTTATAAAGTACCTTGTTTGGCTGGAACACTTTAGTATAACTTCTCATATTTCATGCAGAAACAATACTGTGCCATTAGCCCACAAATGCAACAGTGGCAAATATGTTCCATGGTCCAGAAGCAAAATAGCGTAGCTTATTAATGGCAGTGATTTATTAAATCAATCGTGGCAAAGCCCTTTGTATTTTTATTAGCCTTTTAAAATTAAATTAAGGAGTTATTGTACAGTAGCAGAATAGGTGCCTTACTCAACAATGAGGATTATATGCAAAGTACATAGGAAATGGAATTATAACTAACCTTGCAAATGTCCCTTACTTCATGCCAAGAACATTAGTTGGTATTGGCATCCCCATTGCACTTCACCTGTAGTATTCAAATTCTAAAGCATTAATATTTTAGAAAAGCTGAATCAGTCTTTTGTACGAAAAGCATAATACAAACTTCAGTCTCCTTTTTGTCTGCGGTGTTCTCTACTGCATTCCTAAATATCTGCGATCACAAGAGGTAGGATGCCACCATATTGAAACATGAACCTGCGGACCATAGCCAAATTTCAGGAACCAGCTTTTCACAGGTACAGATTCTCAGCATTTAATCATACAAGTTCAGTTGTTATTTCCACTGTACTTTTCAGCTCACCGGTAGTTATCCAACGGGACAGAATTATGGCTCTTCTGTTCTTGGCCTCCTCCCTCCCAGGACTTCTAATTTGCTGTGAGCTTAATTAACTCTCTGCTGAAGATCAATAGCCAAGAGTGACAGTTCCTAGGAGGCAGAGGGACAATGCAGTCTTTATCAGATATGCCTAGAGCGGTGTGGGTATCTCCTGCTGCTCTCATTACTCCATGCTGTTGGATTGCAGTTTTGTCCAACCTAACATTGGTGATGCTGGCTAGGGTTGATGGGAGTTGCAGTCAACAAGTTGCAGATCCCAGAAGATCATTCACCTTTGACCTAGCTGATTTGATTTTTATATACATACTACCTTAGTTCAAAGGGTAGTGTGCTTTTTCCACCAGAGGTCCTAGGTAAACTACGCACTGTTTTTGCAAAGCTTTTCACTAATATATTCTAAGACATATCCCTGCTCTGAACATTTATTTTGGAACAAAGCTGATTCTGTCGGTCTTTCTGCTGGCTCCCTCTTTGTCAAACATATCAATACTGGCTCTGAATTTGAAGGGGATCAGTTTCATGGAGCTTCTAGCAAAGGCCAAGTTCAGGTCATGTGTATGCAGTGTAAGCTCTCCAGCCAGCTCTCATAACTGGGTATCATGAGGCACTGTATAGTTGTCTATCAGCAATTTGAAGGCCTGACTCAGATTTCTTTCCCCTATAGTAGAGAATGAATTATTCAGATTAAGAACATGGGTGGATATGGTCATTTCAAGATTTCTATGGCATGTGCATTGAATAAACAGTTTAGCTGTGATCCTCTAGCTAAAGAGGCACTGGGTATTAGACTATCTGTAGATCTGAAATGGAGCATGTTCATGGAAGGCAAATCCTGCAGGAGAGAAATTGGTCTTTCCAAGATTATCCTCCCCCTATTATACATCTTACACATCTTCATGTTAATCTCTGAGGTGGGTTGGAACAGGCAGTTTAGCTTCCGTCGAGTGGGAGAGTAGCCGGAGATGTAGTGATTCAGATCTCGTTCCCCTTGGAAGCTTTGGGATTCTCTGCAAATCTCTGCCTTTGCATCACACTCCTTCTTTCCAAAAGTCTGTGTCTTCTGGAAGAGGGAAGAGAGTCAGCCTTAACCAATATGGTAATGCTGTAGATAGTAGCTGTATGAGGGTAGAAGTGTAGTTTCTCAGGCTTCTAAAGATCCTTGTAAAAAGACAGGAGTTATAAAAGCAGTGAACTGGTTGACCTAAGTTGCCAAGCTATAAACTGGTTTATCTATTTAGACAGACAGAGCTATTGTTCAGCAATTTTTATGCTTGCCTTCAAATCTAAACTGCTATTATGAGGGGTAGAGGAGCCATTCTTTTTAACATAAGTCCAAGTGGCTTGGTCAAGTGCCTCCTGTAAAGATTGCAGACATGGCTTTGTTCTTGCTAGATTGGTGATTGAACATGAGATGTATATCATTACCCTCCATACTCTCCTTTTGTTCAGGCATATACTGGAAATACATTATTGTTTTAGTGCCCTGTATAGATTTGTTAAGATTGTTAAACACAGATGGAATTGGCCCTTTGCACCTAAAGACACCAAACCCCAGCAGATACATATTCTTAATTTTTTTTATATAGTTGGCCTGAGTAAGACCAATGAAAACCATTGTTCTGCTCACACATTTGTTTTGTAGTGATGTCCTTGCCCTGCCCATCTTTAAGCAAGAAGAATCCAGCTTGCCTCCTGAAAATGAGAACAAAATCCTGCCTTTCCAATATGTGCTATGTGCTGCCACTTCTCCTGCTGTGAAACTCCATGATGAAACACTCACCTATCTCAATCAAGGTGAGCTGCGTTTCTGTGCCTGCAGTGTTGGCTGGAGAGAGGGTGTTTTATAGCTGTGGGTTCTTACCACTGTGGAATATCTGAATCTGAGATAGTGACTTGCAGTCATAAACTGCAGATTTGGGTAGAGAAAGGGTGAGTTGGAGCTCAGATTGTTTAATTGAAATAATTTGTGTGCTGCCATCCAGTGAAATTTTGAATGTAATGAGGCTGGCTAGACCAGATCCTAAGTGGCTCCTGGTTTAAAGAAAAGTGCACTGTTTCAAAGACTAGATGAATGAATGTGTGGACACCCACTCATTCTTTTATCCACAAATGCTCCTTTTTGGCCTCACCTCCAAAAGTGTTCCAGGCATTAGGAAGAACATTTACCAAGGATATTATTATCAAAAGCTTTCACTGGCTTTCAGGCATTACACTTTGAATTAATGAATACTGGAATTTAAATTTTTTCTTATTATTATTATTACTATTACTACTACTACTATTATTGGTGGTGGTGGTAACCACACAGATCTTTTCTTCCTCAGGTCAGTCTTATGAAATCAGAATGCTGGACAATAGGAAAATGGGAGAACTGCCTGAGCTAAATGGGAAGCTTGTGAAGGTGAGTGTATATAGTCATCTGTTCTTCATGGTCTCTGTGCCTCACATGGTTGGGTCTTGTGCCTGGGTAGATCTTGGCCACAGAAAGTTCCAGAGCTGAGTAGCTTTTGTCAGTAATCCCACTCCTCTGGACAAGAAGATAAATAGCACTGAGAGCTACTCCCCTCATTTCTTTTTTGTCTGTTGTGCAATTCACTTCAGAAGAGCTAGTGCTGAGTAGCCCTTTCTTCCTCAACTTCATTTTACTTTTAGGTTTTCAAGTTGCTCAGTTTCTTAACTACCTTCCCCCTTCCCCAACATTGGTGGTGGTAAGTTGTTCTTGTATGGCTTCAAAGGCCCTATTCAAAAACTGTTCCTCATGTGGTGGAAGATTCCTCATACTGACGGTCATTCCAGGTGCCTCTTCTGGCTCGGGAAAGGCCATCACTTGGACTTTTGCTTCAGCTGCAAGGGCTTCACCACACAGGGCCTCAAAAAACCATTTCTCTCTGCTCTGACTTTTTGTGGAAACAATCTCTCAAGGTTGCCAACGTAACACCCCAAAAACCATGCCCTTCATACCATTTCGGCCTCAGTCTAAGGAACAATGGCTAACTTTGGTATTGGAGGGCCTTCTTTCATCCAAGAATGCTATGTTCTCCACGTCAACATTGGAAATAAAACCAGTCACACCCCCAATCAAGGCGCAGGGCTTGCCAGACTCAGTTCAGCCTCATCCAACCCCCAGCAGACCTATAAAAGGCCAGTGCAGATTACAGCAAATTTACATCTCTCTTAAGCTCTTGGACCAAAGAGAACCCAAGTAGGAAGCTAGGTAAGGTGGTCTTGAACAAATGTTAGAAGGGAATGGCTTGCTATCACTTCTACAACAGAAGGGATGGATAAAATGGCAATAAAATATTGCTTGACTGTCAATTGACCTTTGGTGATCCATTATTTTTTACTTTTTTATGGGGAGTGCTTAGGAACCTCAGGAATCAGTGGAAGCTCTCTTGCTCCTGGAAATATGTGCAATAGTAATTGGTTCTATGTTTTTACTTTTTAATTTTGTTTAATTGAAGACAGAGGATAATATTTAGAGAAGGGAAAGGGGAACACAGTGTTGCATATTTTCTCCTTGAGGGTGGAGTGAGAGAGCAACTGAACCTGGAAGCAGTATCTAGAAAGAGGCTACTTGGTCTGATCTCTCCGCTGTAGTAGCCTTTTGCTTTGGATTGAGAATGTTCCATCTGAAGGCACACTGCATTGCAGATGAAGCAATTCCAGGCCAAAGCACACATTCTGTAATTTCTCTCAATAATCCATCCTTTCTTCCTAAAACAAACATAACGCTATTCTGGACAGGTCTTTGAGACAAAGGTGCCTCAATCTGAGATGGCATAATTTGCCATCTCTTACCAAGTTTGTTAATACGACAACTCTGGCTTGTATCAACAGTTCTGCATCATGTTTGTCTAAACACTCAACAGTATTTGCTGTAGTCTACATAGTTTTCAGGCAAGGTGACTTTGAGCAACTGGTCTGTGTGAACAAAACAGTAGCCAGTAGTGGCAAAAATATTACACACAGGTCTCCATAAGATGGTTCTCTCACTGCCTCAGCAAGGAAAACATGATTGTCTGCAATTGTTTCTGTCTCTTCTTCCCCAACAGACTTCTGTGTTAGGGAAGTTTAGTCTAGAGATGGCAGCTAGTTTCCCCAGTTTTCTTCTCCCACTCTGTTTTTTTTTTTAAATAATGAGACTGTTTTGGATCTTTTTCTCGCACAGAATGTATTTTGAACTCAGATGCAGAATGAGGCTTCAGTATGGTAGCTTCTCTTTAGGTTCAAGAGTGTTTAGAAAACATAGACGTCTTGTTAATAAGGAAAGCTTCAGATACATACTACCTTATCAGAAGCCTTTATTTTATATTGGTAGTTGTACAAGATATGTACAAAATTTGTGCTTCCAGGGTTTCTGCTTATCTTGAGGGTGGCTCACATCATCTCTTGATGATTACAAGATTGAATGGCAGCTTGACACTCTGGTTGGAAATTGCAGCTCAGATGCCACAAGTAGAACTCTCAGACTGGTCCAAGAATTTTCAGTGGAATCTATTAAAACTATTTAACCTGCCAGGCATAACATATTATAGCTGGATCAAGTGATGTACAAGCTCTTAAAACTTAGAGCCTCTCTGCATTTCTCTGGCATTTAGGTTTCACATGTAGGGCAGTGAGTATTAAACTCATGTCCCTCTTCCCATGAGAAGAACCTAAATGTGACTTGCCTGCACCATACGAAAATAAGTATGCTGCCTTCACACAATCCCTCAGTATCCTTGTAGATAGATGAAGTAAGGGCGTGCTTATGGAACAGAAAAGTCCATGCCCAACCCCACAATGACACTAAGTTCATCTAAATGAACTGAGTCTCAGAATAAGTACTGTAACCAATCGAAAAATCTTACTGTTACCTAGAGTATATTTAGAGTGGTGTTCCATGATCGGCGGCTTCAGTATACGGAGCATCAACAGTTGGAAGGCTGGAGGTGGAACAGGCCGGGGGACAGGATACTGGATATTGGTGAGTATCTTATGCAAATCAGAGATGGTTTGATCTGGTAACTTTTTATAAAGTGCCTTGTAGAGGGTGCTGGGGTCTACCCTCACAAGGGGCATGGGCCTAAACCCAGTTGCTGTTCCTAGCTGTGGCTGACATGATGAATTCATTGCAGAATGGGAAGTCAGCACTTACATATGTCCTGTAGATAACAGTGGTTGTTCTAGATGGTATAAGTAATTAAATTTAGGCCAGTGTAACAATAAACTTAATAAAATGTTCTTGGAATGGTTTCAGTCCATTCCTGAAGTTTAATCTCTTGCCCTGTTTGCAGGGCTAGAAAACAGTTGTTCTCCACAAGTCAGACTGCATGGTGCTCTCTGTCTGTCTCTTTCTCTGTATCTATATCTCCTTCCCCCTTCCCACCTTCTTTCCTCTCTCTCCCTCTCTTTCATATTGTCTCATGTAAAGGTATCACTTGCATGGACCGTGTTGAGCTGTATGCTCTCTACACACCTTTCTGCAGCATGTCAGCATTCTGCTTGGCATTCATTGTCTCTTGGAATCCATAGTGCATGCAGGTGGCTGAGTTCATAGAATCGTAGAGCTGAAAGAGACCACAAGGGCCATTCAGTCTGTCTCCCCACCATACAGGGAATGCACAATCAAAGCAGTCTCATCAGATGGCTATCCAGCCTCTGTTTAAAAACCTCCAAAGAAGGAAACTCGACCACCACACTCCCAAGATGGTGTATTCTACTGTCAAATGGCTCTTACCATCAGGAAGTTCCTCCTAATATTTAGGTGGAATCTCTTTTCCCTTAGTTTCAAGGCATTTTGGTCCGCTCTGCCTTGTATACTTTGAATCACTTGAGACTTGCTGTTCCTACATAGAGAAGAAATTAGTGTGTTCACTGTCTTACATTGTACTTTGTGTGTGCATACATATGCACACATGCAGTCCTGGCTGCAGTCCTGTACTGCTTTATCTATGGCTAAGTCTTGTTGAACTCAGTGGTGCTTATGTCTGAGTAGACATGAACAGGAATGCAGTTCAAGTATTCAAAAAAACCAAAACACCTTGTCATCCTCCAAGCCTGTGTAAGGCTTTTAGTGTGATGCTGCTCTTGTTTTCAGTCTTGCCCTCTTTTGACCTACTTTTTAAAAATCATATTGCATGTTTTTTTGTTTAAAAAGCTGTCTTTTTCATCTGATAGAACAGAAAGAAAAGCATTCTCATTACTCTTATAACTTTATCTTTTTTCTTTCTTTTTTCATTAGTACTTTTTCATTGATGCAAATTATGATGGCTTTTTATATTCTGTTGTTGTTGTGTGCTTTCAAGTTGTTTCCAACTTATGGCAACCCTAAGGTGTATCATGGCGTTTTCTGGGTCTGGGGGTATGTGACATGCCCAGGATCACCCAGTGGGCGTCCATGGCTGGGCGAGGAATCAAACCCTGGTCCCGGGGTCATAGTCCAATGCTCAAAACACTACACTACACCCTGGCTCTCTTTATGTTCCATACAAATATGGAATTGGACATGCCAGGTCTCAGCTCACATTTGGAAAAACAATGTTACTTTCAAGCCTATATTTATAGGAGTAAGAACTATGGTGGCACAGCTTGATAAAATCCTAATGCTGGAGGGCAGGAATTGTTAGGGTAAGATATAAGTAATGATAAAGAGAGCCAACATGGCATAGTAGTTTGAGCATTGGACTGTGATTCTGGAGACCAGGATTCAAACCCCACTTAGCAGTGGAACCCAGTTGGGTGACCTTGAGCAAACCACGTTCTCTCAGCTCAGAAGAGAGCAAAGGCAAATCCCTTTGAAAAATCTTTCCAAAAAAACCTCTGTGATAAGTTCACCTTAGGGTTGCCATAAGTCAGAAACAGCTTCAAGGTACATAGCAGCAACAACAACAACCAGGAATAACAGTATACTAATATTGGCATGACTTAACTACTGTGCTTAAAGAAAGTGATATACTCATTATGGCTTTATTCTAAATCATTCCTTTTGTTCTGTTGTATTTTGAATGAGTGTGTGTATGTGTGTGTGTGTGTGTGTGTGTGTGTGTGTAGCTGGAGGTTTTAGATCTATGGTAACACGTCCAGTGTTTGGGATGTGTAGTTTTAATAATCTGTAGTCACTTTTTCCCCATAACCTAGTGTGATAAAATGATTAATTTACACAGATCAGAAAACTACACTTCTTTGGTGTATAATTGTTTGTTTTTTTCATGCGAGGAAAAACAGCCTCATAAAATTAATCTGGAAGCAGCTTATACAAGGTCAAACAGTCAGACTAGACAAGGCATCATTCATGCAATTGGAAATTCCATAAACAGCTTTCAAAAACAAATCAGAGGTGTGATGAATGGGTTAACACTTTGTCTTTTACAGCAATCTTGATGCACTGTGGTGGTAAAGAGCTGAAGCTTGCAGTGCCTGCATTTATTTTTGATGAACCATTCGTGCTATTGCTAATTGTTCTGTACATCTGATATCTTATTTCATTTATGTCCTGCCTTCTGTCATGGAAACTCACAAGACATGGGGTTAGTTTTAAGCCTATATTTACAGGTGGCTCCCTTTCCAGACACTGACCAGACCCAAATCTGTAGCTTCAGCAAAATGACGGCATCTTGTACTTTCAGCCCATATCCTAAATATTCTGCTCATTTCCACACTTGTTCTAAAGTGTGTGCCACTTTTGTCTTCTGCAGATATCCCAATGTCTGTGGGGATAATAGATCCCAGGGCGAACCCAACTCAGCTGAATACTGTAGAGTTTCTTTGGGATCCTTCAAAGAGGACTTCTGTATTTATACAGGTAAAACAAGGATGTAAAGGAGGTGCTTTTCTACTTTCCCTCCTGTGCTCGGTTCTGTAGCAGAGGTGTGGAACCTTTTGCAGTTTGAGGGCCATATCTCAGTTTTTCAAAAGTCTTGGGATATAGCAATGAGTTGAGCTGTGTGGGTCCAGATGCAGTTGTTAGAAATCTGGACATTTTTCCCACCAAGCATACAAAGCACAGCTCATTTGTATGCCTCTCTACTCCTGAGTAAGCTCCAGCGCAACAGCATTTCTACTGTCAAAGCACAACTTACTTACATGCCAAGTATTTAAAGTTCCTACTCAGAGATAAGAACAGAAGATGCTTTCTGGCTTAATGAAGAAGCCCTGCATTTGGCCCATGAGCCAAAGATTCACTGTCCATGTTTTGTAGCAAGCAAGACAGCTTTGTGGCTTTCCTGCTGTCTGCTTTACTCTTGCAAATCTATGCATTATTGTCCCTTAAAAAATTGTGTTTTGATGCTGTGCCTATATTATAGTAGCAACTAGTAGCATTCATAGAATTGTAAGCTCAACTAGTTGTCAGCTTAGAAGAGTGGAGTTTGGAGTCTCAGATAGGCTAACTAAGAGCAATGTTATTGGAGTAGGTATGGTCTCTTCCCTGCTCCCTCTTACTGTGCCTTAATTGACACACTTGAGGTCCAGGTGCCATGTAATATTCCAGGTCTGCAGACCAGAATGATAAAGTACCATTCATCTGTTTTTTCATTTGGATACGTCTTTAAAATTTACTTAATTCTCTGTTTAGTCTTCCTGCTTCCCTCTTCCTTTGATCTGCCTGTCTTCCAGGCTCAGATCTGCATTTTTCCCCTTTTAAGTGTCTGCCCTGTGAAGCGGAGGTGCCAGAAAGTCAATGCTTGGACAGCTGGAGACTCTTTCAACTCCAGTGAATGCTCATGAGAGCCAGCTACGCTTTTTGACTTAGTTACATGTGAGGTAGCTTGACAGTTGATAATCTGCACTTGGGAGGCTCACTATAATGAATGCTGAGAACCCTTAAACTAAGAGAGTAATTGTCCTTGAAAGAACTGAGTTAAAATTATGAATGCCAAAACTAACAAGAGAGGCTGCCATTCATTCTGGCATGATGGTGATGTTGAACATGGTTTGTGATGATGGTGGGAAGGAGTCTACTGATCTAAACTTGAATTCAGTTCAGCCTATGTATAGTGGGATGGAGTGGTGGCAGATGACCTCAGAAGCGCAGAGGTATCCCCTCCAGGCGGAGGACTTGCCTAGGACCAAATTGTACATGTGAGACTTACTCCTGAAGCTTACTGATTGATCCCTTGCCCATTCTGAGGGTTAAAGGATGTGTTACTACCATTCCTGGCCTTATAGCTTGTCCAGCTAGGTCATTATAAGAGGCATGGTGCAAAGAAGTTTACCTCCAAGCCCCGTTAGACTAACTGGAAAATTGAATTTCACACTAAATGATTTGAGTTCTATATATTTTGAACTATACATCCTGTTATATAATCTAATATACATATGGTATTTTAGGATCTAGGGATGGCATGTTAGGATCCAGGGAAAAGGATTCCCTGGATCCTAACATGCCATCCCTAGATCCTAAAATACCATATATATATTATATTATATAACTGGATGTATAGCACATACTTTTTGCTGAGACCTTACCTGGAGTTAGTGTAGACTTTGGACAAAATTTGAAAAACAAGTGATACCGTGGGTTTTCTCTGCCTTCTAGTGTTTCACAGCCTCTGGTCAATGATTCCTACTGCTTTGTGTACCTTATAAGTAGTGTTTATAAGTATTGGATAACCCCTATCATTTTTACTTTTATATGTGTGTAGATAGTTCCTCTTATTCCTTTGGTTCAGGTTCATTGAAATATAACAGCTTAAGAACATACCACCATTGGGTTGCTTTTTATAGGCATACTGCCTGTATTTTAACTATAACACATGATGAGAGAAAAATCACAGAGTCCTATGCCAACAACAGGATATATTCTTAAGCCTGACTGATATCACTTTCTATAACTTGTTTAGAAAAAGGGTTACTCTGTAGTCATGCACCTTCATTTTATGAGCAACAAGCCTTTACCTTGGAACTTCTTTTTCTTCTCTCTTTATAGGTGCACTGCATTAGTACAGAGTTCACTATGAGGAAACATGGGGGCGAGAAGGGTGTACCATTCCGAGTGCAGATTGACACATTTAAAGAGAATGAGAATGGGGAATCCACGGAGCACCTGCATTCTGCCAGCTGCCAGATCAAAGTCTTCAAGGTATATCTATGCTTCAGCAGATGTGATCCATTTAAAATAGCTATGAAAGTTGAATTAACTGTTTCCTAAAACAGTTCAATAACTGTGATTTCTCAGAACCTTAGTGCTGAAAAGTGTAGTAGTGCTTAAGCTCATTGCATATGAAAATAAGACTATCTCTGCTTTTTCTGTTCCATCTAGACCCTTGGGGTTAGTATTAATACTTAGCTGTTAATGATAAACATTGGCTATATATTGTGCTTACTTTAACTATGGCAAATCAGCATTTTGGGGGATTGGAGTGCATGGTCATGCCTCAAATGTAATTAACAAGAATAACTGCAAATCTTAAAGTCATTTATTGCATTTGCTCTTTCATGAAGTATGTGAAAATTGGCACTCTAGACAAGTGCTTCTCAGCCAGTCTGATGTGTGATAGTTAGGGTGGGGGGTGCTGGCTGGCTGGCACTTTTTTCCTTTATGTGCCAGGCACCAGTACCATATTTGTGTGCTTTGGCAGCAACTGTTTATTTTTCTCTTAGAGACTCTCCATGTACTAGTAGCTGATGCCTTACACACTTACATCAGTCCAGAGATTACATTTTAAGTAGCACTGCTTTACACAGTCTCAGAGCTAGTGTTTCTGGGTTTAGAGTTTCTGTTAGGAAAATGCTTAAATAGATATTTTGAGGCCTAGCTGACCTAGGTGAGCACATCTCTGGAAAAAGATTTGCTCCAGGAGAAGTTAAAAGCCACTGGAAAAGGAAGTGAAGCTCTTACCATCACGTAGCTGTATCTCCTCTCTCATTTAACTTGCATTCTAAGATTTTGGAATACTTGTGGCCATATTCTCATGTAATAATAAACCTGAATGGTAGGGAATTAATGGAAGAAGCAGAACAAGCCAGGAATTTGTTAGAAGGCAAAAGCTTAGTTTTGCATACGAACTGGGACTCTCTGAGTTTTTCACTCCCCTAACAAGTCAGAATCTGAAGCTAAAGTTTGCACAGTGCTGTCTCCATATTGGCAAGGGTTCAGGGCACAAAACTGTTGCAAAAATGAAAAAATTGTGAATGACTCCCCTTCTGCGATTCTCCTCCCATTCCCTTACCTTTTGTCCTGGTGTGCAAGCCTTCCTTGTCTACCTCACACTGAGGCAAAAGGTAAGGGGATTGTCGGGAATGAAGGCAGTGTGCGCTTTCCTTCTGCCCTCTGGAGCTCTCCCCCTCAGCCCCTTGCCTGTGGCCCCTGCATTGAAAACTCACACTGAGGCAAAAAGTAAGCAGATGGCAGAGGAGAATCGGGTGGGCGGAGACACAGGCTTCCTGAGTAATCAAATTAATTAATTACTCACTTCCTGGGTGATCAAATTTGTGAAGGTCAAACCCACGAACATGGGAGGGAGAACTGTAGTTAGCTTCTGATTCCTCACTTGTTTGGCTCCAGTGCTAAGCTTTTTCTTGTTAGTGAGATCCTGGTTTGTTTAGCCACTCCTGTTGATGGAAAAAGCCAATCAGGAATGATTGGAGAGTGGGCACCTGTACAGTGGTCAACAGTTCTGATTTACTGTGTGAAAAGTGGCCAGTCCGTGTGTGGAATTCAGCTATAACTTGCATGCAGTGTGGGATTATTTCTTGCAAGAGAACATGACATTTTTACTTCTATGAGAAACTGTAAGATGGGCAGATGTGATGGTTTTAGTCCAATCCAAAACATGGTGTCTGGGGGCCGTACTGGATATGACTGTAGGGGGCCCCTGTTCTCTAAATATAGGTCTGAGTAAATCACACACAGGTTGCGGTTATGGGGAGTTGGAGACTTTATAAACAGGCAAAGAGATGTGAAGCTCAATCCCTGTTACTTACCATTTTGCAGCCTCTGCTTCCCCACCCTCCAACAGGGCATCTCTCCCATTTAAGCTCAGTTCAAGTGTTGGCACTTGGCTAGGAGGAATATTATTTGAAGGTAGCCCATTCCTGTACACATCCAGACCTGATTTCTGTGTGTATCCAGGCAGACCAGGGTTTAAACAAAGGGGCTGGCTGTAGATTCATCGAGTTCTACCTTGTGAACAGCATCAATGACCTTTAGGATGTAGAGACTCCATGCTTTTATGTATACCCCCTATCCAAGGTGAACAGTTTTGTTTACAGATATTGAGACAGATTCAAAAGCAGTTGGCTAGATAAAAATCTACAGGGTTTCAGCATGAAACTGCAGCGGGCAAGAGGGGTAGTGGAACAGGTTTTTCATGTTCAAATTAATTTCCAGGATGACCTTTGAAAATCCCTATAAATGAAGTAGGTGCCACTCCCGGTTCACTTGTCCCCTAAGGGGTCTTTGACCAGTCTGATACCTTCACTGAGACCCCTGGAAATGCTTCCCCCCTCCTTCTAATATAAATAAGGAATGCAGATTACAGACCTCTCCTCCCTCCCTTGGTACACTTCTATTTCCTGCGTCTGAGAAGGAGCAGTATTTGTTCTTGACTCATCTGTCAAGGACTTTCAAAAGACTTCTTCAATCTTTTTTTCAAAAACTAACACAACAAACCCTGCAGTAAATTTCAACAATATTAGTGTACTGAAGACAGATCTAATGACCTAACCAAACTCTTCAAAGGCCTTGCAGAAGAGAGTTGCCTTGACTAGCTTCTTCAAAGACCAGTAGAGAGTGAGCCTGATAGAATGGTTTAGAGAAGAGACTGCACAGCATGGGTGACCCTGTTGAAAAGAACAGGTTGTTCCAATCTGGAGTTCTAGAATCTTGCAGTAGGAAGTACCTGTGTGTGTGTGTGTGTGTGCACACACATGTGTTCATGTGTGTCTGTTTTGGATGAATATCCAGGCCCTCATCTGCTTTTCTCCGCTAATATTATCGGCTGTGATGGTGGCTTCTGGTTCAAAGGTGATACAGAGATCTGAGTGCCTTGAAGGAGCCTGGGAAATCATTTTTCTGCTTTCTTTTGCTTGTCCTTTAAATATAGCAATTGGAAGCAAACTTGAGGTCGATCCATATCTTCAGGTTTTTATAGCTCGCTCCTTAATTTGCCATTTTTTATCAGATGAAGCAAATTTCTGTGGAATGCTTGCATTCCTGCACTTACGTGCATTAATTTAACTAAAATGTCTGGTTTCTAGCCCAAAGGAGCTGATAGGAAGCAAAAGACAGACAGAGAGAAAATGGAGAAGCGAACTCCACATGAGAAGGAAAAGTATCAGCCTTCATATGAGACTACAATTCTTACAGAGGTAAGAATCCCAGGATGTTTTGCTCACATAAATGCTTCTTAAAAGAGATTGAGCTAGACAGGGGACCATGACTGCAAGTGATGTGCTGGATAATGTTTCCCTAGCAACCAGAGTTATAATATTTTTACCAAGATGCTGTTCACATGAAAAAGTGAAGAGGAATTAGAATTGCCTGGCCAATGTGAAGGGCATTTTAATTTTTTACAGCCAACATTATTCAGCAAGTAGAATCTTAAGACTGGGACGTAGGGCCAAAGGATAAGAGTACCAGCTCTGCTTTTGGCAATGACTGCTATCCCTAGTTCTGTACACTCAACCCTGGCATAACTGTAGTAGTGAGCACTTGTTAAACTCTATCTCAAAAGACCCCTGGACATGGTATGTTTCTCTGTACACAGTGATCCATTTCAACTGTGTTTCTGATGTCTCTGCATGCAGCATTCATTTGCCTTTGCAACATTCTGCCATACCATTGGCTTCCTGATGTGAAAATGTCACATTCCTAAATGCTAGCAATCCACAACCTGAGAAGTGGGTTGGAACCCAACATGGATAAGCTTTAATGAGGCCTGAATCACTATCCAGTTGGAATCAATACATCACTCATTGAACAACGATGAATTGGCAAAAAGGATGAGAAAAAAATTGTCCTTTCATCATTCTTCAACTATTCCATCTGACATGTGACTCCAGCACCAAAGTTTGATGCTTCAAAATCCTTTGGGTGTACCATCTTGATGAAAACAAAAGAACCATTCAGTTGGTTTACTTTTCCTCAAGCCTCTCCCAATGGAGAGCTGTTGAAAGGGAGCAGGGGGCTTTGATGTCAGGCTAATTTTCAAAACAAACCTTGTTTCCTATAGCGTGGAAGAAATTACAGCATTGGCCCATTCTTGCATCTGTTCTGTAACCCAGCCTAGAATAAGCAATGATGCTTTTATGTGGAGCTTTGGTCAGAAAAAGCTAGATGTGTGACTTTCTGTTTATCACGAAAAAGAGCAGTGAAGGCGGAAGTGAAAGCATATTGAGATCTAAATGGATTTGATAGCTAGAAGCATGGAAGAAGAATGGAGCTCTTGTCTCCTATATGGACAAACCCGTGCTCCTTCACTGTTGGAATATGTACTTCACCCTTGTGAAGTACAGACATCTCTTCTGTGCTTTCAAATGATTCTCCATATGCATGGAGGTTGATGATAACTGAAACACCAAATCTGTACTTGGCATAGGAAATTCAGAGAATCTGTTCCCTTCAGTTGAAAGCAGCCATGAGCTTCAGAAGCACTATGGTGTGTTCTGCATATTTCACAACTGGATTTTTCCCTTCCAGTGCTCTCCATGGCCCGAGATCACTTATGTCAATAATGTACCATCCCCTGGCTTTAGCAGTTCGCACAGCAGTTTCTCTATCAGTGAAGGGTAAGTCTAATTATTTGGAGGTTTTTTCCCCTTACTTTTGACCATTTTCCTCCCCATATTTTGTCTTTGCATCTGTAGCCTCCTGGCATGCAAGGTTGTAGAAGAAACCTGGCACTTTCTTGTTCCTTTTGAGAGAGTTGGCTCCTATCTCATACAAAGATGTGGATGGAAAGAAAACCAATGCTATTTTTTCCTCTGGCTCCACACCCCCTGTGAAAGAACGAACCAAGCTTCATCCCTCCCGCTTGCTATGGTCTGTCTGCCCAAGTTGAAATCAATAACCTCTAAGGATCCATCCAGTTCTGAAAAGCAAAAACCAACAAGTCATCATAAAACATTAGAGCATTATTACCCTTAAACATTATTAATACTAAGTCAGCTTCTCTCTTAATTGCTGCTTGGGAGGTGTTGTGTAATGACATAAATGTTCATTGCTGTTAAGATCAGTGCGGGGAGAACAGGTTACTTACTTATAACTATGGTTTTTTGAGTGGTCGTCTGTGAACTTACACAAATAGGTCATCTACAGTGCATCTCCTGAAACCTCCTAGAGCTAAGTAATGTGTGCTTTGGTGGCAGCCCCTTCCATCTCCTGTGCCTCTTTCCAGTATGCTTTCTGACTAGATCCTCAGTTCCCTGAATGCCAAAGCAGCACACAAAGACTTAAGGAGAATGCTCATAGAAACAGCATAGAGATCCGCGGTACTGATAATCATGATACTTACATGGGTCATGACAGTATCAAAAGCAATACAGTAGGCCTTCCACATTCATGGGGGATACACGCATAATCACGAATAACTTTTTCATCCAGAACTCCTCCTTCCCTGCGCTCTGCTTCAGGCTGCTGCCCACATGCCCATATTGGCTGTCACCAGCAGCGGGCAAGAACTGGGAGAGGGAGAAAAAAAAACCTTTCCTCCCTTTTGCCCTGCTCCCCCCTCCGCACACACACAGTTGAGGAGATCGCACTAGAGCTGCAAGCAATTACATAGCGAGGGGGAAGGAAAGATTGTTTCCTCACCCCTCACCATCTTCCCCCCGCCACTGCCTGGGCAGTCGCTCGGGGAGCTGTGGGTGTGCATATGATAAGTGAGAAGAAGGGATCTTTTCCTCCCTGCTCGCCATGTCTCTCCCCCCGCTGCCATTCAGGTGATTGTTCGGGGAGCTGTTGGCAGGCATATGCTGAGCAGGAGGAAAGGATCTTTTCCTGCCCCTTGCCTTCTCCCTTGCCTCTGCCGCCGCTCAGGCAGTCACTTGGGGAGCTGCAGGTGGGGACATGGCAAGCGGGAGGAAAAGATCTGTCCTCCTCTTCGCCCTCCCACCCCTCCCCCATTGGGGCAGTCACACTTGCAGCAGCTGGCAGAGACAGCCACTCTCCTGTACCCCCCCCCGAAATGGGAGAGGGAGAAGGGAGGAGGCAAGGCACTGCGAATAATCAAAATTGCAAGAGTGAAACCCGTGAATGTAGAGGGAGAACTGTACTGGAACTATGGGCTCATGGGCTACAGAGCACCACAAATGCAAACTGTGCAAATGCAAACAAGATCTGGATCTTGGATTTCAAAGATGGTGCAAAGAAATTCGATATGGAGATGGAACAAAAGGGAGAGACCAATTTGTGGAAGGTGACTGCACACTCAGACAGTCCTGTCTGGTGTCGAAAGGACTGAAGGCCAAGGGGAAGAATGCAAAATCTCACCCTCCAAAACCAGAGGAAGAGGAACAAGTTTGGAGACCACTCCCAGACAGGCAGTTTCCACACTCCACTGGATCCAGTGAGTGGTGGGATTCAACAAATCAGGGATGAGGATTCTCTATGTTGCCCCCTACCATAGATTGCTGTGGAAGAGGAGAAGGCTCCACAGGAGAAGGGACCCCTGTCAGTGTGGTACCAAAGCCTGAGAATGCTGGTAGGATGCTTGTTTATCTTTTGGCCTCCTCTTATGTCTGTGATGTGCATCTTGTTTCATTTCAGACAACGATTCCACCTCGGACTCAAGGGCCTGAGCTTGACCAGGCCTCTCTTGGAATTGAGCAGAAGATTTCACTTCAGACTCAAGGGATCAAGCCTGAGCCAAGCAGCCAGTTCTGAGACCGGTGTGTCCTTGGTCTCATGAGGTCTTAATGACTTAGAGCCCAATTCCAAAAGAGATTGCTTAAGAGGGATTCTGAATGATGATTCTGAGGTAGCAGGGACCAACGCGGTCTGAGAGGAAGAGATTCTGACTAAGACTGTGTGCTGGAGGGTCTGCTCTCTGCCTCTTTACCAACCATTTTCAGCATATTCTCCCACAGGAGAAGTTTCAGGGGTGACGAGCAATTGAAGCAAACCTGAGTGATACCACCTGGCAGTGTGCACAGGTTCACACGTTGTGCTCCTCACCTAAAGAGAGAAGGCACTTAAAGTGACCATCCTTCTCTGGAATGTTTCATCCGCAGGATGCACACCTCTTAATGCACCTGCAGGAAGTGATAATCCTCCAAGGATCAAGCAGCCTCTACAGCCAAAGCAACTCACAAAGATGAAGCCCAAGAAAAACAGTTCAAGTCAGATAACAGAAATCCAAAGGTCCGAAAACCAAGCCAAATTGCTGAGACAGAGGGAGAATTAAGTCTGAAACTTAAAGCAGAAATCAGTCAGTCAGTCAGTCAGAAACTAGACAAAGGCTCTAAAGAAAGTTTCTTACGCTGCTGTTGCTGCAGCAGGTAAAAAGGAACTAAGAGTTTAGGTGGAAAGTGTACTGAATAGGTGAGCAGGGGATACTGCCAAAATGCATATTGCATAGTGCTAGAAGGTTCCAAGAGATGCATTACAGAGTCACAGATGACCTATTTGTGTAAGTCACAGAGATCACAAAGAAAAACGTGTTCAAGGCAAGGCCTGGAGTGAGAATGGAAGGGTGGGCTTGTGCAGAATCTATAACAGCCCTTTGACAATATATGCAAGAGAGTTCCTTCAGATTACCTGGCTAGCAAGGAGAAGCAGATCTTCACTGCCTTTTTCTTGTTTCTTTTTCTGATACTAGAAATGGGTCTCCAAATCACCAGCCTGAACCTCCTGCTCCAATTACAGATGTAAGTCTTTTTTCATAGTTTGTGTTTTCTTCCCTTGCTCAGTGCCATCCAGAATATTGAATTATCTCTGAACTAACCCATCAAAGTGCACTTGTCATTGTTCTGGTTTCAAAAGGTCATATATGGTGATTTCTTAAGTGGCCTTCCAAAATCCGTGTTAGGATAGTTACATTAGTAGGGCTAAGTAGAATGTCACACAATCTCCAGAACTCTTCATCAAACTTGATGTCACAAGCAATGTAGGAAGAGAGAAGATTTTAAACAAAACAAGAACCATAAAGCCTGTATTGGTCAGAGTTTTAAGATGAAGCAGAGGAAGAAGTTCCAGACCACCTTAACTAGACTCTCCTAGGTGCTGTGCAGCCTTCATTGTTACGCTTGGGGCACTGAGACAGGGAGCTGCACAGGGGCTATTTCCCCATGTTTGAAATACAGCACCCAGCATTTATCTGGATCTATAAATGGTCATCATTTTTCTTGCAGAGTAGTAACCCAGTTTCTTTCTTATACAGAACCTCCTACCAACATCCACACCTCAGGAGGCCCAGCAGTGGCTGCACCGGAATCGCTTCTCAACCTTTTCACGGCTTTTCACAAACTTCTCAGGTAGTAGCAAAAACCTCTTCCTACTCTGCTGTGTCAAAAGGAAGGTTTCAGCAGCTTGATTGCGCGACTTCCTTGTCACCTCCTCTGACAATGTCTCTCTGCCACCACTGCCCTCCGAACCCCCCAGAAGCCTCTTCAGGCTCAACCATCTAAGAGGGGCAAAGCTCTATGGCTTGTGGGCCGTCCCACCACACTGGCTTAGGAACAGCTTTCTACAGTGTATCTGCCCCTCTTGTTGCATCCCAGATTTGCCACAATCTCTATAGAAGGACTTGAAAAAAAGCAGTGCTTAAATATTGGAAGGAAGGTGAGGATCCTTTAATGAAATCCACATTGCCCACCCTAATTCTTACCTATAAAGCCAAATTATTCTTTGTTGTGCCTCCCTCCATACCCTTCTAAATAAGGTAAGGGGTTGAAACCTCTCACTTCTTCCATGCCAATGATTTGAGTCCTGTGTAAACTACAGTACGGGGCACTCCTAGGCTGGCTGTTTGTCCTACACTGTTATGGTGCTATTATTCCACTTTCAACATCCTGTGGAATCCTGGGCTTTGCAGTTTAGGCAGTTTAGAATTCTCAGCCAGAAAGCTCTTTGGCCTCAGTAAAGTACAAACTCCAGAACTTCACAGGATGTTGCAAGTGGAATAATAGCATTCTAACAGTGTAGGGTGGAAAGGCCTTCAGTGTCTGCAGATGTGTAACTCAGATGTGCTGATCGCTTTTCGCTATCTGGGATAGGGATGTGAGGCCTTCTAGATGTCATTGCCCTACAACAATCTCTTTTGGAATTGAGGTCTAAGTTATTAAGAGCTCATGAGACCTTGGACAGAAAGGTCTCAACTCTGGGGGCTGTTAGGAACTGGAGTGCCACTAGAGCTGCAGAGCCAGAGGTTCCGTGTCTCTGCATGGGGCAGTATTTACGTAAAAGTATTTTATGTGTGAAAAGTGAAGATTGCCCTACTGAAACAAATCTTTGTTCTTACCCCATGTTTCCCCTTTTAAAAAAATCCTAGGGGCAGACTTACTGAAGTTGACAAGAGAAGACGTCATACAAATCTGTGGTCCTGCAGATGGCATCAGACTCTTCAATGCGTTGAAGGGACGGTGCGTATCATCCAGACTAGCTGTGAAGGTTGGATGGGTATTTATGTGCCAGATAGTAAATGAAAGTAAGAGTTCTGCTTTTCTGGCTTTACTCTAGTTTATATTTATTTTATTGTACTTGGAAACTGACTGGCATATCTAAGGTGAGAGAAGAGAAGCTCTTCCATTGTAGAATTTACTGTAGTAAGAGAGGATGTATTGAGGGAGGAACAGGCAAAATACTCTGGCTTGTATTCTAGGAATCTGAAACACATATTTCAGAGCACTGGATAGATTAGAACTTAATTAGGAACATGTTTTTCTTGTATTCTGGAGGATGGTTTGATATGGACAGATGAGAAGGTCTTTTTGGTTTCTTCATTAAAGAGAGGTTTCTTCGTAACTTCCTTACCATTCTTTGTGAAACTTAAGCTGTAACTGTCTCCTTCTGATCCCACTGGTCCCCTTTGAGTTGTTTCAGGAGGCTACATAAGAAATCTGCTACTTCTTGAATTATTTGCTGGTCCCCAAATGGGAAAAAAGGGTGAATACTGACCAGTACCAGATGAACAAGAGTCAGCAGGAGTCAGTGCTAATACAAAACCATACCACTGAGTTAATGTACCAGTTCTGATGGTTGAGATAGTGCTGTGGGGCAAGGGGTAAGCACAGTGGGTCCTGCTAACCCTTGCCGGAAGCCTGATTTATTCTCACAGACAAGACTTTCAAAAAGAAAGAGCAGGGGTAGAGGCAATGCTTCTCCCCCACCCACTTCCCCTGCCATGAGGTAATGAAATATTTGCTTCTGCCCTTTGCCATAATCTACAGAGATGGGAATCTTAATGGAATGCACAGAAAGCAAATGGAGGGATGGAAAACTACAAGGAGTAAAAAAGGGGCTGTCGGGGGATGATGGACCAAAAAGATGAAGGGCACAGCCAGGAGGGGTGCTCAGAGGTTGGGAGGAGGTTAGGAAGTGCTGGGAAGAGTGAGTCCTTGAAGATCACCCTCAAAATGAGAAGATGGACCTAACTTTTGTAAAGGTTCACAAGGATACTCAATAGCAAGCCAGTCGAAGGTTTTTACTTGCTGATGTTGGCCATGAAACACTTTCCCCTCCCTTTTATAAATAACTACATCATCTTTTCCTTCAAACCTGTAATCAAGAACTGGAGCCAATCTGTGCTTTTCTGTCTGTCTGTTTCATGGCCCTAGCTTGCTTTTTCTCCAGTTATATAAATGGGGTTTGTCAGGATTCACAGGCAGGAACTCTAAAATATAAAGTGAATGTCTGGAAAACGATGAGATGCTGGTGTTTGATTTGAGTCATTGTTCAGAACAGCATGTAAAGGTGGCAAAATGAAACACCTTCAACTGAAGAAGAGCACGTGGTCCTTGAGAGTGCTTTTATAGAAGGAGGTGGCCCGCCAGAAGTTCTTGCACATCAGCTCCTATCAACCCCAGCCAAGGGCTGGGTGTTGTGATTGAGGAACATCTGAAGGGCTGCAGAATTCCCACCATAGTTTTACAATTACTTAGAGAGATGAATGGCTTTCCTCTGTTTTTAGAAGGATCCAAAGCTCAGTTGGAAGATAACATGCTTTGCATGTGCAAGGCTCAGTCCACAGTATTTCCAGTTAATGGATCTTGAGTTGCAGAGCAAGGAAGAAACTTGCTGGAGACGCTGCTGCCAGTTGGAATAAGTTACACTGGGCCAGATGACTTGGAATTTGTATACAGAGCAACTCTCCATTCTCCAGGTGTAAAATGGAAGTTTGTAACCTACACAGGAGCACAAACAAAAGCTTTTTGAACATATTTGTGAAAAATTAGAAGCTCATGTTAGGTTCACAGGGCTAGATTTGCCAGTGCTGATTCCATCATCTGATGAAATCACAGGGAACATTTTTCCCAGGAATGTGCTATGTTAGAATGCAGGTTGAGGATTGCAAGGATTGGGGGAAAAAAGAAATCTCTTAATGCTTATGAATGCTTTTTCTTGTTTGTAGCATCATAAATAATGCAAAATAAAACATTGCACTCTACACATTCAGCCATCTTGGTAATAACATAAAATGCACTGAGAGAGACCCATTTTAATAACAGCACCTAAAGTGCAATTTAAAGCACTCTCAAGGGCCATTTTCATATTTCTGTTAATGCAGAGATGTGCATAACTACGGTAAGAGCAGAAAAGCCTCATTGAAACACCTTTGGTGTTCAAGGCATTCTCGGTTACCTCCTTTTATGCTCCTTTTTCTCTCCTGCGTGGTCACATTTCTGTGAGCTCTTCTATCTATTAACTCTTTCTTTTTCTCTTCCCACACCTGTCTATTACCATGCACCCTCATCTCTTATCCTCATTTTCTGTTTCCTTTTTCTCTTCTTTTTCCTTTTGCCTAAAAGGGCACTTCAGTCTCACCACCCCAGTTCAGAACTCCCATTCTTTATTTGTCATCCACCTTTCCACACCACCTCTTCCTTCGTCTTCACAGAGTTCATCTGCATTAGCACACACAGTGTAAGGTGCAGTGCTTTCTGCGTGTGTGACTTGCTGGCTGAAATAAACTTGGAGAAGATGGTGCACCCCGATTCTGGAGAGATAGGAAACAATGCAAAAGTAGTGATGAAAGCGTTACTTCACATTCCCTCCACCATCACTTTCCCATTCTGTAATGGGTTTTTGATGATCCTTTGGCCAACTGCTTACATTCTGATAGCTGTACTGGAGTCATTGCACCACAGATCCTGCTTGCACTGCTGGTTTATAGCTTGGAGTCATGTAGGACGAATCTTTGCATGGAAACAGGAGCAGTTGTGGCATGGAAGGTAGATAAGCTTCTCCTACTCAGAACTTCTTGCATTATCCCAGCAATGTTGAAAAGAGGCTGCACTGCAAAGATATCCCTGCGGTGGTGGAAGAGACCCATAGATACTGTATTTACCAGTGTATTAGATGCACCGGCATATAAGATGCACCCCACTTTTCAAAGGAAATTCAGGAAAACTTTTTTTAGTTCCCTGGTGAGGCAAACTACACAGGAAAGGAGGGGGATGAAAGGAATGCCGCACCAGGCTTCCCCTGCCCTTTCCCTTCCTGTTTTGCTTCGGCAGGAAGAACTCCAAGCAGGGTCAAATACATAGGAGGGGAGGGAAATGAAAAGAGTGCTGCACCAGGCTTCCCCTGCCCCCTCCCTTCCTGCCTTACTTTGGCAGGAAGAACTCTTTTCACTCCCCATCCCTTCCCCAAGTATTCAGTGTTGCCATATTTACCAGTGTATAAGACACACCAGCATATACGATATTCCCCATTTTCAGAGGGTATTTTTAGGAAAAAAAATTGTGTCTTATAGCCAGGAAATAAAGTAATTTTTTTTAAAAAAGATCTTTTATTTCTTTAGGGAGGGGAAGCAGAGAAGACTGCAAGCATTATATTTTGTATGTCTGATGTTAAGAGTGAGTGAAAATGTTTAGCTGGAGTGCTGAGTGACTGTTACAGTCGTAACCATGATTCAAAAATGTAAATTAATATGTTTGATGGGCCTGTCTACTCACTTCCTCTAAACTGCCTAAGATATAGCGAACTAGTGAATACATTTTGTATCTCTCTGGCTGGAAAACTCTCTTTACACCAATTCTGTTGTTCCAAGATGCAGGTGAGGGAGAGGGAATAGAACTGAATGGAAATCCTCTGGTTACTTAAGCCTTGTGATGGGAGTATTCAGATTCATGGGAGTGTTCAAATATGTAGTCCTCACCACAGCTCTTTGAAGACAGTCCTAGGAAGGATTTTGCCATGTTCTTTTCTGAATATACAAATTGGCCAAGCTTGCTAATTCTGGAGTCCTAACATCTTCCTCCCTCCACAGGATGGTACGGCCGAGGCTGACCATCTATGTTTGCCAAGAGTCACAGCAGTTGAGGGACCAGCAGGAGCATGAAGATGGGGATGCAGCAAACAATACTTTCTTTGGTAAGGGTTTTGGGGGAGGATAGTCTCTCTCTTCCCCCTTTCTCTTTCTCTCTCTCTTTTCAGCCTTTTACCCTTTTTCTCCCTAATGTAACGCTAGTGTCTTGTAATGGGATGATCCCTTCAGGGTAGTATAATGAATTGGGTGCTTCATTATCCAGTCACCTTAATGTAGGTATGGCAAGCTTTTATCAGCCCAAGGGTCAAATTTAGTTTAAGAGAATGAGTGTATTTATTTATTTAAATTTATTTTATTTATTTCTCACCCTTTTCTCAATATAACACAGCAGAGGCTAAATCAAAATCAAGTTAAAACAATGTATAGTATAGAAGTTAAATAAGCAATCAGATGAATTAAAACAGTTTTAGAAGTGTTTAATACCTAAAAATACATGTGGTGGTTGTTCTGCGTCTTCAAGTCATTTCTGACTTATGGCAGCCCTAAGGCAAACCTATTATGGGGTTTTCTGGGGGCTGAGATTGTGTGATGTGCCCAAGGTCACCCAGTGGGTTTCCGTGGCTAAGTGGTGAATTGAACCCTGGTCTCTAGAGTTATAGTCCAACACTTAAAGCACTACACCATATTGGCTCTCAAAAGTACAGTACACCACATTTAAAAACCTTTCTACGACAGCCAGCTAATAGCCAAAATGTGTAAATTAAAAAAATCTTTGCCTGCTGACAGAAAGAGAACAGAGAGGAAGCCAACCAAGCCTCTCACAAAAGGGAATTCCTTGTAGCCTGAAAGCACTTAGTGAGAAGGCTGTCATCTATGCCCTTGCCCAAACGAAGCTCTTGGAGTCCACATTCCAGTGGTAGTTGGAATGGGGGGAAAAGCCTGACACTAAAGCATCTTAACTTTCTTTTTTTTTTTAATTTTTATTTTTTTATCATATCAGCATATTTTCATAGACATAGTATTAGTATCCAAAATGTTGCATACAATATATATAGTGTTGTAAAACAAAAACGTATAAACGCTGATACATATTTAAATAATTGGGGGGAACATTATTTCCTCCCCTCCCTCCCTCCCAGGATACAGGATGCTTTATTTTGTTCATATCGTCCTTCAGTATTTTCTCTTATTGTCTTTTACTGACTTTTGGTATTACATAAAATTCATGCTGTAAATTACCTGGAATAAATTTGTCATATTACCCCTCTATGTGTCTTAGTCTTCTCATCGAGTCTTACCTTATCTTGTTTTTATTTAGATGGCCTATTTGATTAATTGTTTTTAATTTATTTAAAGAAACAAAGCATCTTAACTTTCTAGAACAGAAAAAAAAATGAAATGTGAGAAGCCATGAAATGATAGTATCTTGAACAAGAAAGCATGACCATCTGGGGAACCAAAGCTAGAGCCAGAGAGTGCAGGATTCAGCCTGAGAAGACTGAGATTCCCTACCTCTGCCCTGATGCAAAAAAAAAAAAAGAGAGAGAGAGAGAGAAAGAGACATGAAATGGCACCTTGATGCTGTAATGGGTTCAGATACATAGAGAAACAATGGTTGGTTCCAAAAGATTTCAGTAATCAAAAGCATTTGTAAGGTAACTCTAACTGAGCTGGTGTGAACCAGTGCAGTGTAGTGGTTTGAATGTTGGACTAGAACTCTAAAGACTGGGGTTTGCATCCCCTCTTGGCCATGGAAACCTGCTGGGTGACCTTAGGCACACACACTCTCTCAGCCTCAGGACAAAGTCAAACCTCCTCTGAACAAATCTTGCTGGAAAAAAAACAGGATAGGTTTGCCTGAGAGTCTCCATAAATTGGGAATGACTTGAAGGCACACAACAACTACAACAGCAGCAGCAGCAGCAGCGATAACAGGTTCTGATCTGGCAGCATTTTTTTTTACAGTAACTTCTGTGTTCACCTCCACCACCACCCCAAGCCAGCTGTAGTTCTTATAGTCACCCTGGAGATGTGCTGTTAACAAACTCTTTTTGTTCCTGCAGTGTACCATGCCATCTACTTAGAGGAGTTGACTGCTGTGGAGTTGACAGAGAAAATTGCCCAACTCTTCAGCATTTCTGCTCAACAGATAAGTCAGATCTACAAACAAGGGCCTACGGGGATACATGTGCTTATAAGTGACGAGGTAAGAGGAATTTGATGATCTGTAGAAACAGTGAAATAGATCTATGAGATTAAGGATTAATCTGAACTCTTAAAACTAAAAGAAGAAATTGACATCAACATGATTTCACTGTGTTAGGTCTATGCTTAGAAGAGACCTATTAAAATTAATGCAACTTTGGTTAGATTAGCCTTTCTTAACTTGCTGCTCTCTTAAGCGTTTTGGATTCCAGCTGCCATTAGCCCCAGCCAGAATAGCCAATAGTCAGGTACTCTGGGAGTTGTAATCTAAAACTACAGAGGACACTAGGTGGAGGAAGGCTGTGTTAAGACTGACTGAAGCCCCTTTGGTTTCAGCGGGTCTGCTCTTAAGTATGACAAAGTCTGGATCCAGCCCGTTATTTCCAAATGAGAACTTGCCCAGAATGGTTTGCCACAAGCACAAAATCTACCATGTGTTCAAAATGTTGAATGTGTCTCCTTCATAGGAATCTTGTGTTTCTTGGAAGTTTGTTGGAGTACCTCTGTAAAATATCTTTAACAATGGGCAAGCATCCCTGAAGGATGGCTTGCTGTCCAGTGATAACCTTTCCCTTCCAAACATAGAGCTACACTGAGGGCCTTTCCACACTACACTGTTACAGTGCTGTTATTCCTATGGAATCCTGGGTTTGTCTGCAGTTTAGGGAGGGGCATTTAAAATTATCAATCAGAGAGCTCTTAGGCCTGAGTAAACTACAAACCCCAGAATTCAGCAGAATGTTGAAAGCAGAATCATAGCACTACTAGCGTATTTACCTGGTGTTGGCCGGGATTTTATTTTCCTCTTAAGAACTCAGCAACTCTCTTCTCCAGTACCTGTAATGTTTCCCCATATTTCCCAATGCAATCTGTATTCAGAGTTGCTTACATACACAGTTTGGGTTCCTGAAGGAATACACTGTCCTCCTCCTTGCTGCTAGGCCTCATCTCCACAGCAACCAGCCTATTCCAGTACCTGTAACTTATCCCCATATTTCCCAATCCAACCTGTGTTCTGGCTGTTTCTCTGTCTTTTTGTAGTCAGCTGTCATGCTGCTCTGTCTTCTTTTGATTTTGGGTGTCATGTTGATCTGTGATGACTGGTGATGTTGATGTACTGGCTTTTGATTTTTTTGCTTTCTGTTGAATTTGTGCAATGGCTTTGCGCTTTTCTGGAAGCATTTTTTGTTTTGAATTTCAACTTTAAGATTCTTTACATATGGAACCCATACAATCTACTATGTGAGGCGAGAAGACCTTGTAACTGTGTTGTGTATGTCACTTTAATTTTTCTCACATGTGCCTCCCAAATGTTCTGGCATCCTTATTGATAGTAGGCCTCATCACCATAGCAACCGCCCTGAGGCCCAAGAGATCTCTGGCTGAGAATTCTAAAGGCCCCTCCCTGAACTGCCAACCCCGGGGTTCCACGGAATCTTCACAGCCAGCCAATCATAGAAGGTCTTCTCGCCTCACACAGCCCATCGTGTGAGGTCTTCACCTGCCTGACGCAGACAGACAGACAGACGCACAAACACTGACTTTCATATAGTAGATAACCGTGTAGTGTGGAAAGGTGCCAAGAGTGCTGAATATCTTTTGTTCTGTAAAGTCACTTCACCATTTCGACGTGTGGGCCGTGCTGATGCCGGGTTCGCTAGGCTTGTGTCCTGTGTGAGTAGAATGTGTCCCTGGAACGTTCAGGCAGACTTTGGTCTCGCAGAGATCTACTTTGTTTTGCTAGCTTTCTGAGCTTCGCCTCTCAGAGCCTGATACAAAATTGGGACTCAGGGGGACAGTGACAGGCCCTGCCTTCTTTAAGCCAGTAGCAGAATCTCCGATCACTGGCCGAGCTGGCTGGGACTTCTAGCTGCAAAATTCAGAACATATAAAAAAAACAGTGACTAAGGTGCTCTGCTTGAAGCCTCAAATGGAGTATTTTTATATACCTGTTGTGATAATGGGGCTTCCCATTATCTAGACTTAGCTAAAGGGGGATACTTCCCTCTTCAGGTAAACCAAGGGTTAGTGAGGCGTTGGGACTAGATTACATTTTAGTGTGGGTCAGCATCACAGGCCACAGGGTGAGAACCGACCAATCAAAAAGGAAAGAGGTGAGCATCTTCGGGATGCTTCGAGATGCTTCCAGGGAGAAGTTACAACACTTCTTGGGAGGCCATGTGAGAGAGAGTCGACAAAGGAACATCCTAGAGATGGGATCTGTGCCAGTAGTAGGCTGCAGGCCCCCATGCCTCGCCTCCTGGCTCTCTCTTCTCTCTTAAACCATCTAAGCCTGTGAACCTAATTGTGAGTAACTAGGAATAAGATAGATAGTCGCGTTAGGGCTGTTTGTTATTTTGGAGTTGGCTGATCTAAAGAATGTATCTGTTTTTGTAACTACTTGTAACTTAAGCGTGCCTGGGAGGGGGGAGCCTCTCATGTGTGTTATTGCCTTGTTCATTTGCATGCCTTGAATAAATGCTTTTCTGTAAAACCTCTGTTTCCTCTCCATTCCCACGCCATCCTTCGGCACCGCTAGATAGGACTTCGCTCACTCAGAAGGGGGGAGGGAAGAGGGAAGGAAGGTCCTTAGCATAGAGATTGGTAATCCACTGAGCAGTCTCCCACTGTACTGTTCAGTTAATCCAGAATTCAGTGGGTGGTGGAAACAAGAATTAATAAACGCTGGAACAATTTCTGGTTCCTTTTCAAGGGTGAAAGTCAGGCTTGAGAGGGCTGGAAATAAACTCCAGTATGACATGGTGGCAGCGGTCTGTACAGATCTGTCTCCTGTGAGCTAGTGTAATATTTGAAGTTAGATTCTACATAGCCCCTGAAGAAGGCCTTGTGATCGTACATAAGCTGAAACACAGTGGGCTTTTTTTAAAAAAAATAAAAGAATCTTTTTAGCATCTTTCTTCTTTTTTTCTTTGTATATTTTATTAACCATTAAAACAAGACAGAGACTAACAAGAACGAAATCTTTTTAGCATCTTGAAACTTGTCTTCAGTTTCTCCTGTGGATTTTATTGGGCGCTCCCCAGTTTTTGCTTCCTTTATCTTTCTTCCTAAATCACAACCTGAATTTATTCAGCCCAGTAGGTTTCAACAGTTGCGTCATGGCCTATTGAAATGCAGTGACACAACAGTATCCTGAAAATGGAGGGGGAGGGTTAGTTCCAAATGGAACTTGAAAACCTTCCTGGAGTCCTGCACACTGAATACCCATGAATCAGGAATGAGTAATTGTGGTCATTCCCCAGATCTGGGTAATGGAGTCTCCTTCAGTGGTGGTTGTTAAATGGATCTTGAGTGGACGTCTGGGAAGGATGCCTTTGCTGTGGACTGCTGCAATGGCAGGGCACTGGATTAGCTGATTTCTGGGTCATGTCCACCTCTTCATTCTGTGATTCTAGAAGCTACTGAATTGTATTTGAAGGAGGACAAAGCACCAAGTGTATTAGTAACTTTGTATCCAGATCATCTCTGTAGAGAACTCAAAAGAGAATTTGCAAGAGTAGGGACTAGGATAGTTGGATAGACTCCGTAAATAGACACAGACAAGTGAAATGAAATGAGACATTGTGGCTCTTGCCTTGGAAGTTACCAGAGAGTGCTACAGAAAGGGTTTAAAAGTCCTTTTTCTCAGTCCTTTTCTACTGGGATTATTTCAATAGTAGCAGTTTAAAAAGGTGTTGCAGAGATGTGAGGTCTTTGTACTTTGCTCAAAGCAAAATAAAGTAAGGAGGATTTTTTTTTGTAGATGGGCACATTGTTTGAACACTTCTTATGTCTATAAAGATGTTACAATTCTCCTTTGTAAATGAGCAGTGGCTAGATCTCTACAGCTTCTGTTTTTCATTCCTGCTTTTAGATGATACAGAACTTTCAAGATGAAGCATGTTTTGTCTTGGACACAATGAAAGGTACTCATTTATTCAATGCAAAGTACTGTACGTTTTCCTATCCTTACATCTGCTTTTCCTTTTCCTCTGGAAAACATGGAGCTTGACTTCCCCCTGTCTCTGCCAACCCCAGCAGAGTATCAAAACCAGCACACAATATATCCCGTGTGCAACCTCCCATCTGCTTCTTTGGGATGTGGGTGAAAGACAGCAGGGATGTGCCCTTTTTGTTTAGCCGGAGCCTGATGATGCTGTGCTTTCTTTGCAGCTGAAACCAATGATAGTTACCACATCATCTTAAAATAGGCAGAGACTTGAACTTGTCGGATCTTCTCCTGCATACACAGCTTCATTGCCTATTTTGGCATCTGGACACCAACAGAGACCCACAAAAGCAAAGAAAACTCATCTTGCAAACCACAGCATGTTGCCTCCTCTTAGGTGAACAACCTATGCTATACCACTGCTGGCATGCAGTAGACGTCAGTCATAAACCACACTGCTGCTGCTTGTTCAGAGTACAGTGATAATAGTTAGGGCCTGTTGAAATTGCCACACCAACCAGGAAAGAAACTTTGCAGTTATGAGTAATGATAAGGAATGGCAAGAGGCTGGGGGAAGAAGATGAAGAGGCTGCCTGCCAAGAGGAACTGCAACACTTTGATAGGTGACAACTTATGTTGTGGTGATGGATCTCTGGATAGTCCTGGAACTGAGTATCTATTCTGGGGAGGCACTTGATGGCTTGCCTCAGTGTTTCAAGCTTTTGGGGTGGGTACCTGGCTGTGATAAAGCCATGGGGATTTCCAGGTTTGGTTTTTTGTTTTGTTCTGTTTTGTTTTTAACCAATGTGAAGTAGAGACTTTGTTCCTACTTTGACTCTTTCATACCTTGTTTTGAGTGACAGCGTATGTGTGTGTGCATGTATGAGTGATTTGTGGCTGTCATTTTTTCCCCCAGTATGTTAGGAAGAATTTGTGGGTTTTGAAATCTAACCGTCTGTAGGGATGCCTGCACTGCGATTGAAGAGGCCTCAAATGTAGAAGAAGAAATGATGATGTCCTAAGTGATCCTCTGTTAGAGAACTCTGCTTCCTAAGACAGAGCGGGGAAGAGATTATGTTAAAAATCCTGTGGATGGATTATTTGGGATATGTAAAATTGATGTAGGTTTTAAAATGAAATCCTGCTGAAAGCCATAATAGTATTGTCCAAGAAAGGGCTCATATAGTATGTAAGCATACAGTGCTTACAGAAAATCTGTGAAGAGTTCCATGGTAATAAAGTCCATGCATTTGTTTCCAGGATAGCAACCAGTCTCTGGGGTAAAGACCTCCATCTTCTGAATGTCAATGTTACATTTCCTGAGCCCTGGAGAGAAAGGTGGGAGAACTCTAGCAGCTTCAGTGGTGATTCCCTTAAATCACAGATGCACGACTTGCTTAAGGGGTGGTGGGAGCTCCACCCTGGTCTTTCTGGTAGTCCCCAACAAAATGACAAATCTCTACAAGCTGCAACTTTATGTGTCACAGTGATATTGTGTAATGCATTATCAGATCATAATAGTTACTTCAGTGGCCATGGGGCTGAACACTGCTGTGCTTATCTATCCCAGAAAGTTGAGCAAGTTAACAACTTTAATTTTCTTAAATGAAACCTAGTTAGATATGATTCCAGATTATGTGAGAAGTTTTGTCATTTCTTACATGATGCCTTTTACAAAAAGGTGAAGAATTTTTACTTAATAATACTGAATTCAGTATGTTGCCTTAAAGGAGGCAGGAAATTGGGTCATAGTAATGTCAAGTGAAATTAAGTTAACAAAAAGGAATTTTGATTGATAGTTGTGTTCTGCTGCTTTCAAGCAGAAGCTAAAAATGTTAATTTCCATCATTATACATACAAAGCACAAATACATTAATGAAGGCCAGCTTCATTTTCAGACAGTGCGTTAAATTACCTTTGGGGCCAGCAACATATAACTCCATTGTTCACTTTCTGGGGTAGCAGCCAATCAGACATTGGGTTTTATTTGCTTCAAGGAATACCAGTGAAGCAACCAGCACTTTGTATGCTCAGAATGTTGGAATCAGGCTAGCAATAACCCAGAGAAAGTCTGGAACCTAAGTTCAGTTTCAGTTCCAGATAGTGGCTGCTGTGGAACTTGTGCACAAACAGTGGGATTTGTGCTAATAGTTGCCAGATACCTCCAGCTAGCCTGTTTCCAGTAGTAATCAAAAATAGTGCAGACCAAATAACAGTGTTTGTGTTACAGCTGGTGGTTTTGTGTTATAGGTTCAGAAGTGACACTGGCTTTCACATCATGATCTTGGTCAAGTAAAATATGATTAATCAAGTTACGTACCTGTGCACTTGTTCCTTTCCCCTTTCTTTTCCTCCTGTCCTGGTGCACACAGCTTTAAAAAGCGGTAACATTGTTCTTTAAAGCACTGTTTACAGTGAGTTAAAGCCAAAAGTTCCCTTTGAGCCAAAAAATGAAACTAGGGTCAGACTTGAAACAGTGGCTTCTGAGCTGGTCACTGTTGTCTTCGCAATCCAGTTTGTCCAGAGTATGTAATTCCCAGTGCACAAGTGGCAGCATAAGTTTTACACTTCCCTCCCCTTCCACCCACCGTGTGCTTCAAAACTATTTTGAGTTTGTGTGTGATGCTTGAAGAACAGAATGAAGGTAGCTCACAAAGTTTGCCATTCTCCCTGCACTGTAATGGTTTGTCATGTATATTTTTGTTTTTTCCCTAAACCATAGAATGAAATGATGAGCTCTGAAACATGACTGTGAGTCTTTTATTATGTAGATGCTTATAAAATTGAATATGAGAATTGCTGACCATTACAAAACATGCAGCAGTACTTAGTGGTACCATAGAAGATGTGAATCAAATTTCATCTGCTGATCTTTTTTTATTGGAAAAAGGCTGCCACAGGAAAATGAAACTATACATACAGAGATACCATATTTTGGGTCAGTCATCTTTTCTAAGTGTGTTTACACTGACAGCAGTTTATGATTGAAAGCCACACTTTGATTCTTTTCACTAGTCACATGTAACAAGGGGTACATGTATTACGCTTTCATAAACTTTGCTTCGTTCTGGCTTTTGTATGGAGATACATAATATCTTCATTTACAGTTACATACATGGAAATTCATGGGATTACCATAAACCAACAGTCAGCTTGAAGGCATATACACATCCATCCATACACCCATGGGTTGAGTTGGACTTCTTCACTGTAAGAGGGGGGTTGTACTGAAACAGGAATTTCTGGGGACTTTGGTCACCTAGCACCACTAACTTGCTCTTTGTTTGTTTCTTTTATTGCGTAAAACAAGTAGGCCTCCATTTTTGTTAGCCGTTACTTTGCATTAGCATCTTTAGTAAATAAATGATTCATTTGACTTTCTTAGTAATTTAACAAGTTAATGCAGTAGAAATTATTTGCAAATGTTGATTTAAAAAAAGTTTTGCTGATACAGCAAAATGTTGCCTGTAGCTTGTATTAACTGATGTATGAAAAATTAATTGTCATGGTAAGTGCAAAGCAGTTGCTAAATCAGATTCCTCCAGAATGGGTTTTGGAAAATGGAATACCTAAGCCAGAAAAAAAAATGCATAGTAGCTGTATCTTCATTGTAACATTAGATGGGCTCATATCTCTTGCATAATCTGACTGACCTAGCTGGCACAAACCTCGGTATTAAACCATGAACTTAAACTAGTGCATCTTTTATTACACTCTACTTAAGGGCTGCAGTTGAAGGCGAGGAGGCCTGCCCCCCTTGGGAACATTCTGGGACCATAGGTTGTTGTGGGTTTGAGGCCGTGTTCTATTAGTATTTGCTCCTGACATTGCACCTGCATCTGTAGCTGGCCTCTTCAGAGGATCTGGTGGCATGGAAGTAAGACAGAGTGTATATATACTTATGTAGTCCCTGAGTGGGAGGAAGCAATTTTCATATGTTGCAGTTGGCCCACATGTGTGGTGGCCTGTTGTTAAATGGAATATCCTCCAAGGTTGTATTATTAGGAGAATATGCATAACAGTGCATTAAGTACATTAGCAATCCATTGTATTGTTTCCTGTAGAGGGACCTCCAGAGTGTGGGTGGTGTTCATTGGCATATTTTTGAGTCTTGATTTTAGTGTTCTTCAGTACTGGTAACCAGATTTTGTTTACTTTCTGAGTTTCTTCTTTCCTGTTGGAATTGTCCATGTGTTTATGGATTTCAGTGGCCTCTCTGTGTAGTCTGACATAGTAGTTGTCAGAATGGTCCAGAATTTCTGTGCTTTCAAAAAGCATTCTGTGTCCAGGTTGGTTTATAACATGTTCTGCTACTGCTGATTTTTCTGGCTGGATCAGTCTGCAGTGTCTTTCATGTTCTTCAGTTTGTGTTTGGATGTTGCATTTTGTAGTCATATGTAGACCTGCCCACAACTGCAAGGTATGCGATAAACTCCAGCAGAAGTTAGAGGATCCCTCTTGTCCTTTGCTGAACATAGCATTTGATGAATTTTCTTGGTTGGTCTGTAGATTGTTTGGAGGTTATGTTTCTTCATCAATATCCCTATACGTTAGTGACCCCTTTGATGTATGGTAAAAACACATTCCCTTTGGTTGGCTGTTTGTCTTCACTTCTGTGTTTTTTTCCGGGCCTGATTTCTGAACCAGAGGAGCCATTGGCCTGTAGAGCCCAGTTTAGATGATTCAGTTAGTCTTTCAGGAGGTGGCGTTCACAGATCCTTTTGGGCAGTCTACCAGAGTTTTTATTGTGCTCCTTTTTTGTCCTGGGTAATGGGTGGAGTTTTTGTGTAGATATCTGTCAGTGTGTGTAGGTTTTCTGTAAACTGTGTGGCCCAGTTGTGGCCATCACACAGGCCAACTGTAATGTATGCAAATTGCTTCCTCCCACTCGGGGACTACACAAGTATATATACTCTGTCTCACTTCCATGCCACCAGATTCTCTGAAGATGCCAGCCACCGATGCAGGCGAAACATCAGGAGCAACTACTACTAGAACATGGCCTGAAAGCCCAGCAAACTCATAATAACCTATGGATCCCTGCCTTGAAAGCCTTCGACTTTACGTTCTGGGACCCGTCTTTGAATGTTGAAATTTCATTCAAAATGTCAGCAGTTTTTTCTTCTTATAAAGAAACCACGCAGGAAATGTTATGCTCAATAAATAAGCTTTCTTTCAAATGTTTGGATCACTATGTGCAAACAAACTAGGGTGGGTGGCAACAAGAACTTGGCACACGTAAGTTTTAGATTAATTTAATAGATTCACTGAATATGTATTTGGATTACACGTGTTTAATCTTTGGCTTTCACCCCAGTGTACCTGTAAGCTTTGTCACCACTACAAGCCTGATGGGGCTATCCAGAACTAGGAAGACCACTTCCCACCTTCTTCAACATACCCTTTGTGAAGAATAAGCAGGAATGGGTGTTGCGTGCAGCGTTAGAGGCACAACGGAGATGTGGCTTTCCTCACTGAAACAAGTGTATGTATATGGCAGGTTGAGGGATGGGAAGACAATGGCTATGGAACCTGCCAGAGCAGGGAAATAGGAGTGACAGAGTGGTGTCAGGGAAAGAAGTAGAGGTAATGCAATCATGAGAACACTATTGTTAGGCATCATACAGGACACTAGAATTCTGTACTGGAAATTTGAATGCCATTTTCAAAAGGTGCAATTAGAATTAACTTTTGCATGTGTTTAGATGCTTATTCTGGTTGCACATTTTAAGTTTCAGCCATGCCAAAACTTGGGACTGCAACTTCAGCTTATCTGCTGAAAGAGCCTAGAATGGTGAAGGAGGAAATTTATTATGGCAACTGTTGCTAATATAGCTTCTGCACTGCAAAGCCATGCACTGAAGTAACTTTGAGTGCTTAATAGAAGCCTCATGTTTTTTCATTACGTTCACCTTGTGATTAAATTTTCTGCTGCTGTGGGTCCTAAGCAGCATTAACAGACTGCCTACAATGGCGTGTTCAGATGTGAAACTTGCATGCTTTAGGCTGCTGACAAACTGTTTCAGACCAACTGTGCTTGGCAGGTAATAAAAAAAGGCGGGGAAACATTCTGAATTAAAAGAAGTAATGGCAGGAGTAGTGGCCAGCAAGAGGGAAAGCTAAGTATGGACAGTTGCAACAAATCCATGGGGCTGTAATTTGCACTGTATGCCTAAATCGGAAGGTTCGCTGATAGGAAAATTATGCTAAAGATGAATGGGTAGATGGGTCAGTGTGCTGACACTGTCTCCCTAGCACTGCGAGGAGAGTGGCTGTTTGAATGGAAAGACTAGGAGTTCTGTCCTCACCATGTTCATTCTGAAGTTGATGCGTCCAGCTACCAAGAAATAACGGGAATAGATATAAAAGCTTAAGGACTATGCTCCTCAACAAGCTGTTGCGTACAGTGGTTGATGGAACAGTTGCCAGCAGTATATGTTGGTTGTAGCTATAGCCTATTCATGCCAAATTGCACTTAAGTTATTAAAGATTTTTCTGCCTCATAATATACTCTTACTGGGATCGCTGGAGTGTAACACTATCCTCCTTAGAGCATGTAGGCTTCATTCAAAAGACAGGTGAGTCACATCAAGTTAGTTCCAAAAAAAATCAAGAAGGCTAGTGAACCTCTACAACATTAAGTGGCAGCAGATGACTAGTTCAGTGATTTAAACATTAACCTGAGAGTTACTCCATGGAGCTGTTTCAGAGCGGCCTCCGACTTTTGGTTAAAGAATCTTAATGTTACCGTCAAACTAATTATGTTAACTACCCTATGGCTTAAACTGTCTAAGGCCATTTCCACACTAGGCTGTTACAGCGCTATTATTTCACTTTCAGCATTGGCTGGCCCCTCCCTAAACTGCAAACCCCGGGATTCCAAACGATGTTGAAAGTAGAATAATAGTGCTAAAACAGCCTAGTGCAGAAATGGCCTTAGGCATGATGGTGGTAGCTTCTTTCAGTTTTATAAAATTAGAGTGCAATGGCTTAAATGCTGTAGTCTGCTTGAGATTCTGCTGCAGATGTATACAACAGGGTTGGGGAATGTGTGAGCCTTGGAGATGTAGGAAATTAACTCTCATGAACTCATCCCAGAATAGCCAATAGCTGAGAGAGCGCTACAACAACATACTGGGAAGATGTGTTTTCTTACACCAGTCGGTGTTTAAGTATGGGTTTTAACTTTTCTAGTTGTCCATGTTAATTATTTTTCTCTTCCTCTTTCCTTCTTTCATAGACAGACAGATTATGGGTCTTGGCATAAACATTTAAATAGAGGCAAGGTGCTGTCCCAGAAGCTGGCTACAGCACAGTGGTCTTAGCAAATTTTAATAAAGGCATTCTGGGGGAAAATGCATGTGGTTTCATGGTTAAAGGAGACACATTTGAAATAGCATTTTTTTTTTCCGGCTGAGGATTCTAAATGTAAATCTCAGGATTCCATAGGATGTTTCCATGAAAATTAAAGTGGAATCATGGTGCTGGATCTGTAACTGTACTGTGAAAGGGCCAAGATGATCTTCTATCTGGGAACTGGCCATTCCTACTAAGCTCCAGAAACACAACTGCATTTAGCCTGAAGGTCCAAATTAATTCTAAAAACAGAATGTTCTGTTCAGTAATAAGTAATTTAGAGGTTTATTGGTAGTTACCTGGAGACAAGTTTCATTGGTCAGATAGTGCCTGCAGAACTGTGCGAGACTTGTTTCTCTTTCCCAAGTTTTAAATAGCAATATTTAAACCTTTTTCCCCCTGTCCTTTCTTCAAAAACCAAACAGGTTTTCAATATATGAAATGCTTAAGGGAACCTGCAAATCAAATTAAACCAAGCTTGTTTTAGGTAAGGCTGCAGTGGTGACTCTGCTTGATAGCAGTTCTTTTTAAACACGCTGGAGCGTTGGTTTCCCTGCATAGAGTTAAACTGCCTCCCGTGAGATGCGGAGATCTTAAGACTGTGAGATCTTGAAATACCGATTTTACATTCAACCTACAGCGCTACTGTTTCGTCTTCTTCAAAATTTTTTACATCGTTTCAAGGGTCCTGGTAGGCTGAGTGACGACAAAAAAAAGGCCTTACACTTACCACACCCTGCTGTAAAATCCCTTGGTGAAATTTGTTCCGCCATCTAGTAATGATAACTCTGCTGCCATCAAGAATAACAGTGCGAAGTTGTCAAGTCCCTTACAGCAGGCAAAGCTAGCCCTCCTGTAACGCGCTATGCAGAATGAGATGGCCGCCTGGAGTGCAGTATTAAAATAAATTATCATGCATTACTTAAACTGCTTCCTCCCGCCATATGTTTGTTTAAATCTTGTATTCATTTCCTTCAGTGCTATGCTTTGAGAAAGAGAGGGACAGTTAAAAGCTATTGCGGAGCTTGTCAGACCCAACTTAAGGAAACGCTAGATGGAGCCCGCGGAACTCCAGGCTCCCTCAAGCGCCCCTGAGAGCCTCTCGTGACCGCCGCCTTTTATACGCCTCTACTTCCCAGTGTGCAATGGGCTAGGGGCGCGAGCGCCTGAGCGGCCGCCGCCTCTTCTGAGGCGCAAGCGCAGTCCTGCGGCGAGAGGACTTCATTTCCCATCCTGCCTCGTGCACTTATGAGGGAGGAGTCACGCCGAGGCGTGTCACGTGGTACTTGCTATAAATAGGGAGTCGCTGCGCCGGCAGCCCTATTGTTATCCGCCGAGCGGAGCCGGGGGTTCGGTGGTCTGCCCGGAGGGGGGCTGTCGCCTGCCAGCGCCGCCGACGTCGGTCTCCCACTCCCTCCTCTCCTCTCCTGAGGCACGGAGCTGCCCCTTGAACATCGTTCCCTCTCCCTGGGGGATTTCGGGCTTCGCCCTGCAGCCCCGGCCTGTGTAGAGGGAGGGGAGGAGGGACCGGCGGGCGGGAGGAACCCCAACCGGTGAGTGCCTGGCCTGGCCTGGCCTGGCCTGGCCTGAAAGGGAGGGCGTGTCTTCCGTGAGGCGGGGCGAAGGGGCTTTTCTTGGCGGGTTCTTATGAGGAGAGGGAGAGAGAGAGGAGGGGAAGAAGGGGGAGGGGGAATACACCCTTTAAAATGCGAGATTTGAACGAAAAAGGGTCCTCCTTCCTTAATTGGAGGTTCCTCAGAGACATCGTCCCTTCCCCTTCTTACGTTAATGCAGATATAGGGCAGGATTTTTGTTTTTTGATGTGGGAGCGGGAGTCTCTCCCCACGCATCCATCCATCACTGACGCAAATACTGTTTCACAGAGCGGTGGTTATTATGCTTCAGCCTCTCTTAACAGTGCAGGGGAGCGGGAACCTTTTAATAGGTATGTTAGGAGCTCACCTTAATTTGGCTGTTATTTCTTTGTAGGATTTGCCTAGTTTAATTGAAACAGCTCGTGCTCGTTGACTTGTGTCCCCACGTAATGCAGCATTAGAGTAGCCTCGTTTTCTCTGTCTTCTCTCTGCCCTCACTTTTACTTGATGTAATTTTAAAGGATGCCTTGAGTATAGCCAGAGGTAAAGGATCTGTCTTTGAGAGACAGATGTACGTGTTAGTACTGTGTGTGCGCGTGTTATTCTGGGATAAATTAATTTTAAAATTGCTAGCTGAATTCAGTTTGCCCAAAAGGTGGGCTGATGATAACCTCAGTAGCACTTTCCTCCCTCTGGTGCATTGTCTTAACTCTGAGCAGTGCTTTTGTGAGATTTGTACCTACCTAAAAGTGAAGTCAGCACTTATCTTTGAATACAGCAGCTACAGTGTTCTGTATATCAAAGCTGCCCTGATTGAATAGGAGAGATATGTTTTTGAAATGATTATTTTCTTTGCTTAGGCTGTTCTAAAGATAGATCAGAGTCATTATGTTGTGTGGGACAAGGTCTCATATGGGCTACTGCATCACTGGAGTTAAAATATGCATCAGATGTCTTGGGATATATGGGATTATGCTAATATTTTGTTGTGCAGGTTGTTGCTGATGTTATTTTAGAAAACAGCTTTGTCGTTACAGACCCAAGGATGTATATACCATTCTTTTTTCTCTGAGTTAAAGCTAAGAAATCTTATTACTAAATGAGCAGATTTGATGAGACATTATGGTGCCATGATATGGTATTTGCAGGGCAGCTTCTCTACACTGACGTAATTTATAGTGTCTCACTAAAAATGATATGTTGATATATACATAACATAATATAACATTTTATCTTGGAGCATAGATTGGAATTTATTATTCGGGACAGAGATGGATTCAGATGCTTTTGCAGAGCTGATGTTGGCATATTCAGGACTGATGCTGGTTTCTGAGTATAAAAGTCATCCAGTGTCTGGTTTAGGCAATACCTATTGAAAGTCTGTATCTTTTCTCCTACTTGGTGGACCTTGTCTTTTTTGGCATTCCTTTTTGGAAGGTTCTAGAATGTCTCTGTTCTTTGTTAGACTCTCATAGCTCCATGATCAGACTGTGGAATCAGATGGGACATACCCTCATGATTATTTATACCATGTGTGAAGGTCATGAGAGATTGCTTTGTCTTATTGAACTGTTGGCACTTTCTGAGTTGAGATGTTTCCTTCTCTCTTTCAGATCTTATGAAGGATAGTTTTTTCCACAAATGTAGTAGAGGCCTGAAATCTTCCATTTAAGCTTGAGCTGATTGGCTGTGTTAGTCTAGTAAATACAGTCATCTATTACATCAACTTGCTTTTTTTATGTACTGAAGCAGAGTATTTTGTAAAATGAATGAAGGGGTATGGAACATAGGGGTATGGAGCATAGATGGGAGTGAAAGTTTGCAAAGGTACAAATCAGAGCCTGTCATTAGAATGCTGCCATATGGCTCGGCTGCCTCATATGTTCAGGGGTTGACCTTAGTAGGTGCCCATCCTTTGTAACTGTCCTAAATGCTTTCTCTCTCTCTGGCATGTGCAGAAGACTCTAGAGAGAGAAGGAATTATATCTGCCACTTGCTCTAAAGACACTCAGAAGCACCAAGAATCTTTTAGCATTTTGAAGGATTAGAAGCATGGTGCAAAATGACTGTTACCCCCCATTTTCCCCTTGTTCCAAAGGACTTGCTGAAGTTGCTGACTACACACTACTCTTCAGGAGCTGGAAAGTGTTATGTGTTGCTTCTAACCATCTCTCAAGTTCCAGTCTAGAGTGAGAAAATAAGTCCTCTGGAACTCAGAAATTGATGGGGGGGGGCAGTTGCTTTCTTCATGCTTTTCTTTGGAGGTATTTGGAAATACTGTCTGCATGTTGCTCAGCTCAGCATGAATTGATAGAGAGTACATGAGGGAGTGTTTGTATCTTTCCTGCATGGCATAGACTGGGGAAATGATTTTTCACCACCACTGTGAATATCTAGCAGTGCATAGAGAACTCTGGTGGGTGTTTTGTGCCTTCACTGTACATAAATGTGTTGTCAGGAAAGATATTCCTGGTCACCAGTAACAAACAACTAGTTAAACCTTGTTGGAAGCATCTGAAGTGCTATCTCACTATTGAGTGTTGCTCAGTCTTTTTCAAACCTTTATCTCCAGATCTTCATTTTCAAGCTTTGAAAATTTCAGACTCATTTATTGCTAATTATGAATTTTAGAAATAGTCATTGTATTCTTTATTTGATTATAGTGAGATTATCTTTGTCTGTGGTCTGTTCCTTTAGCTTCTGATGTGTCCCCATTCTGTTGTCTTTTTGATCAATGTTAACTGAGGAAGCTTAGTGATGTGTGCATGCACACAGCAAAAGGTACAGATGAACAGTGCTTTGTTAGACAGTGGCTGACTTCAACTGTCTCAGAATAGATTATGATACTTTGGAATTTGACCTGAGGCATGTCCTCTTAGGATGAAGACCACTGAAATCACAGGGCCATATTCCACAAAGGTATTCCTTGATGGAATGGTGGGAGCAGGTGGAACTGGGCGGGGGGATTAACTACTTCTTTACTGTGCACACCCATTCACTCCCAAAACTGGCTCTGTTAAGGACTAGGAGCCATTTTCAGGCAGCAGAGAAGGCTGTGGGAGGGGCAAGGAGCATTGTAACCTTCAGCAGAACCATTGTATTTAGCCCATAATAAGGATTTCTCTAGGATGGTAACTTTCAGAGTCCTTGACGTGAGAAGACTCTATATTACAGGCCAGACATAAGGGGACACAAAGATAAATGGCTTTAATTGAGCTGGAATATTTCTGTAATCATTTAGAAAGATGTATTTCACACTTTCTGAAATTAAATGCCATAGAGCATATCTGCACTTAAGCGGATTCAGACCTAGTTTTTCCCCTTACCATTATCAACTGCAGAAGCCATTTTGCATGGTTGAGAAATAATCTGTACTTATATTACAGCTGACTCCATTACTTCCATTGGTGGAAAATGAAAGGTCTGAATCACCTGCCATCCCTTGTAAATTTTAAGAAAAATGGAAAGTTGCGGATATACTTGTCAATTTTTGCTAGTTCAAGCAGTACAAAAAGGGCTGAAGAAATGTAAGGTGTATAAATTACTCAGGCTCTTGAAGCAGAGATGAAATGAGGCCCACATGCATCAATATTTGACACGATAAATAACTGACACGCATATTTTGCCTTTTCTCCTAGTAGTTTGAGGTATTGTATATTGCTTCCCCTTCTCTTCATTTTATCAAAACAACCTTGTGATATAGGTTACAGTGAGAGATTGGAACAGCCTAGTGTTACCCATTGAGCTTTGCAGCTGAATGAGGATTTTGAACTCTCTTCTCCCAGTGCAGATCCAGCTGACTTCTTATTCAGTATCCTAATAAAAAGACACCTGGAGTCTTGAGTTTCCTATGATCTCATTTATGGACTACGCAGACATTTTCACTTGCATGTAAAACTAACCTACCTACTGGGATATGATGATACAGTGGTCTGATGATAATTGAAGTCTTTGATTTATGACTTTTCTCCTGTGGTTTGAATGACTTGATTGTAGTAAAACCCAAAAGTGCAGCAGAGCACATTGGCTGAGTTCAAATGATCATATACTGGTTTTATAAACTGAGATGAAAAGACATTGTGCCTGCTCATGTAGCCACTTTGCTCCTTCCTTCATGACACAGCTTCAGGGCATGCGGAAGGCTCCAGTTAATCATAATTTTCCTTCTTGGCCAAGCTGGAAAATCCTGGCTGTCAAAGCTAAGATCTTATGAAATCCAACATGCTGTAGTAGTTTGAGTGTTGGACTACGACCCTGGAAACTAGGATTCAATTCCCTGCTCAGCCATGCAATCCTCTTGGATGCGTCATACTCACTCAGCCCCCAGAAAACCCCATGATGGGGTCACTATAAGTTGGAAACAATTTGAAGGCACACAACAACAAGGTCTTATAGTTCAAACTGTATTTACCGGCTTTGAAGCAATCATTTCAAACTAAGTGGGAAATTATGGTTGTGTTCAGGTGATCCATGAAAGAAAGAATGGATAGGCTGCATTCAGACCATCCATCTGATAAGCTATAGTGTGGTCATCTAAATGCAGATACATTGGGACCTGCTTGTAGTTGCTTGATATACTGGTGCCTCTTTTTAGTTTAATTCTGAAGAAGTTACACACAGGTATAGTACTATGATGTTTTTTTTTCCCTGCTGAAAATTTGTCAGCCTCTCCCCTGGAAAATACTGAGAAGCTGGTTCCAGATCCTGGAATTGTTACACATTTGAAATTTAAGTTCTTTGTTTGGTAAAAAGGCTAGTATCAAAGGAAGGTATGGGACGTGTTCCACTGCATCTGGAAAAATGGCATATAGATGGGCAGCCCTGTGCTTGTAACAGCTTGATGAACGTATTCCTCATGTATGAAGTAGGAGATGTTAATTCTTACCTCAAAGGCATATTGTGATAAATTAGATTTAGGATTATAACATAAATGATAAAAACAGCGTTAAAATTTTGTGTTTCTGTTTGAGTGCGTTTTGCTTATCCTGGTGCAGGCCTATCTGTGGGACTTCATCCTGAAACCTGCACTTTGGGGTGATGACGTCCAAGATAGTAAGACTACTTTAACTTATACTCATGCTCTGGGAAAGAAAAAACTGTGGTAATCATTCATGAGTTACTTAGTTTATGATCAGTTATGTTGGCTGCTTGTTCAGGTAGATATCCTCTTTCAAAATGTTTTTTCTCTTTTCTTGTGGAGCTGTTTTGCACTGCACAGAAGATGTGTTTAGTGTACTACTCGTCTCCTCCATTCTCTTTCCATGGAAAACATATCTTCTTCCCCATTCCTTTTTAAGGCCTTCTGACTAATCTATAGAGCTGATACTGTGTGTGAAAAGATGTGCTAAGTATGTCCAGGAAGAACAGCTGCTTTATGTTTGTTATTTGGAGGGCATCAGTGCTACTTTCAATACATTGGCTTGCACTTGGCGTTAGCAATGCTGTTGATCCAGTAATAGTTTGGAATAATACAGTGTATGTTACTTTGGAACCTTCCACCCCCTCCATTTTTTTTTTCCAGGAAGAGAATATGAAGTATGGATTATTTGCAAAATCTTTGTGTTTTACCATGTCTTCTGATGACATCACTGAATAATAGTGCAGTTTACTTCTCTGCAGTGATGATGCCATGTCATTCTGGGAAACATTTTGGCTGCATATGTAGAGTAACTTTATGAAATCAGACCCTTTGGAATTTTTGATGAGAAGATTCTCTTGCAGCAGAGTATGAAATCATGAGGGGAAGAGGGTTCAGCCTTGAATAGTTTGGTCCCCCAGCCAAACACTGTTGACTCTTTTCATAGATGTTGAAAAACATTTTTAAAATACATCTGTCTGTGTATACACACAAATATATATAAATACTCTGCCATATTTCAAGGTTTAGGTCAGCTTGCAGTTACAGACATTTGCACTTTATTCAGAAAAGGATCTTCCTTTAAATAATGCCATGGAGTCCCAAAATAGCCAGAGTCTTTTGCAGTGTTGCAGATGAAGTTTATGCCTGAGGGAGCCACTATCTGTTTGGGTGGGGCTGTGCTGTCTTTGCTCTGTGCCTTCATCCTGCTGATGCTCTCATCTATACAGAATAAACTCCAAAGACTGTTAGCAAGTTTGGCTCCCTTAATCCAGCAGGTGGATCAGTGTTCGTTGCAGCTTGCTCTTGTCTAGCCAGCTCCTTGGGTGTTTTTTAAAGAATTATTTATTTAAAGCATTTATGCCCCAACCTTTAGCTAAAAAGTCTGCCAAAGTGACTTACAAAGATACACAGCATGACAGTCCCATCATCAGGCTTCCAGTATAAATGTAAGGTATAATGCAGCAAATTAAGAGATTGATTATTTCTGTAATGGTATCAATTGAGGGAGAGCCAGAGCCAGAGATGATTGGTCTCCAAGCAGGGGTGGTAGGTAGCACTGCTGATTCTTCTGGTTCTGTTGAGCAGATTTAGAATTTTGCTCTAATTCTGTTCACTGACTTCTCTCATGTCCTGACTTTAAGACATGTCCCTTGTTTTGAATATCTGAGTTAATGGTGCCAGACCCATACTTCATCTGCTGGACTAGGGCGGGGATTCTGTAAGCCTCTGGATTCTGTCTCTAGTTACTCCTTCTGTTGGTTGTGATTATGTCCAAACTTTCCTTTAGAAGTTATAGTGAGAAATATGATGATCTATCTCCTTACCCGCATTTATCCTTAGAGCAGTTCTGGGAAATTGGTTGAGAGATGATTAGTTGCCCAAGATCACCCAGTGAGCTTTATGAATATGTGACAGAGATTTGAATGTGGATTCCTTCTGTGTTTCTACTGTAGGACTGGTTACAAGGCACCTTGAGCAGGAGTGCCACAGCAGCTTGAACAAGTTTAAAGATCAAAGTCAGTAGTAACCTGCAGGGAGCAACCGATGTCCTGATCCTGTGTGTCAGCTTTAGCTGCCTCACCCCACAGTCTGTGTTGTGGCAGCTAAGACAGCATTCTCTTAATTGGTAAGTGACATAATTTTATTTAGAGGTGGTCTAATAATTATTCAGCTGTTCCTCATCTGCCGTAAGACGTCTGTTCCTGTGAGGGAGCAGCAGTGTAGAATCTTGCAAATAGTTCCAGGTTTGGGATCAATACACAGCATTTAGGATGTTGTGTGACGCAGCAGCCACCTTCTAGCTTAGATCCTTACTGTAGTACAGCTGTAAAGTCTGAGGAAAGGAGAGCATACTTGGAACAATGCCTGTAGTGGCTGTACTGTTAGTATTGGACTGGTTCTGGATCATTTCTCAGCACAGATGGTCATAGCTGTGTGCCTTTGATTTCACAGTGCTCTCCCTAAATTAAAGTTGAGGGGACGTTTTAGCCTCTTACAACTAAAAAAAGTCATCCATTTAAATGTATAGACATAAGAACTGCTTGCCCTTAGTGGAGTCCACACCTTATTTTCTGTGAAAGGTGGGAAGCAGAGATAGGATACAATAGTGGTGAATCACTTTGCTTTCCACAACCAGCAACAAGCCAAACCCAGTAGAAATGTGTCAGAATTGCCCTGCTTCATCAGCACAGGGGGATTGGAATGAAGTAAGCAAGGACAGGATGAATCATACAGGGACACTGTCTCCCTTGTGTATGAGATTAGCATCTTGTGTGATAAGCTTGTATTTATTTGGGCTCTGTTATCAAAAATTGTCCTTCCTTCCTTGTAAAATTATTTGACTTTTTCTACCTCATTTCTATTTTTTTTTCAACTAAAGATTCTCCCAATAGGGTAGACTTTTTTTTTCACTTGTCAATCTCTTATGATACTGCATATTGAGATAGTAGGCAGCATAATTATTACAATGTCTCTTAATGCTAGCAATTGTGGGAATTGCTTTTTCAAAGAAATTAAGGTCATGACAGGAAGTTTTCATTTTTCTATTGCTGTTATGGGCTATCTGCAAACCTTAGAAGACAATGTAGCATTTAAATTTACATTGCTGGCATGCTTTGTTGGTTTTGTTCACAAACATTATTTTAGGAGTTTCCCTTTTAAACTGAGCAGTGGCATTGCACAGCTCTGGGTCTGTAATATGCCAGTCACATAAATATATCTAGCAAGTCGCCTGTTTCATATCTCCAGCTTAGACAGGATTTTTGACTAGGAATTATTTTAGAATGGAGATAATTTTATCTTCTTTGATTTTTTTTTAAATCAGTCTGAGAGTTGGCAGAATGATAAGATCACAGTAACATAAGTCTTGACATATCTAGTTCTAGAGCACGAAAATCTGCCTAGAGCAAAAAGATTATGGAAGAGAGCAAGAGGGGTGTGTGTGTGTAAACGTAGTAAACTCCACTGAACACTTGGTGGAGATGTCCAATCTGTTACCCATTGTTAGAGCAAAGGAATTTCTTCAGGTACTTGAACAGCTGCTGCCACCTTTAAATTTCTCTCCAATTTTGGAGCTAACTGTGGGTGCCTGTACATGTGAGTCAGTGTGTTTGCTAACAACAGTTGATCAAATGTAGTTAAGAAAGTATAAAAATGTTTGCAGAGGGGAGCAATGGGGCAGTAGTGTAAGATCCTGTGGAGGGGCACTTCTGATTTCCAGCCATAGCTTGAGAACAGGAAGGTTTGCATTTGTTGAGAGGCAAGGGGGAGAAATTCTGAAAATCATATTCTGAACTTGGAACAGTCCAGTTAGCTGCAGGAAGATATAGCAGGCTTTGGTTATGATACAGTGGCATAAATTTGTTGTGGAGTTTCCAGAAGAGCTTGCCTTTTTATTTAGTGCTTCATAGATGAGCATCTGATATCCAGATACTCTTGAAAAATGTTGTTTTTGTTTCTTTGAAGGTGAGCTGTGAGGAATTTGTAGACATTCTAATTTGGATGCAGGGGGCAGGGCATTGCCAAGAACACAAGTTGGAATCAGCTTCCTTTAAAGATAAATCTTTTAAGACAGTCTTGCAGATAACTGTTGAGGAGATGGTTGCCTGGTCTGAGTCTTTCCTTCCCCCTTTTTTCCCATCTGTATTTCTGAGGAGTTAATGCTGAAGAAGTATATCCAGGTTCCTCAGTAGCCTTTAATCCAGAAGGGAGATGGAGGGCTAAAGTCCAGCTCAGTATTGTAGCAGCTGTACTCGAGCACCCTGTTTAGCTTTGCTTCACCCTCTGATAGCTTTTAAAGCCAAAAGTCAAGAGATTCATAGTTACCCATTTAATTTGAGTGCTTTCCAAGTGGGACACCTCTATTATTGCCCCACTGTTGCCCCAGAGTGGCAGATTACAACACAACAGTGGCAAATTAATGCTTTTTATTACTGGATGCTTTCCCATTCTGTGAGTAAGGCAGTGGTTCATGAATCTGCTGAGCTTATATGTTCTTATATAGGATAGAAAGAACAGATGTATCTTTCATGAGGTAGAGTAGGAGCAGTGGTGGATTTGGGAAGTTGGAACTGATGGCAGAGAGAACAGAAGCTGAGAATCTGTTCTGTGGAAGAAAGAATGAGGTGACATGGCAGATAGAACAACAATAACAGGTAGGTTTTGTGGAGTTACAGTGTTCAAAAGGGAGTAAGAGGTGAAAAGGGATCCTTGGATTTAATTACAGGGAGTTGTTGGCTTGTAAAGTGCCAAGCCAGGCCAGTGAAAGCCCTGAAGCAACAAGAATGTGTCTCCCTTGTTCTGACATCAATCTAGTGAATGCGAAGGAGGAAGGAGCAGTATAGTAAAGTGCCTCAGTACAAGAATTAACTATTCCATTGTCTCTCTTTTCTGCAATGCAGGCACAAGGTTTCCAATGTTCCATTGCCCTGGGAATGTTTTGCACAATTTTGCACAGTTGTGAGTCTTCCAAATGAACACAAATTCCTCTCTGAGGGTTAACGTGCTGTTCTTCTGGTCCCCTTAACAAGGTGATAGTATTTGATAACATCTTTGTGTGTGGGGATGGCTCTTTTGCTTGTCAACCAGAGTACCTTTGGAGTACCTTTGCAATAGATGTAAAAAGCTGGTCACTGCTGCCTCCCCAACAGGCTATGTTTGGGGAAGTGACAGTTCTTTCTGGGGGAGGTCTGCAAGTAGGAGCGCTCCCGTCACCCCAGGCTTCTGTCCTCTTTCGGCTGTATTTAGTCAGTGGTTGAAGCTTGATGTTTCATTTCTCTGCAGCATACTGGGCTGCTCCCACATGGATTTCTATGCTAACACTATCACTGCTTTACCGTTAGTGCTTAATCTTTTTCTTGTCTGTTGCGTGTGTGTGCTTGCTTGCCTCTGCGTGAGTGTATTTTGAGGAGGCTGGAAATTCAACTGTTTTATATACCTTTGGAAAAAAAGAATTGGGAGGCAAAGAGGAAGACCAAAGAATTATTCTAACACCTTTTTGTTTCTGTTTAGTATTGCATGTCACTTTGAAAACTTGCTGATAACGCAATTACTCTCTACATAAATTTGGCACTGAGAAGGAGCTCCATGCTGTTTTTGGTATGGCGCTGTTTTCCACTTCCCTATTACAGTTAGCTTTGGTTTACATGTGTGAGTGTTCTGCTGCCTAGATGTACTAGCTACCTTTGTGGAGTTTGACCTGTGGACATTTTGCTGAGTGAGGCAACTCACTTGTTGGGGAATGGATTGCTTTGAAACCAGATGGCCTCTTAAAGTCTCTCTCCATTCTGATTTTCAGGGCTGTTTTACACATACATGGGCATCACTTGGCTTCTATACACTTGCTTGCATGTGGCTTTCATATGAATTTGTCAGTTGATTCAATTGAAAAGCCTTATGTTTGAGGTTGACACAGGCTTAAACAACTTCTGCTTGCTCATTTGGTTCTCGCACATAGTAGCCATCATTTGATTCATGAGTAGGATTGGCGATGAAGATCATTTGGTTCTCATTGAAAAACATTTTTGTGTGTGTGTGGATTTAAAGTTATAAAATGTGTATAGAAGGATGGAACAAACCTGTGAGTGAAAAAATGAACCACTATAGAAGGTGAAGCAGAGATTGGTTTGTCCCTACTTAGAATTAAGGATTGTGCTGTTCTGGCTACAGTGTTGTTACACTGACTGCTCTGGGTAGAATTGGTTATTAAAAGAGGGCTCAAAAGAATTCCAGATAGCGGTAACGAAGCTGATGCTGTGTTTGCCACTGATAAGGTAAATCCAGCCATAGTGCAATGCACAGAACAAAATGGAAAGGGTGTGAGTGTAGTTTGGAAAGGATCAGTCCACCATTGGTGAGCATGCTAAAGGTACAAGAAGGATAATGGGTTGTGTGCCTGCTAGTGAGGAACCCACACAGGTAAGGACATTTCCTGGGAACAAAGAGAAAATTTTCCTCTGCCTAGTTGTGAGCTTTTCCCAATGGGCAGATCTTGCACATAAGCATGGCTACAGCAGGACCTGCTGGTGCACAGCTCTTTTCACTTAATATGTAGTTCTTCCGACTAGGAAACCATTGCGGGTGATTTAAATGTATATTTTTGCAGCTTTCCATCTACATTACTAATGAGTTGACATAAGGATTTCTGAGGTGACTGAGGTGGGTTATGGTGGTGAGTGATGAGTCATACTGTACTACCTTAATACATATTGGAACAAAGCCAAGTATTTGGGTTTTATTAGAACAGGAACAGCCAGAGCCCATAGACAGACAGATAGCTAGCTAGCTAGCTGATTTATAATTGTCTCTTAATAAAAGAAGTCAAGACATAGTCCAAACAGAGATCTGCTCATCTCCACTGCTTGCCCATTGTAAACTTCATCATAGATTTGATTGTCCTGTAGTGGTTCAGAAGAAGAAATAAGACTATTTTAATAATAGCAACAAAAATCTAATCTGGACTTATGCTTCTGTAATTTACAGCTTCAGGAGTCTACAATTTTGCCCACTGTTTGTGCATGTGTGAGAGCCACAAGTTTTCTCACAACTTTGGAACTGAGTTGAGGTATCATTTTTCAAATTACTCTGATCATTTTGAAATATGTCATGGTGCCCAGAACTGGACACAGTACTCCCAGGGAGACCTAATCAAAGGGTATTTTAATGGTACTTCTGCTTCCTTGATTTGAACACTATACTTCTGTTGATGCAGCCTAGATTTGCATTGGTTTTCTTTGCTGCTACCTCATGCTGTTTATGTACAAGGACCCCTAGGTCATTTTTGCACATGCTGCTGTCAGGCCAAGCTGGCAGATGAGGGACAAGGAGGAAAAAAATGACTTTTGGTTTTTATGACTTCATAATGGGATTCCAGTAGGCAGAGTTTTGTGGAGGGCCATTTCAGGGTTATTTTCTTTAGTTTTCTAAAGGTGCAGATTCTGGCTGCCTTTCTTTCTTGTATTGCCTAAAAGATGTGAGGCTCTGATACTGGTTTTTAACTTGATATTCATATTCTTTCCACAGGCTTGCTCCAGCCCATTATTAGGGGCACACTTTCCTTCATGGATGTATGCTTTTGTTCATCTGAACTTAGATTCCTCTGTCTTAGATTCTTAATGTCTTGAAATGGGATGTCACAATATCACTGTGTTAAAAACAGACTTGTGAGGTCTTACATGTGTGTCTGATAATGGGGTGGGGTGCCGGGCTTTGCTGACAAATGAGACATTCATTTAGTTTTACACATGGCTGCTACCCTGGCCAATGTGAGAACTTCTGTCTCCTGCAAATATTGCAAGTTCTACATGATGTTTTAGCTATTTCACAGATCTTCTGCTCAGTTGCTTTCTCATTTCTCTCTGCAGGTGAGATAGGCTGCTATGATATGTTCTTAGCCTTCACTCAGCTGTAGCTGCTCTCCAGATAATAGGATAACTTAAAAATCTGAGCACTCTTCCAGCATTCTAATCCTACTGTGTTGAAGGAAAAGAGTACAAGTAGGCAATCTCTTCTTGCTTCCTGACAACAAGTACAGAAGATCTTAATTCTAGTCTGATGCTGGGGTTGTAGAATATGGAAGCGCACATAAGCTTGCTGCACTATCCTTCTCTTCTGGCCATGCTGGCTGCAAGTTTGGAGGACTCATACCTTAAAAGTTGGAGCTCAACAAAGTAATATTTCCAAGCTCTGTTTTCCTCCAAAGCTTAAAATGTTGGGGAGTAGGTTGGTTGATACTGCACACTTGCTAGGATGTCATCTTTTTGGCCATGAAAGACCATATCATGTTTATTTTGCCTCTGAAGCTAATAAGTGTGGATTTGCATAAGGCCTGTTTAGTTAGTATAGCTGCAGAGCAGGACGAAGGGAGTACCATAAAACCTGTTGAGCCACCAGTCTTTCATAAATGTTCACAGTTCACTTATCACAGGAGCACGAGGCTGTCTGCAGTCAACTGCGAACACATCACCTTGTGAAACTCCAGTCTTGTAGGTCTAGTGAATAAATGAAAGGGATCCCTTTCCGTGGTGAATGGCGAATAGGGATTGTCCCCCCCCCGCCTGCCGGAAAAAGTTAATTTCAGCTTTAGAGGAATTGGCTGAGGTTGTCTTTTGAAGCTGCCTTCCTCTTTTGACCATTGCTTATCAGATTCCACACTGCCTTTACCTCTAACCAAATTAATTTCCCTGAAAATTTCTGCTTCACCCAATTCTTCATTCTTCTTGCCTCCTTTTTTGTGTGGTTTCTTAGTGTTTTTAACTGGGGGATTCCCACAGTTCACCTCTGTCAATGAGCAGTGTTCATTAGCACTTCCCAGACACTGCAAGGTCACCCTCCAGATGTTTGGAATTCCTTGTCATAATGAGAAGCAGCTGATGCTCCTCCTGTTTCCTTGACACATTTTCTTACTTGTGCCTAAAACCTTACAAAGTATCATGTTTCAGCTATCTAGGTGGTTCAGGGGACGGATCATGGAAAAGCAACTCTGGAAATCTAATGTTTAGTAGCTTGTGTGTTTTTTTTTAGAAAGTTCTAATTATGATGTTAGTGAGAGAGCCAAACCCCCTCCATGTCGCTGTTTTGTTTGGGGGCTTTTTCCATAGTGTACAGTGGCAAAGAATAAGCTCCTTTTGTTTTAAACATCCAGTAAGGAAGCAGTGGACAGGATGCTTCTTGACCTCTTAATCTCAAAAATCTTGGTAGAAGAACTTTCCTTTATAAATACGTTTCAGTTTAGTTAATTCTTCCTTACAAGGGGGAAACTGAGAACCCCGGAATGTACTATGATACTACTGAGAGTAACCCAAAAGACTATGGTCTGCTTGCTCTGTGTAGTTTCCAAAATATAATTGTCATTCTCTTTAGAATTGGTAACAAGGCTTCAAGTTGTAATAACAACTTAAGTGCTGTTGGATATGCATGCTATTTGTATACACGTGCCATTTGTATACACTCCCAGACCTTCCTTCTGCAACTCTGATTGATTCTCAAGGTATCAGACTAGATTACTATAGCAGTCACACAATGCCTTGAAAAGAAATTCACATTGATTTCATACCAGCACATAGAAGATCGTGGGGCACTTCAAAGAAGCAGAAGGACTGTTGTGCATCAGCTTTTTTTCAGGTTGGACATGACAAGAGGTGGCTCAAATAGAGGGAAAGGAAGAGTGATGTGTGGTGGGACTTGGTTTGTTCAGTTACTAAATTCAGATTCCCCATCACTCAGGCTAGACACTCAATTGCGCTCACTTTTTCACTCGTTTCTCACATGTACAAGAGTAATAAGGTATATGGGGAGAGTGATAGCAAACTGTGATGTGGAATGGGGGTGAGCAAAGTTACGACAGACTTGTTAAGAAGTAAAGTCTAGAATTTGTGAGTGCTGCTCTTGAATCAGTACAGCTGAACAGCATTTGGGAGTGGTGAGATTCTTGGCTCTTCTTCTTTTCCTTCTCTGCTGTCTCCAACACACACTTTCTATTGCCCATGCTGCAAATACTCCAGCCTCTTTCTGGAGACAGTTGTGTTCTAATTCAAGAGAAATGGGTGAATCAAGGAGCCTTTTGCTTAGCAGTGCAACCAATAAGGAGCTCTGGATTTGGGTGGGCTGGCTCTTCATATACATATACTGCTGGTTAGTGCCAAAAATGGAACTGTCTCCGTTCTTTCATATACAGAGCAAGGGTGCTGCTATTTGTGCCTAGCCTGGATGGGAAAGGCAGGCCAGGTAATTAGTGTCTTGACAAGGTGACACTACACGCTAGGCTTCTTTCTTCTCTGCATCAAACGAATTGGATCAGTGTCTGTCCTTCAGGTGTGGAAGCTACAGAGCAATATTTACTCTGGCCTTGTGATGTTCTGCAGTGCCCGCCTGTAAATCTTTGACCACAAGAGAATGGGGCCCTTGTGTGTGTCCCCCCCCGCTCGTTTGTTTGGAGCACTGAAGGAACCTTTTTCTCCCTGGGAAGCTCAGCCGCTCAGTCAGGATTCTCTTTGCTGCTGTATCTGCCACAGCTGGCTGGCATGTTTCCTTCAAGCCCATTTGTTCGGCTTTGTTGCTATGGCAACGGTTGCTAGGACGTTGAAAGGAGCAGGCAAGTGCAGGGAAGAAGCGGGCAGGGCTAGACTGGGTGGGTGGTGGGTGGTGGTGGTGGTGGTCTCACATCAACCAGAAGGAGTGTGGCCTTGCTTGAGGAGAGGGGCTGTGTGGGTGGGTGGGTGTGGGCTGGAATGAGGGGGACCTGGTGGGGTTTGCAGAGGCTTCCTTGTTCGTCTGTTCTGTGAAAGCTGGTAGATGTGGGGAGGGTGGAGGGGGGGTTGAGTGGTATTTTCTCTAAAATCAGGTGTGATTTCTGAGAATCAACCTTCAGCTTTGGGCAAGACCTTATCCTCTCCTGTCTTCAGGGCTCCCTTCCGAATAGATTTTCCCTCTGAAAGTTGAGAGCCTCTGTGTGATATTGTTAGCGCTTCTTCAGAACGCCGATAAAGCCCTTTAAACATTGCTCCTTTCCTTTTTCCCTCCAACATATTTCTACCTTAGTGCATCCTTTGAAGATGGCAGGCTGCTCTTTTCCGAAGCTCTTCCTTTTGACACGGCTTGTCTTTCCTCTTCAGCCCACAGCACTTGTTTTTTCAGGGAGGAAGGGCAGTTGTTTTTTTTTAAAGTTACTTCTCTCTTGGAAATATAGAAGCTGCTGTTTCCAGCCACCAGGCACAACAGCAGCAAAGGAAGCAGCAGCGTGAAACAGCAGCGTGTGCTCACGCTAATCTTCTGTCTCCCAGCAGAGTAAAGGCCATTGTTCTGTAATGAATGTCTTGCTGCATGAAAGTGGAGATAGGAAAAGAAACTGGCAGCACAATTCAGGATTTCCCCTCCTCCCTTTCGTTCAAATGTCTCTTCTGCATTCTTTTTTTCTTTTTTTCTTTTTTTGAAGTGATGTAAAAAGCTTTAGGCATTTGGGCATCAATAATAACCAGCTGTGGAGGAGGGATTCTATTAAAATCTTGTCTTATGTTTAATTGTGATAGGTAACATGCTTTATTTTTATAGCTAATTTTGCTATCCGTCTTGAGCCTTTCAAGATGATGAAGGCTAAAAATTTCAGCTGGGGGCAGGGAGTGTAAGGAAAAATAAGAAAAAGCCGGAGCACCTCTGTTGTTTCTGTAAACAGCCACTTTACGTCCCATGCTGGCAGAAAAAGCAGGTAGATAGGTAGGTTCAGTAATCAATATGAACATTCAAAGCAAAATATTACCCTAGCATGGAGTTGAGGTGGTTGTGGACTAGAACTGTGGTATCAAGAGCCTGTTCTAGTTACCCTTCTGCTTTTAAATGTAGTTAAACCTCTCTTTTCTTTTCCTCTCCTGCCACCCAAGCTGGAAGTTGTTTGGGTGGTGGTCCAGCCCAGTACTGTAATGTTAGATCATGTTTTTGTTCTAGATGTGATGTTTAATTTCTAGCATAGAGGCTTTCACAAGAAGTCAGTACAAAGTGATCATCATTAATTTGTGGGCTGTTGTTTTCTTCTGCCCTTCTAACAGTCCCTCTACCAAGAGGTAGTCAAAAGCTATCCTCCAGGAATACTCACATCAGTTCCAGCTATTCTGGACAACTCAGGCAAGAGCAGACCTGGTGTAGGTGATATGCTAGCTGTGGGAGATAGGGAACCATCTGGCACCCCCTGCCTTTTTTTCTTTAACATGACCCAAATGCCTTCCATTCTCAAATGCTTCTTGATCTCTAACCTGGTGGACCTCATTGTCTTGTCTCTAGTTGCCATCTTCCTCATTTTGAGAGGTGCTGCATGACCTACCATTCCGTATCAAGCAGCACGATCTGGCAAAATCTGGCTGGCAGAGAACTGAGTCAAAGTGCTCTGTATTTTAAGAAATCACTCTTGTTACTAAATTGGAACTTACAGCCCACACAGACAGCCCCTCCTCACTTTCAGTTGTTATGTTTGTATCTGTAGCACTTTATGCTGTGGCCCAGTATGGAGGTACGAATCTAGCAGAGAGGCCTTTTGAAGAATGCCTAGCTGGTTGGAGAGCAAGTCACTGAAGCGGTACATAAAGAGGCCAGATCACATCAAGAGAGGCAGATTTGGCTTCTCATAGGAGAGTTTATTGCATCTGCTTTTCATTGATTCAGGACACAGGGAAGGGTGGGGATGACGAGGTTCTTTTTGTCTGAAAAGAGGCCATAGAATAGAGCTGGACGTATATGTTCTATGTTGTACAAAAAGAGATGAAATCTTAGAAGCTATTCTGTGCATTTATGCCTAAAATCCATGAGGTCTTTACAGAAATCTTCATAAAAAGATAGGGGAGAATTAGATAATCACCTACGAATTTAAGAGTAGTGTGCTTCTCTTTGGTTATGCATTCTGTAATCATACTGGAAAAAGTTGTGGCTCCGCATTGTCAAGAGGTTGGCATCCACTAAGAAATGTCAGTACTTCCTGTGGATGGAGTCCATAGCACATGCCTGTCGTTTTCTTTAAGAGGATGAATGAGGTGTGGCTCAGAAATGGGACTTGACTCCTGAGTGTTCTCAGTGCAGTTTGAGGGCCTGTATTAAAATGCTGAGAATCACAGATCTGATCATAACATGAATTTCTAGTCCATTGTGATGTTAACTCCGTCAAGTGAATTTCTACTTAAGGCGACGCTATGAATGCAAGAATTTCAAGTTACCCTATACTCAGCTGCCCTGCTCAGACATTGCAGATTCAGGGATGTATCTTGATTAAGTCTATCCATTTGTAATGTGATTTTGCTCTTTTCTGACTGCCTTCTACTTTACCAAGCATTATTGTCTTTTCTAGTGTGTTCATGTGTTGTCATGATATGCCCAAAGTATGACAGCCTCAGTTTAGTCATTTTGGCTTCTAGGGGTGCTCTGCTGTGATTTACTCTAGAATGCAATTAATTGTCTTTTTAGCAGTCTTTGGTAGCCATAGGACTCTTCTCCAGTAACGCATTTCTGATGAGTAGATTTTTTTTCTTGTCAGCTTTCTTCACTGTCCAGCTTTCACAACCATACATAGAAATTAGAAATACAATGGGATGGATAATCCTAATTTTTGTATTCAATTATTTAACTTTCAGGATCTTGTCTAATTCTTTCAAAGCTGCTCTCCCAAGTCCTAGTCTTTTTCTGATTTCTTGACCTCAGGCTCTATTCTGATTAATGTCTGAGCCAAGGAGTAGAAAATCCTTTAACTATTTCAGTGTCTTCATTGTCTATTTTGTAATCTGTGGTTGTGATAATTAAACATCATTCTGAATAGAAGTTTGTCAGAGCTTTTAGTGAGGGGCTTTTGAGTACCTTAGAAGAGTGGCTGCTTTTGTTGGTATGTGTTAGGGCAGGGGACAAAAAAAAATCTTTCAAAAAACTTAGGCAGTTTTGGTCACCAAAGAGTCTTTGGGCAAATATCTCAGTGGTGGGGTAAGGAGAGAGATCGAGAGAGAGAGAAACTGGATGAAGGACTGAAAAACAGTAGGAGTACTTGGACAGTTCCCACAACGGAAGGGTATCAAACAGTGAGGTTCTCCAAGGAACCTGTGTTAGAACTGATTTTTTAAAACTTATTAATAAATGCTTTGGATTAGGTGACTAGATTTGTTGATAGCATCAAATTGTTAAGGGCAGTGAAAACAAAATGGATAGCAAAGAGTTGCAGAACAGCTTCCCCAAAGGGACGTTCGCTCTATGTGGACATTCAATTGGCAAATGAAGCATATTGAAGTAACAGATCCCAGATTTGCCCGTGTACAAATGATGTATGTGATAGCAGTAGCTTCCTCACCAAAAAGAATCTTGGGATTATAATAGCTCAAAGAAAATGTTGCTTTGCATATGTGTTTGCTGTGAAAAGGACAAATTTCATTTGGGAACAGAGTAAGAAAGTAACCGAAAATAAAACTGCCCAAACCATAATGCCTCTATACAGACCTATGCTGTAGCTACACCTGGAGTGCTGTATTGGGCTAATAGCTGTATCTTTAAAAGGATATTGTAGGGTCAGAAAAAGCACAGAAAAAGAGATGACAGCAATAATGGAGAATATGACTGCCAGTGACCATTATTCCTGATGGTTGCATTTTGTGCTTCCTTCAGTATTAGAGGCAGCAGTCTCAGAATTCCAGAATACCAGCAAGGAAACTGCTCATGTTCTGATTGTGATTTTCTCTAGGCATCAAGTTGGCTTCTGTAGGCAGAGAATGTTAGGCTCGGTTAGGCCTTGGCCTGATCCAGGAGGGCTTTTCTTATATCATTTGTGGGGAATGTAATAGCAGAGATCCCAGTGTAACAGCTGTAGCTTTTCCTCATGGCTGATTCAATTGTCAAGTCTGCCAAAAATAGGAAGGGCTGTAATAGGCAAGAGTTCTTAGGGCGCTCACATTCACACCCATGTAGGGATCTTCAGGTACTGACAGCAGTTGGGAGAGCCTCCTAAGAACTTTTGTTGAGCTCAATGAAAAGGTAAAGTTCCTTTTCAACATTCACCATTTCATATGAAATTATGGGTAGGGGGATATCTTACGTCTCCTTGCCAGACTGTCCAGTCTCTCCTGCTGTCGTGCTTGTATGTAGCCTGTGTCAATCCTTTCCTTTTCCTTGCAGGATGGGAAATCATAGATTGCTGCTGGCTATAGAGAAAAAAGTGGCAAATGGCCACCTGGAGCTCAAAAGTGGGAAGCACTTATGCTGTGTACCTGGACCATCAATAATTATTTATTGTACATTTGTTTAGCATTTGTAAGCCATAGGGGATCTTGGTTTGATGTACATAATGCTGCAAAAAGAAAAATGGGAAACAGTAAAAATAAAATTCAAAGAAAATAGGTATTCTGTTATGTTTGACTTTTGAAGAGCAGACTTGTATATCATGGAATCATAGACTTGGAAGGGACCTTCTCTGCCTCTTATTACATGTAGCATAGGTTTTCAGACTTGCTGGATCATGGTTTTCAGTACTGAATGTGCATGCCCTCTGTTGTCATAGGCAGAGCTGCTGTCATCTTTTTGTCCTTGCTAGAGTTCTTGTTCTTGGTCTCCCATCACTTCTCTGCTGGAGGGATGCAAAGATACTTCTCCAAGCCCTTTGTCCGTTGGTTTTGGGTACATGAAAGCAGTATTCTCTAGTGCTGTCCTGGCTGCCCACCTCTATTCTATGACTTGCATTCTATTGTGAGATTGTGAAGAATCTCAGCTATCTTGTTTCCATTGGTACTCTGCTCCTTGTAGTATACTGTGGGAACAAGAACAACAGATGGAAGCTGGGGTTACTCTTCCTTCATTTTATTTAGGAGTCAAGGTTAGCTGAACTAGGACATCAGATCTGTTGTGTCCACTTCGATCCTAGAGGACAAGTCACAGTGTTTTTTGCAAAAGGCTTAATCTTATCTCTTGCTATTGGAGATTAGGATCTGACTGCCATGAGGGTAGGATTATCCTTCTCTTGCTTAATGCTGGGGTTCTGATGCACCTTCCTTTGAAACATCTGTTGCTGGCCATGATTTCAGACAGTTAGCAGACAGTACCAAAGTGGACCTAACCCAAGGTCATACAAATAAAGGTATACAGTGATGGTGGTTTAAAAGCATATTTGCATGAATGTTTATGTTGTGTAATAACTAGGCAGCCTTCCTTTGTAATAATTGACATGAACAAGTTATCCCTTGGTGCTTTGCGCAGTAAAAATGGTTGCAGTCTCCCTGCTGTTTTCTGCTGTGCTAAAGCAGAATCTCATTTGTTCAAAATTCCTGTCTGTCTGCTTCAGGAATGTGTATGCATGCTTGATTCTCTCCTCCATGAGTGTCTGCTTGGTGCACAAAAGGCAAGAGCAGATTTAACCACTTGGGAGTCAGCTGAATGCATACCACACATGTCTGATTTGTAACCATGGTTGAGAATAGGAAAGCAACTGGTACCTTCAGTACCCACTCAGTTGCTTTAGTCCAGCACAGAATACAGAACATTTCGTTCAGAACCTGTGTGTATGTAAAAAGAACACAGTAATTATATGAGCATAATTTAAGCTTTCCAACTGTTTCACTCCTTCCATGCCAAGAAAGTGAAAAGCCTTTTCCTTGTTGTTTTTAGGTCAGACATACAGGGATGAAATGAGTATGTATAAGTTCTGGAGCTGTTTAGTCTGGTTGAGTGCCCTGTAGACCTCATGAGAACATTGTCTGGGATATGGAGAACATGTGGAAGGTTTGCATGTGCATTTGCTGTGCCTTGGTGGCTGTTATTATTTTGTACATGTTGGTATCCCACCTATGTGCCTTGGAGTGCCAAAAATGGGCAAGTAGAGGGGAATTCACTTTTGTTTTTCAATGGCATGTTTTTCCCACTTACTCATTGGCATTACTATTGATGACTGTTCATGTGCGTATTAATATGCAAAACAAACTAATCATGAACAGGGATGGGAAGGCAACTTTGAGAAGCACTTTCATATGTACCCAGATCTCTCTTCAGAACTTGTCATAATAAAGGGAGGGAAACTTCCAGTACAGCAGCCTGAGTGGTGGTTGGGGAACTAGGAAGACTGAGCAAGTAGCAGGTTGATTCACTTGTGACCAGTCTGCAGCGTGTGTTTGTGTAAAAGTTATGCAAATTGAAGTTGAGTAAGATGGATGCTGTTATCCAGCATGTCTGCTGCCTGCCAGGTGAGAAGTGGAAGGCTTTGAGTGGGTGGAGAACATGAAGCAACACAGGCAGTAGAAAGTAGTGAACCATATCTGCAATGAATATTTGGAGATGAATGTGATATAAGATGGCTCTTAGTAGTTTAACTCAGTGTGGGGAAACTAATGAGAACCTGCATGGGAGGAGAGTCTGAAAAATACTTGGCACCAGCACGACTTTACTTCAGTTCTTGAAGCCTGTCTGTTTTCAGTTGCGTGGCATGAGTGTGTTCCTGATGATTCCCTCTTTTCCTTTGTTGTTCATTTCCAGGTAGTGGTCAGCCAAGCAATTGGCCTGGGATTGGAGATCTTCCGTTGACACTAGTTTTCTTTCTGCTCTTTGGCTCTCCATGCGAGCCAGAGACAAATGGATGCAATCACAAGTGCCAGCCTCAAAAGAAAGTTTGATGATGTGGACGTGGGTTCGCCCATCTCCAACTCTGATGATGAGATCTCCAACAGTGACAGTGCAGACAGCTGTGACAGTGTCAATCCTCCGAGCTCGACTGGCTTCATACGTAAGTTGCTTGGGTTACAGGGCTTCTTATTCTTCAGAGTACATGACACATCCTGCCTAGAGTCTTAGCTTTAATTCTGCTACTTTTCTCAGAAAAAACTACCTGTATCGCTGCAGCAGTTAGCCGTAGAAGTGGTGCTTCATCCTGTGTACTTTCATATTTAATCAGACATAGTATTTTACTGATAAGCATTCCAAGGCAGACCAACACTGGTGAATTTGGAAATCTGAGTAACTGCTTCTCTGTCAACCAAGAGCAGCTTTTCAAAAGTAGCGTTATCTATACGTGCTCGTATGTTGTGCCTGTGACACACCTGCATTCTTCTAGTAAGTCACAGTTGTAACTCCAATCAGATTATTCACATAACCAAATAAAACCTATAGTCTTCTGATGCACTGGTTTGATCTTATGGTGTTGGTGCTTCTGAGAACATCTACAAATACCTAAAAGGTTTCCTCTTTCACAGTTTGATGTTGAGAAAATCTGTATGCAGGGCTTCTTTCCCCATTTGTGCCATAAACAATTATTGCAATATATTATGTGGTATTCCCTGTAGAGTTGTATTCCCTGCAATATCCTGAATGACATTTTCCTCTTTTGTTTGCTCATTGCTATTGAGTCTAGTAAGGAACTGATAAGCCATCCCATAATTTCATACAACCCAGAACAAGTCTTCATACAGGGTGTTAGGATAGTAGTATGTGGAATTAATTCCTGATGGGTGTGAAATCATACTTTCACATCTGCTGCTGGATTGATTTTCTTAAATTCATTGGAATGAATTTTCTTAAAATTCATTCAGTGTTTCATACTGTGTTTTTGTGGGCAAGCACATTCTGGAGTTGGCTGGTTTATGGAAGGAGGTTGGAGGGTAAGAGAAGATACAGGAGGCATCTGTAAGGGCAAAAACTGGAGACTGGTAGCTATAGGAGATGGAATGGGAGCATAACTGAATAAAGAAATCCTAGTGTAAGTTGTCTTTTTGTATCTTCAAAGGTCCATAAAAGCAGCCGTTTCCTTAAAATGGCATAACCCTTTCATATTAGTTGCATGAAATATGCTGCTCCTTATTAAGCTGTGTCCTTGAAGTTTGTCACAGTTTGTTGTGGCAATACACAGCAGAACCAAGGAGTGCTTTCAAAATTTTAGGTGGAAATCTTGGTCACAGGTTCCGTGAAAGACAGCTTGTCTGCCACTGCTGAAAAAGACAGGCGCAGAATGTTGAATGTGTGATAGGCTGCCGTGTTGATTTCTCCAAATTCATGGCCCTTTCACAAACTGTACACATGCCCAAGTCCTTTAAAATTCTTGACAATGAAATAGCAGGTGCACCAGCATAGAATGCTTTGAAAAACATTGTAATAGAGAGAATGGTGTGTGTCCCAAGCCACAACTGTGTCTTTGTAGACCTTTGAGTACCCAAGGAACGGGGAGGGAAGAGGAGATTATATGAGTGAATGTAAATGTAGCTCCATTTCCTTTTCAGTTCTTTCACTCAGTGTCTGTGTTCTGCTTTCTTGCACCCCAGCAACCTCCATCTTGAAAAGGCAGAAACAGTTGCGCAGGAAGAACGTGCGCTTTGATCAGGTTACGGTGTATTATTTTGCAAGGCGTCAGGGATTTACCAGCGTGCCCAGCCAAGGGGGCAGCTCCTTAGGCATGGCCCAGCACCACAACTCCGTCCGTAGGTACACCCTTGGTGAGTTTGCCCAGGAACAAGAAGTGAATCACCGTGAGATCCTTCGAGAGCACTTGAAAGAAGAGAAGCTGCACGCCAAGAAAATGAAGGTATGATTTGGCAAAGAGAGCTTAGCAATGTAAAGTTAAAGGCTTTCACGGCTGGAATCCATAGGTTGTTGTGGGTTTTCTCGGCTTTGAGGCCATGTTCTATTAGTATTTTCTCCTGACAAAACGTCAGGAGAAAATACTAATAGAACATGGCCTCAAAGCCTGGAAAACCCACAACAACCTATAGAGCTTAGCAACTTCTACTGTTAACTTAAAGAGGGCTCTAGTTTTTGTTTTTTTTGGTTTTTTGGCTAGCACTATATCTATCCTTCAATACATGAATGGCTAAATAGATATAGTTCAGTTTTGTGTACCTCTTTTCTTGCCTGTAATCTTAATGAAAGCGTTAGTTACCCTTCCCAAGTACTTAGAGACCTACCTGTGGAAGATGCAACATGTGTTGATGTTATGTGCCTTCAAGTCACCTCTGACTTATGGTGATTTTGTCATAGGGTTTTCTAGGCATGATTTGTTTAGAGGTGTTTTCCCATTGCATTCCTCCGAGACTGAAAGAGTGTGACTTGCCTAGAGCCCCCCAGTGGGTTTCCATGGCTGAGTGGAGATTGGAACCTTAAGTCTCATAGAGTTCTAGTCCAACATTCAAACACTACCTTTTGCTCGTGATCCTGTCTCTTTTTCTTCATATGCAGAATTCTTACTGTTCTGTTACACCCTGCACTAAAATAATGAGAGATAGTGTACTAATTCATGTTCCCTCTGCTTCTGATAACCTACACTAGGTCTGTGCTCCAGACAAAATTCCATCTTTCTTTTTCTTCGTGGATTGTATTGGAATATTCACAGCTTTTCACATGTACCAAGAATACGACTAGACAGAGTTTCTAATGCAGTTATGAAACCACATAATCTTCAAGAATACTTTCTGGTGTGGAAAGACCCTGAGCTTACAAGGGCTTTCCTACTGGGACCTGATGAGGAGTCATTTTACTTTGCTGGTAAAAGTAGAAGGGTTTCCTAGATTCCTGTGGTGGAGATACCTTAGCATTAGAGGGTGGAAGGGTTTGGTAATGATTCTCATAGATTTTCCTCTAGTGACCTGGCACCAGATTTTGCACAGGCTGTCTGTTTTTTTGTCAAGCCCCTTCATGAGATGGTTCAAGAGTTTGCAGCTGAAGACTCCAGTCAGTCTCCCAGCTAGAAGCAAGATTCTTGTTCCAGCCTTCTGCGTATCTTGCCTCCTGGCTGTCTGGTCTGTGTGTCCCATGGGTTGCCTAGCAACTGGGTTTCCCTTAACAGACTGGATGTTTCTGTCTAAAAACCTAGCATTTCCAATCAGTCTCTTGCTGCCATGACAACCGGCTTAGCAAAAGAGACAAATACCCATTCTATAGTCTTGCAACTGATTCCTTCACCATGGCCTACTTCTCATGGCAGATGAGAAGGCAAAGCTGTTTCTGTGACCGCTTCAGGGTGCAAAGTAGGGAGTTCACATGATTAATTGCTTTGCTATTTTTCTTTTTTTAAAGGTAACCCTTGAATGTAGGAAACCAGTAAGCACGTCATGGAGAAAGGATCTAGGCTACAATTCTAGCTGGTATAATAATTTCGTATGGGCCAGGACTTTTTTTGAGTGTACCACCATAAAATAAAAGCTATCATGTATTTGAAGGGCACCCAGGGCTTTGTTCATCTGTATGTTCTAAGGACCCAACTACCTAACTTTGTTTCACAGATGGAAGAAAGATGGATAGAAATGAGCGGGTTGTATTTTGAAGATTTTGGTACTTTGTTGTGCCTACTCTGACCAGTGTGGTACTGGCACTCCCATCATGCTTCACCTTTGGCATATTTTCTGGAGAGTATGGGCATTGTAGTCCTGCAGCATCTAGAGTCACAGATTGCCTACCTCTTTTTAAAATTATGGAAGGGACTGAAACAGAAATTTCTAGTTACCATAGAACTGGAGTCATAGTCCAGTTTCATGCCATTTTTTCATCCTAAGTATATCTGGCTGGCATAGTTCCATGTTTTCTCACTTTTCTTCTGTCCCCTAAACATCCTTGGTTATCTAATCCAAACATTCATGTGTCCATTTCCCCTTGGCCCTACTAAACCTGCAAATGTCTTGTGAATTTTCAAAGCAATATAATTTGTGTTCTGTATAACAAACAACTGATTTCCAAATGAAGGACACAGGGCAGCACATGGTACCATCCTTGCTTTGCCTTCTGTGTGCTTGAGGTCAGGCTCTGTTTATCCATGGGGAAATTGTTCTTTCCACATGGCCAGTAGAGTGGGCTGTAGTGTGTATCATCCATTTTGTTTGCTACAGTTTCTCCAGGAATGTGCCAAGTGGTGCAGGTATTTAGTCTTATGGCAATGTCATGGCTTGCCTAAAGGCATCCACTGGTCGAGGTGTTTAGGAGAGATTCTTTATTTTAACAAATTCAAGCTCGCTCAGATGTAACCATTGCAGCATGCTGGTTCTTGAACAGGAAATGGAGAGTGGAATTAACGTTCAGGTAGTGTTGCTGTGACCTCAGTCACTCTTGCAGTGAGGCTCCGTTGCATCATGTCTCTGAGGAATTGTCCATCTGGGACTGGTCTGATGAAATGGCTCCCACTTGCTTTGTTTGTGCTGTCTGCTCTCTTTGCCACTGACATTAGTGTTGGCTGTGAGAATGTGCACAATCTGAGGATATGGGGAAAGCTGGGTTAGCAGAGAAAAAAAGAGCAGAATCTGCTCAGCTCTATGAGCCAAAATAGGAAAGCAGCTGCTCAGCGTGGAACTTGGCAGTTGTTTATAGCAATGTTAGTGAGGCTGTCTGTGCATTGTCCTCTTGGCTTTTTTTGCAGGTCACTCTTTAAACCCATCCATAAATGAACCAGGATGTTTTCTCTAGAGTAGTGCTATTCAAAGTGATGATTCCTGGCCTGGGTGCTGGTCCCAAGCCATTGGCTGACAGTCCCTTGTGAGTTTCCAGGAAAGAAGGGAACGAGTATAAGCCATGTACTCAAATATGGTCCCTGGTTTATTGGGAGAAAATTAAAAGCCAGTTCTCCACATCAGATACCCTGAGAAGCACTGCTTTAGAGCACCTCTCCTGCTCCTGGAACATGCAGGTCTTGAATGGGTTTTCTAAACAAGTTCATAAAATCAAAAGGGCCATGGATAATCCCCCCATCTTTTCTGATAAAAGTGCCAACCCTTCAGTTTACATGACGTTATAAGTTTAAAGTCTGCTCTGGGACATAAGAGGGCTGTAAACCTTTTTTCTTAAACGCGAGCATCGTTATTCCTGAGAATTCTGAAAGACTTCACTATACTTTGTATGTCCTGGTGTCATAGCAGCTGTGAAATTTTTAATTTTTTGTTATGTTTTATTGCCTCAAAAGCTGAAAGCTCTTAAGCGTGCATTGCTCATAGTTTAGAACTCTTCTGTTGCATATTTAAACGACAAATTATAAGCTTGTCTAAGAAGGGACCTGTTGTCTTTGCTTACATTGCATTGTAAAGCTCAGCATGCAGTGAAGACACAATAAAAAGTCAAAGGCGGGAGGCATGCAGACCCCAAAGGTTTTTTTTCCAGCCTCCCTCATCCCTACCTGCCAAAAAAATTGAGGGCAAAAAATAGGAATTTTGTTTCTCCTCTAAAACAAGATGGCCTTGCGTCTGCTTTAGTGAAAAAAAAATACATAAATCAAGGATACTAATTATGCAACTGTGTCTCTTTTGCAGTCCTATCATCCCAATATTGGGGTGAATTGAGGAATATCACATTTCTGGGGGCATGATACCCCTTCTGGTCACTTCCAGTTTTGTCAGGAAGGACTGTGTAGCCCATAGAGGCTCCATGAGGTAGAAAACTGGGTCTAGATCTTCCATAGTTAAACTACCACTGATAACAACTCTGAGTTGTTACTGAAATTATCTACTTACACTTATCTACTTACACTTCTGCCTTATTCTTTGGGGAAAACATATAATATACCAGTCTGGTCTGCAGAGGAGAAGTAGGGGCTGCATATGTGGAAGTGGCAAGCATCTAGGGAACCACATTTATACAACTAATGTGATTCACCACCTAGCCCAGCATTGTGTCCACTGACTGGGAAACAGCTCTGCAGGCTTTCAGATGCCAAGGAGTGAGAGCCTGGCAAGCTCTGGCATGCAAACCTTGTGCTTGACCACTGCACTGTGTCCTTTCCCCCCTAGGACATGTTTATAATCCTGTGAGTTGTACAGATAGACCTGTACGATTAGGAAGCTGGGATTTGCTGGCTTCCTGACAAAACGTACATCTGCTGGCTAGCCCCATTTTGTTGATATGTCATATGTGAAACAGTTCCCGAGGACAGACTGTTTTTTGAATAGTCATTTGAGCTGCCTCTTCGATTTGTGTGGGAAGAGGAGTAGCAGTAACCCAGAGAATATCTTCCATGTCTTGGAAGGTTTGGGATTCATCTTGTCAAGGCTGTATTGCTTTAGCTATTTGTTCTTCAGATTGTGTCCTCTCCTTCCAAAAAATTAACCCACACCTGCCTCGTACTAACCCAAGTGATACAAACAACATGCAATTATTTTGCATAATTCCATTTTTCATCTTTAAAGCTTCTGGAATGCACTGTTTTAGGTACTAGTAAGGGGTACAATAAGAAAGGAGGAAAGTCCTAAAGATGAAGAAGAGATGAGTGATTAGGCTGAAAGCATTTTAAGTTTACAAGATTAATTTTGCTGATGTGTTTTTGTGTCTTCTCTCTCTCTCTTCTCCCCCCACCCTAAAGCTGACAAAGAATGGCACTGTGGAGTCCGAGGAGGCAGATGGCTTGACCCTGGAGGATGTCTCCGATGATGACATTGATGTTGAGAATGTGGAGGTAGATGACTACTTCTTCTTGCAGCCCCTGCCTACCAAACGGCGCCGTGCCCTACTTCGGGCCTCTGGGGTTCATCGCATCGATGCAGAGGAGAAACAAGAACTTCGTGCCATCCGCCTATCCCGGGAAGAATGTGGCTGTGACTGCCGGCTGTACTGTGATCCTGAGGCCTGTGCCTGTAGCCAGGCTGGAATTAAATGCCAGGTCAGTGGGGAAACCGCTAGGCTTTGGCCTGAATTATACCACATTGTCCCTGTCTTGTGTGCCTCTCTGCCTGTCCCTTTTGCGACTGAAGGACAGGGGGCTCTGCGGCTGGATCCAGCCTGTGAGTTAATCTTGAGTTTCTAAAGAGGAACTCAGGCTGCCCTGTGGCTGTCATCTGCTGATACCTCTGATCTCCTAACTTAATATACTGAAAGATCTTTTGGATTGGCATAGGGTGTCACTGTAGCCATAGTTCACCACCACTCAGGCAGAAGTACACAGTCTCCACTTTTTCAGGGACTGTCACAAAAAAAAAGGTGGCAGATAGATCTGTTTGGGTTGGGGGTGGTTTTGTAGGGAGGGGACTGGCAGTGGAGTGAAACAGCAGGGTAATAATGAGAGTAAGAAGGGGCTCTGTGAGCCTAGAGGAGTTCTGATTATTGTGGCAATAGGACTGTCCCTAACAGGGTGTGTGATGTCCTGGTAATGTAGAGGAGATCTGCTGTCCTTCTGCTTCCCTCTACTGGCCACCATCTGAAATTACTAAATAATAATTTAAAAAAATCTGTCCCAATGTAATGTTAATTCCATGAGATCTGTGCACTTCTTAAACACATTTGCATTGGAGTTTTTGTATGCATTGTTCTGCTTTTGCTATGCATGATGGAAGGTCAAAGAAGTGTTTAGGATCCAACAGCAGTCCTGGCCACTGAAAATCTTACTTGGCTTGCTTTTCCTCTACTCCCGCAACATCTACATTCAGTTTCACAAACGTTAACATTTCTTTTGCTTATATAATTTCTTCAGATGCATAATGGCTAGAAATTTGCCTTTTAATTTTTATATTGTCACTTCAATAAGAGCAGAGATTCTCATGATGCTGAATTATTCATCTAGTTAATCAGTACTAGATTTCTCACTTGGAATGTCCAAACTGTTCTTGCCCATAGCCCCTCTAATGCTGTCTCAGGGGTGCATGGCACATCTCCTTGACATTCTTAATTTTCTTTTTCAGCACGCACCCTTTCTTTTCCCATTCCTCTTTTGCATAGTAAATATGCAGTTCTGGTGGAGGACCCCAAGATCTTTTTCCCTTTGTAGAAAGCTTTGATTGCAAAAATATTAGTTTTCCTGGCACTGGAAATACAGTTTTTGATGATTCGTAAAATGAAACATGCCAGATGGCTTGCTTAAAAAAAAAAACCTAATATATTGAATTAGGAAGATAACCTAGGTCACACATCTGGGGAATTGCATGAAAGAATGATCAGCAGGGAAACTGAAGAATCGTCATAGAGATTGGTGGGGCCCATGGGCTGCTTGTAAGCCAAATAGCCTGTTACTTGTAAGTAACAGTTTGCATGAGTTTAGCATCTTCCCTCTGACACAATGATATGTTTCTTTTCATGGTTTTTCACCCTGGCTAAGCTTTCGCCTCTCACTGGCTTTCCCAATGTTCTTGCCTCAGCACCTTTTCACTGTTCCTCGCTTCCCCCACCCAGGTGGACCGAATGTCCTTCCCATGTGGCTGTTCCAGAGATGGCTGTGGGAACATGGCAGGGCGAATTGAATTCAATCCCATCCGGGTGCGGACTCACTATCTGCATACTATTATGAAACTAGAGCTGGAGAACAAGCGGCAGGTGAGCCGGGCCCAGACTCTAGAGGAAGAGAGCCCTCATAGCTCTAGCAGCGACTGGCTAGGAACCCAGTCCCCAGAGACGCAGGATTTCCAGGAGTTCATGGCAGAGAACGAGACAGCGGTCATGCACCTTCAGACAGCAGAGGAGTTGGAGCGGCTGAAGGCTGAGGAGGACTCCAGCAGTGGCTCCAGCATGGAGAGCCTTGGTGTGTGCATTTTGGAAGAGCCCCTGACGGTCCCCGAGGGAATGTGCCCCAGCCTGGCCACGCCCATCCTCATCCAAGCCCAGCTGCCTCCAGGTTCTTCTGTGCTGTGCTTTACGGACAGCTCTGATCAGGCGAGCTCAGCTGAGGGCGACCAGCCCTACTTGAACAATGGGCCTGTTGTGTACTATCAGGTCGACCAAAGGTCGGTGCTGGGGGTGAAGGGAGAGGGCAGTGCTGAAGAGTCAGAGATGCCCTCTCGTTACGCAGAAGAGAAGGACCTGAGCGTCTATTCTGTGCCCATGACCTCATTGGTGCCTTGTGGCAGAGCTGCAGCTTCCGGCAGGGCAGAAACAGGGAAGCCCGCTCCTCTACCTCTGGAGCCTCTTCCGTCAGACAGCTGCCCCTCTGGAGCTCCTCCACCAAGCCTGACGTTCCATACAAACGTGACGCAGGACAGTTTGCGGCCCCAGAGCATTGGGCAGTCTCCAGAGAGAGCGTGTGAGCTTAATTCCTCTCCTGAGGAATCTTCTCTGGGACCACCTGCTCTGACCGTGTGACGCTTCCCAACAAGTCGCAGCTCTTACATCTTGATGATGCCTATTTATTGATGGCAATTTTGTCTAAAGGCCACAGCCACTGGGAATTATTTAATAAGGGGCAGGTGGGAGGGCGGGGAGAGAAAGGGGGACCACTTTGTACAGGCTCAGTACAAAATGAACTAAAAGAAGCGCTTATGGCTGTCTGAAGGTAAGAGGGTCCCTCCCTCTGCAGATTCGGAGGCCCCTGGCTACTGAAGCAGCTGGACCATAGACAGCTGGACTGCCTGGGGAGAGGCACCTTACCTGCATCCTGTAAGGACCAAATGTGAATGTGGCTCATGGAAGCAATAGAGTGGAGCTGCCTCTACGAGTACAGCGCTTGATGGATTGGTTGGGTGGGGAGCAGAAGAGGATATTGTTGCTACTAGATGATATCAAAACTCTGTTATGTGCGGTGGAATCTCTTTCTTTCTCTTTCTGTCCATCCTGTTGCCCATCCCTGGCAAAGCTGCTGCCGCCATCTGTTCCATTCTGTCACCTTCAGTGCTGTGTCTTCTCAGTAAGTGTGATTTTGCCCACTTGAACTGCTGTGACCAGTTGACACAGCTTAGGCTCTACCAATTCTCTATTTATGTGACTTTTGCTGCCCTTCTTTCTCTGGAAGAGCCATACATATATATATTTTTAAAATTCAGTATGAATTAACTTTGATCACAACTGGTTACATCTACAGTTTGGCATGCAGCTGTCGTATAGAATCATTTTCACTCTGAAGCCTCCTGCCCTTACCAGTAGCTTCATCCAAACAGGCTGACTCTCCATCTTGTAAGTCCTTTATCGGGACTGGTGAGATAATCAGTTTAAATGTATGTATGTTTGTTTTTTAAAAATGTGCTGAATGTTTACTGGGATATCTTGTGTCCCATAACTTTTAGCTGACACACCAGTGTCATTTTCTGAGCTGGGTCTGTTGCCTCTGTGATTTTGATCTCTTCTGGTGTCTGGTTCTGTGAACACTGACTGAACCAGGGTGGAGTTGGATTGATCTGCCCAGTGGAGATGTTACTCTCTATGGAGAATTGAAATTTTGAATAGACCAGGAGGTAGACAGAGTACTTATTCATCTGCCCTGTAGTTTTATGAATTGTGTTCTCCTTCTTGTTAATTTTTGCAAGATGTTCCTTTCTAGTTACACAGGTCATTTGGAGGTGACTTTTAGAACTTTCTATTCCTGTTACCTGATAGCACCCTAGTAGCACTCTGGATGAATTTGAAAGGCAAGAGGAGTGTATGCAATGAAGCTGCAGCCTGTCAGGTTGCAAGCACAAAGGAACCAGCAAATGTGCAATAGGATGGTAGTGGAAAAAAATCCCATGTTGTATGCTTCTGCTATGACCTCCATTCCAAAGAGGTGTGCAATGAATTGCTCCAATTAGTCTAGAATACAAAGGAAAAACATGGGATGTCCTTAGAACTGCCATTCAGTCCCTTTGTCGTATGGACACCCCCTCCCCAATTATAACAAAGGCACTTTTCTCTTCCAGCATCTTGGGCATCCTCCTTTCATTTGTAGTAAACCTTAGATGAATATGACTTTCCTCTCATTACATAGTCTGGCGTAGCTTGAGTTGGACAATCACAGTGACTTTCTGTGGTGGATCTCTAAATAGACCAGGGCTGAGTAAGACACTGATCTGGCTTTTCCCTGTTTGGAATTTTTTCCCCAGACTTCTGTAGACTTACTTGACTTGCACAAACCCTTCTGGCTACTTATTTTCCTGTCATTTCTTAATGATTCCCTATATATAAAAGGCTGCTGCACTTAACATTTAATTAGGAGAGAGGATGCAGTCTAACCACTTCTGGTTGGAAGCATTCTTCCATTATTGTTTACCTCTAGGTGGGAGTTTAGGCAGGCATGTTCTTATTTTATGTATCATGTGTGTTTTCTCTACAGAAGGCAGCTTCTTCCTGAATGGGAAAGTTGAGTATGTGAATTCAGACTTTCTAGGAGAGGGCAGAGAATCTTGTGCCCTTGAAGTGAATCAGTCCTCCTTAAGTCCCAGTATGACCCTCTGGACTTGCTATACACCTCCGTGGAACCAACATTTGGTGGCTTTCCAGCTTTCATTGTCTTCTCATTCTAAAAGTTTGAAATGTCTCTCTTGAGGCTTAGTTACTGGCAATGACAGCTTTAAGCTAAAATAAGCTGATACTTTTTTTCCTAGTCTTTTGCCTCAACACTCTTGTAATCCCTCTTCCCCAAGAACTTCTCTAAAATTCAGTGTGACCCTCTAGCTTAAAAAAGAGGTTCTAGGAGGTAACTCTTCTGCATGCCTGATAGCTTTAAATGCTAATTGGAGGGCCAGAAGATTGACAAGAATTATCTTTATCATAAAAATGTTTGGAAATAAGCAGAACCAAGTTGTGCTATCAACATGCAACCCCACCCTGCACGCATCTCTGTCATAATGGACAACCCATGTAGAAAACCTAAGCTTCTGAAATAGTCCTAGTTCCAAGAGAAGTAAAGTGAGCAGGAGGAGCTGTCCTGGAAATGGAGGCTAGAGGAGAAAAGCCTCCAGATTGATTTTCAACCCGTGAAAGGCTTAGTATTGTGCTGATGGGATTTCCAAATAGAGTGTATTTAATTGCAAAAAGGTTTCAGTTGCTTAAATTCCCTCTCTTGATTTTCCTTTTATTCCCAGCTAATTCTTAGTTCAGAGTGCATGATACACCCATGTCTCTTGTGTTTTGCCTCACTAATGAGTACTTCACTCTCTCACCACCACCACCACCACCACCTCCTCCTGCTACTGCAGTGAACAGTTCAGAAAATAGTACCAGTACGTGCAGAAAGCAAGTATTGTCTTTGTGCAGTGACTTTAAAACTGGGGTGAGGACCTCCAGCATCTGTGGACTGCCTTAAATTGTCTATCATAGTCTCATTTATTGCCTTGCAGAAGCAAAGGGCCGTGATACATGATACGGTGCATGTTGTCACTACCACTCTAGTCTTGCTGCTGGTAGCTCTGCTGCTAAGGTTTGGACTAAAGAATGACATTGGTGACATCAGTCAGAATCCTTCCCAGTTACAGTATTGTTTACAAAATACAAAGGTGCTAGAAAAAGCTGGTTTTATTCTCAAAGGCAGGCAGTTCCATATGTGAGCATATATGTTCTCTGTGGTAAAGTTCAGAAGTAGGAATGTGCTGCCTTTTAATTGAAAGTGGACTCAAAGACAAAATAGCCAAAGTTGCTCTCTTAGATGATGTTAAGAGCACTGTGGGCATTACTATGTATATTCAGTCTCCACAGTTGCCTACCTCTCCACACAGTTGACAACTAAAGGGCCTTTGCTGCTTGCCCTGCTAGCAGTTTCCTGTTTTGATGAGGCATGTTGCAGTATAAAAAGCACCTGCCTTTTTGCTGTGGTTCCAGCTGACCACTGCAGCACTGAACTAGAAGCCATGGGCAAGGCCTGGTCAGCTGCTTCGTTTTTGTTGCCTTTAATTCCATGCAACGTGGAAGATTTTTTTTTTTTTGGTGGGAGGAAAGGGGAGGAAATATTGCAGCAGCATCTGAACTGCTATGCTGGCCCTATGCTAGAATAATCTCCATGAGCCAGCAAGGCCTAACCACTGATCTTTTGTGCCTGTGACCTTGAAAAATGAGAGATTGGACTTACCACGAATAGTCATTCAGGGATGGTAGGAGGAGGAATCCACAATGATTGGGGTTATTCCTGCATGCCAGCCAAGTCAGGCAGGATTCCACGTTCTTTTTCAGTTGAGACCATTACTAACCCTACCCTTCCCTG